>CM020026.1:29235034-30680034 GCA_009769605.1 Bucorvus abyssinicus
CTGTAGTAGCAGCTTATACAACTTGAGGACCTGTCCCCTGTGTTGCAAACAAAACCACCAGACTTCTCAAACAGTTCAAGCAACTTGCTAGTTAGAGATGGGACCTGAAGTAGTGGTCACAACATGAATAGTCTCTGTTAAATTCAAGCTCTGTGTGTGTGATCACTTATTGGAAAGCCTAAAATCAGTTAATGTTTCTTATCTGGATTCTTTCTCTTCTTTCTGAGGAATAATGGCACCAACTAATTATTCCTGAAGAGCGATCCCTCGAGAGAAGGTTGACATCTGTGTCCCACACTGACTGCTCTATTAGGAGTTTACTGTTATATGCAGTCGGTGTCTGATCAGATTTCATGTGCCTCGAAAGCCAGACAACCTGCAATAGGATACTCTTAGGCAGTTAAATCACATTAAATATTTAAACATAGAATTTGACATCATCCATTAGCTCTATTAAAGAATCGCACTTCTTGCTGCCAGAACTAACCACACAGCTTACAAACTGCATGGCTTTTAAAATGACTAACTCTTTCTGCTTCTTATGCCCTCCATGAATAAGTTTCTGTGGTAGTTTCCAATGTTTCCACAATAGTGCCAGCAGTCTCTAAGAAAGACTCTAAAACCATTTCCAGTGAAGACAATGACATTTAAATTAGTTGTACTGCATGGGAGAAGGAAAGTAATAATTTATAGTAGAGAAATTAACAAATGAAACTAAAAGAAGGAAAGAAAATTCTTAATTTGTCAACAGAATCTGAGTTTATCAAGGAAAATCTTTCATTGTAACACCTCTTTGGTCTAGTACCAAATCACCAAGAAACCCAGAAGGGAGGCAAGCAGTGCATTGCTAGTTCTTGCGATGAACTCCAGCGCAAAAAAAATTAAATAAGTCTCCTGTGGCCATGTACTGAGAATTACAGCCAGGTTTTGTGACTGCCGATGCTGTCTTTAGATTGGTAAGGATATCTTCTATCTTTGGGAACTGTCACGGTCTTCTTGCACAAAACACTCAGCGTTGCTCTATTAATATTAAGCCCATACTCCATACATAAAGTAATGATATCACATTGAAATTGTGTTTTACTTTCATAGAAAAATTAGCACCCATTTAATAACAATGAAAGCCCTCTGCATTGTGGATTTCTTTTACTCTTAAAATATTTAGGGCTTATTTCTAGATAAATGCTTTTGGTGTTTCCTGGATCACCAATTATTTCCATGGCTTTCATTGGAAAGAAAACTTTGTTCCTTTTTTGTCCGACTTCATAAACTTGTAGCCATATTTGTTGATTAAAAAAATGCTTTATGGTCATCAAACTTTGTCTGTTTTGGAAAGCTGTTACCTTCTAAGTTTTTGCAAGACTTTGGAAAAGGAACTTTTGTAGTGTTTATCTATACATTGTTCTTAAATTTAGTATCTCCTCTAACCTAATGTCCTGAGAAATTATTCCACTTCAGAAATTATACAGCTTCCTTTATTCTGTTATTATTTAGGCCATTTTCACTATGTGATTTCAATTTTTTACTGCATCTACAGTAATTACCTGATGTGACATTGTGATAACTTTGAAGTAACATTCATGCTGAAGTTAAAAAACTCAGGGAATGTTGGCATAGAACAATTATATACAAAATAATGTTATATCAGAAAGTGTGGTATTACACAATGATGGCCAAAAAAAAAGAGACAAATTATATTTAGGAAAACAGAAACAATGATTTTGATTTTTCCTAAGGTGAGAAAAATTGGTATGTTGTGGTTTTTTAAAAAGCATTTATCTGAACAAGCGTAGGTTTATGATTTATTTCAAAGAGGTGGGCAGTATTGCTCATACATTAATCATTGACATGGTTTTAACTTCATGGTAACTTCTAACCTAAAGGTAAGTTCAGATGGCAGTGTAACTTCTCAGAGCAAGTGTAAGGGGAGAGAGGCATGACAGGAGGGTATGAAAGTGATGACAGAGGTTTTAATCTTTAGCCAGTAAAAATAACATACTGCTTCATCTACATGATCTGTAGGAACCGCTTGGGGATGAGCTCTGAGGTGCCTTTGCCAGCATATCCGGGAGGAAGCACAGCGTTATCCCCAAGGGTCACTTACCTACTATGCAGTGGATGTTGCTGACGCTTTTTGAGTTTTTCTTAAGAAGTCTTTAGCATCCGTCCTTGGAGAACTTTGACACTGGATGTGCGTGGCTGAGTAGTCTTAGAGTAAAAGAGCTCCAGACATCACAAGGCAAAACAGGGGCTGTGGTTATCAACTCCTGCGAGAAACCTGGAATTCAGTGTGCTCTTGGGACTGGTCTAGAAGGTACCGTGGCTGGTGATCCGTGAGTCTTCATGGTAAGCTGTTCTCCTTGCTCTGTAGAGTATCTTCTGAGAGAGCAGAAGTCCTTCTGTACAAATGAGATTGGGGTGTTGCCTCCATGTCTGTGCTTCCAGTTGAAATCAACTCAAGTCTTTGCCTCATCATTTGATAAACTATTTGGTTTTTTCTCCAGCTGATACAGGCTTGACTGATTTTTCCTCCCAAAAGGAAGATCTCTGTGGTTTCTCACATATGCAAAGCCAAGGGTGATAGAAAAAAACACAGCACTGACGCATTTTTTCAGGAAAAAAAAAGATCCTTCAATTATAAAAAACTTATGACTGGAATCAGATACTTTAAAAATAGGTCAAGCTTGAGATCTTCTGAAGTTAGCATTTTCAAAGGTAAGAAGAACCTTCTGGACACAGGTTAGGGATAAAGTGGTAAGTTCAAGGGGGGAGAGAGAAATACCTTTGGTCAATATAGTGACTGCAAGGAACTGAACCGAATCAGTTTTCTTGCTTCTTCAGAAGTTCCTCTCTGCCCTCTTTACCTTGAGCCTTTGCATATTTCTCACTTCTCCCTGTATCTCCAGCTCCACTCTCCTGTCTGCAAACCTCCCACCTTCCCCATCTGGGCTCTCCTATCTCTTCAGCCTGTTCAGTGCTCGCTACACGCTTAAGGCATCAGTGCAATGCATAATCTACTTCTTTCCTCAGTCTCGAACACTGCTCTGTAGATGCTGTCTTTTCCTCACCCATTATCTTTTATGTGTTCTTGATTGGTCCAACACACCTTTAGAAAACAAATCTCCTGCTCTTGATATTGGAACTGGAATGTCACTTTTGTGGCAAAACACAAGTCTTATTAGAAGCTTCTGACATGATTCAAAGTTATAAGAAATACAAAATGTATCAAGACAACTGATCCCACTTTTACTGCTCCAAGTGAACTGAACAGTATATTTTATATCATTCTGTCTTCCCTCAGCTATATGCCATTATTCACAGAAGTAATTCAGTCTTAGTTGCATTGCACTTTTCTTTTTTTACTGTTTCTTTTTCTGTTTGGTTTTGCCTAAACTATTCCAGACTGCAAGTTTTGCTCTGCTTTTCCTTCTCTGAGTAATTTGACTTTAGCTTCTCTTTGCTTTTGAAGCTTTTCTGCTAGTGCCCTGCTTCATGATCTGAACAAAAATGACCTTTGACGAGGCAAACAATCCTGCAGTCTTTACTTAGTAAAGAACTGATTGAAAAGCAGTATCCCATTTCCTCTGAAAATGTTTGGGTTTTTTTCCCTGCTAAGCTTTTGCCAAAAGAAGTGGAACACTTCTTACATTTCTAGCACTTTTCAGTTTCTCAGTATGTCTGCACGGTTTGCCACTGCTGCATCCAATCTGAAGTACCCTCCATTGCTGAGGGTTTTCATATCATACACTAAAGAGAACCAGAAAATACAGTGAAAGAGCTTCAAATACATTGAAACAGTAGAAAGGCACAGAAGGATATAATTACCACTTTATTCATGTTATTAGGCTGGACTGACACAGCCCCTTTCAGCATGTCATCTGTCTTCGATTAAAATGGAAAGGTTTCTTATGAAATGATGCATTTGCAAGGGGCTCACAGCTGCAGAACCAACCAAATCTTTTAACATCTGTTCAGTCCAAAGAGATCTGGACCTAACATACTTTTCAATGAATATTCTTCAAATGGTGCTTTACGTCAGGTATTCCCTTTCTGTGTCTTAGTGGTTAACAGCACTGTCACTGGTGAGCAGCCTACTTTGTCACTTGGTAAGGTCAGGAAGGAGGCTAATGTGAGCCTGCCCTGTGAGCCTGGCCAGCTGTCTGGAAAAATAGCCTTTTAAAGCAAAGCCAGAATGGATTGTGCATTATTTTTTTGTTCTTTTGTGTTTCTAAATGTGCTAATGGGGTTATCAAATGGGACTGTGGAAGGAACACCCAGTGGAGAGAGTGAGTTTTATGACCTGAGAAGGACTGCTTTCCAAGTATCTCCAGGCTTTTTACCTTCCCAAGTCCATTCCAGGTTTTCAAATCTATATGATATGACAGCTTGAAAATTTTATGACTGTAGGAATAGTATGACTATGCACAGAGAAGGACATTATGTGATCACCAACATTGCTTAGTCATGGGTCTTGCTTTGCCAGTGTGCAATGATAAACACTAGTAATAATCATAGCATATGTTCAGTCAGTAATGAATGCATTTCAGACTACAACAGTTTTGCTTTTGTCAGGTTTCCATGGTGTTTGTTCACTGAAAAGAATGATGAGTTTACTCTTACTCGAGCATTCATCTCAAATGTGTTTGTGTTTAGTAATCTCTTTGTTTGAAGCACAGGAAATGACTGGGTGCAAAAAAAAAAAAGGACTAAATATTTATATGGCAGTCTGGAAAGGTCATGGCATTTTACACAGGGATAGAGAGAATCCATCTGTGATCAGCTGTCTTGTTTAACAATGGCTACCTCCAGATACGATTCATTTGTCTGTGCAACTAGATCATCCATGCATAGTCACTCCAGAACTAGGACATAGCAAAGATGCTGCTGCTGTGCCATGCATTTACACATAGACAATTAATCCAGCAGGGCCGGCACATGTCTGAATTGACAGGTATGCACAGATCAGTATTACGAACATGCATATTAGCATTGCCACATCTGGGTCTGTGTCTTCTGCTAGCGAAAAATGGCCTGGCTGCTCTCACTGCAGGTTTTAAGCCAGTCAGTGAGACCTGTGCTGGAGACACTGTAGATGAGGCAGCCAGCTGTCTTTGACATCAGACTGGTGCAAGCAGCAGCAAAACCACCTCAGCCCCATAGCACTGAAGCTAGTTGCCCTGGAAGTTGGGCCAAGCTGTGTGGGGCAGCAGTGGAATAGGACAGTCATATTTCTCAGTCGGGGAAGATATTCCCCTACCCAGCCAAAGCCCTGGCAGCAGAAGCAGCCAACCTGTGTCTCCCAAGCTCTTCTGACCCTGGCTGTGTCTCCATTCTTCCCCTTTCTTCTACTTTCCCAGGGACATATCAGGGACAACTTGGTGTTGGACTATCATCCTTGGGGCAGCACTACTAAATTTGCGTGTGATGTTAAGAAGCGGTAAGCTGGCTGGTACATCACGTTCTTCTGCTGTAGAGGTCTGACCTTTGGTCCTGAGGCAGCAAAGTGGGGATCATTCTTGCAAGACATGATCAACTTGATGTAAGTGAACAGTCCGGTTAAAACAAGTACTCCCACCTGGAGCACAAAGATAAGCACATGTAGTAAGTTTAAGAGAATCTGGGATTGCCTTTTAAATAGCTATTTAATTTAAGGATTCGATACCCAGTTTCTCTGTAAGAAGGCTTTCCCCCATCTCCAGGTAAAAGAGGTGGAAGGTCCTGCTAGCTCTTGTTCTGCAGCTGCAGGTCTTAGGTTAGTTTTGGGTCCAAGTCCTTCTGCAAGAATAGTTCCAGATGTGAAGATCTCAGGGCTGCCATGCTCTGGGGTCATCTGGGTCTCTCACTCCTACAGTTTCAGGTGCTGTCCCTGCCAGCCTGAAAGCTCTGATATCGCTGGCCTCCTAGCAGTCTGTGTGATGGAGTTGCTCTGCAGCCATGGCTCTAGTTATAGGCCCAGGAACAGCTTGCCTGGGCAAGCTGGAATGACAGCTAGTAGACTAAATCCCTGACAGTAATACAAAGAAAATTTGACATGATGTGTCCATTCTCGTCAGATACTTTGGCACCCACAGACCACATTGTCTGTGATGATGTGTTCTGTCAGAATTCCCACATTTCTAGCAACCCCTGTCTCCCACCATTCCTGAGTTATGACTGAAGACAGTAGACACCATTTTAGGCAGAGGTGTAATCAGCTAGAAAGTAAAAGATCTAAATAAATAACACAAAATCAGCCTAATTTCTCAAAAGTGAAAATGTAGTGATAAATGATCCTTTGGCATTGTTTATCGCTCACTCTGAAAAGTGTCAGTGGACCACGTTACTTGACTTAAATGGACATTGAGAGGGGCCATTAAAATTAAACTGTCCTTAATTGCATTACCTTTTCACGTATAAACTAGCCTTCCTGCACATTCATTTTCTCAGTGTGTTTTTCTGATGTATGCTTCTATATTTCTTTTTCCTTGTTTATTGACAAGGAAAGGAGAATAAATGGATTATTTGAACAGTTTCTGCCAGCTTCCTCGATGCAATGTGTTCACCATCACCCCATCAATTAATAGTCATATGAACACAGGTAGCTAAAATCTAGTCTTTGCCAGTGTGTGCCAGTTGTATTGGCTGAGTTGGTCTTAAATTTTGATATGCTGCATAAGAGAACTAGAGGGAAAATCATCTTGGATCTTGTGTTTCCATTTCGCGGTAGTACATGTTTCCTGAAGAAAAACATATACAACATATTAGCCATCCTTCTCCATTTAAATAATGAAATTTTGTTCTAGAAGTCTGAAAACTAGGTCAGACAATGCCTTTTAAATGGAGAAATAGTGTCTGTTTCCTGTGTATTGCCAGCCTTTATATAGAAATTGTGATTACTTCCTCCTTTACATATGATGATGCTAATACTGTTTTACATTGCTAGTTAGGCTTTTCTTTTTAATTTGAATGTTTGTGTAATCCAGCTGATAACACAAATGATCTTACTTTCCTATTCCCATAACAGAGAAAGAATTCAACTTCAGTTAAAAATATGTGAATGGTGTTAAGGTTCTTGTGGGGAAAGCAATGATGAGCACAGGAGAGGTGATTAGTTCATTAAACTGACAGAGAGCAAATCCCAGAGCAGGTTGCAAAGAATCAAGGATAGCCCTGAAATTGTTGCTCTGAGTAGCAAAGAGAAGATGAGGAAGAGTTAAAAGAGGATCTTGAAAGTGAAACCAAACCATGACATCCCTGTTACAACATTTTCATGTTTCAGCCCATGTTTTATGACTTGCCGCTAGTGAGGTATAAGGAACTGGGTAAGACTGAATAAACAGAGGATGCTTCTCACTTCAGCGTGTATCAGGTATGGCCCAGACAATCGCTTGACAGGGTAAGTGTTTTAGATCAAAATCAAACACACGGTGCAGTTAAGAGCAAGGTTGTATATAAAGCTGTTTGTGAATTTGGGATGTAATATAGAAGATGCAGTAATGAACACTTTTAAATGGAGACAGATGAGTGTTTAACAATGGGCCTAATATGTGGCAGCTTTGGCTGGAAGAGAAGTAATGAGGCAGGAAGACACGGTGTGTATGATATACAATGTCTTTTTACAGAGTACGTTGTGGCCCTGCTATTTGGGTCTCCTGATTATATTTCTCTCTTTACTCTCTTCACATGGCCTTGACCAGACATCTGCAAGCCATTCGTGCTGTGGACCGCAGTACCTGGTGTACAAAGGAGGATGATATCTAGACTCTGCAAGTTCAAAGGAAGAACAAGTTCTTAGTTAAGCTGTGTTAGGTGTGGTATGTTTGCTGTTGTTCACCAAAGCCTGGAATAAGTTTTTATGTACCCATGCAATAGGACCAGGAACATTGCCCTTGATCTTTCAGGAAACAAGTCATTTCAGCCTGACTTCTCTGCCTGGTGGGGAACCAGCACCTTCCCAACCAGGGAGACCCATCTTATAAGTTCTTACTCTATGCTATACTCATTAACTGTAACTAGGAAGTTACTGTTTCTGTAGCAGTAATATTAAACAGATATTGGTCACTGCTGAGATGCTCATATCAGAACTGGAACAAAAGATCCTCAGTGCTTGATGGAAACATTTTTCACCTATCATAATTCAAAGTACTGGTAAAAACATTTCTGCCAAGATGCAATACTCCCCAAGCTACAGAAATGCTACCCCTATGCCTCTGTGAAGGCCTGTTGCAGGAAAGGATTGGGAAGCTGGCAAGGACTTCACTTCCATGAGCATCAGGAAAAGTGCAGGAGAGGACAGTGATCCTTCCAGCCTGTTGTTAGGTGGAGGGAGCTATATGGCACTGTGAATCAAGTGTGTCTGAGTCTGGAGAGCGGGGTCCAAAGGTATGAGCTAGATAAAGCTTTCCTCTGTTGTTTTTTTTTTAATTATTTTTATTTTTTAAAACATGAATGAAGGTTAGGACTCTTAACAACAAAGCACCAGGTCAAAATGAGTAATCATGACGACACTGAAAGCTGTTAAACATCTTTAGCCACCATCTGAAGAAACCAAAGGTACAGTATGTGACATGGTAAAAGAGGCGGTTCATGATAAGATTAAGAGTGGTGCTTGAGGCCACTTGCAACAGAAAGTGCATTCCTCCGAACAAAAAAGCTTGATACGCTCTGTCTGACCTTAGCCTGCCATCAGTCACAGGCACTTTTGTGGTATAACACGCTGTTGGTGACAGTTTGAAAAATTAAAGAATGACTGAAGATCCAAATATAGGCATCTGGAAATAAGTATGTCACAGTGCGTGGACTAGGGCTTAGCACTGAAATTATGCCAGGTGTCCCATAACATGTAGTATATGGCATGCAGTAATCGACACTGTTAATTAACTATTGTTTGCTTGCCCTTGTGGCACAGAAGTTTATGTGAAATCCAAGAGACTTGTTTGGGCTCTTCTCAGTGAACACCTCTCACCCCAGCTGCACTGTCTTTTCAGATGTTCTCTGGAAAAGGACAGTTTCCTGGATCAACGCAGAGGAAGCAGCCGCTACCAAACTGTTAACGACCCCCATTGCTCTCTGACTGCTTTCTGAACTGCATCATGTGCTCATTGACTAAAGCTAAAATTTGCATTAGTCATTATATTCTTATTTATTTTTCTTATTCGCAGAAATCTAGTAAGAGGTTTTCTTTCCCCGGCTGCCATCTTCCTGGTGTAACCGAGGCTATGAAGGAAAATGACTCAAGTGAAAAAAAACCCAGGACAGTAGGTAAAGCTGATATCTCAATGACGACTGCACAGCCCACCTACCAGTGATGGCAAAATACAACAGATTTTGCCTCAGAGAAGTGTTTCCAATGCAGTGCATTGCTTTTGGGAGAAGGATGGGAGAGAGTCACATCCCAGCATCAGGGAGTCTTTGCTGTGGTTAGAAAGTGCCACGGTTTGTTCAGGTTTCGCTAAGTGGGAGAGGAGATATTGTGGTACTTTTTTGTGAACACGGCACGGCTACTTATCCTTGAGCAAAATTTAAGGCTTAAGTGCATAGCTGTCAAAACTGAAGTTCCAAAGTAAAACTGCCATTGGCATTAATTACTCAGGTATTTGAATTCTGGTCTGTACTTAAAGACCAGAGGATGACTAATATAGGCTGGTTTATTTAAATTTTCTCATTCCACAGTTTGTAATACTTTTAGATGATAACAATCAAGAAAAGCTCTAAACGGTCTTTAGAATAAAATCATAACAATACACTTACAGGATAACACTTTTTTTTTTTTTATCACAGAGCATTACAAAGCTGCTTTTAAAATCTACAAAAATTCTTTAGGATCTAAAATAAGCATCTGGAAACAATGTGATAGAGTAGCATTGACTGGGAACAAAGAAAAAAATGATGTCTTTTATTCAAAAAATTTCCAGACACAAACCAGAATTATCAGGTTTTGTGAATAGATAAACCCTCATGCAGCACTAACCATGTGGCATGAGTTAAACATGTTACTTGACAGTGCACAATATGTGAGGAGTTTTATTTACAAAAATTTGGTGACCAACACTACTTCTTGGATTTCCCGTGGTGGCCACTTCTTTAAAGAAGGAAGTGGAAGTCTTGCTCTACATAGCCTTCTTTCAGAAATAAAATGGACTTGACTATGAATAAATCCAGGCAAGAGCTGCCTGCCAAATGAGAAAAAAAAAATTAGGAAAAGATGAGTCAAGAACAAGAACAGCAAGATCAGAATCTGGAAACCCTACTTAGATCAGTATGTTTCGCAAAAGCCTTCCTTGTCGATGTCCCTGGCTCCAAATAATGGTTCATGGGGACCTGCTCACCAGAGTACATCGTCAGCATTCTTTTTGAAGTGGAACAGAAAACCTCCACCACTGTGATTATTGATCAGAAAATGCCGCTTCATAATAAGGCTTATTTTTATGCTTGTTTATGTGAAATATCACTCTAAAAGAAGTCAGTGAGGTATTCCAATAATGGTGAAATACTCTCTTTGCCTTTTCGCAAATCTAACTCTTGTGTTTACCATTTAGTATTTACTTTCTTTCTAACAGTTTTAATTCTGTAAATGTTTAAAAAATGTAATCTTTTAAAGTCAAAATAAAAAGCTATCATTCAGATAAATATTAAACATTTTATGCTGTCCAAAACAAAATCCTTGAAATATTTTCAATACATGGCAAACATGTTCTGTTTCACACTTCAATTCACAACAAAAATGAACTTGAAACATCAAAACCTCCTCGTGGCACAGAAGTTCCAAATTTAAATCAGTTCTATTCATTCCAATACCCTGAGCAGATATCTTGTTAGATGTCTTGTTTTACCTACAGGCGTGCACGTTAGGAGGAACCGAATAGGGGAGGGTCACTAGAAAGGACACCATGGCCCGTGAGTCCCTGAATCGGCCATGACTGCAGTAGCTCCAGACCTAGTAAGTAACTTGGGTAGTGAATCAAGCTGAGAGGTAGGACTTCTGGTTCATCCGGATTTTAGCATTTATGGTAGTGTCTGAACACAGTGTTACACTCTCTGTGTTCTGGTCTGAGCCAACTTTGTGAGGCACAGGCATTCCCAAAGCAGAGAGAACCAAACCCCATGACAACGTGTGGCATTTGGGAGCCTGTCTGGGCTCTTGCTCCCAGGTGTCCCAGGCAGCCACCCTTCGTCTAAGACCACACATTGAGAAGAATGTGGTTGGTGGAGAAATGGGCTCTTATTAGTCATTAGAGCTGGCTGACCCTTTTTTTGGTTGTCAGGTGTGGAAGTTTCTCAGTGGTCACATTTTACTACTGAAAATGGCAGAGTATTTATAGACCTATAAAGAAAGAAATTGGTAATAGGAATAATACGTGGGAAGACAGTTGATCCTTTACTTACCTGAGAGCCCTTGTTATTTGAAGGCCCTGTAATCTGGTTTCCATGATATGTCTTAGTCATTTGAAATACCTTATTCTGAGCTGTGCTGGCCTGGGAAACACCTTGTAGACACTCTGTAGATTTTGCAGTGGCTTTGAATCATGTAGGTGAGAAGCAGCTGGTTTTGTGCTACACCTCACTGTAATGCTGAACGTGATTAAACTCTGGACATAGACATATTCTCTGCTTCCAGTTCAAACTGATCTTTAAGCTCTGGCTTTGAAATGTCATGGTGGAAGAAGGCAAGAACAAACACCAGAAAATTTCTTGAGAAAGCTTTTAATTGCTTTTAGTTCCTCAATTCACCTTCTCCTCCCTTCCCACTCAGAAACGAAAACTGCTATTTTGTTCTTTTGAACTAAAAACAAACTATGAGAACAGCAGGTATTATCCTACTGCAACAGCTGTAGGTGATTTACAGCCCATATTGAGTACGCCGTTTTCATCACTCGTCTCAGAGCAAACTCACTCGTCTGCAAGTGTGATGCTAAGAAACTGCACACCACAAAAACACTGACGGTCTTGTACGTTTGAGTCAAGTCAGGCTAGGACCTTGCTCTTTTATCACTGCTTGTGTGTGCTATCTGAGAAAATGTTAGCTCCATGGCTAGTGGAATATAGCGGAGCTCTGTTGATTGCTAGAGGCCAAGACCTCCTGCTTACAGAAACAGACACTATTTGTCTTATTTAACTCTGATCAGAATCTCAATGGCTGCTAATCAGTGCATTTCCAGTGGAGACAAAGTCTGAATGTTTAACATCTACACTCAATTGACACTGAGTTATTTCTGAGATTTGCCAGTCCAGCTCCTCTATCCATGCAGGTCTGGACCAGGATTTTGTGACTGTTTAAGTGCTCCGTGCTCCTGGATAGCACAACTACAAGACCCAGGGAACCTTTCATCATTTCATTCCTAGCTTTACCTTTTCATGTTGTTTACCTAACAGGGTTGACCTGCATTCATTCCAGTTACAGTTGGAAGGTATCAGTGTGTCAGCGTCTAATCAGGCAGCAACTCTTGGTAATGCATTACCTATCTGGGACTTAGAAGTTTGCCTTTTCCTTACCTGAGATCTCATAAGGCATCCGTACGGCAATGCTTTATTTTATGAGGCTAATAAATTAAAACTTTCTTTCCATATTCTGTGGAAAGACAAAAAGATGTTATTATTCTTGCAAAACCACATTAAACAGAAAGCAACAGCAACCAGAGTATTGCTGACGTTGCTTAATGAAAACCAGAGCATTGCAGTGGAAAACACGCTGGGAAGGACAGCTTCAATTAGAGGAAAGAAGAGATTAAAGACCTCTCTTTTATATGACCTAGGGAAGGAATGTGAGAGAATGGGTTTGAAGAAGGGTCTAATTGAAGGATAAAATGGAAAGAGTAAATGGCTTATGATAAGATCAGTAGGCAGAGACAGTGAAGCCAGTATTGCTAAGAATATGTGTAGAAGTTCATAAAACCCCCAAAAGCTGATTCATTCTGGAACAGAGAGATACAGAAGAAATATCCCAGGAATTGTGAGCATGTAGAAATCCTATTGGACAAGGACAAAAGATTTGAAAGGAAAGAATATAATTAGTTTGAAAAACAATGAAGTATTTTTCACATTAAAAAAATATTTGCTGAAATGGGAGAAGACTCAGGGAGATCAAGGTCCTTTCCTGAAGGAGGCATGACTGAAATTTGGTGAACAATTACGCTCTGCAGATACCTCTGTAATCACACAAAATTGGTGGTCTCAATAGGGAAAATCTGCAGAGCTTGGAAATGTAAAACCTCTTAAACTTGAAGCTACTATAAACACGTATCATATTTCTTCCTAACACGTTGTATAAAAGAGCTTTGACTTAGATAGACACGTATGCTTTTAATTAATTTAAATTGTTAATTCAACCATGCTAAGCACGAAGGCGGGGGGAAGGAAAGTGGGTTGAAGGAAATTATTTCAGCTTCAAAGAATGTTCAACTGCATCAACAACAGCAAGAGAAACAGAATTCCAAAAAGAAGAGGTTTTCTGCAAAGGAGTCCTCATTCTCCCTAGGTTTTCTGCAACAACACAAAAAATTCATCCTTTTTGTTTGCTGCTTCTCTGATTTTGAGGCAGGGCTAACCAATCTTGTTTTCATTCACCTATTGACGCTTTGGAGAGCGGCTCTGCTTGAGCAATCTGTCTTCCGCTGCAATCTTTTTTCACCACTCCCTGGTCGGCAGCACAGGTTAAGTGCTGCTATCTCTTGTAGTTAATATTGCTACCTGATACTGCTGACAATTTTTTATTTATTCCATGACATGTCTGAATGTATCCACCCTCTTCAGAGGCCATACATGTCCCATTTCTTTCTGTTCTTATCTGCTGCCTGCCCTGTCTTCCTACCACACACTCGTTCTTGTCACTTGGTCCTTTCCACTGTCTATGCTTATTCCACCAACTTTCTTCTCTCTCAGCTACGAAAAGCCCTGAGGCTAGTCCAGTATGTGTGCATAGGTAGGTATGTATGTGCACGCACGTATGTGTTTCACCTATTCAGGCCATGCTGCCACATTGCTCCTTTTCAACGGCAGCTGTTTCGGGGATGGTTGCCTGGCCACATGCAAACATGTTTGCTGGTGGAAGGAGGGGAACCTGCCCCTAGAAAAGAAGGCTATTGCAGGCCAGACCTTAGAGACATAAAGAGAAGTATGCGAGGAAGCTTGGCTGGCGTCTGCCTGTACCATATCTAGCTATTTTCAATGACCTGGGTCCATTTATTTCATCAGTACCTAAAACCTCTTTGGAGTATTTATAATTTTTTATTGGATGTTTCTAAGAGACACACATAATGTAATTGCTACAACAGTAAATCTGCTATGATGTGTTTATAAATGCAGGCTTTAGCTTCTCTAGAAAGTTTAGAATTTCATATTGAATGATGCAAGTTTACACAGAGGCAGAAATGTGAACCGGAAGAACTAGGTTGTTATGGGAGAGTTTCTGTTTTTACCTGAAGTAGATGAACATTGACTGATATCCTTACGAAAGGATGGCACACATTGACTTACTGGCATTGTATTTTCTCTTTGGTTTGAAGTCTGCCCCGGTGAGGCACTAGGGAATGTTTCTGTTGCAGCAGCAGGGCTATGTATAGCTATCCAAACTAATTAGTCCTGTTAATCAACAAGGCGTATTCACCCAGGCCGATGGGATCCACTGATGGGATTTTTAACTTTGCTGCTTAGCTCCCTCAGCACATATACCCAGTAACTGGTACCATCTTCCCCTGGAATGATAAAGGATTGAGGTTCACAGGTGGAACGCATGATCCTGGCCGTGAAGTAGAACAGGACCTGGAGCAGCTCTCTTTCAACAGCTGCCTCTGGTTAACTCTGATAGCCTAACAGGGCACGCCATCCCTTACACAACTACAGGCAGGTGATTTCTACCTCTTTTCTTTGTCAGCATATACAGCTTTGTTAATGTTCTGAAAGGAGAACCATTGCAGCGGATAATGATAATCTAAATTTAAAATTGCTGCTGCTATTGCAGTGACTCTCTGTTCAGGTAGGTTCATCTACCACCAGGAAAGGGAAATGGGCAAATGTTGCACTCTTTGCTCACTGCTACGGCTGAGCAAGCACAGAGAGGTGAGCGGTGTGTTACTGTCAGTATAGAGACTGGCAGTGAGATTGGTTATGATTCTTCCCAAAA
Organism: Bucorvus abyssinicus; assembly: GCA_009769605.1. Taxonomy (NCBI): domain Eukaryota; kingdom Metazoa; phylum Chordata; class Aves; order Bucerotiformes; family Bucorvidae; genus Bucorvus; species Bucorvus abyssinicus. The sequence continues at coordinate 29,250,132 of CM020026.1, forward strand.
ACACCTTTTGTGCTTTATTACTGCCTTACAAACTAGAAAAACTTCAAAAGTTATTTGGCAAGGAACAGGAAAACGTCTTCAATCTTAAACTTTTATGGGCTGAGAAAGCCCTTTCTCAGGCAGCTCTGGTCAGATGGATGGCATTGTGCCCTTTCTATCACCGCCATCCTGCCACAGCATACTGCAGATCCTAGAGAAGGATGGGTCCGTAACACAAGATCCCATAGAGCCAAGTGCTGTTGCTCATGTAACCCGCTCTGCTCAAGACTGAGTTTAGGGTCACAATATACTTGCCTTAGTGGTGGGATGTCATGACACCAGCTGTCTAACATCTGAACAACTGTGCGGGGAATTTGGAAGGCTATTGGCTTTTGCCCATGCTCCTCTGTGAGCTTTTTCCTCTTCAATAGCCTTCAATCACATCCTGCACATTTCTCAAATGTTTTATGCCAGATTTGTCCTCTGGTCAAATAAATCTCAAAAACTAAATTGGGCTGTAAGAGAGTTCACTTACGCTTCTCTGTTTGCCAGTCACTCAGATATTGCAAATCCTGTAGAAGAGAAGCAGTTACTCTTATTTTATATATAAAGTGTGTGTATATCTGTGCTTATTCATTTAAAATGATCGCTCTGTCTACCCTGAGGAGAGGCTTCGTTGTGATATTCATTTTTTTATATATGCCCTTTAGGAACCGCAGTTTGAACACCTGACTTTGAAGCTGCAGTGAAACAGAGTCTGTCCCTGTTATATGAAATGATTCTTTGGCTTTGACTTTGTTTAGACAAGGCACTGCTTAAAGTACCTCTTAACATAAGCAAAGGCAGTGGAAATGGAAATACCTCTTTATATGCATTGGCATGGCTTGGCTTCCCAAACATATTTTGGTGCCTAACTGCCACTGATGTGGCCTCTGAGATAGTCATCATATCAGTAATTTTAGAGAAATGAGACTCAGCAATTTTTCTAAAGATCTTAGGGTGAAAAAAAGGGGGTTGGGGAAGGTATTTATCAAAACAAGCGAGCCTAAACTGGGCAGAGGCACGTGTATTTGCTCCTGTGGAAAACATAACATTTGAGGCAATTAGAATCACTGTAGTTTTGCTATTTCCTATTTTAAGTATTTTGAAGTATATTTGAACATAACGGAAATTTTAAAACTTAGTGTATTGTGCATTTTGTTAGAAAATGTAGTCTGGAATTTTAACGAGAATAAGCTGTGCTTGAGATGGAAACTAAATAGAAACCAATGAAAATTTCAACAGAAGTATAGTAAGGTCCTACAGAAAGGAAGGAAGGATTTGTGACATGTGTTTTGAGCAGTGGATGGCATATGGTAAAGATGGCAGCGGCATGTCTGGGTGGTTTATTCCCTAGTGTGGGCAGAATAGCAAAGACAATAAAACCTGAAACTAGTGCAGCTCTGGGCCTCCCACAGAGGTCCAAAGTCCTGCTTTTGAGGAATGAGCAGAAATAAAATTCTGGGAAGCACTATGACAACCATCACCAGGGATACCATCACAGATCTGAAACATGTTTATCCAGAAGAATTACAAGTCAAGGAGTGGGTTGATAAAATTGGAGATGGTATTTTAAAAGTAAAAACACTGTCAGCTGGTAATTGCAGTGGTACAGAAGTATGACACTTGGAATTAATAAAACAAAACTATTTTTAAGAGACACTGCAGCAAGTATCTCCTAGAAATAGCTACAGAGAGTTGTATTTCCAAAATATCTGTATACAAGAGAACTGGGCACTCTGTGAGAAGGGAAAGCAGACCAGCAAAGTCATTGCAGTAGAACTAGGTAAAGATCTTTAAACAGAACAAAAGTTAAAAAAAAAAAAAAAGAAATTAACAATCTCAAAAATATTTTATGGTCCCATGTAAGACCAAAACATACTGACATCCAGAGTTTATCATGTTTGTGGGTGAAGCAAATCCCATTGGGTGTAGTTTGGTCCTCATAGATAGGGTTCAGCTGAGCTATTTGGCATTTGGCACTCGTATTTGGCAAAGGTGGAGACCCCAAGCAATTCTCGGCTCTGTTTTGTTTTAAAGAGGGAGGTGGGAATTGTCACATTCTGTTCCTGGATGTATTACTGACCTGATCTTTCAGCCTGGGCAATTCATGTACTTGTTTCAAGTTTCTCTCTTTCAAAGGAAGACAAAAGCTTCTTTGAGTGTTATGAAGATGAGATTCTTACCATTTATACAGAGGTTTAAACATGTGAAGTGTTGGTTTACAAAATGATGTTGATTGCACAAAATGTACGATGTAGTTTGTTGGCGTTTTTCACAATTAACATTTTTTATCATCTGTCTTGCATGCTTTTGTTTTCCCCCTATACTGCCCATGAGTCATCTTGTTTCTTCATGAGTTCTCCAGTTTCACATGGTTCTTGTTGACATTGTCTGCTCACATCTTCTGCAGAGGTACAGAAAAAGACAGTGTTATCCTTTATTCATTATAAATTAATGAGTGATCCTGTAAGAACCTTCGCTAATAGTAGCAGTTTGTGTAAACAAGTGTTTCTGAATCTTGCTGCCAAGCCTGGTTCAAGTGTGACATTGAACTGTCTTTGCTGGTAGTTAGATGGTTCCAGTCTCCTGCCCCATCTCTTGGGTTGAATAAATGTCCACCAAACTTTGCATGTGCTTCAGTTAATAAAAAAATATAAAAGATCCAGTGTGCCACAAGTTGCTCAGTCTCTGCAGGATCCCCAGCTGGTCCTACTTGGCTCCCCCATGAAGGAGACTGGTGTCCAGGAGCAAGACTGAGTCACCCTGACAGCACTTCTGCATGTCTGCTTGTACCCTGTGCCACCTAACAGAGAAAAATGAGCAATATTACCGTCTATATCACTGATGACCAGGCAAGTACAAAGCACTCTAATTCAGAAAAATATTTATAATATTTGAGATCTGAGAGAAACTAGCAATATTTTTGTAGTAGTCGTTTAATCTTGATTTTGGATAAGAAAAAGCTGGTTTTGAATGACAAGAAATATAAAAGGAAAAGACAAAGACAAATTCCCTCTCAGTCTCAAAAATACTGTCATTTTCTCACGTGCTTTTTTGATTCTGATACTGTTGGTGCAATGTTTGCCTCCCAATATGACACCAAACCTTTTATCAATGCTTACGACTTAAGAAAGGAGCACTTTGTTCTGCCGTGTTATGACTCTTCAGTATTATTGGCAAAAATATGTTACTGTCACTCCCATACTGACACAAATTCAATCATTCTTTCAGCAGATGCCTTACCCAGATTAAATTAACCACTATGCATTGTACAAAAGCGTTTCAAGTTAAAATGGTTTAAGTCAGTCCAATAATGAAGAAGCTCTATGATTCATTATAGCTGATAATCTTTAGTTATACTTGTATTGCATCCTTACCTCTTCTGAAAGCAATTAATTTTTTGCAGCCTGGGTTTTTGTGCTGCTGAACACATAGGTCATTATGATGGAATTTGCTTGGAGTGGGGAGCTGCCTGATTTTGTTTTTCCTTCTAACATCTTGTCCTGGGTTTCAAGAGTGGCAGAACAGTTGCTTGGTCTGATGCAGGCAGCAGCTGCAGTTGCTGAGTGGGTGATGCACAGGGCAGGAAAGCACCCCTGCCTGGCACCCGCCCTCTGCTTCCCACTGGGGGGCTTGTTTTCACTTGTGACAGTGCTCTGCCCACACTTTTCAGACAAAAGACCACATCCTTGTGGAGCAATTTATTCTGAGTGATGAACCATTCAGGGTTTTTTTCCCTAGCTTATGAATATCAAGAAAGAGAGCAAAGCCTCTCCTAATGATTCAGCATAATGGTTTAAAAAGTCAGGGCTTATTTCTAGATGGATGTGGTCATAGTTTTCCCTTTATAAGTGCATATACCAAGTGGAACTCAGCTACACTACCGTATGAATCAGATGAAGTGCCTATGTAGAAAGCCTGCTGATGTGGGAGTTTCAAGCTTGTGTTAGTGAAGAGAAGCTGTGACTCTACCTTAAGTGCTTTTTGAAAGCCCATCTCATGCTCTACTACAAACAGAAGAAACGCCGATCTGCATTAGTTATGCAGCACAGGTACTCTTTGCACCATCTAATCATGAAGACAGGGTAAGATTGAATCTTACTTCACCTCATATGAGTTCCTGTGAGAAAACCGCAGAGCTACAGCTTTCTGCTTTACTGCAAAAACGTAATTCAGATACTTGGATCTATCTCTTCTTGTTTATTCTATAATCCATTTTTATAGCATACTAAATAGGAAGGTGATAGATCAATTTTCCATGATATTATGTATCAAAATTATCTAGTCAGAGCTCCCTCATGCACCCAAGGTTACATGTCTGAAATCAGAACCACTTGGTTCAGAGAAGACCGCAACAATTAAGGATGGAGGGTGGTTTCCATATGGTGAAAATCAGTAAGATTTCGTGGCTCCCAGTAGAGCTACCCAGCCTATTTCAGCACAGAACTTGGCTCCTTAGATGTCTACACAGCTTTTTGTCTGTTCTTGGAGCTGTACGCCAGCATTAGCAAGCTGCTGGGCAGCCCCAGAGCAAAAGAGTCAAGGCTAAAAACTCTGTGACTCAACACGGGCTGATGCTGGGGAAAACCTCAGGTTTTCTAACGCCTTCTCCCTTGCTCTAAGAACTAGATGACACTGATAAAACGGTTTGATGGAAACATTCCATAGCAAATTTCAAAGAGAAGAGGTAGGAATTTGTGAGTGTGTCAGAGAATTCTGAATTTGGGGAGTTATAATGGAATACAAGGGGCATAAGCTGTCCTACGTTTTTAATGGGCTTCGAACAGTACAATCTGCATACAAACTTCTAGCTACCTGATTATTTCACCTCATTAGATGATTTCATGTATTTCCTTTATGATGCGTCTGTCAGGTAAGATACAATGGGACTGCAAAAGAACTCTTTATTTTAATGGCTTTCAAAGATGGGGAGGTTCTCACTTGAATGAGTAAGGAATTAGGAGCGATCTATCTCGTGAAGGGCAGCAATGATCACAGGCTGATTTCGAACTTACGGAGGGGGCCAGGAGGAGCAAGAAATATTATTGTGAACTTTAAACTGCTGTTAAACTCCACGCGGGATCTGTGGGTAGAAAAGAAATATAGAGTCTGAACATACTGGAGTTTTTTTAACTATAAATGCTTATTAACCAATCATAACATTCTGACATATAGATAAACAGCTATATTAAAACGTAGCATATGAATAAGCAGCTTTTAGTTAGTACCTTTAATTTAGTGCTATTCCCAGTGAAATAAACTGAAATCAGGCATGACTATACTATGCAAGTTGGATAAGACCAAACAAACCTCTATTCCATTTTCCCATCTCCAGCACTGACCAGGTCCGGACTCACAGCTTTATTAATGCAGCCTTAACAAAAAATCTATTGAATTCAAAAGAAAGATTTCCCTGTTGATTTCAGAAGGAGCAGAAGCAAGCCATGTAAGTGGCAATCATATACTCTTTTCTTATTTTCAAGCCAAAAATAAAGAACGGAATATTTTGAATACCCACAAAATCATTGAAGTACGTTGCATTAATCTAAGTTGATACAAAAATAGCCAAAAGTTGAAAGAATTATAAGAAGGATATTCTCAATTTTGTTTGCAAAAGTGTTTATGTTTATCACCATGACATTTGTCTTTCCACTGCTGTGCTCCATGGGAGACACTTTGGTGCCGTTAATGGTGTTATTTAGTTGAGTCCCAGCCTTCTCAGAGCCAGGTGACTTGCTGCCCTTTATTGAAATAACAGCAGATAGTTTACTGGTGAAACAAACACTCTGGATAAACACCTCAGGGTCCCATGGGCCAGTGGGCATGGGAAGAAGGACAAACGGTCTGGGGTGTGGATGGGAGCGAGGGAGGCCCTGATGAACCCAGGGAGATGTAGGAATTAAGAGCTCTGGGTTTTATTGCCCACAGGTCACTGGGGTGTTGTGTTGCTCCAGTCAAGGACTTTACCTGGATGAACACTTGAGAAGGGCTTTAGGGCCCTTGCAATATAGCGCGCTCAGGTGTTTCCAGAGGTCAGCTCAAGGGTCCTAGGCAGAGGATGAAAGACTCACATTTCCTCAAACTGCTTTCGAGGAGCGCAGGCTTCCTGCCCTTTATGCAGGCCTGAAAGAGAGCCTAGGACTTGCCCTCTCTCCTGTTTCAAAGGGCATACCAGCTTTTTTTTTTTTTTTTTTTAAAAAAAAGCTAATTAAGGAAATAATGACTGGAAATTCTTTCAGAATCTGTAAATTGTTGGTTTATATTTTATGTAAACAGTAACCAAACCCTTTTTCTCCTTTATGTGTTGCTATAGAGATGCATACGAAAGATCTTTGTAGGAGAGATTTTAGGCAGTTTAAATACAAGTTATTTATGTGAAAGCTGTCAGAAAATAATTAAAGAATAGACATAATTTTCAATTTAACTGTTAGCTTCTGTTTGCCGTGGTACTGGAGACTAGAAATTCAGTGCTGCAGAGACAAAATACATACTGATGGGAGATTCAGGCAACAAAGAGTTACAGGGATGTGGACCCTTTTATCAAAGGAAAGACAGCATGAGAATATTTTTCAGGTTTTTCTTTTTAAGGTTTAGCCCATGCTTGTTCTAAAATCCCTTTGCTCCCAACACCAAAGACAGCTCTTTGTCAAACAGACCATTGATCAAGAAGTTGTTTTTATTCAAGCTTCTTGTGTATAAGTTGTTCTTGTACAAGTCCTTAGATTACAGCCAGGTACTAAAAGGGAGGAGAAGAAAATTACTGACCTCCAAGCCCTGCTGTTTCATGATGAGCCACACTCCTGGAGCTGATGTTTCCTCCAGAAACCTGGCTCTTTTTTGTCTTTTCAGACTCAGGTGGTCTGGAAATTGTCCTGGAAACATAGGCAAAGCTGTCAGAGAGCTTATAACTTCAGGAAATTCATCAGAGACTGCCAAGGTCATAGAATGTTTTGGTTTGGAAGGGACCTTAAAGATCATCTAGTTCCAACACCCCCGACACGAGCAGGGACAACTTCCACTAGATCAGGTTGCTTGAAGTACATCCAACTTGGCCTTGAACACTTTCAGGGAGCGGGCATCTACAAATTCTCTGGGCAACCTGTTCCAGTGTCTCACCACACTCAGAGTAAAGAATTTCTTCCTAATATCTAAGCTAAATTTGCCCTCATTCAGTTTGAAACTGTTACCCCTTGTCCTATCACTGATAACAAGTCCCTCCCCATCTTCCCTGTAGTCCCCCTTTAAATACTGGAAGGCTGCTATAAGGTCTCCCTGGAGCCTTCTTTACTCCAGGCTGAACAACCCCAACTCTCTCACCCTGTTCTCATAGAGGAAGTGCTCTGGCCCGCTGATCATCTTCATGACCCTCCTTTGGACCTGCTCAAGCAGATCTATGTCTTTCTTACGTGGAGGCCCCAAAGCTGGACGCAGTACTCCAGGTGGGGTCTCAACAGACTACAGTAGAGGGGGAGAATCACCTCCCTCGACCTGCTGCCCACGCTTCTCAATGCAGCCCAGGATGCAATTTGCTTTCTGGGCTGCTCATGTCCAACTTTTCACCCACCAACACCCCCAAGTCTTTCTCTGGAGGGTTGCTCTCAATCTACTCAGGTCCAACATCTCTCCATTTTCATGTAGAGTGACATGCACCTAGTTACAAGTGTTCCATGTGTACTTTCAATTAACAGACATCTAGTTATTGCTGTTCTAGCCACTTTTCCAATACAACAGGATAAAAACTGCTCACATTGGCTTCAGTGAATGATCCAAAGCATATTAAATTGTAGCATGCAAAAGACAGGATTTCTTTCCCATCTGTTCATGTGTTTCAAATATTGCATGAATGTAGCTGATGATAATTCATGACAGTTGGGAGTTGTTAGGATGTGGTGTTCTGTTTTGAGTTCATCTCTCTTCAGACCGTGTTCATCAGTGCTTGAGTCCATTTCATCCACTGGCAGTTAGGATTTTTTGAGGCATGGAGGGGGGTTGATTGTTTGGCTTTTTATTAAATTCCTGTTATGGAAGGATGGCAGTTAGGATTTGGGAGGAAGAAAAGCAGTTCTTTTTCACAGAGGTAGGAAAATACAGTTCCAGGGTAAATGGGATCAGCGTCAAAAGGCATCTGCTGCCAAGGAAATATACTGTATTAGAGAAAGAAGATTACAGATTTCTCCTAGTGCAGCTTCTCTATTTTGATTAGTATCTGTCCAGAGGAAATAGCAACAGGAGGGGAAGCTGCTGTTGCATTTGGGCACACGTGGTATTAAGAACAATCTTTTAAAAAAAGTGACAGTCGGATGATGCTTGATGCTCTCATTAGCATTGCAGGACGCTCTGGAGCACAAGGATGCCTGTGCCCTGAGGCTCCTGCCTGAGGCAGTCATCTACCACTCCCCCTACCACTTTCACAAGCAGACCTCAAACCTGAGAGACAGAACAATCTTTGTGCATGGAACTGTGTATTGACTGAGAAACAAATAAAAATGGATGATGATGTAACTTTTAAGGAAAAGTCCTTGTCACTAACAAGTTGCTGTGTTATACACTTGTGTTAGTTACCTAATCCACTGTATCACCCATCAGGAGATTAGGCACAAGCTATCCAGCCTTCACCACTGGTAAATGGATTTGAACCATATGGCTTGTAAACCCCATAACAGTCCTAATGTCAGTTTGGTTGGGTCCCACGTGCTGCTTCTAAAAACAAGTATTACTAATGTTTTTACATCAAACTTGGAACTGGTTTTAGGTCTGGATCTGACCTTTCCCAAAGTCTGGGAATGCTGAGATGCTTATTCTAAGTCTGTGAAGCCAAAGAGTAAAGGCAGCATTTGGTAAATGTCCACAAAGAAAAACACTAAGAAGCACAGCACTTTTTTGTGTCACACAGCTGATACAGCCGAAAACCAAGGGACAGTGACTCTCTGGTGTATGTATGTCCTTGACTCTTCTTATTTGGTCTCTTACTTGTTCTGTGAAGTGTGTCTCTGTTAGGCAGAAAAGCCACACAGTCACACGGATTTGCTTAATTTGTTCAAAGGAGTTGAAAAGGTTAGGTACAGTCCCTTCCTGGCTGTGTGCGTCTTGGGTGTGGGGAGGAAATAAAAGCAAATTATTCTGCTGTAGTTGGACAGCATTAAAAAATTAACATTCAGCCAAATGCAAAATTTCTTCTTCTTCCAGCTTTTGGAAGAGAATAGCTGCCTTTTCTTTGCTCCATGCCCAGTAGAAAGGATCTGATAAGAATGGGCATTGAAAATGAACAGCAGCGCTTTAAAGGACCAGCCCATCTCAGTCACAGCTGAGGATGGTTCACTCCTGCCTATTTGCTAATGTTTGTTTCAGCCTTCAAACGTGGGTTTTTTGGAAACCTGATCCTTACGAGCTCCAAATGCCCATGTGGGAGAGGAATTGCCCTTTATAAAAGGAACACAGCATTTCTTACTCCCCTTCATGAATATTAACCATTTCCTTCTCAGACTTCTAATGACTTAGCTGACTTCTCTGCTTTGCAGATTTGAAAAATAAGGTTAAAATGAAGAGTACAAAACCCAAGTGAGAAATAATTTAAGGACAGCGTTCTGAAACAAAATGTTGTTCACCTTTTTAATATTTCACTTCATAGAACCATTGAGGGCTTTGGGTTTTGTGGGGGTTTTTTTATTATTATCTTATCCTTGTTAGGTCAGTTTTGTTGATTATCTTGTAGTCATCCTAAAATCCTTCCAAGGGCCCAAGATATAATAAGCAATACTGTAAGTAACAAGATAGCATCTTATTTTCTAAGGCAAAACTGGAAAACTATTATGGGTAACAAAATATTTTTAGGGAGGACATAAGCTAAGCAAATACATAAAGAACCAGGCAGTATGCAGAGAATAACCCATTAGCCCAATTCCTATCTGTAAAAAAAGCAACAATTAACTGAGTAAGTTTGGAGAGAAAGTTTCTTTCCCTTGGAAACTTGCCCACGCCCCCACTCCACTTTTCTTTCTTTTTTTTTTTTTTTGTAAAGAAATTATCTTCTTTAATGGGTCATTTATTTCATAGCTGTCTGCAATACTGTTTCCCTCCTTTCTTCTGAAATCTCTAGATAGAGTCATTGTGAAAGACAGCAAGCTGAAAGAAACACGCAGCAACTCCCTTGTTAAATCACCTATTACCTACCCTGGACCCGATCTTTGCCCACTGACTTTCATTGGGATTATGATGAGGCATGTTTCTTGGAAATAAAATTCAATAATATTGACCTTTCAAGACAAACTTGGAGTATATTTGTATCCATGAATTAATTTCTGCCACCTCCAGACAGTTATTTGATCTCTTTGTAAAGACCTTTTCCTGTCTTACAGCAGTCAGCCAGTCTTACTGTCTGCAAATCTCCCCCCTTGAAGGGAGTGCTGCGGTTATTAAAAGAAGAATGCCTGAAAATGAAAAAAATAAACTGTTATAACCTAATTATTGTGCATATGAGAGTAATTAAGGTTGCAGATTCTAATCCTCCAACCTAAGCTCCATAGTCCTCTGAGATAGATAAAGATTGGCATATCCACTTTCTAGGTGGGAAATAGAGGAAGAGAGAGGTTGCATTATTTGTCCCATGTAATACAATGAGTTCTTGATAGGGACGAGATTGGGAATCACAGATTCTCCTGTTCAGTCCATAGACCTTGCTGCCGTCCTAAACATCTTCTCCTGAAGGATGAGTCCTGTGTATGTGCCCTACAATATTGGATATTAAATGGTTGCAAAATTCACTGAAGCTGGTGGACTGGTATTGCAATCCCCCAGAGAGAGAAACTAAGTATCCTTCCATTCAGTGGGAGTTAGAATGGTAAAAGATACTGTCCAGAATTACTGGAGTAATAGGAAAAATAAAGAAGCCCATACATCATGACTTATGGGAAAAAAACCGACCCAAGCCAATAAAAAGGGGTCAGAATGTCACTTGAAATTATGCTAGCAAACTTGCATCTTGTTTGTTTTCATTAAGAAACGGTTGCATGAATTCAGGTTTAACAGAGTTTCAAGTTAAAAAATGTTCTGCCTGGGGGATATGGGTAATTTTAATATTACAGGTATTTTGAGTAAAATACCTCTGGATAAATAAAGCTTGACTGTAGACAGAGCATGCGGAATGCAGTGGTTTGTTTTCACCTCAGTATGTAGAGGTGGAGATCGACTGCACAGGAGTGAGAGCAGGAGATTCAGGATATTAAGGAAACACATTCTCTAGGTACATTTCTTCTACAAGAGCCGTAACAACTAAACTGACCTATTAAACGGTGAGTGTTTATTCACTGTTGTTACCACACCGAATGCTGACTGTGCACGGTCCATATTCTGCCGTACTGCTTATTCTTATGATAAACTGATTGTCTATCCTCATCCTCTATCACTGCATTTAGGAACGATAAATGAGTATGGATGTGTAACACCGTCATAAAGCACAGCTTTTAGATTTTTTGCACCTCCTTCTCTAAGCCTTGGTAAAAATACAGTTTAATATAAATTTTGAACACTACTCTGAAGCAAGTTATTGCAAGTGTGGTAATTTCAGTGCTGGTTGAAACCACGTCACAGCATAGTGCTGCAGTAAGGCCAGAAATGTCCTTGTGTATGTTGACAGTGGAATTAACAACCCGTGTTTGAGCATTTAAAAATATCATAGTTGTAAAGGTTAGGGTGAAGAATTCTGCTTACCTTTTGGGTGTTTCTGGCCTCAAGGCCAGCTTCTGAGGGGCAATTGAGTGCCGTTCTGGTGTCTTAGCCAACACTGGTCTCTGCCTGAACTACTCATCTTGCAGAATTAAAACAGTCACAACTGCAATGACCTTACCTCAGAATAGTTTTGTTCATCTGAGAATGTAACTAGAAATACCCAGAATGAAGAAAGAGAAATAAACCAAATAAATTACAGCATCCTTGCTTTACCTGATATTTCCTGCCAGTGTATAATGACTAACAACTACTAGGGGCAAAAGGAAGCGAATCCATTCCTTGGAAAGTAATGTTTCGTTATGACTAAATTCCCAAGTAACCTCAGCTGCCCCAGTGCATTCCAGGCAAGACAAGCTGCTTCAGATAGCAAGAGATCGGGTTATACTGGAGCAAAGTGCTACAAGATCTGCACTTTGAACTGCATCCAGAAGCAAGTCATCAAGGCAGCTGCTGAGGAGCAGTGAAAATGTTCCTACTAGTTAAACTGGTCTAGCTGAGATGTAGCCAGATTCAGCTCAAGCTGTAGTTAACTAAAATATGTAGAGGTTTTGGTACACGTTACTCAATTTCCACAATTTTCGCCAAATCGAGAGTTGGAAAGTTAAGTTTTCCGAGGATGAAAAATGCTTCATAAATGACAGTGAGAATCACATGATTAGTATCTAAATAAAGCGTAAGATTTTGTTGGTGCTCCTGAACTGTGTTTTTAGAGAGCAAAGGTAATTCTACTTGTGGTTCTCCAGTGCTTAATGCTGCACACACAACTATGTCTTACAGCTGCACAGGAAACACAGCTCTGTGCACCAGAAGATTTATGAGGATGCTGCAAGAAACTTTATTCCAGTTTCTGTGATTACTAACCTCCCTGTAAAAGTGCAGACCTGCCTGGAGCTTCTTTACAGCTACAACAAGGTGATTGGTGGAGAATTTGGTCTCTATCAGGTAATCTCTTGGTTGATGCCTAAGCATTTTTGATGTCTAGTTTGCAATATTGGGTGAAACCTATATCTTGTGTTTGAACATATTTGCCATTCTGGAACATGACTTGAATATTTTTCCTCATATGTCTGTGAAATGGCTTATTCCAAATTTCATTCCAGTGTCGACCTCTTTATTTTACTCTTGCAGTGATTTGGCAAAAAATGTCTATCAGTCTCCACCTCCTGAATTCCATTTGATATCGATAGTTCTCTGTGCATCCGGGGGAGCCTGCACACTCCAGGTTGTTGCCATCTCGACTCTGTCTGTATTTGTGGTGAGGTGAAATGCCCTTCATCTGTTAGCACCAGGTGAAGGTTTGTGGCTGGTTAAACTGATAGAGGCAAAGAGTGTGTTCACTTTGGTAATGATCACCTTTTACAGCAGTGAATGTCACCAACGGCTTCCTTCACAGCAAGTCCATCCTTCACATCTGAACCCTAATAGTGCGCTCAGAGTAGTAGATACCTGCTGTGACAAAATGGACTGAGAGTGCCTCCCTCCACCCGTATGAGAATATGGGTAAGGGAACCATAAGAGGAAAAAAAGGGAAAAGTTGCTATGATTCAGAAAGGTCTTGGATTGATTTGTTAAAGGAATCTTCTTAGGTTCAGACCACATGAGTAAACTGAAACAAGAGAGTATATATGGTTGTTTATCTTTTTTTCTAGCTCTGCTAACGTATTTTGCTATGTAAAGCAAAGTGATTCTGTGCTGGAAATAACACAAAACTCGTGCACCATGCGTTCCTGGAAAGATGAGCTTGGTGAAAATAGAAAATATGTATTGAAGCTGCTTAGGTGTGGAGAGAGCCATCACCAGTCTGGGGTGCCCTGGGAAAAAGGATCCAGGAAGATCCAGGTTTTCAGAGGGTTGCTGACCCCACAGCCTGTGCCACAGAAATCTCCCAGAGACAGCAAGGACACGTGGCTGCAATTTCTTTAGACTGAGAAAATCTTGAAGTTCTTAGGTCACAGTAGGGCAGCCAAATGAGTCATGCAGTGTGGGTGAGTAACAAGGCAATGGACTAATCTATTATTTGATATAAAGTTAATAATTGAAGAGGAACATTTTTCAGAACAGATAATTGAAATGTTCTGTTACCATATATACATTTATATTTGTATGTCTTGAAAATGATTGTCCTATTTTTCTTCTTTAAAAATTTTTACTTGGTTTTTAAATTGCATACAGACATTCAAGGAAATTAACATCTCCATGGTCTTCCATGTCATGTATTTAGACATGTCTATTAAATGTTTCAAGTCTGGTGAGTGCATTCAACTGAGGAATCTTATAATTTTCTCCTACCATACCTGAGTTTTCAATCAAGATGAAATTATGGTTTTAGCATTTCTCTGTTTATCTCATACACAGAACACAACCCAATCTAATCTAAAATGATTAATCTAACCCATACCAAAAAATAAGGAACAAACACATAGGTAAAGGTCATACAGCTTCTGGGAAAATGCATTTCTGAAGTGAGAGTAATCCTAGTGGAGCCCATATAGAGTGATTGTGAACCCTACTCTTGGAAACCTTTTCTCGGTTTATTTGTATGTACCCTATAAATCTTATTTCTTTAAAATGTTTTCAAAGTATGGATTTGTGATTTATTTATTTCAGTCACCTCCTGTGATTTAAATTTCTGTCTCCATCCTGCAGTTAAAAGCTTAGTTCTCATAATCTAAGAATAAATTTGAATGTGCTTCAAGGTTTTTAATTTGAGAGGAAATCTGTACTGTAAGATGTGTTTTTCAACCCAGTCCTTTGATAATCTGACGTGCCATAAATCTTACAGCATGTTAGCTATAAATTTAACATGCAGTTTGACAGCAATGCTTGATTTTGGTTCTCTAAATGATTCTGGAGGAATAGTAAGAATCCATTTAGATAAGAGCAAGAAATTCCAGTACCTCACATTTGAGAAAGTAAATTGTGTTTGCTAATGAATAACTTCAGGAAAATGAGTAGGCTACAGGAACACTTCATTTCTCTGACAGAATTCTAGATCTCATTAGCAAAATGCTTTCCCACACCAGTAGTCACAGGTAAAATCCCAAGCTAAAGGGCTTGGGATTTTCATTGTTCTCTCATCCAAAAGGTGGTTCAAGTCTGGCTTTTTATTCTGTTCACTTTTAGCTGGTTTTGGTAACATCCTGGTCAGTGATGTGCTTTAACTAGGTACAGCTCAGTCACATAATTGTATGTATATTCCATCAAGACAACTCATGAACTGCATGCAAAAGCTGTTCTCTTAAGACATTTCAGAGGCAGCCAGCCCAGGTGGTGAAATATTCTCTGAAGTCGCTTAAAATGCAATGACTCCGTTAAATGAAATAAAAGGCAAGCATCAGCTGTCCTGCCATCTGAAAGAATACAGATATGTGACATTCAGAAGCATGTTGTGTAACAAGCAACATCAATGTTCAGCCTTAGTCTGGCTCCAGCTGAATTCAAAGCAAGTTGAATGGAAGCAGGATCAGCTAGGGAGTTTATTTTATGTAAAATATAAACATGTTAACAGGAGAAAATACTGTTTTCTTATGTTACAACCTTAATAACCGACATGAGATTTATCTTACAGTTTGGCAGGTAGTGCAGGATTTAATTACATGTACATGATTTAAAAAAGCAGGTATTCAGCTGTACACATACACCGTATATTGTATGCTTTACTAGAAATTCAGTAATTTTATGTGTCCCCAGTTGTGTGCCTAGTAGTCCTATTACCTCTTACTCCATTTAAAAACCTAGCACAAAATATTTAAGTAGTTTTATTATGATTGCATCGTTTTGACAAGGTAGAGAAGTACTATATATTTATGAAACATACACATATTCAAAAACCAGCCCTTTCCATATTTCTTCCTCTTTCTTCCTCCTCCTACCCTACACTCACATTTATGTAGCATATGGTGACTTCACTCCTGAAGTTATAGATAAGCTACGGAGCTTGTGTTAGGTCTTCTTTAACAAAAGCCACTGAAGCTAGAAATAGCACTTGAACCTATAGCACAGCTGCCGCAGTGTCGCTCTTGCTCTTAGTATGAGAGTTGAGAGAGGACTAGGCAGCAATTTAGTGTGTGAACAAAATCTGTCTTGGGACAGTTGCAAATATGAAGACAATGGCAAATATGACCACCATAGCAAACACAAAGCTGATGTTTAAGCCCAGCCTCTTTACAGACTGTATACCAATTAATGAGGTTTTGGGGAGAGGGGTTGCAAATAGCCATTAATAATCTACTGTGGCAAGCAAGATGTTTTGGTGAACTGCACACTGCCTCTGCAAAGGGTTTGCTCCTGCCACTTTGGAACCCCTAGGAAAAGGGTTAGGATTATCCAAAGGATGGAGCACAGACTTCAGCGGTATACAAGCTGAGGGTTAGGAAGCTGCATGCCAGTCCAACTCCTCCTACAGATCTACTGTGCTATCATAGAAAAGTCACTTAGTCTTTAATATTGTTACATATAGTGAAGTTGCCATCTGCAACCAGTGTGAGTGGCACACACAATTTATTTTACATTGTGCAATAGTCCCAGTCTTGATAACCAAATGAAGCAGAATTATTAAAGAATTACAGCAACTCTGAGACCATGAATAAAAGGAGTTATGTGCGCTTTTGTATTAAATCATTCAGGCAAAGCCAGCAAGCAAACCTCCTAGGGTGTAAAGAATCATTAGCCTGTAAAAAGGTGTGGGCTTAGCCCAGATGGTCCCATCAGGTGGGCACATACCTCCTGATAGGTGTTATTTTGTATGCAAAAGGAGTGTGTTAATCTAAGTCTTGTGGACAGGTTCAAGCAATCTCTTTGAAGTAATGCATGTTAACTGGAAAGAAATTAAAAGGGTGTGTATCGAGGCTTTCCAAGGGCTATTTAAATATTAAGTGCCATGTTAAATTGAGAAGAAACACCAGAAGCAACAGAACTGATGCAACAGGGAAAAGCCCTTGTGTTTTCATTGATCAAAGAGAATACGATGTCTAAAAAACTAAGAATAACCCTTGCATTAACAACACTGAAAGTCAGTGGCTTTCAGATATGGACACCACAGATGCTGGCCTCTAAGAAACATCCACTGCCTTTGATAGATGGTGGTTTTTTGTTTTTTTTTTTCACACCAGCACTTATCCTACTTCATTATTTCTTCCCTTTATATGAGCCCAAGTGGAGAGAAGGAAGATGAAAAAAGGTTGTTCTCCTTGCTAGCACTTACACGAGGGCTAAGAATCAATGCAGCTCTTAAGATTATTGACACTTGAGAGTGTACAGAGCACAGATAAAATGGCAGAGAGTAATACCTGTATCATCAGCTGATTGACAGCTAACTCTGTGTTTGGTAAAAGAGAATTAACCTGTGAGAAATGAAGCTTTTCTAAATTATAGTCATTGATAACTGTGCCACAGATTAAAGTGGTACAGTCATTCTCAGACAGGTTAGCAGGTAGAGTGCAAAAAAGGCTGTGAAATGTGCACCGTGAGTGCAACTCGTCTGGTGTATACTGCTTCGTGTAGCAGACACATAGTAAATACTGCATCCTTGTTATGTATGAACAAGTTTGAGCTTCCCAAATTTACAACACCACTGGGACCACAAGCCTAAAAATTGAAATTGCATTGTGACTAGAAACATTGGATCACAAACAAACAGCTGCAAAAGCAAAAAGTCAAAGGCAAAATGTTAAGCTGATTGGAATTTCACAAGATTGACATTGTTGCTTAAAGTGCTTGGGTTGATCAAATTTTAAAAAAATCAAAGTACATAAAAATCAAAACAGAAAACTAATAATATTAGCTACATAAGTTATTATACAAATAAAATAACAGAACCACAAAAGAGAAATAAATTAAAACAAACACTGATAAAAGGTTCCAGCAAAGGACGGCCAAAACATCTTAAAATTTCTAGTACACATTCAGCTCTAAGATACTGCTCACACTTGTCAGACAGAAGCAGAAAAAAAAGACAAAACAAGAAGGGTCTGCTGCTGAGGCATCAAATCACTGGCAGCTGCAAGTTGTCAGCTCAGGTCCCATGCTGTAACAGATGAGTGAATGAAATGCAATGTCTGAAGATAAAACACAGGTTGTAGGAGCATTTTAGGACTCATCATGTAATGTGAATTTCAGCTTCATCTTAGTTAGGTCTTTAATATCTTTATTAAATCTAATGCAAAGGAAACACTTAGTGCTTTGTTCAACTGCTAAAGGAACAAGAATTTTAAGATGTAATCTACTGCTCTGAGATAACTGTATATTATTAAAATAAAATTGACAGGACTTAATTTCAACAAGGTGTTCTGCTTCCCTGGTATGGTTTCACCATCACTCCCCTCTTCTGCCTCCCTCTGCTATGTCCCAAAAATAGAAATTACATAAAGTCCTGACAGTCTGTTCTGTGAAACATAACATAAAAGTTGAGGTCTGAGCTCATCGTCTAAGAGAACTCATTCATCAGCACTGCAGTGCTTCTCTAGGTTCAATGGAAAAACAGCATAGGACAAAAATGTCCCTTTTTTTAAGTAACAACATAGTGATAAGATTTATAAATTGACAACGCATCTCAGCAACAGCGTGAGAAAATAGTAGAAAACTTCAGATGTCATTAGACCCAATACACAGAACTGACACCGTAAGAACTGATATTTTAGGGAAGCACAGAATACTATTAGACATCTGTGCTATAATTTTCTTTTCTAGTTGCTGGCTGAAAAGCTTTTATTGTCCTAGATATTTTTCCATTCTTCCATAAGGGACTGGAAATCTATACAAAGCACAAAAGAAAAAGGATTATGTTTTATTCGATCAAGTAAAATACATCATATGATTGTTCCTATGAGGATCCCAATTCTACAAAACGTGTAAATAGAAGTTCTGCTGCCTAGACTGGCACTATGCATAAAGCTCCGATGAACAGCTTTTGCTGGACTGAAGTCAAAACATTCAGCACGCTGTAGACTGGATATAGTTTATAAAATTGTGCCTGCAATTTATTTTTCTTTTAATGGAAAGAAAATGCTCCTTAGTTTAGCTGGTGTTAGCATAAAATGAGTATTCCCAAATTTTTCAGAGTTGATGTCAGACCACTGATGTTGGACTGGTGAGAAATCAGTGCTGTGATCTTTTCATGGGCTAGCTTGAATTTAAAATGATTTTTAATACTTTATGAAAGGCTTGTTCTCGTAATTTTACTCTCAATAACATACTGCAATTATCTGTATGTTTTACAACCTAGAGCTGTTTTGCAGCTGGAGAAAACCAATGTTTATTGTCCTGAACCTTAGCATTTCAATATTATTTTATACTATTAACATTTGAAAACTCATTTTGCAGTTAAGTCAATTGAAATATGGAAAACATTTCCTAAAATTGGACAGATCTAAAAACTATTTTTATGGAAGATTACTTTTCATATAAACATAAGCCCTAAACATTCAAATGATGCCCCTCATCAAATGATACCTTAAGAATATCTTTTGTTGCTTGTTTTAAAATTGAAGAATGCCCTAAGAATGTTCAGCAGTAAACTGTGAAGTACAGACATTCGGACCAGCAATGGTTAATGCTGATCTAGAAAGTGCCTTCATTCACAACAAGGAAACCTTACCCATTTTAAATGGCAAGTGATTATTATATGGAAATTCTGAATGCTTATAAATAAATCCATTAAAGAGGGATTTGCAGGTTCATCTTTTCAGTGGAAAAGCTCCTGGGCCTTGGTGAGAGTTGAAGTCTCCTGTAAGATTTCTGTCTTCTGTGTTAGAGAGAGAATGTTGCATTCTAACATTAACATAAGAACTAGAGCTGCATCCCAATTATGCTTGTCTTGAGCCTGCATACCAGCCTTCATTCATGTGAGGGATCTCCATAGACCACTACTACTATTTACCTAAGTACTCTGAGGTTACATTCTATGTCTGTTTTCTTGTATTGGTATAATAGTATGATAAATCACAAATAATGTTAGATCAAAAGTCCACTTCTGTTTCTCATTCAGCATGAAGTGCTACACATCCTTAGTTTACGAAACGGCCATTGATAAATCCAGCTGAACTTCAGTTGATGTTATAGCAGAAGCGAATACTTCATTTTCACCATTATTTAACAAAAGATATTTTCACAGTGGATTACAATGAAAACAAGTTATTCTCTTTCCTACAGAAGACTAAAATGTAAGATTCAGCTGCAATTCGAAAGCCATTTCTCGAAATGGAGCGTTCCCCATAAAGTGGCAGGCAGGCTTCTTAAAGAAAAGAAGGATCAAAATCAACATTGTCTAATGAATACTTAATGATAGTGAATGAAATATGACAGGTAGAAATAAATTTTGTGAGATGAGAATATGTCCTTGTAAATACTAGAACCAACTGTCTGATCCCTGAACACAAGAGTGCTTTTGCTGTTGCCTTCATTGGAATGGGATTTTGGCTCCTGAAGTTCAAGGATTGTATAATGGAGTGAATGTGTCAAACCAAGCAAGGTAGTTACCCAGTGTTACCACTGCCTCAACCTGCTATCGATCCTTTCTCATACCCTATTGATATCACCTTCTACATCCATTCTTTACCAAATTCCAGTGTGTGAGTTTGGCAATTTTATTAGCCAGTGCATGACTAGTGTCTGCCTAATTCACCCAGTAAAATCACAAACTAAGTCTTTTGCACTAATACTTTTGATGTTTTTAAAATCAGCTACTCCGGAGTCCTATCTGTGTCTGAGGTGACCCAAATGATGTCAAACATGGCCAAAATATTACAGGTGTTATATACATGACAGTATGTGTAAACCAATGGTAGTTATGTATCATGTTACATTGCTAAGAAATGGATTCTGTCTTAAGAAATGAAAATGGGACCTACAGATACTCAGAAAATTGCAGGATCAAACCATGTCTCACATATTGTACAAACAACGCTTATTCATCAAGACTGAAATTACACAGTCCATTTAAATATGTTATACATGAGCAGTGCTGCAATCTCTGCAAACTCAGTTAATTAAACAACTTATGATACAATTTTAACAGAAAGATAAGCTCGTTCTCTATAAATGTAATTTATCTATGTGTCATCTCGCTCCCTTTATTCCAGTGCTCTGTATATTCTGAAATCTCACCTCATCTGTACTATTTTATGATAAACAAAATGACTGGACATACAGAATTACTTAGTACCACCGTGATTTAAATCCATCTATGTGAATTTTAGGCCTGAGGTTATGCAGAGAAAATTTTTAACAACCCAAAGCTTAAATGGCTTTGGAAGAATATCTTCTTTGCAGCAGAGAGTAACATGTAAAAAAATCCCCTATACAACCACAATTCCAATCATCATGAAACAGATTTTTTTCCTCACACTTAAAACGAGGAAGATGTCAGGATGTATTTAAAGGAATGCTTTGTAAATCAACACACCCTAAAGCCATTTAAAAAGTTTTAAACAATTTTGCCCTAAATGCAATGAACACTTCCATATAAAATACTACTCTAGCTGGATTGGGTTTAACAGTTGACATTCAAATCTTATTATCTGTAAATGTTAGTCCATATAAATTTCACTAAAATCTGACTGCAATTAACTCTTCAATCAGACTTAAAAACCACAAACACTCCCTCCTCCCCAAAACAAAGTTCCGCATGTCAAAAACGGATGGTTGTAGTCAATATCACATAGACCATTTAATAGAAGACAGAGTGGATCGTTGTTCAACCGTACAAGATGTGGTCTGTGTGAAAAGTCAGTTAAGGGGAGCCATCACCTTCTTTTGCGTGCAGCATTGTTGTGCGCAATTGTCACAGTTCACCAATTCACTCTCTTGACTGATAGAATAAAATATAGCCAGACTCTGAA
Source organism: Bucorvus abyssinicus (assembly GCA_009769605.1). NCBI lineage: Eukaryota > Metazoa > Chordata > Aves > Bucerotiformes > Bucorvidae > Bucorvus > Bucorvus abyssinicus. The sequence goes on from CM020026.1 coordinate 29,271,713, forward strand.
TTTTTTGATATATCAGAGGTCAGACCATAGAATTCTTCAATAGCTTGAGCATCTATTTTCTGCAAAATAAATAAAATTTTTTAATGCGTTGTTAGGTAAAAGAAATACCAAACATGTATTAAATGACTGTATAAACACAAAAGACAAATTCAGTTATTTGTTTCAGGGTAGCAATTGGCAAATTCCGTTCACAATTTAAGAAGTGAATGGATAGTGTTGAGGGGCTAAGCCCTACTGATCTCACTCATAGAAGTCAGTAGGAATGTTTGTCTCAGTGAACCTGAATTAGGCTTTTTCTGATAAGAGAGAATCCTTGGATTGCGGTACATATAAATGTGACCCCATCTCTCTGAAATGTCCAGAATCCCTCTTGAAGACATGTCCCATCCAATGTCCCAGTGCTTACTTTCCTCCATTGGATTGACTCCTGGGAAATCAGACTCAAGACCTCGGTTTTGCCAAGGTGCCACAATGACAAGGGTTTGCTTAGGAATGAATTGCTGAATGCTTATTCAGAATCTGTAATTGTTGTGGGCCAGGTCCTGCTCTAATTTACATTCAGACAAACCCAGATTTAGTAGATTCCAGACTTCCTTGTAACTTTCTGATTGTTCAAAAATTAAAATTCTACAGCAATGCTAGCTTTACACAGTCCAATTTTGTGAATTGATATTGCCAAGGATTGCAACATAGATCCTGGATATTTTAGGTTATAATGAATTAAATTGATTTTATTAGATGTGGAAAACATTCCAAATTAAACCCTTGAAGACTGATACTAAAAAGGTTTGATGTTTCACCAAAATAACCCCCTCTGACATTGACAGAGTAAGAACTACAGGATTAATAATTTTCTTTGCAATCCTACTTCCTAACAGTGTTGAGCTGAATGCCACGTTACAACAAACTGTGGCTTTGCAGGCTAGTAATAATCTACACCCAAACAGAGAAGAGAATATAAACAGAAAAGTTGTGCTCATGACCCTCAGCATACTGACCTCTACAATGTCATCATCAAACAAGAGCCAGAATCCATGACTTTTCACAATAGTAATATAATGCCCCCGATTCGGTCCACTAGAAAGCAAAACAAAACCACAACCCCCAAAATATTAGAAGATACTATTGAGACCAATTTGGTAAGTCACATCTCTATATGCAAGCAGACTGAATTGTAACTAAATATTATGAAGAACATAGTAAACCCACCCCTGGTGGTATGGTAAACATCAACTCCTTTCACCTTTTAACAGACTTATTACAAAGACTTCATCAACTGAAAGCTAAATGTGTTGTTTTCATCTGTGCCACAATCATCTGCAAATTAACCTATAGAATATTTAACAATGTGCTCATGGCAGGCATCAACTATTGTAAGTATTCTAAAAATGTTATGAATTCAACTTAAGGGGAAAATTTGTTTGGAAGCAACCATGATTATTTAGTTACAAACAGTCTTTGATAAGGGGGAAAACAAGTCATATTCCTAGACTCCCAAGGATTTTTCTGTTTGTTTCATATTTGACAATACCCCATATGTGAGAAACTTTGTTGAAGCTATCATTTTTATTGCCTTGACAGGAGACCAAGGTGATCTGTTGTAGGGCCTATGTGCTAGCAGCATCTGGCCCTCAAAGTCCTGGCTCCTGAGTTCTCTAAGTGGCCTGATGAAGAAGGAGGCAGCTCCATTAATTTAAGCCAATCTTGTGACTTTTGGAGACCTAAGACATTTTTTAAACAAGTACAGATTTACTATGAGGGAGGGTGGCTAAAATGTTCAGGCCAAGACACAGGCAAGTTGGTGCAGCAGCAGGGTTTATGTCCTCCCTTCCACTCTTCCCACATTTTGTCGGGCATGCCTCTGCCCTTGGCAAACATCTAGCAATAGCTCGAGATATACATGAAAGCATCTCACCTTCCACAGTGAACAACAACAGCTACCAAGTCGTACATCCGATCTAAGTTGACAGCGTCGCCAGATGTGTTAAAGAGACGTAACTCCAGAGGAAATACTACGCGGTAAGACAGCTTAGTATACCTGTGCAATTGCTCCATATACTTGAATCTCTTGAGGTGTAAGGCAAGAATCATTGGCAGTTTTTTTACTCTCATCCTGTGAAACCATAAGAGTGCATGTGATAAAGACCTGACCAGATCAATGCCATTCTGTCTTTCCTTAGTAAGCAAACCTTTGCATTATAAAAGCAAAGGTAAGTAAGTATCAGTAGTCAACTGGTAGTAGCTTCTAGACTAAGACACATGTACTAGCTTTGAATCTGTCTGTAGGTTCTCTGGATCACATAGAGAATACAGCTGGGGTGTAAGGCTTCTTAGGTATCTAAACATAACAAATATCAAAGAGGAGGTTTGTCAAAGCCCAGGAGAGATGCAGTGAAATAGCCTGTTCTTTGCTTACCTTTTCTGTGCCTCCTGTTTGCTGCAGCAAGTCTCACAGTAGTATTTCTGTTCACTACATAATGTCTCTGTGTTACTGAAGTCTCTGTAAATAAATACAATTATCAGTTCTTAAAATATCTTATAACTTCTGACCAACTTGAGCTGATGAACTGGAACCCTAAAAAGACAAACAGGATGAAATCTCTCCACTGAGACCACTTTTCTAAAACATCTAAAGCAATAGTACTGGGGTTTGCAAAGGTACTTAAGGTATGTGGCTGCTATGACAGCCCTGCATTAGGAGCTGAGGCCCTCGTACAATACAGGTGGAGGGTCAGGTTTCTCAAAATGGGACATATATCCTGGTCTCTTACTCGTCAAGGGACTGCCTAGTCTTGGGTGTAGTTGCTCAATGCATCCAGTCCCTTTTTAAATTATTTACAGAATGGAACAGCTTTAAGTGCACTTGTGTCTTCCCCAAATAGCTCACATTTTACGGTATTCTTCTTTAAGATAGGTATGAATCCTCTTACACAGGAGAAATGAATTTAACTCAGTGTTCCGCATCCTCTAACCTCTTGAACTGTCATCCAGAAATTATTTTATTATACCTTCTTGTTTTCTGAAAAGGGAAGTGTCAGCTAGAATAGAAGATTTTGTAAATCCTGATCAATTAAACACACTTGGAATTGTTTCTGGATTGAGCTTTTGAAGAGAGAGGCAGAGGAAGACTGATTTGATATTGTCTCTCAGTTCACAGATAAGATTTGTGAGAAGTCACAGTGCTAATATGCTTTGGAGCAGGATGTTAGGCACCTAAAAAAATTAACAGTAAAAAAAATGACAGTAATGTTATTGTCACCTCTAGCATTACCTGAGCAGGTGTTTTGAGAATGTAAATGCAGACATAAGCACCTATCATCCACTTTAAACACACAGGTTTTCTTGTGGATTTGGACCTGAATTAGATATATCTGAAGTACAGAACTGTCCTGCTGATTGCACCTACATGGTACCTAACAGACTTCTAAATTCCAGACAATTTCAATCCCACTCAGACCCGATAAACTCCATTCTACTATCTCAGTTCACACGCACAGAGGCTGAAGCTGCACTGTCTGCAAGTTCAGCCTGCTCTCACAGTAGGCAGCACCAGAATCATCTTACAAAGGCAAAGAGAGGATTCTCAATGATTATTTCTTCCTGATATCATTACCACAGGAGTAGGTGGGAGAGCTGAAAACTATACAGATTGGCAGGGCATAGGTATTCAAAGTTATTTACAAGGGGAGGATTTTCCATCTTCAAGTTTTAAGTTCTTTAAAGTTGCCAGACCATGGCAGAGAGACACTTCATGTGACTGAATAGTATTTATACTAACTGAGAATGCTTTTACTAGTTGTTTTTTTTTTTTTATATAGTCTTAAACAATTTGGTCAGAAAGTACTGAAATTTAGGACAAAATACATCTTTTGAAAGATAAGTTGCAACTGAACTTTGATTGTAAGTATAAATTTTTATCTAAAATAAAAATAAAGCATGATCACTTGAAAGAATTTGCTTCAGTAGTAAACATTGATGTCGAATATCTGATTTCACGTTTGAATTTAAAGGCAAAGTTAACTGAATTCAGCCAAGTCCTCTGAGAAACATGGTAACCTTTCAGGGAATCTTAAGTGAAGAGATGAAACTTTAGAAAAGATGAGAGGCAGGTTATGATTGTGGGGAACATAATGCTGCAAGATTCAGTAGAACGTGATTGTATAAGTTTTAGGCCTTCTGTTAAGGAAAGAGTCTGATGTTTATTTTCAAAGCCAAAAATCTCAATTAAAAAAAAAACAAACAAGCTTGTGCAATTTATTAGTTTCCTTCCCACCTCAAAGTGAAGCAATAGAAACAATTTTTTTCTAACATAAAGAAACATGTACAGATGCTAGAAATTTGATAAATATGTTTGTTCTATGCCAAGCCTCCTATGAAAATGAATTAAACTCAACAATTTTCTGATTGCCTTTTAAAATATATTAATTATTTTAAATGTTAAGTTCCATGCTATGGGAATTACATCTGTGAAATCTGAAAGCCAAAGAAATATGCAAATACTTGATAAGCTGAGGAACATTCCCTTACATGTCCCTTAGCATTTGTCTTCTTTCTGACAGGCTACTTTACAAAAGCAGGTGAGGCACAGTCATGGAATTTAGAAGCATTATTAATTCACTTATTCAGCACAAATTAATTCCTTTTTCTGTACCAGGAACAAAACTGGTGGCATATTTATAAGCAGTAACTCCTTCCTTGGGGAAGGGAGATATGCAGGTGATGCTTTTGCTGCCCCACACAACTGCAACTTCAGTAGTTGTTTCATCAATCAAGAATTTTCAGCATGGCACTTCTAATAGATGTTGAATAGTTAAAAACAACAGGTCATTGGCTGGAACTCATGCAAAGTCTACATGTTCAAGAACTATAGGCTTGAGGAACTTTTCTCTAAACCTGCAGAGCTAGTTTCAAGACATTTCTATCTCTTTCCTATTCCATTAGCAGACCAGTCTGCATTCTGTTTATATGGTATTTTAATAGAACAAAGGAATTTTTTAATACATCCACTCAAGATACACTTATTTATCATTGGCCTCGTGTTCCCACAGTCTGCCTCTCTACACATTGTGTGCTACAGATGAAAGATGCTTTCTGTTGTTTATATGCATAAATAATACAAATTTTCTGTTTCAGGAGATGAGAAAATTCTTAGTGGAATAAAAAAGCACAGGTGGACTATGGAAAAGTCAGGATCAAATGGACTGGTAAACTTTGCAGCTCCTAGTGGAAATAAGAATAATGGATATGTACTATATTTGTTATTAGACTTCTACTGCTTCAGGCCTGATTTTCCACCCTGTGAAGTTAGACTATGCCAGAGGCTTGTATTCTTCGTACCTCTTACGTAAACAGGGACTATTTCAATCTGAAAAGCTACAGAAATAACTAAAAAGAGCACTCATCTCTAGTGGCAAAAAATTCATACTACTTAAATGTTATCTTGTAAAGTTTTTTCTTTTCAGTGTAATAGTACTTAGAGCTGTAAAGACACAGCAAAGCTGGTGTTAAAAAAAAGGAAACAGCAAAGTTTCTCAGAAGAGTAATTACTTGGGCGTTCCTATTAACAGAAACCATAAAAGCACTTACACTTTGTTTAATAATGCATAATACCATAAAGCAATGAGAGGAAATCCAGTCTAATTGAATATGCTTTCTAAACAGAGCTAGACACATTGCTAGTGTGAAAGACAATCAGAACATATGAGAGGTGATGACTCTCTTCCTGCTTAATCTGTAAATACTGACCTGCACCTCCTACTCCAAGAAAAGAAAAACTGGGATTTTGCTTCCCTTTATTTCCAAAAGAAACTATTGGTGGACTTCTAAATGCATGTCATGATGTTGGAGTGAAGGCAGACACTATACTGGAGTGTATAAATGAACTTTTAGGGCATACATTCTTCTCATGATTGTGTAGATCTCTACTGGGATATTGTGCCTAATTTTAGGCAACTGCACTTCAAGAAAGGTAGAGTTCAAGAGAAGTACAATTGGAGAGAAGCCGGAATAGTAAAGAACATGAGCAGAGAAACAAGGAAAATTCACCTTACACAGAGGGAAAAGCACGTTAGTAGTAAGAACGGGAAGGACTGGGGTAGGCAATCAAGATACTACTGCTAGAAGATCTTTTGGAACATGTTGAACAGGCACCCTGTCTGAGGTGGAGATAGGAGCTAGCATCTTGTGGTTCCTTCCAAATCCACCAGTCATCTGCTGGTTGCAGTAGTGCAAATGCAGTACTTACACGTCGTAAGCAATGGCCCCTGGCTGTTCAATAGTAGAAATGCTACTGGTACTTTTACTGAAGTACTCGGTGCCTTTGCATAAAATGGCCTTTCCAAACAAAATGTTTCCAGGAAGCTTAAGAAATAAAATAAAAAATTGGAGAAAGCTGACGGACAGATGGTAACTTTCGTACAGGGGCACCTTCTAACAAGTTCACCAAACTAAGCTGTAGGAGGAAGTCAGTGCTCAGTTTCCAGTAACTGTATGTTATAGAACCAAATAACAACTCAGGTTAGAAAGGATCTCAGAAGATGCACACTTCAGCCTCCTTGCATGTCAGTTTGATGTCAAATTGACTTTGAACTCTATAGGAAAAGGTAAGTAATGCTGACAAAACCAAATTCAATGTAGTGGCTACTGTGAAGAACTTAAAAAGTGAGCAAACAAAAGCCTGTAGTTCCAATACTGATTCAACTATCTGTGGCCATGAACAAAGAGACAATGGGAAAAAAAAATACTACACTCCTTTCCAAAGCTGCTCTTCTGTTTGCTCACCTTTTAAAATGAGGCTACTTACTGCTATGTGGACTACTTGAGGACTTGGGACTGCTACAGAGTCCTACAGAAGACCGAACAGAAGTTGAGAAGAAAAAAACTTATTGGATCTAGCACTTTAAAGTGTAACAGAAGTTACTTAGTACAGTTGTGGTATCGACAAATAAATCACTGCTTTCTGACTCAGGAAGTGTTTAGTACTTCATATGCTTCCCCCTTTTGTAACTCTCAGTTTGAGATGAGATGCCAGGCAACCCTTCCTAGGTATTCCAGAGAAACTGTTAAATGCAATTTTAAACTTGGTAGCAATTTTGGAACTTGAAAGAGTAATTTGACCAACTGATAATCATTACCTTAGAGCAGCAACATGTTGCCTTAAATCTAGGTATCTCTTTGTTTTATTAATGCCAAATCTTCAGATATTTTTAATCTCTCAGAATAATCATCCATTCAAGACTGGTCTCTGACTGATCTTATTTTGATCTCTGAACTATTCGTTTAATAGTTAAGAGTGTACTAGGAGCAGAACTGAAACTTAGAATAAAAGATTTCTCCCTGTAGTTTTAGGATGAGACACAGTATAGGAAACTTACATGGCAGAAAAGCAGACTTGAACTCTTTTGCACTCTAAGGGACTCTAGCACACATTCTGCAAAGCTTATACTTAACTTTTAATATGCACATAAGTCCTAATCAACAAAGCACTTGAGTAGAAGCTTAAAGATAAGCACACTTAAATCCCTTTGAAGTCAATTATTATTCTGCAGCAATTCTTCCAGAGATGGCAAGGCAATCAATTATTTTCCCCAAGAGATGATTTTTTTTTCTCTTTCAAACACCTACATTGAAAGAGAAAGTGAGTGAAACAGAATACATTAACGTACTTTTTGTCATTAGAGGAAACATCCAGTTTACATTCTTTTTCTTCTGCTCAGGAAAAGCTCAAAACCCAATGTTATTCTACTTCTCTTTTCTGTACCTACTAGACTTGGAAAATTTAGCAAAGTCAGACAGAACTATCTGCCAAAGAGATGCACTCATTTACCTTAGACAGTGTGTAATTGATGTGTTCTGCTCCACATCAACAGAAAGGTCAAGAAAATCTTCATCTTTGCTACTAACCTGTTGCAAAAAATACACATGTAAAACAAAGCCTTAGTAAAATGCTATACACTTAAATGCTGTTTATAACTATGTGCAAATGCCAAAGACAGAGCAATCTCTGCAGAAACAAATTACACAAAAATAATCCCTTTCAATGCTTTTATTTTTTTCTCTAGTTCAGAATGACTACATTTATTAGTAACTCTACCAAACCAGCTTTTATATAACTTAACTTCTGTCTGTTCCACTTACCCAAGCCCATGAAACATGGGCTAGTGACCACAGTCTACTGTTCGTTAAAGGGGGGCCATCATACCCTGTATTAGCTGTGACAGGTGCATTACATATGTTCCCTTGTTATATAACACAACTAGTTTCTTATTTTACTGCAATTTTATTTACCCTTTGTATAATACATTACACTATAAAATCACAGTTTATGCCCTAAATAATTAGTTCCACTATTGAGGAAGCAATGAAGATATTTTCCAAATAAGCATCTGTCAAGAAATGTCATATTTAACCATGTTATGTTTTCTCTCCAGTGAGCATTCAAAAGTCTGGCTTTATATGTCTGATTGACACAGCTGTATTTCCCCATTGAATATTATTCCTGGTCAATAATTTTGATTAAAAAATTAAAAGATTAAAGGTAAAAATGGCAAAGTGATAATATTTTGCAAAATCATTTCAATTTTGCCAATTTTTTTTAGGCAAACAAGAGGAGAAAAATTCTGATAAAGAGTGTTTATTTTAAAAAAGTAACCCCAAGCATTTTCAGAATGACAGATCTTGACTTTTTTCTTTGAAAATGATTTTTCACTTAGTGTTTAATCTTGAAGATGAAGTGGGAAAAAAAAAATCATCCAAATGGATAATTGTTGTAATACTTCAGCTGAGTCAAAAATACTGCTTAAGTAATTCTTGCACATCAATTTTGTCATATTCATAACAACAAACGCTTTTCATAAAATGCTGCATGAACAATCCTTATTTTTCCTCCTATGACTGTATTTTCTTAGAATAACTAAATTAGGTGATAGGATACTGAAGTTCAAATCAAGAAGTTCAGTGAGGGGTTCAATCCACTGCTCTGACACCAGTCCCTCGTGCTCAGATTTCTGTAATTCTACGGCTGTGAAAGTTACATACTAATTTGAGCTCATCTTTGCATTACGTCAGGGATCCTATAAACATGGTGAATGCAGACCATATGAGTCCTGATCCCAGAGGATGAATTTTCATAGTATCAAAGATGTAGAGAGGCATAACGCACACCCAATTAAAATGAACAGCAGCTCTTCAAACAAAAATCCTCCCTGACACAGGACTCGACCCACACGGGACAGAAAATCAGAACACTGGCAGCAATTGCCTGCAGTATAAACATACAGCTAGAATTCTGAAGATAGAGCAACAAAGCTTCAGAGAACATCGTGTCTCTGTGGCTGGAACTAGAGTTCTGTCAGACACACTGCACATCAAGAAAGAGGTTAAATACTTGGAGAAGTCTTGAGCAGGTGTAATGTTTCATCTGAATACCACAAAGACGCTAAGAATTTTGTTATTGATTTTGGCACATTAAATATTTGCTGAAAAGGGAAGATGAGCTAGTTGGAGCTAGAATAACACAGACCAAAATTAAAGGTAGCCAGAAAACCAGATTCAAACTGCACTATTCGTAAGTGAGAGTAAGAACTGCTGGAATTTGAATGATTCTTCATGCATTACATATGAATATTTTAACAAAGGAATATCTTTTAATCCATTTTACTATTTCCCAGAGATTTCAAGATGCAGCAATACAAGAAAAACAAACTGGAAAAGTATCCTGAGTAGTGTAAGGTATTTCTGCATTCACAGGAAGACACAGACAAGCCTTCCTTGTGTAGTTCTGCTGTTACCCAAGGTCACATCTTGACTTCTGTACAGCTTTGTCTGAGTAAACCCTGGATATTAATTTAGAATTAGGCCACAACCATTTAAAGAAGTTTGTCAGTTAAAAGTAATTCTACCCTTTCACTTACATTAACATGCTTATTCCAACCTTGGTCCAACCTCCTTTTTCATGTTCACTATCACTGTATCTCTTTTCCCACCCTGCTCTGACCCAAATCCCTGGAGAATTCATATTTTCTTAAGAGTACAGAGCTATTCTTTAAGATCAGAAATGTCAGCATATGTTCTTTTAAAGATCTGATAGGACCTGGGTAGGGTTTCTCTCACCTAAATACAGCTGTCTAAAGTTAGATATTTCACCTCAGCTTGCTGTCTGAAGACACCTGGCCACTTTCTCCCATCTTAAGGCAGATAATCTAAAGCTGCATTTTCTTTAGAGGAATTCCTTGATAGCAGTACTGCTCCAAGTTAAAAACATACTATTCTTAGGCCAGATCAGTTTGTTGGCCCAGTTCACAACATATTGCTGCACCAATGATTGCAACAGCTCAGTAACACTACGGAGCCAGGACAGTCTGCAATATGAAGCAGAATACCTGGTGCTGCGAAAAATGTTCTGTTTCATGAAACAGCCTAAAGTCAGATGGAGAGAGCTTCCTCCATCACCTACAGAAGGAGCTGAGAAAACTAGTTCATCCCTGACACCTACATTTTACAAAGCAAAGTTTAGGTGAGGTTAATTCCAACCTTTTTGTAAAGTCAGTGTCACTGTTCTCCCCAAACCAGATTTTTTTTCCTGCCTGTGTTCCTCTTTCACATAGCAACTTCACAGGGAGCAACTTTTTTTTTGTTATTGCTTTTCCCTTTAAGTAGAAGCATGCGATTTGAAAACCACAGAAATTGACAGGAGACTTGCAATCAGGTTTCCTAACTATAATTGATTTTTGGTCATACTTCAAGCATAAGAGATGTCAAACTGACTGCATCCTCTAGAAAATATTAGGGAGATGAAAGAAAACATATGGTTTGTTAACAACAAACCCTCTGCATGCCAATCACATTCCTAGGATTGAATTAACACAAATTAGTCGTAACATTTCACTTATTCATAGAATAAAGATGTGAATACCTTTTCCCAAAGTTACAGTAATAAGGAAGGATATTGATTAACTAGCAAGGATTTTAACTGTTGAGATATGTATTAGAACAGCAAGACTTGGCATAGGTTAGCCAAGTGATGCTTAGAAAAATAAATTTTTAGAAAATAATATACTCACTTCAAGAAGTAAAGTCTACAGGAATATCCACAATTCTCAGATGTCTGAAAAGATTCATATATTTATATATATAAAATGTACCTATCTATTAACAGGCAACAACCAAAAAAAATTAAAAAAAAAAAATCTATCCCAATGCTTACAGTTTCACAGTTCAAACATCTAGTTTCGTTAGTCAATGTTCCCTGAAAAATCTCATGCACCCAGGTGAATTCTTGTTTATTGTTCTCTTCAGCTTCGTTCATGTTGCCATTTTTCAGTTTCCCATTTTGCTTTTCCTGTTTCTTCTCCTCCTGCAAAATGTCTGCGATGGTGTTGAGTAGGTAATTTAAAAACTCATGTGCATCCTGCTGCATGTAGTTGTCAAAGAGATCTGTGAAGAAGAGAGTCGAAATTTCTAAAGCTGAGTATATCCTCTCCTTCAAGAAAACAAACTAATTGCATTATTTTTTTCCAAATACATGTACTGGCCCTTGCTCAGCAAAGTATTTAGAATGATACCAAAGAAGAGTAGTTTTGCAGTCATGCTGGCTTCAGCAAAGCTACTGTGAAGAGAGGCTTCATCTCACCTAACTTCAGCTATTTGAAAGGTTACGCTTTTCTTTGGAGTTGGTTGTCTAGGCTCCCACTACAGTCAATGAAGAAAGCAATAGGGTGACTCATCCTAAATTAATTCCTTAGACTAGGTGCCTAACTTTAGGCAGCATTGACTCCCACCCATATATTCCAAATCTCTCAGACACATAGGAACATCACAGAGACTGGACAGTAAGACACATGGCTGGAGAAAGTGAAGCCATTGGATGCTGACACATACTAGTGTACTCCGGCTGGCTGGGATGGAGTTGCCTTTCCTTATAGTAGCCCATGCTCTCCAACCCCATGCCTCCCAGCCCCTGCCAAAGGCTGGTAGGCTTGGGGTGGGCAAAAAGTTGGAAGGGGACATAGCTGGACAGCTGACCCAAACTGATCAAAGGGATATTCCACATCATGTGACTCTGTGTTTAGCAGTAAAAGCTAAGAGAAAGGGAGAGGAGGCATTCATCATTAAAACATTGGTCTTCTGAAGCAACTTCTGAGCATGTGAAGGCCTGCTTCACATGAAGTGGCTAGAAATCGCCTGCTGGTGGGAGGTAGAGAATACATCTCCTTTGATTTTGCTTTGTTTCCACATGTGGCATTTGCTTTTTTCTATTAAACTGTGTTTATCTCAATGCCCGAGTTTTATTCATCTTATTTTCTTCCCCTGTCCTGCTGAGGAGGGGAATAAGAGACAATACTTGGTGGGCACCTGGGATCCAGCCAACATTAACCCACTACAAACAGTAATAATAACACCATCTAACAAAGCTCATTTTTCACACACAAGTCTGATGAGCAGAGACTTGCTCTCTTCAATGAGAAATGCTTGCAGGTGGAGGGAAAGATATTTCAGTGGTGATTTAGTACAGGCCTCTCCAGTGAAGGCTTAATTTGCCCACCACATTGAAGAAAAAAAGAATCTGTATTCACAAGAAATGTGTATTTTTATCCCCCTGCTTCTGAAAAAGCTCAGGTGGATTTCCTCAGAAAATGTTGCACAGATCCTTCAGCTTTGCAGTGTCTAGCCTGGAAACATAAGCAGGTTAATACGCACTGAGTCTGGCCCTAATTTAAAAAAGCTGAAAACATAAAATCCAGTCCCTAAAAGTGATCCCCAACACTGTGGGGGCATTTATCAGTAGATGACTCAGAGCTAACTTTGTTACACTTTCAAAAGCCTGTTCTGGAATGAACAGTCTGCCCATTTATATACTGTCACCAGGAAGCAATTTCTTCCAGGTGTTTGACTCGTACTTTGTGTCTTCATTCAAAGCTCCCCTGTTTCTAAGTGTACCACCCACGTTGACATGAATCCAGGCAAAAATGGAGTTCAGCGGAAGGCTTCCTTATTTCAAGATGTTCCTCATTTTCCTTAGACAGGACTACTACAAGATTAGGCATATGCTGTTGCCAACCTAAAGCTGAAAAAGGACTGTGCCCATCACTTCTAAGAACAAGAGCAGCAGCTGACGTGTAGTCCATTGAACACCCCCACATACATACAGTTACCTACCCTCCAGGGTGTTTTGGACTAGTGGTGCCTATAGCACTCCTAGGCGACACAGTTTCTATAGTGTCAACTGCCCCAAATGTTTCTCTCTGTCATACACCTCAAAAAAGTAATTAAAAAAATTACAGCATAATGTCACCCTATTCCTGGCCTTAGCTCACTGTGCAGTGCTGTCTGTCTCACCATGCTGTGAAAACATCCTTAATTCATGGACCGCTGAGAACTTATAAAAAACCTGGTATGGTTATTTCAAGCATAATATAATGTACACAGTTACTAAAATATTAATATCTAAACCCCCCAAAGTACTAAAAGCTATTTACAAATCTAACCTGGACATCTGATGAATATGAGCACATTGCTTAATATTTACTTATACTTTCCTGATCAATGTACGAAAATCTAAGAAGATTCCAGTTCTACACTTACCGTTCTCTTTTCGTAACCTTGATATGAACTTCTTTGGTGGAATAACTCCAACTTTCTTCTTTTGAGTAGCAATGCTGTGGAAAAGATCTGCCAGGCAAGTCAAGAGATTTTCCTTCTTTTTCTGTTGGGCCTTGTATGATAATACATTTTCCCGAAATGGCCGGCAAAAATACAATGCCTGCAGCACGGAGTTACAGTAGCAGGTGTTCCCAAACTGCCATGTAAAATTAAAAAATGGTCTTAATCCCTGTGCATGATAGAACTAGTTGCTTGATTCAACTTCTAGCTTCAGTGCCCCTGTCTCATACCAGCCATTTTGCCATGTAGCTGCTGTAGGAATATATTTCCACATCCATCCCTGACACTTCACAGAAAAAAACAACTATGGAGTTCTAAATTAACTAGGATACAAAGTAAAAGTATCTGCTTGCAAGAGATATATTTATTGTAGTGAATCTCATTAAACTTGTTTCCATATATTAATATCCTCTTCTGAGCTCTATCTTACTGCTCAGTAGCAAAATGACTAATGTTTTCAGTTGACAGAATTACTATATCTGTTTTATTTATATGGGAATAAACAAGTGATTAAACACCCTTCTCAATCATTCTGTCCTTAGATAAAAAAGCTCCTTCTAATAGAGTCCCTAACGCAGATTGCTATACCTAAGCTTGTACTTACTTCCATCACTTCCTCACATTTCTTAGCTAAAATAGACTTTTAACTTTAATGAAGTGTATGTTCTAATTCCTAAAAACATCCATAGAACAATAAACTGTTTTCTCTGGGGGCATATGAAGCTATCTTCAAAAATCTGATACAGTTTTGCAACCTGCTTTGCCTAAAATTGAAATGTGAGCGGCACTTTATCAAAATAAGACAACCCTACCTTAGAACAGGATTGAGGGGGGTGGGGGGTGGTGCGGAATAAAGAAAACAATAAAGTTCAAATAACATCAAAGTCATATTTCTGTAAGTGTTTTGCCTACTGAAAATGGTACTTACATTGACCAACCCAAAGTAGTGTTCATTGATTGGAAACTGCTCTGGGCCAATGTCTTTTTCCAGAGCAGAGGCATTGGTGCCCTATGAAAAAAGAGGGAAGAAATTATTTAGAATGTTAAGATTCTAAAATAAAATTATGGACAGCATCAAGACAGAAACTCATTTTTTCACTTCAGCTACAATTAGGTAAGCTAACTCTGTCTTACTAAGGGGCAAGCATGACGGTCTCATGAGCCAATAAAAATATTTACAGTTCTAGGTAGAGGAGCTGGTCTGACATGGACACTCTAATAATAGCTGATTAGAAATGAACAGGTCACAACAACAGTGACACTCACCCACCTTCCCCTTATTTTTACCCTGTCTGAAAGAAGAAAAACATGACTACAGAAGATTAATGCAGCTTCTGAAGAAGACCATCTTCGTATTAATACTCATTGTGCAGCACTCAGATCAAAGCAAAGATTTGCTTTGATGACACTTTAAGCATTCAAATCAAGCTCCCTAACATAAGAATGAAATGGGTGTTTTTCCACTTTTGCAGGAAGCATTTTCCACATTGAAAAAACAATTCTTCCTCTAGAATTAATGGAAAATAATATCACTGAAAAGTAAACTCCTGCTATTTCATAAACTACAGGTTAGCGTGTGCTGTTAGACAAGTGGAATGCAAGTGCTGTGCTAACTAGTTGCTCCTACATTACTCATTTACCTTTCCTCCAGGGCTGGAGCTTCTTACTTAAGAAAATGCCAGACGGTTTGGCAAACCCTTTCTAGCATTTAAATTGTCTTGTAAGTACTGTGAGAAAGAGCAACAAGAATCTTATATGGAGGAAAAAATTGTGTACAGACTAGTAAACTCAAACCATGCTATATTGAACATATATTACATGTTTGGCATAGGAAGTCAGATCAAGAAGGCAGAAGGCATGAAGGCAGAAGAAATGATTGGAATAATTGTAAACCAAAGTATACCAGAAACTGTATACCCAAGCCAGGTTTAAACTGAAAAAATATGTTATTAGAGGTGTGTTAAAGATGATTCAGAACTTAGTTTAAACCAACCATATCAAGTATAGAAAACACGTTAGCCTATTGAGGTTAATCTACAGCAGAAATCATCTATGACCATTTAACCTGCTTTCAAGCACGGTTCAGCTTGTTCAAGGCCCAGTGAGCCACCTTGGTCATTTTTGCAGTGAAAACCTGCTCAAACATTTTTTTAAATGCAACCCATCCTCTCGGGTTTTATAAATGGTCCTATGCTTCAGCTGAATCTACTGTAGTTTCATAGAAACCAGCAAGAGTTGCAGTGTGGCCACAGCGCCTGAAATGGGGAGAGATCTCATTGACCATAAGTCAATGAAATGGGATCCAGGACTATTAAACAAATTCATGTCAAGATACAGAGACAATAAAGGAGACTGGCTTCTTTGTAAAAGAATACACTAATGAAAGAAATGTCACAAAGTGACTGTGGTGACCAGACCGTATGAGAATGAGAACAAGGTCAATATAGAAACTCCTACTATGTATTCTGTAATGTTGGTGAGCCTTGATTTCTCTGAACTTTTACCACTCAATTCAACAATCAGTATTTTAGCCCTTAAAACATGGCAAAGACATACTGTTGGAGACATAGCCAAGCACGGGTCAATTCAGGCTAAGCCAAGATTTCTACCACAGCATTGCTCCAAAAACATTCTGGCCATATGACCTATATTTTTCCTTCTTGTTATTTTGCTCTAGGCTTTCCAATGGATAAGTCTGCCAATTCTCTTTTCAGCTGAAATTTCTGATAATGTTGCTAAGGGCTTAATTTGTGCTTTGTATCACATGAAACAGATTAAGTAAAAAAACTCCTGTTCCTTTGCACTTAAGCTCGTAAACAAAATAACAGTGCAGGGGGAAAAAAAAATAAAGACGTCAGATTAGAACATTATATCACATGTAGCAAAATAACCTAAATACAATTATTCTATGGAGGATGAGAAATGGACTATAGCTAATATAAAAGATACTGCAAACAGAAGACAGCAAATCAGACTTAAATTTCTAGGGTGATAGAGCTATAAGAAAATGGTACTAACTTTCTAGAAATAGGTATGTGCTTAAATTAAAGTAAATGAGTGCAGAAAAGAAATTAGGAGATTTCATAAGTCACCTGTGGAAAACCTATTAAATAGGTATTGCCAAATAAACAGAAAAACAGTATGAATAACCACGGAACAATAAAATACAAAATAAGAAACAACAAGAAATATCTTGTTCACAAGAAAATCTGAAAAGTTTAAGAAAAAACATACAAAAATTCAATTACGTAAACAGAAATTTAACCAATATATAAAGAACAAGAGATCAATGAAGGAAGATAGGTGGTCCATGATGGAGAGCTTCAGATCATATGCAGACGTGAACTAGATTTTTTTTTCCTTAGTAGTCAGGAAAAGTGAGAGCAATGTGCTAGAAATAGAGTTGTTTCCTGCAGGGAGAAACTGAAGACTTAAGAGAAACTAAGGGTGACGTCTGGGCTGGTATAAGAGAAATTAGAATAAAAATAGAAATGGCTTCAGGGACAGGCAGCCTGAATTTTGGGATTTTGGAAGGCACAGCATACGGGAGGGAAGGGAAAAAGAAGATAAAGAAATATGTGGAAGGCTTCCTGGCCCACAAATGGCAGTGATGGATAACTCATAAGAGGGGAAGCAACTGTAAATAAAACTCAAACTTAGCTCCCAGAAGCAACACAGAGTAAGCAGTAAGAGAAGACCAAGCAATATCACTCCATGCAGCATCACAGAATCACAGAATGCTTTGGGTTGGAAGGGACCTTCAAAGGTCATCTCATCCAACTCCCCTGCAGTGAGCAAGGACATCAGTTAGATCAGGTTGCTCAAAGCCCTGTCCAAACTGACCTGGAATGTTTCCAGGGATGCGGCATCTACCACCTCTCTGGGCAAACTACCAGTTTTTCACCACCCTCATTGTAAAAATTTCTTCCTTATAGCCGGTCTAAATCTCCCCTCTTTCAGTTTAAAACCATTACGCCTTGTCCTGTCGCAACAGGCCCTGCTAAAAAGACTGTCCCCATCTTTCTTACAGGTCCCCTTTATGTACTGGAAGGTGCTTAAGGTCTCACCAGAGCCCTCCCTTCTCCAGGCTGAACAACCCCAACTCTCTCAGCCTGTCCTCAGCAGAGGTTCTCCATTCCCCTGATCATTTTTGTGGCCCTCCTCTGGACCCAATCCAGCAGGTTCATGTCCTTCACGTATATATGAAACTCTTTCAATAGACACATCACCTGTCCTCAGTGTTGGACTTCAACTATCCTCAGGGACAACCTCAACTTTCAGAGAGGTGTGGTGAGTAATTGGAATGGCTGAACCAGCCTTCTTCCAAACTCAGAGATATTAAATGTCAAACTTGAAATGTTTCTGTAATTTTTAAGGTTCAAGTCGAACAGATGGTTGAATTTAAACAGATTTGCTTTTTTTTTTTTTTCCTTTCTGCAAAGATATATGCTATTGTTCCACCAGCAGAGCTATTTTTGGGTCTTTGTTGCCACAAGATAAAAGAGGAAAGAGAGGATGCTATGAAAAACATACAGTATCATAGTAAACAGTAAAAAGATATCAACTGACCAAAAATCCCCTGTGTACTGATATTTTTGAAGGAATAAATCTCTAAATAAATTATTTCTGCACATTTTTTTCCAAAGAGTTTTCTGATCCTTAAGGCAAATTATAAGAGCTTGAAAGGAGTTTTCTAACTCGCTTTTTGCTGGATGCACTAAACTGTCTCTAGTCACAGATCTAAGTATTATATATACCATAAATAACTTCAGCCCTTTTCTGCTTGGTTACCAAGAAATGGATAAAAAATGGGAGGCCTGAAATCCTGAATCACTTAAAATCTTGAAAAAAAAGTTTAAGCCATTCAGCCTTATACAGCTTTACAAACTTGGTTTTCTCAAAGAACCAAGTACTGCAAGTCACATTCTAGTGAATGTTGCAAGTTCAGTATCTAAATCCATGTCATTTTTTAAAAATATTGACTTTTAAAGTTTCCATGATTAGACAACCTTTACCAAACTGCAACTCAGTATTCTCTCATGAGTCTGTCTCCATTCCCTGCTTAATTGTTCTTGGATTAGTGGCACTCAGGCTTTTGCTGGAACAAGTAACAAAAACATTTTTTTTTTTGGCCATTTTCCTTCTTCAGAACACATAACCTCAAGATGGCCTCACGAGTGAAAAAGAGACCAAGATCTGCTTACAGACTGTAATTTCTTCAATAACATTTTTTTGTCTGGGCCACCCAGACTGCATATGTGGTGCCTCAGAGCATTCTAAAGGCAAGGCACCTTCTAGACTTCATCACAGCTGCACCAGCTGGAGTACTCTTTTGATAACCTGGAGACAGGAGAAAGAATATCTTCCTTAAATCTCAATATAACAGGAGTTTTGAGAGCTGCAGTTATGCTGCAGGACTGGTTTAGATTTCAAAATTATTTTTGACAGACAATGCTTTTCTTTTAGAGAAATGCTCTAAAAACTGTTGAAATTTGGCTGAGACAGGCGCAAGATTCTACACATGAAGAGAAGAATCACCTGTACGCATAAAGAACAGGAAACAGCTACGGTACTAGTGCTTACAAAAACTGCAGGGAAAAAAAAGTCGAGAGACCATAGTGTAGTACAAGATGAATATGCATCAGCTATGCAGTGCTATCTCAAAAAACCACAACAACAAATGTTGAGAACGTAATGAAATTCTTACAGACAGCAGTCTACAAAATTCTTAAAGTAACTTTCCTGTTTAACTTGTCACTGGTAAGACTTCAGACAGGGCCTTACATCCAGGTTTGGGTGCTAGGTTTCAAGAAAGATGAAGGTAAGTGGAGAGAATCTGAAAGAAGGCAGTCAAAGCGAAAAACTTAACTCTAAAGAAAAATGACCTGTAAAAAGGGGTTGAACAGGGTTGTGTTGCATAAGACAGAAAGGGCTAAGGCAATGCATGATAATATTTTCAGGTATATAGTTTGTTACAGTGATCTGTAACAGTCTGTTGGTCTGTTCTCGATCTCAGTGTTGGACAGAATGAGAAGTACCATGCTCAAATTACAGAAATGTAGATTGAGGTAAGACATTAGGAAATATTCTAGTCATAAGGACATTGAAGCATTGGGATAGATTGTGTAGAGAGATGATGTAGTCACCATCACTGAAAATACTCAAGTTTGACAGACATACACCAGAAATAACATGGGTTTATCAAATGGAATTCCAGTGGATAGTTGGAGACTTTATTGTCCCAGGGCAGTTCAGATGCAACAATTCTTAGGCCATTGATTGTGAAATCAAATTAAATAACCACGACACACAATATCCCATAGTGGGTGGCTTGAAACCATCAGCAGAGCAGCCTTCTCTGTAAAGGCTGAGCAGACCCAAGAACACATTTGTAATGGAGCCCTGTCTGTGGGGATGCAAGCTCATTTCTTACCCAGAAGTACTGATATACTGTGGTGTTAAGAATGCCTAACATGCATAAATGTATATAAGTGTATCTACCAAAGAGCCAGCCAAGGACAGTTTCTCAAGGCTAAAGGAAGATTAGCAGAAGAGACTTTGCTGACTGTTTCTCTACTGGCCGTGATTTACACTCCACAAACTGTGGCTCTTCAAGCCCCTCAGAACCTCAACCCCTGTGTGGTGCTTGCCCACCACACACGGTTGATCAGGGTCCAGAGTTTGCTTTTAATCCCATCTCTTCCTCAATTCAGACTCACTCAGCCTTGCTGAGCTGTAATTAAGAGTTTCCTTTAATTAAGGTATTTAGCATAACTATTGGTTTGCTCTTAATTCAGCAATCTGAAGTCAAATTGCATCTAAAAGAGTTGCATCTGAAAGCGACACACTGTAAACCAGACATTGTATTCGTGAGTAGTCCTGTTATGCTTACCTTCTAAACTACTGAGTGCATGATAACCACTTCAGCCATAACAAAGGTATTCAGGCAAGACAAGCCTCGGTCATTAGTCTAAGTTATACACTGGAAATGATGTATTAGGATGTTTCTCACTTGGCATATCCTTCTCTATCCAATAAAAGACATGTTTTGTGGACTTGTGTTTATCTTCTGATGGAATGCACACTTTCTGCTTGTCAGTCCATTACCCTTTTGTCTGCCCTACTCGCAAGTTTCTCATTACTAGAGAGAAGTATTACAATAACTAGACTTCACATTCTCTCTATTTTTCATATTTTTGTTTCTGTTTTTTCTACATATGTCATACTGAAAATGTGCAGTCTTGAGACTATGCTTCTAATATTGCATTGCTTGAACTGCCCATAACTAATCTTTTCAGATGTAAAAATCTATTTTCCTTTATCAATCCTAATATGCCTTCAGATAGCTGTTTTATTGTCTTGACATGTATTATTCTGCTTTAATCTCTCTTTATGAGAAGTTTTAGAAGTCATGAAGAAATATACCTGCATGTTGTCCAAATAAATAAATCCAGTTGAAAGTCATAGTGATAATTCTGTAATCCAGTAACACTCTTATTGTATGAAGCAGACTATTTTTACAGCATTATATTTGTAGTTTTTTTGATATCAAACATTTTCCAAATCTATGTTTGCAGTTTGAGTTCTCATTCTGCCAATGCCCTATATTCAAACAAAGCCTGCACTAAGTCTCTAAAATCATTATATTAAAAACAAACAAAAAACCAAATCCAACTTGCTTTCTGAATATAGAGACTCCCAGTTTTTTATGTTTTTCTCTACAACTAGTTTCTAGAATGGTTAAATTTTTTTTTTTTTTAAATGAAAGCTGAAATTCACAGGTATTCACATAATTCCTGGTGACTTGTGTGAAAGTTTTCCTGAAGAAAACCACCAATCATTATGAAATCATAGACAACTATGAGAGGAACAGGTAACATGAAAGCCCAATTAATAAAAACCAAAATTAATCTGAGGAACTGCAACATTTTTTCTAAAGGATATCTATACTGCAACTACAGAAGCAACACAGATGTTACCTTGTATCAGAACCAATCTGAATGTGTGCAGAATGTCCCGTTTATTAAATTGACAGAGCACTCCAAAGTGCAGATCAGATTATTTGACATACTATTACAAAATTACGATGGAGGGGTTAATACCTGTTCTTGGTGGAATACTAAAAGTTATTCAGGAGAAATGTGGTCCACAGAGCTTGTTAGATATCTCTGTAAAAATGTATGTGAATACATTCTGAAATGGTTGGATGTCTTTCACTACATGTAACAGTAATATCCCTAGGCCACGGCTGCAGCATGGACTTAACTCAGACCTCAAGGCTGTACCAAAAGCTCATCAGAGAAACACACTGCAGAGGATTTCAGTAAGCAACAGTCTTAAAATGCCAGCATGCCTCTCTTAACTTTGAACCAGCATTTTGTACTGGAGCCGTTGAGTTATGTCACAGGAACAATACCAAAGCGGATTACAGCATCCTAGGGGCTAAAAGCACATCCCTAGTTTGTGTCTACAGGCTACAATTGTTACATGGCACTGGGTGTTGGTATTCCCTCAAACAGAGTTTCTTCAGTATGTCTTATGCTTCTTCACATCTACGGCAGCTGTTGTACATAAAAGCTGAAGATTGCCCTTCATATACCTCCTTCTGTGACAAACCTGGTGTGCTGACAGAGTGGATGAACTATCCCGGTGCCTGAAAGACAGGTAAGAGGAACACTTTTGGGACTAGACCTCCTGTTTCAGTGAGGGTAGCCACTCTGCCCCCATAACAGTCCCATCGATTCCTTCAGGCACAGTTGCCTTCATCCCCTCTGCCCCAGCAGAACAAGTTTTAGCTCTTTGGTCTCATTAACCAAATCAGTGAATAATAACTAATACTATTGTTATTGTGACTAGGGAGGGGGTAAAACTGGTAAAAGACAACAGAAGAATTTTCTTTAATTCTAGAAGTCATGCATTTGAATATTTACCACAAACAGGTGTGCCAGGTGGAAAGTTTGCACCTAACATTTTTTCTTACTGGTTAGCTCCTACTGTGTCTGCCTCAGCATGTGAGATCTTACCCAGTAAGATATATTACCCAGTAAGATATATAGTACTAGATCTCTTTTGTTAAATACTGTCCCTCGCTTCCTTGCTTCATTATACTTATTTTGATTCCTGGAAAAGACTGAATCTCTTACTATCTTCAGGAGTCCAAACTAAGAACCCGGATACTAGATCTCAGGCAGTCAATTAAAGAGCAAACATACATCCTAAAATGCTGACGAGCCAGGTTCCCTAGAGCTAGATTCCTTCAGCTAAATTTCATCTCTTTTTCTCCTTCAGGACATGAAAGTACTTGGACAAACAAACACAAAAAAGCTTTGTAAATAAAGGACTACCATGGAAAACAATCTGCATTTCATTCAGAGAAATACAAGTATTTCAGGACCAATTCCTCCCTCTGTCTCTCTCCCCTCGCTCCCCTCCCCTCAGTGAGGGGAATTAACATCTTTGTCTGGGAGATATCTACAGATGCCCCAAATCAAACTATGACTGCAAATATTCAGATTATATACAGATAAAAGGTTTTCTTATATACCACTAACCTTCTAAAGTGCCATTCTTACGGAGGGTTGTCATAGCTCCTACAGACCATTGAGTTCAAGCACACAACCTCATCTAAGCAGACATGTTTTTGGAGAAGCTGTAATGCGGTGTCGCTAATACTTTCAAGAATTTGTTTCTCTCACAGACCCAAATTCCTGTAGCTTTTTGAAAATGCCTGCCTTTTTTTTTTTCCCCCTAAAAGAACTTCCAGGCCTTGTTGAGCTATCCAGAAAAGACTAAATACGACCAGTGCAACACAACATCTCTAAAAGCTAAGTACACAGACCCCAAGGAATATGTAGTGTTAAAACATTGTTACCATTAAACCAACTTCACCTTTTGTCACAGTACTGGTACCATGAGCTAGAATTGCCTTGAACTATGAGCCCTTGTATGTCTTTTCTGCCTGAGGCTCTAATTCTTCCCTTCAGTCTCTTAATTTCTTGAATGCTACTTTTGCAGGATATACTGGCAGCGACGGCTGAGCAGCACACCATTAGAATAACCTCATCAGTTCTGCTGTGAATCTGTTCAGTCTTTGGGAGAAGTATAGAATTGCATGTGTCTGTAGCACGTGAAAGAAATAATGGAGCTCCTAGTACTTTATGCCAATGCTAAAGTCTTTCAACACCTAAGAGTCTCTAGCTCCCCTTCATGTGGTGCTCTCTCATGCAGTCTGCAGGGCATAATGGCCACCATTCATCAGCAACCAAAAACTTGTGCCTCAGAAGGAAGGTAAGCATGCCCAGATTTTCTCCTTAGTCCTATACTGTTTCCTAAACTTTACTTTGCAGTGTGCCTGGCCCACAGGACTGGAAATTATTAAGAACAATGAAAAGTTTAGAAAACTACTTACTACTGGTGAAGAAAGGTGAGCACTCAGACTACTTTACCCTAAGTCTGGATTTTGTATTATTATTTTTTTTTATCCCAAACTCAACCCTCCCTCTCTGCAATTCTGATCAGGCATTTCAAAGGGAGGATTGAGACTTAAGCCAGAACTATGTGTGGGATGCCCTGGGCATCTCCTTGGAGATAAAAGAGCAAGCTCACTTAAGTGGAAGCATGGACACATGAAAGGGGAGGAGGCTTGCACTGTCTCCCCTAGACCTCTGCTGCTGACATCACAGGAGTCAGGCCTCTGCCTCTTGCATTACCCTAGAGGGAGGCTCCATTCTCCAGGGCAGATGAATGGTTTGTGTGGCATCACCAGCACAAGGGATGCTGGAGCACCGCATGGAGGGAAGCTGAAAACTGTGTGTAGCTGCTATTGAAGAACCTGGAAATAAGGGGGGAAATACAGTCGAAAACATGATGTGCAGAAATAGGTTGCTCTTCTGTTTGCATTGGGATGCTTAGCCATTTCTTTTGCAAGTTTATTACTGCCTTATTTTGTAAACAAACCTTTTCAGACAACGTTTGAGCTCTCCCTTCCCCCAACATGAAGTTTCAAAAATCTAAGCCCAATCAGATGATCCAAGTTTGTTAGCAGTAAAATTAGACCCAAGCACATGAAGAACACTTCCTTTCAACTGTTCCTGCGGAGGAAAGAGGCAAAGTCTGAACATAACAAACAAAAATATTAATGTTGCCTTATTCCTTCCAAATTGCTTAGTCTGATTTAGAGAAAGCTAAGTGTGTCAAGAGTACTTAACAAACAGCTGTCCTGAGTGGCATGGAGTGCAAGCTAAACCCTGATGTTAGCTCTAAAGCCAAGACTTCCCAGAACAGGTACATAGCATCAGGATCCAAAAGCATATTATCAGGCTCCTAAACATCTTTGCTTGCTGTGTAACTCCTGGCCCCATGAGACCACAGGGTACCTGCCTGAGAGGGTTAAATGGGGTCACTGACAATGTGAATTCACAGCCCAACTTCGGGGTCCTTTCGAAGGATTATTAGAGGAGGACGAAGGGCAGGCTGCGGCTCCGTCTGCAACGCGTATCGGCCGGGGCCAGCCACGCTCAGGTGGGCCCCGTACTGGCTCAGCATCTCCGTCCCTCCCCGGCCCACTCCCGGGCTGCTCCAGGAAAAGTCCTCGGGACGTCGCGTCTCTCCGGCGGTCAACTCCACCCCAGGAACGGCCCGGCGCAGCCTGCCCGGCTCCCCCGCCTCCGGGGGCAGGGATGCGGTCGCTTCCTTCGCCTGGCGCCCCTGGGGGGAGCACCCCCACACACACACCCCGCAGGCCGCCCCTCCGCCGGCCCCAGCAGGGCCTGCCCCCGCCGGCGCGCCGGCCCGCCAGTACTCACCATATTACAGATGGAGGCGATGTTTCTGACAGTCATTAGTCTAAAGGTTGCAGCGATCCCACACCGCCATCTTTATAAGGTGAAAACAGCCCCGCTCATGGTGGGAAGAGTGCAGGAAGGGAGAGGGGGCGGCGGCGGCGGCTTCTGCTCCGGGGCTGGGATAAATGCAAGAGGAGGGGACTGCACTGGCACCCTTGGCGCTCGCAGAGCAGCGAGAAGGACGGACTTTCCTGCCCTCCCTCCTCTGGGCGAGTGACCGGGAGCTTTAGCAGCGCGGGGAGAGCAGCCGCATCTCCGCTCCTTCCGCCTCTGACACTCGCACGATCCGCAGGGCCACGGGCTCCCGCTGGAGAGCTCAGCCGCGCCTCTGCGCCAGCCGGCACCGCGCTAATCTCTCCCTTCCTCCTCCTCCTCCTCCTCTCCTGGCGGCTGCCACTGCCGTTCGCCGCTCCATTGCAGCGCCGCGCCCGCTGATCCGCTCTGACAGCGCCGGGGAAGGGAAGGTCAGAGGCAGTGACCGGCACGGGGCACCCCGGCGGGCCCGGCCGGGGCGGCTGCCGCCGCAGCCAATGCGCTGCGGGGAGGAGGGGGCGCGGGGTGCTGCCCCGGCCACCGCCTCCCGGCCCGCCGCGCCGCCGGCGGCCCGCAGCGGCCTAGGACGGGCGCTCTGGAGGGAGAGGAGGTGTCTTAATCACCAGGCCTGGAATGGCCACGGGGCTGCGAAACTCGGGTTTCAGTGCATACAGAATCACATGGGCAGGCAGTAGGGGGAAGGGCAGGAAGGCAAGACGACAAGGATGTGTGGCAGTGATGGCAGCACCGGGCTTTGGGACGCGCTCTCTCCACCTCATTTGAGGTACACCGGAGCCCAGGCACTTGCAAACCCCAGAACAGTAGGCCGGAATGTAATTTACTGCCCACAGTAGATGGGCACCTTGGTGCCAAAGTGCTCACCCACAAGTTTACAACATGCGACATTTATACAACACGGTTACTGCAATAATCTCGGTTCCTCCTTGAACACAAGAGTCAAGGCCCATGCCTTTCTCCAAGGTAGAGCACTATTAAATTTAAAAACTATTTAAAAACTATTAAATTTACACACGTGATAATAGGCAAAAGTTGTTAAATAGCTAACTTGAGGCCACACAGCAAATCGCTGAGAGAAGCAAGAATGGAGTTCAGCTAGGGCAGTGCCTTGTCTTAGAATTCACCTTTTCCTTAGCAGATGTGGCTGTTTCCAGCAGAAGGTTAAAGGCCTCTTTTATTGTTCCTCTGCTATGCTGAGAAATTCATTCAAATGAAGAGAGAGAACTGCTAACATCTCTATAGGCACCTCTGCTCCTGGAAGTATGGCAGACTCAGGCTTGGCCATGCTTCTGACTTCATGATGCTAGAATATAACAATTTCAGCCGACAGAGCCTGGCCCCATGGGCTCAATTTACAGGAAACTTCCTGAAGTCAGTAACTTTTTTTAAAATTTATTTCAATAGGTCTATGATTATTAGTAGAAAGCCAGCATCAGCAGTGGCATCTAAAGATAAATACCTACCCTGAGAATACTCTTAGGTAAGTGGCCTCTGTTCAGCTCACTGTGGACAAGTGCCTACTTTACAAAAACAGAATCAAATTTGGCATTAGTTGGCATCCTTTTGCCAGTTTCAGTGAAGAAACTCAAAATGAAATTGTCACAGAGACAGAACTTTCTTTACTCAGTAAGCTGGAATAGTTATATTAAACCCTTGCAGTCATCTGAAATACAGGAAGGAGAAAGATTTTTGGATGTTATGGAGAGAAGTCATCAGGGCTACTAAACTGCTTCATAAATCCACAAATTGCTGTGTAAAAGATCCTTAAAATAATGTAACACTGAGAAAAAAAGGAAATCTTTGGTATAAATCTATTGAGTTCATGGTCTTAATTATGTGTGAATTTGATCCCAAGTTTTTAATTTGCTTAAACTCTGAGGCCTGGATTATATGAAATATCACAGGTCTTCTTGACATAACCAAGGGAAATGGGAGATAAACCAAGATGTCATTTCAGGACTGGCCACCCCCAGCCCCCGTTCTGGTCTCCAGTGCATTTCTAAGTAGTCTATAGAGACCGACAGTACCAAACTATGGCTGTTTTTTAAACTCAGGTCCCTTTTACTCCAGAAGCCTAACTGTGTACTTTTTGCTGGAGCCTGTTTATTCCACTTTACTGTAAAGAATTGTACTTGCTTTCAGTGAAAAGTTATGAAACAAATGAATGGGTTTGAAAGGTTAAATTAAAAGTTTAAATGAAACAAACTGTGGTAACAAATAAAGCCATTTATCTTGCATATATTTTAATGTCAAAGATATTGTTCCCGTAATATGAACCCCAGAGAAATCATACTAAGTAGGCAAACAAAAAAATAAGAAAGTAAGTGGTATTTTCATACTTTTGCTTTCTCCCTCATGCCAATTACTTGACAGAGTGAGGTTTCAGGTGGTTTCTGTTTGTTAAACTTTGTTTTTTAACACAAAATTAAATTGCTATCAGTTAAACATTTATTGGTTGTCCTAGGAAATTACTACTGTTGAAATAAGTGTATTTGGAAAGATGCATATACATATATACACACACACATAATCCTGTGAAGAATTCAGTATCACTAAGCTTAATGGTAATAAAAATACTTTAAGGATGGACAGATTTCATGTCTTATTTCTGATAATAATAGACAAGTATTTATGTGCCAGTTTAGCTTGTTAGCTCTTCAGTCACATATGAAACCAGGAAAGAATCAAGAAACTTCCACACTTGAAATGGGCTGGTGAGTGTTTTGGTTTCATCTGGTGTTATGGTTTTCAGGACTAGAAAGTTTATTTCTTGGCTTTTTGAAGATAAAAAAGTGTTACGAAAAGCAACAAATGCTAGTTACAAACATTATAGGAACCATATAAATAAAGAACAGTGAACAATTGTTTCCACTCTAAAGCATTGTGCTATCTCTTCATAATAAATAACTAATGCTGTGTTTCTTCAGAGTGTTAGACAAAGAGAGGGAAAACAAAGGACTATTTATAACTTAAGAAGGCTTATATAATTTCTGTTGAAAGGTCAAAAAATGCCTCCTGCATTTAATTTTACATCGGCCTTGGCCTCATCTGGTTATACACTTGAACATTTTTATTTCACTATATAAAATAAGAACATATTGTAAATATCCTCTCTGGCTAGCAGAGACTCAGACTTTCATAACATTTTCCATCTGATGTTCTCAGAGTACTTTGCAAACTTTCTCTCATAATTGTCAAATTATTGCAAGGCAAGTTAATATTAGTTTCTTTTACAAAGTAAGAAAACAGGCAGCAGAGATTTAGCAACTTGTCCAAAGTTACACAGGGAAGTTAGTAGGAAAGCTGGGACTAGAATATCTGCTCACCCTGTGCTACAAAGAGGATATTGCATTTCCTCTCCAGAAATCTTGGAAACTTCCACAGAGGGTTCATTTATGTTTTTCTTGTAACAAACTCTGGTCCAGAAATGGGTAATCATCAGTTAGTTTTGCTGAACAAGTGTTTGGAACAGAATCAAATACAGGATACATTTCCAGGCAATTAAAAGGGCATTTTAATAGAAAATACAGTTAAAACAATACTCAGGTTTTCTGGAAGGTAGGAGAACATATAATAAAAATTAAAAAGGAATTCAGATAGCTGAAATACTTTCAGTACTGATAATGTATGTTTAGAATTTTACAAACAGGTTTTTATATTACGTATCTCAAATTATGTTCTACAAAAAAATATCGGTATGTCTTTAACAGAATGGCAAATATGTAGACACAAGCAAGAGGACTAAGGATTTTCTATGAAGCTTGGCCCCCACTGCAGAACAGATTGGGAGCTGTAGTACAATGCCAAATGCCAACTTGCAGTCCATGGACTCAGGCTGTAGTACATGGCTCATAGCAGGTCCACGGAAGCCACTCTATTTACCGCTGAAATTCTAATGATAAGAGTGAGTTGTAGACCATGAAAAATTCATGGTAATCCACAAAAAATGTGGGGAGTCTCCTGGGGTCCCTTAGTCTGAAAAAAAACCCTCAACTCTGGAATCAAGACTGTCAGCTTCAAAGCAACCCCTACCCAACATTTTCAAATTAGCTGAGAAATCATTTCTTGTGATCTAAAATAGGGTAAAACTTTATCTTTGGAATCCTAACAAGTTATACTGTCACCTACCAAAGCACAGAAAATAAAACTTTGCATTAAATTACTCTTTGAGTCTTGCCTGTCTTTGCTAATGTATGCATTGTACTAGTCAGCAGAGATGGAATAAAATCTCTTCCTTTTTCTCAGAAATTACTATTTTACAGAATGAAACAAAATATATTTACCACATCTGACTTAATTTTTTTTTTTTTTTAGCCAGACATCAGATTTGAAAGCCCAAAGACAGCAGAATAAGACAGATGCAAATACATTGATATCAAATACACCAAAAGCAGACTTGGTAGAAAACAGGGGTTAATAGTCCTTTAGTAGTAGCCATTAAACACTCTGTTCTATGAAGAGTCTGTCAGTTCAATGCTCAATAGTGGCCTAGAGGTTTGATTATCTCATATCTTACTTGCCTTTTCCCTTCTGCTTAATTATTTCAAAGCAAAAAAAAATTGTTAGGTGCTTTGAACAGTGACAATAAGAGAACTTTTGTATATTCCTTCATCAGTTTATGCAATACTAATCTTCCCTGACACTCACTACTCAACTGAAAAGATCTCCTTATTTCTGTAAGGTAGAAGCTTTATTGGGTATTTTGTTCAGCAAGGAAGTTCACTAGCAAACTTTAACTGGCATTTTCCTTACCTATACAAAATGTACTTTCAGTTGGAAAGATACTGTTTAAGTTCTAATCATGTATACAGGCTAGAAAGAGATAACCAAAATTTTTAGCTATGGAAGTAATTTATCGAACAAGAGGAGACTCACTGAGCAAAGATAACAGAAAACTAAAGTTTCTAAGAGAAAGGTATTGCTATTTCTGCCTTTGGAAAGGAAATAAGAATTCTGGCTTGCCCTCCTCTTCTTTCCCAAAGATTTTATTTAATTTTTTTGTTTTGTTTGACAGGCTCTAATTTTAACTAACATAAACACTGCGGACAAAACACAAAGGATTTTTTTGACAGCAGACAGGCTGTAAGTGGCATTTAGTCTATTTTCAGCATGAATTTGAAATACCCTTTTAAATATATGTAAATTGTGGCATAAACTAATCAAATTTCATTTTTATTACATTAGCATATCAAAGATTTATTCAAGATTTTAAAAAAAGTCTGCTACACTTTAAGGCCCCAGACCTGATAATTGTTCAATGCAGATGGATACTGTCATCAGTCTCCAAAGACTGATGGTCACATCGAGATTTTACTTGCTTGATTTTCCTTCATATCAGTATGGAGAAAGTGAAATTAAAATGAAACATTAATAACAATTGTGCATTGTGTTGAACCCAACATGTTTTTAAATAAATGTTTTTCAGAAGTCTTTCAATTGAGAGAGGTATCAGACCAGTGACTTTGAGATTAAATTCATGGATTCCATGAAGAGAGATTTGGCTGATTAGACTACCACTCCTCAAGGTTTGAACAATTGAGTACAAATCACCACAGACTCCTTAAAAAGCCCAACACTAAATCCTCAAAATAACCAAGGGAACCAGCTTTCCCTTAGCTATCTTCAAAATGCAGACCTTCAGGTATTCTTCTCCATGACTACCTAAAGTGGAAGTGCCCTAACGTAAACAGAGCAGTAACAACAGCTACTGGCATGGTTGACCAGGTGCCTGACAGTTTTTCCTGGGCATTTGTAGAACTTGTTAACCTCTCATACTGAAAAGAAGCAAAGGTTCTAGTTCACCATGAGGTGACCAGTGTGGAACAAAGGTAGCACATTAAGTATCTGATTCTTAAGTGTAGTTCTTGTAACAACTGTTCCCCCCAATCCCTCTAAATATTTTCATGTTCGCTAGTCAGGCTCCCATGAT
This sequence comes from Bucorvus abyssinicus, assembly GCA_009769605.1. Lineage (NCBI taxonomy): Eukaryota > Metazoa > Chordata > Aves > Bucerotiformes > Bucorvidae > Bucorvus > Bucorvus abyssinicus. The sequence continues at coordinate 29,303,195 of CM020026.1, forward strand.
AACTGAAGTTCCTGCAAATTCTGCTCATGACCAGACCCGCACTTCTGGTTAGTGATCCAGGATCCATCTCAAAACCAAGCTGTGCTTAGATCCTCCAGTAATGTGGGCTTTCCCACAAGTCCCAAAGATACCCGGGCTTGTAGGCTGACTCAGTGCCCAGCTGAGAGGTTTGTTCAGATAAAAGTTAGAGGCAGCCCTTTCCCTCCAGCAAAGCACAGAAATGGAAGATCTGTCTGCAGTCTTGTAGGTTGTAACTCAATGGTTATAGCATTTGCCCAGGAAACAGGAGAACTTTACCTGCATGTAAAAAGGCTCAAATCCACATTTGACCCTTGCTAGGACAGTAATTTATTCTATAGTGAAGGTTTGTGAGGGGACAGACAGGACAGGTGGCCTCTGCATTTCTCCTCTTGATATTGTGCCGCTATCAGACAGGAAAGTGAGTTTCATTGAGCCAGGGAGAAGGCAAACAATGCAAATTTTTTATGAGAAAGAGAGAAGAAAGTTGGTGCAGGACAAGAAAAAGGAGTAAGATTTTATTTGAATAATTAAAATGCTCATCTGGGATGGGTTCTGATCACTGGTTTGCTGTGCTAACAGAGGTGCCAGACTGCATTCTGTACTAGAATAGACTGAGTTGACATACACCCCACTAGCACAGGTGGTAAAAATGTACATGTTGGACGCCACTTTGTCTTTCTGGCTACGTTGCAAGAAAGGACTGATCTGGCTTATGTGTCTACCTGTAGGAAAGGGTCATTGCAGAGGACCCCATTTGAAGTAACCTGAAGCTATATTCCTCACAAATTCATATCCAGAGAGTGACTTACCCAGAGCCCTGAGTCAGCTGTCAAATCCCAATGTACTCACAACAAACTGACTGGCACAGCAATTAGATCTGAAACAATGTTTTAAGCAAGTATCAAGAATTAGACAGAAGATGTAACTAGAAGCAATAAACGATTTCTACTGCTATCCCTTGATTGCAACTAATGTGACTTTGTTCCAGGCTGAATCACATCGGTTCGGATCTGTTGAGGGTAATTTAAATACAGAGTTCAGGAAACTCTCGGGGTAGTGGGCCAACTTGTTATTTTGTTTCCACACAGTCACAGGTGCTATGCTGATAGCAATTTGGTATGAGCCAAGACATGCTGTTTCTCACGGAGAGAGCAAGCTGTCAATTACCAGCAATGCATCCACCTCTTTGTGAAGCAGGGACTCTTGTTAAATTCCAAATCCCGTGGGAACCAAGACGTTGTGATTTCTATCTACTAGCTTTGCTGGGCAACTTTGCTACAAATTGCTAACTTCCCATTTATGCTAATCTGCTTGTACTCACCCTAAAACCTCTCAGTAGTATCCTCAGTCAGGCAGCACATCTTGGCTGACGTAGAGCAATAGCTGTTCTGCATCCATGTTGTGCACTAGCTCGCAGGATGACAGGCCTGGTTCCATCGTGCCACCCTGTGAGCTGCAGCCCAGGCACGCTCTAGGGTGCTGTAACGGCAGCGGGGACATTGCCGAGGCTTGAGGCTTACTCCACTATCCTCACAGACAGATCCTAAGCCTCCTAAAGCACGGCTCAGAGGGGAGTTTAGGCAGAGATCAGCAGTATTTAATTCCTTAAAAGCGCTACACAGCTGCTACTTCACACCGAAGACGCTTTTGTTTTTCTATGTTAAAGACCTCCGTGCCCCTTGAGTTCGGCCTGGGCAGAGATCAACTATTACGTCCCAACGAAGACAGCAGCCCCGCCGTGACCCAGGCCGCGAGTCCGCCCCTCACCGGCCGCCGCAGGGAGCGCGACTGAGCAACTCAGCATCTCACTGAGGCAGGAGGCCGTCCCCACATCCTCGACCGCAGCGGGCCAGGGACGCCGCGAGGGAGTGCGGGAAGGGAGGCGCAGCACGGCGGCCTGGCCTCTCCCTTCAGCAGCTGCTCGGAGCGCCGGCCCGCAGGCCCCGCACGCGCACCAGACCGCCACCAGCGCACACACCCGGACACGCATCCCCTCCCCCTCGAGGGTCACGTGCGCCAGCACTACCAATAGGCAGCGGCGCCCTTCCCGCCGGCTTCCCGCCCCGCGCCCCCGCCTCCCCAGCGGCGGCGGGCGCCGCGCGGGGTCTCGCGGGAGCGGCGGGCCGGTATTTAAGGGCCCGGGAGGCGCTGCCCTCCCTCTTTCTCTGCTGCCCATCGCTGGGGTAAGGCGGCTGCAGCCGCTCCCACAAGGAGCCCCGGGCTCCTAACGGACGCGGTGTCGGGGTTGGTGGTGGTGGAGGGTGGGTCTTACTCGTGGTTTCCCTTAACATCTTGCCCTCTCGGAGCCTGGCGGTGCTCCGGGGAGTCAACACAGGGGGATAGAGCACCTTGCCCTCACAGAAACCCAGTGCGGAGCCGTCCTCTCCGCCCTGCATCCTGTCGTGAGGCACAAGCGGTTCCCCTCTCTGCCCCTTCCCCGGCACCCCTCGCTGCTCCGGTCTGACCTCTCTCCCTCCACAGCGTGTGGTGTGGGCCGTACGCATCCCCGAGGCGGCCGCCCGGCGGGAGGAAGGCAGCAGAAAGCGTTCAACGGTACCGGCAAGGCCTTCAAATGCCCCCGAAGAATTTGTCTGCTGGCTTGCCATGCCCGGCTGCTTCCGGCCTGGGCAGGAGGCAAAGCACAGTAGGCTATGACAGTGGGGATCTGGAGTCGTTCGTGCCTTTGAACACCTATAGGTAAGGGGGCACACCGACCTCACATACTTAACACCCTCGGACTGGTTAGATAAGGCTTTGGGCTTCAGATGTAAAGGCCTTTGAATCCTGAGGCTTCTTAAAGTCAAGCATACATCTGATGATACTGGTCTGTATTTGTGAAACAAATAAGTATTTGTGTACTCTTATACCCTTCTGCTCTTGTTTAAATTATAGGTATTGAGCTGTACATACGTTAAATCTGTCACAGACCTTAAATTCAGTGCAGTGTTTTTTTTATAGGTTGCATCAAGAAAGTTACGCTTATAACCTGCAGTGTTTAGGGTACTGAATGCTGTAGGCATTTCTGTTCAAATGGACTTAAAATCTTTTCAAACAAAGAGTCACATTGCAAAAGCTTTTGGCCTAGTCTTCTAGTACATGTGTAACAGTAACTTTTGATGTCTCTCCCCCGAGCTCTGTGTATAATTTGTTACAAAGTATATGTAAGTAGGCGGAAGGTAGCAATGAATTGGCTGGTAAAGTCCATTAAATTAGAAATTTACAGCTTCAGGGTAGTGTCAACACTAAAAGCAATTTAAGCTTCATAAATTTTGCATTGTTTTTGATTAGTAATATATTTTAAAATATGTGAAAAAGATATTCTATGTAGTTTAAATGGGCTGATTAAACCAATCTTCTTTCCAACAAAATAACCATTGACTACCTCTTGCTCTAGGTCTTGATTTGATAATGAGCTTTACATAAGTGATGTCTGCAACTATGTAGAATATGACTTTAATAGCAACTTTGTGGAATATGGCTTACAGAAAGTCTATAATTAGACAATGTAAATTATCATTTAATTTTTTTGTCTTTTTTGGTGCTGTTTAGAGGTCTGACCTAGCAACTTCATGTTTGAAATATTCTAGGCACGGATGATCACGCATTAGAAGCAATGCTCAGAACTTCGTAGGAATGAATAATGCCTTCTGCTAGAAGGTAAGTGTCCTCTAGTCTAATGACAATTGCAGATGGCTTTAAACCTTGCTTTCTGATAATTCATAAAATTCAAGCAGGTTGCAGTATCTCTTGAGTAAATGGTAAATTCAGATTGTTTTAGTTAATAAGGGAAAATAATGGTGCTATAATCTACTCCCCTTTTATGCTTTGCCCTCTTAAGTCTGGCAGTGTCTTAAGTGGCCAACACAGAGGGGTATAAAAATTCTCTCTCAAACCCAGAGGTGAGGCTGAAACTCATCTTTGGATCATGGTGAGAGGAACAGATTCATGAAACTACTGAAATTCAGGAAGCTATGAAGCTACGAAATCAACTTTATTAATAGCTTGTTAGATAGGTTTTGAACTGTCATCTGATTATCATGTTATCTGTCTTAGTTTCATGTAAATCTTTTTCAGGTTTCTTAAGTCCGTTGGTGCTTCATGAACCTGTGATAAATTTCTTGAGTGAAGAGTTCCTTGTAAATTGGTTGGTCTCCAGGTATGTAGTGTGAGAAGGATTATCAGATGTTAGTGGATAGATTGCCTTCTTTATCTAAAGAGGTTTAATTGATTCCTTACCTAGGCAGGGGGAGGGGGAATGAAACCACTAACTAAAACCCAACCCCCCAAAAAATAAAAAAACCCCACCAGAATTGGACTAGTAGAAACCTGCATGGCAATTGTTAGAACCTTATAGAGATTTAGCCAATCTGAATTTGAAAAAGTCTGAGAAAGTGTGTAATAGTTATTGGATCCATCTATTCTAATCTGGCTGGTCCTCTGGAATGGATTCCATATGAATGGTATGGGAAAGGAAAACCCTGTCCTGTACAAATGAAGAAATTTGTCTTGAGAAATGGCTCTGACTTAAGGGGCAATGGCATGTAGCATGTTCCTATAGCTCAAGTGTAGGACAGTTACCTCTTTTGTGTGTGTGACACTGATTGCAAATTAAATAACTTTCTTTACAGGGAGGAAACCAGTGTGTGCAAGGGATTTGAACTGATATTGAACATCAGCTTATTTCATGAGTGGATGATTTCTGAATGCATACTAGATGGATCCAGTTGGTGCCTGTAATGTATTGTCTTGAAGTGGAATTGAGACAAGCAATGGCTAAAACGACATGTCTTCAATGATCCTGTTTAAACAGGAAACTCACCATTTGTTGAAATGGGTTTCTTAACAAAAACTACTGAAATTTATTTATATGTCTGTGTGTATTAATTGAAATAAACTATGAGAATGCTACCAGAAGTTTGTGTGTTCTGAAGGTTTCTTGTTTAGGTACTTCCTGTATGAAGGCTTTGATCATGGGTGGTGTGAACACTTGTGTTGCCATGTAGAAACATTCTCTTGCCATATGCAAACTTGATAAGCTTAATGTTTCATTTACAAATACATTGAAAATGATCCTCTTCATCTTTTATTCTAAATGTCTGGTCATGGTTTTCCAAAATATTTTAGAATGTAAAACCACTTTGAGATCAAAAGACCAACTTCTCAGTTATTTCATTAGGCTGTATGTGTTACTCTTATATTCTCCAACTGGTCAAAAGATGTCTCAAACTTTAAAGAACAAGCGAGAATCCCATTACCTGTCTGTTTCAAATAAACCAAAAGAAAAATGTTGGAATTTCCCATGTAAAGAACAACCAGTGAGACAATCCTTGAAGAGCGAGATCAATATTGAGTGACGGAAAGCTTGTATGGGCTTTCCAGTAGGTCTTAGCATGAAGTGATTTATGTGCATCCTATTGCTACCCAATGCTTCTTCTGAAGGCACAAGCAAGAATATAAAATATTACAAGTATCTGCCAGGCACTCCCCACTGCCTACACAGGAAAGTGAGTCAGTGTGGATTTAGGACCAAATATATATATATATATACACGTGTGTGTGTGCCTAAAAGAGTTTAGTCCTAAATATATATATGTATGCTTGGTCAGATTTAACCCCCATGAAGCCGGGAAGGGTTTCTGGTTATCTTTGCTTAAACATGTTAAACAGGGTGAGTATTTCATGATCTATTATATTTGTAGCCTGCCAAGCTTACCTGTGTTACTTTTCCTGTGACTTTTGTTTGAACAAAAGGTGGAATTAAATTTGAAGGATATACAACAATACTTTATATTAAACCTGTTTGACAACTGTCTAGTACCTGTTATGAGGAACAATGAATCATTTTCCTACAAGCCTTGTCACTGATTTTATAGACATCTGTCCTCTGTGATCATGCTCAAGGATTAAGTTTTAGTCTCTTCACTCTTGCCTTATGTAAGTGTGGTTTCATATCTGACCTGTGCAGGTTTTCTAACTCTTGTTTCTCTTAGGTTCAGCAGTAATTGATGGTATTCAGTATAGAAAGATTTCTAAACATTCTCTCCTCATTTACTAGTAAGCTTGTTTAGATTTGGTAGCTCAGAATTAGGGTTGGAGTTTTCCTTCCCAGATTCATTAGTCATGTAAGAAATGGCATTAAATTCCATCTGCTGCTCTGTCTATGAGGATGTTGTCAGAATTAAGATGTTTTGGAGTCAGCTGCCATAGTTAGTTTTGAGTATTTGGCTTTTTTTTTTTACATCAATTTATGTTGAAAACAAAGCTTTGAAATCTTTTAACTTATGAAAACTATTTGTTCCTCTCCTTTCTGGATGAATGGCCTAGGATTACAGTAAAGGTTCCTTCTCTTTCAGGGTAGCTATCCTTCCCTTGAAGGACATTTCTGAAGACTTTTTGAAAATAGTGTTCCTTTGGGTCACACTCTGCTTAGGTGCTGACTCCTTCACAGACTTGTTTGTCTAGGAATTTTTTGAGGCATTACTGCTCTTCAAATCACGCTGTGCCGTTGGTGATAAAAAGTACCATTAAATCCTAATGACTTGGCCCTTATTCACAAATTTGGTCTATAATGTTTCAGGCAGGTCCTTGTTCATTCACCTCTGTTTTTAAAAAACTTTGCAAAAGTGATCTCTGCAACAGGCAAATCATTCATTTGGCTTTTGTGATGTAGCCTTCAAACTCTCAAAGGCTTCTTTCATACTTGCTCATTTCTTGGGCTTGTACATTCTTCTGCAGGCTGCCTGCTTCTGATGAATTTGAAGATATTTTAATATTCTTTTATTGTATTTCTCCTTTAGCATTTCTGCTGCTTCAGTATCATACGGATTTTAACTGGGTTATTAATTTTTACTTTGTTGTGGCATGACTTGCAGTCAGTTACTGAAAGAAACAGCTTCACTGTGGAGCATATTTGCAGTTTAAAAGTGCTATCATTTTTACCTGTTTTGATTTGCCCATAAGATTGAATAAACTTTTAAGCAACATTTTATCTGCTTGGCTGTACTGTACCCTGGTACTTTTAAGTAGTTTCATCACTTTCTTTTTTTTTTTCTTTTTTTTTTCTTAAAGTGAGAAATTTGCCTTAAATTTCAAGAAGTTCAGTATCAAAATGTTTTAGGATGTACCTCTCCCCATTGCTAACAGCTCAAGTTTTGTTTCCTATCAGTCTTCCTGTTGCAGAAGATAAGCTTTTTCACATTAGTGGCTTACACATGCTGTATGCTGGCTGTATGTTATACATGTTTCCTATTAAAATTGCAGGGTTAGCGAAGTCCTGATTTGCTGTAGCTATTCATGAAATACCCACGTGCCACTAAGTGATGATGTTGCCTGTAAAGTCCAGTCTTTGCTGTTTGGTCCTTCTGGAACATCTGGTCAGAAAGGCTGATGAAGAGAGAGAGAATCCATTCTGAATGTGATCTACTATTGTGGTTTCACACAGCATAAATGGATTCGGTTTACTGGTTTTAATACATCTGGAGAGAGCAAGAATGAAAAGGGTGCTCTTGAGACTCTGTGGTGAATACTGAACATTTCACCTACCTTGTTCTTCAGGTGACTTGGCAATCTGAAGACGCTATTCTTTGAAAATGGGAATAGCTTGTTCAGTAGAATTGGTTTAATTCAAAATTGAGTTTGTATTTTAAACTAATGAAGTATAAAATTATTTAATATGTTTATAAGGCTTATGACTTTTTTTACGTTTCACTCCTCACTCAGGGCCATTACTCTATGCTGAAGGCTCATTCTGAAGAAACTGGTTGGAAAGATATGTCACTTGAGTTCTCTGTTCTGTGACTTCTCATGAGTGGTTATTTGTAAGAAATCTCATCAATTAACTTTGATTTGTTTCTATTCCATCTTCGGCCATTTTGGAATATGAATACAAGTTTAGGCATCATTCACCTGATTAATTTTATGACACATCACGTTATAGTAGTGTAGCAAAACAAAAGGATTAGTTTTAGCCTAGGAATACAACGTAAATCTAAATCTGATAACGTTATTGTTGTAAATTGCCTTGTTCACACTGACCACCACTGTGGGACTGTGTACTTGGGGCTGTGCAGTTCACTAAGAGAGAGAATGCTGTCCTCTAGATGAAGTCAGAACATTTGCAATTTTCCCTTTCATTACTCATTGGGAAAGTGAAGACTAAGGGAAGAAAAATAGCCAGGTTTGCTGGAGAATAGTCGAGGGCTAACTAATTGGCTTATGCCATCACACATCTTTATTAATTAGCCTTGTTACAGGCTAAATGACATTAAGCCACATTCTGTGATTTTATAAATTTTTGTATGTGTGCTTTGTATAGCAGGGATTATAGGAGAGTTTTGGAGGTGTCCTGGTTTGAGTTAGAACAGAACTAATTCTGTTCAGTGATTTTACTTTCCAGCTCAGTCTCTTCTCAGTGACTGCACTTTCTGAAGTTAATGGCATATTTTTGCAGACAGTGTCTGCTTCTAGAAGTGAAAACGCTTGATGTTCACAGTTACTGCCAGGGACTGGTGTGCAGAAAGGCTCTTGCTTGTACTTGTTCCTGTGCAGACCAAGGTCACTGATAAAGCCTATGTACCACGGTGGGGGTGCAGTAAGTGAGAGGCTGCACCTGTGGGGAGGAGCAGAGGGGACAGGTGACCCTGAACTGACCAGCAAGGTGTTCCATTCCATATACATCATATTTGGTATAAAGCTGAGGGACAAGCTCTCTTCTTCACTGGCTGGTGTCTGAGGAGGGCTCTGTTCGTTTTGCCTTCAATCCCAGGCCGTGCATTCCTGAATCCAGTTCCAGAATCCAGCTCCTGCATCTGGTTCCCATCTGCTGCTGAGCCCAGCCTGGGCCTTCCCCAGCATCTGCCCACAACAGTGGTGGCAGTGGTGTGTTTGCCATCTAGGGGGTTGGGTTCAGTATTATTATTATATACATTTGTGTAGATATAATTTTATTGTTATTATTTTCATTAAAGCAGTTCTAGTTTTCCCATCTGGAAGTATTGCTCTCTTATTCCTTTTCTCTTCCCCTTTGGGAAGGGAGGGGGATTAATAGAGACCATCAGTTGTTAGTCTAGTGGCCAGCCCAGCCCTAACCCTTGATGTGGGAAATAAAGATGGAGGAAAGTTATAGCTTTTAATCTGTACATTTCTGTTTATTCTGGCTATTGATTAGGAATGCTGCTTTGGCTTTTCATTGACTAAATCTGCAAGAACATTAGGTTTGTTCAGCAGGACTGAAGACTGTCAGATGGAAGGGGGAATATTTTCATACCTATGTATTTATTCCATTTTCTAGCAGACAGTCAAAAAGCATCTTTCCTACTTCACTTCCTTTTATTAAGTTGTTATAACTGTTGATATTTAATGAGCAAAGGAAGTGCAGATAAAAAAAGCTGAAGAATGAAATGTACTTCAGGAGTAACACGTGCTAAGCCCTGGACAGTTTTCTGTGCATAGGGCTATGTACAAGGTTGTTGTGTGTTCTGTGCAAGGGCATGACAAGACACAAAAATTGTTATTCTTTTTTTTTTTTTTTTTCAAATTGGAACAGTTGTTGGGGGACCACCTTGAAAGTCTGGTATTCCCTGAAAGTTTTAGTTTTGAGGAGAATATCAGAATGGCAATATCAAAATTTGTGTTACAACTTCTACTTTAGTAATGCAGATTTGTGATCTCCACTGCTTGTACTGCTTTGTTTCTAAGAACCTAAAGTTCGTATGCAGGTTTTAATTCATGTTAAATTTAGCTTTATGGCTCTTTGTGGTCTTAAAACAATAAATCATACTTATTGATCTTCAGTGGGAAACTTGGAGGCAATACTCAAGTAATAACAGCTATATGTTGTCCTAGCTATTCTTTTGAGTTGATGGTTAGTTGCCTACGTCTTCCTTACTTTTCCTTATGCCTTCTCATAATGTTACATTTGCATCCCAGATTCCTGAGTTCCTGCAAAGAGCAAAATAGCAATAGGGTGAGAATATAGGCTGAATGCACTTGTATCTGAGAAACGAGTGTGCATCCCATGTATTCTGGTTTGGATCAATGTAGGCAGAAATTTCTTACAAAACTACAGTTTATGAGATGGAAAAATCATCTTTTTATGGTCATTAGATATCAGACCTATATAGTATGTGATTTCTTAAAACTTTCTGCATTTGGGTTCAGATGCAACTCACATTGGATTTTTCAACGCATCAATACTTTTGCTTATCTAAATAAAGGTGAAAGCTGCATCACCTTCACTGACATTCATTGCTGCAAAGAGAGCCTTTCCTGTTCAGTGGGCTTTGATGTAAAGATCAGAGATTTCCTCCTATGCTTTGATTTGAAGTTCTGCAGCTTTGACTCAATGCATAAATACTAGACACTATAATACCGAAAACACTCATACTCTTTCAGAGTGAAAAAAAAAAATTATAGAAACTGTCAACAATGACTTGCCATCTTCAGATTGTTTTGTACGTGTTTAAGGCACAAAGTTAATTCACAACACATTCTAATAAATGTATTTCAACTTAAATATACTGTATTAAAATCATGGGCAAGAGCAATTGGAAATAGGCAAAGGCCTAGGAAGAGCAGTGGGCACAAAACCAGAGGGTGAAGAAAGGCTGGGAGACCCTGCTTTTAGCATTGCCTGCATTTGGAGATAAGAGGTCAAGCAGATCTCTAGTTCTTTTCATGTGGCAGCAGGCAAAGTCTTTTGGTTTCCTTCTAAGTGCTGTATTGCACCACTAACCCTGCACTCAAAGCAGGGGTGGTACGTGGCTTATGATTCAGTGTTTTTCAGACTTTCTCATGATTTGTGAAGGAATTGCATGATGGTAATTTGTAAAAGGAATTTGGCTTAAGTTTCATTCTTATTACAGATGATGTAGGAAGATGAAATCCCAACCTTTGTTTGGCTACATCATGATCTGTGCCTTAAAAATAGAAAATTATCTCATGCAGCTTGGAAAGTGGAAGAAAATCAATAGCAGCTCTATAGAAAATAATCTCTGCAAGCTGCTTGAAAAGGTTGCTAACAGTAATGTTCTCAGGATTTTAGTAATTAGTCCTCTTAGCTTCATCTTTTCATTACTTTTTCCTCCAAGATGTAAACATAAAATACATACAACATACTTTATTGGTCAAATAACCAGAAGGGAATACAGCCAAGTAAAGCATACGGAAGGACGCAGACTGTTTCCAGAAGTGAAGTGTTATCTCTCACATACTCAGTCTCAAGATACTGACTGCAGATCCAATATGGCACAAGCATTTTAGAGTTGTTGGTATGCGGTGACATACTGTGATTTTTTTCCAGATACCCATGCGTTTCCTCAAAACTTCTATTTTAGAACTCGCTGCTGCTGTTTCAATTTGCGGATAGGTAATGTCCTCTGATGTGTGGTATAAAAGGGAAAAAAATGTAGAAAATAATAAAAAAAAGAAAATAAAGCACCTCTTCTGATGTTCTACATGAAATCTGGGATTTTTATACAGACATACTCCTGCTATCAAGAAAAGCTGGAAAGAGAAAAAAGTTATAATGATAGTGTTCATATATGTGCAATAAAAATATTTTAAATCTATGATGTGTTTTTATGGTAGTACCAATGTGAAAATTACTAAAAAGCAACCTCAAGAACTACAAGATGACATTAAATCCCTCACCGATTCAAGCTGTTGCTGCTTCTTATACTGCATAATAAGTATGTTTATTTGAACTGCATATCAGCTGCAATCCTTTTGGTTTTCCACTACTCCTTGTTTGTACACCGGTGATAGAAGGGCATAAATAATTTTTGGCCTTATACAAAAAGATGCTGCCAGGTTGGTATTTTCATATCATTCTGTTGTAGGGAGAGCACCCCAGGTTTGGGTACCTTAACTGTAGGTCATTTCTTCTTCATAGTGTTGCAGACGTGAAAGCAATGTGGTCTGATTCCCACCCATGTCACGTGAACTAGGTCCCGTTTGTCTTCTTGGTCCGAGCTGGGAAATGATAGTCCCAGCTGCTGTGGCTCCTCTCCAGCATTGTTTTACCACATGTTAGTTAAAGGAAAGTAATTATACAAATAATTAACAGGGTGACCTTTTTTTACTGCTACTGGGGTACTGTACCTCTGGTTTGTCTCCCAAACTTGTGTTTTGTTGTTGTGTCTGTTTTGATTCACAGTAAGTATTTCATCTGACTTGATACAAGACCTTGCACAGTGTCAATTTACTGTCAAAGCAGAAGGAAGATCACAAAGTACTTCTATGGGTTAGTCCTATTAAATTTTACACCAAGTTCCTCAGATTGCCATGTTCTTTCCAGGCTCCTCAGGCTGCTATTTTCCTCTGCAGAAGCCATGATTTTCACTTCTTGTGGAGCTCCCTCCCTTCAACAAGTTTATGAACACTCAATAGATTTATTACAGTATTTGAGTCTTGTTGTTACTGTATCTTAAAAATGTTAAACAAACAAACAAAAATCTTAAGCTGACAGAATATGGGGAAGTAACTGCTTTTAATAAATGCTATGGGATATGTGTGTGTGATTTGAAAGAACTACAAAATTAGATGGGCTAAGCAAAACAAAAACAAATTTAAGACATGGAAAAATATTAGCTCTGCCTTGTAGCTGTCTGTGTAACTCTGATTAATGCCTACAATTACAGACAGTATTAAGCTGATAATTTAAAATCACCAAAAAATTATTTTTCTTTCTTGCATGCCTACAGGCAGCATATTTTAGAGGCGAGCAGGAAGAGAAAAATTACCACCATTGTCATACTTCCATAATGAAGTTAGCACCACCTATACTATATCCTGTGTACTATATACTGTGTAGTCCAAAATTTTTATAAACTTTTTCCTTGAACGACTTTCTTTGGAAACTGTTAGGAAAAAGAAATTGTGCTAAGAATTCATCATAAACCGTTAATAACCTGATTATCTATATTTATGCCACTAGAGAGGGGCTGATGGCTTTCCTTTTTGACTGCAAGTGTGACTGTTAACTGAATGTGGCTACAGCTATCGGATGAGAGCTCTCTCCATATTTGGATATAGGCTTTGCATATGAAATAAAAATGTAAAGAAAAATAGCAAGCATATTATGTACCCTCTTAAATATCCCACGTATCTCAAACTGCTTCACAGCACTATGAGTTCTAGTGCTGCTGTCACTTCAGGAACTGTAAGCAGATACAGCATTTGTTACCTAGTTAGAAACAGCTCCACTGTAACCCTTAGACAGAACTGGATTTATGAGGAAGAAAATAGAGATAGGGTACTACCATTGTTTAAAGTTTGCTGGTTTTTTTTTTTTTTTTGAAAATTGCTGCATTTTTTTATTAAGTGGAGATGTCATTCCATGTAAACTGTAGCATGATAGAAGACCTTCTCTCTTAGCTCTCTCTGTCTTGAGACCTATCAATTCGAGTTTGAGTAGCTTTAAAACTTTCAAAAATAAGGAATGCAAACTTAGTTGGAGGTCACTAGGACCTGTGAATCAGTATGGTGGATGACAAGCATGCTAGCACAAATGTAGGGTAGGTCTTTGGACGATTTCACCGAAACTCAATGAAACTGTGCTTGTGTACTTCAGCAGAGCCAGGCCCCCCACTCCTCTCTAGAAACCTTAGTTATCTTTCTGAGGTTGCTATTCTTAACCTAATGTCTAAAATTACTTGAGGTCCTGTCCTCAGTCTTGTCTCTTTCTTATCTCAATAGCTCACCTCACCATTCCTGCCCTGTGCTACCAGGTGCCCTGACTGAAGGTCTGGGGTTACATAAAGTTGGGTTATATATAGTACTTCTTACTAATCCTCATGCCGTTAACCTGAACTCATCTTGGCTCTTGTTCAGCAGGGTGTCACAAGTTTCTAGTTTGACTCATACAGTGTCTCATGCACTACCTTTGGTTTTTGCTTTAAGAATAATAATCTTTATTCTCCTGTATAAGTGATCTGTCCTTCCATTGTGGCTGCTGGATTTTAATTGTGAATTATTCCTATTTCATCACTTTTCTCTTTTTATTCAGAGTAATTGTATTACTACTGAGTCTGCCTTAAGAAGGTTATTTAATGTCTTTTTGTGAATGTCTGTGTGAGCACAGAGAGAAAAAGCCCCTTGCAATCTGTAATCGGAATCTTTATAGTTATAGACTGTAATTTAAGTGCCTTTGTTTTTATTCTGTTGGACTTTCATGTAGTTTATATTCACATAGTTTATATATGTTTGTATTGCCTTGAGATTTGAGTACAAGTTGGACCGTTTGAGAGAGTCTTGCACAAAATTCAGTAGTGCAAAATGCTGTTGTCCTTTTCTTGTGGAAAAAATAAATTAGAGGTGAATATTTCCTGTATTGAAAGGGACGTGGAGAGGAATTATTTTTCCTTCAAAGTAAATTATTTTCGGTTGTCAGATTTCAAAGCTTCAAGTAAGAATACCGTATGGATTATCTCTTTGCTTTTATTCCCAACGGCCTTTCAGATCCTCTCTGGCAGAATTTCTCATGGTAGAGTCTATAAATTGCATGTTTTGAAGTAATTTAATAAAAAGATTTTTAGAGTAGGGTTTTTTGGAAGTATTCAGGGCTGGATTCTTTCCAGTCTTTCTGAAATTAGAGTTTTACTGTTGATGTCAGTAGAGCAAAATTTGGCCAGTGCTGAATAATTTGAAAATCCCACTGCTGGTTACTAAAATCAAAATTATTGGTGTTCCTTAATCTCTTTAGGTGACAGGCTATATTTCGTCCAGCCACGTAATTAGGATTGGCTACTCTGAAACTGTTGACAATGTAATTCCAAACTTATGTAATGAAGCCAAGAGGAAAAATTCATTTATTACCCTGTAAGCACTGAACGAAATACAAAACACACAGACATAGTTGTAGACTGTCTTTCAAGAAGCCTTATTTCATGCCCTATGTATCATCAAATATATCACACACTCAAAGTAGTCTTGTAAATACGAACTATTTTAGTAGGCAGGAGCTTGATTTGAGGAAATTGGTTTTGTTGCTCGTGATGCAGTTCTTTTAAGAACCTGAGCTAGTCCTGTATAACACTTCACTCTCTGCTTGAATTTTGTTTCCTAAAATACAGCTCTAAAGTCACAATTTACAGTTCAAACCCATAGTCTGTAATACACTATGGGGCCAACCTATAAATCAAAACTATCCTTGAGGAAAAGAGCTTTAGAAAAAGATGAGTTTCCTATGGAGAATGGTATGGAAGACTTGATCTAGAATACAAGGGCAGCCTCAAATTGCTGTGTGCATGCTTTAGTGTCATTTCAGTAATGTCACTGGGCTAAAATAAAATCCTATTTAAACAATATGTAATTAATTGTAATTAAAAATTAGATAGACTATAGAGTTGATATAATGAAACAAATGTACTTAGAAAATGATAGCTTGAGGAAGCACCATGAGATGACTGAAAAGGAGTTTATAGTCATCACATACAGAGGTGTTGTAAATCCAATTTTAATTTGAAACTGGAAACTAACCATGAATTTAAGCTTTTTTTTTTTTTCATGAACTGAAGAAAAGTGTAGATATGGTTGTGTGAATTATTCAGAAGAATGAAAGAAATTGAAGATGCAGTGGTTTGTGTTTCATGCATTGTTCAGGAATATTGAGAGCTGGGTTTGGTTCCTCTGGTTTGGAATAGTTCAATAAACACCATTAACTGAATGCGACCTGTTGTGGGAAGTCTTTTACTTCAGACCCTTAAAAACATTAACTGAGGGGAAAAAAAATCAAAGCTCCTGCTAAAAAGATGTTAAATATTTTTTGAGAGGACATAAGCTGTTCCACTAGCAAATCATTGATGTACGATGAATTACAAAATCCAAGTCAATGTGAGAATTAGTTGGTGATCAAAACTTGTCTAGAGCTGATATAAAATTGGCAAGAACAGAACAAAACATAGAAGAAAATACAGACATTTTGTAAAACTCAGTATGTCTCGTCCCCATTGGAGCTAAACTAGTCTTTCTTCTTTTTTGATAGTTTGTATAGCAAAACTAGAAACTTTCCACACACCTCTCAAGTTTCTGATCTATAACTTAGGAAGAGGTGGGATATTCAGTACGAGTCATTGATTACCAGTATCTGTAGTTTGACAGTTTAGGAGTCCAAAATATACCGTGTTCACAATCTACTATAAACTACAAGTATGATTAAGTAGGTTGTAAAACAACTCAGTAACACTGATGTCAAAGCTCGCTTGATCTTTTTAATCTTGGATAATTTTTCCCCAAAAACTGTTTGCAGGCAGCTTGTCCAGAAAATGAATTGTTCATTAGGTAATTGCTGTTATTTCAGCTGAAAAAAACAAGGGTAATACCACCTCTGCTTGTTAGAAACACTCTGCTGAAATTCAGCGAGAATATCTTTGAGCTTTCAAATGCAATTGAATTGGCTGTGTGGCTTCTGTCCTCGTCTAACTAGAAACAGAACCAGCTGAGATGACAGAGTGTGACTTGTTCAGCTATAGCTCTGCTGAACGTAATGCTGGAGCTTTTACCACAATCTCTTGCTGTTTTTGGTTCCAAGTTGTTGGGAGCAGGTCTGCTTATGTAAACGTGCATACAGAAACTGCCTGCACCAGGAATGGATGGCTACCCAAGATTAACCAGAACAAAGTTAGAGGACCCATCAAGCATGCAGATTCCAGCAGGCTCAGCTTGTGTGGAGCATTATGTCTTCACAAAAGAGTTAGGGAGTGAGGAGGAAGGTATTGGGAATGGATGGGCCCTCATTACAGTTTGCATACCTGGGAAAGTATGCTCTCAGACATTTGTAGGGCAAGAAAAGGGTACAGTTCCCTCACTGAGGAGCTAATTTTCTGTTCTCTCCCTGAAGCTGCAGATCTACAAATGAGCCTAAAGGGATGTGATCTGTGCAGTGTAAAAAAGTCCACTGCAATTTATGTAGAATCAGTCCTTGTTGTGGCAGCAGAGAGGAACATGGTAAATAAGCTATAGGGAAAACCATAAAATTGCATTTATACTTCTTGCAGTATGCAAATCAATCTGTTTAGACATAAATTTGTGAGGAAATTTGTGCCACAGAGTCTGGATGTATCTTAAGGGACCTGGCATCCAGCAGCAGTGCAGGATATATTACATTAGTGACTTTATTATTTTTAAATAGCTGGAACTGTGCATAAAGCAACAGCAGCAAACATGTCTCCTTATAATCGTACTTCTAAAAATAACTGATTTTACTGTATGGAGAAAATTAGTTCCTTCTTGTGTTACCCATTACCTCATCACACCCACTGAACAACAGCCAAACACCTTGGCTACCCAAGGACAAAAGTGTCATTTGGCTTAAAGATGTGCTTGTGTTCCATTTATTCAGGGGATCTTAATTTTCAGATTCTCTGCATACAATAACAGAGCTGTTTTTTACCAAGTGAGAGCTTGCAGCAGGTTTACTCTGTCTCACAGCAACATGAAAGGAGGTGCCTTAAGTCGCAGAAATGGTAAAATTCTCTTCAAGTGACATATATAGGTTTTTGAAACCTACTGAATTGTAACAAAAAGGCTTTTTGTCTTGTGAAGGAAATACTGGTGTATCAAACCCAGGATATTTTGTATATTGAAAAGACCTTGCCTTGTTCAAGTTGCAACACGTAAATCACAGGTTGGCTGGGAAGGAGAAAAAGCTAAAACAGAACGAGTGGCAAAACGCTGAAGCATACTACTGAAAAGCAAAACCACTGCATTGTATCATCAAGGGAAGGGAATTGTATCATCAAGGGAAGGAATATTGTATCATAAGGGGAAGGAATAGTATATCATAAAAGGAAAATATCCCAAATACTCTTAATTATTATAAAGTTATTTTTGAAACCTAGGCCTCATTATTTAGTTTGAAAATCTGAAACTTACACAAAGCAAGGGGACAAGGGAAGAAAATTATCCAGAGGGTTGCACCAAGGTTTCCATGAGGCGGTGCAGGATCCAAACCCCGTGTTGAAAATAACTAAGGGTTAATAATCAGCACTGAAGCAATGCAGAATTGGTAAGATGAGAGTGGAGAAAAGACTAGTGGCTTTGTCCTCTTTGCCTTTATTTTGTAACTCAAAAAACCTGATAGCTGAGACATTTGCTAAATAGTTGCTAGTAATAACCATATCAATCTCATTTCAGAATTACTGCAGATTTATGCCAGACCCCAGAGATTCTTTTATTATGGAGACAGGCGTCTCATGCACTGTTTCGTACTCATCTCATCTCTCAGCACACTGGGAAAAAGCATACAGGTATGTTTTGTTCTAAGAATAATATTTAAGGAGGTTTTGAAATCATTAGGCTATAATCTTTCACCATCGGTATTCAAGACTGCACTGGCCTATCCTCTTACTTATTCTTTTCTACAGATACAACATTTAGCAAGTAAATAGAAAGAACACCACTGAACTTTCCTGCTTGCTCCAGCCCGAGAACTGGGAGCTTACCGCCACCGTACTGTAACACTTGGATGATTTCGAGCTGATATTGAGACACTGAGAGACAAAAACCACCACATGTAAAGTGTCAAAAAATGATGCCTTCAAGAACTTTTGTTACTAGAAAATAGGTGAATTCATGCTATGTTTAAGGATGCTTGTAACCTATCTGGTAATGATCTTATTGGCTTGATGATATTCAAATTACAATTCTATTTGAAAATAACATCTGGATGCATTTGCTGTTAGAATGCCTAGATAGAGGACAAAAATATTACTGAATGCTTAATTGAATGAAACATGTCTGGTCTGCATTTGTGTTCCCGGTGATCAATTTTTCTGGCTTAAGAGCTCCACCAGCTGCATACAAATCCAGGGTACCAGAGGCCCTTTTCAATAAGCGTGCCAATTCGGTTAAGCTGCCTAAACTTCTTGTACCTTTTCTACATTCCTAATTTAAATTGGCAGTGCATTTGAACGGTATCAGGTTGTCAGCGCTAGAGAAAAGAACCGTTTCTTTTGTTCACCAAACTAGTACAGTGTGAGCTTTCTCATCTGACGGCACAGGATGACTGGGATGAACAGGAAGGAATAGTTCCCATCCTTCAACTAAAACGAGAGCCATTGAGGATGATTGATTTTATAACTCAACACTAGACTTAAGAAAGGAGTTGCTGCTGAATCCTATGGATACTACTTTATGCTGGTAATCTCTCAATTTTTTACTTGGAGGACAGTGCACAGTAACGAAATGCTTTCTACCACAGAAGATCGTTCACCTGTCTTGGTCAAGTATAGATAACTCTTGACCCTGTGCTCCCTAGGGGAAGTAGTGACACCATGCCTATCTTCCTGTACTCATGTGCCTTTTTAGGAACAAAGCTATCTGATTTATATAATTATTAAAGAGGTGTAAAGTAATACATCCCGCAGTATATCTGAAGTACCTTATTCAACTGTTAAAGAGCAATTCATTTATACTTGCATCATCTTCACATTAATAATGCAACCAAGATCAGAGTGGCCAAACAAGTATGTTCTGAAGTTCTTGCTGTTAGAGCAGTCAAATTCTGTAAATCTATTATCAATGTTTCTTTGTCTTACTTAGAAATATTTGAGTACTACAAATCATCACATCTAAAAACCTTGTTACCTTGCCATGCAACAAAATGCCTGTCATGGTTTAGACCCAGCTGGCGACTCAGCACCACACAGGCGCTCTATCCCATCAGCAGGAGGAAATAAAACATAGGACTTAAGGGTCAAGACAAGGGACAAGGGAGGGCTCACTCACCACTTACAGTCACGGGCAAAAGAAGGACTTGACCAGTGGAAACAAAATCAGTTTAATTCAAACAACAAAACTGCAACCAAATCTCCAATTAAATTCGAGTAGGACAGAAAGAGAACAAGAAGACCTTAAACACATCTTACCCCCACCCCTTCCTTCTTCCCAGGCCCGGCTTCACTACCTCCATCCCCAGCACTCGGCGCCAGGGTGGGTGGAACACAGGATGGGGGGTGCTGTCAGTCTCAGCTCTCTCCATGGTGTTCCTGCTGCTTGCTCTTCCCACGAAACACTCCTCACAGTTCTTGTGGCCACGTGGCATCCCCCCCACAGGAGACAGTCCGACATGAACCTCTTTGGCTCACATCGGGATCTGCTGCTGTTGTCGGTTCTCCCAGTGCTGAACCGACCCAGGGCCAACCCTCCCCAAATTCACAGCATTTTTCAGGATTCCCAACTCTCTGCAACAAGGGCCTTTTTTTTTTTTCCCGGCTCTTTGCATCATGGGCCTCTTTCCACCTCTCTGCAGCACAGGTCTCTCTCTGCCTCTCTGTAGCCCAACCATCTTCCCATCAGTGCTCTCTGAGGGTTGCAGGGTTTCAGCCTGTCAAGTTGCCACGGGCCAAGGGGAAATGTCTGTACCGGCGTGTCTCCCCAACTTTCTCATGGTTGGGGACCGCATGGTTGCTTCTCCTTCTGCCCCACCCCATCCAAAACAAAAGAGTACTCAAAAAAAAAAAAACCCAACAAAAAACAAACCCAAAAGTTCTTCCTCCTCTTAAATAGGTTTATTTGCAGAGGCACTGATTGACGCAGCCTTGGCCAGAGGCAGGGCCGAATTAGGGGCAGGGGAGCTATTTTCATGAAGCTTCTTATCCTCAAACCTATTTCTGCTTCTGATAAGTTAAATAGAAAAAACTCTGGCCCCAAAATGCCCCAAACAGCTAGGTGCCCGTAGTGCCCAGGAAGTGTGTGAAGAGGGTGTTTGGTTGCTGGCATGATGGTTTCAATACACTGGACATGCTGTTCCATCAAGACTCTTGAAAGCTTCTGATTGTACTACTGAGTACAGATTGCTTGGATAAAAGTCACATGGAACACCAGTTTGAAGAGGGAGTGGTTTTGGCAATTGCTGCTGAGATAATTAATTCTGGTCTAAACCATTGTTTGTCCCAGCAAGGAAAGAGGTTTCCTTTACCTCCTCACATGAAACAAGTTCTTTTGCAGCTTCTCCTTTGCTGGCAAGTAACCTCCTGTGCTTCTCCATCTTCCTTCCCAGAGTTATCTCTGGGGGTGTCTCCCCCAGTCCTGGCCTTTTCACATGACACTTCATCTCCATCAACGTCTTCTCCAGCAAGGCTCCAGCAGAGAAGGGAAGGTGAGTAGCAGATTGGGTTAAAATCTCTTCCCTCCAAAATCTTAAAGTTTCATGCCCCTGCCAGGTCTTCTTCCTGCTACTCACCCTCATCCCTCCTCTTCATGTGGTGAGACAGAGTAATCCATAATCCTGCTGCTCGAGGTACAGAACACTTTGAAAAGAAGCAGCATAGTACAGACCCATACATATTTCTAAAAGCGTGTACCTATTGCACCTTTTACAAGTCAGTTGTAAATTGTTTCATTGTTTACAGGTTCAGTTGTGTATTTTTCACATGGCTCACTCAACAGGGAATATTTCTACTTAAGTCTCTTGGCAAGGTGAAGCCAAAACACTGCTTGCAAAATTGCTTCTCTTCACATTAGAAAATGCTTTTTACTATTATATCTGTGTCATATGTGTTCCACAATGACTGCTGTGGATTAGGTCCTGGTGTTTGGGCAGAAGAATGTTCCCCCGCCTGCTGCCAGAGCAGCGCTCCCTGCTCCACCTGCACAAAGCTTCCTGGTAAGGCTGCTCTGATCGGCACCCGAAGGAATGCGGTGCAGATCAGCAGCAAGTTGCCAGTAGAGTGGCTCCACTCTATCCCTAGTTAAGTTGTAACCGATACATAAACAGGAAAAAAAGCTGTCGTCTTGTTTGTAACAAGCAGTGCATAGACTTAGAGTTAGGTTTGTATTTTGAAAAGAGCGAGTTTCAGTGCCTTTCAAACACTTGGATTTGGTTCAAATGAAGAAGTTTGCAAATCTAAATCCCGGCAATCTTACTATTATTAATTTTTTTCTCTGTTCTCTCTAACCTACAATTCTTCTCCTAGGTAAGACCAAATTAATAGTTTCCCCCTTTTTTAAATGTAGGAAACATTTATAACCATTCTTTCAAAAGTCACTTATTTTTTCTAGCACTTTCTTTTGAGTATGGGTTGTAATTACTTGTTGTATATTAGCACCTAAGTTATCAGCTAAGATCCAAGCCACATTCTGCAGAATTCTGCACATGCTTGTGCTCAGGCAGTCTGCATTTTGGTAAGCTATACAAATAAAACATACTAATAGTAGGAGAGAAATACTTTTCTTACCTCAAAACAGAATCACATGGACCAATATTCTGGCTAATAGGATGAAGTGCTAGGGACTGAATCACTATCTGCACTAGCTGCTGCTGCTGCTCTTCACACTCCCTGTTATACCACGGATCTGCACCAGATGTTACAGGTGCTAGACCAGCACTTCGAAGGGTAATTGGTATCCATGGCTCCCTTAATTTAGACAACCGGCTGATCAAGATGGATATTCCTAGGAGGACTAGATTATTCCTTGAGGTTGTTTTTCTCAGACATCCCATACACTTCCAGCTGAACGGTTGTCAAGTAATCAGAACAGAGTAAGTGCCAGAATGGGCCTGGCTGACTGATGGGGTGGCTCAGTTAGCAGGTGTGTGCCATGTAATGCTCTTTCCTTTTATGCCCTGCAGCACTAGAGAATATGCAGAACATTGTCTTGTCAGGGCAAAAACCTTTACATAGGAGACTTTTTAAAATCAACAGCCTATAAATTGCTTTTTTCCCCTTCCAATATCTTAAAAACAGATAAGCTCTTACCAAAAAGCTTTCATATAACCTTCCGCTACTCCTCTTCAAAGAAACAAAGAGCACTGGGGCAGTGTCGTAGTGAATAGTCCATATCTTCCGAAGACTTGAAGAGCTTTCTTTACTAAAGATGTTTTCCTGACTCAAGTCCAGACCTTTTTTGCAGCCACTTTTACTGTGATATCTGAGTAGTTTTTGAGTTTTGAATCTATTTAAATCCTCTGTAATAGAAGGAGGCTGCACACAATTTACCTAGTTATACAGAAGAGCTGTGGCAGCGAGGGAATCAGAATAGAATCTCAGAAACCACAGTCTATCAAAACATTCCTCACCTTGTTCATGTTTTGCTGATTAAGTGGATGCATATTTTCCTTTTTTTCTCCTTTTTTTCTTTTCCCTTAGATTCCCAGGTATCTTGGTCTATTGCACTTTCTTGGAGAATGTGTAGACTTAAAATCACAACTCAGGTTAAATCCCTAGCCCAGCCATTGTTAGCTTGCTTGTTGCTAGAACTGAAGTAACATTTGATGCATTTTGCCATGATTTAATTGTTACCCTTTCACATGAAGTGAAGGAAGACAACAGAAAATGCTGGTTTAAGAATGTTATTCCCAAGATTTCCCAAGAGCCAACCTCTGAGCCAGGCCATGTCTTCACCTTGGCAGGATGCACTCTTGCATAGGGGAACCTATAAATGAGTGTCACTGTGGCATGATACTGAGGTCACCACCGCTGCGGTCTCAGAACATCCAGCTCTGGATAAATTATTGCCTCACAAACCTTTCATCTGGCATATACATCACTGCTGCAACAAAGTGATATTATCAGTGGAGGAGATAGATAGCCATAAATGCGACACAGCATGTGTGCTATATGCCCTTAATGGTGGCACCAGTTCCCACCAGGGATGCTGGTGAGAGTCTTAGGGTTTTTTTAACAAGGTTAGTGAGGGAAGGGAGAATCCAGTATCACAACTAAAATTCAGACTAAACCCTATCAGATTACTCATAGTTCTCCTCTTACTGGGGTGATGGGGCTGTAACTGAAGTGTTTCTCAGTTACGTCCTACTGCATTATTCATGGGTACAAACTGGCTTACTTCAGCCTGAAAGACATGTAGGAAGAAAACTTGGTTCAGTTTGTTCACAGCATAAGACTACCTTAATTTCTAACACAGGCTGCTGAGTTAGTGGTGAAAAGTTGTGTGCTGTTCATGGGGCACGCACTCCTGCCAAGTCACTCACACCAGTGTCAGCAGGGTGCTGCTCAGGTGTTCTTCATCTATGGAAGAAGTGAAATAAAAAAACCCAACCAAACAACCAGCCAAACAAATGCACACCTCTCCCCAATCCTTTAAGTAAGGGCATGTCATTAAGGACACAGTGGGACAGGGGAGTGTTATATACCAATCATTCTAATTTCTGGTATCTGCCCTGGGAGCAGTTTGAGTTTTCTGTCTTTAAGAAGTATTTATAGTGTATATCCTAGTAAAACCCAGCTTCCCTCAGTTTTAAAGACTTGCTGTCTTTTTGAGTAACTTAGAGATGGGAAATACAAGGGCAGATCTAGCTCAGAGCTCTGGCTGGTTGTGTCCAGCCCTGAGACATGGTCAGCCTACAGACTACTGCTGCAGCTTGCTTTACTCGAGTCCCTTCTGGAAGGTGGCCTCGCATCAACTAGAGTCAAGGCCAGTTTGAAAGTGCAAAAGCTCTGGAAAGGTACTTCTACAGATTTCTTTTCCTTAGCCAGCAGGATCTTGGCTAGCAGAGCCCCAGGAGGAAGGGGAGATACATGCAACAGGTAAGGTCTCTGAGTTACTAGTAACATCTTTGCGTTGTTAGGCAGAAAAAATAAAAACGTCTTTTAATTTATTTGTTATGCTTCATTTGCCTTGTTTACGTATTTGCACTTCATTTTCTCAGTCTGGGCAAAGTAAGGAATTTCTCCTTTTTCATTCATTATATTAGTGACAGTGCCCTCAGACATCCATCTTCAAAGTGCAGTATTTATTAATTTAAAAAGAGTGCTTTTAAAATGAAATGGAAAATATTCGTACCTATTTTTATTTTGCTTGGAGTTTAAATACTAGGCAAAGCCGGAGTAAATAATACTCTTAGACAATGAAGCCCCTGCACATACCTCTTTTTACTATGTACTGTTACCCAAAGACTCAGTGATGTGGCAGTCAATAGATACACATATCTACACCCACTTTCCCTCTAGTTAAATAAACTTTTAAAGCAAATGCTCCATTAGCTCCTGACCATCAATCTTAATGTAATAATGGGCTGTTTAAAGCCATATAGGCTTCCCCCCCATTCTATTAAAATATTTACATTGTAATAACTCAGTAGGTTTTTTTTTTCTTTCCTAAATGGAAGGCCTGTAAGTGGGTGAAAGTATTTTAAAGCAGGGTGAGACTGAAAGGACGTGACATGTTATTGAATTAAGGACCTTAGAAGGTGAGGGCTGTACAGCCATAAATTCCAGGAATGCGGATGTGACTCTCTGAATGTGTATATGAAGTTGACAGAGTTTGACAGCTACCATCTGTGAACAATAATGTATAGAGAAGCAGGGCTACACGATGCAGGCTGGAATGTACCTATCAGGCTCTGAGGACTATAACAATTTACTACTCATTATCAGCAACCGTGGTCATGATTAGCTGCAGGGGTTGGAATGAAACTTGGAAATTATGAGAACAAAGTTCCCCTTGTTAAAGCAGAGTAATTAGTTTAATACGTACGAGGAGAAAATGGGCAGGAGACTTCCTTTTTTTTTTTTTTCCTGCTCAGGAACACTAAAAAACTGCACAGCGAAAATGGATAGACTGTTACTTCTTTCTGCATCACTTTTGAAATATGAGAAAACAGCTATTTTGTATTCCTGCCCTTACTATTCCAGGGCTTTCCACAACTCTACAGTCTTTGCAGCAGAGAATGGCAGAGACATAATTATGTGATAACTGTGTTTATGCTACGTTTGTTGATCAGAGCTGATTGCTTGCGGTCTGTACTTTTCTGTGTTCCATCAGAGCATAGCATTTTGGCCAATATGTATCTTTGAGCCACAGCATCTTTTATGTAAAACCTCCATGGCAAAAAGGGGGTCTTTCCTCTTTTCTTAGTAGTGAGTATTACAAAGAAATTTGTGCTTTCCCACAGGTTTATGTTTTTTCTTAGTAAACACCATCACATACAGTGCAGCGGGACCTACAGAGGAATACTGTGAATTCTCATTTAAGTACATTTAAGTACATTGTCAAGACTGAGAGCCAGCTTATTGCTTAGCGTAAACTGCCATGGATCGGTCCCACTTGAAATTGCATTTATACAAGCTGAGAATTTGTCCCAGAAAATCAAAGAAATTGTCAGATAAGAAATAGAAAACGTACCACCTCCGTAATGCATATCTCAACACCCACAATAATATATATTCCCATTCTTTTCCTGCAAGCATTTGCTCTTCTCACAAAAATGACGTCAATCCCAGTCCACACACATTAGTCAACAGCAAACTCTGACAGCAGTTTTAGCTCCAACAACAAGGTGCCCATATTTCTGGGAAAGGCATTTAACTTTGAAAAATATCCATCAAAAACAACACATAGAAAGAGAGAAACAGCAGGAAGTCTATTGAGCAAGAAAGATATCATCTATCCTCTTTTAATTGAAATAGAAAGGTTAAGGTTGGTTTAAAAAGAATGTGTGAGCAGACATGAAAAGTAGCATAAGCAGTTCCTGTGATAGATGGTTTAAATTCAGTTGTTCCTGCCTGGGGTGGTGGTGGTGGTGTTGAACTCTATGACCTTGTTGGGTCCCTTTTACTGCTATTGTAATAGGAAAATATGAGGTTATTTCTCAACTGGAAAGGTTGTGTGTTTTTTCATTAACTGCTTTAGAAAAATGTACGCCAGGGAGGTTATCAACAGAAAACCGTTAATACAGATGTGTTGTATCCATGTAAAGTGACCGACTTACACGGACACACCTCAAAGGACATGCACATTATCTCTTGGATAAACTCTCCTACCACAAGTTTTGGGCTGGCACACTTCTAGTATCCAGGTTGTTAGCTCGGTATGTTTTTTCTGCATTGAGATGACTACAGGCTAAACATGCCATTGCAAGGGCAAACAGCTGGAACAAGTGGGACAAGGTAAGCCTCTTTTCTCTTGTATTCCTCAACTTGATCGGAAATTTTGCTCACACCGGTCAATGCATACACAGCCTTATCAGCAGATCAGGATCCTTTTTCCTGATCAGATAATTTTCAAATAAATAAAGTGGAAATAAATCAGTTTAACATTTTCCTCAGCATTTTTTTTTTTTTTAATTTTTCTTTGGACAAGCTGTATCTCAGAAATGGAAGAAAGGTGAGCAGGTTATATTTTTTATGGAAACAGAGAATTTTTCAGTGGAGAAAAAACTTTTTTTCTGACTAGTTCTAATCAGCAATGTATAAAAGTGCAGTTCCTGAAGGGAATTAACATGAAGATGACTCTGGTATTTGTGTGGAAAGGAGCAAGGAGTGGAATTATTCAATGTTACAGTGCATTACGTTGATAGTGATAAACTTCGGTTGGATTTTGCATAATTGTCAGGTAAGTGATAGCCATTGCACTGGCCAAGCATGGACACACCAAGCTGCCACTTCTGGCGCTCCTAATGTGCCATTTTGTGCATTGTTTTCTTGTTCAGAGCCTGTTCAGGTGCTTTTTAACACAAATAAGTGGCATTCACCTCACTCCCCTTGCACTAGGCTTCCCAACTGCTTTACCCTGTTTGTACAGCACCTGCCACAGGGCAAATAACAAGTCTGAATGATGATTGTTTAAAAATAAGTTAAACAATAGGCAGGAGGTATTAACTGGACCTTCTGGTCACTACTAACTAGGCTGGATTTGAGACATTCTAAAGACAAAGAGTTTCACCAACCATTTCTGGTCGTCTTTTATCCCATCACTCCCCAAATATTCTGGTATTCAGGTATCACCCACAAGGACACAAGCTGCCAAATATCCAATAGTAAGTACTAGTCAGGGCCCTACATGGGTCTTTTGTTCTAGAAACTTTCCTCCCCGCACATCTTTCTTAACAGGCCCAGTTCTCTTGGTATCACAGTTAAAATGGACATGATACGCAAAATGAACCTTCTGCTGACTGTCTGTGACACCATTCGATGTCGCATGCAGTCAGTTCTGTCCCCAGCCCAGTCAGATTTCACTTGGGTGAGGGGGAGCTCCATTAATTAGGCGTCATTATAATTTGTGTCTACTGCCTGTGAGAGAGAAAACATGCCTACACAACACAAGATGGGCTGACAGACTGGAGCACCAACTACCAACCCAAACGTTAACTGCCCCGGGGCTCTATATGGATGTTCCAGACGCACGCTGGTGTGGAAAGCCCTTTCTACCTGCTACGTTTTTGCTGCTATTGTTATCTGTAATAGCAAGATAAAGGCTTGTTGAGGTTTACCATGTGTCCTTTATTTTGCTGTGTAGACATTTCCAAAGACATTAAAGTCTTGAGACTGTAGCAGCCTGTAAAAGAGAACCATTTCCTGAGCTTGCCTGTCTAATGCAGGTAATCTACTGCGTTCCTTCAAAGCAGTAAAGAAAATAGCAATGGGACTAAAATTGCCTGTAATTTTCCTCCTAGCATTTTGTAACTGGAGTATTACTGTGTTATTTTACCTCTCTTTATGTGGGGGCAGTTTCTGAGGCTTTGGGATCACATTTCTCTAAAAAGCCTTTCTTTATATGTTTTAAAACCTCAGTATTACATCAAAGTTGGTAGAGCAGCTACCAAACACTTTAGTACTAAGTTACAAGTATTTCTTATCTTTACCAGTGTTTGTTCCTTTCCCCATCCCAACAAGCCAGTAGGGTAGTGGGACTGGGCAGTCTGACCTCATTCCCTACTTTTTCTGCTCACTCATTTTTTCAAAATCTGCTGTCAGCCAGGAATTTGTCTTACAAGTTCCCCCCCAGCTCCTAGTTCTCCTTTGCATTCAACCTGTCTCATAGTGATTAACCCACTTATAAACACAGTAGGAATTACTACCAATAATGTGTCTAACCTAAAAATACGGTAATCCCAAAGGGGTTTGTGGCTCCTTCATGCCCTGCAAGTTCAACATCAACAGCTTCCAGTGTTAGCACTTAATTTCTGTAATGTGGTTTTAAGACATTGTTGGGTTGTTAGGATTTTAACCTGCTTTATTGCTTTTGATTAAGCAGTAAGTTTCTGAAGGTGTTTTCAAAATGTGCAAGATTGATCCAACTCAGCAACTACTAAGTGATAAAATTTTCATTAGTCTTCACCATTCCATGCTTTTCTTTGCCTCTGTATTCCCTTGATACTAAGCTGTCGATCTCAGAGGACAAAAGGTTAGTTCTTAAAAGACCAGCAACCTTACTGTTGCCTGCCCTTAAATCGTTTACTTTTAGTTTTACTGGACTGTCATCTTCCTTTCCACTGAACACAGCTTTCAAAAACACCTTTATTTCTGCTCAAGGTCTGATATAAAACTTAATCTTTGTGCAGGCTTCTAATATGCTGAGTATGCACTGATATTTGGAAAGAAGTACAAACACCTTTCATTCTCTGTAACTTTTATCTTGTTTAACTGAATTATTTTTAAAATGGTATTTCTCAGGTTTCAAGTACAAGGCAGAATTTAGGGTACAAGTGTCGTGGTTCCTATGGGGTTAATATCTAGTAACATTGCTGAGTACCCAGGAAATGGATTCAAGAGTAAAACCTGAGGCTGTCCCTTTAATGAGGTATCTGAAAATGAGTAACAAAGCGACAGCCTACAAACATGGGCTGGAACAGCACCAAACATCTCTGGGAGACAGGCTTGCATTAGCAGCAAGCCTGGGGTGCAGGACACACGTGGACATGTTGCCCTGTCTCCATATCCTGGCTATTGGCTCCCTGCTTATCAATTACGAGGTAATTGAACTTGACCTTCACTCCCTCTCTGAGCATTTCAGAGATCTGGATCCTTGTCAGTCTCTAACTCCTGCTGTTCTCAAAAGCAGAGTCAGCAGGGGGTTGAAAATGAATGCCACGAAATGCACGCACTTGCTCATGACCTTGACAAATTCACCCACCCCCCTCCCAGGCTGGTTATTGTAAGGCTGCCTTGCCGCTGAGTTGGCAATTTTTGAGCCCCAGTTAAGACTGCAGAGCTCACCTGTGACTGTAATAGTTAGAGAACAGGACTGGTCTGTGAAGCTGTCAGGTCTTTGAACTGCCTCTTATTTCACCTAGCACAAGAGGGCTCCAGGGGAGGTCTGAACAGTTGCCATAGCGCATATGACTCATTATAATAATAAAGGTTGACTCCAGCTTGCTTCCAGTCCGTGCTCTAATGAGAGATAGGAGGTTACATTCATCAGCAGGGTAACAGCCCCTGCCTTTCCAGCTAGAAGTATTAATGAATCTTTGGTTTGTCTCTGCTCATATGGGATAAGACATTCTAGCAACAGTCATTGGATCAGTTTACTAGAAAAGCCTTTTACTTTTCAAGAGAGGGTCCGTTCATGTTAATTGTTCTGACAGCTGGGGTGGAAGTGTACAGCTCTTTAACTCCTCTTATCTTTCAGAGTTAGCAAATGACAATAGCTGTCAAGTAAATTTAGACTGAAGACCTCCATACTCCGTAAAGAAACAAGTACAGTTGTTTCCTTTTTTCTTTTTCTCTGAATATTTAATGCTGAAAAGGATTGGATAAAAATATGTAAGCTCTTCTAGAAGCAGACTGGAGCCAAAGCCTCATTCCTTCAGCTGAATACTCGTATTAGTGGATGACATTGAGAGGTGCTTTCTTGCTTGTTGTCTCTCTCTCTGGCCCTCTGAATCTTGTTTCTGTTCTGTTCTACCACTCTGTTTTGAGCGAAGAGGCAGAGAATGTCCTGCCTCCATAGAAGTATGCAGTCCAATGGCTGGAGGAGACTCCTGGAAGAGGCAAGATATGGCTTTAAATCATCTTAGGCCAAGGAGAGCACTGATTGTAGGTCTTCTGCTTTCTAGACGAGCACTTCAACCTCCAGGCAATCACAGGCAGTCTCCATCACTCTGACCTCCAAAGAGGAAAAAATGAGCTGAACATCTGCACCCAAAGAATCGACCTGTGCTTCTGAGCATTGCTACCTCTAAGCGGCTTAGTAGGGCTGGGTCTAAGAAACTTCACAGCATCAGTGTTCATGCAACCCAGATCATCATTTGACATCTTTTTGGACACGACAAATGGACTGGTTGGGTAAAAAAGCATCATCCTTCCTGTTGACTCTGACTGAGAGCAAAGGCCTTGTGAAAGCTCTGAGGGCCACAGACAGTCCTACGGAGGTCCTCCTAAAGTTGGTTTGGCCATCCCCCAGGAGAGGAGCACCACTGATACAAGAGCGGGGCAGAGCCTCCAGGCTTTTTACACCATCCTTGGTTCAGCAGTTGATGGGTGGTTCTCCCATCTTGCCAAGTTGATAGAATTTAATTCCTGCTAGGGAATCGTAGGACTTTACTTCCAGAAAGTTCCCCCTCACTTGCATACTGAAAGCACCTGTGCATTTTTTTGGAAGCCACCATTATACTAACAATGCATCACACCTTGATAGTCCTCTTCATCCACCCACCTTAGAGGACTTGATGACAACGGGAAACACTATTGCCTCATTCCAGAGATGGAGAAAATGAGGAACCAGGCAATTCAGCTTGCTTTTGCTATAATTCAGAACTGGAAGTAAAACAGCATTGCAGCAAACAGCTAGATGAGTGCATCAATATGGTCCATTGAAGAGGGCTAACTACATGTTTTATAGCTAGGTGAACAGCAGAGCATGTATTAGAAAAGCACGTTCTGTGGCCACAATTTATACACCCCAAAATATCTACCAGCAGACTTGGAGGATAGGAAGGGAGAAGAGAGGGGAAGGAAAATGGGAAAGAAGCTTCTTGAACTGCACATAAAATTCTTTGCTGATTTTCCTGCAATTAGGAAATCAGCTACATGTACTTTTAAAATTTTTTTCCTAATAATATTTCTGTGTATAGCTTGTTTCCTCTTGATAAAATGGACTGGAGACTCCAAGAAGCAAGTATGCAGAAAGGCATCAAGAGGAGGCTGAAGAAGCTTCCCAGAACAGTGGGGTGAAGAGCTCATATGGTTCTTGTATCAGTGGTCTTGTGTGGGGTTTCTTGCAGATCTCCACTAATCTTACTCTGGCTCTCTCAAAAAACCAGTATGTGTCACAAAAACATAGCCTGCTAGTACTTGATACAGCACATACTGATTCCATTTGTCTTCTCAAAAGATATTGTACATCTACCTGCAGTTTGTCTTCTCTGTGGGCTGAGGTATGTCTCAGCTTGGAGGAGCTTGCCTTAGTTGTGACTCCGGTGTACGCCAGTTGGGTCTGCGCTGTGTTCCCAAAGGGCTGCAAGGCAGGAGAAGTCAGCTGAATTTGGCATGTGAACAAAAGCTGTCCGGCAACTGTAAGAAAAACAACTGCTCCATGGTTTGGAAGCTGTTGCTGGATTGCATGGTAAATCAGAGTGTGTCCCTTACTGTTTCACAACAGCTCTGCTCCGGAGAGCAAAGCCTTGCAGCGAGGCCAAAATCAAGCCTTGTAGCATATGGATTTTCATTCTGTAACAACAGCTTCATTTTCTAGACATGAAGTATATGTCCTCCAGTAACATGTGATGAAATGCAAATTGTATGTGTGCTGTATCCAGCCTTGTTGCCCTCACTGGCAGTCAGTTTCTCCCTGGAAGTCTCAAGAGCCTCTGTACACATGTGATGCTTTTGTTTTCTCATGCGTTACCTGACAAAACCATGCTTGAAGCCACAAATTTCTCCTACAAGCAACCAGCAGTTTCTTGCACGATGACAGACCTTAATGGCAATTAGCCAGGGGAAAATATGTGAAAAGATATTGAGAGAAAAAAAGTAATGAAACAGAAAAAAACCCTATGAGGTGAACAGACAAACTTGTCCTGAGACCCCGGGCTTCCTGGCCTCAGACCCAGGGCACTCCATCTCTTGCACCGCATCACTGTCGCGTGTCAGTGCCTGTACCACTGGTGAGACTGTGAGCTGGTGCACACCCAAACCTGAAGCTGTCTCCGCAGCCAGCAGCTGTCTCGGGTGTCCTGTCAGCACTGGCGGGGGACGGGGGGGCTCTGGCTTCTTGCCCGGCAAGCCTTCAGATGGGAGGGTGGCCTGGCACAGAAGCCTGCAGGAGCGCCGCCAATGCAGGAGCTGTATTTTTGGCTCAGGATGACAAAAGACAACTCAAGGCATGCGGTGGGGGTGGGCAGACACGTGGAAGGCCTGGGCTTGGCGTATGAGTTTGTATGGGATAGGAAGGTAGCGGTGGAGGAGGGAACGGAGTCTGGTTGGACTCCATCCAATGTTAGGGTGGGTGGCACAAGGATGGAGCGAAGGGCTAGGGACACGCTTGTCCTGAGGTGTGACCAAAGGCAGGCCCATGATCACTGCTGGTTATGGTGTCTGCTTGTCGCTTTATATCTTGGTACCTACTGCTGTCAGTGGTAGCAGTCAAACAAGTTAGCTTTGGGCACCTCAGATCTAGGGAGGCACTCACCTCCTAGAGGACCCAAGCCAAAGCCACCAAGCTTCAGAAACCCTAGTGATGCCAGTAACCTTTGGACCTGGCCATGCACTGAGACTGGGCTGAAATGAACAAGGAGAAAGGTTTCCTACCTCTTCTGATCCCCCTGTTCCAGCTCTGGCTGCCCAGACACCTCTCTGCTCAGGGCAACAGCTATTCTGTTCTCTGAGGCATATGAATTGTGTCTGCATTTCTTTCTGCTGCTTGGACTGCAGGAGTCAACAGTCACCAGCAGAGCCAGGAGGCAGGGCTGGCAACAGGGCTCATCTCTCAGGGCATGAATATTGCTGCATATCATCGCTGTAGCTCTTGGTGACTGACAAAACCCTGAGGTTGCAATGACTGAAGAAACTACCTGCAGAAGACAGTGGTATGATACGTTTTAAGAAACCTATGCATTATGTACTGCAAAATATTAGAGGGTGAATGTGTTCCTTCCAGACCCCTGGCTTTTCAGAGTACTGCCACAGGCTCTGTATCCAGCCTGCCCGCAGTGTCAGTCCCTCTCCCCATCCCACGTGTCAGCTGCAATGCACTTTTGCTTCTTCTACAGAGTTTGTTTTCCATTCTCTACTTGTTGCGTGCTGCTTTTTCTCATATTTGAAGAGCTTTTCCCTGAAAATAAGTTGGGGACTTTTTCAAGTGCAACTACAAGCCTGAAACACAAACCAAGACTTGCATAATTTGCCTTTGTACTTTATTTAAAACAATAAAACATGATAAATAAAATATCCTTGCTTAGTACTACTTTGCCAACTAAAGGACAGTCTGTCTTAGCGCTAGGAAAAATTCTAAGGTAAATTGGCGTAGATAAGCTGCTGTACAACTTCCAGAGAGTCTTGAAAAAAACCTGTTTCTTTCTTTAAATAGAATCTCTTATTATAACTCTGAACAAAGGTTTCTACTCCTGCAAATGATTTGCTAATCAAAGAAAGTGGTATATCCAATAATAAATGTAAACGTTGTTTTAGAAAATGCCGTATGAGTAGAGTTAGAGAAAATTATGCTCCATTGTAGTCTAGGCCAGTTGTTCTTTTTTGCCCCAGAACATTTTTACTGAGTCTTGACCTTTTTTTCAGGATTTTTTTATCTCAGAGTTAATTATAACATTACAATCTGTCCCAAATCAGTAATAATGTAGTTGTACTGCTTGCTGAGCAGACAGGAGAATGAATTGCAGCTCCAGTTCTTTTGTAGCTGATTCATCCACCAGAAGAGAATGAACCTTTTGTGTGCAACTGTCTTGTGGTATTTTGAAAGAATACATATTTTGAAACAGCTGAGATTGCAGTTACTGCTCAGATACAAGAGAAAAAACATTCTAGTTACGTGTTAATGTTTTATTCATAGCTGCATGTAATATTAATGCAAAATACTTCTACTTCTCAGTTAGAAATCCTATTATCAGTTTGTGATGTTTCAGCTATTTCAGATGCCAAGACGTGAGAGAATGTGTGATTCTAAGCAGTGAGTCAGCTGTTCTACAGCTAAGTAGTATGGCTGGAATAACACCTCATTTGACTGATTTTCCTAATTATTTTGTGCAAAACCTATTCCCTTTCATGCCCACAGGAATTCAGGAGAGATGCTGACAATAACTACTGGGGAGAATCACTGTTCTTTGTAGTTAGACTTGCAGATACAGTGATTCTTTGTCTAGAATGCAGGAAAAACCCAATGCATATTAAATTTCAACATTGTCCAATTTTCCAGTACTTGGTTGTAGTTGGAACTGCTCTTAAGCCTGAATTATCACACAGATTTTTCTATATGCTCTTAAAAGCATATAGCTTGCTTTATAGCTAGCTTAATGCCAATTCTTGGTAATCATTTCAGCACTTTGAAATCATACCTTGAGTTACAAGTCAGTAATGGTCAGAATTCTTTTTCAAATTAAAAGAAAAAAATCTGTTGGACAAATGTAACTGCAAAAAAGCATAGATTGCCCCAGATTTCCTAGATACTGGGTTTTTGCCTAACTCCAGACTATGGGAATGCATTTTGTAGGGAATAATTCTATTCCTATACCATGAAAATCAACTTAAACTTTGTTACTAATATCAACAGAGGTGGAATAAAATCTCAGCAAAATACATACGGCATCAGCAGTACGGTAGCACATAACAGAGCATTTTCTTACACACTTTAATGAATAAAGGGAGGTACTTTGCGTTTAAATGCCCCTTCATCTTAAAGTGCAGTGTATTTCAAGTAGACAGTTAATGGAGACTGCAGCTTCTTTCCTCCCTTTGCCAGTCAATATAAGAAGGCAGAGAAGACCTAAGGGCAGAAGAAGCCCACTGGTAGCTCAGTCACACTGAAGTCATTGCTTTGCAACCTGACCCAAGCACAGGAAAGTGTTCCTGTAAAAAGCATAGAGTTGTCATTAGGTCTAAGCAGGAACAACGTGGAAATGAGGATGAGCCATTGGCTGGCTTGGTTGTTTAGTTTATATTACAGGGGGTTTTATGTTTTGTAATAGCAAACCAAGCCCAGTCCTGCTTCTAAACGGTGGTTCATCCACCGATAAGAGCCTTGGAAATGGCCAGGCTCCTGCTGGTATCTGTAAGGCTGCCTCCAGTCCAAACCATCCATCCTATCCGGACAGGGGGCAATTGCTGCACTGTATTTGCATCCCTTCCACAGCCATCCTGTACGTGTGACTCCCTGGACACCAGAAATTAAGGAAAGCTCATGTTAAACCTGCTTGCAAGTAAGCCAGGTAGGGAGTCCCTCTGCCTCTAGCCAGCTGGCTTGTTCCTTTGTCCTTACACTCATCCCTCTTGGGAAACTTGCTGCCTACCGTGCACCCGGGACAGGGACCTTTCTCAGTGGAAGTACCTTAAGCACAGGTTTTCTTTCATTTTTTTCACCTGTGTCTAACTAGCATTAGTAGTGATGGGCTCTACTTTGGACAGTGTGGACAGAAACTTCCTCTCAGCATGCTGTTTCAACCTGGCTTGAATTACAAATGATTTCTAGGCATAAGACTCACCCTGAGCTACGGTGCATTGGTGCACGAGGTGCTCAGGCACAGCTTGACCCTCCAGCTTCTAGCTGGAAGCTAGAAAACAAGTTGTTCTCTGTTAGTATTTTCCTTTCTCATTTGGTGGAGATGTCTGTAATTCATTCTGTAAGAAAACATGAATAACGGTTTCATAAGCTAGGACTACTTTTGTCTGTCTGTTTTTGAAAATTCAGTGAAACTGTGTCAAAGGTTAAGTTGTAGTTCAGCCACAGAAACGCATCTCCAGGATATTTCAGGCAAATGAGTGTATTTGTTTTCAAAGTCCCTGAATATTTTGGGGAGAAAAGTGCTCTGATGTAGCGTAAGAAAGAAGGGGAAAGGCTTTTCAGTTATCTGGAATCAATGCTGTCCTTTTCTTCCTATTAATAAGGTGGCATTAAACCTTAAAATGTGCAGTTGAATGCCCTGCAACAGGAGTGTCCCCTTCGGCTTCGCAAGCAGCGTGATGACCCTGAAGCCTGCTGGCGGGGGAGGCCCTGCCAAGGGTGAGGAGAGGAGCAAAGCCGGCTGCTGGCAGGACCAGGGCCCCATTTCCTTCCTCGCCTGGGGACCCATTCCAGCCATACCATGCCGCAGCACTGCGGGTAGCACAGGGCAAATAACTCTGGGCTCTGAGCAGGAAAGCAAATATAAAAATGACCATGAAAATTGCCCAACCGGTTAAAACCTGTTCCAGCCAGGAACTGAAGTCCTACCTTGAAATACTTAAATCCCATTTGGACGGCTTAGATATACATTCCAGATGAAGAATTAATGGCTTTCACACAATGTCCTCAGCAGAGATGCCCCAGCATACCAACCTCTGTGTTTTTGGTAGATGGAATTAGTAATTCCTCCAGGAGCTGCATTCTTCTAAGTGTGGCTTCTATTTCTGGGTTGACTACTTGCTTTATTTAGAAAAAAACCCTGTGCTCTTGTCAAACCATAGAGACTATATGAGTCATCTATACAATAACACCAAGCTATCCTTCTCCGTTATGGTGCAGTTCATCATCATCACAAAGGGATTTATAGAAAACAAACATAGCTGACAGAGTCTGCTCTTAAGCTTCCTGTGATTAATCCTCGTGCATGTTTAGCCAGCTGAACAGCGTACTGTTGAAAAACGGATTGTTATTAAAATGTTGGGTGTTGCAGTAGCTCCAAAGTCTCGTGGTTTTTGCTAATAAAAATAAATGCCATTCCTCTGACAATTTTCGGTTGCTTATCTATAGTCATCTGCCTGCATAATAATTGTGTGAATGCTAATGACTAACCTGAAACTTTGATGAATAAAAATTTTAAAGCTGTTAAGGCTGCCTCGTAGGCAGTAGCATTTGCTCATTTAAATGCCTTAAAACACATCCTTCACAAAGAATCACCAATGGGTTATGGCCTCAGAGGGAAAAAAATTATGATACAGAAACAGAGTGAAGCAAAATATAATCAGCACCTTGCAGCCTGCATATCTGTGCAGCTCTACAGCTTACTAGTATGTTTCCCAAGTTGGAATAATTTACTTCCCAACTTTCCTCTTTACCTTTGTATTGTTTATCCTGTTTGGATTGTTGACAAAATGTTTTGGATCAGCTGGTTTCCTATGGAAGTTGCAGGATTTTTAAAAACCTGTTAACTACAAAATGTTAACAATAATTGCGTTTTTAAAATGGTGTGTGGATCCAGTTCCTACTGAAAGGCAGTAGGAAGGGAGTGCCTAGTTCATGTAGGCATTTAAGGTCTGCAAAACCCACTCATAAAGAAAACCCTCCAACAAGCTGCTGCCTGTTCTCAGGAGCTCTCCTCCATGTTCTCTCTTGCATGAGCTGGCAGCAGGTAGTTATCATCTCCCCTCACAGGCACCATTTGCCTGGCTAAACAAGCCTGTCTTTCCTCCTCTCTTCTTGCAAAATTGGCATTTCTTCTCCTGATTGCCCTCAGAGCCCCTCAATGCAACCGTTAACGTGAGTACAAGTGGGAAGACCTGTGCCTGGTATTCCTGAGGAGCTCTCTCCCATGCCACCACTACCCCCTGCCAGGTACTTGGCCTAACATGCTCTACTGTCACACTTGCTTCCTATATATTCAGGTTACCTCTTTGCTCCCCAGTTTCAAGGAAGCCCTTGCCCCCAGGTCTGTGACATCTCCAGAAGGAAGCTCAGACACCCAGTGTAGTGTGTTGCCTGAGATGCGGCTTTCTTCTTCTTCCCACCAATGTTGTTTCACTGCCCTGATGGATTTGATGTTCACTCAGGCGAAGAGAGAGGGCTCCTTCCTGGTGGTTCAGCTGCTCGTCTCAGAAACTTCAAGGCTACAGTCCCTGCTTCAATGACTATGGGGCATTGTTACAGAATATTTGGTGTATAAAGCATTGAGGTAGCAACTGAAAGGAGTTTAAGTGGCAGGTACATGCTGAGCCTAGGCAGCCTAGTTGACTTAGAGTTTGAATTTTTCTCATGTGTCTTTGCCTCATACCGTGACAAGCCTATGGAGGAGTTAGTAATTCCTGTAGTAAGGGAATACTTCCTGTGTTGTACCATGGGCTGATTAACTGAGGACTTAAAAGAAATGCTGAATAACATTCAGATCTTCAAGTAAGTCCTCTGTTCCCATGGGGCAAGTAGAAGACAGCCTGCCAGTATGACAGGAGACAGTGCAATGGTATGACATTATGCAATTAAAGCTGTAAGAAAATGCATATGCATGTGGGAGGATGAGTTAAGGTTGCCCAGGCAATATTATTTCTGGCATTTCCTATGTTTTCTGCATTTGATTTTGCAACCTACACGTTCACTCATCATAACTTTCTGTGGTAGTATGTGGGCATGACTTGAATTAACATCTTTCTTGCTAAAGAAGTTGTAATAGAAATGTAAAGCTTTCAGTATCTTTCTACTTCAGAACAAGGTCAGCAAATGCCATGTTCAGTGAGGGCTTGTGCCATCCCGGCTGACCTCCTGAGCAGGGCAAGGCATGCGCACCCAGGGCCTCCCAGCAGCAGAGCTGTGGGGCCAGTCGCTGCCTGCCCAGAGATGACAGCTGAAATCTGGACAGGTGGTAACCGAAATGCTGCCTTCTCTGTCTGTAGTTCCAGGGATGTGACTTCTGTGTGATGACTCCAGGAAGTTAAAGGATCTGCAGAGGTCAGACTTGCGGATGGTATATGCAAATTTACTTATGGTGTATGGTATATGCTATTTGCTTAGCAGCCGGGAGAAGCTGTACCAACCTCAGTGCTCCTCTGCTGCTCTAAGCACTGTCCTATGGTTTGCCGGGCACAGCAGGACTCGTCAGTGACCTTTCCTAACGCAACCCAGGCATTAGCCCCTTGATGAACTGACTCTGTTGTAACACAAGGTGAGATTTAGAGAGGCCAACATTAGCACTTTAATGCCACAGTTTTTAGAGGGCTTAATGTAGATCCTGAGGCATTCCTAAAATGGAAAACAAAAATTCTGCTGAGCTCTCTCGTATACATTTTTGAATGAAGCATTAGAGCTTGTATTAATGCAAGAGATTCTGCCATTGGGGCTTTCCTGCCCCTGACTTTTTCAGATCAAACCGGCACTCTGTGCGCAGAACAACTGCTTGTACGATGGGGGCACAAACCAGAACAAAAAAATACTGGCAGCAGATGGGCAGCCCTGAATGGAAAAGAAAACCTTGAGCTTTTCACTTCTTGGATTGGAGTTTGGGAGTGTTACATAAGGAGGAAATGGGAAAAAAATGCAAGCTTAAGAGCAGAGAAAAATCTGATTAAAATGCAGACTAATATGATTGCAGAACATTACTCAGGCTTTCTTGTGGAGAGAGAAAAATGTCTGCTATTGTGCTGCTATAGAAACTACGTAAGGTCTGGTGGGTAGGTGAGGGTGCAGGGAGCATGTCCCTCCCTCCCTCCCTCCCTCCCTCCCTCCCCCCTTTCTCTGCCCTGGAATGAAGATCCTATCTTGCTCGGTAAGCTTGGCCTTTGCTAGCCAGGAGATCTCTCCCAGTACAGAGAGAAGTTGTTTTCCTGTTTATGTAGTTTCTTTTAATATCTCTGTTCCCTCCCTCTTTTGTTTTGCTTTTGGAAGGTGTGGCAGGGCTGTGCCAGAGGACAGGGTGACCTCTTGTCTTCTTGGCCTTTTCACAGAGGTTAGTCAACCTGGCTCTATATGTTGGGATCATGGGACAAGCGTAGCGTGCCATGAACAGAGAGCTGTCTTGTACTTATTCCTACAAACCCAAAGACAGAATTCACAGTGCTTTGGAAAGTAAATGCTTACCTGGAACGAGCAGACGTGGTTCGTGTTTCTCAATGCCATGTCCACACCACTTGTTTCTCCAAAGACAGGCATTAGAATTACCAAAGATAATGAAAACAACTAGTTAACAAAGTAAGGTTCATTCCCCGGCTGTCAGTAGAAGCGCGTTTATGGAAGGTGTAAGCAGTGTGCAAACTTACCCTCTGAACGGTGGCACAAAATAAACTATAGAAATGCATCCCTGAAGTGTGGAAGTGTGTACTTGCACCAGCTCCGAGCCATGACCATCCGGGCCAAGACCTTATCTCTGACAGCAGTCACTTCTGCCGAACTGAGAGGGAGATACCGGCAATTTTCTGTTAAAAAGCCTGATGGGTGAGGAAGCCTGTCCACACTGTGTTAGAGCTCTTTCTGGTCCATAATATTTAAGAGGCAGGTGCAAAATTTGAGGAGATTGATTTACTGCTGCTTGTGAATTTTACGCTAGCATAAAGTACTGTAAAAATGCATTTTCTCATAATTTATAAATGCACACTCCTTCTTTGTACAGTGATATTTTTTGTCCCAGTGCCTTCCTACAACAATTGACTCAGTGGCTCAATTATGGTTTTTTACAAGAACATATTCTGTATCTCAGTTATTCCAGAAGTTCCACCTTTCAATCTGGCTGATTGTTTTGCTTTTAGTGTTCTGAGGCAGAGGGAGAATATTCCATTCCTCAGTTATTTCAGCATTTTCATCCAGTCTCTAATTAATAATCTCCTTTATAAAACCGGTTTATTGAGGTGTTGTCTCATTTTTGTCACCCTCTCCCATTTCCCGTTTTCTCCCATACCTCTTTATGTGTTGGAGTCACCGCTGCCTCACGCATTGCTATACGTTAGGCCAAAATATTTATTCATGGAATGGTGTTAGAATGTTCTCTGAAGGCCTCTAGAAGGGAATGGTCTCTTGGTCATCCAATCTCACTGCCACTGCAGTCAATCACACCGTGCAATCCCTTCTACAAACTCCCGAGCTCCACTGAAAAGAAGTTAGACTTGATTTTGTTGCTGCCGCTCTTCTTAGAGGGCTGTTCTGGGTCCTGCTGCTCTGACTGCAGAGCCAAGGTTACACCCACTTGTTCTCACACTGACATTGGCCATCAGTTTTAACTTTCCTGGCTCCTCCGTTTCCCAAGTTCCACCTTTTTTGTTTCACCAAACTGAATACACCAAGTGATCTGATCCTCCTCTGAAATGGGCTGTCCGGTCCCTGATCATCACAGCAGTTTTTATCCATACTTGTTCCACTTTGATTCACTCTTGACTGGCCGACAGAATCACGCGTTAACACTGCAGGTCTTTCCTGAAACTACTTATTTGACACTGCTGGGTTTACATGTCCTATTTTACACAGCTCCTACCCACCTTGTGATTAACTAGTCTTTCATTTCCAAGTGCTGGTCTCATAGTCAATGGAAGAAATTTTTGTGATTAATCTCTGTATGTCATTAGTATTACAACATTTCATTATGTTTTCATTAATCCCATCCTAAGAGTCATGCGGTTTCTCCAATACACTATTCCCACCCTTGTTTGAACTGGTGATGTCTCCCAGCTCTGCCAACTGCACATTTCATTAGCATGCTCGTGTTCTCGATGACACTGCTGTAATGAAAATATGAAGGATGACAGGAGCCTGATGAATCCCACAGAGCAGCTTTCCTCCACTTTGACACTTCCCCTATAGAACACCCTCTGTCGCTGTCTCCCCATCCCTGCACTCTTCTGCTTAAATAGCCGTTTCCTGCCTGGACAATATCAGGTATTATTGACCCCAAATAGATTACATCTACATTTCCTTTCCTTAAGGAAAAGGGAAACAAAGTTGTATCAGGGACAGATAATAATATGCTGAAGCAACATCTAATGCAATCACATACTGCGTTTTACCCCATTTATTCCCATATCTTTAATTACAATTCCTTTCAAAATTTTTCCAAATTATTGTAAAATATTTCTCTCCTTTTCTTTAATGCAAGTATTCCAGAATTATTCAAGTGCTACAGTAAAACTTCTTGCTCCTTTCACCCTCATCTTCACTTGGCCTGTCTGCACTCTGGACAAGATTGTTTATTTTTCCCCACTGCGGTAATTACCTGTGACTTTCTTCCCATTACTCATCTTCCTTCTGCCCGCATCTTACACATAACCATCTTTATCAAAAATAGGAGCAAAATGCATATTGGTTTTGTAAATATTGCCAGATTTCCATAAATCCATATGCTCTTCTCACTGCATGACAGCCTCATTTTCTTCCCTGGTTGAAGTAACTGCTTCTAGCTGCCATTATTTACTTCCTGTATTTCCTCATCCTGAAGACAAAACTTTCTTAGGTGAGTGATTCTCCTCACTGTTTACTGGTAAGTTTTCTGTTTCCAGCGACCTTAGATACCAAGCTGCCAGGAGATCTCTGAAACTTTTCCCCTTTGCTTAAGACACAACGTCCAGATCGCTTCTGCAGCTCTGGTGTAAAGAAATCCAGTCTTTCCTTTGTATTCAAGTCCTTGAGTTGTATTCAAATATTCAGGTGTATTCCAGACCTCGAGAACCTAAACCACCGTCACCTCCTGTTGGTCTGGTGGCTAGCACAGAGAGCTGTTCCTCTACTGCACCCTGCACTGCTCAGCCCCAGTCACCATTCATAGTGTCTGCTCTCACCTTCGTATCTGGGAAAGCAGCAGCTACCGCGGGAGCAGCAGTTTTCCTCATTATATTCCAGAACTCTTTTTACAAACGTGTATGTGCTGTAGCGGTGACCATCTTTGGCCATCAGGCTCCCAGTTCTACCCCTGACTCTTTTGATGCTTGCCCCGCTGTGGTTTTTGAGCTACATAATTTGGGTTTATTTCTTCTTCTTGCATAATTAGCATTCAGTGTTATCCAGTGGCCTTTGCTATGAGGTCTGTCTTTCCAGCATGCAGGAGGGTGGTTTTACCCTGCTCGGTTACCTCTCTCCTAGCAAGCTTTGTTTCACGCGTGGACAGGTTTTATTGCTCCATTTTGCTGCTCAGGCTTCTTGCTTATGCCAGCAAGTGTTCCGAGTGCTTTGCACTGACCACTCCCTACTCCCAGGCTGGTGCAGTCCTCCACGTCCCACCCGCCTCTCATTTATATTTCTCCTCCCTTCCCACGATCTTCTGTTGTCCCTTTAGCCACTGTCATAGCCTTGTTTCACACCCGTTTTTTGTGTAGAACGACTGAAACGAGCGGGCACGGACCTCTCCCAGCCTGGAATTGGTTTCAGTTCTTTTCTCCGCAGTTGCTGCAGTTCTGATTTCAGTCTGGTTTTTCAAAGTGCTTGTCTAGAGTGAGGCTGGGAGGGAAGGGGAAGGGGTCCGGGGGTGGATGGAAGTGTGGGACTGCAGGTGTGCACAGACCGACACCTGCCCCTGGGTGGGAGCAGGACCGATGGACCCCCGGCAGAGCAAAAACCAGGCAGATGATGGAGAT
Organism: Bucorvus abyssinicus; assembly: GCA_009769605.1. NCBI lineage: Eukaryota > Metazoa > Chordata > Aves > Bucerotiformes > Bucorvidae > Bucorvus > Bucorvus abyssinicus. The sequence goes on from CM020026.1 coordinate 29,347,294, forward strand.
TTTATGCCCTGCTGGGTACGTTTGGGTCTGGGGGGACTCTGAGACGTAACCCCAGCGCTCCAGCGCTGAGATCTTCGGAAACGCCGGGTCGGTCGCCGTAACGTGCGGCAGGTGGTTGACACTCGGGGGCCGCGGAGGTCACACCCACGCGCGCGCCAATTTCCAGGCGTTTCATCCTGCCCTTCACCGCCCGTCACCACCAACGACAGCCTTCACCACCCTGCCCAGGCTCCGTCCCGCCCGCACACCGGGGTGCCCTCCGTCCCTAACGGGGCAGGTCAACCCCACCGCTCCCAAGACCCTCCCGCGCCCCCCGCAGCCGCTCGGCAGTGCCCGGCGAGGCGGGGAGGGGCGGTGCTTTGGGCGGTGCTTGGGGTGGGGCGTGGCTGCGGCCTGGCGCGCTGAGTGGCCGCCGCGGCGGAGGCGAGGCTTGGGGCGGGTGCGGGGGCGAGAAAAGCGCCGGGGGAGCGACGGCGGCCGCGGCGGGTGCGGGAGTCGGCGGAGCGGCGATGCGCCTGACGCAGAGCATGTGCACCATCGCCGAGTGCGCGCCCGGCGGGGAGGGCTGCCCCGCTGCCGCCCGGCCCCGCCTCGTCAAGATCGCGGTGGTGGGGGGCAGCGGCGTGGGCAAGACAGGTGAGGGGGGCGGCGGGGCGGCGGCGGGGGTTCGCGCGGGGCGGCGGAGCGCGGCTAACGGTTGCCTGTCTGTGCCTGCCCGCAGCGCTGGTGGTGCGGTTCCTCACCCGGCGGTTCATCGGCGACTACGAGAGGAACGCAGGTAGGCGAGCGGCGGCGCGGCTTGGTTGCCGCCGGGCTGGGAGATCGGGTCCCCCGCGGCCCGGCGGGGAGCCGGGGTTACGGTGAGGTGGGAACGGCGGGGCAGGGGAGCGCGGGGCCTTCTCCCCTGGAGGCGCCCGGGGGGTGCTCAGGCTGGGCAGCGGGCCGTGCAAGCCCTGGAAATAAGCGTGCAAAGGCCAGCGCTCACCCAGGTCCTAGCTGTAAAAGAAAGAACCCAGGGCTCTAGGTGCATCCCTCAGGTGTTTTTACCAGCCTGAACCACCGAGATGTCACAAGGCTGGGACCGTGTGGCCGTGGCAGCCCTCGGGAAGGGGCACACCAGTCACAGCAAACAGTCAGTTCGTGATCGCAGCTTCACTAGCGCTGTGCTTCACTGTGCCTCTGTCCTCTGACAGAATTCACTTTATATGGTGAAAATGCCCCTCTGAAGAGGTTTGTTAGCTAAAACAAGAAAACTCTTGTAAACCTAATATTACATTACCCTTTGCAAACTGAACGCCACCAGCAAAATGATCTACAGTGCTAGCTTAATGGGGAAGAGGTGATGTTATGTACTTGCTTTAGTCTAGTACAGTGGGAAGTCTAAATGAATATGAATGTAAAATACACAGCATTTTGTTGAGGAAATGACTTGAAAAAGCAAAACAAATAAAAAAAACCCCAGTGAATCTTATGGGCCAGCCAGTGGAAAGCTTCACTAAAGTGTGGAAATACTACATGACCAGCAAAATGCTTTTCTACCATAAAAGCTGGTTATTTTACACTTGCCTTTTATCATTGAAGCGAAGACAGTCTTTAAGAGGTGATTAAGTTCCAAGTTGTGCAATATGGAATGCCAGGCTTCAAAACAAGTCAATGCAAGATTAAATCCCAGGCTGCTAGTCAAGTCATAAATTTATGCATTCTTACACACACAAAAGCTTTTAACGCTGGTCCCTCACTTCATAAACAGTGATACAACTTCTCCGCCACAACTAATGGGCAGCAGAAGCAACATGTATCCATGTGTAGAGTGGTGGCTGTACTTGTGAACCTGTTGTTGTTCTTGTCAGGTAACCTCTACAGCAGGCACATCCAGATAGATGGAGAGATGTTGGCTATTCAAGTGCAAGATACTCCAGGAGTTCAGGTGAGCTAGATGCAGCCATGCAGTTCACCAAAGCAGCTCCAAACCTGAGTGTGCATGTCCCCCTCTGTGTGCAGCATCTTGTTAGGGTTCATTTCAGAGGTTGATGTTCTGTGTCGGAGACGTGGTAACTTGTCTTACAACCAGTGAAGCCACATGTGTTGCGTGCCTGTAAGATGGTAGTAGTAAAAGGAAAAAAATTCACTGTATTGGTGAATCAGCTGTACACTGGAGGCCCGTTAATTTTTGAGTGGCTGAATTACTTAAGTGTCTTGATCCTGTATATTGGGAACATTAGACTCAAAACCAGAAACAATTCTGTGCAAATAAGGTGCATGCGGAAGAAAATGTCATGACCACTGCCCAACAAGCTTCATAAGTGTGTATGATAGAAAGTGAAGTCTGCAATATTGTGGCTGTGCTCATTAGTGTGTCAGAAGTTAAAATTTTGAATGTATAGACCTGAGTAATGCTGGATTGTTGCCTTTTTGAACTGGGCAACACTCCAGGTCTAAATGCTTCCAGCTCATATCTTTGCTTCCCCAGACTTACTGTCTAGCCAGTTAATTTCCCATTCTGTGGAACTACAAAGTCTTTCTCTGCATGAAGAACTACTCAGGTCAATTTTCCATTTGAGTATAGTAAACTCCAGTGTTAAATTCCAGCTTTTTGCAGCTGAATCAACATATGCATTTATTTGCCATGCTCAGATTAAGTTTGTACTTACAATGTGAAATGCAAATACATATGTCTGAAGCTGTAAAATGCTATTTGGCTTTACAGACTCTTAAAGACAGGTTCCTTTTAATCTTTTATGACTTCAGCTATCTAATTTGAGACCATTCATTTTTTCAGATCCATGAACACAGTCTGCATTGTAATGAGCAGTTAAACAGATGCATTCGCTGGGCAGATGCCCTGGTAATTGTCTTCTCCATCACAGACTATAAGAGCTATGAACTTCTCAGTCACCTTTACCATCATGTTCGACAGTTGCATCCAGGAAATGCAGTCCCTGTTGTCATCGTTGCAAACAAAGCTGATCTCTTGCATATCAAAGAAGTGGAGCCTCAGCACGGACTTCAGCTGGCCAACATGCTGGGCTGTACTTTCTACGAAGTATCTGTCAGTGAAAACTATAATGACATCTTCAATGCCTTCCATCTCCTCTGTAAAGAAGTCAGTAAACAGCAAACAACCAGCACCCCTGAGAGAAGGAGAACCTCTCTTATTCCACGGCCAAAATCACCCAACATGCAGGACCTGAAGAGAAGATTTAAGCAAGCTTTATCTGCCAAAGTGAGGACTGTCACTTCTGTTTGACAGCGGAGCTGTTTGTCTTCCCAATGCTTAGCCTGAGCTCTAGATGTTTGGAACATCTAGAGCCTAAGGGATTGTGAAAGAAGGATGGTTTGGGTAGCCTTTATGGCTGTAGAAGTTCTTAAGCAGTTCCTTAAAAAAGGAACAGTGGCAGATTGGAAAAGGAAATAAACCACAAAAACTCTTGAAATAGATCTAGGATGTGACTTGCAGAATAAGTATTACCATTTGGAAAAGGAACTTTTCAATAAATGAAACGAGCTTTCAGTTTGCCTTTTCTCCAGTTGGACAGATTTGGCTTTTCTTTGTGCAGAAACAACCTTTTAGCTGTAACTCAACTTGTTCTTGAGCAGGGAAACACCCTGCACTGCAGTTCACTGTTTAGAAGTAACCACTTGAGTCTTTGTTTTCACATGGATGGTCAGCATGATGTATCTGTTTAATTTTATTGCACAGTAGAACTCTTCATTTCCCATGTATTTCAAAACAAATAAGCAAACATGAAATTGTCCTGTAAAAAGTAAGTGTAAAATAAGTGGATGCAACTGGGCATCAGAACTGTAAACAATGGTCCTTTATTTTTTTACTAGCTATTGTATTGCTGACAATTTGACCAGACTCTTTTGTATGTGAAACTATCGTCTGCAGGGTGCAAACGTATCTAATTACAAGTAACTTGTGGGGGTTTTTTTACTGTCTGAAAAAAATACTGTCCAGACTAAATGATTCAACGCAGAGCTTTTGAGGAATGAGTGTGGAGTTGGAGTGATAGTCCATTACAGCTGCCAGTGTAAGGCACTCCTCTCTGTGTGCAACAGGCACAGAAGGAACGTGGCTGTGATTCAGCTCGGTGTGAAGCACGGCTGGCTCTAGGCAATGAAGCTGGTGGTTTGTTCTGAGCTGAGCCAGTCCCTCTTCATCCTTAAATGCATGTGGCAGATTTATAGGTATATAATTTTTTTTTTCTACATTGAGCCAATGGAGTTCACAGGCTAAAGGCCTTATACACATGCACTTTAAAAAGCCAGTTGTGCTTTTGTTTAAACTGTAACTTATTTATTTTGTGTACTGTTACTCCTCCAAGGGAGTGGATTTTTCATTCTTACTGCCTGGTTCAATATTAAACTTTTGAATTGCATGTTTTCTTGTGAGTTCTTTGTGGGTGAGAAACAATGGTCAATAACCAGTGAAATGTTAGCACTAGTTTTCTCAAGGTAGTTGACACACATTGCAGAAATGTCTGAAGGTCCTTCCTGCCTATCCATTGCTTTATTAGCATAAACCACAGGGGGGGAGCTCTCACAACTGCTTTACAACTTCCTTTCAAGAAATTCTTTTTGGAGAGGAAGTAAAGGCAGAGGCCTTTCAAATTAAAATGGGATTCTTCATTTCCCCCTGTCAAAAAAACTCCACTGAGAAGGGAATTGTGTGAGGTAGGTAAAAATCTGGAAGAACATGTAAGTCTTTAGTGATTGCCACTTTCTTCTTTAAAAAAAAAACAACTTTCTGTATTGAGCTATATCACAATTAAGAACTTAATCAAACTGCAAGTCTTCAACTAGTTTATTCATGTTTAAAGTAGCTTTACTGGAAGCTCTCCTGAGGAGGATGGTTGTGCTGGGACTAGGGTGACTGCTCCATAGGCTCACCTGGCCAGCATTCAACTGTAATACCTGCTGTAGGAAAGGCTGGACAAGGTCTTGCTGAGGATAATCTTTTTGACCATGAGCTACTAGTCAAGTGACTTAGGTCTAGACTTGCAAACAAAACTGAGCTTGCCCTTCCAGTCTGAGCTTATTACCTGCTTAGCTTATTAATACAGTAGTAAATCCATTCACCGGGTGTGCCTTCGTGTTCTCTTCTCCTATCTTTTAAGTATCATTTAGTGTCATGCACCGTGGGCTTAGACTGCTTACTGTGGTCCTGCACCTGCCTAAGCAAAGTCTCTTGTGCTGTTCCTGTTCACACGTGATTAATGGGAGACCTCTCACACCCCCTGGCCTTTTCCATAAGTACAGGCTATGTGTGGCTATTTCCTACCAATAAGGAGGTAACCGTTACTCTAGGACCACTGGAAAAGACTCCACACCAGTCTTGGTCTAGAAGAGGAGCAGGCTTTTCTCACAATCTTCTTTCATCTCTTCAGCGTCTGAGTATGAGGTGATGGCCGAGTCTCAGCATCCATTGCCACAGATTCCTCCAGTGTGGGCCCAGAAAACTAGTCTCTACCTCAGTTTGGGGAGCCATTTGACCCATACGAAGTGCAAGAACATCAGTGTCTGTTAGACTCACCGCTTCTCACCATCCTATACAGTATGTCCTTAGATGGCCAAGTCAGAGACTTGAGAGCATCTAATGAAAGACAGGTGAGGGAGAGAAGACCACAAGTGCCAGCCTCCATCATCTCAGGAAAGCAGCAGCATCTCAGAGGCACAACTACCTGAACACACTGGTCAGCAATGGCCACTGGATGTAGGACAGCCTTTCTGCTAACAGCAGGGTGTGGAAACCCCTCTAGGACACCTCCCAAGACAGAAGGTTTAGGTTCTTAGGGTCAATCAAATAATGCAAAAGAAAAATCGGTCACAGGAATACGCAGTCCTGGCATGTGTGGCCCTGTGTACTACGAGAGAAGAAGATGGAAGAGGTTCAACATTGTAAGAGAATTGCTTTATTGATTATGGAATTTACAAAACGTCCATGTTCTAAGATTAGACAGTACAGAAGGACAGAAGAGAAACCAAGAGACTGGCTATTTGCTTTCCAGTTGTTCTGTTCAAACTGGTTCTTGAGCTTTTAACATTGCAATCTCATAATATTTCTCATTTTTTTATAGCACAAAGTTCCATTCTATAGTCAGTCTTATAAACCTCTCTTCCATAGAGGCAACATTGTCCATGCTTTATAAAGAGTCCAGTGTTTCATTTTAGCCAGTCAAAAGTGAATTTAAATCAAAATGCACCCTTTTCTGAAGACCATTATAAACATTTAAGAGAATTTATGCTAGCTAGTGAACGCAGGTTAAACAGCTACTTCCCGTTTAATCTATTCCTTTGGCATAATAAAGAATCCTATGATAGGGTGAATGTCACTTATAATTTCACATTTTCACCTCAGTGTAAGCTGTAGTCTTAGCATCCCTTGGATGAAGCAAGCGGATGCAGCTTTAGAGCTCCACCATTTTATGTTGCAATTTGGAAGTCTTGCTGCTATACGCTCTCACAATCTCTACTGGCTGCTGGTTTTTTAATCACAGATTGTTTCAAATTTTTATAAGGAAGAATTACATAACTGAATCTGATAGCGGCTCTTTGATGATCATAAATTAAAAATAAAAGCCGTTCTCTATTCATGCTGCTCAGAAATCTAGCTTAAGAAAGAATCTGTTGCTGTGGCCTCTTAAAAATGGGATCATGGTTTTTTGGTTTTTTTCTCTTTTTCCTTTTTAAATGCATGTGAGAGGAGGATTCTTCCAGGGTTATCATCCAACCATCACAGCCCATATGTCCTCCTGCGTAAACCTACAAAGTGTGCCATCAGAAACAGACTTTTCTCCTGGGACTGTGGGTGGAGAAACTAAAGCAAGAAATGGGAAGCTGAGAGAAAAGCAGGTGGAGTCTGGATCTCCGCTTCCCTGCCTCTACCTGTCTCACTGGACAGCATCACCAAATCAGGGCCTTGCTCCATCGCTTCTCTGGGGAGAGGGATGAAGTAAGAGCAGAGGTGGTTAATGCTGTATAAGGCACATCTGCTTTGCAAGGTAATATGACAGAGAGGGTGGATTTTGCTACCCTTCCACTACCTCAGCAGCATTTCCCACCAGGAGCGACCCAGCAAAACCATCAGGAATACTCAGAGAAAAAAGTACTGCTTGAGGAGTGCAAATTCAGCATCACCTGGTCCTCAGCTGCTCCTTTTCTAGGGAATTATTATAAGCGATCGTCCTTGCCACACAGAGAGGGGCTGGTGTGATTCGGCACTGCAGTGTTACTGTTAAGGAGGAGGGTGTTGTCGCTGGACAACCGGACCATTTTGAAAAGCTGCCTGTGAGCTGCCCATGTTCCCTTGCAGCCAGATACCCAGCTGCTTCACCCTGTTTCAGCTGGAGCCATAACTGCAGCAGGGGACATGTAATTTTTTGGAAGGCTGTTGGGAAGAGTGACAGACCAGGGATTTGATGTTTCCAGCTGAGGCACTCACTCGTCTTCTCCACAGATCCTCCCCTGTCAGATATCAGGGTCAGGCTGGAGACGGTCTGTGGCAAACAACAACTCAATAGCACTTCGTGGTGTCAGGAGTGCAGAGGAGAGCACCATTACCTGAGAGAAAGGGGACGAGAAAAAACAAGTGGAAATGAAGGGGACTGAGGCTGATCACAGTACTAATGAGCCGTGGGTATGAATGTTTGCTTCACCCTGCGTTTCTGGTGTTCACTGACAGGGCAATACAACTTGCCCAGTGAAACTGTCTGCTCACTAATAACTGTAGTCAAATCACTTTAAGGAGCGTAATGACTGGTAGCATTGTACTCTTAATGAATGTGTGCTTTGACTCACTTCTACCCACACCTCACTCAGTGATTTGTTGTGACTGCCATTGTTCGTACTGCGAGGCACCAGCTGAGGAAGCAGAGGTTTCCCCCCCTATAGCACAGTTTGGAATGATGGCTGTTTCCTCCCAGTTGAAGGTAAGGCAAGCACCACAGAAGTGCTGCTGGCCTGCTGTAGGGAGCCGCAGTGCCTGTTCCGAAATCTCTCTTCAGACCAGGTACAGGCTCTTTTGCTCATCAGGACCAAAGCTCAACCTCAAGTGCTTTTGTTTTGTCAAGTTTTTCATCCAAGACAGGTCTGATGAATGAAGCTGTCGCTCACTACAGCCACGACACACACACTGCTAGATGCAGATATAATTTTTTTAAAGTGAAAACCAGTATGCACGTGCCTAGCATGAAGGCTCCTCTGCAGGGCCAAGGTATCAGCAAGGAGCAAGTGACTATGCTTTTGCTGCATGGAGCTAACTCAAAGATACAGGACTCTGCTCTCGCAAAGCCCCTAGCTCAGCAGTGTCCGCAGGGCCAGGACTGCAGGCAGGGCCGTGGGGCCAGATTTATCTTACTAGCCCACTTGAACATGAATTTGCTTCTTCAGCACAAATTCGAGGAAAGGAAGCACAAGCATCAACAACAGAGTATGTCTGCATGTCCGTTTCCTGCAGTAGCTATCAAGCCACTTGTGCTTTTCATCGCATAGCTTAAATGTGTGGTACTGCTACATTCTGACTTTTTTTGTTGTTCTTTCTTTCATCCTTTCACTTCAAGTAATGAAAGAAAACTGGAGTTAAGTTACTACAGATCCCTTCTGCACTGATGATAGCCTCCCCCTCACTTCTCCCCTTCCCTTGTCCTCCCACACAATCTGTGGCAAACTGACACTGATTATTTCTTCTCCTTTCTGTGGATGAAAAACTCTCTGTAATTTGCACGTGCCAAAGGCTGACACTGTCTTATGTTACATGAGAATCAGACTATAGCACAGTATGTGCTCATCTTGTTATCATGCAGCTTAATTATGAAAAACATGAAGGGACACGTTACCAAAGTGTTTTGGGTGTACAAGCCAAACATCAACAATAGCCACTGCCAGATAAAAGCAATTTCTTCTTGGAGTCCCACCACCGAACCCTGAAAGGATTTGTGCAACTAAAAGCAAGCCCAGAGAGAAAAAAGAGATCTGCAAATTTAACGTCTGAGAAAGGATGCAGACAAATACAGCGGGGCTTTCCTCCTTTCCCCCCACCAATATCTGTGAGGGCTTATTGATGGGGATAAATGTAAATATTTATTCCTTCATTTTTACAGAGAAGGGGGAAATTGCCCAGATAAGGAATATCCATATCTCCTCCAAGCAGGTCTCTTCAGGACAGTGTATCTATCTCCTTTGCAGACCTTCTCCTCGTTCAGCACAGTGCGCCTGTTTTGATTCTTTGCCTGAAGGGCTACCCCTCCTGATAGCAGGCAAGGAGCCAGGAGCTCTCATCCCAACCCACTGTGCTGCAGTAGGCAGTTCCCCCTCAGCAGAGGACAGGGAAGGATGCAGCTAACATCTGATGGCGCACCTGGAGGGGTTTATATGTCTGCCTGCCTCAGCCACAACCACATAGATGGTGCATGTTGGGAAGAAGGAGGGTGAAACATCCACTCATGTTCTTTCCTCTTTTTTACTCTTATGATTAAAGTTGAGGGAAAAAAAAAAGGTCATTTCTTCCTTTGAAAGTAGGATACTTCTCACTAGGTTAGGGAAGCTATTCACCACCATCCAAAAACAAACGATGCATAGGAAACACTGTATTCCTTTGTGCTCCTCCATGAGAAATATAATTGTTATTCATATTCAGATGCAGAGCAGTTCTGTGGATGGAAACGTGTCTCCTACATCACATTTAAATGTCATTTGCCTCAACTCCAAACAACTGCTGAAGTACTCAGTGCATCCTGTCAGTTTTTCTGTTTCTTTCCTCAGTCCCTTAGTTTTGCACCCACACATCTCTCCATTTTCCCAAGAGCCAATAATCAGTATAAATGTCAGTGCTTTGTTTGACTGTAAGGGACTTGGGAGGCCAGTGTTCCCCCGATGCTTGAACCTGATTGCTGGAACACCACAAAAAAAGCTCTGTTAAACACTGGCTTGAGTTAGACAAATGCCTGGCTTTTTGAAAAGAGAATAATCCCAAACAGGTGGCACATATTCACAGCTATAGTGCAGAAATCCAGGTAAATCCAACAAATTCATAAACTTTTTTTATATGTGAGATTTGCACAACTGCTTCTTTTCTTCTTTCTCTTCCACCTCCCACCTCTCCCCCAATTCCTCTCACCTCTAACACAGCACATTTGGACAAAGGGCAAGATGCAGTAAAAGCTTAAAATTCTTCAGGAATCTGCCTCAGAGGGTGACCTGCCGCCAGGGTTAAGCCAAAGCAAAGCAACACCAGATCCCATGTCACCACTGTCAAGCCTCAAGTCCCTCTAGAAAGCCAGTCAAAAGTCTCCCTGCATAGTTCTCAACCAGCTCACGTGTTAACACTCTGCTTATCTTTCAGAGTGTATTAATACATTTTGGGTGTGGATTAACTTGTCCATCAGTGCGTCACAACTCAATCCCCCTTCAAGATGGGAAAGAATTTTATGCACTGTTTTGAGGAGATTAGCAATAGGCTAATCAGAGAGAAACGTGTTATCGGATAAAAAAAACATCGCTAAAAATGGCACATTGTCTTCAAAATACTGCTTGAGACTGCCTTGCCAATACAACTAAAACATGGAAAACACATGTCAAACCCAGGGGCTGCTCAGCCTTTTGGTTGGCTCCATTCTGCTAACGGTTTGTCACTAATCAAAACTGCATTCCACAGGAATTGAAAACAAGATGTTTACAAGCCACCCTGGAAACTCGACTTATGTTTACGATGCAGCTGGTTACACAGCACTTCTTTGCAGTTTTAAGATTACCCTGCATATCTGCAGTACTCAGCAGATACCTGATTGCTCTTGTACGTGCTCCTCCACAGTTAATAATGATTTTTAACATCTGAGATGCCACCACAGCCCATCCATCCTCCTCCTCTTTCTCCCCACTCCATTCAGATGACAGCTGCTGTAGTCAAGTTCTGCTGCCAGAGTGGAAGAGGCAAAGACCAGCTGCATGGATGCTGTTGAAGCTTCACTGTGGGACTCACCCTCCTTCCAGGAGTCAGACAGCACATCCAAGGGCTGCAGAGACTTGGGGCTTTCTCCACATCACCTGCCTCAGGCTACTTAAGGCATCTAGCAGATGCCAGAAACCAGTACAGCTGTATCCAGGCTAATTTATCTTGCTCCTCAGCAATGCCAATCGACCTGTCTGCAGGATCACCACTAATACGTCACTAGATAGTACCCAGACCTTTGGCAGGCTCCTTCCAAGCACTCCCTGCACTATGTCCTGTAGATGTACTGCCAGGGAGCCTGTAGCTTTTTGGACAGCAAATGTTTCTGTTCATAAAAAGTACCAAGAATTGAATCTTTTGAGACAGGATGAAAACTCCTTCAGAATAATGCCAGTCTGTTCTGAACTCTCCAAATAACTGAGTTTGAACTTTTATTGCTGACCCTAACATGTGAAAAACAGACCCTTGGTGCCTAAACACTTGTTGCCTACAGATGTTTCACAGCAAAATCCTAACCTCATTCCTATCTGTTTGGGTGTGGCTTTGTGTAGGTTTGGTACCAGTGCTATAGAAAACATTATCTAATGAAATTTCTTAGTCTTTGTTCAGATAGGAACTGTATATTTAGAGCTGTTTTTACCTGGGTACCAGGTTTGTGTGTTGCTACCAGATCCTTCACCATTTTGACCTCTGAGACTGTCACTCCACCAACCATAAAGATGATCAGAAGAGGATGGTCACCAGGGTGAGGGCGATTCACCTGTAAAATGAAGGAAAGTGTTATTTGTAGTTGCTCTGTCCAGTTCCAAACCTATGGACTAGCAGTTCTTGAGCCACTGGAGGAAGACTAATGAGGAAGCTCAGAAAGAAATATTCATGGAACGTTTGATTCTGTAGCAGCTGAGAGGGAAATCAATGGGGATGATGCCCAGTGAAAACTAAAGAACTGTTTCCAGGGAAAGGGAGTCTTCAAGGCTTCCACTGAAACCTACGGGAGTTTCTCATGAGGTCTGAGAGCTTCTCCCTCCACTCCTTCTTCATTTCTTTCCTCCCTTTTCCAGAGTAGGAGGACAGTACTTGCACAGTTTGGATACATGTATGCATGGAGCTTTAAGGAATGAGGGGTAATTACTACTAAGTAGAAGCCAGGAGTCCAGCCTAAATATGCTAGAATCCCTTCTTGAGGTCAGCAATGGAAAGACTTCTAAGTAAAGTGTTTTCACCAGTCCAGCAAATAAACCTTTACAATTCATCCAATGAAAATAAATCAGGTTCATTATTGTATAAAATCAATTTCTAGTTTGTTTGACTTCAGAGTTTTCAATACTTCTATGACTGGCTTTTAACTAATACAGAGAAACTTTAATTTTAACAAAATCCTTTTTTCATTTTGCCTCAATTATCATTAAAATGGCACAATTACTCCACTTCAGACTTTATAAAAATGCGTTTTAATTTTAAACATGACGGTGATGCTCTACATCAGTTTCCTCTTAACCACTTTCAGAAGTTTGATTACTCTGCTGTTTCCTAGTAAACTCTTTCTTTCTTGATAAAACATACTCCCCTGACAATGCCTTGCTCCCGTCTTTGGGACTGTTGTCAATGGAGCCCATGCAATTGCTCTAGTCACACCACCTCCGAGTATGAAACACTCCAAATGTTTGGCTCTGAAAAGTGACACTGAAGAACAGTTTGATTTGCTCCTTTTTAGACTCTCCACCCCCTCTCCTTCCACAAGCGTAGGCTTTCGACAGCATTCACTCAACAGAATGAAAGTGGTCATCAACCCGTGTTTGGGCGGAGTGCAGTTGCTTTGCTTTCACGACCACTACCGCAGCTATCTTTGATCCCTGTGGCTACAGCTCCTGAGGGTACAGTTGTTCTTTTCTTCCTTGTTGTGGCTGCCCTGTATTTAGTCCTTGGGTAGTTTTTCATCCTGCAGTTCTATCAGGCTTTCTGATGGGTGACCTTCAGAGGAGACTCTTCCCTTTGAAGCAAGGACGGTGCAGGGGGGTGGCATGCTCTCTCTCCAGGCTAGCTGGCCTTTGATTACACAGGGCTCCCTGCTCAGTGCTTCTCCCCAGGCAGGGAGCTCCTCAACTCCCCAGGAGTTTCAAACCAGTACAAAAAGCCTTAGATAGATAGATGTATTGGTGAACTGAGTATTTGTGTACTGGGTGTTTATTCTCTTAATGTCTCGCACTTTGCCAGCCATCTTCACTGAACTGATGGCACTGGTAGCATGTATAATACAATTCAGCAGGGTGTCCTGCAGTTCTGGTGCAATATTGAGCAATTTTCCATTTACACCAACAGACCAATTAAACATATATACCAGAGCGTACAAAGACTTTCTTTATGCACTTTATCACATCAGACGATTCACTTCGTACTATCTGCATATAACGTAGTGTCAACCTCAAATGAAAAAAAGTCCATTCCTATTATAAACACCTTGAGGAGTTTAAGTAAGACCTAAATATTTACTTACAAAGCAGGTCAGATAGAGCTATTACTTGCCAAAATATTAAGTATTTCATGCCATAATTGCTGTAAGCAGTGACAAAAGGTTAAAGAAATAACTGCTTGCAAAGATGGTGAAGATAGAAATTGACAAAACACTCTGCTAAGGCACTTCAAGGTAAGACAGGAATTACTGCTTCATTTCTTTGCATGTTTTATTTCATTTCTTAACCCTGTCACCAGAGCACACAGCTCCATTCCATCTCATGAAGATTCTGACTGACCCAAGATGTATGCAAAGAGCTTGAACTTCAGAAGCTTGCTATCAAATAAAGCCTCTCTTTCCTAGTATTTTTCCTAGTGACAACTCATCACAAACACACATCGGACATTGGACACACTGAAAGGACACCCAATATAAGAGCATTAATCAGAAAACACAAGCTGTCATGGCAATACTCATGAAAAAACATCTTGACAAATCATTTCCTTCAGTCAAAATAAACCTAGATCCAAACACATGGTGCCTATATAGAACTTATTATTTTTCAGAAGACTAAAGTTCAAACCACAAATTCCAGAAACGCATATTAAAAATACTATTAGGCATGAAAACTATAAATTAAATTAAAATTGCAGTGAAAAGGGTCTTGGAATCTGTAATTTTGTTATGTTACACACAAGTGTTTTGAAGAAGGACAATACTTTGGGTACAAAATATTTGGCTGTGTTAAGAATGTAAGTTTCTGCCAAGATATTTTTGTTTGATAATACAACCACCCAAGGCTCTCTCTTTTGAAGGAACTGGCTGCGTGTAGCTAAACACAGCTCATTTCTGTGATACAAGAGAAGATTGCAACAAAAGCAACATGTATCTTCTGGAATCCTTCTAAAGTTTTATTGTTTGGGGACATTTCTGAGGCCTCTGAATCTCATTTACTGTGAAATCCGAATTTTGCAAAAATCCCCAAGTGAATGATTTTTTAATGCCATGCATTAAAAAAATTTGGATAGGTATGTCGGGCAATTAGAAAGACTAACCAAGGAAAAAGCAAAGGAGCCTGAAGGAAGAAGGAGGAATGGTTCCCTGAGCTAGCAGAGCATCAGCCTTCTCTCCAGGTCTGAGCCCACAAGCACTGCATTCCCTCAGAGTGATGGTGATTAGAGGGCTCTTTGATGGCATATGCATCTCTGTAGAGGAGAGCAAGAGAGGGAGATGGGAATGTAGGGTAACAGTGGTCAATAAATCTCTAAAACTGAAGCAGGAAGAGGTTGCAGGACAGGTTTGTTCTCATGGCAGATCACAAAAGACAATCTTTTCCTCTGAGGAAAGGGAGCAGAAACACCTTCTACTGCCCTACAAAGGCTATCTCTGCCAACCAGGACAACAGCACCAATGCATTTGCTATTGGAGACCAAACAGCAACCAATTAATTTAGCTGAATAACTGGAAAAAGGAAAACACATTGATCAGCAGAAACTAGACTGCCATGCAAGGCACTTGGTATCAATTGATACCAAGCTCAGATCACCACAAAACGTGTGTGTTCTAGAGCAGCAGCCAAAAGAGGAATCCTTGCAGCTGGAAAGCCTTTTCCCTTCAACTTTCCTAAGCTTTAACACAAACACATCCACCAGAGAAAGAATTTTTGGATGAGAGGTACCTTTAAACGTCTGTCCTGGATGAACCGTCCAGGAGTCCATCACTTACCACAGCATGTTTATGTGAGTTGGCATTTATATGCAGGCATTGAGGAAGAAATAAAAATATAAGGAAGCTCATTAAATAATTACAGTGCCAATGGTGCAGTAAGTGGAGAAGATCCTCATGTGTGAGAAATACAGGCTGGCCAGAAATTCATTCATGTAATAAATCAAGCACTTGCCAACAAGCCAGGCTACAAACTAAATGAGCAAGCACAGACACATTTGTGAGGCATGTGATGATTCCTAAGAAATATTAATACTGCATAAGGTTCACTTGCTCATCTGCTATATATTCCTTACAATAGGATGTTTTTCTTACTAACAGAGATGCAGGTGCTTGCAGGTACATATTGCCATAATATACTTCATACTCTTACATAATACTCTTCAATGGAGAGCTCAGGCTGCGTGGTAAGACAGATGAATGTACAGCTTGTTAGCTACTCCACTCTTCATATATGTAGGCATTTCACGAACACTTATTGTAAAGCAGAGTAAGCTCTTGTAGCAAGACTGTCTTAAAACACGTTAAGAGCATCCACAAGGTGATTTCTGACTAATAGGCTTCTCTCCTCCCCACTGCAAGTTGAACCTCGTAAAGTTATAGAAAACGCACTGAATATGAAGGTCCTCTGACAACCTTCCTCCCCGTGATATGTGACTATTCATACTTCTCTCCTATCTTACGGCTGGTCGGTGTCCTTAAAATTCTTTGATGAGGCGCCTTGCAGAATGCCTTTTGGAAATCTGGGTAGGTTATATGAACTGGCACTCACTTACCAGTTTGCTTGTTGGGTGTCTCTGAAGAGCTCCAAAAGCTATGTGAGGTAAGAATTCCCTTTAGCAAAGCCACACTGCCCTCTCCCAGACATACCATCCTTATTTAGGAGTCCAGCACCACCCTTATTTAGGTGTCCAGTCTGCTCCATTTCACTTGTTTTGTTCAGCAGGTGCTACCTATCTGTATTGTACCTGCAATGCAGTGCCTCAAGCTATTCCCAGCCCCTCTGTAACAATTTAACTCTTCTAACCACCCTTTAAGTTCTGAACAATATAAACTCAAATACACAAAATCAGTTTCTGTCACATGATGCTACAACCTCAGGAAAATCTTACAGATGAGCTTGGGAAGTCTAGTTTACCTTCATGAACATGCTGAACCCAGTTTTAAGGAGATCGGTGAGGCCTGATGACATGTGCTCGATATCAACAGGATCAGGTCGATCAGGATTACATATATCTTCCACTACCTGTTTCAGCAGTGGTTTGTAAGAAGCCTGCGCAAAAAGAACGCACTGTGAGTAAAGCTGTTTAGAACTGCTCTTCTACATGTTTTATCTCCATTAAAGGTAACAAAAATAATTATCCTAGAAAGGAAACCATTCAGCAAGTTTAAAGAATTATCGAAGCAGCAGGGGTCTGTGTGACCTTGACTGCAAACAGTGTGCACCAGCAGAGCACCAACCTGAAAAGACAGGAAGACGGCCACACATTTACTCTGCTCCATGGGAAGCATGGAAAGAAAGGGGGCTTCTAGTTTCTCTGGAATCTTTTTGTAGGTAGTACAGAAAGGAACAGCAACAGGGATGACACTTTGTTGCCCATCATGCACCCAGATCTCATTCCCTTTGTAGTGATTTTACATACACTTAAACAGGGATTTTTAGGAGGCGTTGCCTACTGACCGCTCCTGCCTTTCTGCAGGTGTCATGTCAGCACTGAAGCCTATATATCAGCAGGGCTGGGAAGTGGCCAGCCTGCCTGTTTATCCCTCATGGGACAGCAGAGCTAAGGAGTCCCTGTTAGTCCTTCAGCTTCTATGGCCAGGGAGCTCTACATAATACTTCCACCTGTGGAAAACCTTGAGAAAAATAGGTCAAACCACCCCACCAATATCATGCATGTCAGCTTCAGAGAAGTCAGGGACCAGGAGAAGTGGAACATGTAAAGGTACAAATGGTCAGCATTCTGGAAGATCCACTTCCAAAGGATCCACCCAGCATTCTCTTCAGGGTTCACAAACCTGTTCTGAATATGAGTTAGTAGCCTAGAAATTTCCACATTCCCTTACCAAGATTTAAACCACTCTGTCATCCTGAAAAAGTTTCTAAGATAGAAATTTTAGGGACTTGTAGAAAGATGATCTTTAATAAAAATTCAACCTTACTTGGCTTACAGATGGAGTTTTGTTTTCCTGCTTTCAGTTTTGCCCAAACTGCAATGGGACCACAATCATTTCAGGAAGCGCAACAGTCTCAGAAAACTGGCACCTTCCAAATTAGTACATTTGTTTTCCTTTGGGACTAGCTCAGGTATACATCACCCCCTCCATTTCCTAAGGGAATCAAGTGCTGCATAATTTATTTTGTAAAGATGGTATCTCCAAGAGACATCATGCAAGGTAAATATAAAAATGGATGGAAAATAAAAAGCAAGCCACTTGGCTTGAAACTAAAATTTTCTGGAGTCATTAAAGAAATGTTTTTCATCCAACACTTTAGAGTGAGAAATAAAACTTACAGTTTTTGAATACAATCCTGTCAACGAGAATTTATACAACTCATCTAGGTCTTCTCACAACATGTGCATAATTTTTAATTGAGCCAACAAAGCAAATTACAGCAGACATGAGCTGCAGGATCTTGTAGGAGAACATGCCAAGATTTGTGTCAGATCTAGTCACGCAATAAACAACTGTTTGAAAATACACATGCAAGCATGAAGTTCTATGTATAAAAATCTGTTTAATATCTTCACAGACGAGGAACAGAAAGAAATTAGGAATGAAATATTTTTGGAGTAGAGATCAAATCACAGTTAAACAGAGAGGCTTATTGCACAAAATTAAAGGAAAAATACTATCTGACTTCAGAGAAAACTATGTATTCCAAAGATGTTAAAAATGTGCTATGCTTTTGCATGTCTAAATTTTCAGCACCAAAATTCAGTACCCTTCAAAATGATCCAATTCAGCTACACAGGTACTAAAAGGAAGATACTATGATCGCTTACTTTTTTTAGCTATGATAGTTTAAAATATTTTCAAAATCTTTCACGACTTGAAATTAATTTATTATATTTTTACGGAGTTTTTACTTTAATTTTTATACAACCCCCAATAGATGCATTGATTTCTAACTCGTATAACAGAACTTTTATCAACTTTAAATTTTGGCAGGGCACAAACTGTGCTTAAGACAGTTGTTAAAATGCTTAGTGGTTATGGGACATACCTCAGACAAGATTGTAAGGAGAAAAGGATAGAGAAAAGGAGAAAGGAAGAAAGAGAACAAGAAAAGAAGAGGGAGGGATGAAAGAGGGTGGAAGGAGAGAGGGATAGAGGAAGGGAAGTAAGAAGGAAGAAATATACTTCAGGTCAAGATGAAAGCAAAAGAACAGTAGTTACAGTATCAGGCAAAACAAATACTTTCCTCTTGCACGGTCACTACACAAACTGTTTTGATAACCTGTTGAAAACACTCATCATTTTATATAACACATATGAACTTCAATGCTACAAAAAGTCCTTCTAAGAGGCTATCCAATTCCCACTTACTTATCTACAGAAACCTGTTTTGAGTCTTAACAAGAAATGGAGGCTTCTCAGCTCCTAATAGCTAAAGTGGAAAAGCACCTATAGGCAAAACCCATTCCCATAGCACTAAGCCAGGCTGGGAATGTGTATGACCACGGCAAGGGCACTGCTTCTTCACAGCAATTAAACCGATCGCACACCACCCATGTATTAACACCTGTCAGTCAAAAGAGAGGTCCATTTGCAGAGAGCTGTATGTATGATGGAAAAAACCATACTGCCTGCTTATGGGTGCTACTCTAAATCCCTGGAACTGCCCTCAGCCGAAGGTTGGTCCTATTCAAGCAATTAAATCCATCGCATAGCCGGATTAGGGGGCTGCGAGGTGTAAATAGATCCCTTGCTGTGTTCCAGCAATTAGCTCTAAGAAAACAACCTGGGTTACATCCAAAGAATTTAATGATGCTAATTATACTTCCAGGAAACTTTTAAATCATATTTTCTTATCATCTGACTGCTCTCCCACTGAACTGTATTAAATGTTTAATAATTTTCCCCATTTCAGACACCAGACTGGTCCTAATTGTTAGGTGACTTCAGTAACAGGTTTTCTCCACCTTAGTTTTCCAGCGACATTTTGCAACACACCTGATTTCTGTTTTTACAAAGCAATACTTAATTTGAACAACATCCCTTTACTGGTCTACAGCATACTTATGAGTTTGGAAGGATGCTTTTCTGACTCAAAGCTAGAATCAGGTTTTATGGTCTCTCTCTAAATAACTGTATCTGCTTTACATTGTAAAACCCTCTTTACTGAAAAAGTTAAAACAATTTGGGGGAGATGGAGAGAGAGAGAAAAACACTGTATATTAGTCTTGATGACCTATAATATAGTTTGTGTCTTCATATTTTAGAAACAAAAGCTGCATTTCCCACCTATTTACAAACAGGACTGCCTCTCACACTTACAGGGATGGGAGAGAAAATGCACAGGAATATACTTGCTGGATGGATGCGCGCATCCTGCTTTGCCATACCGTGAAAGGTCTTAGCCCAGAACTGTCTTGACCTGGCCCTGCCTTTCACAGGGCTTTATGTCATATCACAATGCTGCAGAGCAAATCCGAGATTTCTTTCTCAGACAATTCTTTGTTGACATTGACATGCATATGCCAGTTTGGCTGAAGGACTTGAAGAAGGTCAATTATAAAATCTATACTTAAATATACTCCACATGGGCAGAACACATAGAGGATTAGCACATCAACAAAATTAGTGCTGTAATTTTGACATCGTGCTAGAAAAATAACATACACAGGGAAAAGAAAGATCCACTTGCCTGGTGGGTGTTGCTGCCTGGATTATGTATGGAATTAAACTGTTTCATGTGCATTCGAGCTCTTGCAATATCCCTGAGGGACCGAAAGATATCGTCCACTGCATCAGTGGCTTTCTGAGATGTCAGGTTCAGTAATGAGTCACAGCCTAAGGAAATGAAGAAACACAGAGCTGAGTGAGTGAAAAACTTCCAAGTGTTTTGATAATAAGAAGGAGGAAATTTTAAATTAGTTTCATCATGTTATATTCTAGAAACTTGGGGGCTTGTTAGACAGCATGTCTTCAGCGTGGCATGAGTCTCTGTAGCTAAGCAAGAAGGCTAAGCAAGCAAAGTGAACAGCACCTCTCCAACCATGTTTGTAACCTAAATTATACAGCGATTTCATCGGCACAGGGTATGTTTTGCTCTCCACAGCAAACAGAAGATCCCATGCTAGCAGACCCCACAGAAGAGCCCCATGTGGAAAGGAGTCAGCTGGTTTGTTGGTCTCCTTGGGGAAAAACAACCACAAAGAGGGGAATTGCTCCTCAGGCATCACACCCAGGCCAAGGCTGGCATCCTGCTGACTCCAATTACATTTCCTACCTTAGCGACAAGAAAAATCGGAAGAGTCCGTGCTAAATACAACAGAAATTATAGCTACACATTAGAAAGAGCTGTATTACCATAAAAATATCCTTATCCCTCCAAGTGGCGCCAGTTATTACTTTTAGTAATTTTCCAAAGCACTTCTGCTGAGATAATGCTTATCTTCCACCGAAGCCAAACTCCATTTACAGGACCATGTAAAAGGTCCCTCCAGCTGGCCAGGCAGTGCCCTGGCAAAAAGAAATTCTTAGCCTTAGCTCCACCCCATCCCCCACCATAGGACCCATATTGCACAGAAGCATTGAAAAAATGCTTTCTCAGCTGACCTGCTGATGAGAATTAGCCAAGTGAGAGATAACTGGGTCACCTGGTATTTGTATTGCCCTGTCAACACAGCTCTAGACCTTTTGACATCTCTGCCTGCCTCGCTTCTCACTTGACTTCTCATCCCTGTGGCTGAAGATCCATCACAAAATAACCCCTCTTGGCACATGCACACACCAAGACACACTCACTCCTGCTTATCACCAGTGTCCATCACTGGATCTGCAATCGCTTCTGCACCAGTGAACCTCTACGTCTGCACAGAACCCTGCTGAGAGGACGGGGTCTCCCCACAGATCCCAGCACCTTGCTTGCATCGTGCTGCACCAGTGGAGCCTGGCACTGAAAACAGGCATCCAAAAGGATGGGAATGCACCTGGGGTTTTGGGTGGGGGGACTCTGAACAAACTTTCCTCTACCACTGACAAAGGACAGAATCCTTACCCACTAAAAAAGCAACAAAAAAAGCAGTACTTTCACAATTTACAGGGAATTTGTATTAGCTAATCTGGATCACTCTTTCACATCTTTGCCTTCTGTACAGCAGAATATATATATATATAAAATATACAGACATACACACACACTTACAGAGGTCTGACACTATTCCTACGAGATGGTGATTAGATACTGAGGTTCCATTTGTCTAAATATTATTTGTTGAATGGCTCCGAGCTGGATCCCCAGCTGGTGCAGCTGAACAGATAAAATGACTGTACTTCTGCAGGGCTACATCAAACCAGGCTGCTGAGGGTTTATGCCGTTATAACCCACAAAGCAACAAAGCAAACATGAACTGGGCCTTGGTGACTCCCACATTATAACTCTAAGGCAGACGCTTATACATTTTTGGACAGGGCTCTTGAAATTATTTTTATTTCATATGATTGCAAAACAAATTACAGAAATATTTTTGTTGTTATGTCTGTGCAATATCTGCATGCTCTAATACTTGGATTGACCAAACTTAGTTTTTCATTTGGCCAAGGAGCCTGCATGTTGTCAGTGAAAGCCCTGAACACAAACCCCACTCTGCAGCTCGTTACCCCACTCCACTGGTGCTCTTGAAATCAGAGAGATGGTTCCTGTGAGTGATCTTGTGCCGATTTAGGTACAAGGGAATGGTGTCCAACAGCTGAAAAAAGTGAAACTGAACACTTCCTGGGCTAATGAGGTTGAAAAATAAAGTCTGAGGTAACAAATTTATTATTATTATATAATATATTATTAGATATATATTTTTATATATTATATTATTATATATTTATCAGTAACACAGGCAAAATATTCAGAGATCTTGCATTGTTGGTGTGCTTTTATCCTGCCCATGGAAAAACAGGAATGAGAAAACAGGGCAGTCCCTGCTAGTGCCCAACTCAGAGGCTGTGCATATTTAATAGTTAACATTTATGAAGCACTTTGCAAATGAAAATTAAAACTAAGAGTCATATCTCATTATCGTATTACTAGACTTTTGTTCTCCCCGACAGGCAGGCTTTCTCTGTTTTAGCCACATTAGAGATAAGCAGCTCCTAGCTAATGTAAGTAGTGCTATTTTCCGTGTCCTCTCTTCAATCCTTTATCAGCAAAAGCCATTGCTTTTGGCCAAGCAATGTTTCCTTTCACCAGTCAATGTAAGTTCTCTGTGTTGAACAAGTTCAGGCAAGGTAAAAATCACATCAGGTTTGTACACTTTTTTCCTTTATTGCTTATTTTCTTGGGCCATTTAAAAGCCTTTTGTTTTGTCTCTACAGAAATTTTTCTCATGAAAATAAATATTTGTTTCCTTCTCCTGTTGGCATTGCTTCTCTTTCTCCTTTTTATTTTAACAAGAGGCTTTTGACCAAGACGTTTCAAAACAGCTTGTCACTTTGCATTTCTGGAACTGCAGGGCAGTTTCCAGTGGACATGGCCTGGCTTTGTGGCTGGAAGCCCCTGAGATGCTCCTCACCTTGCCTGGCCCAGCACATCCCACCTTGGTTTTTGTTACTGGGTCAATCTCTTGAGCAGTTTCTCTGCAAAGGGCAGCCTCTGTAACATCATTCACCATTTGAATCTCATTGACAAGGAAATGCTGTCTGAAGCTCAGGCTTTCCTTTGCAGCTTGAGCCGACACACTTGTGGGCTGGAGAAGGGCACAAAATCATTCACCCTCACCATCCGTTCAACAGACCACATCACTTCATCACCATCACCCATACCAAAACCAGAGAAACAGGAGCCTTGGCGCCTCGGGCTGTGATCAACCGTGCCTCCCAGCAGACCAGAACGTATCTCAAGGAGCACTGGAGCAGACACTCAGTCTGTGCTTCCAGTCTCCATGGCAGAACATGGGTCTGGATCCAGTCTGGAACCCAGTGGGGCACTGGGAGTTGAAGCACCAGTTTAAGGCTGACCAGATGGAGGGAAAAGAGGGATACCTTCAAAGGTTTCTCTGAAATGTGGCTTCCTTGGGACTTAGGATCAATAAATATTATGTCTGGGGAAGTCACGGCTCTCTTTTTCCAGCCTGACATCCAGTTCTACTTTTTAAAAATATAAATTAAAAAATAAAAAGGTTTCTTTATAACCCCTTATTGTTGAAATTAATAAGAAAATCTCAGGTTCTCTGACGGCTCCTGCCTACCCGTCGCACTGCAGTAGGTTTGAAGAGGGGAGCCAGGTTTCTTTCTAGTCTGGAGAACAACAGGAGCTTGTGTTGTACAAATGGCAGGAGGCTACAAATCATCTCCCGTTCACACCTTCCCCGTGAATGGGGCTGTGTGCACATATGGAGAGCAGAACACAATCCCTCTTCTCTGCCAGCTTCATGCTACCAAGAAATCTGCTCCTTTTACAACAATGAAGAGGTGGAATACATTAGCTGCTGCACAGCTCATGTGCTAATTAAAACAACTCTTCCTGTTACTGTTTTTTCATGAGAAGTTAAATGGCATTTGGAGAGCATGCTGAATGAATTTCTTTGAATCCCGAGCACTATTATGTATGTGAAAAGGCATTTAAATGAAATTTGGGGATTTCCTGTCAGACTTGAAGAAGCCCAGTTGTGGAAAAAAGAAAATCACCATTAACCAGCATGGGACTAAAGATTTTAAAGCACATACCTGAGAACTTGATGATATCCCAAGAACAAAAACTAGTTCTGTACTAAGTGGTGCCTGACCTCACTGATACTGTTCTGCTTCCATCTACTTGCACTGAATTTGAAGTAAGTGAGATTGTCAGGAGCTGCATTCAGTGCATAACGGGATGAGATTACCAGCCCTTATTTTTGACCTACTTTTGAACTTTTTCATCATGGAGAGCACATCTCCTCTTAAGCTACACATATGCATAACCATTAGTACAAAACTAATCCATTTTCACAAGAAGCTTGAAAAGAGGAGAATGGAGATGCTCTTCTCTACAGTCTGAAGCGACCCAGAAACAAAACTGGAGCAGTTTTTCTACTGATTTCTGAAATTGGAAGGAAAATACTTTAAGAAAAGGACACAGACATTGTGAATCCATGAGGTCTATAATTATAAAGTGGCATGTGATTGATTATTCCCTCCCTGAATGCAACAAAGGAGAATTCCAGACCTGAGTATCAGAAAACCATTCACCGCGCCTTGCCTCTTTTGGTACGTAGTCCAGGAGTTATAAACAAACTTGTTCTTTCTCTAAAGCAGTATGGTAACTATTAACATTTCGTGAAGGTCTTTGATTCTCCCGAGACATCACTGAAAGGCTATGACTCTTACAAAGTGAAAAAAAAATTGGAAAACTGAAAGTTCACCACTTTACCCATTTTTATTGGTATTAACTTAGGCTTTCCCTACCTTAGGCTCTCTCTATAGCCCATTTACAGAAAAGCCCCAATATAAACCCTGCAAACCCTGAAATGGAGCTGTCAGAGTAGCCAAGCCATTTCAGAAGCACACACTGAAGCATGGGCTAAACCAGAAAACCAGTACTTCGAAGAAGAGAAAATCCAGCATCAGGATTGCATTATGCAAGCTATTTGCTAGATATGCAGAGTTAATTTGCTTGTCAGCAAAAGACAGAGGAAGAACAGAGATATAGGGTGCCTTGAGGGTCAGAACTCAAAATACAGCACTATGATATTAAACTAATGAAAATCTTTTTTTTTAATACGTTAGATGATAGCATAGCAAAGGGGCCCCTTCTTTTTCCAGAGAAATCTAAAAGCATACACATGTATACCCACAGCCATATGTTTTATAATAGTTTTGATATACTCACGCATTAAGATATTTTGAAAAAGTAGGTACAAATGCATATGGTTACACAGACCATGGCTGTTTTTTGCTAGGGTAAAAAACAGTGTAAAAACCAGAACTAGAATGAAATTTGTGTGATTCTCCTCTAACCTTTCTTCCTGACGGATTCTGCCATGCATTTGAATCTTTATTCTTAAATCTGATTTGTATTAAATCTTGCTCTCTGCTGCATCTAAAAAGGAGCTGGTAAGCGAGCATGACACTGTGGGAGAAGGACGAATGGGCCAGAAAACAAGATATCTGTCATTTCCCAATAGCAACATCAGCAGAAGGTGAAAAACCAGAATTGACTCCATTTTAGTTTGGGGGATTACAGAAGAAAGGTGTGTTCCCCAGCCATTGAGAAGAAAGCATCCAGAGGGGACAGACACAGTAGAGCCTGTGACAGTCTCCCCGCAGCACACAGCATGTCTCTCTCTCTGCCCTAGGGATGGAGAGGGTCCTGCTCTGCGCTTGCTCGGTCCTCTGCAGCCCCAGCCAGAGGGTGCATGGCACCGGCTGGGGCATGCATGGCATGTGCTGCTGGCAGCTCCCAGTGAGGAGCAAGCCACTGCACCCTTGAAAAGCTAAAGGCCAAGTCAACCCTACAGTGGGCTGAGTTCAAAACAGGGCTGGCTTTTCTGACATTAGCAAGTCATTCGGGTGCTAGGCATTGGATTAGAGGAAAAGAAGGTGACCTGGTTTCACTGGGACAGAATCACCGGCCAGCCATGGTCTGCAGGCCGTCAGCAGTTTGGAGTCAGCCAGGGCAGCCGACCTGAGCTGGCTCACTGGTGTATCCCAGACCATAAATGTCACCCTCATTGTAAAGGGGGAAGTTTGCTGAGGAAAGAGCAGCTTTCTTCTCCTCCTCCTCCTCTTTGTCTTCCTGCTCCCAAGGACTGCTTTCCCTTTTATTGTGACTGCTGAACATTTGCTGGGCTGAGTACAACTTTGTATACTTTATATTGGCGTTGGTATTAGTTTGGCTGTTTCATTAAATCCATTTTTATTTCAATCTATCTGTGCGTTTCCTCTCCTTTTCCCGATCCTCTTTCTTGGCTGGGGAGGGGTCACTGGATGATAGAACAACTGCTGTAGTTTAGCCCAAAATATGGGCTAAAGGTAAACAGAAGGGAAAAAAAAAAATAACCCCCAAACCAGGGAAGAAGCTGAAGCAGCTTAAAGCTTTTTCAAAATGGTATTTGGCATTCAAAGGTGAATTAAAATTCCAAGCAAACAGGCACTATAGTAAAAAATAGACGGAAGTTATTAAAAAAAATAACAGGTCCATTTTGCCGGAGCCCTGGCAAAGCAGTGTGTTGGTGCTGCTGTCACAAAGGGGCAGGAGCAGAGGTGCAGAGATAACCTGTCCTTCCCTACAGCCTCGGGATGCTCTTGCCTCATCCCTGCAGAAACCACAGCAGATTTCTAAGCTGTTGTCCTGATTCAACAACTTTTCTCACTCTCCCTCTTCCCTTCCCCTCTTCCTGTGACAGCCCCTTGCCTCAGTCATGCCTCAGCCTTTCTTTGCATCTGGGAGGCTACACTCAGCTTGGACCACACTGCTGTGAAACCACTCCATTCCCACAGCCTTCCTCGGGGAGAGGCAAGTTACTTGTGCACCAGAGGTGAAGAGGCTGAAACTCCTCTGAGGCATCCAAGAGGTTAGCATCACAGCTAGAGTGGCAGCTTGTGTTCCCAGCCCTGGGCTTGATCAGCCCTTCTGCCAGTCCACACAGTGCTGAATAACAGACAGCAAATGCTAGCAGGCAGAAAGATAAACAGAGGGGAGAAGGAAACCAAAGAATAGCAGCATACAGGAAAAACATTAGAAAAGGGAAGGACAATGTATATGATATTAAAAACAAAAGCAGAATGTTTTTCTTCAATTATCAAGCAACATCTGATTTGAACCTATTTGAAACCTGACGTTTGCATGGAGGGTCGCTGTAGGGCTCCAGCTTAAGTCTGAAATTTCATAATAAATCAAAAGGATTATCTGAAAAGCCACATAACAGAGAAGGTCAGCTCCATGTTTCTATAAATGTCATCTATGATCTGATTGGCACATGGAGAATGAAAACATAGCAGCATGCAGGGATGCTCCGAGGCAGTCACCAGCACCATGCAGCACAAGTGGAAGTATGGATGTGGTGTCTGTGATGGGAGGAGGGAGGGTCGGATCCACGGCCAAGAAAACTGTGGAAGCTAGCATTGTGACCGGCAAAGGTGCAATTTGTAGTTTATTTTAATCACAACAAACATCTCCCATGAGAGATAAGCCAAGGATATTTTTTTAAAGAGTAACTAAATTTAGAATCCTAAATCTCCACTTCAGCTTTTAAATGACCAAACTTTAGCAGTTCTGAGCATCCAGGGATTGCACATGTATGTCTCCATGGCCAGTTCAGCACTGATCTTACATTTACTATACAGGGACACATCCTGTCATCTGTGGAGCTCACCAGGGAGGGATGGCAAGAGCCAGCGGTGTGCTTGAAAATCTTGTTTTTGGCCTCAAGACTGGGAATCTCTTCTGGAAACTGCTCTTTGGTGTGCAAGGCATGCACAGCCCATGTGGTTAAGTACTTCACTGGATCTCCAGCTCTGAAGCTGCACGTGTAAAAATCTGGCCACTTACCTATATGATTAAATATGGATTTAAGACCTACTTTTGGAAAGTAATGTAAAAAAAAAAAAAAAAAGATTTTGGCCTCAATATCTGTCACTTGGACATTTCTATTTTACGGGAATATTTTATTGCCGCCTTCTTGCCAAAATCCAACAGCACGACATATAATATCAACTTTTATGAAGCACTGCAAACTTGGTAATGCAGGCTCTCGTGTTACATGAAATTAAACCTGTCAATTCAGCCAACAATTACAGGGGGAAAATAGAGCACTTACTGAAGTAAATTATATAAATTAATTGCAGGAGGAATTTAAGTTAGGCTCAGATGTGCTTTCTGAAGGAAATTAATGTAACAAATTCAGTAGGGAACAATTCGGTTGCTCCCTCAAGTAGTCCATATCTTAATTAAAAAACCACACATGTTAATCAAGCTATTAGTAAATGCTCTGTATGTCTAATAAGGTTTCCCAACAATGTTCTTGCAAGAAATCAGTAAAACTCTAGGTTTTACTAAACGATACAGAGGTTTATGAACATACCACCCTAGGTCCTATATGATCAAAAGTCCTCAGCTACTCTCCTTTTGTCTTCAGACTGGTGGCTGCACTTTGGCAAGGACAGACTTTTGCTCCCATCAATGACTTTCTTGCTATTCACACATAGCCAACACCCTTTAGTGATGCTATGAAGATTCACTTGGATATGCTGCCTCTCACCTACTCCACAAGTTACTCCAAGTGGTACCATGCAAGTCACTCTTGCATGAGAGACCACCTGGAGCCGGATGAGCCTTTTTTAGGCTGTGGCCTTGCTCATGCTCAGATGGTGCTGTCAATGCAGCACTTCATGCTACCCGGGCTGAGGAAAATTTTATGCAAAGAAAAGTGCTCCTAAGCAACTGTATTTAAAGCTCTTCAGAAACACCCCAAAGGCCTGTTTTGCCTCTGCACTACGAAGCAGCAGAGCAGGGAGGAAGCTCATGTAGAGGTCCAGAGAGTCTCGATGTTTTACCCACTCGACCACAGAGGAGGACCTCAGGAAAACATGGCAAGATCTGTAAATGTCCTTATTCTTATAAAACTTTTCTTCTTTATGTTGATTACAAGGAATCATATTTTTGAAGCAACAGCAAAGTGAAATAAGTCTTTCACTATTTTTGTCTGATTTTTCCTTTTTTTTTTTTTTTTAGCTTAGTCCATGGAAATGAATACCATCAATGTGTTTTGCATTCAGTCCAATTTGAGTGTATGTTCCCCATACTGCCAAGTCAGGCTTGCAGACATGACTGGAAAATGTTTCCTTCTGAGAAAAACTGTCCCACCTAGAATTTTTAAAAATGCATGAAACTGTTTCATCTCATGGATCTAAGAGTGATGGTAATACAGAAATGTCCAAGAGACACTTTCTTTCCCAATTTAAGTTCTGAGCCAAATGAGAACGTATGGTATCTTTAAACTAGTGAATGCAGCTTTATACAATAACAGAAATGTATACATAGTATCACAATTAAAACTATTTGTTGTAATCTATTTATCAGCTTCTGAAGCAAAACAGTATTTTTAACAAGAAGACAAAAATAATGACATTTTTAGGCTATGTATAATTATCTGTTCAAAAAGGTCTCTTTGCCCAGTATGCTACACAACAGGTGAAAAGCCTGCTGAAAACTGACAGATAATAGACACTTAGGCTGCATTCAATGGGCTCTATTTAATGATACATAACAATAATAATGATAGATTATAATAATTGCAATTTTAATTTCTAATTACTAAAATTAACAGAATCGTGGTACATCCCATAAGTACCTTTTGCTTTAAATTCACAATTGTGCTCAGAACAGTTTCCCTTAAAAAAACGACGCAGCTTACCTTATAAAATTAAAATTAAACTATAAAAGGATTAAGTGTTAGCCAAAACACTAGGAGGTTGTCTTCCCAGAGAGATTGGATGAAAAAGCTAAAAGCTAAATGCCAGTCCCATATTAATCCACACTGTTACGACAGTTTTGATGCTAACAGTAGATAGAAATACATGGTAACGCGTTTACAAAGTTCATTGTAGTAAGAAATGGAGCGGTCAGATAAACACAAATATAGATTTCCAGTTCTTGTAATATTTGAAATTCAAGCATGAAAATCTGACCTGTCTAGACATACTTTATGCACTATTTGGTTAGCACCATACTACCCAACTGGAAGAGAAATGAAAGAAAGACTAAATGCCATGCTCAGAGTATTTATGACAGAACACAAAATGTATAATAAACTCCCTGAAGTTAATCTATGATATTAAAGTTTGTAGTTTAACTGCAATTTTAGATGAAAAACATATTGTTTGAGCTGCACTGTACTCCCTTCTGAAATCCTGATTACAGAAAGCATTCAGGTGTGAAGTCCCACTGAAATCTAGCCAGAATTCCCTCAACCTTATTTTAGCATCCCAACTCCCCAGGGAAGAGAATGCCTACTACTCTACTGTTACTACAGGCAAATAATTAATTTTAAAATAAAATATGCAAAATGATTGAAACTAAAAGAAACGTCTAGCATAAGTGAACAGCTCACAGAAATTGCTCTAGGGATTTTTAATTCAATTTAGTATCTTACAGGGCTGCCTTTTCAAAATGCATTTTGCTGACACTGTCCATGATATGTATATTCACAGTATATGTTAACAACAACAAAGGTGAATATTACCATTTGCAACTAAATTTCAAGCAGGACTTGCAAAGTTGGTGGCCATGAACTGGTAGATGGATGATCTTGTAAATCACCACTCAGCAGCTCAGGCACAAGCTCCACTCTGAATTTAGGAAGCTGGGTCCTTCACACTGGCACCAAGCATTTGGCGGGGATGAAAACACCTTTGCATGGGTCCTGCTCAGTTCAGTGCAGATTCTGAGTGACAGCACTCGCCTGCACGTATCTAATTGCCAACTAGCTGTAACACTTATGTCCGTGTTTACACTGATACTTGCTTTCACTTACTTGATCACCTCTTCCAAGGCTCAGTCCCTTCGGACAGGAACTGCCTGGTACCGTGTGCCCACAGGACCTTTGACTTAGTCAGCTAGATCAGATGGTGCTACTGTCTCAATAAAATCCAAACTCCAGACTCAGTTCAGAGCAGGTGTGCTGAGGGAATGACAAGGATGACTTACTGTGGCCTGCTGGGCAAAAGCTGGTCAGAAGAGAAAGTTAAGCGGTGTTATCTCCCAGGGGCTACATGAGGGGAACGAATGGTTTCCCTTTTTCTAAACTATCAAGCACCTGCCAGCACCTTATAGAGAACAATTTCCTACCTGGCAGATCACATAAGACTTTCTGTCTTCCTTCCATCAGTAATGCAAGAATTGTGACATGCTCTGCTTCCCCAAACGTACTGCAGAGCTGCCTATGGTGTGTGAAAATGTTAATGATGCTGAAAACCTGAGAATTGTGGCTTGTGATGCTCTGCTGGAGACCAGCTGTTGTACTGAACAAGGACCATATTATACTTTTTTCCTGTTCCTGATGCTCCTTCTCCTGAAAACGGACATTAACACTAGACACTGAGGTGGAATATGGGAATAAAACAGGGTACAGACAAACCAGCTGCTCTTCTGTCCTGCAAGTGAGGATAAGTGAAGTATATCAACTTCCAGAGAAAAAGAACAGAAATATTTATGGTAAAGGGCTTTGCTGTAACACATAAAGAAAAACTTTTTAACACATAATATTGAAAGCAACAGCCACAATTCTCCATACTTAAAGTGGGAATTCTACTTTAATGACAACCTACCACACTGCACGTCATACATGACCAAGGGCAAAAGGTCTAGAATCTGGACACCAGGGAGGGAAATGGGTAGCATGCAGTGAACGGATAGTAAAGAAGCTGTGTGTGCATCCCTCAGCTAGTCACACATGTGCTACCTAGGCAAGGGACATATACAGGACACAGATGTTCACATTCTGCCAGCAGACTAGAAGTTATGCTGAAGCATAGCCCTCTCAAGCCCCTCCATCACAACCAACGGTGATCACGGCAAGGAGTATGTGTGGTTTGATCCACGCACAGCATCCACTTTGTGTTACCAGCTCCATTGTATTGCATGCTGTGCATACAACAGACCCGCTACAGACAAACCCCTGTCTCTGGTAAGTCAGGGCGTCAATCTACTGAACAAATAACCTGATGTGCTGTTATTGTATTTCAGATCTTCCTCTGCAGAATATGCAAAGAAAAATGGTCACTGTACAACTAACCATCTACCTGTAAAGCACAACATTGTACATGTGGGCTTGGGATGCCTGAGTCAATTTTTGAAGCTATGAATCGCGAACAATTGAATTCTAGTACAAAAGCAAGCTGCATTGTCTGTCATCTTACCCGAGTTTGATATTAGAATGCTTTGCATCTACATAAAAAGGCAGATGATAGATTAGCCTACAGCATGGGTGATTATGTTATTAGGAATAAGCATTATGTCTCTGATAAGATTAGGAAAACTGTATTTTGCAGAGGCATTTACTCTTCATGAATCTCAAGGAAATATCTATGCAAAACCAGTCTTACAGTTGGAGTCAGACATAAAACAGGATAGGTCTTGGCAAATTGCTGTCTTCATCTTTGGTTTAAGTGGCTGTTGATATTTTTCATCGCCCACTGTAAAACTATTTCATTTGAAATCATTGCTGGAGTATTGTCTCAAAAGATAACTTCTTGTTTTGGGAGTATTTCACATCTCAGTGAAAATAACATCCTACAAAAAGTACCTTCACAGATTTTTTTTCTTTATGAAAGCAGATAACAGTGACTCATCTAAATGATTTAAAGTTCTTCCTATATTCATCTACTCTTATAATCCACTGAAATTGTGGACTGCACTTTGCAGAGATCATAATAATACAGCCCAGTCCAAACATCTAACAGTCTGCAGATAAACAAGAAAGGACAACCAAGTAAAAAGCATGGGCAGAAAGAACAATAATAAAGCGATATAAAATTGCAAGTCAGAAAGGAAGTGCTGCATAAATTATCCCACTTTACGTTAATTTTTACTTTGAAATTACTGTTATACAAGAGACAAGACACAGACTGCATAAAGCATACTTTGGGTGAAAAGCAAAATAAAAGAAGTGAGGCTGCAGAAAGGATCTGAAAGAGAAGGAACCCTGCTACGGGAAGATGGGCCAATGTGGCACTATTTGTTTTCAAAGGATGAACAATGATGCCATGTGCCAAGCCGCCCCTTCCTCCAAGTGTTGCAGCTGGCTACTACCAAGACACAGCAGATCCCTGACTACGAATAACACAAAATTATAAAATTAATGTTCATTTTTATTCTTCTTCTTGTCTATTAACTAGGAAGCACACTGCAGTGCAGATGGCAAGTATCAGCCAATGAAGAAAATGATCAGCAGTACAAGCCCCAAGCACATGTACATAGGGAGGAAATATCCTAATGAATTAAGCGGAATAAACTCGCATCCATAAAACAGATAATAATTCACAATATGTGCAATAGATAAAACAAGATGCTGGCAGAGGGCTCAGTTTAGCAGAAAACATAAACACACATTCAACTTAAAAGGTGCGATGGGATGAAGTTAGGCCAGTGCTTAAGTGCTTTGTTGAATTAGGGTTAAATTCTCTGGTTTAAATTCAGAAATAATTGTGCTATTTTAATTAACAAACAATTGAACGGCTTGTGGAGTTGGTCTAGAATGTTTCTTAAGCACTTAAGAATTAACATTTTTTGTCTTCAAAGCAAATTGAAAACGTTGCATGTGTTGGTGAAACCACAGCTTTTAACATAGGCTTGAAGAAACAACAACTGACAGAAAATGCCTGGGATCTGCAGTCATTCCCATTTAGTATAAATTGTTAAAGTTTTAGGACAAAGAAATAATGAAAACCACTCATAATCTTGTAGTCAAGTTTCAACACCTGCTTGTTTATTGTGGCCAAAAGAATAAGGATAACACAATTTATGCTTCAAGCATGAGGCAGAAGCATAGGGACTTTTTTCATTAAATTGTGCCTGCTGAAGAATGGAAGAGGACATGTAATTTCAAAATTAAATGGATTTTTTTGTTGTTGTTGTTTCGGAAACAAAATCATTAGCAAATGTAAGCAACCAGTCAAGTCTGAAGGGCAACACCGGCTGTTTTGCCATGAAGCTGATCTGTGGCAGCCCAATGCTGTTCGCTACCAGGGGACTGGGCAAGTGCAGCTCAGAGGTGCTGCAGCTCCAGATCACCAGAGACTGTCATTTGCAGGGTGCTCATACAATGGCAATCGTAATAACCGCAATAGAAATATTTCGAATAATATAGCTAAGCTAGTAGGTTCTCAAATGATCAGCAGACATAGATGCACTTCTATGGATATGCACCACATGTAATGAAGGCTATGGAGGAGAGCAGGAGACTCCTGAGACTCCTACTATAACCATGTTTCATTTTGGAAGGGGAAAATACTGACTAAATTTGATCCTGAAGTCCTTATACCAGCTTGTGACTCCTAATCTCAATCAATAATTCCTGCAGAGGGAAGAATTATCTGAGAATGTAGTTGTGAATGTAAAC
The DNA here is from genome assembly GCA_009769605.1 of Bucorvus abyssinicus. NCBI lineage: Eukaryota > Metazoa > Chordata > Aves > Bucerotiformes > Bucorvidae > Bucorvus > Bucorvus abyssinicus. The sequence goes on from CM020026.1 coordinate 29,381,678, forward strand.
ACGGTGAAAAATTGCATCGACAGCTTTTTTTCCTGTGTTCAAATTCAACATAGAACCCGGATGAACTGTTCACAGTGTTACATTCCCTCATTCACTACTGATCGTGACTTCATTCATAACGGTTCATTCCTTTTCCCTGTATGGTTCTTGTACAAAACCATTCAGAGAAGGAGACACCTCATGCTTCTGTGCAGATCTTGAAACCAGAAGAATGGCCTCAATTTCTCCAGTTTTAATCTTTTAGCCAAAGGACTGGTGAAACTGATGAAAGCAAAGTTTAGGAATAAACCAAGAAATTGTAAAAAAAAAAAAAAAAAGTCAGAGAACTGTGAGTTATCTGCCTCCTCAATGCATTTGTTACAGACCGACTTGGTCCTCACCCTTCCCTGATACGCTGGTGGCACATTTGGGGACTTGCTGCCTTCTGTGGCTAACTTCTGGTTGCCTCTTCACCTCCCTTTTGCTTCGCCTAATTTTTAAGCTGCAGAAATGGAGGATTTTGAAAACAAACCAGCACCAACAGCACCACTCTCAGTCACACTCCTCTCATTGAATATATATCTACTTTCTTCAAAGCTTTGTCTCTGTGCAACAAGGATGTATAAATACCAGCCCCCACCAGCTCGCCTCCTTTCTGTTTGCTAACTTCCAGCAGCTTTGGGCAAAAAGGACTTTGTCATCAGTTACCTTCTGCTGGGTGTCATTGGAAAACTACCATATTTTCACAAGAGATATTGAAATAAGGCAAACACCTTGCTTTAGATTATTTTATACTGTTGTCTCAGCTGAAAATGTTACTTGACAGGGTGCATTGTCAAAGAGTGGCTCTACACATTTGTGACTGGACTTCAGGCACATGCTGTGGTTTATGCTGCCCTCCGAGAGAGGTACCTGGGGCATTGCAACAACTCAGCAGGAGAATCATCAGCAAAGGTCAGCAGTCGCTCGTGTGTTTCTGTTGCATGATCACAGCATTCAGTGTCTGACATGCTGAATGAGAAAAAGTTTCCCCTTTCAATACAGAAGGATGGTGATTGTGGTGAGTTACCACAAGCAGCACAACTCTTAATGTCAGCGCCCACAGTTAGGCAAAACCAAATTCAAAATGCAGAATACAGTCGTATGCCAAGATATAGATGTGTCACTAACAACCACCCAGAGTGCAGATGCAGAGCTCCCATGAAACTGCTCATAAAAGTACTCAACATCTTACCCTCAGGCCACAGCTACCTCCTCTGCTCCCAACAGGTCAGTTAATAAACTGCAGGTACTTGAAGGATGACAAAGCGGGGAATGGCAAAGATACTGATTTAATTAACTATCCTTCTTGTCACCTCCTGGGCACTGGATCTCACTTTACTATATTTATTAGTAGAATACTCCTTGTTCACTTTTTCTTACCTAATTTGGATCATGGAAGTAGCCCTAATTATTGAATGTCCCCATCTGCTTTGGCAGAAAACAGCAGTGAAACCTTTCTCTATTGAGATTCAGCCTGTACAAGAAGCCCACATGTTGGTGTCCAGATCTGGTCTTTCTGTTTCTCAGAATTAACATAAAGCTCTTGCTATCAGATTGCTCTTGCAAGAGCAATCTTACTGGTTGTCTGGAAATACACCCATGTACCTGCACTCTCCTGGCTTTTTGGTAAGTATGGTGGCACCTCTGCGCTGGAAATGCTGGGTGCTTCATTGCCAAACACACGTATCTAAGCAGTCGACCCTTCTAAAATCACAAATCTCAGCACTTTCAGGCTGAGGGCCAAAATTCATGACAACACATATAACTAAAGATAATTCCTAGTCCAAGGACTGTTCTTTCAGAAGTGCTGTGGTTGATACATATCTCCCTCCCTGAATACCAAGTGTCATCAGGGACATCATGAACAAAATGATTGATGACCAGGTTGACTGCTAGGTCTATGCCTTACTTTCCCATACAGTTTGCATGGAAGCATGCTACTGAATAACAGAACGCCACTCTCAAAACCTTTCCCTGTGCCGTCGCTGCTTGGTGGACATCCTTCACTCATTTCTTCTCCTTCCTCTCGTGATGAGAAGACACACCACACACAGAGGGGGCTGCAGAGCATGTGCATGCTAGGGCAGCTTGGTCCAGCGTTCCCACCAGAGCAGCCTCAACGTGCATTGCTTCCACCCTCCCAACAACGTGTGGCAGTACTAGCAAGCCATGGGGCTCGGCAGCAGCAAATGCCACCTCAGAAATGAATCATAATGGAGTAAGAAAATGTTTACATTTCCAAGCCATGAAAAACATTAAAGGACAAAGTTTTCCCATACACTTTATTACTACTTTTTCTCAGATAAATAAAATGTTGTTTATTGTAGATTCTGTGCAACATCAGCATTACAGTCTTGGCAAATGTTACAGTGACTTTCTCTGCCATCTTACTCAAGAAGTTTTCACCATCCTTGGATGTAAAATTATGCCTGCCTCCATTACCTGGGATGTAATAATATCTTCTTTTCCTCATATTTGGACGTCTTAAAAAAAAAAAAAAAAAGAGGTATTTTTATTTTTACACTAAAGGATTAGAAATATTCTATTAAGTTATTCTATGCAGCATATGGAAAATACACTGTTTTCCTGCACAGGTATTTCTACTCTTCACTGGTGAAGAACAGCCCCAATAACTGAATAAAACCTGAGGGTAGAGCCTGGAAATTAGTTAATGCTATTAGTTTATGCTATAGGAAAATGGAAGAAGGCAGCACCATGTTCAAGCTCCTGGACTGAGCTCAGACTGTGCTGCAGTGCCACACTGTTCAGTTCCTGGGAAAAGCACTGTCTCACAAGGATGATACTTCATTCAGACTGACCAGATCTGTCCACGATGAGGCTAGAGTGCTGCATTTCCTGGGCACAGCTACTCTGCTTCTGGTTCCAAAGAGAATGGGACACATCCAGCTGTCCCTGAGCAGAGCACACAGCAAGCAACGATAGCACTAGGCAAAATATCGTGTGATTCCCCAGTCCTGAATCATCCTGTCACAGCTTATTATAACTCTGCACTCTCAGAAGGTTAATTAGAAGGCTTGTTGCTCTTGCAGAACTGCACTAGTTTTATGTTGATTATTGGCTATTTAAAAATATTCTGAATATTATATATCTTTAATAGTGTTAGCCATCTGAAAAACAGAAATCTAGTCCACACTGTCTCATCCCAGGGAATGTCCTGAAATGGCCAATCTGTCTGTGCCAACTATAGGTAGCCTCTAAAAAGCTTCACCTCCTAACATCAAACGCTGTGAAATACTTCTCTCTTCGAACTAAAGGCCCAAGTCACTAACACAGAATAGGCTAAAGTAATATAAATCCGAGATAAAAAAAAGGATTAAGCTGTAGACCAGAAAAACTATGAGAAGCATAATAAGGCTTGCGTTGTTCTTCTAAAAATCAACTATGAATAGATGCTACCGTCAGCCCCCAGCACATTCAAAGTCAGAAACGCTTACTCTGCAGATATAAATAAACTGTCCTACTTTCTATGTCAACACTACAGAAGGGAAAACATACAGAGATATCACCTAGATTATACCTTCTCCTGGGAATGATAAATGGAACATGATCCATTTGCGAGGAGTCTTTAATAGGTATAATACTTGCTTTATTTATTTGGGGTTTTTTACATAGCTTTTTTCACAGCTTCTCCAGAGTGTCGCACCAAAGACAAAATTCAGGGCCTTGCCTTTGCAAAGATTGCCACAACCAACTCTTGCAGACAAAGGGAGCCAAACGAAAGTAGAACAAAGCCATCTCTAGCCAAAATCCTGACTGAACAGAAAAGCAGCGGAATTCAAAGCCACAGTGTGTCTGCCAAAATGGACACAGGTTGGCTTTCAAACCTGAGAGTGTTTTTGCAGAGCTAGCAGCTATAAAAACGTATTTGTAGTGGTAAGTTAAGCACATTTGATATGAGTCACAATGGCTGTAAACACGCAACCCCCACAGAGTCGTTCGCAAGTTGTTTCTCTGCATATACCCACTGTGTTCGGTTGAAGGCTGAGTAAGTACAGAATACCAAATGCAGCATAAAAACGTAAGAGAAGAGGGAAAACAGCACAGATAAGTACAGTCTAATCAGTTGCTTTTCAAATAGTCATAAAGTTTGAGCAGATTTTGAAAAATAAAAACAAGTGTTAAAAATTAATGAGGAAGGAGGACAAAAGCTGACAAATGCAGGTGAAAACCAGGCTCGCCATACATCTTTCTGGGGGAGATAACTGAGCGTTCAGCTGACAGAAGTCTGGTAGATAAAACCTATTCAGATTTCAGAAAAACAATTGATACAATGCCACCTGGACAATTAGTTTGGAGTGAAGAGATGGGACTTAATAAAAGAGTTGTAAGGAAAGGGCTGAAGGAGAAACAGCAATGGTCTGAGCTAGACAAGAGAATCTTAGCAACATTCCTTGAGGACTGGTGTTACTATTTTTATTGATGACTTTTGCACAGAAAGTGTAGCAGTGCTGTTGACAAAATTATGAGGTATTGTCAAAGGTAGAAGGAGCCTGAAATATTATACAAGATTTCAGTTCTGAAGCACCAGGTATGAGACCAAGCAGACCAGTACAGCAATACAAAATGAGAAAAACCTCACCAAGGTCATCAACTTCGTGGGCGATAGAAAGAAATCTTTCCATTAGCTGGGACTCTGTGATGGAAAACAACAGGAAGAGAAGAATCTGGGTGGTATGAGTTGATCTGGGGACGACCCTGTGCTACCAGCACTACATGAGGCATGCAAAAACTAATCAGATAAGATACTTCCTGTAGATATATAAACATGCTAGAAATGGTAAAATTGTAACAGAAACAATGTTGGTCACTGGTGCTTGAGATACTTGAGGGCAAACAGGCTTAAAGAAGATCTGTGAGCCTGACTACAGAAATAAGAAACCATTTTTATCTGAAAAAAATGGGGCTTGTTCAGCTCAACAACACAGAAATTGAAGATATGTAAGCTGGAAAGTAGGATAAAGTATCCAGCCATCAAAGGTACAAGGTCCTGAAAGAGCCTTTGTGTAAGAGTAGTTGGATACGGCTGGAAATAAGAGCAGTTTCAAGATGGATTTTGGTAAGTTTATAAATGAGATTATATGATATGCTTGCCTTGAAAGGAGCAGGGGGCCTGATTTGGTGGTGAGGGAAGCACCTCCCTGCTTCTGTTTTTCCACGTAAACCTTTGATCATTTCAAACAATTTTTATATTTCAGAGACTTAATATCACATCTAGAAGAAAACCCATGCAATTGCTCAAACTCTCTATAAATGTTCTCATAAATGCTAATGTAGGATTTTGCCTATTAAAAGTGAAGAAATGTCTGGAAGTCTTTTTAAAAGCCTGTTTCAGTCTAGCTGCAGGCTGTCGGTGACCAATTTCACCACGCACATTTTTCTGCCCTGACAAATGGCTCAGTGGATAGCTATGGGACAGCCTGTCTGAGAGGTTTACAACCCGCTAATGACAAAGTGCTCAAAGCTGGGAATCGGTCTCTAATAGAAATGAAAATATTTTTCCCCTTGAAAGTTATTACCATTCTCCTTCCCTCTCTCAAAACATAGATGTTGAGCAAGTTGCCTAGCCGTCGGAAAAGACTGGTAGGAATAGTAAAGCCATCAGAGACCACAGATGTGTAGCTCTTCTACTTCCCTAGTAAGCCAAACTGCTTTGGCACTGAAGAAGTGTGGAAAGGTCATCAGAGAGGAAAATTAATGAAAAAGTTGAGGCTGAAAGGAAAGCAGAAGGTTTGAAATTCATTGTATGTGTTATGTTTCTAAAAGGCAGGAGAAACAAGAGGCATCGTGGTGTATAAGGGATAGCAAATAAGATTCTGTAGGATCTGCAATTCGCTCTCTTGGGGAAGGACTTGCACCACGTACTTCCAGGTAGCATGGAAAGGCAGACTCACCCCCTCACTATTTAGAAAGCTTAGCTGAATGGAGGAAAGGATGAAACAGAGGATATATCTGTTAAAAAGTATATTTCAAATCCCTTCTGCTGCCTGTAGCCCAGAGAACAGTGGCATATAGCAACTGCCTGGTCCTATAGCCAGGGACATGCATTTATTTTCTTGCTTCTCTGAAGGTCTGCTCCAGTCAGGGTGCGCTGAAAAGCTCTGAAAGATCATTGCTCACACATGCTCAGTTAAGCCTTGCTGGATTTTCACCATTAAGACGTCTAAGGATGCTCTTGCCAAACATACTCCAGTCTTTCACACAACATACTGCTAACAGAGCAGCCCGTCCATCATGGCTGAAGAGCAGCACGCCATGATCTGTTACTTCCTAGCTCCTAAGTGTGATCAGACAGCAAAAAATGCACCATTTTCACAAAACACAGTGAGTCCGTCCTGTTTCCTGGGCTCTACCCAGGCCACAGCTGTGCTGCTCAGCCACTGTGCTGGTGCCGTGGGGTTAGACCCATAGCTGCAGCAAGAAGCAGGCTGCAAATGGCACCCAGGAAATGGCAAGGCTCTGTCCAAAGGTAAAGTCCATATTAAAAATGAGTTGTAGAAAGCTCATTGCTACTTTTTTTTTTTTAATGTTTAGTGAGCTGTTAAACTGTGGAGGTATTTAACAAAAACAGCTATACTTATCAATAAATTCATGATGCTGACATCTATTTATTTTATTAAACCTACTCCTTGCCAGGTTAGCTCCACAAAATTCAGCTTCCTGTTTTTACAGAAGATTCAGGAAAAAGATATTCATACTTGAGATGCCTAAAGTGCTCCAATCAAGCTCTTCATATTTACTAAGAATGTAAACAAAATGACATGACCTCAGTAGGAATCATTTTCTCCATACTTTTTACAAAGGACAATAAACATATGGAAGGAATTACAGAAAGGGAGTCAGTAAAGAAGAGTTGTTCATCAGAGAAATGGTTTGTATAAAAATAAAATCACATATGAAAGAGAGAAAAAGTAGGTAAGCATGGAAAAATGGGTCAAGTGTGAGGAAGAGTATTCTTTTCTTTGGGAAAATGTTTCTTACGTTCTCGATGATGTTTTAAAAGCAGCTGCTGTAAGAATATATAATCAAATGTCAGTAAGCAATAGTCTGTGTGTCATATGCAAGGAAGGAATTCTATCAGGTTCTATTTTTAGGGAGCCTTAAAGTACTGTAATGGGAAAAAAGTAAATCACAAAAAGCATTTTAAAAAAAACCAAAGATGATCACAGACACATTAAACATAGAAATACCTAATACAGCCAAGGTTTATTATGAAACATAGCAGGAGAATCAGAGGCAGTGTACCTAAGCTTACCTGGGAGAGAGTGCTGGAAAGAAGATCAAAATGTGACTAGGCATATTTTGCTGCTTGGAGATCCTGCTCAATGTGAGAGCAGCTGCTCTGCTGCCTTCAGGATGGAGGATGCAGGAACGATCAGAACCAAAAATACTGTGTAAGCCACAAACAATACAAATGGGCTGAAAGGCCCAAATCCATATGGCTCCCTGTGCCTTTCAGCTCCTTGGATTTTAGAGAAGACTCAGTGACCTCTAGCGAGACTTCCAGCTCAGTGGGAAGGCAGGATGCATTGAACACTATCAGATGAAACCTCAGAAGACTGAGCAGTTGTAGGACATTATGAACTCAGTTTCTTGTTGGAGAATATTAACTTGGTTTAGCTGACCAACTTTTTACTACCTTGTAAGTTAAAGTGAGTGTTATTTTTACATCTTTATGAGAAAAAAAATCCACACAAAGTTACTGAAAAAGCAGTATTTAAAAGTGATATCATTGTGGCTATGTTACAAAGAGATTAGCAGCAAATCTGGGCAGGAGTTTTAAGAACCAGAGACTCCAGGATAATTAGAGTAAAAATTTAAACACAATTAGGCTCAAAATATTGCACTAATCTGTTCTGCAAATATGGGCTTAGAAACTGTTTCAGAAGGGCTCCTTTGGCTAATGGAAAGGTAGGAGACAAGGGATTTGACTTCTAGAGAAGAGATATCTCTGTAGAGCTAAGGTGTGGGACAAGTGATTTTCTTCAGGCATCAACTGGTCTTAACACGTCTGTTCAGAAGAACCATGATTCAAGAGACCTGAATTCATAGACTCTTTTTGCTTTTATCAATACTGCAAAATAGAACACCAAAGCCAGCTTGACCAGAGTAAAACGCAAAGACTGAACTGGCACACAGAATAGCCTGGATCTTCCAGGGATGGTGGACAGCATAACAAAGCTTGGTACTGCGGCTGCCTTAGGTTCCTCTGCTTTGTGTTAAAACCAGCAATTACTGACTGTCAATGTGTATCTTCCACAGCTACCACATTCGCTTCACAAACTAGGAAGACCATCTGCAAACACCACATACTTGTTACAATAGGATTTTCACCACTGAAACCTCTAGGAATTATTGAAAATATTTTAAGAAGTTAACTGGATGGGGTGCACTTTACTTTCAGTGAAAACACATTTCACCTCTTGCTTCACAGGGGACACTGAAGCAAAACTGAGCACCACTGAAAATCCCATTATAGTTGTGTTAATACAAATCAGAGATGTTGAAAGTGCATTTTACACCCAGCATATTCTCAACTAGCAACCCAAAATGTTATGTTAGGTGTCAGCAAGATAGGTCTCCAAATTAATCAAATCTTTCCATCTCTAAGCACTAAATTTAGCTTATTTTTCTTATGAGAATGACCAGCATGCCAACCTGCTTGTATGGGAGGAGAACCTGAATGCTCAGAGCATTCCAGATCTGTTCCCTTGGCACTGGACTATGAATAGATGATTATGTCTCTTTGTAGTAATGGCTACAGCCTGGCCTACCTGGGCAGATAGAAAGATGTATTTAACCAATGGACCATACACTTATTATCAGATCAGAGCAACAGACACACACTAAAATAGGCAGCGTGTCAAATTCTTCTGAAGAGTACACCTGCATCCCTCTGGACCATTCAGGAGGGAGAATGCAAGTGGTAATACATAGGAGTCATTGTTATAATAAACATTCGGAGTTTTTTTAAAGGCAAGATTTCTTCCCTCCATTATAAAATGATGGGTGAATTATTTCTGCTTTCATTAATCTAATATAACTTAACCTAGAGAAAAGAAAGACAGGCCAACAAATTGCAGTGGTATTAAAATTCTCCACCCTGTATTAAAGTATGTAAACTCACTGTTTAAAGACATTATTTCAGTTCTAAGGTATACACATAAGATACTCTAAACCACCCTGAAACAGAGGCTGAAGTCTAAGTTACCATCAAACTGCCAAGATCAACAGGGAGGCTCACACTTTCTTCACTGTTGGAATCACTTCTCAACAGTGATGGCCTTTATATATCCACCTCCAGATTGCATCTTAACCCTCCAGTAACTGCAGCAACTGCTCAGCTATTAAATGACTTAAGAAAACAATGAATGCATTTTTATCATCTTTTCAGGGAATTTAGCAGCTACAAGTAAGAAAGGGGTACTTGTGTGGTGTGATCAGACAGCTCTTGGCAAAGGACAAGCAAAGGCTGCTGGTCACTGTTTTGGTACAGGCAGCCCATGCCTTCCCCAAGTCCCCTTCTCTCTTTAGAGAAATCCCTTTGGTAATTCAATACTGAAATATCTTTCAAATCAAAGGATTTAAGCCAATTGCTCTGACAGACATCTAGGAGATCCCCCACCCTAAGGACAAAAGCATGAATTTTAGCATAAGTCAGTGTGAAAAAGCTACTTCAAAGAAACAGCAATACAACCCACAATCCTATAAACTACTTGAAATGATCCCTCTACACATTCATTAGGGGCTCGCCATTGTATACAACCAGTCCTGGCCTTAACACTGCTTTTCGGCCTCTGATGTTCAAGGTATGGCCTTAGGGAAAACAGGAAAATTTAGAAAGGAGCAGCAGGCTTTTTAAGGTAGCTGTCTATCCAGACCTCCTCCTCTGGGTGATAGCATAAATCTCACCAACTTCTGCTTGTAACTTACAAAGGACTTTTGCACCTGGGGGGATAACTAAATAAATGAAAAAAAAAAAAATTAAAAATAGTCAAGAACTGTGTTTAGCAATGTAGAAAAATCTGTGCTAGAAGAGATACCTTGCAGGAAGCTGGTGAACACACTGAGTGCAGGCAGTTATCTGTTAGTAGGTAACATTTCAGCATATGCTCATTTGTGCTTTTAACAAATCAAAGGGCTTTCTCAAATCAAGAACTTAATTTGGCAAACTGTTTTGTATCACTGCAAGAGAGCTCCTTTTCTTCACTCGAGGTCAAGTTTACTGATGCAGTAGGTCTAGCAGTAAATGTGCAAGCAGAAAAGAGGTCAGTGCTATGCAAGCAGATTTTTTAATGCTTATAAATCCACCTGGGAAGAAAATATGGGATCTGATTGTTGATTCCCAATGCATGAGCTTGAATGCTGTAGAAATTAAATTAACACACAGGTTTTGGCATGTTCCCATACACACACACAAACACACAGAATATTTATTTCTAATATATACATACCTATCAGCTCTATCATCTCAGAAAGAAATACTTTATGCAAAACAAATTCTATACCAGAAAGCTTATCACGCTGCTCAAACCCCAAGCCTAAGAGCATCTAACAGATCTAAAGACTGTTTAAAAAAATCACAAAACCAATTAGCTGAGCTAGAACAGATGTTTGGTGGTGGTGTCACGGCAGTTACCCATGAACAACCATGCTAGAAGCCAATTACTCTGTGTGTTCTGTTCAAAAATGCCTGTAGAGAAGTGTGAAGTAATTCTGACTCACTTTGAAAAGTACCTTTATGATGCAGGCATTTGAGTCCCAGTAGTTGCATCTATGTTAGATTTTGGTTTGGATTGATGAGACTCTTCTAGCTCCTACTCGTTGTGTTTTGGTTTGTATTACAGAGTAACCTTGGAGTGCACAAACTGAATTCCTTCCCACCGAAACTAAAGCAAAAATGCCTTCCAACAACTAATCCAGATCACAGGACCAGGTGAGACCAAGTCTCCAGCTCATTAGACATGGCTGGATCCTTGGCATCAGTAGGTATGAAGAATAAGCAGAAGAGAAACAGAAAGTTACTTCACTCAGAGAGAAAATGCCATGATACACACAGAGCTATGTGATTTTAAAAAAGTAAAGTAACATTAGTAGGCAGTAAAGACAAGCAAAACTGCAATGAAACCTTCTGCTGTTTGAAAAGCTCTAAAAATAACAAATGACAGAGCTGCTAAGTACCATAAAAGATAATGGGGTGGAAGTAAACATTTCAGGATTGTTAAGATAAAAAAGGGAGGAGATACTTAGAGGATGGCTCTGAAAAGGAAAAAGAAAGAAGGAAAGAAAAAAATCTGTGAGTGAGTCTAGGTCACCCTTTTTCCCTAAGGATGCACAAAGCAAAACGGACTTGTGCTCAAGGAATCACTAACATCACACCTTTAAACAAATCCTATTTTTAAAAACTTTTGATTGGGTTCCTCTCTACAACTCCCCCTTAAAAAAAAAAAAACAAAACCAAAAAAACCCATGACAAATTCTTTTGTCTGCTTTTTATTTCCACACATTTACTGTGTGTGAGAGTTTCATTCAACTATGTGAATGGAAATGACCCACAACAGTTCACCATACTCAAGGTTGCAAAACAAAGGCAGCAGCTCATGTACGCTGGTTCAGTACCGTCCTTCTCTGTGCTGTATTTGTGGCTTTGGGTCTTCAAAATCCACAGGGTACAACTGGGTTGAGGCATGCACAGCTAAGGTGAATCCTCATGCTGCCTTCTATACCAGCGCAAGTCACACAGAGGTTAGGATGGATTTAAGGAGCAGAAATTTCTCTCCTGCTTGTAGTGACAACTGCTTGGACAGGATTGGGTGGCACAATGACCCCTGCGAGATCTGTGTTACTGTAAATGATGAGCAGGTCTTTATTTACAGCTCTTCAAACCAGGTCAGTAAGGAGGTAACCATCCCTTTGTTTTGTGCAAATGCAGTGCTTCCATAGTCCAACAAATAAAGGGATTTCTAGGAAGACTGTATCACAAAGGTCAGTCTGAAGACTACTGAAAGGCAGTATGGATGCCTTAGCTCAGCTGACCCATTTGCCTTACTCCAGTCCAATATATCTTCTGTGCGGAACAACCAGACTGCCAAATTACCACTCCCACTAGCGAACTAGCCTTGCGCCTTTTTAAACTGTGTTTCCACGCTTTTGTAGGGAAGAGGGAGGGATTTCCTCCTCTCTTGAGGATCACCTTTTTCTTCCGTTACCTACAAACATCTGAGTCACCCTGTAAGAGCTTGTTTTGGTGGGGAGGGAAAGAAAGGCAAAGCTTGGCAGGGCAGCCGCCTCCAGAGGAGGCAGAGGGAATGAGGATGGCAGGATGCGCGGCAACTCACGTGCATCGTTCACGGATGGACACTCCTTCTCGTGCTCATTGAGCTGTACGTGATTGCGGAGCCATTACAGTACTGCTGTTCTGTGAAAGAATGGCATTAAAGGCCTCAGCTGCGGCACTGTGAGAGAGGGCAAAACTGTCCCTCCTCACTTCATGGTATATGCTCTGAGAACCTCTGGATTAATTGGTGCCTTGGTGCATTCAAACCGCTCAGCCACACCACAAATCCCAACACACACAGCTGGATACAGGGACACAATCCCATGAAATGCTGATGGTACCGCAGCTCAGGAAAGATACCTGAATGCATGTGTCTAATATCCCAGATCATCCCTAGCTGAAACAGAAGTTGCTGCCTTGTTTTTTTCAGTCCCCACAAAAAATGGTCCTCTCTTTATCACAATAAATAAAACCAACAAGACAACGTAAATAATAGCATTCTCTAGTTTTAGCCACTAAACTATTCTGAATTTAATTTACAGCATGTCTATGAAACAAAAATGTTTATTTGGAGAAAGCAAATGGAGTTTTAAGAACTTCTGTCTTGTTGCTCATGGAAACAAAACACACTTCCTAAATGCTGTATCCCTGCTCACCTATTTTGCTGACAGTTTGGGTGCTTAAATACTCCTGCACTGCCCTCTCCTGTTCCATCCTCAGGTTGCTTGTCTTTTTGGACAGAACATTACCAGCCAGTCAACAAAGCAAGTGACAGCTTGTTATTTTTTTCCTATAAGGTAGGAAAAAGTTAAATTTTAATGTCAGTTGTCAGAATGAACCTAGATTTGATTTTACAGTGATAAGAAAGGATAGAAACTTAAAATGTGCATGGTAGGTAATACAGCACTAACTGCACCAAAGACTGAACAGAAACCGCTTGACTGGGAAAAGAGCTTAATGCAATTTCTATTTGCTCCCCAGTCTTTCCCCTCTCCTGTGTTACGTTGCCCTCGACTCTAACCAGGGTCATTTGAAAGATGCTGCATGAGGGCTACGTGGGCACCAATACATCTTCCCTGACATCTCAGGGCATGCCATCAAATTTGTCATGCTCAAAGCTGCAGCTCTCTAGTACGAAACACACACAATAATAAACCAAACCCTCTTGGGCTATTCTTGCAAATGATGATTGTCATTAAAAAGCTTTTTGGTATTCTAGGGAGAAGACTGAATTCGGCCCAAACAGGGTCTCTCACTGCACGTCCTCCTGTCCTCCAAGCCACAGAAGTGGTCTCCAACCCCAAATCCCTTTTCATATCTTCTTCAGGTTAATGGCAGTGAGAATTGAAAGGATACTTCATAAATGTAGATTTTGTATTTATTACTGACCAAAAGATGCTGGGTTTTTTTACTACAGGAAAACTAATCTGAACTGTCTTTTTTGGAGGAGAAAGGCGCTGATTTTGTCAATAGAGAACTGAAATATCCTGAGTGCCTCCCGATTTCCCCACTTCTTTCCTAATGAGCACAGTGACCTCTGCTGTCTTGGGAAAGAGTCTGTTTGGAAACGCAGCAAGAACTCCCTGGCCTTCCCCCACTTCAACCATTCCCCGTCTGAAAAAAGCAGTATACATTTATCTTACTGCTTTTTATGTTACAAGAAAGAGAGAAATCCTTCTGGATGTCTGTCTGTCCCAGCTGTAGAAAGTCTATCAGAAACTCTGGTCTGGGTGGGTATCACCAGCACTTCCCAGAGGTGGTTATGTTGTCCTGAACATGTTCAAAGAGCGAGGCTCCCTAAATAAAGCAACAATTCACTTACTCTCTTATAAGAAGAGAGAGGGATTTTTTTTTTTTTTTTTTTTAACAACTGCAACCATGTCAATAGCTTCTCACAGCGGAGGAAGACCTGGTATCCATTTAAATCCATTCTGGGAATCATAAACAGCTTGTTGACAGAGGTCACATCCACAGGGGAGCTCACAGTTGATTAGCTCTCATTCACAGAGTTTTTTGCAGCTTTTGCAGGCAGTGTGACTTGTGCTCCAGGAGAAGATTTAAGACAGAGATGTGCTGAACTAACCAGAAACAATTCCAGAAGATTGTGTTGCATCTGCCAAGATGCCTAAATAAATGGGAAATGAAAATAGCCAGAATTTTGAACTGAGCTTTGCTACTTCTGCTGTGCGCTGTAGGTCTGTGTTTTTGATGTATCAGCTATTGTTCCCTATGCTGTGTTATACCGAATTCACAGCTTCTACCTCAATAACAATATATCTTAGATAATAATACGACAGTGCTTTCCATCACATTAGTAGATTTGAACTCCAAAAGTGCAAGGAGAGGGGAGAAAATTTTGGGGACATTTGAGACACAAATCTATAGGAAATGCAAATTCAGCAGTTCTGCTGTATGTATTCCCTCCTACCATCCATTTCTTGCCTAAGCTCCTTCTTAATTTCTTTTACAGTTATTTCAATTGTATAGTATTGTCTGAATTTCTACTTCTTTTTACTTCTTGTTGTTTTCGCATCACTGCAAAACTCTTGATAAAGAAACAAAAAGAATGATAATGTGTAACACATTCCAAATAAAAAAAAGCCTAATATCATCTATAACATGAATGCTCTATTGCATTAAAACTGATGAGTCAAATATTCTGCATTCACTATTTTTGCAGACTCTTTACAATGAGCTGGTGTTTATTACTACTACAAGACGATGCCCCCACCAATTATATTTTATACCGACAACTATATTGTTCAGAATGATTGTCATTTCTCTGTTAAACCCCAATTCTCTAACCTCCGCTCTGTTGGCCCTGTCTCCGAGATATACTTCAAAGTTTGTTCCATTGCTGAACTTTAATTGACACAGTAGGCAATTCTTGGCATACAATATTTAGGGCTCTCCAGCTGCTGGTCTGAAGAATCTCATTAGGGGGAAGTAATTACCAGAACTCTGAATAAAGGATATTTTTCAACTGTTTGGCCATATATTTTCAATTGCTGTTAACATACACCCTGAAACAATATTTCTGCTTGCGTAGCACTTTTTATGTAGTTCTGTTTAAGTTACTTTAGTTCTTTTTGACATCTTTATCAATGATCTGGACAAGGGGATTGAGTGCACCCTCAGCACGTTTTCAGATGACACCATGTTAAGCAGGAGTGTTGATCTACTTGAAGGTAGGGAGGCTCTACAGAGGGATCTGAACAGGATGGATCAATGGGCTGAAGCCAGTGGCATGAGGTTCAACAAGGCCGAGTGCTGGGTCCTGCGCTTGCGTCGTAACAACCCACTTCAACGTTACAGGCTTGGGGAAGAGTGGCTGGAACACTGCCCATCAGAAAAGGACCTGGGGGTGTTGGTCAACAGCTGGCTGAATATGAGCCAGCAGTGTGCCCAGGTGGCCAAGAAGGCCAACAGCATCCTGGCTTGTATTAGAAATAGTGTGGCCAGCAGGAGCAGGGAAGTGGTTGTCCCCCAGTACTCAGCACTGGTGAGGCGGCACCTTGAATACCATGTTCAGTTTTGGGCCTCTCACTACAAGAAGGACATTGAGGTGCTGGAGCATGTCAACTACCTGAAAGGAGGTTGTACAGAGGCGCAGTCAGTCTCTTCTCCCATGTAACAAGTGATAGTCCAAGAGGAAACAGTGTCAAATTGCACTAGGGGAAGTTTAGGTTGGAAATTAGGAAAAATTTCTTTATAGAGAGGGTTGTGAGGCATTGGAACAGGCCACCCAGGGAGGTGGTGGAGTCCCCATCCCCGGAAGTGTTTAAAAGACGTGTAGCTGTGGTGCTGAGGGACATGGCTTAGGGACCCTGGCAGTGCAGGGTGAACAGTTAGACTTGATAATCTTAAAGGTCTCTTCCAACCAAAATGATTCTGTGATTCCCTGTCCAGAGAAGGTCAATGAAGCTGGTGAAAGGACTAGAGCACAAGGCTTTTGAGGATTGGCTGGGGTTGTTTAACTGGGGTTGACTCAGGGGAGACCTTATTGCTCTCCAGAATTACCTGAAAGGAGGATGTAGTGAGGTGGGGATCGGTCTGTTCTCCCAAGTAAATAAGTGATAGGAGAAGAGTACATGGCCTCAAGTTGCATGAGGGGAGGTTTAGATAGGACATTAGGAAAAATTTATTCACCAAAAGGGTTGTCAAGCACTGGAACAGGCCACCCAGGAAGTGGTGGAGTCACTATCCCTGAAGGTATTTAAAAGGTGTGTAGATGTGGAACTTAGGGACATGGTTTAGTGGCGGACTTGGCTGTGCCTGGTTAATAATTGGACTTGATAATCTTAAGGGTCTTTTCCAATGTAATGATTCTACGTGTCAATGATTCTGTCTATATACACATACCAAAGAGGTTTCATATCGCTACTTCTGAACTTTGATTTTTTTACTATTCTAATGTCCACAAATGCATGTACACAGAAAAATAATACTGAGAAACTGAATTATTACTGAACACAGAGGTTTCACCTAATGTTATAAAAGCTGGTATTTCTTAATATTAGTATATATCAATGGGGTAAGATTATATATGTATATCCATAGATTACCAATAAGATGATATATATATCAATGGGTTAAGATTTTTATGGCTGTGCCGTTAACAGCAGCAAAGAAGAAATGTTGGCATTTTGTGGACTTTACCAGTGTAAGAGCAGTGAAATATCTTACTTGAAGAGAACTTCTTTTTATGCTTCCACAATTGCACACTGTTTACTAAAAAGCCCAAACAGACTAAGATCCCAACCCATGACACAGAAAGAGGTAGAGAAGGCATAACCCAATCCTACTGCCTTTAGTTGTGCACCTGAGCTACCCTGTAATCACGTTTCCCATATCAGGTCCTAGTGCAAATCAGTGCATCATGCTTTTGATGATGCTACGGTCCGGATATTAAAAAGTTTTGCCATGTAATGAACCTTTAGTTGAATTAAATGTGACATTTCATTATGGCTGGAGCTGCCAGTGACAGCTGTACTTGAAGGTTGCTGGTTATACGCAAAAGTCCTTCTTCAATTTCTCATAATTATGTCAAAACATTATCTTTATCCAATTTCTCCTCAAAAATTGGACATGAATAGAAGGAAGGAGTAAAAATAGTTCAGCTGTTTCTGGGAACAAAGAGAATAGAAATTTCTTGCCATTTGAAATATTTTCAGCAGCTCTCTTGCTTATCTGGGCTCTAACATCTAGAAGTAGCTGGAAAGCTTAAATCTGAGTTTGAGATTAGGTAGGTTTATATTTTACTGTGTCTGGTCAACATCCATTTTGATATGGCCAAGACTATAAGCATTTTTAAAGCACTTAAAGCACAGGCTGTAGCTTGTGCAGGCTGATGGTTCCTCTACCTCCCGTTCCCGGGGGAGCAGCACCAGCCTGGAGCCCAGCTGCCCTGCTGAGTGCCGGACACGGATGCAACCTTCCTCAGACAGGATGAATTTATATTCCCGTGGCTACCTCCTGCCAGGGTCTAGCAAGGAGGAAACATGGGAAGAGAAGTGAACTCTGAGAGGTGACACATGGGGGCATGAAGACCTAGCCTTGAATGAGAAGGGTTTATTCCCTGCAGATCTTGTAAAAAATGCAAGAAAGTGTTTTAAATGTCAGCAAGGGAGCGCAATTTCAGTCTGCACCAACCAAGGGTCTAGAAGAGATGAGTGGCTTCTCCTGCCAAGCCCTATTTCTATCCCAGCAGAAAGCAGAGACAATGTTGTGCTGTGTCTCTCTTCTCAGCAGCATTGCTAGGCATAGTGCCACAACATATTCCAAGACCCTCTGCTCTGCTTGGGGAAGGAGGGAAGGCTCTCGCCTTCCCAAAAGGCCACTGGAAAAGTGAAAGAAAACAAAACAAGACCAAAAACACTGCCTATTTGAGCCCGGCTCAGCAGATAGACTCGTGAATTATTACATTTCTGAACCCCACAGCAATGCAAATCCTAGGATGTGCCAAGAACAAATTAGGCTGTCTGTAGTTGGGACTTCTTCCCAGAAAAAAGCCTTTTTTCTAGACATAAGAAACAAGCAGCTTTGCCAGTGCTGGAGAACACACAAATAAAGATCCCCTCCTGAAAGTCTCCTGTGGAAAATTCAAGGCTTTATCAGAATGAAGATTTTTTTTTTCTTATTAAAGTAACTACACAACAAAAATAACAAACTGAACTTCCACTGAGTTGATGGCTTTACACCTCCATCACTGTGTGTCGAACACATGCTCCTGGGAGCTCCACGATGCTTTAAAACAAGAGGAGCTCCCACCTTGACTGCACCCAGGTGCTGGTGGGCTCTGGCTGAGGAAAGCAATTCTAAAGTCACTCTCAAGTATCCTGCTAATTTTCCAGTCTCATTTTGTCTGCCAGACAAAATTTTCCTTTCTCTTCCCAGGGCAAATGAAATCTATGTAAACAGAGAATGTGGGATGTGAGTTTTCTTTCCAAAAGTGGTTCTTCAGCAGAATGAATCAGAGGCAAAATATTAAGACACAGAAGTAATTTGTCCCAGAGCTGCTTGGACATCCTTTAGAAGGAGGCTGAAGGAAGTTTTTCAAAAATACACTTTTCTGTAAAGCACTGATCAATGCACTTATCTTCAGTGTTGAAATAATGTGAGCCAAAACTTACATTTCAGTGCTAACCAGACTTCCATCCGTAAAGAAAAACATTAGTTCAAAAGTGATGGTACTTTTAATTTATGTGATTTGCCTCAAGCTATAATAAAGAGGCAAAATATTTAGTTTGACCAACTTGATCTCTCAGCGCTGCTCTACAGTCACATTGTTGATCCCCTAATTCATTTGTGCAGCTCCAGTATAATTTTGCAGGATGGCCATTCTCGAGTAAGCTGTGCTATGCTGACGGAAGTTCACTTGAGCACAGATAACTCAAGTTAATTCAGCTGTCAAAATACAACCAAAGAAATCTGAGAGCAGTGGTGCAATTTCCTAATATTATCTTCCTCACTCATGTTTCATCTACTCCTGGGACAGTAATTGAGTAGCTACTCAGTGTAAACCCTTCGCTCTGCAGTCCAAATGGGAGAGAAGTGGCTAAGACAATCAGTAATATCACGCTTCAGCATGTCTGGAGAAATTGAGGGACACTCACATTGAATGTCTGCAGCTATTTTTAGTACCCTGCTCATGGGTTTTTTTTTATTTCTTAATGTGTAACCAGTTAGTAATCTGTAAGTGAATTTTCCATACTGACCCATGACTGTTTAGTTTATGTAAAAGCCTTGGGTGAGAGTTGTTGATGAAATGCAAGTATGTTATCCAGAGGGTCTCAACCATAGATAATTGTTGGCTCCTTCCTTACTCTAATTGCTGAGCACTTAAGCGTCAGAGTTAATGGTGCAAAAGCCACGTTGACTTTTCTCTCCAGCGTGACTGATGCAGCCACCAGTTCATTAGCTCCCTTGTCTGTTACAGAACATTACACCTCTGAAGCAGAGCAATGTCAATATAAACTGCTCAAGTTTCAACACAATCAGAATTTTCTTCCATTATTATTTATGTTTTAACACCTGATGAAGAAATATTTTGAAGAGATTTTCCTTACAAGTTAATAATTTATAAAACAAAGAGTAGTGCACTGTGGAGAAACATTCAGTTAAAGAGTAACTTTGTCAAAAATGTAATAAGAAAAAAATAATCTACTAAAACTGACACTTCTAATTAATCCGAGGAACACAAAATTAATTGGATTTTTTAGCACAGTGAGAAATAAACTTGGAGAAAGGACTTACTTCTACTTGAGATACAAAGGCTGTAATTTTTTTTTAAGCCTACCATTTTACTACAGCTAAATGGTAGCCTTCACTTAACTATGTGTTCTTCTAAACTCTCTGTAGTTAAATAAATAACATTAGGGCTTTACTTCACTTAATACCGGTAAGAAGAATTGCCTGCACAATTACATTAATCTGAATTATTCTGTTATTTCTGAACTAGCATTCATAAATTAGGAAAATGTCTTCAAAACTCCATAAGCAATTTTAAATTTTAAACTCTTTTCACTGGCCTTGGCATATCTTGGGTTCATGTTTTCAGCCTCTCTCCTCCAGCCACAAGGGATAGCAACTATTTCTCTTCCAAATGAGATTCTTGGGTAACAGCTCAAACCCAGCAGTTGAAGTTTAAAGAGAAAGACCAAAACCTGCCAGACTTGGATATTGGGCGAGTGGAAGAGCAATGAATGAGGGAAGGATCACAAAGGACTCTAACCCTGCCTGCACCAGCACCAAGTGGGCACCACACTTGTTTCTCCCAACAGCTAGGACTTGAGGAAGGCAGATAGAAAAAAGTCTTATTTTCATGCCCAGGATCTTCCTTAACCAAATGAATTCTTCCCACATACCCCTTTTATTTTATTCTTCTTGTTTCTGACACTGTTTTGTGAAAGGTATGGAGAGGATGTAGGAGCACCAGGGCTGTTTCTGCTCAGTGAAGACTCTCCCAGCAGCTGAATGTTATTTGCGTCCACACATGCCCTTCATTCACACTTGCACTGAAGCAAAACCACCTTGCAGTTCTTGCTGTGCACTGTGCAAGGTTTCGCAGGTCATGGCCAAAGCGTCCTTCTCATACATTCAAGGGAAAAATCCCCCAAGACTTTTACAGTAAGACGATCTCTTTCCTCTGAGAGTGGCAAGTCTGCAGTTATTCAATTCCACCCAATAAATGGGAACCATATGACCATAAGGCGAGGGAAAGTGCAGCTAGTTTACACTGCAGCCCTTCCACCAAACACCCCTCCAGTCTTTGCATGGGGAAAGCTTCTTCTGTGAATGTCAGACCTGTTCATGGCTTGGGATAGTGCCAGAACAGATGTGGCCCCTTTTGCAGGTCCCAGCGCAGTTGACAAGTCTCTCTTTTACTGTGTCCTTCCCCCGCCCGGTTTCTGTACCGTGCATATTTATTTTCCTTCTCAGCCTTTCCTAAAGGTGTACTTTTCTTCTCTCTGTGGATTTTGCCAGTTCTCCCAGTGCTGGTTCCTAATCAAGACTAAGGGATCTGCACTCCTCCACTTCAAGGAGTGCCAATCACAGCTGTCGTTGCTCATTAGGGAAACCACACCTTTCAGGGGGCCCTAATTTCAACCAAAAACTAGAGGCCAGCACTGGCTTTGTAACACCTGCAATGTAAATGTCCTGGAAACTAGCCACTAGCCCTGAGAGATGTGCCTCCAATCAATGACATGACAGCAGGAAAGAGGTAGAGAGCACTTTTTTGAGGGGTTGACCTTGAAAGAGATGCCCTACAGTACAACTTCTAAAGTACATCTGCTAACTTGCACACCTCTTTAACTTAAATATAATGGGAGATGCTATGCCTCAATTGCTTGCACACAGGTCCGCTAATGGTCTTTAAACAAAATGTTCTGAAGTGTCAATAATACCCAAACAGCTCTAAATTATTGATTTATGGAAGTTGGGATGCTTTATATGCCCTGTTCTGCTATTCTTTAATCCTCTACAGAAAACAGATTGCCAGGCTAGCCAGGTCTTTGTTCCTACCTAGTACAACTGTACTTATGTTGTTAGTTAATCTTCAGTTGCCCTTACAACTTCAGCTGGCATGGTACAGAGCCATACTTGTGGAGTTGCTGTTATCTGTACAGTGGGATCCTGCCTCCACCAAAAGGTGCCACAGACTGAGCGGGGCACTGCACAGGAACTGGAGATAAAACACGCCTCTCCCATCAAGATCACTTGCCCAGGCAGAGACATCCTTTAAATGAGGAATCTGTAGGCAGTTGTCTTTCCCAATTTGCATGGTTGTCATCTTTCCTGTTCTGTTTTCATACGCTTGTCCTCACCAGACAAAAGGTCTGCTCTCACTTCTCCTGAAGTCAGTGGGAACTCTGCCATCAATTCCAGTGGTAGCTGGATCGGGGCCAAAATGTTAGCCACTCCGTTTCCCCTTAAGTCATTCCCAAACAATACTTCTTTGATTACATATCAAGCCTGAGGGGTCTTAGTTATCTTCTAACCTTCTCCTTTATATCTCCAGGATCTATGGATTCCATAGTGTGGGCAGGAACTGTCTGAACAGAAGGGCCTTAAAGCCATTCAAAAGTACTTTTCTTCCCCAGCCATGTTTTTTCTCAAAGGGAGTTTGTTGCTAATTCCTTTGGGAACGAGATGGAGAAAAATGAAAAGGAAATGACACAGGTTTAATGAAATTCACCAGGAGAAAAAAACCCTGCTCACACTGAAAATGCTAACTTTTAAAATTATATTGGATGTAAATATGATACAAGCCACAAGGGTAAATTTGGTTAGATTTTCAAGGGGGTTCCCAATAGAGAGCAGTAAATAAGAAGAAAGGGGAATCCTATTTATTTAGGCAACTGCATATTCTAACAAGTCAAAACAGCTTTGATTGATTCTGAGTATCTTCTTAGAATTCTAAATGGTAATTGTGTTCCCCTTTAATTAGAGACTCTGACAGTTATACTCTTCCATAAAAAGAAGCCATACTTAGATATTTAGTTTTCAGCCACAGAGGGAAACACCACATCACTGTGTATGGTTATGGTTATGCCTTACAGATGCCAGTTGGTAAAGGATGAAATGGCTACAGGAGACAATCAGGCTGACTCAGAAGATTAAAACAGGAGTTTTAGAGTTTTCACTCTGTTCAAACCATGTCCTGCAAATAACATCATTGTGACTGGAGAACTTTGGCACTGAAATTAGTATTATTTATAAAAACAGAGGAAAAACCGAATCTGCTGCAAAGCTCAAGAGCTTTACTACAAATTGGACATACTTAAGGTGAAATATATTCACTGTCCACATAGGACAGAAGAGAATTTCTTTTTGGTTTTGCAAAATGTGCGTGCAGTGAAGAGGATGTGGCAGCCATTGTAAGTGATACACAACTCCCCAAAAGGCCGGGCATTTCAAGAAGGGAAAAGGTGCTATCAGAACGTGGCACTGTATTTTACTCCTCCACCAAACAGCAGGTGAATAAATGAACAAATACATGCAATATAAAATAAATGAACAAATTAATTCAATATAAAATATGCACATAATATTACTGGGTAGTCTGCCTGAATTAAAAAGTGGCTCTAGGCTAGGTGCTGCAACACGTCATATTTTATCAGCCTTCTATTAGATATTTTAGTGTGACTTATGAAATAATCAACTTTTATTTGGGTCACTAATATTTTGTTGAAGAATTTTGAACATGACCTGATTTTTGGGCTGCTATATGAGATCATGAGTGAACAATGTCAAAATACTCTTAATTATTTCGTAGTGAAAAAGCATGCAGGTCTTATTAAATATATGCTGCACTGCTAGAACAGTAGCATTTGATAACATTTCACAACATCCTGCAGTGACAAATGAGGTAATGTACCCATTATGCTGGTTGGCAAAGCACAACAGCAAGTTCATAATGAAGAAAGATCAGAAGCTTATATTCCCATACAGCAAACAAAGTTCGGGATTTAACTTGCACATCGTAGGGATGTTTTCGGAAAGTCACCAATGTGTCCAACCTGACTCTGTTATAAGACTTCACTGTGATATGCAGGATTGGAAGGGAAGGATGTAAAGAAAACGCAAGCAATCAAGGCTTTAAAAACGGCTGCGAGAGAAAATAACTGTCTACACAGAGGTGGCTGAGGCTACACAAGGACATCCAGGAGGTGTTTTTCAGGTATTTTTTTCTTCAGCATTCACTTTGCTACCCTATAAAAACAACTGTTTTTAAAGTAGCACCTCAGCAAGGTTGTGGAAGCCTTCTTTCTCTGATAGACATTCACTGAAAAAAGAGCCATTGAGGGGATTTTTAGGCCACTGATTTCTCTAATAGTTGTTACAAAGATAGGGAGTGGTAAACATAAATGTGTGCAAATTCACTTGTATTTGGAGAAGACTGCAAACGCCCAAAGGGACACAATAAAGCCTGCCTACCCGCAATCACCTGGCCACACTGCAACACATCTCAGATGGGGTTTCTATGCTGGACTAAAATACGCATCAGTGCAGGAAAGGTTCCAAGATGGACTGATATGAGGACGACTCCGCACATCACGCTCTGATCAGTTGTGTGACAACACTGCAGATCTGGTGGTGGAACACGGCTTGTGACCACGGACAGCCAGGAAGGATGGATTTATTCCTCAACCCCTCTGTGCACAGGTAGAGCAATCTGGGTTTGTACTGCATGCCTTCCACCAAAGGGAGTCACATGAAATAGCAAATTAGCAATGGGGTTGCATGAAACCAGCTCCTGAACTCTAATCCTAGTTGTGTTGTTAACACACTGGGTGGCCTTGGGCAAGTCTATCAGCATGTCTCTGAATTTCCATAGCTTGGGCAAAAAAAGACCACTTCATGGGGGTACTGCGTGTGCTACGCAACTGATGCTTTTACCGCACATTTTAAACTATTAAGCACCTGATTTGCCTTCTGCATGATCTCCTTCATAAAAGTCCAGGAAAAATGACCTGTAGTATGATCTGTGCTCCTTCAATGACTCTTTAAACTAGTCAGGGCAGTGTAGAGGAACTTATATGGGAACAAAAAATGAGAGTCACGTTCAGCGGTGACCCCTCAAGGCACGTTTACCAACCATACCACCGTTATTGCTTCTTATCAAGGCTTAGGAATAATGAGGTGGGTTTGTTACTAGAAAGCATTTCTTTCCGCAGCAGTTTTAAGATAGATTTGCATCTGGATAAGGCGGTATGTAAATTTGGATCATTTAATAATCGTGAAAGCTGGGCTATGAATAACCCTGAATGAAGCCAGGCGGATTGCCGGCTGTAGCTTATAGGACTTCCAAAACAGCAATGGCAAGAAGTAGCAGCCCTGCAGAAACACAGCACTTCTATTTATGCTGAGTAATTATTCACTTACTAAAAAGACTACAGCGACAAAGCTTATTCCTCTGCTTGCTTATTCAGTGTTTACCTATTTCTCTTTGAAGGTGAAAAGATGGTATCAATGGCAAAGCCCTTCTCCAAACAACACTTATATATTAATTACATATTATTATATATTGCATTTTGTATCCTATATTGTATTATAACCAGTTGTACATCACTGGGAATTTGAGATATGCTACTGTAAAGGATGCTGTTGAAGTAAATACAAAGGCTGATTTCAGATGTCAAAAAACAATTGGGCCATCTTTTAGTCCAACAGAAATTATTTTTTGCACATCCATATTTCATTTGGATTCATAGCTGCTTGTTTAAGTCATACGTCAATAAGCACACTATCTTTCAAATTCCTCGACTTTCCCCCTCTTTCGAACTGAACATACAAGTGTGCCAGATTTACTGCTAGAAAAATCCCAGCATGACTATGTTATTACTTTAATTAATCAAGGCCTAACACATGATTAGGGCATCTGGGAATAATATTACAATCAATCCTGCAAGAAGCCCATGTATATAGGATGGAGGATTTGCGTATGTCAAAAATTAATCTCCTTTGCAGTCATTTAATTTAACCTTGGGGCAGCACTTAGAGTATCTTTAAGAGAATATTCTAATGGACAGTTATCATCTAGCTCTAGACCCCCCTATGATAAACAGTACACAAATTTACATTGCACTCCTGGAGAAGTTTACATTTCTGTCCTTAGGCTCCATTTATACTGTCTATAGTTCAAAAGTCAAAGCCCATGACACAGTCAAAACACCTTAATGAAAACAAAATTATGGTAAAAATTACCGGGATGTTTCTAGAAGGAAAACCCATCCTTTCACTCAACAGGAAGACATTTTACTGAAGCCCCAAACGCTTGATTGGTATTTTGCATTTAGAAATAATTTATTATTATTGGCATATATTTGTTCCTAAGATGGACAAGGGAAGCAGTGAGATAAGGGGCTATAATTTCACATTTGCTATTTTGACACTTGGAACAACTCAGTTTCTATTACCAGAGCACTATTGTTACAGGCCACGCTTGCTTTCACCTTCTTACTACATCTCTATGCATCTTATAAAATTCACTGCGACTTTGTATTAAAAAAATTTCTCATATTCCTTTAATAATAATAGCAAACAGTTCCAGCTTTCCACAGCTGCAGAAGTTTGCTGTCCCTCGAGATTTGCCATGGCACAGCTCTTACTTCCAATCAAAACAGTGACATAGTGGCCATGACTTACAGCTTGCAGGGGCTTGATTAGGGAAGAGCACGCTACTGAGCAAATATTAAACAACCGTACAGAATTTTTAATGTGCAGGGCTTTCTATCTTCATGCCCAAAACCAAATTTTTTAAAAAATTCAAAAACAATTTCCTGCCCAAAAGCAAATGGGAGCTGGTATTTAAGGTTTCTCTTCCTCTGTTGAGGTTTCAACCAGCAGTGTTCACCCATAACTAAGACTGGCTCTTTAAACAACTTTAAGGTTACCATTTTAAATAAAAAACATCGGCACTGTTACAGTAACAGCACTGCAAAAAGTTGCACCATAACAAGAAACAATACTTATAAGGCTTAGCATCAGACTAAAAATTGCTCTCAGGTAAAATTGGCAGTTTTCCTTACAGAATTACAAGGAAATAAATACTGAGAAGAAAAAATAAAAATATGATAATTTATTTAAAAAACAGTGATTTGATATATGAGAGAAGCATTAACATTTCTGTGTTCAAGCAAAAAGTCTTGGTAGACTATATATTTTTATTAGCATCAAGAATAACAGCTATTACATTATGCCTTGTTGTTGTTCATATTGAATTTGCCTGAGCAGAATGAAAATGGGAACTAGGTACAAAAAAATTTCAGAGTTTTTGAGTTTTCTGGGAAAACAAGGCTTAAAACAGTCTACAGGACAATATAAAATTACCCACAGCAGGCTGATAACGTTTTGTAATTTAATTAGTTGCCAAGCTGCAGTTTTTGGCACTGAGTTTTTACTGAAGTCTGGCAACATCATTTTGAGAAAGTTAAAACTACTGTACAAGATTAGAGTAGCAAGAAAGTGACCTCAGTTTTCTTCCATAAAATATTAAATTAGAGGGGTGTAAAGAGCATGTATTCTAAATGCTAAAGTCTATCATTTTGTGATATACTTTTGACTGGGAGAGTGGAAAGAGACATCGGCACTTTAAGGGTCTGCATTTCTGCAAACGCTTCAGTTTGCAAGCATGGTGAATTTGGGGTTTCTGCTTAAAATGCTGGTAGCTATGAAGAAAAGAAAACCGCAGTGATGCTGTAGGGATTCACCACTTGACAGAGATCTCAAGCCACAAATACAAACGGTACATGAAAATTTCATGAGTTACAGGGTCTATCAGCGAAATATTTGCCAATGTCATTATTCCTTATTCTGCAACTTCAGGGACATGTCTGGTAAAGGACAAAAAAAAAAAAAAAAAAAAAAAAAGCGATGTTCAGCCTCTTAGCTGTAATGCTAATTCTAAATATATGTTTTAAAACTATTACTATCACATACGCTACATATTAAGTAGAAAGCCTGAGGTTATTTGTCTGTCTACATTTAATCTGATAGTCTGTTCTACCTCCTAAGAAACTAGTGTGAGAAGAGCCAGATTTTTCACCTACTTTTGTTCTCTGATAGCAGAATCCAGGTCTGCAGAATTGTTTAATTTTCTGCCATTTGCAGCGTTCAGCAAAGAAGCTGTTTACATCCAACACAGTTATACAGCGAAAACACATCTGCATTTATGGAGTTAATAGTCATCTTATTAATTTTACTCTGCCTTTTTTTTTTTTTTTTAATAGAAACTTAATGAAAACCATGTTTATGTGCTCAAAGGCACAGAGGAAATTCATTACTCTGAGGAATAACACACTCCACAAGTGAAATGAAAGTAATCTTATTTATGACAGGAAGAGGCCTTCACTAGACTCAACTCCACCACACTTGGACTGACACTGCTTGCATGAAAGAAGCTGCAAATTTAGGAACTGGTTTCAAATGTAAGCCTCATCTCAGCAATAAACGCATTTGCAGTTTAGTCTCACAAACATCCTAAATCTGCCGAAGGGGAAGTATCCAGCTATTGTATTTACTATACACATGTTACAAAAAGATTGCAACGATTACATGAAAAGTAGTGAAACGGCCTCTTGGTTGTGGTTCCTTCTTTCCACTTAGAAATGAGCCTCTCCCTGCCAGCATGCATCTACGCCTACAGCCAGCCTGCTTGCTTATCAGATGTGGCACTTTGCGTTGGTTTAATAGCGTTGCTGCGGTAACTGGAATTCCCAAGTTTACATGCACTTGGCTGTGGGGAGAAGAGAGGCTTGTAAATGCACCCGCCTGGAGAACCCTTGAGGCTGAGGAGTGGGGAGATGGAGGGACGGGACACGTGGGGAAGGACAGGTGTTGCAGGGCTGGGACCTCAGCTTGCTAAAGGACTTGATGTCCAGAGGTGTATGTGGTACCCCGCGCAGCCGCGTAATACCCTAAACAGCAAATGGAAATCAGAAATGACAAAAGGTGATTTACTGTCCCATCCACCCAGCCCTGTATGTGTATGTGCCTGAGTGTCTGGCATCCGTGTGCATGTATGCGTGACTGAATTTGAAAGAAAGAGAAAAACCATCTTCCAAAGAGGGAAAATAATGAAAAAAGGCCTGACAAGGTATTGCTACATCTATTTCTGTGTAAGATTGCATCTTGTTCTTGAATAAAATTAAATCAAATAGGAAAAATGTTTCTAAGCGCTGTGAAAGTCAAACCCTATGTTCTTCTCATGTCTGTAGACTTCAAAAGAGAGCTTTCAATAATGGAAAGTTGTGATGTACTGCAAACTGGATGGCTCCACATGCGTTTGCAATTTCTGTATCTAAACCCACGTGTTTTACATTGCTTGGGTTTCTTCCCCGAGTTGTCTTGAGTTAAAAAAGGGAAGGAAGGGGAAGCAGCAGCCAAGACTCCCATCCAGCAGTAAGACCTTTTGCCCACAAGAAGGCACTGTATGTTAACAAATAGGAGCATGCTGGTATTTGTGGAGGGAATTGCTAGCTTTTTCGTTCTTGCTTGCTTTTGCTAAAGACCCAGCACAAGATGTGTGAGTTCCTCCAGTGACAAGAAGGACAGCTGCCTTTGTCTGTCTGCAGATGTTTGGGCAGTTGAAGTCTGGATGCTTGACCAATGAGTGAGACAAGCTCTTCAGCCTTGCACATGGAATTAACTGATATTCTTGTACATCTTCCCCCAGAAAACGACTTTTAACACTCAAACAAGCTTGACAAATTTGAAGATTTAGTTAAAGAAAAACATATTTAGCTTTTCCTTTGCTTTATTCCTTTTGCAATTACAGTACGTTTGCATTTGTATAGGCACTTCGCTTTTTCCTCACACGATCTCAACTCCCCTTCTGCTTCATCCCACCACAAAACAATTAATCCTTTGTTTACAATAATAGTCAGTTGTCATGGAAATAAATATGATTTCACAAATTTAGAAGTATGAACAATTTTGGATCACATATGGAGAGAATAGGTGACATAGACTGAGCATGTCTTTTAGAAATAGCTTGGTACAGCCTGGGTGCATCAGAAAAGAGGTATTTTGGAAAATTACAAAACTTTTAAAGCCAGTAAAAAAACCTGAAGCTTTGTCTCAGTCTAAAATGTTTGAACACTCCTCCTAACAGGCATGGAGTTCTTTAAATCATACGCAACCTTCCGTTTGCACAGAAGATTGCTCAGTCTTTTTGTCTGGATTTGAACTTGACAGCTAGGAGACCAGAACTGAGACTCTCCTCTTCCCTTGACAAATGATCTATTTGCTGACAGAGACGAGCAAGGGAGTGGACAATTTCAACAGTGCTTTTCTACAGCCATATTTTAACTCCCCCCTCAACATGAACACAGAAAAGCAGGCGCAGCTGCACTGAAGAAATAAGCAATACTGTTCTCTGTGATGTCTATATACCTTGAATTGTTGGAAAGAGCCTAGAATGGGCCAAAACTCTCCATGATGACACAGCCAAAGGCCAGCACAGGGCCGTGGTACAAGCAGGGTCACTGCAGACTTGCAAGATCTACTTTCGGGTAGCGTGATGATTCTGGATAAAGCACTGCCTGAGCCTCACAAACAAGACGATAGATAGTGCCAGATGCCCATTTGGGTTGGGGGAGCTGCCAGATTAGCTCCATACAGCCAAAAGATGTTGTACAGAGAGATCTGTCGACATTATCAGAATTGAATTAAAATGAACTGTCAATAACAACAGACATAGTATATGGAACCACTTGCTTTCTAGCTGCTGCCTCCTCTCTCAAATTAAATTAGCCATTCCCTTGCCCCAGCAGAAAGCTGCCTGCCCACAGCTCAACACATACCACCTGCCCTTGGCTTTCAGATGTGGAGGGGACCCAATTTTCTCCCTTGCATGTTTCTTACACCTGCTTGAGCAGGCTCGTGTAATAAAGCAGAAGCAATGCCAGTGCTCTCTGCTCAGACAAAATACGGAGTTTATAATGAGTATATTCACACCCTTTCAAGGGGTTTTCAAAACTGTGTCTGCCAACATTTGCAATGCCTAAGTTCTCCCTCTTACAAACATGACACACTGATGTTAAGCATCTCAAAACGTTAAAAATGAAGTAAAACTTGGGTAAAAATGTCAGCCTTAGGTTCCACTAAATCCCATAGCAGAGAGAACAATGGGGCAAGCGTCCCTCTACAACACAGGAAGCCAGTCTCAGTGATAACCACCAGCTGACCCTTTTCTCCCAAGAAAAAGAAGTCTAGATTTATTAAAAAATACTCCTCAGATATTCTGGAACATGTCTGATTAATTTTTTGTTTAATCAAGTGATCAGAGGAAAGTGCCCTATATCAGTAGAAGAAATATAACTGAGGGGCTTCATTTTGTCCTGCATTAGCTGCCCAGATCCTCTAGGAGAAAGAGCGAGCTGATCCAAGCAGTAGGATTTTGGAAAGGTCGGTGCTGTGAAAGAGCCTTTTCTCAAGCTGTAGCCTGTTCCACTGAAATAAAAATGGACAGACCAGGTTCCCTGAAGTACTCCCTTGCAACAGCCCAGCTGACTACAACTCGAAAATGCTTTTGAGTTCTTGGGCTTCCTTCTTTGTGCCTTTCTCAAATGCCTCAAGGGTGATGCCAACCACAAGCTACTGGCACCATTTCAGATCCCACTCAACCCCTCCATTAACTGAATAACAGTCAAACTTACAGCTAACAATTTGCATCCTGCTATTTTCTTTATGGTTAAATAGGCGTTTCCTGAAAGCAGATCTCTGCATTATCTGTACTGAAGATCATATGTAAACTCTTGAAGAATATTCAGGAAATATAACACAGCTCATGCCAGTCTGACCTTACTCATTAATAAGTATGTAGAGCATATGTTCATACATAACCCTGGGATTGTACTTGTACAATCAAATTAACCTCTGGACCACTGGTGTTTGGCCATAATTTACTGCATCTAGTTTTCAACTGCATATACAGTGCTGCTAAGAGTACAGAAATACTATCTCATAAAAATCCTAAGGACTGATAACAAAGCTGATAATGGAGCAGAATGTTTTGCTTCCACTACAGAAATATAATTAACTGTCACTGTATTCCCATAATCAGTTGTGTCTGCATCAGAGAAAAATGCTTTTATTTGCAGCCTTTGCTGAAACTCAGCCTACAAATATTTGAAGGGGGGTGGAAGGGCCGAAGCAGCAAAGGCAGGGGAGGAAGAGACAAGTCAGTAACTTCTCCCAGACACTGATTTAATTTAAAAGGGTAGTAGGGGTTTTTTTAGTAGCTGGGGCATGGCATTGTTACTGTGTTGCTCACGTTAGTTCCACCCCATTGCTAATTACTGCTTGAATATGATGTGCTGTGCAGAGGCTAAAGAGGTCAGTCTCTGAAGCCTCCCCCAACTGACACTATCTCACTGAGCAAGTGGGAGAGCTGCTCTTCCCACACCTCCAATGAGGGATGATGGAGTACACTTGTCAGGCCAGGAAGGAGCGACCTGTCTCCATCTGACCCACACTCACCACAACAGGAATTGACCAGAGCCTTCCCTATCATGTGTGAGCACCGACAGCACATCTAATATGAGGAGACACCCACAATTGTTCCCAGCTCGGATGTTTGCTTTGAGCAGCCATCTCCACTGATGGTGCACGGACATTAAACCAATGAGCAGGATCTGTGCTGACCTCAGGTTTCAACAAATCCACAGGACAACAGATGTTGCACAGTTTCAGTGGGCCCAACAGATGAGTGTGACAAACCTTTCATGGCACTGTTTCTATTTTTTAATGGGTTCCCATGATGTGTGAAGAACCACCTCTCACTACATGAAGTCCTGTTCTCCCCTGTGACCAGTGAGTCTCAATTCCAACCTCAAAAAAACACAAAATGTCTCTTTGCTGATGAAGAAATGGTAGAGGAAATGGAAAAACAACTGTGAATGTTGTTTCTTCTCAGCTTTCATAAATGCTGAGCTGGTCTTCCTTTGACACATGCTGTATGGGCTGACAGGGAAAAGAAAATCTTCCATTTTATAAAATAAACGCATTTTTTTATACTTAATTCTACATTTAAGAATACCCCACTAGAAGATGTAGAGTTTACTGTAATTAACTTAGAAATTACCTTAATATAAACCCTGTGATACTGTTAAAATGAAACAATCCTCCATAACCAAATTCAGCATTCAGCTTTAAAGTATCAGTGCAAGGAGAGAGCAAATTAAACAAACAAAAAAAAAACCAACCCCAAAACTATTTCCCTTTCAAATCATGTTTTCTACCTTTTTGACATGTGTTGGGGAATAGCATAGGAATTTCTTCCCAAAGCAATGCATCACTGCATGAATGTTGTGATAAGGACGTTGTTTTAATTGCTTGCTATTACGTTAGGAACATATGGCAAACTGAGGTGTGTGCGCAAATATGATGTTCTCAGCACAAAACTGTGAGGATGCATCTACAGTAACTTGTTCTGAGGAGGACAGCTGTGCTCTGAAGCTCTGAGGAACGCAAGACTCGGCTTCCAGTTCAATTTGTGCTCAGCATAGCTGAAAAAAAAGAAGCTGCATAATTTGCTTCTGTTTTCTTATGGAACAACAATAAAAGAATGCTTATTGCATAATATTTTACTCCTTCCATAGAAGAAACCTCACACAATAGAGTTTGGTTCCTTCAAAACTGCAGTTTCTCTCCATTTATGTAAATCATCATTTGTATTGCTAGAACGAAGAGCTCATTGCCAAGAGATGCAATGGATAGCTTGCTCTCCTGCAAGGCGTCTTGGCACAAGAGGGAACCAGGTAGGAACCAAGCAACACCTCCTGAACAATGTGCCAAGACAGCATCTGGAACCCATTACAGAGCAGGACAATCCTGTCCAAACAACCAAATGCGAGGATCTCGGGGTATGAAATAAAGGAGGCTTACAGAACAGTGCTGTATAAAAACAAGGATCTTCATGTGAGTTTGGGTTTTTTAGTTTAAAAGAAGTTTTGCCAGCTATTGGAAGCATTCCTATCATTTCACTTGGCTCTGGACTGTGAAGGGTCTTCTGGGGAGAAAAAAAGAAAAAAGAAAAGTAGGCTGAGAGTGCTTCACAATAAAAGAAGTAAAAAATATAATTTTTAAGCCTAGAGCTAGTGAAAATCTTCTAACACCCCTCAGGAAACAGAAAACTTACCCCAAGGTAAAACTGTTGTGACATGCCCACATGTTTGCAATCATTTTCAATAACTGTAACTTATATTTCAGTGAGATTAAAGATAAGTAATTCTGCTCTGAGGAACTTTTTGAAGATAATACATATGTGGCAAGGTCTCACGCCAAACATTTAAGCAAGCTGGAAGATGGGAAATGTGTAGATGACCAGCTATTGCTGGATAAGTCAAAACTTATCAAAGGATGGTTTGGAATAGAAAGACTTCTGTTAGGAAGTGGGAGTGAGTAAGGTCTCTGAAATAAGGAAAGAGCACCCGTCAGCTCAAAATGCAGCAGTCTGCCTCTACCTCACACAGTTCCAAGATGCTGATATTCTTCTGCAAAGTCTTTTGTTGTGA
Organism: Bucorvus abyssinicus; assembly: GCA_009769605.1. Classification (NCBI taxonomy): domain Eukaryota; kingdom Metazoa; phylum Chordata; class Aves; order Bucerotiformes; family Bucorvidae; genus Bucorvus; species Bucorvus abyssinicus. The sequence continues at coordinate 29,416,016 of CM020026.1, forward strand.
TGGTGCAAAGAGCTGCTGAGAAATCACTTGATTAGTCCTCACTGGGAGTAGTGGGAGCTTGTAAGGAGGATGAGGAGCCCCAGCTGTAAGAGCCATGCCAGAGGGGCCCATCAGGAAAGAGAGTGAGCCGCCTGCACCACCTTACCAGCAGGATGGAATTCAAACCCCTTGTTTCCACCACCGGTATTCCCCAACATGGAAAACTCAGACTACAAACTAAGGCTGATTGCCAAAACACCAACAAAAGAAATGTGTTTTGCTCCTTGTTTATGCTGTCACAATTTCTAGAAAGCACTTGGATACAATAGCCTAGGACTCTATTGTTCTTTAGTAAGAGCATATAGCACAGAATAAACAACCACAGACAGAAACCTCTTGGTTTCAAGGTCAGGCAGATACAAGCAAATTCCAATGGCAATTTCCTCAAACAGTTCACCAAGTGTGTTACATTTTCCCCTCTTACTTTTGATAAACTTTGAGTCAAATAGCAAGGTTACCTTCTGAAACGGCAACATATTTACCAAAGGCTGTGCGAGAGGAAGACTTGGGTTATGTTTTTCATTACAAAACTGTGAAAGAAAAGACCAGTGAAGCCAAACGCCACAAATAGCTGCATTTGAACTATATGGGCAGCAGTGTAAGCTCTGCAGGGCAACCACTAGCTTAAATGTGTATGAATTTTTAAAGACTGCAAAAGAAAGCAGCAGAGAAGGAGAGGTGGGAGTGCTGAGGTGGGGAAGGAAGGACAGCCCAGCAAGAAGACCAAAACTACCAGAGCAAATACGCTGGCAGCAGCCTAGTTCGAAAAATATAGCTCTGGCCTTCTAGACACACAGTTTCTAGTGGCAGTAAGAACATCTTGAGCATTTTCTAACTCTTTTGAACTACTAAAGTAATAGAGGGAGAGGAGGAATCGTGGCATCTCCTAGGAGAAAAAGTCCAGCCTGCCCACAGTGGGGAGTGGGGGACACAGCTGCCCTGGCTGTGCCTTAAAGAGCTGGCTGCGGAGCCTGAATCCTGCCACTCTGGAGTCATGATCAGACTTCTCCCACGGAGGATGACGATGGGACAACTCCCTATTTCAAATCTGAACTCAGACAGTGCAAGAGGACAGAGATTAAAATCATCACAGAAGAGCTTCTTACTGACCTTCTCTGTGGCGGACAAGCTTGCAAGCATGGGAGGGGTTGCATGGCACAAGGGAGGTTACCCAGGCAAAGATGCTGAAAACAGTCTTAAGTGTCTGGGCCTGCTGCCCCAGAGGCCAGAAAAGTCTGAGAAATTATAAAAGGAAAATGACTCAGGGGCCCAGAAAAGAGCCAAAAATGACATTTGTCCAGCCTCAGGCAGCTGCCAGATTCTCAAGTTTCTGAGTATAAAATCCAATACAAACTCAGGAAAAACAAGCTCGGACTTTCATAAGCTAATACCTGTGCCCAAAACAAGTCTGAGGATCACACTTAAGCCACACGGAAGTATTGGGGAATCAAATATAAAACTCAAGATGATAAAGAGGCAAAGGAGGAAAATGGTATCAACAATTTCTGGCTTTAATCCTTGCATAAGGGCCAAGTCTGGAGCAGCTAAGACATGTGATGACCACCTGGATTCTCCTTAAGGACAAATCTGGCTCTCAGAGAAGTAAGGCGAAAACTACCCCTCACACGGGATGGGATGGGAGCAGGAGCAGGTCTTGACTGTCATATTCCACCAGCAATTCATGGTGCTTGACATGGATGCACAACAGTTTTTGCTCTTCGGATGCTGCTGATTCTTTTTCACATGAAGGAACTTTTATGTATGTTCTTGTGTCCAATCAGCTTAAAGAATTCATTGTATAAGACTATTATTTCCAAAAATCCTGAGTTTAAGATCTTCACTATAGACACACACATACTTTCAGTTTGGTGAGACTGAGAATGACAGCAAGCAACCACCTACTGGCCTTATCTATTGTAGATCTAAGGTGACAAGGACAAAGGCTGTCAAAGACTCAGCATGGTCTGTGTCTTCGGGGGCTCTGTAGTCATGATGTTTTACTTTGCATGTTTGTAACAAGTCAGGAGTTACATTCCCTAGTGGATGTGGTGCTCCAACTATAGACCAAAATTAAATTAAAAAGTGAGAAGCACTGTTTGTGTCTGGGTCATGAACTGTTGCAATCAGACCCCACATTTCATGACCATGATCAGAACGAGATCAGTTTACCAGGGGATGTCAAATACACCCAGTTAGTTAGGGTTTTTGTTTCCTTTTTCTAATTTTTTTTTCCCCCAGACAAAAATATTTTATTCACACTGAATAGTTCTTGCAGAGTTTTTGGGGATGGGATTTTCTAGAAATTCAATCTCTTTTGCAAAATAAACCTGCAGGCTAAATCTGAAAATACTCTCCTCCTTCCTGAAAGCCTTGTGTGCAAGCTACACTGATCAAATTTTACTCTGTTCATGCAGATTTCCTACATATATTCTTTAAACATCAAAAAAGTCTTATGAAATTTAAAAGTACAAAAGAAAAATTTAAAAAAAAGAAATACTGGGAAAGCTGTTAGTGTATCCTATATGCTTTTTGTCTATTTGATAATGATTGTTGGCTCAGAAATAGTTGCCTTGCAATGCAAAGAAATGGCAGAAGCTTATGAGTGCTCAATACTTTCTGCAATTTTGGCCACACAGCTGTAATATTTCCCTTACAATTACAAAAAGACACTGGGATGACTTTCCTTCCAGACCTAACTTTGTACCAAAGCTCCACATTCCCCATCTGAGTTCTCATATGATTGTTAATAGACATGTTTCAAACACTAGCAAAAGAGAACAGATCGAAAGTAGAATCAAATCAGACTTATATTTAAGGTTATAAATGTATATAGGCTATACTATACAGCAATACTTGAAAGAATTCCAGACATACCAGGTAACCCTGGCACAGTTAAGCGTACCAACAACTGTAACTCAGTCCTACTCTTATTCTGTGCTACACTTTTGATTGCACTCAAAGCATTTCAGGTAATCTCAAAGCAATCTCAGGTAAATTTAAACCTATTTTTAAGGACTTTCCCCCGCCCCATTCTCAGTTCATGCCATTACCAAAGGGAGTTAAGACTGCTTCTGTTTAGATGTTCAGATTACTTTCAAGGGTGGGTACAGCTCTGAATTTAAGGTTTACTATAGTCTTATGATACTTGATTTGAGGATAACTGCATCATCCCTGCAATATTTTTATCCTTAAGTCTTTCATACTTTAATATTCTGCAAACATTCCTAGTTTTATACATGATTAGAAATGTCATATATGGTATTTCCATGGTTTGAAGATAATGCAGTAATAGCCTTATACATATATTTTTATGTGCATATTCACTGCTATATCAAAGCAGATGGTGTGCGCCCCCCAACTAAGAAAAGCTTTCAGTCAGCAAACCATCAGGGGACCTCTGGAGCAGTGAAAACAGCTGAGATCAAGGAGCAAGCCTAGCCCTCCAGTATGTCAGCTGGAAGTTGATTGCAGTAGCTGTGCAAGATTGGCCTTTACCGACAGGGAGGACTAAGAGAGTGCTCTCCTCACAGTGTCTTGGGGCTTTAGGAGTCTGTGACTGCATGAGCTCCCCCAGGAATGGTGCCTTAATGAGCAGTGAAGCAAAAGCCAACAATGCTATGAGGAGCCTTTCAAGCACTGATGAGTAAACTGGTGTGCAACACATCAGAGCAACAGCAATCAAGCTGCTTAATTAGTGAAAGACAGCTCTTGATGTGAACTACCCCAAATTATTCCTGATTTCTCCAAAACCAGTCTTTATGCAAGATTTGGCTTATGTTTAACTACAAGAAACTTAAATGCATCTTTTAATTTATAAGCTAATTGCAGAATTTGACCAATATTATCAGAGAAGTAGTTTAAATGAGGGGAATTATGGAGGAGGGCATAACATTTACTGCACTTGCAAAATGAAGAGGCTTGCCTTAAACACAACACAGAACTTGACTTAACTTCATAGTTATTCACTCTTAATGATTTTTCTTTCCTCTTAAAAACATCAGGAAATTTAACAGTTTGCTTAGTTTGAGGGCTCAGAAGATCATATAATTACAAGACTGAGACTTGCAGCAGATCACGAAGTGTTTAATTTAGCATTACTGATTCACACAGTTCTGCATTTAAAGAAAGACATTTTTCTGGAAAATACCTCTGTATGTCTCTGCGGTCTTATCTCTGAGATATCAAAACCGACTGGTTAATCTATCATGAGAAATAGCTAATTAACAGCTTCAGAAGAAGGGCAAATCTCATCTTAAGCATTTTGAAATGCACACAAAAAGATCTGTATTCATAAAGTAGAAGCTGCATGGACCAATTTCATAATACAAGAGAGCTTCAGCCAAAACTCAGTTGAAGGCAATTATGGCAAAGGTAAGGGGTGCACTGTTGAGAAATAGCCAGATAGTTACTTCTGCACTGCTTAATCCTGTGCTAGGAGTCTTTGCCAGTAACTGTTTACATCTTCAGTTCATTGGTTTTTACAGTTCCTTTTAGGATTTCAGTCTTCATGACCTACCATAAGTCTGCTTCTGCAGTCTAGTGGTTACCGAAGTTTTCACTATGAGTGCTTTCCCACTTGCTGCAGTCAGTCAAGGCTTTTGATTAGCAGCATATTATACAGGCCTGGAATAAAGACAGACATTTTGGTCCCAAGAAATTTTGGTCCCAAGAATTTGCTATCAGCTTCAGTGGATTCAGGATTTCAATTACTGTTTCCAAGCCTTTCGGAAAAACAAAACAAACAAACCAAACTTCACATCACACAATCTCGTTGTTCTAAACCTTGAAAGGATACAAATTGTAGTCTAGTAAACACCAAATCTTTTTTGAAGTGACTTAATTGCCTTTCATTAAAAGAAAACAATGAATATGGGCTATTATGACAAATAGAGTAAAATAATAGTTTTTCATTTTCGAAGGAATAAAGATACTAAGACTTGCTAAGCAAGTCCGTAACATGTTCGGTGCATTTTCTAGTGTTTCATAAGACATGTCATATGTGGACTTAAAGAAACACATGTATACCAGCTGCATAGAAACAAAAATAAACTCCAGAGAACCAACGACCCATTTCACAGCATCTTTTAGGTCAATCCTCTGCAAACTAAGAGTCTGAATCTGTACAACTTGGTCATCTAAAATCTCCATGATTTCATCTGGTAAGTAACATATCCTGAAAAGTCTCCCATGCAAAGAAACTTGAGTACCTGAGTCGAGGGCAGCAGGGTACCATGCAGCCAGCTGGGCATTTTTACCTTGATAAAGCGAAATGTTTGTCTGAAACACTCCCCACTCCTGGAATAGAGAGGAGACTTGATAATTCATTGCCCCACACAATCCTCTCTTCCTGCTGGTCTCATCAAAATTACAATTGGCACAGACTCAGCCATGACTCCAGGTAAGCCTGTTGATCCCCACCATCACTGCTATCCACGCCTGCTTGGCCAGCTATTGCACAGTTTCACTGTATGATCAAAAGTACATACTTCTGTCTGAATACAGCCCGCTACACGCAATAGCAGCTTTTAAGCTTACTTTCTAGCATTTAAATAAACATAACTTTCTAACTTACTGCTCTACAAGTAATATGGAGAAGGTCAATGAAACTCAGCATTTCCAGTTCAGGTAAATGGATTAACTTTTCATCATTCATGCAGCACGGCACTAGAAGGAAGATTACAGTGACTTCGTCCAGCCAAGACTGCTGCCAATTCACTGCTGAGTATAAAATCACTTCAAGCTGGGGCTGAAAAATGAAGGGAAGGCCTGCCAGCTGCAGGAAATCTAGGAAAGAGGGAAATGCATTTTTTACCATTGAGGAGTAAGGACGAGCCAACACAATGCTGAATAGCTTTGAGAGCGGGGCTGAGTCATGAGATGGATTTGGGGTCCATTAGGGACGGAGACAGGGATGGGCATTGCCACAGCCCTCAGGGAATCTGCGGGTGGATGGGTTCACACTATTTAAAACTGCTGAAGCTCAACTGAAGTTAACTCTTAGGTAAGGTCAAGCCTAGCCTTAAATGAGGGACTCAGAAAACATCTGACCATATCAACAGCTCTTCTGCCTGTCTGAAAACAAAGTTTAACATAGTTACAAGTGTACAAGAAACTTAAGTTTAAACAGCACTAATAGCCAGGGGTGGAGCTGCCTTCACAAACTTTGACATCAGGTGATCTTTTCAAAACATGTCACATCTCAACAGGAGATGTGAGACTTCACAGCACAGTACCAACCCATGCAAAAAATCTGTGGGGATTGAGAAGATCCTTCCAAACAGCTGTGGCCTTCAACATCATTCATACTACTGTGGTGTGCCACTCCATTGCTGAGCTGGTCTAGCTCGGGTGTATCAGAGCAGTGTCCAGGAAGAATGATGCAAAAGATATCAAAATTAATCTTTAAATTTATTCTGTATGAATACAATTGCAACCCGTATAGGAGCATCTCATCAGCATCCAATCTTTTGCAATGTTCATAATGTGAGGAAGTTTTCAAAAACATTTTATCTTCATAATTCTCCTCTCAAAACTCCCAGTGATTCATATTTACTACAAATAAACATATGCTCCCTCAGACAATAAAACAGTGAATCTCAAGGGACAATTTTTTAATGCCGTGAAAGTAAAAAACACTGAATATTCAATCTTCTGTTATCTGTGAGCAAATCTAGACTATTTTCAAACAGATTTGTTTTAAGCTCCTGAGACTGGCAGGCTTGTAAATTCTGCACTTCTTACTGTACCTTTAGCAAAATTCTTCTCACCCTGTCAGCTGAAAGATCTGCTTTGTTTCCTTCCATGAGTGTGTGAAATGACATTAGTTTTATGATCTTTGCAGGACAAAAAAGATGATAAGTGGATTTTCAAAAGTACCTTCACATATTTTCATAAAGGTTTTGCTTGTAGACTGTCTTTTCTTTTTTCTTTTTTTTCCCCCCCCTCTTAAACTATACTTAAGCATTTGTTTCCCATATTCCAGAAAGGTTTTTGCACAGCATATATCTTCCATATATTGTTATGAAAATTCTGTTTTATATACTCAGACACTCATTAGCTAAAAAGATTTAAGATTTACTGTTCAAGATGCAACACAAAACAGAAGAAGTTTCCTAGAAACCGCACAACACAATCAAACAAATGATAATTACAAGGTTTAATTATTTTCTTGCTATGCTATTCTTCAGAAAGTTCTTGTGATTACATATTATCAGTAGTAACAGATGTGAATGGGTGCTTAAGTAATCATAAGAACACAAAGTTGCAGAAAGTTATTTCCTCTAGCAACCAATTTTTAGAAATCATCCTTTTCATTATCTATCTATCCGTCTATAATTCCTCCTGAGTACACAATAAGATTTTATTTTTTTTATATGCCTGTACTTCACCATTCCTCCTGACAGAGGATGACTTATCGCCTTCTATCATTATGATAAACTAGCCCAATATCCAGGCTTTTGCCAGTTCAGGCCTATGGCCGCACTTCTTAATCAAGAATAAAGGTCTAGCTGACTGAAGGTTAATCTACAATCAATCAGAATAGAAATAATCATGGCCAGAGATAATACAATTTTGGCTGATACAGGGTCTGGAAGAAGGTGCATCACAGGAAGAGCTGAACAGGTACCAGAGAAGGAGAATCTGCCAATAGGGACAAGAGACACTGGGAAATGTCATCAGCCAAAGCAAGAATACATAATCTAAGATCCCATGTGAGTGGCCAGGAGTTCAGAGTAAACCACATGTAAATGTATCATGTTCATACACATCTCCGAGGGCTGTTAAATGTCTTTGTTCCCTGCACTTCTGCATGTTCTACAAATAAATCATCCTGCATTTAGGAAACATGTCTGGCCTTCCCACTTCCCTAACTCCAAAACATTTCTACTGCCAGTGCTACCATATGATCAAGAAAAGCACCATCTGTCTCTTCCAAATGTGGTCTTATTCGTTTACCACTTCCACCTTACAGTCTGCATATGCTGCTTGTCACATATTTGCTTCTTTTCCCCCCAACTTCTCTTCAAAGCAAAGAAAAAGAAGGAAAAAGGCCACCATAATGAAATACCACACGGTAACCATGACGTAAGTTTTTTCAGGTTAGCATACAGGGATTAAACTTGCTGTTTTTCCAGCCGGCACATCATCATAGCTTCAGATAAGCATGCAAATACTTCTCCCTCCATATTGCAAGTTTTTGCTAAGCAACTTCAGAATTTTCAGAATGGGAACAAACACTTCAGCTGAACTCAGAAAAGCACTTCCAGCATTATCATGCAACATTGACTCTCAGCTGCAATTTCTTCTGGTGCTCAGAAGTTCAAAACTTTCACAGATATAACTGGCAGAAGTGCCATTCTTTCTAGAATTGGGTAGATACCAGAATACACCCTTTCTGCAGTCAGAAAATTGGTGCTGTGCCTGGATGATGCAAAGAAGAAATAAACCTACAGGTTCTTTTTCATCTCTGGAAGATGTATGCCAGAGTGATTTGAAAATTTTCCCTGATGATTTTTACTTTGTGGTAAAGAAGCAGCCGTCCCAGGCGGTAAGTACCCCAGTGTGTACATGGCAAAGACACAGTGGGGAATGGTCATTTTATTTGCTCTTAGTTCACAGAAGTTCACTATGCAGGGACAAAGTTTAAACAAAAATGACAGATATTTTCTTTATGGAAAGAGAAGGAATATTTTCATTATTGTATCCAAAGCTTGATACCAAACCATCCACACAGTATATGCCTCCAAAGAGTTAGCAGCTTCAGGAGCACAAGGGGCAAAAGCTGAAACATGACAAGACCCATGATGTAACAGAAAAACAGAGTGACACATTTGTAGATCTTTTAGTTGTCAAAGCTGAAAGAAGCCTGGACATCCAGGACTGCTGTGGAGCAAGCTAGCATTGAGGAGGACATGTAGGTCCTGGCAGGGTGAGCTCTTGAGGGGAATAGGCTCATACACACCATGCTCTCTAGCTGCACTCTCTGTACTCCTGATGCTGTCTCCAGGACCCCTCTCAGCTTAGCCCCATGGTCACACAGGGAAGGTCAATCTCAGGCCACATTTAGATCCCAGGAGATTTTGTGGCTGCATTTCCACTGTTATCTAGAAAAATAATCAGAGGCAATTCAAGCTGGTCTGTAAGATGCTACTACATTGCACCCAAAGCTTCCTCTGCTGGCACGCCCCACTGCTCGTCTAAAGCCTGTACCTACGTGCAAGCTGGCCTTCAAGATAGTGTGGATGTTTGCCACCTTGGCCGTACATATAGTGCAAACATATGCAAGGCGTTAATGATTTACAGAATGGACAATACAAAAAGTGAAAGAGAGAGCACAGCAGGAACAATCAGTCACCACTCATCATCCATTTATCAACATTGTTAAAAATAACCCTATTACCTATTTCCCATGAAAACAAGGCAATATAGCATAATCTTTTAATGCAAAACAAAACTATAAATCAAACAGCTTATTTTCTAATCTTCCATCTTGATGGTGAAAAGTCTACACAAAAAAGCTTACCTAAAATACAGCATTCAAAATGTATCAGCCTGTATCCTCTACACTCCATACTTAGCATTCTTATATAGCCTATGGCAATAGACTACTTTATAGAACTACTGCTACTGGTTCCCTGCTACTAGCAAGTTGTTGATTACCCGTGGTTATGAGTATGCTTTCCCGTAAAGCACAGATCTGCCAATACTCCCAGACTCATAAGACTGCATTCCTGGCAAACATCTGTAATTCTTTTATATCTCTGGCTGACTCACTGCAATAAAAGACAGGCCCTTGTAGGAAGGTGCACAGACACCTCGTCTGCCCAATGTCAGCCGCAAAATATCACAGCAAGGCATTACAGGCTACGACATAAAGGATTTGGCCAGGTAGACCTGGCTATTGCTGAGGCTGGCTCATCCACCAGGCAGGTTGCTGAACTTGTGGAAGGGGTTTGTGCAATCTAAAGCTCTGCCCTGTACTTTCTACTCCTGCCTTAGAAATTTGTGACACTCTGTGCGCTACGCTATCTTGCAGTCAAATGTGCATTTGAGATTGCACTAAAAATACAATACTAACTAGCCCTTAGAGATTTTGTAGTAGTGTTTTCCACAGATTGTGCCACATATGATAATAATTTTTCAGGTTTAAGTTGCCAATTTTTAATTACCTAAGTCACCTTTAGCTCCTGTATTACACTCAGTAAATTCCTGAAAATGTACAGCTGATTATTTTTTTATACAGGTGATAGAAAAAGTCAGAGTCAGGGCTTTTTGAGATTTAATTTTTACAAACATCAGGGAACTTACTGAGATTGTAGAAGGCAATTACATTAACAAAAAACTTGAAATGACTGAATTCACCTGTTTCAGGAAGGGAAGAGGAAGAACAAGAAGGGAGCTATATTTAAGAAAACAGACTCAAAAAGCTAAGCAGCTTTGTATACAAGACTACACCCAAATCAAACTGCAAGGTAAAAAGACTTCAGGAAAGTTACTGTTTCCTAAAAGACACAAACCAAGAAAGAAGCATAAAGCAGAAAACCTAGAAGAACAGAAGGAGATCCACTTGGCTAAATCATGAGATCTTCACTGACTTCAGAAATAAGAAGTCATGGGAAGTGCAACTCAGCTCAGACCACTACAGATGAAATACAGGCACACAGGGGCAAAATCGGGACGCACCAAAGTGCTTTTGATGTCCCCTGAGAGGGATGGCAAGAAAACATTTGAAGGAGAGAAAAGAGAAACAGGAAATGACAGAAGGAATCTCAGGGATATGACAATAAAAATTAAAGATACCATCATTAAATGCAAGGTAAATCTATCCACAGTTATCTGAGAAGGTTAATGAGTTTGATGCCTTTTTGCTGTGGTTTTTTCTAGGAAAGATAATGTATTCAGATGGTTAAAATGATCATGGATAGACTACAGGAAAAACCACACTAGATAAGCTGAGATGTTTTCATGTCAGCTGGACCAGATGAATTGCACCTGAGAGAATTCAGAGAAGTCAGTGTACTAATCTCAGACCCATTGCAGGCTTTCTTTGAGGAGGCACAGGCAACAGCTAAAGTTTTAAAAGGCCAGAAGGAGGCAAGTATAGTGCCTGTCTTTAGGAAGGGGAGTGCAGGAACAGGCTAGATTTCAAAACAGTGCCATATCACCACAGGAGAAGCGAGCCCCATGCTGGGAATTACAGACAGAACCATCACATGAGAGAAAACATGAAACAAACCAGTCCTCTGCTCTGCAGGGATGACTCTGTATTGCTCCTCCTTGTGACCATTGCTCTTGAGGAGATACATGGAAAACTTGGAGAGAGCCTGGAGTGGAGTGCCTGAAATCACCGTGGTGCTAGCAAAACCAAGAATAAAAGCTCTCGGTTTGTTTAGTCTGGGACACATAAGACAGGAAGGAACAGGGGAACATTTTTCAAATACTCTTCTCAGTCACCCTTTACCTAACAGACTTTTCTATGCCCACTGAGGCTGGGGTTAGGTTTCGGGAAGACTTAAGGTACTGGATGTTAGGAGAAACTTTTGCAGTCAGGGGAGTTATGCACTTGATTCTCTAGGGGAGTTTTGGAAATTTTATGGGAGTTCATGGGCAGTTTTTAAGAACTGGGAAGACAAACATCTGGTAGGAAGGGCTCAGTAGAACTGATCCTGCTCGAGGTTGGAGGATGCACTGAGGAACGTTTCAGGGTCCTGTCAGACTCCTTCTCCTGTAGTGCACAAGACCGGGGAGTTGGGGCATGATTTGCTCTTCCTCTGGACACACACACATATGTGTGGAACAGGCTGCCCAGGGAGGTGGTAGAGTCCCCATCCCTGGAGGTGTTTAAAAGCCATGTGGATGTGACGCTGAGGGACATGGTTTAGGGACCCTGGCAGTGCAGGGTGAAAGGCTGGACTCGATGATCTTAAAGGTCTCTTCCAACCAGATGATTCTACAATTCTATGATTCTATAAATGCCTTACCCAATAAACTCTCTAATAGATGTATCGGTATGCAAATGTAGCTCTCTTCTGGACGTCCTTAATTCAGTTTATAGACTTTAACTATGTCAAACAGAGGAGAACAAGGAACTCGGGCTATTCCTTTATGTTATCGGTGGGAAAGGACATGAGATTGCAGCTAGTATTTCTCCAAATTATGACCAACCTGCTTTAAATGGAAAAGGAACATGATATCCCAGACGCGGCAATGTCTAATAGTTCCAGATGTGCTCCCAGTGAACTTGGCAGTAAAAATCTGGTAAAAATCTGTCGATGCTGTAATCTAGCTAGGGGATTTGTCATAATGAGGAATAACTTTTACAAAATGTTCTTGGTTCAACCTGACACATTGATAAGCAGGGGGTACCGCAAAAACGCCTGTCCCACCTGTCTCAGGTTTGGCTGCACACAATGAGGACCCACTTCAGCTTGGAAAATCATTTAAAGGACTCAATTAAACTTTTGCTTCATACACTAAGAGAATGAGTAGGAGATACGATCATGTGAGATGGTTCTGGAACGGAAGAAAACAATCATTGTTCAAGAAATTAGACCAGGAGTCAGGAAACCACTTCTAGCCCAGGCTTTTGTGACCATTCTCTTAGTTACTGGAATGTGTCAGTCTCTCTCTTCACACTCGCAGGTATATGATGGGAATGAAAGCACCCATCCATCTTTGTACAGAGATGCAAGGTTGGAAAGCAGAGTCGAAGTCCTGCATCTAGAAATCACGATTAAGTTTATCCAAAGGTATTACTAATTACCTGAATAGGGCCATCATCTTAAATAAAGGCATGAAGGAGAGGATGAGATTTTCCTCCCCATCAGTGGCATCATGCAATGGGCTAACACAGCACAAAGGAATCTGACAAGGATTCCTCACATTTTCAAGGAAGACTTGCTGGTATAAAACTGTGGCAGTTTACAAAAGGGTGGGTGTCTGACACAGGTGGGGTATCTGAAACCCTTCATTTCAAGTCAGAGGTAGCCATCTCTTGCTAGAGAAACTCTTACAGTAGGGAGGAAAGAGTTTTGGTTTTCTCATTAGAAGGGAGAGATGATTCTTGGGAGAATCCTCAATCTCACTAATTCTTTAAAAAAAAAACCAAAAACCTGCAAAAATCGAGCCCTTAAATGGAGACAAGAAGGAGCTGAATGGTAGATGGCAGTGTTCTCTAAGGATGGTGACCATGTACAGACTCACAGAGGTAACCAAAATTATAGGATAAATTATCAGCTGGATTAAAACACACAGATGCTTGACAGTTATGTGGACCTACACCAGTTTATTCTTGTTAAGAAATTGCCAATTGTTCCAGATCGATGTAGACATCCACCTGAGAGGTTAACAGTGTCAAGACATTCAGATACCATGCTGATAGCTCCAAACACAAATGGAAATTGTGCTCTTTACTTGAAAGCTCATCATCATTATTTACTACTTACACAGCATCAATAGCGTGTATTTTGGGACTTAACAAAAACCGTCTAGAAGTCAAGCCTCAAGATCAGAAACTGCCTATCACTGTTGTCATTCTAGTAGGTGAGCAAAACTATTCCCTCTCTCTTTTCAGTTTAATTACATCTGTAAACATAGAGCATAGAGTAGCACAAGACCATTTCTAATGGTAGGCGCTCCAGCTTTCTAGGTAATGAAGTGAAAACAATACAGAAATGTTTTTGAAAATGTAAGTATCCTGAAGGGAAAACACACATTTTCAGTATCTATAAATCTTAAACTGGGACCAGGCTGTAAGTTTGAGAAAGCACGTAAGAGACAATAAACTCCACACAGATAAACAAACCTAGTTACTTGGAGAACAGCTGACAAACCTATTGTAAACAAGACTTTTCAGGTGATACAAATTGCCAGAGCCATTGCAGAGGCATAAAACAAGATACTGAAGATCCAGCAGAAAAAGATGAAACCAAGAGGATGTTCAAACTACAAAGCACACAACTCCTTTGAATTACTCTGACCTGACTCAACCGACCCTGAAGCACTAAGGGTTTGAAATTGCACAACTGGGAGATGGGGAGGGATGGATTCCCACTTCACTCTGGACCAATTACAAAAGCACTTTTTCTTCCTCCCACCTCTTTCTTTTAGCTATTTTCAGAACAAAATGTCTTTTTCATATTCTTGCCAAACAACCATGAATAACATGCATGCCAAAGCCAATAATTAGCATATACAAGCAAAAATCACAGAAAACATGCATACTTTTTATGGGTGGGTCTGACTGACAGGTGCTGTTCCCCGTGTAGTTAACCAGATACAGAAAATAGCACTGGCATCCACTGTATCAGTAGATGTAAGTATTCCAGTGCTCAAAACAACACCGTGGATTTCATATAACCAGTTTTTCACATTTCAAACTACACAAGACCTTTCAGGCCACTAAGCCTTTCCAGAGGAGAGGAACTGCTGCAATGTAGTATCTGCCAACAAACAAGAAGAAGATGCTTTCAGCCATAATTACCAGCTGTTAACCCATTGCCCACACTGCCTTTTTCAACAATTCAGATTTGAACTATCTGCATGTTTTAATAAGCTTTTTTAAAATTTTTGTTAGCACAAAATATTTTTTGATAGGTGATACTGTTTTTAGTCTCAACTTTTTTCCACACACATATGCATTTTCACATTTCGATATGCATAAAGATGACATAACAGATACTGCATAGATAAACATTGCTGCAGTTCTCAGGAAGGGGAGATTTGAATGCGGGAACATTAGGTGACTTAAGAAAGTAATGACAGCCAGATCTGGTAATGCGGTGATATTTACATATGTCTCAAATATCAGACTTGTACAGAATAAAGTTTTGAAGGGGCTCTGACTGCAGAGAAGGAGAAAGCTGTAGTAACAAAGAAGATAATTTCATAGTCTGACAGAGTGAGAGACAGTACGAAAACTTTCACAATGACATCACTGATACAAAGAATAGGTCATGCTAGCATAAGAAGCCATTTTCAGCTTGAAGAAATACAGAGAAAGGCATTCCTAATATTCTAGGTAAACTCACTTCATTCTCAAAACATCATAGTTTTAAAAGTTGCTATATTATAGTGACTTTCTCTTTCAGCCACAGTACTTATCCATTTCCTGTAAGAAAATCTGTGTTTCCATCTATTTCAAATATCCTTTAGCCTTTTCAATTACAAATCACAGAACATTCATCTCCATTACACTACTATTGTCATTACCAGATCCGCCACCAGCTCAGCAAATCTTTTACAGCTCCAATTGCTGGAGAACAGGATGGTGTATCAGGGAAGGATCGCTCTGAAAAGAGCAGGTCTTTCATTTCCTTGTACTGGTCACTACAGACACAGGCACCAGGCTAAGGCAAGCTTTGGTCCAGTATGCACTTCTTATTTCCTTGGGATTCTGAATTGTTTCCATTAAAAAGAAAACAAAACCAAAAAAAACCACCTTCCTTTCATTCCTGTTCAGCTTTGGCATTTCCAAAGCACAAGCACACTCTCAACATTTCTTACAGTATTCTCTTCAAGTATATGGTTTACAATAATAATTTTAAAGTACAGAAAATTCTACAAACATGTAAAACTGCTGAGTTCAGATGTTCACAAACCTGACTCACTAAATTCCTGAATAAGAACAACAGATGTTTTCCATTTGCCTCAGTGCTACTGTATTTATTTAGCTACCCTGTCTTGTAGAGCAAAATTCAAAAGGAAAAGGGAATGCGTGGTAAAACTAGGCGGCAAATAATGAGAACTGGATTTTTATCAGAAAAGGTCTCCTTTACTTGAGTAGTTTTAATACCACCATTTCTTTATGAAAGAAAACCTCAAACACATCAAAGTACTGAAAGTAACTGACCTTTCTGAAGTTCTTTAAGCACAAACATTAAAATAATGGAGTAAACCCAACTCATTTCTTTCATAAGGCAAAAACAAGACTATGAGTTGGATTTGACACATTATCTTGGTGTTTTCAGCTTACAGCAAGGTCAACATCAAGTGAAATGAAATGATGAATCCTGGGGGTGGGGGTGGGGAGGGAATCATGTAAAGTAATCTGACCTAACTATCAGTGGTTAAAGCAATTTAATTACTTAAGGGTGTTGTGTAGTCAGTCAGTCTCTACAGCACGGACTAGCAATCAATTATTTCCTTTCACAGCATTTTTATCATGCATTTTTGTATTTTGGTATAAAAAGAAAACATAGCTATTGCACTAACATTTTTCAAGTGATATGTTAAGCATTTTTGACATGCTCAGAAAAGAGTGAACATAAATAAGTTTGCTGTTGCCATAAATTTAAAGTAAGTGAATTTTGATTGCATGATGGAATTTTGGTTATACAAATAAGTTTGTTTCAATGATATATTTTAATTAATTTAAAGTATGTCCCACTGAAAGCTTCGAGCTTGTATGCAATATATCCATACATGCTTCTTAAATACCCACTCTTCCCAAGGTCCAAAAATAAAGCCTGCCTTGCCTCCCTTCATCCCCAGCTCAGCCTCTACCACCACACCCTCTCATACCTGTAGCTCTCTGTCATTGCCAAGGTCTGGAGAAAGCATGGGAAAGGGGATGCTTTGTGTGGAGTGGCTGGGAGGTCACCCAGCACGTAACTGCTCCCGCGTGGTATGCTCTGCTCTCAGGCTCCTTGTCTCCAGACAGTGGGGTGGTCGACTTGAGCTCCCTGTCCCACTTGAGCTGATAAGACAGGCAGCCAATATTCCTATCAGGATGAGCCAACTGTTCAAAAATACCAGCTTAAATTTTAAGAAACTGCAGTCAGTAGAAATGGAAGCTGTAAAGCAATGATAAAAATCACGGGGAATATCTCTTAACAAAGACACATTTTGCAACAACTACAATTAGTGAAATATTTGAAGATGTGTAGGAGCATGGTGTGTATCATCAGTCACCTGCCACCACAGTGACTGCATCTCAAGTACCATCTTTTTACAAGACAAATCTGTTGGTTTTTTGATTCAGTTTTTTCTCAGGTGAAGCAACACCTGGTGCAACCATTAACATCAAAACAGAATTAGCATCAAATGAAGATGTATGTCTGCTTTGGATGTGCTAAAATAAGAAGTGCTGGGTTGTCAAGTGCATGCTGAGTTTTTTGATGCTGCTTCCATTTTACAACACAGAAGAATCCCATGTATTATGGGATTCATGGTACTTGACATTGAACAAGAGAGAAACTTCACAAAAAGTTAAACTCTCATTCTATAGTAGGAAACATTTAAGATTAACTTCACGTGGATTCATGAGTTTATAAAGAGTTGAACTGCACAGAACTACCCAAAGCTTTGCTTAGAATATCAAGCATGTTTAACTTTAGCTTAGAATATCTACCATCTCTAAAATGAGGTTGTACAGACAAGAGAAGTCACTTTTTTATCCATAACAGCAACATCAAAAGGAATGAAAGGACAGGAGATATTAGTATTTTAAAAACTCCTAAAATATCCACAGACAATGAAAAATTGAGCTGAAACTTGACCTCATATTTTAGTACATAAAGCATCATCTAGAAATCTGCCATTAGAAACAGGTATTCACCTTATCGAAGTCAATGGAAGATTTACATTATAGCACTAGCTGTCAGAAACTGAAGGCGTTTGAGTCAAATTTTATACCGCTTCTATCTTCTTTTCATGGCATGGGAACATCTAAGGGCTAAACACTGACCTTCTATGTTCATCTTTATGCAAGATACTATCGCTGGCAAAGCTGGAGCAAAAAGAAAACTCCCCTTATAACCTCAATTTAACTTCAGACGGATGTGCATGGTACAAAGCCAATGAAGTGATAAATAGTTCCTGGCAGCTCACCCTTCCTACCTTGAGTAGCGTTACAGTTTATCATTGGGGCTGGCCATTCAGCACAGGAAACAGGGGAAGCAGTGTCGTGTTGTCTCAGGCTATATTCACAGATACTTCACAGAAATCCTTGGCAAATAGTCAGCAAGTACTAAAAAGCATAAAAAGTGGCTTTATTTTGCAAACAGATATATCTCACAAGGATCCGCTAGGAAGCCCAGGAGAGGGGAAGCCTAGGCTGGGGTTAAAATAGCTAGTTTATTCACTTCTTCACAGAGCACAATAGTTTTACTGATTCACTCCACAAGTAATTTGCTAATTTTGCACCTTGGAAATGAGTATGTACACACATCCAAATCAACATTTGCAGCAAAGGCATGTGAAATGGCTATTTCTCAAAGCAAATCCCAATGGAAACATTTTAATGATCTTATTACTATTTGTAACAGCTTCTTT
The DNA here is from genome assembly GCA_009769605.1 of Bucorvus abyssinicus. Classification (NCBI taxonomy): domain Eukaryota; kingdom Metazoa; phylum Chordata; class Aves; order Bucerotiformes; family Bucorvidae; genus Bucorvus; species Bucorvus abyssinicus. The sequence continues at coordinate 29,434,328 of CM020026.1, forward strand.
GACAATATTGTAACTTAAGAGCCCAATTCTGCAATCGTTACTGCCAATATCTCACAGCAGCAAGCTACTTCAGTTGACAATTTGCAAGAATACGACTGAACTCTAGTTGCAGAAGAGGATCTTTAGTAATCTGCAAAGTCGTCATTCTCCCAAAAACAAAAGAAGAGGGATTTATAAAAATACTCTCTCTTCTCTCCAGTGCTAGCCCTGAACAAAACAACATTCAGAAAATTGCCTAGCAAATGACTTGCCAAGTACAAGTATGGCTGACAATGCTTTTCCCAGATCTCAGTCTATTCCTCTTCTACCACAGATTTTTAGACGGCAACACTAACTAAAGAAGTTAATAAAAAAATAATTTGAAATTAATGTCATAGGCTAAATGACCCCTGCTGTAATGCCACTCAAATGTAGGAATTAATTGGTGTCCATGTGTTTAGCATTTGCTATTTGAACAAAGAACAAAAAGAGTGCCAAATTTCTTGACAATTTATTTCTAATTAAACCAACCATAGTGTGAGCCTTTACATCTGCAGGATTTCTCATGGAAAGAACAGATCATGTACAGCATAATGAGTATCAAATGCAGTAAAAATGCACAATAACGTTTGTAGTGCAGAACTTAGGAACTGGCTGCTCATTTGTAAAATATCTGACCCTTCTCCCCTTCCCAAAACCAGGATTTGTCTTCTGCACTGAAAATTACAAGTAAGTGAAGAAAAAGTAAATAAACTTACAGATTAAATAAATTCCTTTTGTTACCAGCAAATTCCTAATGGAGACAGAAAAATGAAGCTCAATTTCCTGACCATAAACACTATTCAGTAACGCATGGCACAACACGCACAACACAGAGTAAACCTGTTTGCAGAAGGCTCACCATCAGATTGGACCTACTGCTCAGAGCCCCCAAAGGGGATGTTTTTAAGCAGATGGTAAGGAACACTGTGATAGTAAAAGTGCAGGGAAAGTATGATCCAGCATGGGTCTGTGCTTGTACCTTGAATTCATAGTCCACTCTTCACTCTGTCCTAGAAGAGTCCCTCTACACTGCCTTCTGACAAAAAGACAAAGCCCCACACAGGTTTGGTGCTGTTACAACCACTATTACTGTCACCAGCAAAACTCTGGGAGGTCCCAAATCCTTGTTCTGGTTCCTCGTAAATAGCCTGGGTCAAGCTGCAGACCATGTGTATTATTTCAGCTGCTTCCTCGTCATCTATAGTCTCTACTCAAGGTGAGTCTCAGATCCCAGTGCCTGAAAAGTGGCTTCAATCCTTTCCAACCTACCACCTTCACCAAAGCCCTCTACAGTGTGAAGTGCTTGCAATAGATGCCTTTCCTAGGTCAACAGAAATATGGTTGCCCCCCACCTTGCTGAGGGTTGAAGTGATATCTCTCCAAAATGACGCACATTATTAACATCCTGTTTCACAGAACCATAGAATGGTTCGAGCTGGAAGGGACCTTCAAAGATGCCATGAGCCCGAACATCTTCAACTAGATCAGGTTACTCCAAGCCCTGTCCAACCTGACCTTAACACTTTCAATGTTGAGGCATCCACAGCTTCATCACTAGACTGAACTTTGCTCATTTTAGACCTCACTGAGAGCACTTTTGAAGGAAGTTCTACCTTTGAAGGGATGGAAATAAAAGTTTTGTAGCAGGTTTTTTTGGGAGGTTTTTTTGTTTGGGGTTTTTTTTTTCTCCTTTCTATGCAGGGAAACTGCAAAATTGCCTGTGGGCAGAAATGTTAGCCATTCTTGGAGAACAGATTAACAGCCAGCGTGCAGGTGAGACTGTCACAGGCATGTGATAAATGACTGTAGCATGACTGCAACTCATCATGAGACTCTCAGCTCTTTAGAATATCCAGTGAACAGGACTATAATGGATATATATTTTATACAGAACTACAGATATACATAACCTGGTCTTACACTAGATAAAATATGATAAATAACGTAGGAGAACATTGTACACCTACATTCAGTAGCATTCAGTAACAGACTAAATGAGAGGCTATACACAGAATCAGTTAATCATGCTAAGGCTGCTCTTGCCATCGAAATAGACAGTATTTTTAAAGTTGAAGCAGTAGATTACAATGAAATTCTACACCTGATAAATAAAGGATTTTGTACACAATCTTTCTTTTCTTTTGAGGCTGGAAATGTCATTATCAGCACGATCTGAAGTATGCGTGTCTCTGTGTGTACAGATGCACACAGATGGACACATTTTAATGCTTAGAATAATGTAACTGATCACTTTCCAGACAGGAACATGTGGCTCCCTTTCTTGCTGTGTGTCACGCAGCCAAGCAATGAATCTAGACAGGATTCCTACTAAGAGCTTCGGGGTTATTATTTTTTTAGAAGTGCCTATGTTTAGAAAATATTTTTGCAACAGGAAAATGCCTGTAACTAACTGGAGAATCATGACACTTTTTCAAACAACATCAAATTACTCATTGCTATTGAAGTCAGGTAGCCAAGCAATCAAGCAGGAAGGCACATGAACTTCTAGTTGTTGACTGTACATAGCATGTATACTACACAGTTACAGAAAGAAGTCTTCTATCATGCTATAATTCATCTATTTGAGAACGCTGACAAGATTTGGGACACTCCCAAACAACAGACAAAAAAATGCACCCAACCTGACTTGCTGTCATGGGATGGCTATGAGACTATCCACATGTATTTCAGCTGCTTTTTTTCTAACTTCCAGCTTTCAACAGCGATTAGCATAAAAAAAGCACAGCATCACCCCAACTATTTTTTATTGGTCTTAGAGATATAATTTGTCCTTGCTGATGCACATTTTTGAAGAGAACAGGGAATGTTTTCATTGGCCTGGGTACTGGAACTTTTACTGAATAGGCAGATGTGGAAACTATTTCACAAACGCATGAAACATCCCAGCTCCTGCAGGGTGAAGTGAATGGATGGAGAAACGCTGCACACAGCAGGTGAAACCCTACTCTGTATCAGTCAATGAGCGTTCTGCCACTGCCTTCAGGGCTAGGACATCACATTGCTCCCCTCCTCACACTTCTCATTTGAAAATAAGGTGTTCTGATGCTCTCCAGTCTTTAGTAGTGAAGTTAGTAATTAGGCTATTTCACTGTTCGATGTACATTCCCTTTTTCTCCTAATACTTTAGCAATTTGTTTCAGTAACGCCTCTGTATCTGACATTTATTAGAGCACAAATCTATGTTAGATCCTTGCTAGCTCATCAAGTCCAGCAGCAGACTACTTGAGCCAGCTTGACAAACGGCCAGAGTTCAGAGTCTTTCCATAAATAATGACTTTGTCTTGTCAGTTGTTTTGGCCTCCGCTGTACAGCAATGCATTTCCAGAGCAGATGGAGTCACTCTCGGCTGCCATCCCCTGTCTTCTGAACTTCCTGTTCTGCGTATGGTTCTCATCAGCGCCCATTCTGCACAGAACACCTACTTCATAAAGGTGACATATGTCTTTTTTTAAAGCAGAAAGAAAATGGATGAATATTTTTTGTGATTATAGAATTAAAAAAAAAAAACCTGCGTTTGAATGAAAGCTTTAACCACAGTGAAAGCTGTGCATTGTTTCAGTTAAAAAAAACCCAACAACAAACTTCAAACGGGCTTAAATTCTATTACAGATTATTTTAAAACTTTATCTCTTTCATGTAAAAATGCTTTTATGATGTTTAATTGTTGGTCACATAAATGTTATTCTAGCCACTTATTATTAACTTCTGCATTTATAAAAATATTTATTAGTTTCTTCTGCCTTATAATTTTGAGGACTGATTTGCACAGTGGTGTCTGAAGTGACCTTGAAAGTTAAAAAATGCATCAACTCTCTGAAAAACCACCTCCTCTGCTGTCACAGTACATTATGTGCATTGTGGAATTCCCATACACAGCTGCTCACAATTCTAACAGCTACATTTTAGATGCTGTTTTGCAAAGTCTCTTTTATTTTAGTGTCCTTAGAAGTTAAATATGTGGGGAATCAATTTAAAAATATTGTACATTTGTGGAATTATCCATTAAATGGAAGTTTTAAAGACGTTATGTTTACAACAGCTATGCTTCCTTACAGAATTTTAAAGACAGATGTGTAGCCAAGCCTAGCTATGACCCTAGACAAAATTAGTTTGAGGGAAAAACTGCCAAAGACATATACTTCCTAAATCTTTAAGTCTTGTGATTCCCAGCTCTCATTGCTTTGATGTATGGAAGGGAGTCACTCCCTTTTCCTACTCTAACATATTATAAACCCAATTTGTGTGGCACAGGATCATCACACTGGATGCATGGTTCAAGCAGACCTGGCCAGATGGTGTGGCGCAGTCATCAGGCACGTGCACATATGGCTCCCATATTTCAGTAAAAGAAATCTCAGCTACGCACCACTCTATACAGCAACATGTGTCGTGCAGCCCATCCATGGAGAATCCAGAGTGCTGAGGATGTGCCAGGCCTATTCTGCATACACAACATAAAGGCACTGCACAGTTTCTGCTGCACAACTACTGCTTTGATGGGAAAGAGAAGAGGATGGCATGAGGGAGTGCTGAAACTCCTTCCTATTGTCCCCTTGGTCTACTCCATACAGTACTTGTTAAGTCCTCAATTTGTTAAGTCATTAAGAAGGGAGGACCCAGTTACACAGGTCGTGGCAGTCGGGCAGACTCCAAGCATCCAATCTTAAAGGAAAGCTGAGCCACACCATCCTTGCTGGAGCCAGAGACATGAAGGTGGAAGTGGATAGAGCACGTCTGGCAGGTTTTGCAACTACTCTGCAGATTAATGTGGTTCATCTCATTTTACAACCACTCTGAACAACATCTTTTGGAGTGCATATAATGAGGGCTTCTAGCTATTGCTGAAGTACTATCAATCATAGGTTGAATCTATATATTCCCAACATGTAATGATGTTGTAAAGAGACTTTATTTGCCTTTTTGTTTGAAAGCAAGACATAAACAGGAGAATCTGTATGCACGGGTAGGGCATGTGTCCATATTAAAGAGGATCCTGCTCTGACTACCTTTAAAATGTAAAGTTTTTTACCGTGTTTGTAACAAAGATTTGAAAAAATACAAGAATTTTGTTAGTTACACAAAATAGGAGCCCCTTTTCATCTTGAGTCAAAATGGTTTCTCAAAAAGAACCTTGACAATAATTTTTGGTAGACATCAAAGAATAAAAGTTTTGAATTGTTTAAACGCATTGTTTTAATAAGATTATAAATAGTTGAGGGGAGGAGAGTGGAGCAGGGTTTCCTAAGGAAAATATTCTCACCACCTGAGTGTTTCAAATGAGCTAAGAGTAACTGTCTTCTTCCTGCAGGAAAGAGGGGTGGGTGTTCAGAAAAGCTGGAAGCATTGCTACTCAGTTTAAACTAAAAGAGGGTTAGAGATTTAGACTGGACATAAGGAAGATTTTTTTACCATAAGAGTGGTGGGACAATGAGACACTGGAACAGGTTGCCCAGAGTCATGGAACACTGGAAGTGTTCAAGATCAGGTTGAATGGGGCTTTGAGAAACCTGATCTAGTAAAAGATGTCTAGATGGACTAGATGATCTTTGAAGGTCCCTTCCAACCCGAACCCTTCTGTGATTCTATGATTCTACTCAATTATTCTCCTATGACAGTAATGTCACGCAAGCAACTTTACTATACATTCCTCAGTTTGTCTACTTGGACGAAAAGATAAACTGAGGAACATATACACAGGTTTCCTGAAGGGGCTCAAACAGATAGGCTTTGATTGAACAATTGAGAAAATTAGGTCGCCCTCTATAGCCACCCCTGCCTTCAGCGTACCTACTATGGATCTAGGTAAGTTTTTATGACAGTTACGTTCTAAACACTGTGCTGTTTAGAAATATTTTGTTGAGCAGAAACATTCAAATGGAGGACTTATCAGGCAGGATCAGCTGAAGCACAAACTTGTGTCAAGCTGCATTTCCCAGTGCCATGACTGACACTAACAGGGCTGGGAAGCAGGAATTCCTCAGATGGAGTCTAAGCCCAGAAGTGATGCGATGACTCCAGGAGGCCTTCTCTGTGCCTCTGGCAGAGGCCATGAAGGCTCTCTCTGAATTTCCAGGGAATGGAATGTGGGATGCTCTCTATTACCTCTTTGAAACTGGCTTAGACTCTGCTGGTGAACACATCAACAAACGCTATTCAAAAACTCAGCAGAAGTTTAATTACAGGTAGCTGGGTAGCAATCTTCTAATGTAAACAGTTCTCATGTACGTATTAGAGCTGGCTCCATGTCAAAAAATGTACATAGAAAACCTCTGCTATCTAGGAAAGAACTAGTTATAACTCAAGAAAAATCCCCCATGAATATCCATTTGTGTTTGTTGATTTAAATGGAAAGCTTTGATAAACAAAAATGGGAGATAATGAGAATGATCCATTTTAAGCCATTTACCTAAAAGCTCAAAATGGACAGAGTATTTCAATATATTATAATGGCATACCTAGATCAGAATGTCTGCATTTAACAATGTCTTCTGACAAAGGTATTTGCCATCATCCAGAAATTTTCATGCTTCATTCCTCCTTTTTTACTTTTTTTGCCAGCCTGCTGGAAAACAAAGTCAAGTTCAGTGTTTCTCATATTCTTGTTCTGAACAGTTCTCCCTTTTTGAATCATATCATCCATATTATATTTTGGTTTTAACTTTCTCCAGCTCTCCTCTGTCCAATTAGAGGTTTTATTTCTATCTTGGTTTTGTGCCTGCTGGGGTTTTGATAGTGGGCGAGTGGCTATGGAAGTGGTTCCTGTGAGAAGCTTCTACAAGCTCCCCAGGATCCAAGTCAGACCCACCGCTGGCCAAGGCTGAGTGAATGAGAGATGGTAGAAGTGCCTCTGTGACAACATATTTAAGAGGGGAAAAACCTGTTGAACATTTTTTTTGGAGAGGAGGAGAATGTGAGAGAAATAACTATGCAGACACCAAAGTCAGTGATGAAGGAGCAGGGGAGGTGTGCCAGAGCACAGACTCTCCTGCAGCATGTGGTGAGATGGCAGGCTGACCCCTCTGCAGCCCATGGAGATTAATGGTGGGGCAGATACCCACCTGCAGCCCATGTAGGACACCATGCTGGAGCAGGTGGCTATGCCCAAAGAAGGCCATGACTCAGAGGGAAGTCCATTCTAGAGCAATCTCTCACTGGGAGGACTATACCCTGTGGAAAGGACCGAAGCTGGAGCAGTTTTCAAAGAACTGCAGCTCTGTGGGAAGGACTTAAGTTGGAGAAGTTCATGGAGGACTGTCTTTCATGGGAGGGGCCCCATGCTAGAGCAGGGGAAAAGTGTGAGGAATCCTCCCCCTGAGGAGGAAGGAGCAGCAGAAACACGTGATGTACTGACCACAACCCTCACTCCCCAGTACCCTGCACTGCTGCAGGGGAGAAGACAGAGAATTCAGGAGCAGAGCTGAGCCTGTGAGGAAGGGAGGGGTAAAGGGAAGGTGTTTTTAGGATTTGGTTACATTTCTCATTGTCCTACTCTGATGTGATTAGTAAATTGGTGGTGATGTTTAAATTAAATTGATTTTGTTTCCCCAAGTTGAGTCTGGTTTTTGCCCATGACTATAAACGGTGAGTGAACCTCCACTGTCCTTTGTCTCAACCTTTGAGCCTTTTGTTATATTTTCTCCTCCCCAACCCACTGGAGAGAGGCAGGAGTGAGTAAGCATCTGCGTGGTGCATTGTTGCTGGCTGAGTGGGCCTAAACCACGGCAATTTCTGTGCAGTCCTGCCATTCTTCAAGCACGAATCCATGGTGTGCACCAAACTGAGACCCCTCTCTTCTAGAGCTGCTCACTCTTTGAACCACATTCAAAACCGAGTTTGGCACTGTTAGATACATGACAAAACCTTGACTGCACACACATGAAGGAGCACAGAGAGATGAGAGCAGGAAGAGGAGCCCAAATAATACCCTGCCCAGCTACTCCTAGGTCCATCACTGGAGCCATCAACCCACCAAAGGCCCACTTCCACAAGCCCAAAGGAGCACAGGGGCACAAAGGCAGGTGGGGAACTTAAACTGAGGACTCAGAAGAAAGGATATATATGTACATATGCTGTGTGTGCATGTAGCTGCTGGAATACAGCTTCAGCCTTGCTACTGGTTGGACCTGGGGACATGGAGCTCAGCAACCTTGCCTCTCTTGGGGTGTCAGGTCCAACACAACATATTTTCGCCTACAAGTATGACAAAATGTTTTCCTTTTCCACTGGTAAATGTGATTTCAGAACAGAAATAAAATCAGAGAGTACTTTAAAATGCTTGAAAAAGAGGTTAGGAGAGATACTGTAGCTCTTCCAAACCCCCACATACTTTGTGTTTAGCTTTCCAATATCTATTAGCCAGCTTACAAATCAGGAACAAAAAGGACTAGAAAAGTCTTTCTTGACAATCGTCAAACCCTTGTTATTAGTTTCTCAGTTTTGTAGGCCACCATACTGTACAGTCCTACTTAGGACTCACTCCTACTGAGCTCTGTTTGGAGAACAGGCTGTAAGAGGGGGATTTCTGCTCCCTCTGACCTTCACATAATTGAGCTACTCCAGTTAGAAACTTGTTACTGATTTCCTATGTTATTAATGATCAGGTTTATGCTGCTTGTTTTTACACCAGTAGTATCCTCTGGTAGATGGCAGTCAGCACCACTGTTTGCCTGGGTTTTGCCTCACAAGCTTATTTACAGAGAGCAACCAACTCCTTTCTTTGCTTTTGCTTGCTATGCTATGCAATTCAAACTAGCTCGTGCACCCACCTAGGATACTCCTGCTTTGCTCCCTTTTCTTACTAACCACTCTTCTCCATCCTATAAAAGGCACATGCCTCCTTAGCATCCAACAAGCTCTCTTCTTAAGTTGTTTCAGCTACACTCAACTTTTCATGCACGTGGGCAAACAGAACCGTAGGAAACTTCCTAGCCTCAATTCAGCAGCATTAATGCTGTGTCTGCCCAGCTGTACTTCGCTGTCCAGCTGTAATTTGCTGCCCAGCAGCAACAGGCTATAGTTCAGGATCACCTGTCTGTGATCCTTCAGTAATATACTACCGTGACTCCTTCCAGCCAAGAAAATCTCATTATTAGTCTCAACATGTATTTTGAACTACAAAATTCTGTCCCGTTTCTGTTAAGCTTTAACATCATTCAGTTTCTTTTGGCATGACAGCCCACCTTCCCCTGTACTGACAACTCTGGGTCACCAGCAACCTATGTGAGCACACCCCTAATATACTAAAGTCATTTATGGGATCCCACCACTCCTGTAAGCACCATCCTTGAAGAGCTTTGCTAGTAACGTCTCTGGATCCTGATCACTTTCCTTTCAACATGACCCACTGTTGCTTCCACATCCATCAGGACTTTCTTGGAAAAAAAAGCCTTAAAAATAAGATCTGAAATGTGCATGAGTACACAGCTATTCAGAATTCTAAATCATACCTGTTTTCTGAGATCTTTCTCAGGCCTCTTTCTCAGGCACCAGGAACTTACGCTCCGTTTCTTTGACTGCTTTGTTGTGGAACAGAAACTGCACATAAATAAGTCAGTTTTAAACAGACATGGCTTTGAAGTGACTCTTCTTAAAACCGATCTAGCTGGCAGATACTGAAAGAATTACTACTTTGGCCATACTAAATGCACCCTAAAAACTGAACAGAAATATACACTTCTGGAAAGTGGTATAAACTAACAGATTGTTATCAGGGAGGAAGAAAGTTATCTGGAAGTGTCATTTAGACTGACTTGGGAATGGTTATCAGGAATAAACAACGCAAGATCTGTGAAGAACAAGCGTATCCTGTTCAGAAAAGCTATATAAGGAAGATTCTGTGCCCCAGCCACAGAGGCTATATTATCAGCTCTTTACAGTGCACTTGAAATAGAGCCCTGTGTAGTTCTAGTTTGAAAGCCTCTGAAAATCTATTGAAATGAAGGACAGGGAGAACTGAAGAGGCATCTTAATTTAACAGATTTGAAAAAATATCCTTCTTCCTTCAAATTATTCATGGATAAAGCAACCAGACATTCCTGCTTTGGCAAGAGTAAAATACTCAGGAGTTTTATTTCAGCTATGACCCTAGGGAATTGGTCCTTTCACCTTGGTCTGTAGAAATATTTTGAAGCTGTAGAAATATTTTGAATCTGCTCTCCCTTCTTGTAAAAACAAAACAGGAAGAAAAGTGTGAAAAAAGTATCTTCAAACGCCTGCCAGTGTGCCTAACATAAAGCAGCTTTCCTACTGCGAGGGTTTGCAAGAAATTGCATGCAGATTTGCAGTATTCAGGTTATGCTGTCATCGTCTTGGAGAATTAAGACAGAGTAAAAAGTAAGCTTACGATGTGGAAAGAGTAGAAGATAGGACACGCCTAACTGAAGCAACTAGCAAATGTCTGATCAGTACAAAATTCCCAAACCCTCATGACTGGGGAGGATTTGCAAAGGCCACCTAGAACCAAGGACGATGCCTGCCTGAGAGAGCAGAATCCATCACTTCCCAAGCACCACACGTTAAATGCCAGCCTCCCAGAATGAGTGTGGTGCCAAAAGTGAGACTTTACATCCAAGTCCAGCCCACACTCAAATTACAGCAGCAATTTCTATCGTTGCATTTTACTCTTCAAGGAGGCAAAGAGCTTTGGAGAACATCAATATTTACATTCAGATGTAACAGGAGAACCCAGAGTTCACACCAGTTTCTCAGTGATACATCGTACAATGGTTAAGCCAAGCCTTTTGACTCCTGCTTTGGTCCTCATCTTTTTGAGCATGTTTGAAGTAGCACCCAGCTAATTACCAGACACCGTCAACTTCATCACATGGCTGTCAGGGGAAAACTTTTCCCCTTCTCCAGGCAAGTTTCACATTGGTCTTGAGGAGAGATATTCACAAACATGAATCTACATAAAAATTAATTTTGATGTCACATTCTCAGAGAAATATCAGTGCACTTGTAGTTTTGATGTCAAAAGACATTGCGGCATCTTAAATCCTGAATGAGTGCTCCAGCCAGGAGGTTTATAAATACTGTTTAGGTGACCTGTGACATGAAGCAGATCAGAAGTTTACTGGGATTACTGGGTTTACTGTCCAACTGTGAAATACAGCGCTTTTATTTCTATTTCTATCTCATCATCACTACTAATAGAATATATTTCATCTGTATCTCTGATATAATTTAAGTCTATTTTTTTATTTCCTTCTGGTATTTGAGGCTTTTTTTTTCTCTGCTGAAAGGTTGTTATCTGTAAAAATGTGACACCTGACCATCTGAAATGCCAGTACATGTTCCCTGCGATATGAATGTTTGCGATACAATCCTGCAAAATCTGCTCAGGCAAGAGCACAAGAAAGGAATTCAGCGTTAGATCCTGCCTTTGCAGAACCATCTCTTCCAGCCATGGGTGGACTTTCCAGGGCACGTACCTTCATGGAGGTACCTGAAAGTGCTTATGTGCACCATGCAACTCAGTGTGTCTCCTGGGTTCACACCAAAAAATTAATACAAAAGCTACACCTGAAATGACATCTTCCTTGACAGCATTTAAACAATTTTAATTTCAGCCATTTAATTTCAGCCATTTTAATTTCAGCATCCCCATACTACAGGCAAATAATTCTTCATACAAAGACTCATGTTTTAGACCTGTTTTTTCCCATATCTCTTCCAAAGTTTTCCAGAAAAGCCTGGTTCCTTATATGATCTTCCAACTATTCGTTTCCCATTGTTTAATTTCTCTACCTTTTCAAGTAATTTATGACTAAACTTGAACATAATAAAGAGGAGGATGATTTAATTTGTAAATGTCCATCTCAATTTATGCAAAATAACATCCTCATTTACCTGACAACTGCTGTCCAGGGTTAAAACATAGAGCTAATCTCTTGCAAAAATCCTAACCAGATGTCATTTTTACTGGATATAGGACAAAGAGAGTTACGTACTCTTTCCAGTTCTTGCTGCCTTGCCTTTGTTCACAGTGAAGTTCTGTAACCTGTTTACTAATCGCATAAAATTTTTCTGGAAATGATCACAATCTTTTCACATTTTCAAGCAGAATAAAGTGAAGAGGTCTATGTAATGAATAGCTCCGTCCTCCTCCCCTCATGACGTGAGAACACTCACCAGCCCGTTGCTGATGATACAGGTCTCTGATGGTTAAAGTCTTTCCATCAGGAGGAGCATGAATTTATCTACTGTTATTTATCTACAGCACTCTTATCTGTGCTGTTAAAAACCGGGGTGAGTTCTGGCATGGGTCATTGCTGCCTCCTGCAACCCCTCGCCCTGGGCACTGCCCTCCCCTGCATCCCAGAGGTTTCCTGCCTGTGCTTGCAGGACTCAACAGCCATCTCCTCCTGCCTTTATTCTTCTCCCCTCAGCAGTTCACTGTTTGTGCCAGCAGGAAGGTAAGGTTCCTAACTACACCCACTTAGCTAGGTATGCTATCGGCCACATCTGTTTCTTTGCTGAAGTTACTGTTTTCAGTGAGTTACATATGACTCTAACTTAGCTGCTTCCTGACATTCTTACAAACCTTGGATGAACACCGTCTATGCCTAGTGACTTTGTGAAATGGTGCTTCCCTCCCTGGTTTATCTCTTTTCTTTAGAATGAATACCTCTTTCTGCTGGCAGCTGACCTCTATCACCTGCACTGACAGAGTCACATGGAAAGCCCATGCTAATTTCAGTGACAAAAGGATGATGTTAAAAACTGCCTCCACCAACAGTTTTATTTAAGTTGGATTTTTTTTCTTATTAAGATTCCAAATTAAGATTACATTTGTAAGGACTACACTTACATAAAACCCCCATTACAGTGCATTTGGTGCTGAACTTTCAAAGAACATCAAAGTACTGAACTGGCAGAAATCACTGGCTAAATCCTAGGGATCCAAGTTTTTTGAAGTATTCATCTTTTGGCAGCTGCAGCTTCTTCTGCAGGTGCAGGGAGAACATTTTATTTAAGCCAGTTTATTCATCTGGCTCAACTCAAAGGCTGGTTCACTCAAAGCTGAGAAAATCTTCAGTTGTTAGATACAGAGAACCAATTTCCAATTTACGGATAGAAACTAGATAGCAACGGATGAGGTCTAGTCAAGTGAAGTTTTTAGGACAGTAAGATCTGTCAGTTCTATTATTAACTGGAAAAAACTTGCATTTAAATTTATCAAAATGCCTTTGAATTTAGTTTTTAAAATGCCTTCAGCACATTTAAAGAAGCTATGTATAACTGATTTAAAAAAAACCAGTTTGCAATTTAAAAAATTAACTTCACATTTCATCTGGAAAGAGACTGGTTCAATTTATGGGCAAAAAATAATCTATCAAAAAAATTGCCAACAGAGGCTAAGCTATGCGGTTGCTTAACTAAATGTGGCTAGATATGTAATAACTTTCTAAGGAACACAATAAGTCTAAGTATTGTGTTGAAGCAATAGTCCCTTGTGGAGCAGCATAACCAACAGCTACTTAAGAATAAATTATGAAAAAATACAGCTAGGACTTAAGCTAGCACATCAACAGTAGTGTGGTATTGCTTTATAGCAACCCCATATCCCAGAAGCTATGCTCCCGAAGGGGACATAAACATGCCCCCACTGAGGCACTATAAAGCTCCAAGACAACTGGAATACCTGCCTTAAGGAATCACTGCTAACTGGTTCTCCTCTTGCTGTATTTATTGGAGGTATGTGTTAAAAAATGCGGTGTTTTATGTTGAAAGACAAAATGCAATTTGTGTCTAGACCATCTGCATTCCACAAAGCATTAAACAGGGCCTTCAATAGCACAAGATATCTACCCGAGACAACTCTTGGGGGACCAGGGGAGCCCCCCTCAGCACGACTTCCCAGCAGGAAGAGAGGAGGATGATGTAAGGGAGGTAGATTAGATTAAAATGAATAAAGGAGAGTGTATGAAGATATAACCAGAGTGCTCTTAGAGACAAATGCCAGAATGCTGTGGGGATGGGTAAGGGAAAAGGGAAGCGGGATTTCGCACCCATCCAACAACACAACTGATTGTCCATTAGGATGCATTTCTGCTGTTAGGAGGAGACAAAAGCTGCAGGACCACGAGGGCACCAGCTAGGATGCTGGAGGAGGACTGACACAACTTCTCCTATCTCCAGGAGGGTTGCCTGCTATTTTATTTCACTGACAGTTCAACAGCCAAGGGAAAGACTGAACAGAAAAAGCAAAAGGATACTGCAGTGAAAGTTACGGAATCTGTGAATTTGGCTGATAAAGCACTAATCATGTGGAATTAAAGTTCATGAAAGAAAGGGTTGTCCAGGCTGCCCAGCAGCCAAGGCGATGGCAGGAGTCCTCACCCCTCCCAGCACCCTTCGGCACTGTAAACCAGCTCCCTCAGCCATGCTGGTATAAGCTGATAGACACACTGCACTGTGAACCAGATAAGGGAATTAATCCAAGCTAAAAAAAAACAACCAGTAAAACAATGCTGTAAACCACTGTAACTCTCTGTTGATCTGTAGTGACTGGGAACTGTTATAGTTTTTCATTACTTGTCCTTAGAAAGAACCTCTTTTCTGCTGAATTGTCCTACATATGGAAATATCTTTTTTTGCAGGTATTCAAGAAAATTGAGCAAGCCTTTACATTATTACATTAGTATTTATAATAATTAATAAATCTTCATTGTTATTTCATGGTGACATTTTGCTTTTTTTCTATGCTGATCTCTATGTATGATGGCACTGGCTCATGGTGTAGCATTTGCCTGGGTGAATTGAGTAACTTTATCTGAACAAATCATCACTTGTGCAAGTAAGAATATACACTATAAAGCTGCATGCACAATTTCAGATATCAGTCAAAAAAATCTGCCTCTCCTGTTCTAAACCATATAAATGCTCATATTCAAGACCATCTTTAGAAGAAAATCTTCTGTTACATATAAAGTGTGGAAGAGGCCAAATTCATACAAGAAAATGAACTATTTACTTCCATTTCCCCTTGCTGGAGAAAAAACAGAAGCGAGACACTGCTTGCACAGAATGCAAACTGACTGTGTGAAGGAAATTATGAAATGAGCTAGTGGAAAAGGCTGTGTTTGGAGGAACGTTTTCCTCTCTTCGTCTATTCCCATGCAAAAATCCAGATAACAATGACTTTCAGGCCAGCTACACTCCCTTCTGTGCTAATAAGTACCTTTCTCTTTGATAAACAGGGTTGAGGAACAAAGCCAGTATTCCTGGTGTGCACCTCTCCACTTGATCACCAGCACTGGCCCTGCTCTCCACCCAGCCTGGACACACGGGAGAAAGCATGAACTCAGCTTCTCCTCTTAGATAGGTCTGAACTTCAGATATTCTCAGCAATGCACAGTACCCTTTCAAGGGCTTCATGGATTTACCATAAGCAGCCAGAAACCTGAGCTGAGATCCCCTCTGGGTGCATCTGCAAAATATCAGAGAAGCAGTTTCTACGAAAGCTGGGAGGGACCGCAAGGGAGCATTTTGCCCACAGTGACTGAAAATTGTACCAAAGGGCCTTCAATAGTAATCTTCTCAAAGTAGCTAGTGAATCATGTTCAAAAAGCTCTTCAGAGAAACAGTCTCATCATCTGAACTGTAAAGTCAATTAGAAAAATCACATGGACCTGATTCTCAGGGGTGAGAAGCACCAGCCTAATCAGTCCTCATCCCTGGCCCTGGTAGTAACAAATACCTTTTGAGAGTTTGCCACCAACAAAAATGAATCTCAGGCACCTAACATGAACACTAATAGTACCAAGGCACCTCTGCTACTGAACTGTATAAAGTGTAAGTGAAAGGCTTTGCCTGAACAGCCTTTTAGCAGCCGTTTCCTCAATCACTGCTATACCTTCTGTATGGTATTTGATACACGCTGGAAAAAATGTAACCAACTGGGAGGGGCAGGAGCACTTACCACAGGCATAAGCCAGCATGGTTATTTCCACCCTTCAACAGTAGCTCTGTTTTTACTAACCCAGACATAAATACAGAGGCTGATTAATCACAAAATGTCTGAAGTACAAATACTTTCTATCCTGTTTGTCAAGGGAATAATTTAGCACAGAACAAAACTGGAAAGCAGACAACAATTTAGCATCATGATATCCATTACTTTCAGTTCCCTTTTGATAATTCAAAAAAACTTTATATTTTAAAAATTAAACAACATTAAATTTTAAGATGAATACCATTATCACATTTGAGTGGCTTGTGCTTTTTCCTCTTGCAAAGCTAAAATTTAGCATCATGTAGACAAGAAGGTGTGTGTCATTAAGGTTTCCCACAAGGTTTTCTGCCAAACAAAAGCAAGTAAAAGGGTTTGCACTCTCAGACCCATCAGTGATGGTCTTTTTGTTTTACTATTTGTGGCAACCCTCAGTTCAGACTGCAATTTTTGATCTAACAATGTTTTCATCCCCTAGGAATATTCTTCTTGTGACATTCAGTAAGGGCCTGAACAGACCCATCAAAAATCAGCCTCATTTAATGCAGAAAATTCTGCTTTTCTAAGCCTTTCCAGAGAGCAGGCTGAAGATGATTGCCTTAAAACCAAGCTTCAAAATCAGATGCTTATTTTTTTGTAGTGCACATTTTTTATCCTGAATTCATTGGTTGTCTGGAATATTTTTAATATTAGGTTATTTCCCTTCCCTTTCTTTTACTTATAAAAAAGATTTTTAAATTCCACTGGATTACTCAGTTATAATGTAATGATGTGAAAGGGTTAAATATAGTGTTTCGGTCTGGTTTTTTCCTTCCATTTTTTCCTGTGAACACTAATGGAGTAATGTTACATAACATCATATGTTTGTTTCTTTCTTTCTCCTTATTAGGAAACTTTCAAACAGTACCTGAATCCCTAATTTTTAGACTACTGAACTTTCTATTCCAAGCATACTTGCAGGGTTCCTGATATAGGGCTTCTTAATTGCTACTGTCATCTTCACCACATCTTTCAAAACTTTGCAGTATAAATATAATTGTTCTATCATGATTAAAAGACCTTCAAAACAAAGATCAAACCATTTTTGTTACTTCTCAGATGAGCCAGTGTTTTCTTAACAATAAACACTCACACTTCAAAATCTTACATGGAGTTTTATCGTCCACCCCAACCTCTCATCACTAACATTGGTGTGTGGGCAAACTGGTCATGCCAGAATGTTTTTACCAAGGTTAGGCTAGCTGTAAGGTAACGTTAATGTTACAAACAGTCCAGCTTTTCTTGTGGGATGTTTATCTTCCCCTGACTTGATTGGAGGTAGAATTAGTACTTCAAGCTATTGTTGAACCCATTTTGGTTTGTACTGCACCAGTTTTTACGCTGTAAACCCTTCTGGTTTGGATAGCAAACACAACAGTTTATTAGGGGCATGACCCCTGAGCATGCTGATGTAAGTGGAAGAATTCATATTGACTTCAATGATCTTTGGTCTGATGCCTAAGTAAACTGAAAGACATAACCACTATTCAGTTAAAAATAGTAATGCTCTTGAGACCCTATAAAGTTTTTAGGGGTGAGAACCATTAAAATCAAAAGATAAATTTTCAGCTCAGCATTAAGGATCCTATGAACAGCTGCCATTGATAACTACAGTGACCCTTCAATAAACTTGTAATTTGCATAACCTGCATACTTAGATACTTGACTGCATGACTTGCATGCCGACCAGTGGGAAATCAGATTTGCCATAGATTTAAACAACAGCAATAAGAGCTTGCACAATTCCACTGAATTGCTTACATATTGCTCTTTTGGCAGTGGTGTGCCTTGAAAAGAATGAAGGGCTTCTAATCTCTTTATATTGGAAAGTCGTTGCACACAAGGAAAACAAAAAGTAATTAACATTAAATTCCACCAAAATTAAGAGGAACATAGATTCATTAATCTGTGATAAATTAAAAGAAGATAGAAAGTGTTTGTAACGAATGTTTTTGGAAAGCTCCAGTCTTAAAAAAAAATCCCTAAACTTTTTCATATTCTCTTTCCACTTAAATGCTTTACTACATATAGAAAGAACACATCTGTCACATCAGTGATGTCTGCATCTTATGTGAAACAGAAACATAAAGTCCCCACTCCCATAAATCTTTTAACATGAAATCTTTGCAAATTAAAGAAAAATGTATCAAAAAATCAAAAAGAAACACACAACTTTTCTGGTTAATCAAATATAGAAACAGATTCACACATATATCCCCAACAATAGTTATTTATTTATTGGTACTCTATGCCAAATTAAAATAAATTAATATCATTAGTTAATTTACATTTTATATTTGCTAGTATTAGTTCATATTAGTTACTCAAACTCTATACCTAAATCATTTTTCAAATGGAAAGGCAAATTTTTAACATTAGGGAGATATAATAAAAATATTTTAGGAAATAAGATTTTAGGAAAATAAAAGAGTTGCTCTGTTAAAGCTGAGAATATTCTGCAGGTGTTTTCACTTTGGCTGCATCCTCACCTAGTGGGTCTGTGAGAGAGATTCACACCATGCCTCTGAATGCAGTAGCTCCCAAAGTAGGGTTTGCCCATCTACAGGTGAGCCCAATTGCAGAAGCTGGTACCAAAACAGGACCCACCAGGGCATGAGCCTGGAACTGGGCTGCCCAAATAAAAGCTGGGAGATGGTAGTCTGGCAGATCGGTTTTCCTCAGAATAACTTAAATGCAGGATATATCTTGTAAACCTAACAAAGCAGAAGGAATAGCATGAAAATCTAGATTAAGCATGCACATGGCAAATTCTTGGTCCAATTTTGCATTACTGTTTTTTTCTAGCATCTTCTTGTTACAGCTCTGAAGCTACTTTACATAGTGGATATTGCGGATGAAATTCACCCTAGGGCAACAAGTCATCTTTCAATTCAAGCCCTTACAACATGAATGGTGCTTATGTGATGGGATGGTATGGTCTTTGATGCCAATTCGTTGTTAAAATTCAACAGAGGACAAGGTAGTTTAGCAGGTGTAGGTGACTATCTCCCAAAAGGTCCGCCCCTGAAAAAAAGGCAAGCTAATAACAGAGAGACTTGCACATTTCAAACAAGATCAGGTTTACCAGTAAAGAAACAATTATTAGTTTGAATTGGCCATTGCCGAAACATTCAAATACCATGCAGAAAACAAAATCACCACCCCAGAATAAATCCTGCAGTGCGGGAAAAAATCAAAGAGATGTATTTTATGTCAGTAATTACCATCTGTAAAGCAAATCCTACATTAAGCAAATTTAAAAAAAAAAAAAGGGCAAAAAAACCCAGCATGGAAATAATTGTTTAGTTATTATGAACAGAAGAAAATACATTTCTCTGAGATTAACTCTGTGTCAGGTTTGGAGCCTTGAAAGACTGCCAGCAGTCTGGGCATACATATTTTACCACTGAAGTATGCTTTTGTTTCAGAACGGCTGAGACCCCCAAAATGATGTAATCCCCAGTGGAAGATTGACAAGCTTTGAGATATTCCAAAACACAGATGACACATGAAATAGCAAGTAATCAGTGTAACTATATTGTATATTATCCTGAGAGAATCCAAGAACACAAACCTAATGCACCAGATAACAGCATTGCTTTCAACAAACCAGGAGCAGAACGTCACAAAGATTTTTACAAAGAAGAAATCATTCAAGAAGGACAATTATCTACATGGGTGGAGGGAAGAAAGATGGAGGGGAACATATGCCTTTCATAATTAGGGGCCCGATTATACTGTAGCCGAAAGGTATTTTTTACATTTTAAATTTGATTACATTTCAGAATGAAGCACACTAATTGGCATTTCTGCAGTCTGTTTGAAGAGAACTTCATCTACTTAGGGAGGGGGAAAAAATAACAAAAACCAGTGACCTTCATACCATCTATGCCTAATATCTAGATCTTTTGCCTGAAGCATAGTTATGGTCCCTCTATGATTGCTGAAGCTTTCTCTGGGAATAAGTGCTCTATGACTCATGCCAGTTTATCTCTTTGAAACCAGGAAAGAGATACTAGTGAATATACTAGAATCAAATAGATATTAAATCCAACAATCACAGCTGCTACAAGGAAAAACAAAACAAACCGCTCTGTCTACCACTACACATAAGAGACTGCAAGAAGTTATTTGCACAGGTCACACACAAAACAGCACCTCAAACCCAGGGCCATTGAGGGACTTCGTTAAGGAAGGGACATGTGCATTGTAAGGTGCAGAAACCTCCGCTAACTGCAAAATAAAAGGCACGATGCACTCCCAGTTCCTATCTATCTGCCAGAAACACTGCATTGCTGGAGAAGCAGATGGTAAATGGGCATGGAAAATGGAAGCAAAAATACCAAAGATTGCCATTTCTTGCCTCATAAAGCCAGCTGTAAATGGGTATAATCACTTATACGTAGTCCTGTTTCTCAAAATATATGCCAGATAAACGTGCATTTTCTGCACTAGAGAAGTGCTGCCTAAGACACAAGAACTGAGAAGGAACCACTATGAGCATAACTAAGGGGCCATGAACTCAAAATATCCAGACCTTTGGACAAGGACAGCACCAGTGAAAGGAGATGAACTTTCAATGTAAGACTATTCTGAACAAAAAAGAAGGGGGGTTGCAGAATGTGAAGCAAATAGAAAGGCACAAGTGAATAATTAACGAACAGAAATAAAGCATCAACCAACCTTTGCGACCTGACATGTACTGATGAAAGCCCCCAGAAACAGCTTGGGCACTGATCATCACCATCCCACTGTGGCTCCTTGCAGACTCAGCACAAGCCAGGCAGGTATGTTGGTACATAAGGTATGTACCACAGTTGGTTCCTAACCAGTTTGGTTAAGGATGGTTCCCTTACCTCACCCTTGGGAATGGAGGGGAGGTACTTCATAAGGCTAGTTCAAGGCATCCAGTTAAACAAGAGGAATCATGCCCTTGAAAAACCTCTTTCTGTTGGCCATAAAAAGACAGACAGACAGGTAAGGTTCCTATTTTAAACCTAGGTTAAAGTAGGGTGGTGGGAACAAACCTAGCGTAATCTACTTTCCATCCATGATCAGTACAAATAAGTGTTTTGGGGGAGTAATGTAGGAACAGAGGGGATTTAGGGAGCTATACAAAAATAAGCCTAATGCCTTTGTTTAATTTTATTTTTATTTTTTCTTTTTTAAAAATTAATTTGATAACCAGTTGTGGCTGGAACAGTCCTACAGTAGCTTGTTTTGGGTAACAGAGGAGATCTACAAGTGGCAGAGTAAGAACATGACATTTCCACCCTAAATGCTTGACCTGAAATTAGGAATAACAAAGGTTAGAAAGATATTTCACATACATGAATGTAGCAGAGATGCAAGACGGCCTACAGGTGGGAGCCTCGGGAGATCAAAGGCATGCTTTAGGAGGAGGTAGACAAAAAAAGAAGAGTCACAAGGAGCTAAGTGCAGACTGGATCCATGTGGGTGGTGGAGAGGGAGAGGGAAGAACTGGGGCAGTGGGCTGGAAATGAGGACAGATGTAAAAACAGATGGACAGGGAGGAATATCAGATGGATGAGTGGAAGAAAAGAGCTGTGGCACGAAGAAACAAAAGAAGCTAAAGGAATATAGGAAGAAAATCTCAAATTGAATAAATTATTCATAAACCTCAGCACTCTGTTACTGTCAAATACCTGCAAAGCCTAAGTGGTGTGTTTACCCACTGGTAAACATTTGGTCCACTTGGAAGACAACCTGCTATTGCACTGATCACTTCACTAGTGCAAGCAGCAGACAGCTATGATGTGCAGCCAAATTATTTGAACTTGCCAGTAGAATAAGCATCATTCTCTACAGACAAAATGTTGTTTCAGCTTTTCAGTGTTTTGTTTGCTTGCTTCAGAAATTACGTTGAAAGCATCAAAGGAATAACAGTGAGTTTGTGAAGGCAAGCACTCAAAAGTTAAATGACAGAATTGCAGTTCCTCAGCATGAACAATATTAAGATATGGATGCAATCAATTAGCCTTTACTATTTCTTCTACCATTTCTTCCACACTTTGTGCACAGGATTTGAAGGAATGTGAGCAGAGTATGGAGAAGATGGCAAAAAGAGGCAGAAGAAGAAAAGATGGTGAAGAAACTAAAGAATCAGATTATCTTCCTCTGACTCCCAATTCTCACCTGCTGTTAGGTAAGGCTACTCAAGGTGAGGCTCTTTCCAAATTTTTATTTTATTAGGATTTTCTCTTTTGCAGCCTCCATTCTAACAAAACTCCTTTAAGCTAACACAAGCGTGCCTCTGCCATGTCTATATATTCTCCAGTTGTTCAACATTTTATGAGAAAAAAGGCAGAATTCATGTTGGGATCATGGCATAACTCTCGGGAGCCTCTTGGGCAGAGACACGCTGATACTCGGTAACAGCCTGGGAAAGAAGCTGTCATCTAGGAAGCTCTGCTTGGTGAACAGGCAGCAGCACTTCTCTGTGGCTATAAGCACTCGCCAAAGACTTTTTAATAATTCGAATTTTACCTATCTCTCCCTCTATTATTTCCTTAGAAGTCCTGGGAGATACATCAATACACATGGTGTACACAGATCTGTAAAATAAATACACAAAGGCAGCACCAGAAACAAAAGCCTGAAGAAGGACATTTGAATAAACCCGGAACATTCACATATTATATCCACACATTCTCCACATTAACACAAATCCATGTTTGTATTGGGTTTTGTTAAGTAAATGTGTCTAACTGGCTATAAGTGGCTGTTGCTACCTCTCGTCAGGCATCTATTTCCACAGTAATATTTATTTTAATGAATAAAGTGGGAAATTAAAAGAGAATCAAGACATCTGGTTCTAAACTAGCCTCAGTAATGCTTTCTAAAATTGTATAGGGCACAAACATAACTCTGTTATTTACACTAAACTCTAAATTAATAAAAGCTCCCTCAATCCAATTTTACAAACATTACTTTCCTTGCCTGACAAAAGGATATCCAAAAAAGAAAGGGGGAAAAAAATCCTTAGGCTATGATCTGTGAACTTTCCTGTCTTGGCAGACCACAGTCCCAGTGTCTGCAAACAAGAGCAGGAGGGTCACATCAAAATGTAACCTGACCTGAACTTTAACCACCAGAGGTGACATTTACTCAACAATAAAATTTAAAACTAAACAAGAACAAACAGGGAGAAAGGGACAATGAGAGCTCCTTCTCCATGTTTATTTAAAACTCAAGACCATGAGAGATCTGCCTCTTAGGTTTATAGTGAGGGCTTGAGTACGCATAAAGAGATTTGTGAGAAAGTGCTCATTTAAATAAGGTAGCGATTTGAACTTCTGTAGTATGTGACAATAGTTAGATGTTATTGAAAACAAAATGGTAGTAGCACTAAAAAAAGTTCAAAAGAAGGTATTTAAATATTTACAATGAAAAAGTTGTATTAGCAAGGCTGACTGATCAATGAAAATATTTAATCCTGTTTATCCCGATACATCGGAATTGATCCATAGACAATGCTACAGCAATTTGATCCATCCAACAATTTAATTTCATGGTAAGCACAAGAGAATTTTAGCACCACGACTGAGCTGAAGAAAACAGCTAGAAATATCTAAAGCTGACAGCTATTTCTCCTTGTCTTGGCGTAGGCAACACTGCCTGTCCTTGTGCCATCAGATCCAGCACACATCTAAAGCACATATCAAATTGACAAAAATCATAACAGAATACTTCAAAACTCTTAGAAGTCGGCATTCAAATGTAACAACGCAAAATTCTGCAATCTACAGCAAACACCTTAACATTCGTGTCTTATGTAAAAGGAAAACAAAACCCAAAAAACCTCATTAGTTTTCTGTCATATGGGTGGTGACTACTAACAAGACTTTTTTTCTTTCTTTCTTTTGTTTTGATTTTTACTTTAATTTGATGGTTATTTAAATACTTCACCTTTTTTTTGTTTGCCAGGCTGGGTGTGCTCTGCAAAACAGCAAGAACTTACTCATAATTTTAAAATATGCCAAAACTTGTAGGTTTTGCAAGGAAGTGACTCATATGGAAAAAAGAAGAAAAAAGGATTTAACCATGCCACATATGTAGAAAAGTACCTTTTTAAAAAGTTGCCTAAGCAGCTTCTGTTTTCATTTTACGCTTAAAGCAAAGAGATATTTGATGTTAGAAGTATCTTCTAAATGTTATTGAATTTGCATGCTGAAAAAGAATACAAATCACTAATGAAATTGCACCCTATCAGTTTCCTGTTGCAGTTGGCTGTCCTGCTAAGTTGGCAGCAAGACAGCAGCCTGCAGAGCTGCAGGCATATGTCTCATGTTAAAAAATTAAAAAAAGACGTCATGTTATAAACACTTCATGGAAAATTGCTATCCCATTTGGAGCCAACTGAGACCAGGTGCTGAAGACAAAATAAACAGACAACATATGAAAGTTTTAAAAAAAAAAAGAAAAAATCCCCAACGCCACTGGGCTTCCACTGGGATTGTCTTCTATCATACATTCTAACGTACATCATGAAAGCCAAACAAAATATCCCTGCACATGTATAAAGCAGCCTGATTTTCTCACCTTTAGGACCACAGCTTTTTAACACTGATTTTTAGGATATGCCCTACATTTTTAAGATCTACAAAAATAAACATATGCAAATTTAGCTATAAATTAATCCAGAACATTTCTGCAATTTGTTTCCCAAACAGTTCACTGGAAAACTCTTTGTGTTGTCCAGCTCAGAAATAAGAATCCACCCAGGCAGCAACATGAAGCCTGAAGTCAGTGACGGCTGATTTGGCTCATTCATTACTCACTTCCCATCCACAGATTTTGAACAGAAATGGGAAAAAGCCTTTAGAAAGGTCACAGCAGAAAGGTACTGAGGTCTTGGAAAGTTTAAGCATCCTAAGGAGAGCTGACAAAATTTAGGACAAGCACTGTGCCTGCAGAATCAGTGGCTAAAGCAGAGCAGGTCATCACTTACTCAATTTATCCCCTTTTTTGCAGAGGCCACAAGAATCCCCATGAATCCTTCTGACTGTTGTGTAAATGAAATTAGTATCTTGGGACATGTGAAGTGATCTTTTCTTCCCAGTAGCTCTGTTACCATGAAGCAAAGGACTGAAGTGTTTCAGCAGCGGCCGTGTCTCATGGTTATTTTCTCTCCAACTGCAGGAGCTCCCTGCGAAACTCCCTGCGAAGCCCTCTCACAGCAGATGCCAGGCAGCAGCTTTGCCCATGTCTTCCCCATGCTCCTGGCAGGGCGAACATCAGATCCACCATCCTCTGGGACTGTAGGGCCACAAATACCTTTCCAATGGATTGCGTCCAAAACGCATCAAGAAAATAATTGATACCAGGAGGTAACTTACACACACCTTCTGCCAGTCAAAGGAGTGGCATATTTTAGGTGTCTATAAAATCAGCTGGGGCAACAGGAAGAAAAAGCCTTCTGAACATCCAAATCCCATTTCATAATTGATGAGAAAATGGTCTGGGTTTCCTCTGGCTGCAGTAATAATGTCTGCACTGTGGCAAGATAAAGCTATTTAGCTCTATCAACGGAGACTACATTTTGTCATCCAACACAAAAGGGAAAACTTGTTCCAGCTGCATCTTATCTGCATGCCAGCCTGGGAAAGCTCTGTGGGGCAAGAACCATCTCCTTGTTACTGAGGGAGACACTGGTAGCTTGGGAGAAAGAAACATTGCAGTAATCTAAGATGACTTTCTTTTTTATCATTTTATTGGAGCAATCCTGTAAGAAAGTTTTTCTTCCTTGTAATACATCCATGACGATGGCAACAGCCCTGAAGTTTGTACAGCCACACCACACCACCATTTACAGCTCCTCTCTATATCTCAGCAGATTTAGCTCCACAGAGACTGTACTCAGTGGCATTTCTGGTGTTTGCTTTCATTACAGAGCAGCAGTTGTGACTTGCAGGCTACAGGACAGAGCAGATTCCCCAAACAATGCAGCCTATAACTACGTACATACAACAGCCTAACCTGGTCGGAAGAGGTCTTTTTCCCAATTCAAATTGAAGTGCAAAGCTTTCCCACTAACATTAGGCATGAAAACAATCCTTTAGCATCAGGGACTAGAAGAAGCTAATCAGAATTTCAGAGAGAAGCCTGTCTGGACATTCAACATGTTTAGTTATTTGATGTGTTGAGGTATTCCCCCACCCTCTGTAACATGCTCTATGAACTTTAAACATAAACAGTTTAGTTTATAAACCTTCACTCTGGTGGGTAGCTGATCCTTATGTACTTGCAGCCAGACTCCCCCACACACCTGGAATCAAGGAGCAATCCTTAAACTCTGTACCCCAGACCTGCAGAACTGCCTCCAGCTGGACTCAGCATTGCTAACTCATTGCTCTTATTTTTTCTTGTGCAATACAGAGCTTCTGAGGCGCAAACGGGCAAAATGGAAGCTCTTGAGAAGGCCTGGGAGACAGCACAGCCTGTAAGACTTTTTTAAATGTTCAAATAAAAGAACTCTGAATTTCTTGAATTACATGTCTTTGAAAACTCAGAAGGGACAATATTTAATTTTGATTTTTTCTATTTTTCCCCTAAATAATAGCAAGAAACAATTTGGTGGCAGCTTTATTTTATATTGAATAGACAGTTCTCAGCATAAGCACCTACACTACATAGAAATACCAGATTAATCCTTTTCTAATTTGTTTACATGTTGCCAGTAGTAAAGCATTTAGCTTTTAAGAACATGTAAAAAAAGTATCTTTGTAGTAAGGATTAAACTCTCAAAAACCAGTAAAATAAAAAAAAAGACTGCAAATGTTTTCTTCAAGTCATGACTTTTTTTTTTTTTTAATCAGTTCTATAGTGAAACTCATGGGTTACTTGCAAATAAACTATTATACAAGGGAGGAATAGGTCTAGCCTTTCCCTGTACTAGTGGGAACTTTATAGAAAATATTCTCGATAAAAGTATGCAAAATTTAAAATCACTAAGCACTTACCCCTGGATTTTATGATTTTAAACAACGGTAGTTTCACAGTATTTTCCTGAACTGCATGAACTGGAGGTGGACGAGGGTGGGGAGGAGGTGGAAGTCATTAGCAGACACTTGAGCTACACCCCCACAGTGAAGCAGGGAAGACCTCCTGCACCCCTGCACAAGGTGGGTGGCAAATTCAATCAAATCTAAAGGCCTACATTATAACCACAGCCCAGGACCTAATTTCATACCTACCTACCCATAACTGGGAAATCGTTGCTCCAAACCATCAATGAAGCCAGGACCACAGCCAAATAAAAGTGAGCGTGCCTGTCCTCTGAGGGAACTGGCCGTCCCTTTCTAGGAATGTAAATGCTTTTTGCAAAACCAGCATTGATTTTAGGACTCATGATACTTAGGCCACACTAGCAGTAAGGCAGTAATACCTTCAGGTAGCCTGTGTAACATTTCCCCCCAAAATCATTTGCTGAGGACAATTAGAACCAGACTCAGCCAAGACACCATGTGCCTAACCCAGTATGACAATGCTTACTCTTCAACCCATAGAATTTAGAAAAAGCAATGAAAAAGTCAAGAAATTCATTTTAGGATTAAAAATTTCAGCTTTTAAAGGCTGATGAACAGCAGTTCCTGTCACAAGAGGGTTCCTGCCACACCTAGGCTTGAGACGGTGCAACTGATACCTACAGTTGTTCCAGCCAAAAGCTCCCGCACGTGGCCAGTGTAGCGGGCTACCCTGCAGCCCAGCAGGGCCTGGGGCTGCTGTGATGGCCTGCAAAGCACAACACAAAAGGTAAATCTGCTCTGCAAAGCTCCCACAGAGATTTGCAGATGAAAAAGAGAGAACAGCCCAGCTGAAAAAATAGATTTTTAATTGCTGTGCAGCTCTATTAGCATTATTTTTGCATATGTTTGTAGTTGTACACAGCTCTACATGGACGTTTACAAAACTGGATGAGCAGATAAGAGGATAAAAGAAATACACTATTTCACATCTTTTTTTTTTAACAGCTGCCAAAAAGACACACCACAAATGCCCCCAAACCTAGCATTCTGTTGAAAAGCATCATTTTCCATTATGTTTTGGTCTATGCTGTTTCTCCTCCAATTTGTAACATTCTGCTGGAAACAGTGATGAAGAACATATGTCTGCGGTAAATTACACCCAGGAGAAATCTTGGAACTGTTACATTCAGTTTTATTACCCAAGGCAGTAAGAGAGTCTACCACAACACGTATCATTTAACAGTTCCACCAAACACACCACCACTAATATACTTTTATATTATTACGCATGCAAAAAAATTACATCATATTTCTTAAATCTCATTGGGTTATTAATGCGTTGCATTTTCATTTAAATTAACAGTTCCAGGATATTTTTAGTGCTTCAATGAAACAAGATGCTACATAAATCCAGAATGTTGTAGTACAAATATTTTGGAAAACATATGTTAAGGTAACAACAAGATTGAGAAGCCTAACACTCAGCAGCCAGAAGTTGTGAGTGCTTACACTTCTTTCACAATACAAGCTTACACAAGTGCTGCATCTTAACGTATTCTGCAGAGGGCTGTAATCACCTAGGCTACACATCAGGGAAACCTAGGGTGGCCAACTGGACGGACAGATCAACTTCGCCAAGAATCGCTTTGTTTTGCACCACTGCCAATAGTAATCCAGTTTCACTAGGTAACACCAAAAAATAAACATAGCATAAACATCCCCTGTGCACTGATGGGCTGCATCTTTTGGGGGAACTTTGCTCTAGTTCTGTGAGTTAGTCACATCACTAGAGGTTTTCTGTTGGCATAGACTCAGGCAAGCATAAGTAAGTTTCCATTTAACAAGCATAACAGGAATAAAAGATATCTAATAGAAACACAGCTATTACTTTGACTAATAACTCGACCTCAAAAGTTGAGTTTTCTAAAGTTTTACAAGGATTTTGCATTTTATTTCTCAAGTGACTCCATGGGAACAACAAATAAAACTGACAAAAAATGCGTCTGTCAAGATTGCACACCTTCCCGGCTTTGTGGAGAAGAGGAAAGCAAAAGGCTTAGGCAGCAGTCCAGAGCCACAGCTGAGCATGGCTTTTAATTTCAACTTAAATCAACCGAACAGCCTTAGTACAGTGTTGGGTCCAAACTAAAACCATCAGGTGCCATTAGGCACCAGGTGTATCAGGAAGCAGAGCACAAAGTAGCCTCTGTTCAAAGAAATGTAATCACTAATACCTGAAAAAGTAATTTAATGCTTTTCTTCTTCAAGTTCCAAAATGAGCCACACAAAGCTAAGAGCACCAGCCCACTTCATGAACTGCAAACTGAGACCCAGAGAAAGTTACTTGCTGAGTATCATATAGAGTCTCACTTTATTAGTATGTATTCATCATGTGTAAGAATAACTGAAGCTATATTGTTCTGGTTCTCTGCGGTGTTCAGTCCATACACCGAACGCAGCCTTGGCTGATAGAAAATACCCTATATAATCATGAAACTGAAGACTGTGCTACAATGAACACAGGAGTCAAATGGTGGTTGCATGGGAAAATGAGTTACTGGCATTTCTCAACTTTGAAGTGTCTGGCTTTGCAGCCTATGTGTTATTACTGCTGTAGGCCTTTTTAAAGGCAACAGCAAATTTTGCTATCTGTTGCTATAACCAAAGCCGTCCAATCATGCATCGCCAGCAGGGTTTGAAACTTCAGCCTGCAGCTCTGCAGGTTAACCTACTTAGTACGAGCAGATTTACTGCAGAATGGATACTGAATATTCAGAAACTCAGGTCCCACGTGGGGACCTGGAGGCGAGGAGTGAGGCAGCAGGCAGTGTCTTGAATCCACTCGTTAACTGGCTTAGTTTTTGCTCCTGACACATCTAAAAATTAACATTTTTGACAACTGACCTTGCTGGAAAGTAAAAATTAAAAGACCGTAAACATTTTGCTTTGTTCTAATCACGAAGGAGAGATACCAAGAATTACTTAAATTTATTTTAGTCTTAACTTTTGAGGCCTTTTAAGAGCAAGAAAGGTTTTCTTTTGTTTCTGACCTAAAGTAAAATGAGGGCAGAACGCTGTAGGTCCAGACTGTGATCTGTCCAGACCTGTGGCTGTTGCTAACTTGCAGAACTGGGCTGACCTGGTGCAAATAGGTCAACCCGTATCTGCTAAAGGGAAGAGCTGGTCTGTAGTTCATAGCATGTTCTCCTGGAAGCAGAAGGTGTCTCAGCATTGTATCTGCTATAGTACCAAAAGGGGAAACAGGCATTGCCATCTATTCACTGACTTTCAGCCCTGCTACGAAGAAAGTCCTCCTGCTGTGCCTTTGAGAGAAAGCTTGCGGGTGCTTCCACAGTTTTGACTTGCTTTGCCTCTCAAGCAGCAAGCGAGGCACCCAAGGTTCAGAGGCAAGCAGGATGTAGGACAGAGGCCTGGCAAAATACAGGTCAAGGAAAAGTAGGTCTAAGACTGCTCGTGTTTTCTCAGTCTTCCCAATTCAACTGTATTGCAAATACAGCAGATTACAAATTCAGCAAATTCCACTCACGCTGAGAAAGCAATTAGTTGGATGAATAAGGGCCTGAAAACTTCCTAAGGGGCATTCCTAGAAATTCCATTTTATACTTTCCTCTCAAGGCAATCCTTATTTTTGGTCATGACAATAAGTTAATTTTTTTTCCCCTCTTTTATGAATAAGTCAAAAGAACTGTCATTCTGAATAAGATGTATGCTGATAAACCAAAAAAGTATGCAAGCAAGGGGAAATACTATCATATATTTGTGCAGAGAGCACAAACATGGTTGTGCTAAACACACAGATACAGCAATAGAAGGATGTCAGGACTCTGGCTTTGTGTTATGCAATTAACTTCATCACATAATAATGATGTGCTTGGTCTAAGACTACCTATACTGGATCTGGCTGGGATGGAATTAACTTTCTTCACAGTAGCTTGTATGGTGCTGTGTTTTGGATTTGTGGCTAAACTCATGCTGATAACACACTAATGGTTTGGCTGTTGCTGATCAGTGCTTGCATAGTGTCAAGGCTGTCTTTTTTTCGCAGTCAGATGCCCCATGTAACATAGTAAATGCCTAAGGAGATAAATGCTGCACTTTAGACACCCACCATGATTCTAATAGCCCATTCACTATGTAAAAAGATGCACTTTTTTGCACTGAAACATTCATTCACCTGTTCATCTGCCCAGAAGTTGAGAGCAAACACCCAGATATTCACTTTTACTCAGGAAACATGCACACTGGAAATCAAGTGTGTAAGTATTGTGTAAAAACTATGGAACTATTAACAAGTTATGGAATGTAAGACAAGCAGAAAGTCTATTTTTATCTCCATCTACAACTACATAACCTGAGAGCATAGACAGCAACAAAGGAAGCATCTATGCACACAGAAATGCAGCTTCTCTTTGATACTCGACTGAAGTTTTAGAGACTTCAAATCTTCCCATGCTTACGTTAGGCGCAATGAAAGAACTGACAAAACTGTGATTCAAAATACTGTTGATCATAGAAGAAAAGCCAAAAAACGAAAATGGAGGTTTAGAAATTACTGCCCCACATGCAGTAGAAGATACCACTGAAGTTGTGGGGTAAACACCATAGATGTGCAGTACATGTTGAAAAACAGGAGAGCAAAAGTCTACAAGAAGCCTGGAACACTGTGGGCACCATGGCTAGGAGTATTAAAATAACAGCACAGTGCAAATATGAATAAACGTGCCCATTCCTACAGTAAGAGACTTCTAACCATTACAGTATTTTACACTCGAAGCAACAGGAGACCGGTCAGACCACACCTGTATTTTGAAAGTAGAAGCGTCCACAGGGAGTAGTACCAGAATAACCAACAGCATTATTATTCGACTTCCCTTGAGACTCCCCAACTAGTCCTATTCTTGGCAAAGGCTCCTCACAACATCTTGATTTATGTTCATATGCTCTCTACCTCAAAGAGGACCTGGTCAATGACCTGCTCACTATTAGTAATTACTAAGAAAACTGACTGCAGGAAGCAAGATCCCTTCTGCCATTCAGGTATGCTCAGCTAAAAAAAGGCTTAGCATGCTATTTTTAAAGGCTAATGTTCATGTCGTTTCAGCAAAAAGCTCAATGTTGATTTTAGACACATTTCTTCTTTTACACCAGACAGGCCAGCTCCTTGTATTCACAAAGCAACTGTGGTTCACTGAACATGTTTCGAGAATTAATTTTGACTTCCCAGGGTCAACTTTACATTGATCAATGAAAGAAATTGTGGAAAAGATTACCTTATGAAAACACACCAACTCAGCCAACCTTTAACAAAAAGAACAACTTGTAGAGCTTTCATCAGACTCAGCACTCTTCAAGGACAGCCTGTCAGCATTTGGCATATATGAACATGGGAGATGGAACAAATCTACAGGAAATCCTTCTGCTTACTCACGTACCCTCAGCACCACAGACGAGTCAAGCTGCTTTTATATGTTTCTCCCAGTTTCTGCATTTCCAGCCATCCAATTTCTCACCACACAAGCAGAATCTTACCTGTTATTTTCTGCAACAAAGGAGATGGCTCTGGCTCAGCACAAATGGCATTGACTAGGGCCTTTTTCACCTCTTCTTCAGCTGTGTCCAGCTCTTTTCCACTTTTGATTTCTCCAACCACAGAATACATGTATACCAGCAAGACAAGGAAGTCCTCACAGGTATAATCGTCTTTCGACCTCTCGTTGTAAGGCTTGATCATTGGCAGTAACTGGCTCAAAACACTGGGCATTTCTGACTCACCAATAGTCTGAAAAACAGAAGGAGGATCATGTCAGAATGCCCCTGTAGTGCTTATCACTTAGCATCAGACATAATACTGCCTGCATCCACAAGTTATTATTTCTCATAATATCAGTGCTCATTTAACGAAACGTTGTTCAGTATCTGCATGCTCGTTTGTCAGCACGTGGTCCTGTGACTTATTTGCTGCTCAGACACCAAATTTACTAGTTTTCTACAAGTTTTTTTCTAGACTCATGATAACAGCATCTTAGCACTTGAAAAGCCTGATAATGATAATCTTCTCCATGTTGCAGTACAATGAGAGGACAGCAGCATCAGTCTCTGTGGTACATGTAGGAATGGCACAAAGCACAAGGTCAAATGCTTCCCCAAAATTTTGGGCCTCCTCCTTGCGCCTGCTTTTGTACTTGAGTGGGGAGTTCAAAGCCCAGCTCCCATTGACTTCAGTTGCTATTGCAAGCTCTCAGCACATCCATAAACCTGACCCTCTGCTTTCAGATCAGAAACCCAGAAAATTAGAAACAGAGGGAACCACCTGTGAAGCCCATGGTTTAAGTGACCTGCATGGTGTCTTAGAAGAGCTCTACAACAGAAGCAAGGACAGGGCAGCAATCACCGGCCTGGCGTGTGCCCTGACCCTCTTCTTCCTCTGCCTCCTTCACTGGGCACTCATCAGCTTCCCAAGCCATGTAACAGCAGTCTTCCACACTGAAAGACCCTTCTTTGCTGGGCAGGTCAGGCTCATTCCCACAGCACATCCAAGGCCATGCGGAAGAGGGGAGAAGTATGTGACCATTAGGTGGAAAGATTATAATATGTATATGAGGAGAGGGAGGCTGGAAAAGAAAAGGAGGGGGAAATTGAGAGTATGCTGGGACATCCTAGGTCCTCAGTAGTTGAAATCACACTTGCTGCTTCTCAGCTCTGTGGGAGAGGTGCCCATACAGCTCTCCTGCGGTTGTAAAAAGGAGACTGCAGACATGATTCTCGTGAAGTGCCTTGTCATATAACATCAGGGTTGGGGTTTAGATCCACCGGGAAGATCTCTCCTACTCAGGACAGCAGAGTGACTGATCATATCAGCAAACTACCAGCCTCGCTACAAACACACCTGCATATGAAATCACTACACCCTAGTTTTCTGCAGTGTGATTAGGCAAGAAGCAGATTCGGTGCAAGGCAAGCAGGAGAAGCACGCTGCTCCTGCACAGGGAGGGTGGTGTGGGGGGAGAGAAGCACAGCCATCCTCTCGGTGGCAGCGATTCCTCAGATCCATCCAAGAGGAATCCTGCAACACCAGTACCCTGTCCCTTGCCCTGTGATCACCAAACAGCTCCCTGTGAAAACCCGTGGGTCAGTTCATATTGTACAGTGAAACATCAAATCTCTTATAACCCAAGGAGTCAAGTCTGTAAACATTTATTCTTGGTTGTCACTACAGTAACTTCAAACAGACTAGTCATGATAAATAGGACCACAGCCAATGATATACCCTTTAAATAGATTCACAGTAAGTAAATAAAACACCAAACAAACAAACCAGAAAGAGACACAGGTTTATACAATAACAAAATCATGCAATTAGGTTTATCACTGCTTTTAACTGCATTAATTTGTTTCTGAGCTCTTCTGACAATGGAGTAGCTTTTCCTGAAACCTGGGCAGGGATTTTGGAGTATAACATTTATGAACACAGAAAATGAAAGTTTCATCTTCTGGCATACTCCATATAACACTTCAGGGGGTCCTGGTTTTGCTTGTATTTTGTTTCAGTTGTTCTCTGACAATCTCAGAAACACTAAGAAGCATCTCATAAACTGTTATTTTTATACCTACACTGATCCACTACATTATTCAAGCTCTCAAGAAACTTTTTTCCAGCCTGTGCTATAAGAAACAACACTTCTGTGGACTTTGGGCCCCACCCAGCTCCTGACATAAAACTTTTGCAATGGACTCCATCTTTCAAGGGACTTTAATGTGGTCAGATGTTATGTTTCTATTTGAATACACAACGGAAGAATTTTCTAACTATCCACATGCTAAACCTAACAGTAAGTGCCACTGTGGACTTGCAGCAGTATATTAGAAAGCTACAGTGGTCAAAAGCATGTGAGAGCCAACATTTAGAAATCCGGGAGGGGTTGGCACCCTGTGTGTGTTTGGGCAGGGAGCACTAAATCACATGCACAGCAAGTCCAGGCGCTGCTCTGCCTGGGAAGCAAATCTGTGGTGTTTGGCGCTGGTCTGGCATACGTCGGCAGTTGGGCTACGCTCAAGACAAGGCTGTTGGTTCCCAAATTTCATCTCATCCCTGCCTCAGTTCGCTATTACCTCCTCTTTTCTTGAAAAGTGACACAAATTAATTCTCATCTGTAAGCCAGCAGAATAAATACCAGATCATCCAGATCCTAACATAGAAAAAGACAAAACTTCAAGGAATTCAGAGGTATGCAGCTACCAGGAGGAAGCCACCCACAACAAAGAAAAGCCTAATCAGTCCTAAAAATCCAAGAATTGAAGATAAATCTACCTGTGGAGTTATTCTAGAATAGATGACAATCTTCAGTCTACATTAATGTGAATTCATTTTTAAGGAGAGGCAAGCCCTATGCCATGTATTAGTGAATATCATCTACCATCTACTGGCACATGAGCTATTCACCCGTACCCTCTCAACACACAAACTCTCTCTCTACTTCATCTCTAAATACCTCATAGCATGCTACTACAACACCAAAGATGAGTTTTTGAAAAAGCTCTATTTTGCATGCACATATTATCCAAAAGCATGGAGCACTGAAGATGCACACATTTGTATAGAACGGTAGGGTCAACAGCTCCTGCTTGAGGATAGTAGATCCTGAAAGTACACATGTACAGCACCTCTGGCAAACTTTCAAATATACATGATAAAAAAAAAAGGCTCTAAACTTTCAGGATGATTTACTGTAGGGTGGGCTAAAACTCAACAACTTAAAGCAACAATTGCCACCTCTTATCTTCAAAGTAAAAATGAAAGAGAAAAAAATTAAATAGCTATAATAAACCGTTAACTTCAGAATGCACGTAGGGTCTTTCTGGTGTATGAACTTCTCTGGAATGTTTTTCCCTTATCTCTTGGGAAATGGCACTACAGAGGACTTCAAATGGAACTGCCAAGTTTCAGAGGCTTTTTTGTCCAAACAGGCCAGTTGGACTGGAGCGTGCATGAAAAAGAAAGGGACTCACAGCTTCACTGCAGAGCACAGCTCCGCAGGGAGCTGGGAAATTTGCCTCAAACAAAATCCACTGGCAGATTGTCATTATCTGGCCGCCTACGATGATTTAGGGGCTCCCTGCACCGCCTAACAATCAATCAATTACCCTGATTGAACAACCCTAAAACATACGTTTTAAAAATGTAACTACCCATGACCCAAATTTCCTGCTGGTTATGTTGGCCTCAGGTTAGCCCCATTTGTCTATCACCAAGGGAGCCAATAAAAATAATAAAAACAGGTCAATTCTGAGCTTTCCAAAGGCTGTATAAAAACATTAACCCTGCTTAATGCAGAACCAACTAAAGCCCAAGCTCTAACACCTTCTGCTCGGTTGCATTGTTTGAACATTTTAATGGTATAATCATATATTCTTCAGAATCCAGGGAGAATTTGTGATAGATTTTTGTTGTTTTCCATCTCTTTCCTCCACTCTCCTTAGTTATGTATTTTTACAACTTAAACTGTGTATTAATTTACTATCCCTAAGGGTTAATAAACTGACGTCAGTTTGCTGATTTTTTGCAAAAGGTCCATGTTTTGGCAGATGGGAGGATAGTGAAGAAAGTACAAATATAATTTTTTTCAGTTTTTAAACAATGAACATGATATTGTGCTTCAAAAGTGATATTTAAAACTTGATTTAAAGGATCTACAGGAATTAAGAGGAAGTGTAATAAAGCCAAGAAAAAATGTTCTGCATTTATGTGAAAGGCATTACTTTCAGTATTAAACAAACCTGTAAGAATCTAAAGCCATACATATCATTCAGAATCTTTTACACAATAGAAAACAGAGTGAGCTGGAGAGGAAGAGAAGAGGGTCAGAGTGAATTAACACATGTTCCTGACAAAATTGAGAAAAGAACTGAGCACTCTCTAATCCCTGCGCTTCCAGCCCACTGTCCTCAACACATCATTAAAAATATTAAAGCAAAAACCAACTTCAAGCAAGTGGAATTTATTTTTTTTTAAAATCCAGAAGGAAGGAGGAGATAAATCTTAAGAGACTACTTCACTATGTAAATATTTTAGTGGCTTTCCACTGTTTAGAAAGGAAAACATTTTAATTCCTTCAGAGGCTGTGTGAGTTAACAGAAATTTTTGGAATGGGAACCACACAGCTTTACAAGAGTGGAGAATTTTATTGGGGAAAAACAAAACTAAAAAACAACCCCAAACCCAGCTGCAGGTAAAACAAGCAGAACGATCAGTGGAAACTCACAAGCCCTTGGGTCATTTGCTGCCCTACGCTCCTGGACAGCCCTATTTAATAAAAGCTCCTTTTATTGGTAACTTAGGTGGGAAAAGAAGGTTTGTGAGTTGTAGAATAAGCAGCTTTCCAGTGTTACTCTATTTGGTTTGTCATGTTTTACCTGGGTTTGACATTTTGTGTTTTGCAATTTTGCCACACAGCGTATTAGCTTCCCCACTATCCAGATGGAGGCAGGATATTATAGCTGCTGAAAGTGACAATGCCACCAAGGAAGGACCACATGGGTATGCAAAATCAGCTCAGATCCTTTGATGGCAACAGATCTCTGCAGCAGTAGTCATCCTAGCAAAGATGAGAGGTGCTGCCAAGCTAAGGAGGAGCTTTAGCTGCCTGCAGTGTTCAGCTGCCCATAAATCAAATGCTACAGTTCTGTTACTCACTCTTTTAAGCTGTTTGGCCACCTGAGATTTGGGGTTGGTTGCACATAATTTCCATACGGGTGAGAAGATGTCTGTGCTCCCTACTCCCAGCAAAACAATAATTTCATTTATTTAGTTTTCATGAAATGGCCTATGGGTGACTAGCAATTTGACACAATATATCAGTAAGTATTATCTTACCACACAAATTATATTTTTCCATATGAAGCTCCAGAAATCATTATAATTCTTGACTTAGGTTTTGATAAAAATGTACTTTCTCTTTGTATTTTCTTTACATATTCATAGGGTATGATTGAAAAGCAACCAACCCAAAACAAAAAAATGAATGTCTTCGAAGAAGAGCACTCTCAGCATTAGGAAACCACTCAGTCCCATCAGCATCAAAATATAGAGTATCCAATTATTGAGGCAGCCTATTTAAGAAGAGGATGAAATCATTTTGACTACTGAAATCCACCATCTGTACATTTCCTTTTGCAGGAAGTGAGTTTGGATGCCAGGAAAGTTTTTCTTTCAAACTTCTATTTCCTGCTGGGAAGGGTTGACAAAGCCTCACCTTGCAGAGGGAAGGAGCAAAATTTAGCCTTAGGGGAAAGCAGAAGCAGCATCCAGCAAACTCGCAGCAGTTTGAGAGTAAAGGTGTGAGATGCTGGCAGTAAATGGCCGCTTCCACTGAAAAAAAAGTATAAGACATTAAAGATAAGGAGAAAAATCACATTGCCTTTTGTTGGGGACCAAAACAGTTTATGACTTGCCCCTGTCAATATCAAGAGACTTGCATTTTCCTCTCTTTAATGGCAGCATCTGTCTATTCACTTGATAGATGATACAGAAATCCACCAAGAATACATCTATAAAGAAAATAGCAGAGAACAAAACTGCTAGTGAGAGACACAGGAAACAGTAAAAGCATCTAGCACCCGTCTTCTCTGCCATTACTCTTAACGACTCCTCTGTCTTTAATGAAATATCCCCACAGAGCCAATTCTATCTCCTGTCCCTTTTTCTGCCTTTATCACCACTCTGAGCATTGCCAAGGGAACTATATTCTCAAAACTGCAGAGACAATTTCCAGGCAGCCGTTGTAGACAGTCTTAAAATTCTACTGTAAACAAATAAAGAGCAAATAAAAGAAAAGAAGTAGGCTTCTTAAAAGGTATTCTTAACCTGGCTCACGCTGTCAAAGACACAGATTCACATTCATCCTATGAGCATGCTCTTCCAATTGGCCTTCATTCTTGCCTTCTGCCCACCACAGCACCTCTTCCCTCTGTGCCTGCTGAAGTGTTTCTGTGACTGTGCATTAGATCAAATCATTTTAACCAGACTGGTTCTCTGCTCGGGTTTACTTCTTGGCCACCGAAACAGCAGTTCTGAAGGCCAAGGATTGGACCGCTTCCTTATGCAACAGCGCTGGCTTGAAGCCTACATGAACTAGAGTTTAAAGAGTTATAAAAGAAAATTATATAAATAATCACCTGCTCTTTGGATGAATTCTTCAACACACTCTCATACAGCCAGATTCTTAATTGGTGTCTTATTAGTCAACACTACAGACATCAGCAGTCCTTTGCCAATTTACACCTGCTGAATGTCTATCCAGGATGTTACCACTTACTGCAAAACACAGTGACGAGTCACAGGAAAGAAAAATTAACTTACAACATAAAGTTCTTAAAAAGCACAACTTTCGCAAGCTCTTCTGGTCAGAGATAATTTTTTTAACATGTGTCTTCCAGAATTCGAAAAATACACCACCAACACTTAAACCTCATAGGTAATAACAACAAAAATATTTAAAACAAGCTGTTCAAGCTCTGTAATTTCTAAAAGCAAAACAAAAGCAAAGTCTAGGACAGTTCTTTCAGCCAATAACTCCCTAGCCCATGATCATGACTTAAGCAATTGGATTCCACCTATAACCCATAGCCAAAGTAGTATACTCCAGTATTTTTCTTTAACTTCCTTAGGACTTAAGAAGAAATTATATTTTGAACAACATAATTAAAGACTTCCTCTTATTGCCTTTCTCCTGTCTTTACTGAGCACTGCAGTGCTTGACAACAATTAGACAACAATTTCCTGTTTCTGATCGACTTGCAACTTCTTCAGTTATTTTTGTTTCTTGTGTTGCAGGAGGCAGATTCAGTCACTATGTCAGAATTGCAAAACTTATACACATATTTTGATAAAATTTAAATGCCATCACAAATGCTTCTAATAAACCCACGGATACCTAATCTTCCACAGTTCAGAAATCAACTCATCCCAGTGAGTTATGCTGTCTGGAGATGTACATTACATCATACAGTCCAGTTTTTCCCCCTCTCTTTGGAAACCATCTAAGTGTACAGCTGTGTTAAGATTTTTTATTGGGTTCATGGGGGCTCAGCAGCAACAGCATACTGAAAAAAAGGATATTTAATAAGTCTGGATTTTATTAGACAAAGCTCTGCAAGGAAAAGGGCAATTTTACTTAAATCACCGCCTGTCTGACATAAGAGACTCATCAGCAAGTTAAAAAGGGAGTACTCCCAACCCACTTGGTCAAAAGCTTTTAGCTGTGATGACTTCTACAGACATGCTCAGTAAAAACATGAATAAGCAGAGCAAAAATGGTGTCAGAAAAATGAAAAAGGAGTACAGGCACAGTCAAGATAAAACATGTATTAGAGAAAGATCTTGGTGCCAGGCATGTCAGGATTTTTTGTGTTGGCTTTTTGAGGCTGGTTGTTCGTTTTCATAAGTGTTGGAATACTGGAAAACTGCCATGAGATGGTAGGGGTTCAAAACTGAGAAAAGGGCACAGGGATAACATAACATCCTAGGAGCTTAAAATTCACATCAGCTTTGAGGAGAACAACGGGAAATTGTTCAGTCACTACAAACCGAAGAACAAGAACCCACAGGGACAGAAAAGAAATAAAACAGATAGATATACATCAAGAAAAATATAGTACAACCAAATCAGTCACTCAATAGTGCAGACCATATCTGCAAAAGGAGAGGATTCTATCCCAGGAGAAGGTTACTGAAAAAGATGCACTGGACAAAGAAAAGGACATAAATCCCTGTTTAGATCACTAGCTATAAGCCTTCAGGTTGGAAACACAGATGACCCAGAGGGGATAGAAGATCTGAAAAATCACAAGTGGACTAGAGAGGGCAGGTAGGGATTGATTGCTGACTATGTCCCAACCCAAGAATGATGAGGCAATAATTGAAGCTGGTAAGAGCCAGTTTAAAAAGCAAATTAAATGGAGGTAACTCTTCATGCAATTTGCTCAGATGTGGAACTCCTTGCCAAATGTTGTGCTGCTGAATTCTAGCTTGGGTTCACAAAGATGATGTGAAAACTCACAGGGGAAAAAAAATGCATCCAATATTAGTAAATACACAGAAACCACATCTGTTCCAGAACTCAAAACGGTCAGAGCTGGGAGAGTATCATATAACCTTGTCCTCTTCTCTTAATCTTCTGTAAGCAGCTGCTTATGAATATGGTTATAAAAAGTGAACTAGCTAAGCTACATTTTTTATCCAATCCAGAATGGACATACTTACCTCAAAGTCACAGCAAAAGGACCAATATAACTACAAAATACAGTATCCAGGGGAAAGAAGTAGGGGAGCAGGTTTATTACAGTATGTGGCACTGTCAGGATTAATTTCAATATATCATGCCCAGTTCCAGTGCCCAGTCCACACTTCTAAGAAGCTGTGGAGAACTAGAGATAATGTTGAAGTGAGTTACAAAACAACAAGAAGAGTAATTTTCTTCAGAATGAGAGACAGCTGGCTTATTAAAAGGAAGAATAACAGTTTATGTATGTCTCTTCAGACAGACGAAAATTTCAAAGAGACAGCTTTTGAATCTAGTCAAGAAAGGCACAGGAGAAACAAGGGAAGTTGAAAGTGATTTTTCCAATTCTCAAGCTAGTGGAGATGCTCTCAGTGGCATGCATATTTCAGAAAGACTTGGAAGAGTGAAAGGACAGAAAACAAGCAGAAAGTGCAAACTCAGTGGTCACACACAATAAAACACTATGCATAAAATGTATCTGGTGAATAAAACCGTAAACTCTTTGGCAGAGTGCTTAACTGTAGTGAAAAGAATTGTGAACTGTGAGGGGGAAAAAAGCTAGAAATAGCAGAAAGGATAAAGGTAATACATACCGAAATACTGGACATGCTGTGAGGCCTGGCACACAGCAGTAAGTTACAACAGAAGACTGACAGTTAAAACAACCTCATCTTGTGCCTTTCCCTCCACATTCTTGCTTTTTGAGGCATCTCTTCTTTCTCAGCCCTTTGTTCCATGCATCATCCTTCACTCCTACACCAGTCTAACATCAGATATTCCAGAAACTCCTCAGGGCTGCAGGGAAACTTCCAGACTTTTGGAGATGGGTCAGTCCATGGTACCAGAAATGAAAATATGACATGGCCTGAGGCAACGGTAAAACAGGAAAACGAGTCCTAACAGGTGAAAAACAAAAGGAGTTTGGAGCCCAACTAATGTTTGGGTTCATTTGAAAAAAAAATTGTTTTCTTATTGCTGTTGGCTTTTTGTGTTTAAGTGCTTTAACTCAACACCAAACTTTTTTAAACAAATCCAGTCAAGTTATGCCCCTGGAAATTTGATATTAACAGACAATCAGGACATCTATCATACACTGCCATAAGCACCAATGCCAGTATGCACCAAAGCATCATACAAATCATGATTACAACTAAGTTTGAGCCAAACATATACCTGATAGGTTTTAGTGATGCTGAGAGATTATACTATTACATAAAGTATGCTGAATAAGGGTACTATTTTGACCAAAATATACCCCATTTCACTGTATCCTGACACCCAACTTTTTGTTGACAATTGCAATGGAAATGGATGTAGATCTGAGCAAAGCATCATTCTCTTTCCCTATTCTTTTTCTTTTCCTCCTTTTTAAAAAAAAAAAAAGGCCAAAAAAATTGGTAAAAATCTACCACTAAGACAAACATACCTGCCAAAAACTGTTGGAATTTGCCAAAATACTAGGAATTGAAACTCTTATGAGTTAAGAAGTTTGAAAGCCATTTAAAAACATCAACTTGGATGAGATGGTGGTATGAGACTAGATGCTAGATCAAATTACTGCACTTTACAGATACGAATTTAAACAGTAGCTAACTTGGAAATGTTTTGCATTGTCTTTAAAACATTTTATACCTTGGTATGCAGATAGACAAAGACATAATATATTACATAAACCACATAGCAAAAATACATGGACCTGGGAGGTTTGCACAGGAGAAGATCCCACTGCTCTGCCCACAGCCCTGGCTAGAACCACAGGAAGGAGACAGAATGGCAACACAAAGACATGCGAAGGCAGATTATCAGTCCACTGCAGAGCACCACAGCCGTTAATCAGTACAGTAAATGTTATCACAATAGAGTACTGACATTTCTAGCGCTTGTACAAGGCTCACCATGCTTTACACAGGATTCAGGCTTTCACGGTGATTAAAGGCAGATGTCACATGCATGAGTAAGTTTGTAACTTATGAGCCTCTCATTCATTTTTGTGTATGGAAAGAATCTTTCATTGACAGGTCATCTTCACTGGAGGATGCTCGCTGTGGCATGATTTGCAC
This sequence comes from Bucorvus abyssinicus, assembly GCA_009769605.1. Lineage (NCBI taxonomy): Eukaryota > Metazoa > Chordata > Aves > Bucerotiformes > Bucorvidae > Bucorvus > Bucorvus abyssinicus. The sequence continues at coordinate 29,477,706 of CM020026.1, forward strand.
ATGGAAGAACATTTTCCTTCCCTTTTACAGGTTTGGAAGAATAAAACAAGCTTGATTATGCAACTATATCTCATTTCATCCTATGAAATATATCAGGTTAAAACCTTAATTTTCCTGACCAGTTTTCCACTGCCATTAAAAACTAATCAGGTTACCATCTTTCAGAGAGCAGAGGATGGCAGAAACAACAGTGAAAGTACAAAGTAGAGGATGTATTTTTTTTCCATATAAATGTGCAAGAACCGCAGCCGCAATTACTACTGATCACATATCTAATATAAAACATCAGTTGAAGTACAGACATAGGTAAAATGACAACTATTTTTCCACTGTGTTAGTGCTACAGTGAAAAACTTCTGAAATCTCATTATTTTAATCTTCTCTTCCCATCCTGGAAACGTTTTCCTGCTCTAGAAGCTAACAGTTCTCTCTTCAAACACAGTTTAACTCGACTGCCTACGAGCTGTTCCTTCAGCTCCTTAACTGAGCAGGAATCCTCAACACTGATACTCACATGCAGTGGTGAACAGACTGCAAGCCCTGGATTGGGCACGCCTATACATGCATAACACAACCCTTTAGGATGCCTGGTTATTAGAAAATATACCCAGCACCTGATTGTCAGTCATGATGCTCCATGCCCCTTGGCCTACGTGCCTGTCCCAAGGCCGGCACGCAGCAAATCCTCTCCTCTTTTGGCTCCTTTCAGTGCTCCCATCGTCCCCCTGTGGAGCCAGGCCATGCTGGGTGGCACTGGCAGTGGTTTTGCAGCTGGCTGCTTGCTCTGGATGGAGAAGACATCAAGCTGCTCTCCCACTGCTAGCTGCAAGGGCCATGTGAGGGCATCCTGGCAGCCAGGGATTGCTCCAGCCACACTTCCTCCCCATCGGTTTGTCCAGCACAAGCTACAACTAGAAAAACAACCCCAGCTTTCTGTCCCCCTGGGATTTCCCTCCCACTCAGCCAAACGCCTGAGTCAGCATAACCATCCCTCATGATATCACTTTTGTGCAAAGGGACCCGAGCGGAGCACAGGACATCTGGTCCTAATATCTAAAAACACTTAAATCATGCATGTCATTCCAAACATTTAAGGACTTCAGAAGTTTTCAGTTACTTTCCTATATATTTCCTAGTTGCTTCATGCAGAAAGGATTTCTTAAGTTCAAGTTTCACTCTGAAGATCTGGGAAAATGTGTATTTCATGACAATTTAACTAGGAAAAAAAAAACCAGCAGCCTTAAAGATAAGCCCAGACGTGACTTAGGTTACCTTCTTATTAACTGATTTTTTTTTTTTTAAATTATTTCAGGAGAATACCAAAATGTGTTGAGTTATAACACTTACAATTCAGATTTCAAAAAAGGCAAAAAAAAAAAAAGGTAGTTATATGTGCAATGTTAAAAAAACCCCCAAACTAATCCAATAAACAAACAAAAAAACCCCCCGAATTCAGTTGTATATGCTAGATGGTGAGGTACCAAGATATGTCCTAGTTCCCCATTGTGCTTTCTGGTAGGAGAGAAAGGGCATATAGCCGTGTGGTCAGGCACCAGACTGAGACTCCAGGGAATAATGCCTACCTCCACGTCCAGCTGTGAGCTTCTTGCTTTTCTTCACCTGTAAGTAGCAGTAGCTTCCTCACACTACCAAGCGTTAAGTGCTCTGATAATCTGATGCTGAGTCCCAGGTATGAGTAATAACACGCAGTGCAGCAAATAATTCCCTTTGCAGCCCCCAGGTACACTGCAAGTCATGGTATGCTGACGCCAATACAGCAGAGGCTCACTCTGAGCCCGCTGTAACCTGCTTAGTCTGAGTATCAGGAGTTGTCAAGCCATCACAGGATGGAGCTCAGTATTAACTGGCTTCTTTTTCAAAAGCCAATATAGGTATGTCTATCTACCTTGCTCTTGCAAGAGAGAAAATATAGCACTTTGATATAATTTCTATTCTTCTTATCTGGCTCTCCACACCTCAGGGTGGGAGTGCTTCCAACCTCTACCGTACATGGCTCCTACTGCAGCATACACATACCGCTATAACAGCAGAAAAATACTAATTTCTTTTTTGGCAATTACTAGAAAATTCTTCACCCCCTCCACAGCACAGAAAGCTTCTGGTTTTCTAACAAGCCAACTGTCAGTCAACTCTCAGGACACGAGAATCAGACATTTGAGGCATACGTGATATTCCATATGGAGACGCCACACCAGTAAAAAAGAAGTGGTATGAGAAATCATAGTCTCAATGAGAGAATCCAGAGGATCTTGGTTATGCGTTACAACTCACAAAATACTTTCAGTCATTTATCTGAGACTTGGATCCTATTTTGGAAGGCAGACTAGTATTACAAAGCTCTTTTAGACACTGCTTATTAGTATCAAAATGAAATATGAAAAGCACTTTCTGTTAAATCCAGGTTTGGACAACTCTTATATCTTGTACCCTAAATCAACAAAGTAAATGGTATTGCAACAGCTAGAAATAAAATTGTGCGTTGACACTAAAAATAAAAATAGATTTTTTTACTCCGCTAATGTATGTTTAACCCTTCTAAAAATAAACTTTCAAAATAACATCATCACAATTAAGTTACCCCTAAATGTTACAATGCGAGTAGCTACTCCAGACATTAGCTGGGACCATCATGTCCCAGACTACTTCTAGTTTTCCTGGAGCAAACATTCCAACCTTCCCAGCAGAGAGTTCCGCAGTCCCTAGCAAAGATCAGAAAACCCACAATATTTCTATGCTACTGTTTAAGAACAGCAGCCTCTACGAGGGAAGGGGGGTGGATAGAAATAAATCTAGACAGAGTTGCTTTCCCTTTAAAATTTCACTTTTTTTTAATAACCACTGCAGAAAACCTAAACCAGTCTTGGCACAATCTTTTCTCCTGTCTCCAACTAATTTCCCTCCACCACCCCAGTCATCGTCACTTTTTTCAGATCCCAGCAAATTACTGGTTGGTGGTCTCGCTATTCTACCCTGAGCCATATTTTAATTAGTCAGAGCACTGAGAAAAGATTATTGTACAAATATTGGCGAATCTTCAAACAAGAGTACACGCTGTCTGTTTTATTCACGATGAAAAAGCTCTTAAAGAGATTTTGATAAAAATTTGCCTCCTGCTCGCAGCCCACGTTTGTAATGTTTATATAAGTGGGGGATATAAATCTTTTTCAAATGAACCCCACAGTTTTTAAACCAGCGCTGTTATAAACTGACTGTTTCCGTTTTGTCTGCCTAAGCAAGCAATGCAGAGCCTGGTCAGGATAGACTGGAACTAATTTAATGTGCTCCAGGTTTAATCCCCATTCTCCTGGCTTTTACTGGCAGATTTTACACAGAGGACTACTGCTGACTTTAACAATGATTCATGTGATAAGTGGCTTTTGATTTGTTTTTCCACATCAGAAAACATGCAACAGAAATGCCATCAAAATAATTTTAATAAAACATGATTGACTCAGAGCCAGATTTAAAAAAAAAATTAATTAAACTTTGGCACAAGAACTGTTTCTCTGCGCTTAACAGCACTTTGATCTTATTAAGGTGAATTACTAGCTTGCTTTATGCCAAAGAAAAAAGAAAAATCCGTAGACCTCTGCACTTGGTCTGGGGGGCAGCCAGCGTGCACTGCAGGACATCGCTGTACCGGATCGCAGGACGTGTATGTGGTGTTAAAAACGCAAGAGAGCGCAACAGAAACAAAATTACCGGCTACCGCCCGACCCGAAGCGGCACCACGCGTTACTCTCCGGCACGACTGGAAGTGAGTTCAGCCACGAGGCTGCCCCGGGACGCAGTGTGGGCCGGGGGCGGCAGCGGGGCCGGGGAGGGAGCCGGGGGGCGGCGGCGGGTGCTGCGCGGCGGCGGGCCCCTGCAGGCGGCAGTGTTGGAGCGCCGAAGGGAGGAGAGCCGCCGCCGGGAAACCTGATCCAGGCTGAACTGCAGCCCTCCGCAGCAATCACCCAACATCACAAAAACTCCGCTACAGGACCAGCAGAACATGCTTCTTTCTCTTTTGTTTTTTTTCTTTTTAAATTAAATTCGCAGGAGGAGAACGTGTTCACTAACACTGCACACTGAAAAAGGGACGGCATTTATAAACGTAATAAATGTTATTTTTACAAAATGTAGCATATTACTGATGCAGAGACCATATAGATACTATTTTGCAACCACCTCCTCAGGTACCCAATTCCTTGCTTATTTACATAAACCAGATGTTTCTTTGACAAACCAAATTCCTCAAAGAAAAAACAGAACTCGCTATACACTTCATGGCCAAAATGAGAGATGAGGTGAATATATGGCACAAATATTCCATCAGCCACTATAAGCAAACATATACGTTAAATGCAATGGTTTTCTTCTATTTAGCAGAACTTTTGTGAGGGCTTGGGTGATGCTTGGCAAAAGCGTTAGAAAAGGAAAATGAACCTACTTTGACTATATTCACTGCTTTCAATGGCTTTCACTTGCCTTAAGGAAGCCAGCTAAATTTTTTTGCCAGATCTCAACACTCAAACCAGTCCACTGAGTAGACAAATACTCTGAAAACAGTGATCCATATTCCTCATTCCTGCATGAGAATTGGCTCCTGGAATTTTTCTTCCCAGCACCCGATTCCTGAAGGATTGTGAGAGGAACAAGAATGACTATTTAACTGTTTCAGTGATCATTTAAAACTTGCAACCATTTGGTACACATAGATAAAGTGAAGGACATGAGGAATACATATCTGTTGTTACCAACTGTTTTTACTGTTTTTACCAAAAACCAGCTTGCTAAATTACTAGATTACTACAGGGAAAATAGTATTTTATATTTAATCTGAAAGGCTGAATTCATGGAAGCTGCCTGAAGGTTACACTCATTACTCACCTAATCTTCCAGAACATACCTTATCTGCCAAATCCTTCCCAATACATGGATCTGCCAACTTCTGGTGTGGAGCTATTAAAGTCCTGGTAAGAAGGACAAATCCTCATCTTGAATTACACACAGCAACAGAAAATTCACAGTAAGACAAAACATTGTCTGAGAATAGCTAGTCGGCAACTAGCAACTGAACAGCAACCTACCAACCAATAATAACCCAAACATGAGGAAAAGAGTGAGGGTGGGCTATAAAAGCCAGTATTTCATGCTGTTCTCTGCAGAGTGCAAGGACGACCATGAAATTAGAACAGGTTCTGATGCGGCAGCTACGAATATAGAAACCACATAGCAAAGGCAACTTCGATGACGGCAACGGCAAAACAATGAGGAAAAGTAATTTCTTCATTTGAGAATTTTTTGGGTCTACTGGGATGTCCAAACTCGCCCTGTATCCTGAGATTGAGGTATCAGTGGGATTTGCAAGACATGATCTAGCTTGGAGCAGGAAGCAGTTCTCCTTGGAAACAGCACTGCCATTTTCTTTTCTTAGCCCTTCTTTTTGATGCAGGCTACCAACCACCGAGCCAACTGCAAAACCACCAAGAATTGGTCCTAAAGGACCACTCCTCTAGTTGTCATCCTTGAATGAGGTCACATGTTTCACTGGCCACCAATCTCACCTAAAAATACTGCGAACTTAGAAGACAAGGTTATCACATTTCAGTGTCCAACCACTTGAGAAGGGTACGTGGCCACTTTAGTAAAAGTGCAATTGAAACAAAATACCCCAGAATGATACAATACACTTAACCTTTACTATTGGTCCTTTCAAGGGACACTGTGGCCATGGAAGAGCCATATGGCCCTAGAGCATAGCATCTGTGTTTCCCTTTCCTGACGACAGCAGGGCACTGCCACAAGGCCCACAGTTCTCACATCCAAACACTCATGCACTGGCCACTGGAAAGGGTCTTCACAGAATACTGTCAAAACTCCCATGTCCACAAAATCTACCCCGGGTGTCTCAAAATCCTCCGTACTTAAGTCCTCATTTTCTGGCACGAATGATCACATGAACATGATCCCGTAGAGAAGGATAAACATCTATCTGCACACTGAGCCTCCTGCCAACACATCCAGAAAAATTGACATGTATAACTGGGGAAAAACCCCAAACAGTTAAAATACTATTTTGGCTGCATCCCTCCAGTACTGTAAGCTGCAACCAGCAGCAAGCCTTCGAAAGACATTCTTCCAAAATCACAAGTTCTCAACTTACAAAGTTCTCTCCACATAAAATAACATGGCATGGTCATATGCTGACAGAAATTTAACCAAGTCTAGAATGGCTTTCCCCCAAAATCTTATTATGTAAATAAATACATAAACAGCATGGCCGGTTCAATGCTACATAACCAGAGTAATTCTAAGTCAGCATATATGCCTCTTTTTTTTTCTTTTAAATTAAGGGGAAAAAAAATAAATCTGTCACGGTATCTGTTGAAAAAATCACTCACATAGTTTGTTCCAAACACTCATCAGTAACACACACAGACTTCCAGCAGGGGTTCACTTTACATATGTGATATCACGGGGGATGGCTGAGCCCAGGCTCACAGCTACATAATTAAATTCAGTGTTCCCATCTTAGAGCAATGACCAGATTGACAGCATGGTGAAGCAAAGGCCTTATCTACACACTGATAAATTAAGTATGCAAAAGCTCCATTCCTACTCAATCTCCGCCAATTTGGCATCAATTAGACCCCTAAGAATCAGATTGATATTCTCAACTTACTTCATATGTGCCACGAACAGCTAGGATGGAACAGTGCCTTTAAACCAATGATCTAAAACAACATTTCCTTGCTTACTGCTTATCAAAAAAAAGTGTCAAACTGAGTTTTCCAACCATGAGCCTGATGTTTCTCAAATAATTGGTAACGATCATTGCCTGACTCCAATATTTGTAACACACTTCTTTATCTTTTAAATTAAGATGTAGCTTGCCAGCTTCAAAACTGACTTCACAGCCTCAGGACTTCATAGTGATGGGGGAATTTTAGAATTATTTCTACCAGGTCTCCAACTTTCCAGAACTTAACTTTTATATTTAAAGCTATCAGCTCATGAAGAACAAACCCTTCTCTCAATGGATATTATAGAGAAACTGTAAAAAAACACTTCACAAAATATAAACAGCTGTAAAAATTAAAATATCAAGTCAATTTTCCTGACAGTACATAATTGTTCCCTAGAGTATTTATTTTGTTCATAGTAAGCTGTAGATGTGTGAAGAACTCAAAAAGAAGATTCACTTATTTTTCCCAGGAAGTTTTTCCCCCAATGGATTTTTGTCAGAGTGGCTTTCCTGGTCTGTATAACATCTTTTGCTTCGCAGTCTTCCATGCCTGCTACATTATTCCGCTGGTAGACTGGTGAATTATGAGGTTATGAATAACATGATGTTCAGTATTTATATGAAGACTACACTTAAAATGTTTTTTTGGAAGAAATGCAAAGGCAGTTTGCTTCTCAACAAAAAACTAAAAAACATGTTGAACCAGACATGGAAGGATAAGGAATGACATCTACCAACAGAGAAGAGCACTTAGAAGTTCTGCAATGGGAAGAGAAAAGCTAGGAAGGGCAGCAATTAGAAATGTTTTGGAAGAAGAAAACATGTTTTGGGGTGAAAGTTAATTTTTACTCTGCCAATCACAATTTAAGTTAAATTCAAGTTTATTTTTCCTCATTCGCTTTATGATCTCATCTAGTCATCAAGGATGATTGATGATGTTTCAGGATTTGGGCCTTTGCCAGTTGCAAGTAAAAGGGAATTATTTATTTTTCTTTAGCGCTATACTGCTGCCATTAACTATATCCCACCCCGTTTTGTTTACAGTCTGTCACTGAAGCCACAGCTTTATTTTAATGTGATGTAAGCTCTCGTCTGGGGTTGATAGTGTAAGCGATCTAGCAGAAGTCTTGCACAAGGAGCATCACTTTGCACAGAAAGCATGCAACCTTTACTTCTGAAATGATCCCTGCCACTGCTCCAGACAGGATTGTCTACTCCCATTTAAGACGGACTTAAAAGCCATACTTGAGCAATGGACACTATCATTTTCCTTGTGGTAAAACTACATTTATTTAATCCCTTTAAAAATAAACAAACAAGAAAATTACTTTGACCTTTGCCTTGGTGCGAGGACTCTGATGTGAAATGTGTATTACATTTCTAACGCACTGTAACTGTGTCCAGCTGAACTAGATCAGATTTATGTGCAATTAGGAAAAAAGGAAACCAAAGCAATTTGGTTTTCATGTTTATTAATATCAAAACATCTTGTAGCAGCATTAAGTTTTAAACTGAAACACACAGGTTAATAAAAACATAAGATAATTGAAAAAGGAGTGGCATGCTAAAAACTGCATTAAACGAATAGTATGACTTTTTTCCCCTCACATTTTTTCTGGTTTAAACTATTAAAAAATGTGTGTTTGAATGTCCCCACTTTGGCTGTTCATAAGCCACAGGGAGGTTTTTTTTGCATGAACTCTTCAACCTGAGAATTTTAGCAGAAAAGCTTCTTTGCAAGGCTTAATTAAAAACATGTTTAAGTCAGGGTCCTCACTCACTCTGGTTTTTATTTTGGCCGTCTCTCTGTGTCAGAAGTCAAGTCCCAAAAGAGAAATGAAGTTCATTATTGAGTCACGAGAGTATTTTCTCCTTCATTCTAAGCCCAACTAAACATGTTTCAGGTTTGAGTTTGGCTTTAGGTATCTCCAAATGAGATTTTGTATTATATGCACCTAAGGGTGAAATGTAAGAAGATGCTAATCATGATTTTTAACTTTGCCATAGATAATAAATAACGTGTGAAAAGCACATTGCAATCTCCTTTGCATGCAACTGATTTCGTACAGGGAACTGTATATTCTAAACGATTGTGTTCCGAATGAGTATACTTCACACCATGAGAGGTTCATGATAAGTGCAGCGTCATTGTAACGAAGCATGGTAGTCATGCACACTATAAAATGCATTGAGCAATGTACCAAACCAGAACAGTACTGACAAATCTGTATGAAGACATTCAATTTTTTCCAGAATGTTTTAAGTAGTAGTTTATTGGTGACTTTTGACATTGAGTACTATGCTAGCAGTTTTTAAGGCATGTTCTTCTCAAAAGCAAGATTAAATTTTAGCATACATAACTATAAAAAAGAGGGTTCCTATTCATTCCAAAAGATGCAATGGTTTCCTTCCTGCTGCTCGTTTTTCCCAGATTGCCTGGTCTAATGAAAGTGGCCGTAAAAAGATACGTATCCAGCACAGTCCACTGATTTCAACAAACGAAGGATGCTTGGTCATTCTGGTGCAAGGAACAACAGCCAATAGTCACTCAGTTAATCACTTTGATTAACAGGAAATGTGTTGTGTTATCTTTGGTGGTTTTGTAACTGGACAGTAGGCACAGCCTAGTGCATCCTGTGTGCAACCAATAGCAGAAGTAGATGCAAGAGCATGATATTTGTTATAAGCATTTCTAAGAACAAAAACGTGGTGATGTTTTTCAAAAGTCCTTTGAATGTTCACCAGATGCGGAGCACATGTGGCCCTTGAATAAGAGAGAATAATGCAACAATAAAGTTGAATCAATACAACATGCGTCAGTAATCACACCAAGAGCACATGCAAATGTTTTAAAAACAAAAATATGTAAATTATTTTTAGTTCTTCAGGACAGAAAAACAGGCCACCTGGTCATCCATGAATTGCTGTTTCCATCGTCATTTGAGAGCCCATCTGCATGAAATATGTTGCTCCTTCTGTGAGCCAGTGTCTAGCTTTTGCATTTTTATATAGGAAATTCAGTTCCTGTGCCACTACTTAACAAAAACATTTAAGAGTTAAAAGATTTAAAGGTATCCTCTACCTCTACATATTTTATGAAAACCAAAACTCCTATGAACACCACATGCAGGAAAAGGACAAGATTACCCCTGTCCATCAAGAGTGCTTTAGTGATGTCTTAGAACTGCATATCCTCTTCTGACTCAGAGAAGGGAAGCACGATGAGAAACAGCACACTACTCCACGCTTATCTTTACTTCTCTAAGACCACCCATCAGATACGAAAGAAATCATTCATTTTCCAGTAGCGGTCACTTCTAACAGAGATCTTACTCGGGCTATGGATAAAACACAAATGCACACAGTGATAGGCTAGGAAGCAATTAATTTCACAGAGGCAACCAAACCATTTGCAGATGCTGACATTTAGAGTTCAAATAGATAGCATTACACAGGTTGAATTCATACAGAAAAAGTTTCATTCTGTGTAGCTGCAAAAACTGAGTGAAATCAGAACCTAAAGCAAAAAATCCAAGTTTTGCTAATAGAATTCTCAGCTGTTATGTCCCCTGAAACACATGGTGGCTTCCCAACCCACACGTTTGTTGCCAACACATGCAGTCAGACCCCTACCAATTAAATGCTGGCACATGTGCCTTCAGAACATTCAATCTCTTCTCTGCAGTGAAGAAGCAGATGGAACTAAACAGTATGTAGACAATGCATAAGTTTGCCTGTCGTGACTGATACTCTCTTGAAGTAGCAGCAGCTTACATCTCTGAGGATGCAATGAAAAGGTGTAATGAACCATTTCCCTCCTACAGTAGGCAGACTCTCAAACAGCCTTTTTTTCCAGAGGACACAGGAGAAGAAGCATCAGTTTTCCAATAATTCTGGCAAAAGCCAACCTCTCACCAAGACAAAGTTGGAGAAACAGTAGATAGGAGGACAGAGAAAGTGCTAAAGCTCTAAAGTTCTAAAGCTCTCCAGAACTACTGTGGAATACAGGGTGTTTGAGTGTTATGTATTGACTTCTTGAGTGCCTAGTAGTTTTTGAGTAATTCCAGAAAGGAAATAACCTGGACAGAAAATTCATCAAGAGCTTGGGGAAAGACCTGCACAAAGGGAGGGCAGGATATTTCAATTAAGACGAATGAGAAGGTTAAGAGAGCTTTTCACTTGGCTTTTGGTACAAGAACATATACTTTGAAATGTATTCCCATATATCATATAGTTATGATCAGAAGACATAAACCCATCTAAGGCTGCTGTCCATTACAGATAATGAACTTTTAAGTAGTGGTACATGATACCAAGAATTTTAGCTTTTTAATTGTGGGGGTTTTGTTGTTGGTTTTGGGGGGTTTTTTTGTCTGTATGTAGAAGCTTTCAGAGTCTTCTTATAACTGTATCTGTTAAAACAGATATAAGAATGAAAATTTTTTAAAATTGTACTTTCAAAACCAAACAGAACCAAAACAAATCAAGCCAGTGACAGTATTGTCACCAGGGACACCATAGTCATTTTTAAAATATCTGTTAATAAAAGGGAGTTGAGGAGCCATGCCAGTCTCTCTTGGGGAACCTTTATTTTGACCACATTCTGATCTTACTGATGACTGAAAAAAATATTCTGAGCGGATACATTTAACAGCTACAGCATTTGATAACCTCACTTAATAAAGTGTGCACGTCTTCCCAAATATAACTGTGCTGTCTTTGTTCCTGTGTTGCAGCAGAATATTGGGTTAAGAAATGCAGGGAACAGCAGAGACACTTTAAAAAACTTAAAGAAAGTGTTCCTTATTTTTACTGGAGAACCCTTCTGTTCTGTTTAGGAAAGGTAGGACTACTATGCGAGGGTAAGCCAGATGAAACTATGAAGTATGTCTGAATCCTTTGCTGCCTATGGCTTAGCAGCTATTTCACTTTCCCTAGACTTGAGGATGGGTAGAGGGAAATACTAGAAGAGAAACTGATGAATAGAGTTACATCATATTTGGAGAGTTTCTCATCTCTGGCACATTATCTTTTCTCCTACAAATGCCCTCATTAAAGAGAATTTGAAACTTTTCCCTTCCCCAGGCAGAGACCCAGACTATCATTTATTACTTATCCGTTACCTATATTTTACTCTCCTGAAGGATAAACCTACATCAACTTGACAGTTGTGCTGAATGGCAGTGGTTTATGGACTAAGCCATTTATTTATTGTAACTACAACCATATGTTTTAACCTGCTACAAAATTATTAAATACTTCCCATCAATAGACCAAGTTAGATTTCTATACTGAATTGCCTAATATGAATGTACATCATTTCTGTACTTCAAACAGAGTGTGAGGAGGTAAATAGCAGTTAACGGTATTCATGCCTTATTAGACACAGCTGCACAAACGGGCTGTCAAATTTCATTAGAAAATACTGTATAAGTTTATGTGTGTGCATTGCCCTTAATTTCTGCAGGCAACATGGCTACTTTGAATTACAGGAATGCTCACAGAAACATATGCTATTTGTTTTAAAGGCACACAAAGGCAAACACCCTGGGATGGGGTGGTGCAGCGCGGCACATCCAGACAGAAATTTCAGTTTTTCTCTTGTGCCTACGACATTTTTAATTAACAAATCATTCTTACAGAATACAGAAAGAGTAAACAGAAGAAACAATGCTACAGAAGCCTGAGACTAGGTAAATGCAGGTCATTTCTAGGTATGGAGTAAGTATCTCCTTTTGCATTCAGGGGGAACATGGGGGGCAAATGAGAAGGAAGCAGTCTTGTTACACTTGTATCTGCCCTCACGCCGCCCAGCACTGAGCTGGAAACACCACAGCCAGCAGGCAGCTTCCAGCATAAATCCACTTTTGTCAGGCCTACAGTATGTTTACTTTAATGTTCTTGTACCTCAATATAGTGCCATGGGGTGAAACAGGCAGGCTTTCTAAGAGGTATCTTCTTAGATTGAGAAAGTCCCTGAAGAAACTTCACGGCAATAAAAGGTAACTTACCTGAAGATACACGAATTGGAGAAAATCTAAAGAAAGACCACTAGAAGAAATCTTTCTCCATTTCCTAAAAAACCTGGGAAACACCTACTAGGATTGAGTCATTTATCTGTTACATACACCTGTCAGGTAGCAGAGGTAGTAATAATCACTTTGATTAAATCCTAATATTTTACACCTCTCCAAGAGGGAAGACTTAGGGTTACTGCTTTGTTTGTTTAAGCAGAGGTAACTGGTCATCTCCAGGAGGACACAAGACAATAAGTACTACACAGGCACCCCTCTGACAAGCCAGATTTGATTTTAAAAATTATTCTTCATGACCTCCTGCAGAGGTAAAACTCCACTAAAATTCTGCTGGCTAAGTTAGTACGTCGCTTCAAACACGACTGGCTTTTCTAAACTAGACGTGGAGAGCTGACACTGCCCTCTCTACTGGAAGCGAGCAAATGCTATCAAGCCAGTTGATACATCTGCAAACAATGATATCATAATTTACAATAAACAAAAATCTACCATGGCTCCATAGCTGGACTGAGCTGCAGTCAACATGTTGTGTAGTACTAACTCTTTGTGTAGCTTCCTTTGGGGATGAGGTTTTCAATGAAAGCATGGCCAATACCACCACAGTTTTTCAAGTTCTCTAACTCAATGCCAGTTCAATCTCACCAGGTAAAAGATAAAATCTTAAGTTAGGCCAAGTATTTAAGTCCTAGACCACCCCGATCTTGGCTGGCCTGACAACTCAGAAAAATTACACAACCTTGTTTTCTATCCAGTAAGCAAAATCAAATTAAGAATATACTTACTTTCCTACTGAAAATAATGGTTAATGGGAAAAATACTAGCCTCAGAGTCTGAGCATGGTTGTGCCTTCAAAGAGCTACATGACCAAGAACAGATGATGCAGACAGAGGTAAGAGCTGCGATTTGAAGGCAGCAGCCATAAAGACATGTTTGCACAAGCACATCAAGACTCACCAAAGTTTATTTTTTTGCTGGGGCAAAAATTCATTAGCATATTCTGTGGGACACAAAACAAACAGAGAGGCTAGGCTTACAGCTAGGGATCTGTACTGTGCTGACTGGACTATATGCTGTTCAGGTTGAGACTGACTAATGCCCAGACAACCCTGACTGTGGGAAAAGAAGTTCAGTGTGCACCTGTATGTCTGTGCATGTACCCTGTGCCCAGAAATGTCTGTGATCCAAGGAAGTGTGTGGGCCAGTGGAAAAGGAAATCTGCAACTCATTAAGGTGGGGAGACAGAGGGAATGCAATGTGGCAGCCCAACTGTTAATTTTGGATATCGCCCACAGTAAAGTTTTCATTAATTTTTGGTTGTGTCGTTTCTCTGCTTTCTCTTTGCCAATCTGTAGGAAATAATCAAGTATATCCTCCAAAAAATGAGGAAAACTTAGCTGACAGATTAACATAATCACACTCAAATCACACACAGGTATACAGCACTGGCACTATCAAACTGGTTTGCAGGTAAGAGATTTTATCTGTGATTTACTGCCATTGAGCTAACAACCACAATGACAAGCAGTTCCTGTGAGCAAAGCTCTCACTAGATGCTGTACTCTGTGGTCCTGATTTCATTATTATTGTAACAGTACTTGGAATCTTACTGAGGAACAACACATGGACTGTAAAAATAAGGCAATGCTCATTTCCTTGAAGACTATAATTAGCAAAAACAGACAAAACCCAGAAGTAAATGCAGTCCTGCCCCAAACCCATAGCAGGGGTAAAATCCAGTTAGAATTCTTAGCTAAGAAACCCTATATATCATCTTAAAAAAGTCACTTCTTTTCTAACCTAGACTATGACAAACTGAGTGAACCATCTTGACTGAAAGCATTGAAAAAATACCCCAAACCAGTCTTTTTAACAAACAAAAAAAAGGGTATCATAATGAACAAAATTTATACAAAATAAAATGCCAGAGCACAGATGGAGCTGCCTATCTCCCCATCTCCATTCATGTACCATTTCGCCTGTTCAGTAACACACAATTAAGACCAAATTAATAAGCTTATTAGCAGAGACTAAACAACACAATAACACACTTGATTCAGTACTCAGCAAAATCTTGCCAATTAACTTGTCCATCAGAAGGCTGATGAATGGGCATTGCTAATGGGAGTTCTGTTGTTAAGAGGCAAAAAGATGGACGAAGGGAATCTGAACACTTGCGCTGCTTACCTGTGACCACAGAAGCCACACCTAAAAAGGTACCACCCACAGGTCCCTGACTCCCAAAATACATTATAAGATGATGCTGTCAAGAGTGCTTGACTCCTTCACTTAGATAGATCCAAAATAGCACATGCTATTTTTCTGCAGGTTAATAAACCAATAGATTTGCCCAGTCCATTGGAGACATTTCTTATATTTTTGGAAGAGTATTTTGTTTTGGTTTGGTTTGTTTTAATGCTTCACATATGCCTCAGCCTGTTCTGTGCAAGTAATAACAGAAAGAAATAAGATTCATATTTTGGTTAGGGTGGCATCGATCTCCTTAAGAAGTAGAGACTGGAAAGGAGATCCTGTCACTAATGTAAGTCAGGTAGTACGCAACTCTCTATCAGTGGAGCAATGCATACAGCAAAGCAAGGACTTGCTGGGAGCACACACAACAGCAGAGTTGCCTCTTGGAGCAGAGTGACCTGTCTAAGAGTAAGTGGTGACTCATTCAATATTATTGACACTGTGCCTTTTCACAACTCCTCCATGTATACTGATATGGAGTGAGGGCATCTACCTTTTGGCCCAGTTAACGTTATTTTTTTTACAACAAGTAAGCAGTTAATATTACATTTTAAGGAGAAAAGTCACAGAAGAGAAGGAATGGCAAGCGACAGACAGAACTGTAGCTCTGCACAGGGATTCCCCAGGACTGGTGACAAATGTTCATATGAAACTGAGAATCAGACCGCCCTTCTGCAACACAGGCTAACCAGGTATCAACTGCCATGTCATCTCAATATAGATCTCAAAAAAAAAAAAAAATCAAAACCAAACTGGTCAAGAAAAAGCTATTAATTGTTTAAACTTCTAACAAAATACTGTGTGTGTGTGTAGAGGGGGCAGTAGTGGGTCTTGCTTCCCCGCTACAAGAGCTGGCTCCCATTACAATCATTTATACATTGGGATTCTTTTATTTTACAGCAAGTATTTTGGTTTTGTACATAAAGCATTAATTTAACAGTTCCCATTGACTTAATATGTTTAGCCTCTTCTTCCCACAAGGCTTTTTAAGTTTTATTCATGTGGACACTTGTTCACTTAAGAAAGCCATTTCTTAATAAAGTGCTCATTTTAAAGGCTCTACGTGACCTTAATCTGGATACAAAATATTAGTTCTTTCAGAAAATGAGGGAGGGAGGTCTTTTTATTTAAATGAGAGCCACAATGGCAATATTTTTCAATTTTTCAGACGAAATGCAAACACATTTCTATGACAAGAATACAGAAAGATACTCTTAAATCCCATGTCATATGGTAATCATACTTAAGATATTTTAACCCCTTGTCAGCCAGAGTTCGAAAAACTTAAACCAGTTTTCTTTCAACAGATTAATAAGTTGTCTGTGCACTCTCAAAGGATGTATTTAATGTTAAAACAATGTTAAAACAATATCCACCTATATTTTATTTTGCTTTCAAAGTAGTCTGACAACAGCATTCTACTCACAAAAAATTAGTTTGACTAGAAGAATTATATATACACATATATAGAGTAGGAGAATTTACAAATACACATAACTTTCTTTCTGAGCAAGCTGTTTGGAACGTCTTAATTCTGGCACGTCAAACTTGGGAAATGGTCCATAACTGGGCTCCCTGAGAACATGGAATATGAATTGCAACCAACAAGCTCCTCCTCTATGGAGTACCACAGATCTTGCACAAAACACACTCAAAACAGCTCTTCCTTTCCACAAATTTAGTCCACTTTTTTATCTGTATTGCTGCAGCACTGAGGCATCCCCCAGCAGTTTAGGGCTCTGTTTTATAGAATTGTATAGAAAACATAAACAAAATAGAATTCTTGTTAAAAACAAGGTATCATGAACATAAGAGACACTGAGCAAGCAAAAGAAATGAACTGAGACTATGTGAGGCAGGTGAGAAGAAGCAACACTATTTCAGGGCTTGTATAAACCAGTTTTTAAGCAAGGCCATGACATTTAACATAAATTTTATGTAGCATAAATACTTGCAAAGTTAAATATATCACATGTATAAAGGCAGAATCCAAATGGGTTTATATCTTCTGGAAATGACTGCCAGTTTAAATGGAGTGAGTCTAACAAACAGATGGTTAAATAAGAACTTACTGTAAATAATTTGGAAGCTTAAGCAAGTCATTGCTGCAGAACTATTTTCTCTTCAGAAGTCATCAACAAATTACATTTGATTTTCTGGCTATGTAAGACAGAACGTGGGTCAGTGTCCAAACTGCAACCTCATCCAAACGGTACCAAATTCCAATTGCAAATACCTTTGCAATCAACATGGTATCATGCAAGTCCCCCACCAAGACAACTCATTCCATATGTAACTTTATGTTGAAATGTGACTGATCTAATTTCAAGATTATTTTTTAAAATAACATCTCTAATTACAAGCAGCTAACAACATGGGTCTTCTTTCCAAATACTGTTCCAATATCTCTTCTAAAATGATTTATTGATCAACATTGTAGGTCATCAAAAAGACCATTTATTGCACTGAGCTGAGCTACATAATTATAAATTAAATGTAGACTAAAGCAATATAAATAATTATAACCAGGAATGCCACTGATCTTAATCAGTAGAAATAAAGGTCTCACTACAGCAGAACTATGAATTATTCTTGCAGAGTAAGAAGAATTAGTCCAAAAGCTTTTCTATTTCCTCACTGCTTTGTATCAAACTGCTTGCTTTGGCAGCCCTGAAGCCCATGCTTAAGCTTTTGGTCTACACCAGTTTAGAGTCAATAAATGTCACCTACTGTACCCTGTAGAAAAGCTCAGAACTCTGAAAACTACAGTGAGTTCTAGGGAGGGAAAGTCTGCTGGTGTCTTACAGTTTCCAAATTTACTGGCAGGGGGTCCCGTGTAGGCATGCATATGTGAACATGCCTACCATACTCTGCAATGGCCAAAAGTACAAATCAATAATAATGTCATCCTTGATTAAATAATGAGCATTCTGTACCCTGCATTTGTAAAAAGCATAGAGAATCATGGCACAGGATGGAATGGTTACTAACCCTAGCTATTAGATCTTGCTACTGAAACATTAACTACAGTGTGAAATACTCAGCTGTATTGCACTTCTACTTCATTTTTTGTGAGTTTGCACTCTAATATTCATAGGAGAAAGAATGATGTCATTTTATTAACCTCATAACCACTTTCCGCCAACAGAAAAATAAAAACATTGGAATGACCATCTGGCATGAAGTTTCTGTTTCTCCTAAAAACATGTCTATTATTTTCTGTTTCTCAAGACACCAAGGACCAAAAAAAAATCTGCCTTCAAAAAAATTTTACAGCACCAAAATGAGAAAATAGAAATAAAACAAAATACAACTAATAGTATTTGGAAATGTAAACACGAAAATACTATACTATCAGGAGCTCTCCATGTAAATATGTGAAGATAGCTTCCACCATCAGAGCATTTGACCTACTTCTACTATTACCAGAGGCCACTGAAAACTAGACACTTTTGCTAAAATATTGAAGTGTTCTTTTTCCTATGATAGCAAGGCTTTGAAAAAAGAATGGAAAAGAACTTGCAAAATTTAAAACACGACAAAGTCATCTTTTGAAAACAAGAAAGTTAACTTGAGAAGCTAATGACTTTGATAGATACATCACATATTCTTTATCAAATTCACACATAATGACAACTTTGATTCATAAGTAGACAGCAGCGCATCTTGTAAGATCTATCTTTGCTTGCTAATTGGCATTACAGCACTGTGTTTGCTTATCTAACCAGTCAAGGTGATGCACAGTCCCCACCTGTATGGTTACATTTGCAGTTTTAAAATGAAGTTTAGCCCAGACATCTCAAAAAAGAAGAGAATGGCTTTATCCTAAAGAAGAATCACACCTCTCCTGTTTTAGGGAAGGTCAAAATAACTGGTTATTTCAACAGTTCTGGTGCAAAAAACCTGCATGATAAAGTATGAGTTGTTTGTAAGTAATAAAGCAAGAAATACCAATAATATTATGGAAGCAATTTTTCTTTTACTTGGAGTTACTCGTAGTCATTGTATGTTAGGGAAAGGCATCTACGCTGGGAATTTTCTACCATGGGATCCAAACACAGTACACACAGGACCTGTCATTTTAAATCCTCTTAGTTTAGAGGAAAGATTCGCATTTAAAAATGCACAGCAGACAATTAGCTGAGGACGATATGTAACAAATGTTTAGCTGCCAACTGATAGAATTCTGTTGCCAGAATTTGCTGCTCATTCCAAAGTACAGGAGCAGAATTTTAAATTGCTTGGAGATTGTCTGATTTCTGGGGGGGGGGTTGGGGGGTGGGGAAGGCAGAATGCATTTCAAGTACACTATATGCTAGTTTAGAAACTTATTCTGATAAACATTCATGCACTGAATAAACCAAAACCTTGGGATTTAAATGGATGGGGCTATTCACAAAATAGGCTACTACTCAGTATAAGAAGTACTTTACTCTTAAATCTGGAGAGCAAGATTATGCCAGAAGCATGCAGCCAGTTCTAAGAGGTAGCACCCAACCTGAGGAATTTCAGAGCAGTACCCTTCACAGAGCAAGTGCACTTTCTCTTGGGGCACATTATGCCCCCATTCACACTGCCTAGGGCTGCATACTGTTACACTGAATTTGGAGGCAGAAATCCCTGCTCAGTGAATGTATTTTTTCCTCACACAGTGTCACATTTTGTTTAAACTCTTGAGAGAGCTCCTCTTCTTGTGCTTTTGTATTTCATGGGACTCCGCTGCTTAATAAACCTCCATGAAAGTCATAAATTTGAGAAGATCAGGGGACATAGCTAAACAGAGCTTAAAAGAATGGAGTGACAACACACTTTCTTCCTTTCTGTTACGTCCCTAAATTTTAAATCCTCACTTGAAGGAAAACAAGGCAGTCACATGAGGAATACCAGGGAGTTGCAGGCAGTGTGGCGCAGCATTTAGCTTGTGTTCCCCTTGCTACTGATTAGTTTCATGAATGGTCAGAATTAGGAAAACAGAAAGAGGACCTCAAGAGAGGAAAATACAATGAGGTGGTATATCTCCTTGGTAAACAGGATATACCGTTTCACTTCACAAAGCATTTACAACTTCTGGGTAGTAAAAGCTCCATTATGAGCAGAGGTACAGCAGCAGAACACAGAGAAAACTTGCAGTCAACAAGATGAATCATCCTGATGCATTACTCTTAACCCAGTACATGATTCTCTTTCCTTTGAGGTCAAGGCCATGATCCCATCAAAACCCAATTTTGCTCTCAAACCGTTCATCCATCCCAGCTAAGGAGAAGACAAGCCTGTAGTAAGTATGCAGCTGCACTGATTTTCAGAAGACTTCTAGTCAAAATCAAACTTTTTTGCTAGAGATGTAAGAAACTTATTATGACAACATAGGTGTAAAAAATCTAATTACAGATTTTTAATCACTATAAAGCTTTCTACCTCTTCCAGGCCATTTTTAGAACTGAGTACCTGCAACATCAACTGAAAGGAGTGAAACAAGGAGTAAAGAGAAGAAGAAAAATGGAAGACATTATTCAATGGAAGAGTTACACTCAAGGTTTCATGTTAACAATATGTTTTTCCTGAAAATCACAAAGTAGACTGAGCAGAGAATCATGAGAGCCATCAGAGAGATCCAGCAATGAGAGAAATTCCAGAACTGTGCAGATTTATTTTTTTGGGAAATCTGAGAATACTAACACCAGCTGTTTATACTGGGTTATCTCCTTTGCCATCAGCTGGAGTCTGACTTGCACCCATCGGTGAAAAATCTAGAATTCCTACATTGTCCGAGTCTAATAATATTACTCCCAGTAGATCTTTCACAAACAATTGTCTTCTATATGGTTCCAATATAGGATAGCAACAATACTACTTTCATTTTAAAATACTTATTATTTTAAAATATCTGAAATGTAACAATTATGCTAAAGAATTTCTCACTAGTACTGCTGAAATAAACTACCATGGCATCAAATTTAGTGCAGTGTTCTATGTGCCAACCATTCACAATTATTAAATAAAAATAGCTCTGATGTCTTCGGGGTTTCTCAGTATTTTCATCTTCCCAAAGACCCCATCGACAGATCAGAGACAGGCTATGTGCTCAGAAGCAGATAATGCATGTCAGACTGTCTTCAAAATAGAGTTAGTAAAAGGATACATGCTGCACATATTGTGTAATTCAAAATAATTGTTGTTTGAAATACTGAAAAATAGCATGTGCTCAAGGAACAGTTACAAATGTTAGCCTAGAAAGTTTGCTTTGGCTAACATACTTTTCCTTAATGTGATGGGAGGAAGGCAGTGGGTATAATCCAAAGCCACCTACAATTATGAGAGTGCTTGTTATACATTTCTTTTCTATGAAATATATAGTTTGGTTGTTCCTTACTTCTTTTTTTCCACTCCCTGATGATTTATGGCATAGCTTTTATAAAGGCAGCTGCCTGTTGTTGTGAAAACAATGCTGAACTTGCAGCTTTATTTTGATTCTAAACCTGAACTGGTTTTAAGATGAAAGTTATCCAGCTTCTGAGAAGAGCTGTGTGACATGAGTCACTGCAGGAGATAGAAGGGGACTATGGGCTGTCGGACCCATGCTCTACAGTCCAGACAAAGAAAAGAATGGCTGCAATAAATTTCTTTAACCTGAGATGTCTTTGTTCTTAACTAGAGAAAGAAGGCTGCCTATGTTATTCAAAAATATTCCAGTCTTACCAAAAGAGATTACTTTTTAAAATTAATGTAGACAAGAACTTGCTACTATTTAAGTTTTGCATTTTTTGCCCCACAAATGTCACAGAAGTTCATTGACTACAAAGCTATGAACTATGGTCTGAGTCTTCTCAAAAGACCAGGGACTATACCCTGCTGCCAGAGATCATGGGGAGAGTCAGGTTGTTCATACGGTTTTGACATCTAGACAAAGACAGATAAATTTTACAGAAGTAGTATCTGGTTTTAGTTGATGTCCACATGATTCACTTCACTCATTTGAGGCTGACTCTAACTTCCTGAGAAGTTAGCTCATGAAGACTTGCTTCTTGCTAGGATTTCAGAAGATTGTTCCTCTAAAAACAACACAATGGCAAAAGAGAGCACAGGGAGGAAAGTTTTGAGCTTTCCCTGAATTTCAGCAGAAATTAACTCCATTTGGTTCTTAGAAAAACCCCTCCTTTGTTTGGTACATCTCCAAAGGTTAGTAGGACAGAGTTCAATATACCACTATCTTAATTTCCTGAGAGAAATCCTAGAGTGATACAAAATGGCATGTAAATAATACTGTGGTCACCAACAGGATGCTGTAAAAAACGTGGTGGTGGGAAAAGCTGAGGGTAGATGACAGCTGTTAGCAAGAGAAACCTCACTCTCTTGGTGCATGGAGTTTCTTACTATGCTTTCATCTAGTCAGTAAATGACACAAGTTTTGTACTCAAAGTCTTCACCACATTAGATTAAGCACTTACCTCAGGAAACATCTTCAGACTAGTAGCGATAATAATAATAATCCTCTCCAATGCTATAAGTTATATCATCTTGAAATTTCATATAGATGTAAAGCCATTACACAGTTCAGATTATTTATGTACTTCACCCTTAATATCTACACTTTTGCTTATAAAATTACTCTTAGACAAAACTACAGAAGATTAACTATGTAGGTTCCCATTCCTTTTACACGTTTGGTAATAAGGAATAGCTTTTTAGTGAGACAGCCAACACACTTCTTCATGAAAAAAAATAGGGAATTCAATGGGAATTCAAAAAATTAAATAAAACATTTTTACTTAGGTCAAATGAATTCACATAATACATACCTGCAGAAGTAATCTCTCAAAGGCAAGGAAGTTGTCCCATTTGCAAGTCAGGGGGTGTTTCAAAGTCTGGACCATAGCTAGCACAAGCTGTAGAAGACCACAGTGGTTCACCAAAGCTTTGAGATTATTTCTGAAAAGCTGAACGTATGATCTGAGCTGTTCTGGGGTGACTCTGCCTGTATAAAGGAAAAGAAGACACAGCATTCAGTGGTGGCAAATAAAACCTGTATTTTTAAATTATAGTGAATGGGCTATAGAGAACTTCAGAGGCTCTCTCCACTATTGGCCTGATCTCAGCTTCACTGCAATCACTAGGAGTTCAAGCTGCAGTAACAGACTTAAATTCATCCATGAATTGTGGCTCTAAGCTCTGTGGTATGGCAGGTATTTAACCATACATAATAGATGCTGACATAAAGGGTAATACCATTTTTTGTTTTCAGAAATAGAGGGACATTCTTTACTGTGAGGGTGGTGAGGCACTGGAACAGGCTGCCCAGAGAGGTTGTTGGTGTCCCACGCTAGAACTGTTCAAGGCCAGGTTGGATGAGGCTTTGAGTAACCTGGTCTAGTGGAAGGTGTCCCTGTCCATGGCAGAGGGGTTGGAACTAGATCATCTTTAAGGTCACTCCCAACCCAAACCATTCTATGATTCATGTAAGCTAGGGAAATAATACTTATCAACTGCTTCTAAACAATGGTTGACCTTTGTATTTTTAACAAAAGTCCAACAGGAACTTGCGAGCCTTTTACCTTACACCAAACCCACACCCTCCAGCTACTTCCTGAGGCTGCATTTTTGATCAGTTGACTCAAAAAAAAGAGATAACATTAGTGATTCAAGGAACCGTTTTCTGAAGCTGTTCTTGGAAGAGACACTTCCAAGGCACAACTCTTCAGTTTCTGAGATGCAGTGTCGCATGATTTCACCTGTTATTTGGAAAAAAAAACCCCTCACGCTGGTGCCCATACATGGGTCTGTAGATCATTCCTTAATAGAAGAGCATGAGGGGAGTCATTCAGGCCACACAAATACTACAGAACTGACAGTTATTCCATCTGACATCAAAGTGTCAGCTAAACTGCTCAATCAATTTGTATTTTAGAATTGATCTGTTCTAAGGAGGAAGGTCCATAATACCTTATCCACGCAAAGAAAATCATCACAGGAAATCAGACATGCCATCAACTTGCAAGGGAAAATGGTGTCAAAACACCAACCTAATTGCAAGTCTAGTATGAAATCCAGTCCAGGGCTGTTTTCCCCAGTTACTGGCAGCCTCTGCTGGTAAAAAGTCATCTTCCTCAAGCAAACCAGAGCTAAAGAGCAGTGACATGTGAGATGGAGTGAAGTGGATCCTTAAACAGGACAAGCAGGAAGGCACTAGGCTGAGCTGATGCTAGGCGGTCTGTGGCTTACATCGCTGATCATTTTCTTCAATATTTTTCCATAAGGGAAAGATCTTGTAAGACTCCCACTGTGTTATTCTCTGTGTTTGGTTATATCATCATTTTACAAGGCTCTCCATCTGCCTCCATCCTTTCGGTATCATGTAAGTGGTGAATAAATTATTCCAACAGTGAATAAATGTTGAAAGCGCTTTGCCTTAAGAGTTTCAGTGATATCAAGGGTGGTCTTTGGAAGAGCACTTAGATTAGGGAAAGCTGCTAAATAAAGCAAAACCACACGGACTCTTTAGGTGAATTTTAATGGAAAGCATCAAACCGAAGAGTCAGTAGATTAACACACAAATCAAGCTGACACCACTCAGTAGGCCAGAAAGCCGACAAAAGGCTTTGACAGTTAGCACACATAGCCTACAAGAGCAACCACAGCCATGTGTGTTTTTAGACTAAACACTGAAGCTTTCAGCCTTGTTTTATTTCTTCTAAAGCTGTGTCAGGCAGATTTACACAGTGAATTGAAAATGTCAGTCCATGATGCCTTGCAGCATACCTTTGATAATGACTGCATTATTACCTATAGCAGTCCTGATACATCATAATGTATTCAAAATCTGGTAACTTGCTTCAACTGAAAAAACATGAAGTTGCCAGCCTCTCCCTCATATGAAACAGCAAAATGGAAGGGCTGTAATATAGACTTCTGATTTCAATTTAAAAAAAGGTTTTTTTTCAAGAGTTTTGTTCTGTATTGTCTGTTGTGAAAGTGAATCCAGATGCAGCCCAGGATCAGTCTGAGATCCATTCAGCACCGTTTTAGATAAACAATCAAATTCTTTCCCACCCTCAGAGTACCACCAAAAGAAAGTCCAACACGTATGTAAACATAAGTGAAATCCTGACCTTAGCAAGTCTTTAACAAAACTTACACTGGCATTAAAGAGTCCAGCATCTCATTTGCAATATTTACAATATCCATGGAACCACTCGAATCCAGGGTTCAAGAGTTCCATCCAATTTCTACACAGAAATCACCCTGGACAGCTGGCTGATAAATACAACTGTTCCAGTAGATGAGGAAAGGAACTTGGGAAAGTGATTGGTTGTAATCAACAATTAAATTACTTTTCCTGAGGCCTAAATCCTTACCATCTTTCCTGCTGCTTGCTCACAGAGGGAGATTTCAGCATCACAGATTAAATTTAATCTAATCCCAACCCTAAGAGCCTTTTATTTTTTTTAAGTCCCTCTGCCATTCCAGGTCCTTTTGCATTGCAATGTGTCAGACAGGTCCTATGAAATCAAGAGGAGATAGATGCCAACCACATCATCATATTTCAACTGTCATTTTGCTCTTCTAAAGCAAATCCAGAGATTCAGAGGCAGAAGGCAGCAACTACTACCAGAAGGAACTGTAGGTTAAGTGTCTTGTCCTGCTCTCTTCTCTTCCCGCTCCATCACAGTCATACTCTTCTCCAAACTCTACATCTATGCATAGCCAGATGTCTGTGTGGGCACCAAAGCCTGACTTGAGAGGACTACATTATGCTGTCAAAGCATTTGATAATTTTTTAACTCCTGGATGTGGGAAGAAGTATGACCTCAACCACCCTTAAAGGATTTGAAAGTGCTGATAACCTTTCTTGCACAAACACCAGGAATTCCATATTGTCTAGGAAGTAACCTTTGTCATTACATAGTTATCAAGTGTAGCATGTGTGAAACAGGAACATTTATCCCAGACTCTGTCAACTGATGACACAGGTACTGCAGGAATTAATTCAGCTAAGAAACTGTGAATGATTAGTTAGGTACAATCAAAGCATTTGTGCACTACACAAGAATCTTGGGCAACAGAATGAAAAAATAGTGTAAGGAATGATACTGGGCATTACAGAAGTAACGGAATCATGATGGACTAGGTACCAGTCTCACTACTGAAGAGCCAGTTCCATCCAAGAAACACTGAAAGTCAGTGTGATAAAGCAGGTCTGTATTTTAGTAATCTGATTAACTGAGGATTAAAAAGGAAGAGATAACAGGGACTAGACTAGACAAGAAAAAGAGAAAGCTAATATTTATGTCTAAGAAATGGTGAAAATTAGCTATCTCATTAGTCTGAGTATGAAAAACTACCTCAGGAGTATGAAAAGCTTTAGGACAAATGTCTGAAACAAAAATAACTACATCACAGAGAAAAGTGGGTTAAAAGGAGAAGTACATTTATCAAAGAATATCATGTTAAACTGGTATATAACCCGTTAATGAATTCATTATAATGCATATAGATTTAGCATAGCGTCAACTGTGCCGTAACCGTATTTAAGGGGGAAAAGACTAGGATTAGAAGAACTGTAAGATATCTAAGAAACTTCCAAAAGTAGATGGAAGGTAATATGCAATAGAGAAGTACTAGCATATTTTAAAAAAGGTAAAATAAGAGTGTGCTTGTGTGCACATGAACTTATTTATAGGTCAAATTTTGGTACTAAACAGTGCCAAAACGGGTGCTGTCACAAGGCTGTGAAACATCATTAATATGCAGAAAGAACAGAAGAAACAGATAGATTGCTTTGAGCACTGGACTAAAGTAAGGGGGATGTAATTTAACAGTATAAAGTGCAAAATGATGCATTTTGAGGCTAGGATAAGAGCATCTGTTATAAATTGGGAGTTAAAACCTGAAAATGACAGAAGGAAGAAATAATGACTAGGTCTCCTCATTGTAAGAAAGCAGATACAATCCATACCAGGTGATATAGTTACAGTAAAAACAGGGCCATTGAAATGCCTCAGTACAAAGCTTCTGCTTCCGGACCACTCTGTGCAGCTCCAATCACCTCCATTCCTGAAAGTTTAACTCAAAATTGTGCTGCATACACAAAGAGGATACCATAATGATTAGGCAGAGAGAGAACTTAAGTTAGGAAAGCAAAATAGATACACCTGCCTTATATGGGGCTCCCTGCCCCACCTGGAAAAAAAAATAGAGATCTCTATAAAAGCATGAAAAATGTTTACATTAAGGGTCAATATTGGTACTAAAATCAATAAGCATAAATAAAGTATGAATATATTTACACAAGACATTAAGAAACATATTGCTGTATCAATCAATCTTCCAACAGTGGAGACAAGAGTGGAGGCAAACAAAATTAACTTGTTCTAAGGTGAGGTTTGATGAGTGTCTAATAAACAGTTGCATAAATGCTCACAAGACTTAATTCAATACAAATGTCCCCCTTCAATCCTTCACTCCTACGGTAATTAATTTGCAAACATATTGGGACATACAGATGTTGAATTCCACCTCCAACTTTCAAGAACTCAGGGCAGATCCCAAAAGAACTACAGATTACTTTTGCCAAATTTTAAATTACAAAAGCCTTACCTTGTATTTAAAAAAAAATTAATTGAAATAAATGATGTTTTGTTAAATATGAAAATAGCATCCCTGAATACCAACATCTACAACAGTACACTATATAGAAAATGCACAGTTAATACTGCATGCTCCAATGACGATGTGCACAGTTAGACTGAAGGGAAGAAATAATTCTACTACTAGTAAAGCAGATCACTCAAGTCAGACATACTGGGGCAAAAATTATCAGCAACTGATATTAAAGGTATGTTAAAAATCTGGTTTTGAGTACTGAGAGTAGCCTGAGTGGAACAGAAAGACATTCACTTCAACAGTTAAATAAAAAGTTAACTGGACAAACCACTTGTAGACATCAAGACACAATTCCACGATATGACTTTTTTCCATTTTAAATTAATGCTGCAGTCTACATAGTGTAATGCAGGCATCACTTCAAGATAATAATTTTTCAGGATAGATTTACCAGTAGAAGCAAATTTTTAAAATTCAGAACCCCAAAGTTTTTTGGTTTTTGTTTTTTTTTTAACATAAAGATTTATGGATGAATGAGGTGTCTAAAGAGCAAAGGTCAGAATCATCAATGCACTGTTCCAAACACACAGTCCTTATTTTTTAATCTAACAGTTAATTATCTCCATAGGGACAAGAAAACAAGTAAAGAAGTACATTTTGTGACCAACTGAATAAATAAGTGGATGCTTTTCCAAGACTACAGGAACCGCCAAATACACACAGCTTTAAACTCTGTTCAATTTCATGCAAGAACACAGTTTGAGCTTTACTGGATACAACACTTTTGCTGAGGTCCATTTTTCACTTGACAGAACCACAAATAAGACATGACCTTGGCACACTTATGTTCACAGGCAAGATTTTTCAAGGCAGTAGAGGGCTGAAAAATTCCAAATAAATTGTTTTCTTCATCCAGTCTTAGGAATATAGACCTATCTCTCCCAGCAGCTTGCCTCCGATGATGTCCAATGCTGGATACTTGAGAGGAATGTAGAAAGCTCTCATGCTCCACAAAGCCAACTGGGCAATAGGACTGCTAAGGGAGTTGGATATTTTGCAAGCTAAGTGAGAGAATTTAGTAGAACAGATGACGCCCCTTATGTCTCCCTGTTAGTGTAATTTCCAGATGTTGTTATTAACTCAAAATGCTTTTGTACTTCTTAGAAAGTTTCAGTACCACTCTTTAACAGCAAGCACCACAAAAATAATTTGATCTCAAACTTCCAGTTAACTTCAAAAGTCATGCAGTCCTTAAATTGTTAATAAGGAAGAGAAGAATGCCAGCTACTCCCTAGTTCTTTAGAGAGAAGAAAAGTAGTCCAGCATGAGATGCTGTTAGGCTGACTTCTCCAGAAGTCTCCAGAAGGCTCTGGACCTGAAAAAGCACCAATCCTTACATGCTTATTTCTAAGAGCATATGCTCATCTCCCACAAACACAAACCCATCTGCTCTGGGGTTGACAGTCACTTGTAAGCTTTTCTCCCTTTACTGGTGCAGGAGCACTAGAATACAGATAACTCCATGGTTACAGGTATGAGCACAAACAGCAAGTTCCCACTACAGCAATCCCAGAATAAGTTCACCCTGGGGTCTAAGCAGCCCCAAACCACATGACAGTGGCAGCCTCCTGCTACTCTGCCCCCAGCAGCACTGTGCCACCAACTGTGTCACTCACTGTGACCAGCCTTCCTTCCTCCTTAGCAATAGCTACAGGACACAGGCATTGGAGGTCAGACACTCTTCCCTGCCCATCACGGGCTTTCCAGTGCATCTCAAGTCAGTCCAGAGTCACATGTCATGTATCTGAAGGTGTGTATAGCAGTGGCTTTCAAGGACATAGGAGCCATTGACAATGGTGGCAACCATACTGAAGTTTAGGAAATTCTGGAATAGCAGTATACACCCAGAACAAATAAAACTGGACTCTATTTACTACTCAACTAACACTTGCCATGTGAGTCTGAACATCTAATTTGACTTGGCTTCAGTCTCATCAGCTGTAGCATTGAGTTAGTTACCTCAAAAGCAGTTTATTATTCATCACTAGATGTGTATAGTATCATTAAGTCATTGTTTTAACAGTGTTCCTATATAGACCATTTATATTCACACCAGTGCCGTATGCTATTTTAGCCTTCTCTCCTAACTAGTCTTGATCTATTACAAAATGGAAACCATGCTTAAATATCAGTTCTGTTGCTATCTTTCAAAATTCTTTTACATGCCTTAAAACAAATAAAATTTAATCAATTAGGTGGGACAAATGTAACTAAAGCACTCTAATAAAATCATCAAGATTTTCAGTTCTAGCACCTAAATGCAGATGCCTAAATATGACCTCAGTTACGATTTACGATTCCTAGATTATCTACAGTTTCAAGTTTCCCAGCACATTCAGAAGGCTTTGACAAACATTGCTGTTAGCTTCGGTGTCTCATTTTTTTCTTTTTCATCCTTCAGAACTTCATCTTTTAAGTACATGGCCACTTCAACCTTTTTTTTTTTTCTTCTTTGTGCACTCTCCCTTTGGGTTTCCCCTCTTCATTGTTAAATCAGTATGAACAGAAAGGTAACAACCATCTCTAGCCAGCATCTCCAGTTGCCTTCTCAAGTTTTAAAGCAAATTTCAGAACTGTTTGAATAAATAGGTGAAATCTTATCTTCCAGAATCAAGCTTCTTAGGGGTCACCATCTACGGTAAGCTTCCAATTTAATACAGGCATACCAGAGTTTCTGAAATCCCCTTCTTAATCCTGACTAAATATGTTTCATGGTCACATTTTATTACCTTTTCACCTCTTCCACCAGCTTAATAAATACTGAGTACAGGACAAGTCCCAATCTGAGGGTCTCCAGCCCTAAAAGAAGAGTAATCCTTGAAAATGGTAAGTCACTGTGACTGCAGAGGGACTTGAAATCTGCACTTTTGCTTGAATCAGCTCCTGGATACTTTAAACTTTTTTTGCAGAAATGAATCAACTTGATAGTCTTAAAATAACACGCCCAAAGGATTTCAGGTGGCTTGTGCATGTCCTCATTTAGCAATATGACATATGTTTTCAGACACTGAATACTTCATTGTGTTCTTGGCATGCTGTCCCAGAGAGAGGGAGGTCGTTGTTCTTCTTCGGTACATTCTTCACAGGACTGACTATTTCTCTGATGATTTCTGGAAGAATTCTGCAGCTGAGAGTACCCTAGCAATCATTTTGGGCGGTAAGCACATAAATAGGATGGAAAATATGACGATGTATGAGTACATACATATGTAATTCACCATGTCTCTTGTGTAACAAGTCATCCTTTGCAAGACTGAATGATGAGGCTTATACAATTATGCTTGGAAAACAAGCACCGGGCAAGCCACGCTGTTCTACTGTGTTGCTGTGTTCCACCTCAAGTGTTACGCTTAGAGACTCTGCAAGCACACCAGCACGTACTGTATCCTTGGTTTAAATCCTTCAGCATGGGCTATTCTTAGTGACACTTTGCTCCTTTACTTCCACATCACTTTAAACCTGGGTGAAAAAAACGGAGGAGCAAACTTGAGGAAAGTAGCTTAAAGAGGCTTAAGGGACCTGTTCCTCTGTTTTTAACCATGTTTCATCACAAATGGATAGTCTACAAGTAGAGTGGCTTTAAAAAAAAAAACCAAACCTCAAACCCTTCAAAATTGAAACTTGAAAATACTCATTTTTAAGACTGAAAAGATATAATAGAACTCAACATCAGCAAAAAATAAAATATGCTTAGTGAATAAAATAAATCTCTAATGTTAACTTGAAAAAGCACCAAACAAATTTTAGCATTGAACAGAAGATGGCAATACAATTACTTCTTTTCAGGAAGTTGCATCAGCATTCAGTAACTAACAAATAGCATCTTTTAATATTTTACTTTTAATATGTATGTATAGATTTATAAAATCACCTTATTTATATATAGGAGGATTACTGATCTAGCTTTATACCTACTACTGATTAACGGGTAATCAAAAACCAGAAGAATCATTGCACCCTTTCCTGGGCAATCTTATTTGTTTGACATAAAAGTTGTTTGTTTAGACACAATTAGAAACACTGTGACTTACTATAGATTCCAGCCCACGAAGTAGTACTGTTATTTACACCACCTCTCAAAACAGTACTAGTTACCAATATATATGCAAATGCTATCTAAATTTTTCAGCTTTTAACCCACATTAACTCCTCAAAGATAAACAGTATAAAAAAAACCTATGTATATTTATATTAGACCTTTGTTTCAAAGCTTCACGAATGTTTACCTGTACATTATCTACTCACAACTATTGTGATCATGTAAATTGTCTAGAGAAAGACCACATTAATAAGTTTTTCACAATATTTTTAGTAAGACAAAAAGAAGTTAATATAAGCTCTGCAGTATCACATTAGCAAAGAATATAAATAATGAAATTATGTATTTGCAGAACTCCCGCAAGAGCAACACACTTCTGTTTTCTTTTAAATTTTTAAGAATTATCTTCAACTCTAATCACAACCAGACATGGAAGGAGACCTGGCCACAAGTTCATATTTAAGTGTTTGGGTTTACAGTCTAGAAAAAGAAACTGAAACTTAAAAAAAAAATCCAACACCAACAAAAAAAAAAAAAAGGAAAAAAAAGAAAGACTTTATCTAAAAAGTCCAGACACATAGAAGGCCTATTGTCACCCCACTCCCTTCTTAAAAGTAACAGTAAGGTTAAGCAAATAGTCCTGCATCCACGTGCCAACCACAATTTAATCAAAGAGAACATACTACCAGCATATTTCTCTGTTTCACATCACTGCACAGGGTTCTGTGTTTCACTTCCATCTGCTAACTGTTTTACAGCAGTGAAGTGTGAAGTAAATGAGGTATCAGACACAAATATGACATGCTTTACAGTTTTATTAGGGCTTGAACAATTACCCATCTTACACCACCAGAGACTATTTAGCATGCGGTAAGTTATTCACTGAACATGAGAGACAGTTGAGACAAAAATACTTTTACTGAAACTTTGTAAACTAACTTAATCTAGAAACTGCTATTTCTGCAAGAATATTAAGTCACAGAATAATAATGAAAAGAAAACTAAAAAGCTCAACAAGAGTAAAAGATGGTACTTGATACTTCACAAACGACTGAAGTTTTTTTTTAAACTTAAATTAAGTGTGAGTAGTCCCAATATTACACTTCATTTTTTAAGGTAAATTCACATAATGCAGTAGTCATTAAACAAACAAAAAAACCCCACCCCAAACCAACATACAACACTCAGAACAAATATGAACAACTCTTGATTTCCTAAACAAGGACAGCAAAAAGTCATTTACAGTCACCCGCAGGGAATACCTTCATAAAATAGAAGGAGAAATTTTGCCTCCAAATAAACATCTTGCAATAGTGGAAGTACAGGATGCTCTACAAAACTACTATTTTCTTCTTTAATATTATTCTGAATAACTTCAGATTTGGATAAAACATCTATGCTAACTGTTCTGGTTAAAATTTATTTCATTTTATTATAAGTGCCTTTGACATTATTTATCTCTGTCTCCTCCTCTAAATTAGGTATGTTTCCTTTAAGCAGAGGACAGGACTTAACTCCCAGGACCACTTTCAAACCCATTCCCAAAAGCTGCAGTTGTTGTTGCAGCAGGAAACCCAGTGGGGGTGCACATTCCACACAATTCTTTTCACCTCCACAATTAAAATAAGATTAGATATTTCAAGGTACTTTTTCCAGATAGGATGTGTAAGCAACACAAATGTTCTATTATCTTTTTTCCCTCTCTTCTCACCTCAATAAGATGCATTTTAGTGGTACATTTTCCAGAAAAAATGCACTTTAAAGGTTAAGTTGATACTCTGCCCTTAAAGATATACACACCAGTGCATAAATAACAGATAGATGCAAAGTGGTGTTTTCCCCAAGTCATAAAGGAACATAACCTACTGAGAGACAATTTAAGGCAGGGGAGAAAGGAAAGGTGAGAGACAAAGGAAAGAAATTCATAGGTTGTTTAAAAAAAAAGAAGAATTGACTCAATCGGCTGAGCAGCTACAAGACCAACAGAACTGGATAAGAACAAGCTACCTGCAGCTGCCTTTATCGCTTTAGACTTTTCTTCTTCCTCGTGAAATATACTGCACTGCACCGCACCACCCCACCAGTTAAGAGTTCTTTCACTTTTAAACTCATTGGTATTAAAGAATCTGTGTCTGGACCTGGCACAGTACCTCTTTTTCAGTACTCAAGCTCATGCCCAAATAAAACAAATGGAATTAGCAACAGTAAGCTTAAGTAATGCACATAAGAAGTCCTCCCTCTTTTATCTATTTCCAGTGTTTGAGCAAAAGTCCAATAAGGAGGATTAAAATTTATTATTTGCTAGCATAATATTTCAACATTTGGAACACAGCAGTTTCCAATTCTCCTTCCAACTGTAGAAACAATAGCTCTCACCAAGAACACATTTCATGGATGCCTGTAGACACTAGCAAGCCTTTTGCCACACTCAACATGCCATTTTTGAGCAATCATAAAGTCCTTTTATTCTTTCCTTTGCAACAGTCTAATAGTGGATCTGTGACCTAAATCCCTCTGAAGTTCAGGATTAAATGTATTCTGTCAAGTTGAACATGAATCAGCCATACACCCTTGCAGCAACGGAAGTAAACCATGTAGTAGGTGGAACAAGCACAAATGCAGCCATTAGGTAGAGGGAAGTTGTTATAAGCCTCTATTTAGTACTTGTGTCAGCATCAGGAGTATGAAGGCTTGGGATCCACAGTAGAAGACACACTAGAGTGGGTCCAGAGGATGGTCACTACAGGGGGGCTACAGAAAAATATGCACAAGTAATGATTGAAGGAGGTGGGTTTGTTTAGTCTCAAGAACTGAAAATAGAGACGGTAGGTACTTACTGTCTTAAAGAACATAATGAGTGATTACAGAAAAGACTGAATCAGACTTCTTGGAGGTGCACAGTGAGAGGACAAGAAGCTATGATCACATACTGAAGCAGGCAAAAAAATCAAACTGTTCATAAAGGAGAAATTTTTCTCCACAAGAGCAGTTAAGACTGATGCTAGATACCCAAACAGGCTGTGGAATTGCCATCACTGGACATATTAAAAATTCAGCTGAACAAGATCCAATATATCTAGTCTAACTATTAAGCTGTCCTGGGTTCGATCAGGGGGTTAGACGAGATGACCTCCAGAGATCCCTTCCAACCCCAAATTATTCTACAAATCATCCATATTTGTTGATACTGCTCATTCTGTGCTAAGCTGCAGGCAGTCATCAAAAAGGGCAAATTTCCTGTCAAGCCTTTTCAGTCATCTTCATATTACAAAATTCTTTCTCTGGGATGCACTTGATAAGATAGGATGCATATCTGTGCTCTCAAAATGAGCCTTCTGCCACTGCCTTGTCTTATTCTTTACAAGCAAGCTTCTGCCATGCTGTTACCTCCACACTAACAACCATTTCCAAGCCCAGTAAGCACTCCATTCGCTATTCAATCTGCAAAGGATTCACACCAAGAACATAAGTACTTGCTCCTCATAAATCAGATGTTTCTTTCAACTATAGGAACCTATACGTACTAGACTGAAAAAGAAGGGATAAGGGATAAAGTGCAAAATATGTATATGGACATAACACTGCACATAGTTCCAGTTACTTTATTTGTGCCCTCTTCTGAGCAATTGTTTTCTACTCTCAAAGATGAGACTGAAAAAATGAACTGGCACACCACTTTCCTGAATTCAGCATCCAACTTGAAAGAAGCATAATGATTAGTGCAAAGATGGCTCCTCAGCTGGTGATGCTTCTGAGCAACACTACACGCAAATGCAGTGTCACTTACTGATTAAAAACAAACTTCTGCTTCTGAACATCTCTCCATCTCAGCTATTTTTTCACATCTCCTGAAAAACAGAGAACTTTGTTGGCAGAATTACCAGTATTCTTTCTGTTACACCTAATGAGTTACAAAGATGACATGAAAAGTTTCATTGCTTAAGAAAAACAGAAGGCTGCACACCCCTTTGCACATATGGAGCTTCGAGTCACATCTCTGTACTAGACTGGCAAAACCAGATGACTATCAGAAGATGGTATCTGTTTAGTTAGGTGAACACTCAACAGGGTCAAAACCCTGAACTTCATCCTGGTGTAACATTGCAAGGTGGAACAGCCATAGCGCAAATTTCTTTCTACAGTTCTCAATGTGGTAATGACTATTCAGAAAGACCATCTTCAGCAAGAGTTATCAGGGAAGGCCTAACCCCACTATACTCAAAGAGCAGTCCCCTGGGAAAGTAAAGGCCTATACAGAAGCCCCCCAAATAGGAATGTATCCAAAACTTTGAGATACACTTCAAACTCTTCAAAAAACATTTAGCACTCTAAGAAGCAAAAAGCCTTCCTTCATCTGGGGGCGAGTGATGCAACAAAACTTCTGCTATATTGACCATCGCTGAGACTGGGAACACTTGCTTCAGGTCAAGACTATGTTTTTAGTTGCACTACAGGGAGAAATCAGGAACTCAGTGTTGCAACAGGCTGGAAAAAACAAATCCACTTGGCTAGATAGCCCCACGCTGCAGGACTTCTGTTACCGTTGCTGAGACAAAGAGCAGACTAATTTAACTCAGGAACTGACTGCTTAGGATCTGGGCTGCGCAATGGAAGGAGTTCAGGTCTGAGACAAGTAGCATCCCATTTCCTTGGAAAAAAGCCCTGAGAACACCAGTGAGCCATTGGAAGCAGCACTGTGAGACCCACCGTCAGGAATCTGGGACTCCTCAGGCTAAGCCAGGTCTGTCGCAGTCAAGTTGGTACAGAAAGCCTCCTGCTTCATGAGCATGCCAGGAAGGAGACTTTCGCTGCTGTCTCACTGATTCTGCGGCTTGCTTTCCTGATGGATTTGGAAACCAGATAAACAGGCAACAGAAAAATGTACATAAACATCCCAAGAACCAGTCTACAATAATATGGTCTCCTCTCTGCATAATGGGGTGACACAGTGTCTCCCAAGCCCAGCTGTTATCAAGGTACCCATCACTTACTCAGTGCTGCAGAAGGGATTCAAACACTCTGCACACCACTTCGAGCCCTGCAATGCTGATCTGCCTTCTGGTCCCTTGTTAAGGACCTCTAAACCCTGCCTGACATTGTCTCATTATTTGTCTCTATCACAGAATTCTCCTAATGGTTGTCCAGGGTAGATTTTAGATATCTGAAATTAGACTTGATTGATCTGGAAAGATGTGTATGCACTTATCTACTTTATTACAGCTCATTTTCTTAGTGGGTAGCTTTAATCCCTAATGTTTGTTCCAGGAATTGTTGATACTGAATCTTGAATATTTTTATAGTGATCTAATCAAGAATAAATAGCATGTTAAACACCATCACAGTCCAATGTAACTTTTCATTTAAAAAAATACACATTTTATATTCTTTATACTCTTTACGATTTTAGATAAGGTATTCATTTATGTTTTCCTGTCCATTTTAAGGGACTTTTCTAACTCAAAATGTTATTTCGTATGTCCAGGATAAAATTTCAGGGTTATCCCACTCCTATCCAAACAAATTTTAGAGTTCAATTCAACCTATGCAAACCAGCCAATCTGAAAAAGTTACAGGACTCATCTTTACTTCACAAAGCCTGAGGCTTTGCTAATTTTGTAGTGAGCTTGATTTTTAAAACTGTATTTGTACAGTTCAAATGGAAAGAAACCAAAAGGCTTTTCTTCTGCTAACAAGTGCTTGTGTAGCAGCACACTGCACTTTGTTTCTGTTACTATACCACTGTTTCGACTTTCATCAGTCGCCATGCCAGTAAAAAGACACAATAAAGGAATTCAGACTTGATCAAGGTTTACTGTGCTCTTTTCAAACAGAAAGCAAGGGTATTTCTAAAGCCACAAAAGAGCATTTGTAGCAAAGTTTTTACCACTGCCAAATACTATGCTAATAGCAAAGCTTTCAACACGAGATTCATGGGCTGCCATGTTCAGAGGATGATTAAGATATGCATCAGACCTATGAAGAATGCAAGGGGAAGCAGAGGAATGGAAAAAACAGCAACCGTTCCGCTGTACTGTCAGTCAGGCTGCTGCCTCAGAGCAGAACTCCTTACAGTCACTTACTTAAGAGCTGAGCAGAAGTAATCCCTTTCCAGTATCTACAATCACTTAAATTTAGCACAATGCTATAAATCTCACCAAAAAGCTAATCAACGATCTTCTAAACTGTCTTCCGAAGGGCTTTTCAAAAGGAGACTTAATTATTTAAAAAAAAAAAAATTCTTTGAATGACAGGATTTTTATTATGCCAAAATAATTTGCACATACACAACGAGATATCTGGCCAGAACTTGGCAAATATTTATCTTCTCCAGATATTTATTAGCATTCACCTGGGTATCTAAAACACAAATGTAACTGCCTCAGAGGCAAAACATTGCTGATGTAGCTCTTAAAAAGCATTGTTTGTTGGTTTTTTGGTTTTTTTAAGAGAAAGTGTGTGTGTAGATATATAGAAAGATATACAAATATGGACTACTTTAATGCCTGTTTATTTAAATGGACATCTAGGAAAAGACAGCTCCACCTGTTCACATGCAAACATTTACTGTTCTGGGAACTGTATCTAGCTGAAAGGGTTAAGGCAAAACTTAGATGTAACTACTATGTTAGTAACATGGTTTCAGTGTGCTTATTTCATGGTGTAAAGAAGAGGTTCAATGTCAGCATGCCCACAGTAAGCAATATGAACCGAGTATTTCCCAAAAGTCAGTACTGGCAGCATTACTAAACTCCACAGGAAATTACATCTTCAGAACCCATATACCCATGTTACGTATTTATGGATGGAACAGATTAAACAGTAAGTAAACCATATGTATCATGTGTAAAGCCTATTCTGCACAGTGCTTTGCCTATCTTCTCCAGCGCTGACATCAAAAAATCAAATACACTATATAGATATACAGCTAAGGTTTTGTTCTGTAAGGAAATGGCAAAGTAGCTCCATAATTTTGTGTTCTAGCTGGTTTTATGGACCATCACTTTGCACTTTGTCTCCCTCTGTGATGAGGTTTCCCAAGACTTGCAATTTGTCTTTAAATATGAAACAGGATTTTAGAAAGCTTGCAAATGGTTCTGGACAGCTTGCTAGCCTGTGTCACTTGCTGACGTTTGTAACAACAAAGTAGTCCTTTCACTCACAAAGTGAAATGACAGATAAAATACACGCTTTCCTTGGACATAAATGGAAGAAGAAGAAAAAAGTAAATCTTCCTTGAAGATAGTATAAGATCACTTCATGGCCCAACTGAAAACCTGAGTATGAGACGGCTACAGAAAAAGGAGAGAATCCTGCTCTATTCACAGATGTCATGAAGATGGTCTTAAATTTGAAGCTGGCCTTGCTCCAAGAGTCTATCTGCCAAAACTTTCAACAAAATATTGCCAGCTCATTCTCAGCCACCTTCTTTCTACACTGATCCCTTCTGAAAGTCAATAGGACTTTCAGACATCTCCACTACCATGTTCCTTGATAAAACGAATAAAAAGTGCTCCAATCTACTCAGCTTAAAAAAATGTAGCCAAGATTGTTGATTTCCTTCATATCTCTTTCTTCTCCTTCCTCAGAACTCCTCTCTCTGCTCCTGCTAATTTCAACAGGAGATAGAGTTCCCAGTGGCCTGCACATATCTGGGGGGTGTTGGAAATAAGGCGTGTTCCTTTCTACAGTTCTCCTACTCTTCTTCCCTCTCGGGATGAGGAAGACACATTCAGAAGATACAGGAAACAGAAAGCTTGAGCTGTGTGTCCTCCCACTACTGTCAGAGCTCCTGCCACACAGAGCCAGCCAGAGAAAGAGGAAAGCCTGGCATCAGGAACATTGCTTGCAGGGGAAATGTGGGCAAGCACACACACACCTCAGAGTAATGAGCAGCCTTTCAAAGTGCAGAAAACAACATAATTTATTTTCCTTGCACTGAAAATACAGAAATGGGATGGGATCAAGTTTCTCACCACTGCACAGGGCTCCTGTGCTGCCAGTGTCACATGTGATGCAGTTTTTCAGGCAGGTGGCCACTGCAGGAGGGCTTGGCTACACCAAATGGAATTCAAAGCTTTGCCTTCAAATGTAATTCACTCCTTATTTTCAAGGGAAAAACAAGTAAAAAAGTAGTAGTAAGGAAAAGACTCTTCGCATGTGACACAGCTGGTCTTAGTAAAGAGAGTAAGAGGCAACTAGAAAAACTCTCTGACATTTAAGAGCCATAAAAAACTCAGAAAAATAGCCTAAGTGTTGGGGAAAAATGGAGTGCAATTCACCAAGATCTTCTGATACAGGCAGAAGGTGAAGTCATAAAAATTCAAGTCTAAGCACAGAGCAGAGTGAAAGCATTTACCTTCTCTCCAGCCAGTGTTGCATCATATCACAGCCACAATGGAAGGAGCCTTTTGACTAAACATAGCAATTGGGACCAGAATAGGTCACTAGAATTTTTCCTTCTCATTAAAAGCAGCAATTGATAAATACCATAATTTCCAGCTTCCCTACAGAGAACTAATATGCTCTGTAGCACACTGAATGAGCAATGAATGCTGTAAAGATGCAGATCTGTTCTAAAAAGTCATTAATAAATGTGTGTCATTTGACAATGTGACATCACATTTGACAACGTGACTCACGAGCGTGAGTTTCAGGTTTTCTGAATTTATGTGCAATAAGTTTTGATTTTGGTGACTGTAGTGCCCTCCTTTCATTGTTTCTCATTTTATCCCTGTTTATCCCAAATTTATCATTTTGACTGCTTTGAACTTTGTTTCACTTTTGAAATTCAACTACAAAGTTAACATAATTCTAGTGTAAGATAAATATACAATTCATAACATAAATAACAAAGTTCCATAAACATTAGTATGCTACAGCTACACTTCAACAAAAATGAAGCCTCAAGAGCTACAGTGTCAGAAATTTGTTTCACCATCAACTCCTAAATGTTTCTAATAGCACTATATTTGGCCCACATATGTCAGACATTTAGACTACCACCAGTGTCAGCTATTATGATTAAAAACTCGGTTATTGAAGCCTTCACTGGACTCTATGGGAAGGGGACGCAGAGGAAAGGGTGGCTGATCTAAACACTCATACAAAGCAGTAAAGGTGGTAGACAGATCATTACCTTTCAAAGATGAGAAGTAATTACCTAAAAAAAAATCTGAATTTCAACATTAATCATCTTTTTTAAGGCATATGTAATAGAAAAACAATGGAGGCTTCTTAAAGTTCTTATGATGAATACTCACACATTACCAGTGAAAGCTTAAACAAGATTTTATTATTTACTGTGCCTTATGTCCTTCGGACAAATTTGTAATAGCTCTCTCACAGCTGCTCCTTTTCCATATCTTTAAAACAGGTTACAGCATTACTGTTGCAGAGATCTAGTATTTCTGATTAATAATCTACTAAATGCATGCTCTAAGGTATTTGTAAAGACCATACAATATATGAAATGTTATAGTTGCTAAGAGTTCATGAGTTGGCTGTACATCGAATTCTTCTACAGTATCTTGGCAGCTTACTCTGGAGTCCCAGATAAAAGTCTATTACTCTTATTCCATGAGGACCTTTCTCTCTTGATGAAAAGTTCATCATAAAATAGTATTACAGTACATAAAATACAAAAAATGATTCTGGTGCAGAGCAATATCAGGTTTTATAAGCCTAACATTATATCAATTCCTGCTTTTCACTGAACATGGTATATAGTGAGAACGAGGTTCTAAAAAAACTATTAGAAGTCATTATATTATAATCTGTACCTCTAATATTTTGATGAATTCAGATTTAAAGAGTGCCCAGACATGGTTTTCAGCTTAAACACTCTTGAGCCAGGCAGCCTTACTTCAGATAAATCTCTCTACCTACATAATGTAATCACCACCTGTATAATGTAATGATAAGCAAGATCTGCATAACTTCCATCAGATCAGCTGCCATGTACAACACCTGCTTTCAGGACACAAATCCTGCACACTTTTTAAGATCACTGGAATTCTTATGCTTTGCAGCATAAAGACATACAGCACTGCCAGTCATTCGCATGCCTTTAAAGCTCTCCTTCATAGAAGTCCACTGCTTTACCACTGCTCTCAATCTTTTTAAGGTTGTTGTATTTAAAAGAAAACACTTGCTTCTCACTTATATACCAGAAAGAGCCTATGGTAGCCACGATGCTCACCTACATCTGTTGACAAGGATGGGGATGAACCAAAGATGAGGTGAGTTTTCCCTGAGAGGGTTATGCAGAAGAAGAGGAGCTGACATTATCTTTCACATTACCACTATGTAGGGAAGAAGGGTATGTCACACGCCACTCACCCATGCTCATCTTAATAGGTAAATTTTCTCTGCTCGCAGCCTCCACAAGGTGTCTCCTAGCCTCCATGACAGCTTCCTTTTGTTTGAGGTTCATGAAGGACTCCCAGAGAGCTCTGGCAGCTGGATCACTATAAGAAAATGACAGGGTTACACTAAACATTGCTTGAATAATGGAGTAAGCTTAAGACAACATTTATATTTTAAAATGAGTGTTTCTACTTAGTAACTTCTCTGAGGCAGACCTAATACAAGCAAAAATAAAGTGATATAAAAGCTTGATTTCTTTTAGTGGAACATTTGCTACAGCTTTAGAGAAAAAAATCTAGAGTTTTTTTACAATTACAAAGCATTAGAATTCCCATATAACAAATAAGCATGTCAGCCTTAAAGTAACTACTGCTGTTCAACCATGGGAATATCAGAAAACAGCCTGATCATCTTCAGTTACCAAAAGGCTATAGAAAGGACAAGCTCCAACTTCCCCATGAGAGTCTAAATCCCAAATTCAAGACTTCCAATGCCGAAGGCTGTAGGTATCATTTGATGAACTATCATCACTTTGGGTTTCATGGATTCTCCTTACTTGAAAAGGATAATATATAGCAGAATGTAACTGTCTTTATAGGGTTTCTGTATTTACAAGGTTTCCTTTTTACAATTGCTGTTGCTAAGCTTAAATTAGGAATTTGTGTGGCTCATCTGCACTCAGGTCTGTGTCAGTCTTCCCTCTCCTCCAAGACACTGCATTTGTTGCTGTTCTGAATGAATCAGTGTTTTCTTGGAGGGGGGGGGCACATGCAGAGGAGAGGAGAAGGAAGGAAAAACCCTCAACTGGGGCTAAAGCCACACATTGGGATTAACTGTGTTGGATTTCTTATTTATTTTCTTTTTTAAAGAAAAAGCTTCACTCTGGTTTTTCCTCAGGAGACATTTAACTCCCAAATACATTTTGATGTAATTTACAACATGCTTATAAACATGCCAAAACAAGCTTTGTTTCACAGAAAATAAAAAACCTCAACAATTCATTTGATACCAGTTACAAAGCAGCTGTGCTTACGTTCTGCTGCAACAGCAGGGCTGTATTTAGCAAATCTGTACTTTCTCCCAAACCAGGTAAGAGTTTCACGAAGGCCCACTCCTATCATCCCAGGAACCCACATCCTCTGTCAATGTCTGGAGTGGGTGGAAGGACCGTGGGAAGAAGGTTTGAGTTACCCGTCTTCTGAACAAACCACAAACGAACAGGAAGAGCAAATTTCATCATATTGCCATGCTTTAAGAAAGAAAAATCAGATGACCTGACACAGCCTTTCCATTTCTCTTTCACATCGTGCAACTCAACTTTCCTCCAGTGACAGAGGCAGAGGGCAGCACATCCCAAAGTAGCCAGGGCATCTGCAGCAGCTTCCTCTACTCCATCGCCCAGTGCGATCTGAGCACTGATGCCACACACTGTTCATGGGCAGCAGCTCCAAGGGGATTCCTCACCAGAAAAAGTGTGCCAATTTATAATGTATGATAGTGCAAGAAATAAGAAAGAGATTTCCAGAGCAACTAGATGCTTCATCACAATCTTCCTTATGTCATGGATCCCTGGGTATGCTACTTTTACAGACTATCTACTCAATTACTATGATCCA
Source organism: Bucorvus abyssinicus (assembly GCA_009769605.1). Classification (NCBI taxonomy): domain Eukaryota; kingdom Metazoa; phylum Chordata; class Aves; order Bucerotiformes; family Bucorvidae; genus Bucorvus; species Bucorvus abyssinicus. The sequence goes on from CM020026.1 coordinate 29,521,419, forward strand.
TTCCTGCCCACCCGGCATCATTTTTAAATGCAGCCTGCACTTAATTGTATTTAATTTTATTGAACCTGTTCACATCATATTCACAGGGTATATCTCACTGTCATTTACAATCATGCCTGAGGTTTGGATTGCAAGAGGCCACTGCTTTGCCTGTTAACTAATCACTTCCTGAACACGCAGTTCCAAATACAAATCTATAGAGGTTAGGAATCACGCCTAAACCAGCAGGAAGCTAGTTTTTTAAAGGTTTTTTTTTTTCGTATTTAGAAGAAAAATCAATCTTCTGTTTTCTTAGATTTTAATGGATTCTCATTTTCCCAACTCTCTTCATCACCATAAACATGACCAGAGTGTCCCACATAAACACAGACTCCAGGAGTTAAGGCTTAAAAGCAAAGGAAAACAAACAACATAAGGAAGCTAAAATAAGAGCCTCCTGAATTTTGTACAGGTTTTTATCATCTCCTTTTTCTCACTACCATACCTCATACATCATAAAGATATTTAGCAAATATTGAAGTGTGGAGAATTCATCTCAAAAACATCTATAGACCTCAGTAAAAGTCAGAATGTATGTGATAAGGTTCCACCATTTTTCCACCTCTTGTCCTTGCTTGCTGCTCTCCCTTTCCACACCATGTGTTGATCAGTCCTGTCAATTTAGACTGCAGGGTCTTTGAAAGCAACTTATACTGTACCTGTATACTCACCATTACAAGTCCCTGCTTCAGCTGGTACTTCTACTTCCTTCTAGTTAAAAAATAAAAATCCTCCAAAATAACAGACTAATTATTCGGAATTAAAAAAAAAGACTCATACAAATGCAGTAAAACAAAATGGTGGGGGGTGGCAAGGGGGAGGGAGGTTTGTTTTTTGCTTCATAAACTCTTTTCTTCCTCCTTTAGCCACAGTATGTTTCTTTAATCCCAAGGCCCTAAGTTTGAACAATCCCTGATGGTTGCTTTAGCACACCAAAAATAGCAAAGAGCAAAACAACTGTGGTACAGCCTAAAAGCAGATGGGGGTCAACCACACTCCTGTATGCTTGGATCTCTGTGTAATCCACTGAGTTTCTGTACGAATTTTTCTTCCCACTGCTTTGCAGAATACCTAGTGGTTTAGGTATCATATAGAGCGTAAAATATAAACAGGATGAGATCAACATATATTCATAGGTTACATAAGTACCCAACCCACAGAACTCAACAGTTCCCATGTTCAGTCTTTTTTTTTTTTTAAATAAAATAGGAAAAAAGAGCAACAGAAGTATTTTTATGTTTTGTGCTGAAAACATTTTTCCCACTCCCCTTCTATTACACTTTCAGAAAAGGGCTTTTGCTTTGAACAACTGCCCATCCTTTAACTTCATCAATGACAAGACAGGAATGGCCGCTGGGAAGGAGACAGTAGGATGCAGTACAGGGCTCTGGTGTTGCCTCCTGCCTGATTTGAGAAGTTACCACAACATTTTCCCTTTAGCGATTTCTAACACTTGGAAACAATATTATCTTATCTTCCCCTTTTGGTGAGACATTTGTCTGTGACTGCCTTCCAGCTTTTGCCATGGCGCCCTTCCCCTCATCTTTTTCCCACCTGCAGTTCCTCTGCTCTAGTCCAAATGCCCTAGTCCAAAGACGCTGGTGCTGTAATCAGCAATTTGTATGGGATCCTGTACCTCAAATCAAATTTCTCTTTCCTCCTGCACTCCTTGACTTTCCGAGGATTATTTATTGATTTTACACATTATCTAGTGAACCACTGCACTCTGAGTAGTTTTCTGAAACTAAATAGATTTTTCTGTATTTTATGCATTACAAAACCTTGAAAGATATGGTCTGAATCATGTTGTTTTGCTTAAGAAAAAGCAAATTCTTTACAGTTACACTACAATACAGGTCAGAAACTCTAAACCACTCTTCAAAATAAATGTCACAACAATAGGTAAATAATACAGGGCACACTTCTGTGCAGCTCTGTTAGAAAATGTTTTTGCAGGGCACAACAAGCCTGACAAAAGTAGACAGAACTAAAAGTCAGGGGCTTCTGCCATTAACCAGTTTCACCAACAAGCTCAGAGTTTTGCTCACAGGTTTTGATACCCTGTCCCTTCCTTTAATTGTTGTGGTCTTAGTACCTAATCAACCAACCATCTCAGAAAACAGAACATAATAAAGAAAAGTGTAACAGTTATCTGGTAGACAAATTACAAGTTTATTAAACAAAAACATTATGTTATGTCCAGAGATAAGGCTGAAGACTTTGAACAGCCCGGTTAGATACAGTTACACCATTGGATACACATAAAGCAAGGTTTTTGACAGACACCTCATAATTGCAAATTTCTCCCTCTCCCTCATACATAAATATTTTTTTAATGAGCCATTCTCTGTTCCAAAACTAATTAAAATTTAGCTGCATATAATTTGGACTTTAAAACAACAACAAAAAGGTCATGAAGAAAGAGGGAGAAATCTGGATACCTAAAAGATGTAGCTTCCCTACTTCTATTTGCATACCAGCTTTCAAAGCCGAATAATGAAGACAAAGAAGGAAAAAGGAACAAATAATTGGACCCATAATCTATAGGAATCCTAAAATGGGGCATCAGCCAGCAATAGTGCCAGAAAAGAGGTGCTGATGAGAAGCGGATCAGAAAGACTGGGATGTTCGATGCTGACCAAAGATAGCTGCAGGCAGTTCAAAGCAGGTCCGATTTGCAGCCTCCTGAGGCTGACTGTTTCTTTAAAGATAGTAGAGACAGAAAAATAAAATAAATATCAAGGATAGAACAAGTCAGCCATGAAGTGGCTAACTAGCTGGCTTCCCAAATTTACAATACCCAAAGGAAAGATCACTCAATGTAATATGCTGTTCACTGGTAGTAAGATGCCAGGCTGAAAAAGCCAAAGCCTTGAGCAGAACCTAAGGGTGCAGTTTGGTAAGCAGTTATTTTGGTGATGGTGTGCTAGCTTCAAGAACACTTACTGTGGAGGAACTTGTTCTCATTCCCATGGCACTCCTTTCAGCTGTGGCAACATGTTCCATGTGGGACTATGCACTGAGTCAGACAGGAAAAAGTTGGTAATTTTTAAACACAGCACAGATTCCTAAACTAATTTGCATGATCTAGACATTTACATGTTAATAATCAAATGCTTAATCCTGCATCTGTTAAAATAATAGTAGCTTATTCTCTTGATCTGGTTTGCTCCAGTCCTTCAAGAACAATACTGAAAAGGTTATCTGACAGACAGAAACTGCCCCTATCTGTGATCGTCCATAGGCTTAGTCTCAAAGCTACTCATTTTGAACACATTTGGGGAGAACAAGGGAGGTTGGTGGCACTGGGATGCGCTACTACCAAGCCCGAAGTAGTAGTCTGGAAGTAGGTGAAATCAAGTGCTAGTCAATGAATAACAAACTCTCAGAGTAGATGCAAACCTAAAGGCAAAGACAGAAACCTGGTGACACTTACTACCCTGTGGGGTCCAATGCACAGCACCACAATTTTAGACTTGGCTTAAGTGATATGCCTTTCCCTTCACACAACCAGTACAGAAAGATATTTACTTCCCTTACTGCTCCAGCTCTTGTCTATTACTGATAAAGTAGTAAAATACAGTCTTCCAGGTCACTAATGCAAGAGCAAGGAAAAAGGTCAAGAAGCAATAAGCTCGTACTAGAAAATATGTCCACTCAATAACTGTTTCCCATTTAGGATTATGTTTTCAGATCTACCATTCTTAACCCCCTGAGCATTTTTAATATCAGTTTGGCCATATATTTCTTCAATCAGCATGTATAATTAACTGAATGAAGATGAGTCAAACACTCTTGTCCAAGCAGCATACCATAATCACCAAAATTACCAGCCACATCTGTAGTCTCTGGCAAGCTATTGCAAATTATTTTAATATGATCTAAATTCCCGTCCAGGAGGATAAAATTGATAGGTACATTATCTATTACTGGATTTTTGCCTGGACTGCTTTGCCTAACAGGACAAACTCAGGTCACCCTGGTTTATCCTCATAGAACACTGACATACCAACCTTTTTCTTTCAGTTACACACAACCCTTGCATGTCCCCAGGCTTACTGGAAAACAGGTCGAGAGTCTCTTCCATAACCTTTTCAAAGGCCAAATAGAGACTACATCAGATTTCCTTCCTAGATCTCCTGTAGCTCAAATCAAGAAAGAAAAAGATGGCTTTGTACAGTTTTGTTTTCGTTTTAAACTGCTTGGGGTCAAGTGAAAGCACAGCCTACATCAGAAACAGCAAGTAACCAGGTGGAGGGCATCATATGAGCAAGATGTTAAGGAAGGAAGAATAAGCAAATGTCGTTATTTCTACACCTGGCAAAGGACATGGGATTTCAAAGAGAAACTTGCTGACACAGGCTTTGCTTAAGTGACGAAAACAACAGGGAGTGGGCTTCAAAAATTAACCAGCTGAAATGACAACATTTCAGCATAACAAAGTAGTTGTGTTTGTACTTTCACAGATAAAAGAAAACAGAAGGAAAATTGTGATGGTCTCAACCTGAGACAGATTCTGTGGTTATTGCATCAACAAAACTTTCACCTTATGTCTACATAGCTTTACAGCTCAGCTGTGCCTGTATATTTTCACAAGAAGAAGGGAGAGAGGAAAAATTCAGTAAAGATTAAATTAGAGCTTTATTAATACCACAAAGCTGCCCAAAACTGGGAGACTGCTACAAAAAAAAAAAAAAGCAAGCATGCTGCCAAGGTACACTTTACAATAACTCATGTTTGTTTAAAGAAGATGCAACAACCCCATTAAGTGTACAACACTACAGAAAACAACACCAGGGTGATTAGAAGACCATTACTACAAAGGACAAATCCATTGCTGGCAATATGTTGTTTGAATACTGACAAACCCAGGAGAAACACAAGCCTGTGGTAAGATGCAACAATTTGACTATGAGCCTGGAGTGAGGGGCCATGTATCAAGAGACATCCTCCCTCCTTCCTCCAATTCCCTGGCTGTTTCGGATGGAGTGGAGGCTGCGCCAAGGCTACACCGGATATACTGAGCATTCCTGGACGCACGCGCCACCCAACAACTTGGGGGGAACAGCCAAGTCCCCAACTGCACCCCACTCCATACACAGCAGACCCCACTGGAAAAAAGCAACGGCAATACATGGAACAGACTCTGCTCCCCGCCACAGGGATGCTGCAGGAAATGCTGTGGGGATGGGAAGAGCTGACTGCCTCACTGCCTGCACGTAGCTGGGCTCAGGGAAAGAATGAAGCTGCTCTTCATTTCACCCTTCTGAAAGTGACCAAATAGCTCTAATATAATTTATTGAATATCAATATCAAAGCCGTCAATATTTCCAGGACTTCAGTCTCTAGCACTGCTGCATCCTGAGCGCATGCACTCGATGGGCTACGCAACGTGTGTTTCAACAGAAGACCCCAAAATGTTATCTTCAGATAAATGTCAATTGCACACCTCCAGAAGGAACTAACACTTTTAATTTCTAAGAGATTAAAACAACAAGTTTTTAAAATTTTAAAATGTCTCTTAGCACTGGACTGTAATTCTGCTATTGGATATTTTATATAGTTGTCAAATCTGCCTCATAGACAGTCAGAACTAGAATTATTTTCCAATCCTTCCTAACCTTAGAAAAAAAGATAAACAGAAAGCTAATGTCATCTTGGTATTGTACTCGCAGAAAAACACAGAATGAGCATTGGATATTACCAACCTACCATAGATTAGTACAAATATTGCAACATGGCAAAACACATAAAATTTTTTTAAAAACAAGCTCTTTGCAGCCATTCAGCCTAGAACATTAATCTCATATCATCACTTAAATGTATGCTAAAAACGCTGTTTGTATATTTGGTTTTGTGATTTTAACATGCAAATAGTACTAAAAAAAAGTCTGTCAGCCAACATTAAAGAACATAAATGTGTTCCTGAATAATTTAACGGTTATTTCCCAGTTTCACTCCAAGCCCTCAAGCCACTGGGTGGGTGTAATCTGCTCTAGACTCAACTGTGGCTATGTTCTTTGGCACTGAGTCAAAACAGAGAGGTTATTGTTTGATTTATATGCCAAGAGTCTCTTAGATAAAGGGCTAATGGCAGGCTGATAGCCTCAGCCTTTGCATGCAGTGTTTATACAGACCCTTCTTTCCGCTCTCTCTTTTCTGTGTATACTACAGGAAGGCTGAGTCACATCAAGATCAAGTTAATTAATTAACTCATACTAGCAAAATTTGATTGATAAAACGATTCACTAAAGGTCATGGGGAGCGCTGTTAAAACACCAACTTTTCTGCCTTAACAATGCAAAAGGTTTTGGTATTTGCATTTTTCTACACTGCAAGCAGCAATTTTAAAGAATAATCACACTACAGAAATGGATGGAAGAAGCTATGAAAAATTAATCTCTCAGTTAAAGTGCACTGCAAAGTTCAGAAGCAATTTCAGTACTTCATGAGATATTAGAGCAAAAAGTAAATCAAGTCCTACAACAGGAAGGGCTACAGAAGAGTATTTTCTATGTTATTAGTTCATTAACTATTGAACTTTCCCAAACAGAAAACTAGAGTCCTTGCCAGTGAGATATACTTCGTTCTTTACTACATCCAAACCAGGAATATTGCCTAGTATATAAATGTTTCTGCACTGTTAAAATAAATCTACAGGCAACAAACTCCTATATGACCAAATTATTATTTATTAGATGTTAGCAAACTTCATTATCAAATTAGATTACTTTTCCACAAGACACAAGTAGCATAAATTTTTAATTTAAAAAGAAGAATCTCATTCTAAAGATCCAGAGAAAAGAACATTACAAATGGGCTAGGTTCTTAACAGCCTTTTGTCACCAATTTATTTTAAAACATTTATTTTAAACAGCAGACAGATAAAACAGAAGTTACCAGGCATTTTAAAAGTAGTTCTGAGATAATATGCAAGGTGTTGCAAATCAGCTTGCAACAAGCAAGGCTGAAGCATATGAGCAAACCAGGAGTTGATGATCAGCTGTGAAGTGTTACAATAGATTCTCCTCTGGACTCCCTGAAATATTTTTAAGTAATAAGTGTTAGAAGTAACACATTTTTATCAGGAGTTTATTGGTCAGTTCAATGTCTGTTGCAAACACCCTATGAGAGTACAGTATTAATTGGACTAATACAGTAGATTTGTTCATAAAAAGACATGATCTGCCACTAGAAGTAAAAAATTCCATACTATTTTGCCTCTTCTCCCATTTTCACTTTAGCATGGACCCCTTTGTGCCAGTAATACTGACCCAGCATGCAGGATCACTTTGCAAACCAAACTGGGAAGTAGAGAACTTGCTTTGCCTAGTCCTCAAGAGCAGGGAGGGACTGCCAGGCAGCTCCACAGGATACAGCCCAAGTTTTACTTCATTACTGGTTTTACATACAGCTGACTCAACATGGCCATAAAGCAAACGAGCAGAGCACAGGGGTTACTCTTTGGAAGCCCTGGCTCACAAACAAAAAGTACACTTTCCAGTGCACCATGGGAAAGTTGGTTAAAACACAGTTACAAGAGAAGGAGCAGTTATTATATGCAAGTTATTATAATCAAGCTATTATATTTAGCTTCATAAAGGCATACTGACAGATACTGACACTTCAAGGCAATGCTGTACACCCAGTCAATTTAACTTTTGCAACCATTTTCAGATGCAGGATGATAAAATGGGCTGTTAAATACTACTAGGAGAAGAGAAAATAAGATTCACCAGACACAGCCAATGACTAAGACCAACATGAATAGGAAAGTTTTCTTTGAATTTCCTACGGAGCATCACGAGAGAATTAGTTTTGGTTCATTTTACAATGAAGCATATGAAGTATGGAAAAGGATTTTCAGTGAAATAGTAGCAAAAGTCTGAAAAATACTGAGAATATAGAAAATCACAAGCTCGTTTCAGACAGACAAGAATTGTGAAAGAATTATCTCACAGCAGCTTTTAAAACAACACTGTAATTTTAAATTGCAAAACCGCTATGTTTCATATAAACTATTGTGTTCCAATAAAATCATGACCACTATAGTCCAAACCAGGAAGAAATACACTCCCCTGTTATCAGCGGAGCATGCGAGAACTTAAAAACAAACAATTTAGGATGTTCTTATAAACACAACCAACAGGGCAACTCCAAACTGCCCCACAACAGCTGTTTACCTATAGCTGTTTGCTTGGGGCTGAATTCCTTTCTCCTCCTCCATAGATAATGGACAGCAACACAGACTCCCAAAACTTGATTTATTGGTCCCACAGGTGAACTGAATTATAATAAAATTGAAGAATTAATTATTAAAAGGTTGGCAAGGATTCAGTTCACATCAGGAACTGATTAAAAAGAGGGGAAAAAATCCTCCCAAAAGTGAATGGTAACACAGTGTTCTATGTTTTGTCCCCCCTCCCTTTTTTTTTTTTAATAAAAAAATAAAAGAGCGACTTTACTTTTCTGGCTCACTCTTACATCTACTTTACAGATGGCCATATTTATAAAACAGAGTATGTACACAAGTCTGATGACTGTGGTCAACCACCATCTGAAGCAGGTTCGTCACTTGCCAAACCAATTGTCTTAAGTTTTATCAAACATTTCCTCAATCCCAGCATCATGTAAACTTGTAAGGACAAGCATCTTAACCACAGTTCAGTTTCAAGTTGATCTAAATATAGACATATTTTTATATACACATACATGCAGTGATACACATATAAATAGGGGGTTTTGCTTCAGAAAGCCATAAAGTTTAACGCACACTTCAGCATCCATGACACAGAACAACTTCACTTGCTAATAACCACATATGTGAGATAATGCAGCTGCGCACGGAATGATATTATTGAAAAGTAATGCAACTCCACACATTGCCACTTCCAGTATCAAAGAGTAAGTGTAAACCACTGACACCAGTGTGCATTAAACCAAAATAGAATAATAATTCAAGATTGCAAAAAAATAATCCGCGGACCCAATTTCACTGTAACAAAAGGCAGCATAAATACATGCACACATCTGAAAATTAATTTACAAATCCTCTTCTATTATTCTGTTTACATGGACTAGTATGTCTACAGATGAGATGATACAGAATTTCTGTATCAGCTTAATATATTACACAATTGCTATAGTGAAAAATTCCTCAGAAAACATTCAGAGCTTTTTTTGCAATACAATTTACAATATACATATTTGAACTAATATGATCTCATATTCAATAACCCTTTAGACAGACAGCATTTCTACAATGTTTCACCTGATTATAGAGAGCCAATACAGCATCTTCCTGTGCTAAAAACAAAACTATACAGTCCAGCAAATAGTTTGGGGAGCTACAGGTTCTCATCACCTTTGTGTTCTGTTTATTTTAGCTATCTCCAAGATGATTAATATCCACTTGAACCTGTAAACTTCAAGGTCAACCAAAGGTGAAACATAAGGAAACAATATAATATGGAGTATTGAACTGGATTATAAGCTGTGAAACATTAAGGCAGTTTCCTTAAACTGCACTTTCTTTTATTCTCTCTTAGTAATAGAAGAGATAAGAAGATAAACTCCATATTGAGCCAGAATTAAATCTGAAGGATTTACAGAATGACTAGTAATTCCTTTATAAAGTAATTTTAAAATTTACTAACTAATTGTGGCTTTCTAGAAAATGTTATGTAATCAGAACAATTCTAGTAGAGAAATATTAATCGAACATTCCATAGATAGAATAAAAATATACCCCAAAAATTGTAATAAGATATAAATACATTATATTATTACCATTAATACGTTATTACCATTGCCACAAGCAACAAAAACCCCCTAACCTAAGTCCACATTGTCTGTTGTTAACCTACAGCAGTGATGTGTTCCATTACATGTAGAAGCTTGTGACCAGCATCACAAAAGCCTTACAAATACAACAGGTCTCAAGATCAAGAGGCATTTGCTTGTGTACCAAACGTCAGGCAAAATTTATGCACCTCCTGGACTAACTTACCTCCCACATAGTTTTCCTTCTGCAGGGGACCCAACACTAACAAAACTATACACGCAGAGAAAAGAGATACCTCTATTTGTGACATGAGAGGGGATATATACATATATAAATTGTCATCCCCTACATGGGCTGTGGCATCCACATCAAAATGTGCACCAAAAACTGTAAAATAAACTGAGCAAGAGAAAGAGGCTGGCATTGCAGGGAGAAATTACTTAGATCAAGTCTCATCTTTTCCAAACCACCCTGTTAAAAGGAGAAATATTGCTTAATTCCGTAATGCCTTGCTGTCTGCAAATTACAAAATTATTAGAACTCTGAATTAGGTTACTGCCTAGAACAGCAAAGCTCCTGTTTACTTAGGAAAATTTTAATTTAAATATAACACTGTAATGCACATATACTGGGAGTCATGTAAGCAAACAGACTTAGCTTTCCAATTTCATATGGCGGGTGATGCCGCTACAAAATTATTTCTTCAGCAGTTATCAAATGTTTTGTCAGGAAGAGAGTTCTTCTAAACAAGTAAGGCTGCTCCTGCTGAACTACTGGAAGGAGCAACAGCACAAGCGTGACAGGGCTGGCAAAGGACCAGGCTTTCCCTAAATACATTTCTGAAGCCTGGTCTATTCACATTCCACAAAACACTGCCAGTGATGTTTCACACCATTATATGACTACTGTGCAAACTGCAATATGTTTTTTGTCATAATGCTAATGCTGCAAGATGTTACCCTGAGGCAAGTCTCAAGGAAACAAAGGCACATTTGAGAAGGTAAGGGGTGTAGGAAAAGGAACCCATAGCGAGCTGTTGCTGCTTACCAGGCTGAAGCATGAGTGAAAGGGAAGCATTAGTCATGCGAACAGCCCTGAAACAGAAGCCATGCCTGGCAATTGTACCAACAAGAAACAGATCATCATCTTTGCCTGAAGTCCTTTTATGACAGTTACTTATCAACTTCAAGAACCTCTGTAATCTTGTATGATTATTATCCTGGAACCAAATTCCTCTGGTTGTCTTAAAATATATGAATTTCACTGTGTCTCTTTCAAAACTTAGATTATCTCAAAAACTTTAATAGAAACCCTGACTTTCAATAATCTTTTCTAAGGATTCTTCTTTTTGATCTACTGCAAGTGCACTTTCCAAACACAAGGTTTGATCATTTTAACCCTTTCTGCTAATACCTTAAGTAGATGGAGCTGGCAAATTACTAAGAGAGAAGAGCAAGCAAGATGCATCTCTGGAAGGTAGGACGGGTTTTGACAGAGGCCAACTGATGTTTAGATCTTGAAGTATTAAATCCCACTAAGCTCCATTTTGTACACAAACATGATTTTGAACATATTCAGTGCAAAGAGAAAAGCAGATTAACTACCAACTGGGCAAAGAGATCTGGCTCTAAGATGTGGTCAGCAGGCCTCATAATATTTTAACTCTATCTTTCCTCTAACCCCTCTCTGATCCTTTTTGAAACTATATTATTTAGCAATACATAATACACACTGTTATCATTTTCATCCACTAACCAGCTGGTAGGTTTCCCTCCCTTCTCTAATAGCTTCACAGCAGCCATCTCTGCATAAGAGCCTTTATCACAGGCCACAGAACATTTAGCTACCCTAAAAATTTTCCATCATTCAAACAGTAGTACTAAAGGAGCTCTTAAGCAATTATGGTGGTACTGGGGCACTCAGGGGATAGATACGCATCATACTTGGACTTGCAAAAACAGGTTTCAGTTCCAAATAAAGTGTCACTTCTTGCCAAGTATTCAGGACTAAGGTCCTCCACAATGACTCAGCATCAGACCAGGTCTAGGAGTACTCCTTCCACAGGCTGAAAGACAAGCTAGCAGGGAAAAAGATCGGTCTGGCTGAAGAGAGAGCTTTGGCTGGAACTCAAGGGGGAAAAAAAACAACAAACAAACAAAAAAAAAAACAACAAGAAGAGAGATTTTTTAATGAGCTTTGGAAGAAGGAGCAGGCAATTCAAGAGTAATAGAAGGATGTTGTGAGGTGATGCAGGGAGAAAAAGGCTGAGTTACTTAATAACTTCTTTGCCTCAATCTTTAATAGTAAAATCAGTTGTTCTCCACGTACCCATCCCCCTGAGTTCAAAGACAGGGACAGGGAGCAGAATGAAGCTCACATAATCAAAGAGGAAATGGTCAGTGACCTGCTACACCACTTAGACACACGCAAGTCTATGGGGCCAGATGGGATACTCCCAAGGGTACTGAGGGAGCTGGTGGTCAGTCCCAGTCAGCACGGGTTTATGAAAGGCAGGTCCTGCTTGACTAGCCTGATATCCTTCTATGACAAGGTGACCCACTTAAAGGATGAGGCAAAGGCTGTGGATGTTGTCTACCTGGACTTCAGTAAAGCCTTTGACACCATTTCCCACAGCACCCTCCTGGAGAAAATAGCTGGTCATGGCTTGGACAGGTGTACTCTTCATAAAGATGGCTGAATGGCTGGGCCTGAAGAGTGGTGGTGAATGGAATCAAATCCAGTTGGTGGCCAGTCACAAGTGGTGTTCCCTAGGGCTCAGTATTGGGGCCTGTTCTCTTTAACATCTTTATCAATGATCTGGATGAAGGAATCAAGTGCACCCTCAGTAAGTTTGCAGATGACACCAAGGTAGACGGGAGTGTTGATCTGCTTGAAGGAAAGGAGGCTTAACAGAGGGATCTGGACAGGATGGATCAATGGCCAAGGTCAGTTGTATGGGGTTCAATAAGGCCAAGTGCCGGGTCCTGCACTTGGGTCACAACAACCCTCTGCAATGTTACAGGCTTGGGGAAGAGTGGCTTGAAAGCTGTCCAGCAGAAAAGGACCTGGAGGTATTGGTCAACAGCCAGCTGAATATGAGCCAGCAGTGTGCTCAAGCTGCCAAGAAGGCCAACAGCATCCTGGCTTGTATCAGAAATAGAGTGGCCAGCAGGAGTAGGGACACTGGAGAGGCTGCACCTTGAATACTGTGTCCAGTTTTGGGCCCCTTCCTACAAGGACACTGATGTGCTGGAGTGTGTCCAAAGAAAGGCAACAAAGCTGGTGAAGGATCTAAACAACAATTCTTATGACGAGCAGCTGAGGGAACTGGAGTTGTTTAGCCTGGAGAGAAAGAGGCTGAGGGGAGACCTTATCAATACTATAATTACCTAAAAGGAGGTTGTAGTGAGGTAAGAGTCTCCCAAGTAACAAGTGATAGGAGAGGAAATGGCCTCAAGTTGCACCAGGGGCAGTTTTATGCTGGATATTAGAAAAAATTTCTTCACCAAGGGTGTTGTTAAGAACTGGAACTGGCTGCCCAGGAAGATGGAGGAGTTGCCATTCCTGGAGGTATTTAGAAGACGTGTAAATGTGGTGCTTAGGGACATGGTTTAGTGCTGGACTTGGCAACGTTAAGCTAACAATTGGATGCAATGATCTTAAAGGTCTTTTCCAATCTAAAGGATTCTATGATTTTATGACTCTTCCTCTTCTCCGGCCCACCCCCGTAATACATTCTTTGGAAGTCTTCAAAGACTTCTCAAAGGGGTTCCTGTGGAAGTAAGATGCAAAGCCTGTAATAGCCTGTGAAGTCACTGTCAAGTAGTTTAAAAAAGAAAAGGGGGGGCAGGCAGTGTCCAGATGCCCATCACCATTCAAAAGTAGAACCTGATCTTTAGACTCCACAGCAACAATTAAAGGCAGGCTGATCCAAATAAACAACCAAGCACACTATAGCAATTGGGGGACTGCCAGAAACAAAACAACTGACCTTCCAGATGAATGCTGAAGCCAGTTTGTTTCCCTCAAGACAAACAGAAGAAAAATCACCGAGAAGTGAAATTCGTTTTGTTGGGAGTAGAATTGCTTCTTGCAACCCTGTTTTCCAATAAGCAGATATACAGTACTTCACAAGATAAAGGAAAGGCATGATACTGAAAGGTTTCCCAGATAAACCACAGCCTTCTTTGTCACTGTAATAAAGCAGACCTTAATCATTCCAGCATTAACACAAAATTCACTCTTGCTCCTTCAACAGTGGTCAGACTCTGCAGGAGCAATGGAAAAAAACAGCACGCAAATAATTTCTTAAAACTTTCTAATATTTGTAACCAACATTTAGTCCTGTGTGAGTTTCAATTGGCTTCCTTTTAGGCCAACAAAATGGTTCTGTAAAATGTTTCATTCCTACAAGCTGCAGGACAGCTTACACAGAATGCCAAACCAAGTTACTGTATGAATCAAGTTAATTGAAAGCTTCTGACTAGGATTTTGTACACTACAAGGTATACCAAAAGTCTTGCCAAGTAGCTCTTTAAAATGTGTATACTAAAGAGGTACTACTTGTCAGGGATTTTAATTTAGTTTTTGGACAAAGCAAATGAATGATGCTAAAAATAAAGTCTGATCCTTACAACATATGTATTACTTGGGAATAAAACATGTAACATAATAGGTTACTTTAGAGCATTCTGTTCTATGTTTTAAAGCTATTCAATAAGGTTATTTTAATAAAAATGATTCCAGTGAAAGAACAGTTAGTAATGAGGTGCTGACAATTGAATCTACATTCAGGGATTGCATTGGAGTGCCAAGACCACTTTTACAGATGCACTGGTTAGCTATCCAATAGATGTCCTCGAGGCATGTAAAACCAATATATTTCGGGTCACTTTTGGCAGCAGAGATAGATGAGACAAGTGAAAACATTTACTAAGAACACATCTGAAGTGTATTTATCTTATTAGAGAAATGTAAGAAAATAAACCCAGATACCATGGAATGCCAGGAATTCTCTCTCAATGTTTCTGATTTACAAGGCCACTTTTCGGTGGTCTCCTTTGACCTCCCTCCCCCATTTGCTAGCCTAAAGCCTTGAATTACCGATGCAGCCTCTTGACTAGGCCATTTTCAGGATTTAATGTATGAGAATATGTCTTCATCACAGAAAGACAGACCATCTTTTCCGTAAGTGACTCAGTTACCACAAAAATCATTGCTTCTTAAGCCTTACGGCATAGACTAGTTAAAACAGTCAAAGATACTCTCTTTATGAGTTGAGAACAAGTCTTCAAGTAGAGACTTGAAAATCCAAAATAAATAGCAAAAAAATAATCTGAAGCAGACCTTCCATCTTAAAGATGTGGTGTTGGAACATGGAGGGCCAGATTCTCTGCTAGCATGTTGGTGAAAGCAAACTTAGACCAACTCAAGGACTTGGCCCTGCATACCTTCCTTATTGCCCTCTCTTACTTCAAAGCAGCATATTTGTCATAGTTTCAATGCAAACCTAGAGTCCTAGCTTCTTCAGCTCTCATCCAAACCTAATATGGACAACTCTAGCCTTCAAAACCAAACTGACAGCTATTCAGAACGGATAAACCTCCAGCCTCAGGCTTTCATTTTTATAACCATTTCCATACTCTGGCTGATCTGTCTTAAAGAATAAGATAAGGACTTCTGTCTACACTGCATATATTTACCCTGTGTTCTGGATATCTTCTCATAACCCCTCCCTCATACACTTCTGCCTACCACAAAATGAGTAAGGACAGCAGAATTTTGTCCTAATCCAGTATCTCTGGATTTTCAGTGGCTTTTTGCAGTCGTTCAATATTAACGCTTTGTCCTCCTCCTAAAAAGGGCTTCTATGAGAAGTGTGTTGGGTGCTGTCTAATTCCTCTCCTCCTCCACATTCCCTCCTTAACATCAAACCAAGTATATCATTGGATGGTATTTTCCAACCTGTGCAAAGAGTGTTTGAAGCCATGACATATTCCCCTGTCATTAATAAGAACTGCAGCTTTCTCTGTCAAGGTTAATTTCCTTTTTCTAAGGGGTAACTGGAGCTCAAACATCCGTGTGCAGCACACACATTCAGTACATGTTCTGTGGCTGTTTCCAGTAACTGAAAATGGCTCAATATGAATTTCTTTTTCTGATTGCTTATTTAAATAAGTAGTATAGTCGTAGAGAGATTTAGATAAGGTCATAAAATTTTTGTCTCCCACAGCAAATGCGAATCTTCCTCAGTTGAAGACCATTTTAGAAAATGCATTCACAAGCTATGGAAATTAAGTGGTACTTGGTGTAGCACAGTCATTCAGAGCCTGCAGAAGGATCGCTTCTGCGATGCAGTTTATCAGGGCATAAAAACTGGCTTGGTTTGGTCAATTTTCACAACCACTTTTGAAACTGTGAGCAGCTATAAAGCAGCAAAAGCTACTTTGACATCTCTTTGCTACACTTCAGAAAAGCAAGAAGCACCAGAGGTGAACACTGGAGCTAGGCATTATGACCTAGAATCCAAAGATCTGCCATCTATATAATAGAAGCCATGCTAAATATTACTTAGTAGTGCTGAATAGCAGAAGAGCAGGCTGGACTTTTGGATCCATTATAAATGTATAAAAATTATAAATGTATAAAAATAAATAAGTATTTCTCTGCACAGATCCTGTCTACTTTCCAGAGTAAAAGCATGTTCAAGCTCTGCCAGGTAAAGAACTCGCTTCACATAAATTTCAGCCTGCGTAAGCTTTGATTTCATATTGTTTGGAGTAACAAAAGAATCCCAATCATACAGTCAAAACTTGCAACCAAACCTTGCAACCAAAAAGATAATACTGCTTCCTTCTCAAACATTGATTTGTCATCTGAATGAGCAGGTATTGTTTGTTCTTCTCATCAGTCTATTATGGCACATTTTTCTCCATTGTAAGATACAGCAGGCTTACTTTATAGTATGAGAATAATAAACTAAACCACCCCTCCAGGTCACTCAATCATTCTCTGATCTCACACTATGGTTGAACAGCAAACGAGTAATTCTGCAGTATGTAATAAGGCCAATACGTATCACTGCGCTTTAAAACCCCATTGTTGAGGTCATTCAGAGGCAAACTTGAAGACAGTTGGCCAGGCAGAGTGAGAGCTAGTCTTAGAAAGATCTCACATCGTCAGCCAAAGCAACATTTACTGGGAGATGATACTATAACACAAGAAAGATCAGAGTTCACTTCGGAGATTCATAAAGTCTACTTAAACAGACACAGTCTTCAAGCTCCTACTGAACTCTGAATACATCTGCAGAAAAATGCACTGTGACCACACCAAGAGAAAAGCTGTTTACATACTTGCACAGGGGAAAAAAGAACTCACAAAATTCACACACAAAAGCATTAAGTTAACAAGAAAGGGATGTCAGTTTTAAAAGAAATGCTGCTGACAGCCAAGAAACCACAGCCTCTGAGCAACATAAAGATCTTCCCTTTCTGTCCTGACTGCAGACATCAGCAGTTACTCTTTCTGATAGTTAATCAGAAAGAGATTTGTCCTTCTCTACATCTTGCAAGGAATGGACCTGCAGAACAGAGAGCGATGCTAACAAGGAAACAGTTGGAAGATAAACTAGTTGAGGGGTTGTACCCACTGAATTTCCTTACAGACATTAAGTTACCTTGTTTCGCTAACCAGCTGAAGATAGAAGTACTCAGAGACTTGTTTATGGTTGGACAACATCTGAGTAACACTGAAATTTATTGTGTCTTTCTACGGGCAAAGAAGAAAGTCAGAAACTGGAGACTTAACGACAGTACTCAAAAATAGAGATTATATTGAGAATAATATAAACACAGGAAGTCCTCCTCCAGAAGAACTAAAAATATGTCTTCAAAAAATTAAGCATGAAGGGCTCTCTGGATTTTGCCATTTTCAACTAGCAGACTGTACAGTCGATGACATCTCAACCTCTTGATCCTTGCATTCTGAGGACGGCTATGTGAGTATCAGAGGGCCCAGGAAAAAAACTGAATTCTGAATGAAGACTTTCATTAGTAAGCCTGGCTAGCCCAGACAAACAGTGCAGTTAGAGTTCTCAAAGCATAAGAAACAAAGTCTTGATCACTCCAGCTTCCCACAAGCCCCAGAAGTCCTTTTTGTGGGCTGAGAAGCACAGATAAGAACCGCCCAGCTGATGCCAAGAGTTTGTCAGCCCAATTAATACTTTTTCTGAAGGAAAATAAGTTTCAAGCTTTCTCTTGTCTAGAAGGCAACTTTTAAGGCTTCTAAGGCCAGTCATAACAGGCAATTGAAAAAACCATGACACCTATTAGGCAGGAACCTGGTCAGAAGAACCCTCATGCAATTCCTCTGCTCCCTGTTTCAACAAACCCACTACTGCAGCAAACTGGGGTTTTGCAGAGCCACAGCGAGGCCTTCTAGCAATGCTGTACATAACATAGCATAGGCAAGCCAGAGGTCTTGACCTCTTCCCAGAATTTTCCAGCCTCAGCACACCCCTCTCACCCTTTCCTTTCTTCCATTTCAAGGAGGTCCCTTGTTGAAAGGATCGGGGGAAATATATACATTTATTGTAAGATATACTAAATCTTATCAGCTTGTTCGTCTTATCCTGTGGCAACAGTTAATTATGTTCATTTGGTTCAGGCTGGTTTGAAACTGAGCAGAAAGCATCTCCTGGAAAGCTTGCCTTGACTGACAAACCCCAAAGCTGATGCAGCCAGGGCTATTACTCCCAACAAGAACACGCTTTGAGAAATTTCAAACAATAAAGAAACTCTAAACAGGCCTCGATTCAGGACTGTGCTCTGAGCCCATACAAGTAAAATAAAGTGGTGAGCAGGAACATTGCCAGTCCAGGAATTCTGCGGGATTGGGGGAAGCTGTGTCTGGGGCATTCCTACTGCCCGATCCACTGCTTAAAGAAGCATCTCCTGGCTAGACTGCTGAAAAGACAAAGGTATCAACAGAAAAAACCTATAAAGCCCAATTCATCTCCCTGTGAAAATGGACCTCAGTGGCACATCATGAGTGCTAGAAGCACAGGGCTGGGCTGTAATTTCTCCTGCCATTGGCAAAGAAAAACTTCAGGTTTTTTAATGTGATGTCAGCTTTTCATAAACCCTGTGGTTAAGACATCCGTTTCACCGTAAAAGTGCTGCTCACCTTGTTCAGAAAGGCAGACAGGAAAAGGTTATACATGGATGGTGGCTTTTCTTTGTTTGTCCGGGTTTTTTTGTCTTGAGGGTGGTTAAGTTTCGTTCTAAAGCAATGCTCATGAGCAGAGCTCAGCAGAGCATTGCAGCAGAGGCAGGAGGCAGGGAGAGCAGGGGCGTGCAGCTCCCAGCAGGGGGAAGCATCCAGCAGCCGAAGAGCTGGAGGAGGGCCCCAGCAGCAGGGACAGGCAGGAAACCCCGGCAGCACCCTGTTGCTGCTGAACCAACAACAGATCGCAGCAGAACCGCAGGTCTCCCTCTCCCCGTCTGAAAGGGCCTTGCCATCCATTATTTTGGTTTACCCTTCCTCCTCCTCAAGACTCTCAGTGGATATGAAGCAATATAGTCGTGTCATCTGGATTTTTTCCCTGTAATATTAACATTTCCTCTTTAATAGTAACGTTCCAGAAAGGAAAATTACTCTAATTTATGCCATAATTTCCCAGCTCATTCAAGACTAACACTGTCCCAAATTACCTTATTACAAGCTTTTATAAAGTTATGCATGCAAAAAAGTTGTGGGGTTTTAAATTAATATCTACAGCTGCCATAAAGGAAATACTTAAAAAATAAAATTGAAAATACCCCAAAGATCTAAGAACCATCCCCCCAAAGCTTAGTTTGTAATTAATTCAGTGTTAAGAAAAACATCACTCTGACATCCTTCAGATGGCTGTTATCCAGTTTAAAAAAAAAAAGAAAAAATAAATAGATAATAGAATCAGACATTCAAAAAAAGTCTATTGCCTAGCTTAAAAGGAGACTTTAATCTCCTTTCTAGTTTTAATTTTTGATGTTCTTTTCTCTGCCATACAAGCACAAATAATCTTTCATTTTAAATTTATATCACAAATGATTCTTCAAAGAATACTACAGTGGTGTGTTCTACAGAGATCATTTGAACTGCTGTTCCACCAGCTCACAGGGAAGGGGGCCTGCAGGATACGACTCAAAACAGTCTCCTCTCCCCAGTACAACAAAGCACTGCGGGTAGGAGTGGGAACGACACAGCACTGAAGAAAGGACAAATGGAGATCCTTCCTTTGATTGTCCTGACACCTTATTTTCTCACATAATGATTTGCACCATTATTTTTACCCTCCCAAAGGCCTAGGATTTTCTGCTATGTGGTCTGCAAATTTGTATCCTGAGACACTCCCTGTTCTACTGGTTTAAAAAACAAGTCCTTGGACAAGGACTAGAATAGGAAACAGGAGCAGAAAGAAACGACCTGTCCAAGATCACGCTGCAAGCCAACAGCAGAGGCAGGACTGGAATACAAGTCCCATCACGGCCCTTCTCTATGCTCAGGATTGTCCAGGTTCCACCAGTATCAGAAGAGCACTGCAGCATCCCATCACGCCCAAATGCAAAGGTATGGGTAGAGTTGGGCTTTCTTCTCCATCCAAACTGTAACAGTTTTAGCATTTGTAAACAAAAGTACTAATCAGTTCAAAACAGGAGTTAACAACCTCAGAACTAAGGACAATTGGGAGAAGTATGTATTTTCAACTGCCGTTAACATGCTACATTAAAAATTTACCACTATATCTCCAGGAACACTATAATTTTTAACCAACGCCCCCCAGCACACCTCTCCTCCCACCTCTCATACAAGGACCTAAGGAAAGATTTTGAGAGTGCCATGTTTCAAACATCTGGTGTGCATATCAATGCTTTCTGCATCACACCCATCAATACGATCACCTCATTCTGAACTTGTTATTTTTCCCCCCAATGCAAATCCAAATGATTTAGTGGCTCCATCTGCTTTGTTAAAAGTGTCCAGACACCTCAGCTGTATTGCTCATTTAATTGCTTTAGGCATAGCAGCCCAAACATAAAGTGTGTTACGTTACAGTTTTGCATTCTTATGGAAAAATGCTTGCTGTAAGAACCAAACAGTTCTTTGTATATTGCATATTTTAAATAAAAATTTGGTCTTTTTCTGAGATTTTAACATCATACTGAATTCCAAGAAGCTTGTAAACTCCAAAGATTGGAGAAAGGAAGCAAGAATGGAAAAACAGGCAAGAAATCTCTGTTCCGTGAGTTCCTGAAACGTGCATAAACAAATTAAGTATTCAGTAAAATACAAGATCACATCAAAAGTGTTCCTGTAATAAAAGAGCAGATTAAAAAAAGGCAAACATACCTATTTCTTCAGTCACCCACAGTTCAGTATCGCATAACTCTTTAATTCTTGTTCTCACACACCACAGTCCTGTGGCAAGGATACAGGCATCTGAACCCTGATTTGGGTCTTCAGGGAGCAATGCAGCCTCCATGCACCTCGGCTCCCCACTTGCAAGAGGTGGAAAACAGTAAAAGATAAGCATCCATCAAGATAAACCCACTACTGACAGCAGGATGCTTCCACATGATAAAATATCACTCTTAAGAACACAAAGTGCCCAAAATGTTATTGAATGGACAGGATGGATGGCTCACAAACACAGAGAGCTTGATGTTCATCCAAGCAAACAACTCCTAGTATCCACTGCATGTACGCTTAAAATCAGAAGCTGGAATTTGGAGGAATTTCTCAAAAAAACTGTGTGGGTAATCAAAATACAAAGACCAGCAAAAGAGCTGCAATCAATATAATTCCTTTAGATTTCCTCTGCCATTAAGCTTTTGCTACAATTTTCAGTTCTATTATGTATCATTGAAAGGACAGAGCAACTATCACTTTTCTTAATCAGAAACGAACAGTTCTGATCAAGAGTGGATGTCTTTAGTTTTATATCTATAAACTGTTTCTTTTTGTGTATATATCCATCTGCATATAAAAAAGAATACAATATTTTGACACAATTCTCAAAGAATATAACTCTCAGCTAACATTCACACTGGAGCAGCAACATGTCATGACTACAGTATGGCAAACAATTACTCTGCAAGATTTTTGAGGCTACTGAGACTAATAAAATGAAGAACACTAGAATGGATTTTTTTTTTTTTTAAGAAATTCTCTTCTTCACAAAGAGAACACCTTCAAAGTACAGTAACTTAAGCAGCATACGGCATTTACATTTCATCTAAACCTAAATCTTTAAAGAAGCCCATTATTTCCTTAGATTTAAGAAAAGAACCCTGTTTTATTTCACCCCACCAAACATAAATTATTCATTAATTCTGTTTGCTAACTCTATAACAGGGCCCAGATGTTTCTGCTAGAGAGGCATTCCATAAGAAAAGTTAAATATAGCAAGCTGTGTGGAAGGAGCAGACTTCTCTCTCACCCCACCACAGCATGCTCAAATGTTGCTTGAGAGAAAATAAAACATTTGAAAAATTTTCTGAAAAAGTAAGTCAGAAATGCCACAGTCTGATCACAGAATTTCACATAAAAAAGCCCCCACACATTCCACTAGGCAGTAACTGAAGTTACTGGTCCTGTCTCTGGGAAAGGTGCTGGCACTTTCATTCACCAGAGTAAGCAGAAAATTTACAAGCAGAGGAACACTCCTTGCCATGCATCATTTCCAAATATAAATCAAGACCTAAGTTTTCACTTACAAGAAACACTTCTGAGCCAGCCACCAATGCAACAACAATGTTAATGAAGAACTGAGAGCAACCTATGGAATTTCTTATGGAACTGAAACAGAAATCTGCTGGTGGTAATTTTAAACCCATTTCGGTGCTTCAGAACTTCAGCCATTTGACACTAGCAAAGATGATTAATGCTGATATTTATAATCCAACACTAAGAACATAGAACTGTTGAACAGAATGGAAACTACCACCTTCGGCCACCCATTCAAACACTGTTATGATTTCTAGAACTCTTCAGCCACTGTCTTAAGTTGGTTTGGAAATGCCTATTTTAAATTAGAAACTATTCCTAATCATTACGTAGTTGGAGAAAAAGTGAAAGACGCCAAGTTGAACATCACAGAGCCACATTCTTTGGAGTTTGGAGACTATTCTCAGGCAGGCAACTATTTCAGTTGTGAATAATGATCACAGGAGAGATTTTAAGGGGTCATCTAGTCCCTTTGCTCTGCTCCAAGGCAAGATCAAGCCTATCTAAACCAGTATTTCCCTAACTGTTCTTAAAAATTTCCAGCATAACAGATTCTCTAAGATGACTTTGCAGAGCGAGACAGAGTTTTGGGAAACTGTTATAGACTGATGCGGTAACGACACCACGGCCTTGGTACCACCTATCAGCTGCTGTCATTCAACTTTGCTGCACTTGCACCTTGTAGCCAAATCCCGGTGTTCTTTAACCACTTGTGTCCACGGGAGACTTTGCAAAACACATTGTCTAACTGTACTGTTAACAGTGGGCAGCTTCCCACTAGCTAGCAAATACACAAACAAACCTCACCTCCTTAGAACACAATAAAACTCTGCTGGCTGCTCCTAAAAACATAAGTATATGACCGAAGTCATCATTTTAGCATGGAAAGGCATACTAGGACTACCTTTATTCTCTTCAATGTCCATAACATTAGGAATAATGGAGTGTTAGCATAGTTCAACAATCTCAGGGCAATAAAGATCTATTTTCTTTCCTAGTCCACACGGCCAGAAATATTCTTTATTTCTGGTAGCTTCTCAAAGTTAGCACAAACAACAGCTACCACAGCATGTCTACCATGAGCAATGACCTCTTCATTTTGCTGTGTAGACAGATCTTAAGGACATCTCACTTCTACTTCAAAGATCAACTGGAAAGCAGCCAATGAGAAGAAAACCAGAACAAATGTTATTTAAGTTAGTCACCTCAGCTTACTTGCAATTCAGTCCACCTATACGAGGAAATGTTTCCTCTCCAACTTGTAAGGAAGAAAAGTTATGCAACTTAAAACCTAGAATCTGGACCAGGTACAGCACATGTGGGAGATGGAAGATAACAAAGGATCTGGAGGCTCTCAGAAAATAAAGACCATATGCTGGAACAGTGGAAAGTCTTCTGTGAGATCTTTGTTGAGGGGAGAAGAGAGTAGAGTGCAGGTGTGAAGCACCAAAAAAATCCTTGGGGCCAGGGGGTGAGGGGCTGGGGGAAGAAGGAGTAAAGTGCAGGTGTGAAGCGCCAAAAGGAGTCAAAACGGAAGAATAGAAACTATTTGGGAACTAGAATAGAAACTAAAGACAAGTCTTCTTGAAAAACCTTTTTCTAATATACGGGAAAGAACTTTTAATCTCCTTTGCACTGCATGAATTTCTAGAGTACTGCTGAGTTTTTGGTTTGTTTGGTTTTTTTTTGTGGAGTGAAACCAGCACCTTGTGTATTTCCTGGTTTTTGCAAGGTAACAGAGGCTGCAGGAAAGTTTCAATTTGGACAACTAAATATAGAAAGTGAAACATCAAATCTGATGCACTTTACAAGCAAAGTCTTAGCTACAAGTGATACATAGCTAAGTACAATTGTTCAAAGTTGCTGCTTTTAGACTGTCCTTGTTTGAGCAAAAAACAGACTCTCATAAAGCTGTCCGTATACCTAAATTTGTGCCTAATTATCTTTCTCCACAGGTATTGTGTTTGAAAACAGGGATAAAACCTTAAGTTAACAGGTACTCTAACAAGAATTCAGCACGCAGCTCACTTTACAATTACAGAGTCTTATGGGAAAAGGAATCACGCTTAAGACCTACTTGTTTGTATGACCTGTTATTTTGGCATAAAAAGAAATGTCACAAGGAAGAACTCTTGGTGTTTAACCTTTACTGATTTCTATTGCAGTAATCTACAGCAATTTAAACAACCCAAAGCTAAAAAGGTCTTGAGAATTTCCCACTTTGGGGAGTCTTATGTGACCTGCTCATTTAATGCATATAGATTAATATTAACACATATAGATTACTATATTCCAGCAAAATTAGATGAGATGGGTTTTTGCTGTAGCTTATTTATATTTTTTAAATAAGACTTGTTCTCTGCTTGTTTTTTTTTCACAAAGCGATAACAATCATAGTTAAATTTTTTAAAGTTAGAGGAAAAGAATGCTTACTTTGGTTGTGCTAAGCAGCCAGGTGCTATAATACTGCAAGTTTCATCTGTAGTCTCTAGTGTTGTAAGTTCCACCATGTTCACCATGACATCGGTCCTGTGGCCAGGAAGCTTTGGAAGCACAGAAAGTATCTTCTCTGCAAGATTGTCGCCATGGTGGCCAACTGCTCCTGGGGAAAAAAGAAGCCCCCAAACTGTCAGGTACATAACTAGGAAAAACAAACAAACAAAAAACCACAAGGAACCAAGAACAAAATAATAACCACACATTTGGGGGAGAAGAACTCTGGTAGCTTTTCAAAGATATTTTGCTACAAAAGTAAAATTAATTTCTGAAATGTCTGAAGTTAAAAGTATCGATAACATTTCAGAAAGATTAATTTAAAAAGTATAAATTAGACTTAGTTTTACAGATGTTGGATGTTCACTGATTTTGCACTTTAACATGCAAAATATTTCTCTTGGGATTAAAATGTTGTTAAACCAGATTTGCAACGGTTATTAAAAAAAGCTGGCAATCATTTATATACACATACTCACATGCAAATGATACTTTTCTACCTAAACTAACATCATCATCATCATGGCTTGGCTTCGCGGACGAAGATTTGGGAAGGGCTTTGCCCACGCTTATTGCAAGCGCGCTGATGGCTGAAAAGGCCAATGCGGGATAGGCAAGACCGGTTGCAAAGAGCACACCGGAGGGTCTCCTTGGGTGGTATAGTCGAGGCACGGTTCTTTCTGCACTGTCTTTTCTCCTTGAGACTGATTCTACGCGTGCTCTCAAAGAAGACAGCAGCGTTATGTATGGTGTGACTCCAAATCTCCGATTGGAGGCCAGGGTGGACCACTGATGGTGGTCAATATGGCCTAGGCTGAGGTGTTGTTTCAGGGAGTCCTTATATCTCCTCTAAACTAACAGGACTGTGCATAAAAGGCCTGTATGCAAGTTGCATTCATAGTTACCCAGATAGGCTAGCATAATACTAACATGAACAATTACTACTGACATGCCACCATCAAGATTATTGCTTCTATAGGGACTGAGGGCAGCTCAGGTGAAACCAATGTGGATAACTAAACCAAGCCAAGTTACATAGTATCAAGATGTCAGTTTGACCCATCTTCCAAGAGAAATTCCGAATTCCAGGTGGCACATTTTCTTCAAACACATGTGCTCTGCTTTCCATTCACAAACTCTCAACATAGGTGCTACAACTAACCTACAAATATTAAGACTGTGAGCCAAGCCAAAGCAGAAGAACATGACTACACTACAGATGAAAAAGACAGTGAGAGGGGGACCAGAAACCTCACTGTCTTTAAGTCAGGAACAAAATGAAGGTATTTGTACTCTACCACTTCAGCTATGGTTCAGCAGTTACCACAGGGCTGGACACCAGTGCTAAGCTTAGTATATTCTCTCTGGCTTTACTCACAGGAGAACAGGGACTTCTGAAGCCCCCACTGAGGGTAGGAAAAAGATCTTTCAGGCTATAGTCCGACTCCATCGAAGTCTGTCCATGTCACACACTATCTGCTCTCATTTTTTTATCATTTCCAAAGACAAAGAGGCCTGTTTCAACAGCTGAAGTAGCTTCAGATGCTCCATAAATCCAAATAAGACCCTTGCATCAAGAACATTAGCAAGGTCAAATTTTAACTGCTCTTGGATAAGCAGAAGGTTGTCTCCAGCAAGCCTACAGCAGCCAGGTAATCATGCTGTAAAACCACCTCATGGTTTAACAACTATTCTGAATTGTAGAATTTGAAAGAGAAGCAAGGATGAACAGGGGGGAGGAAAAGTCAAACTCCATGCTGATAATGCCAGATACCGACAGAAGGCAAGGAAGGCACCACACGTCCAGCATGTGGTGGGCATGGCAATGTGGGCACCTGGCCGCTCAGCTGGATTGAGATTACCAATTTGTTTCACAGAGATTGTAATAGTCACAGAATGACAGCATCTTCCTTTCTACCATACCAGCCAGATTTAGACCACTGAAGTACAGATGAAATTAGCTGGTTGTCTTTGTGATCCTTAAGCCATCTGCTCTCCAGAATCCCTACATTATTCTTACTAGGTCAGTCACTTGTCAACCACACTGCAGTTATCAACACTTGTAAAGTTACAGACATGGAAAACAGATGGTAATCTTCTGAACCTCCACCCCCATGTACTTGAAGCAATGTCTATCTTTCCACACTTGCTGCACGTGAGCAACATTTTGCTAGGCAAGACATTTAGCTAAACTGAAACACCTTGAATGCAAATAAACCCACATAAATTATGGACATCCTTCCTTTTCTACTTGGCATAGGGGGAAGTGTCAGCGTACTTGAGTTGCTTCCATGATCAGCCAGTGCCATCTAAGTTTCCTTCCCACAACTGCTACTCCTTGGTTCAGAGGTGTTAATGGCTGTTTGGCTGTGCCCTGTCATATCAATCAGAAAACATCTCCTGGAGATTTTAAAATTCACTACCAGCCTTGACCAACTACATGAATCAGCCAAGGCTGGAAAAACAGTTAAACCTCATGAGACTAGAACAGTAATTCATGGAGAGTCGCTTTTCAATTGCACTGACTTCAGCAGGGCGCATGGGACTGATTTTCGTCCTCCTCACCACTGCTGAGGACAGTCAAAGAACAGCTCAGCAGTTTCTCATGACCAACTGTGTTCAAGGCAGCTGGCAGTTTCTAATGCGGCCAATGTGCACAAAGATCGGGTGTTAAAGTGACAAGGAGAAGTTATCTGACCAATGCCAAATAGGAGTCCTCATGCCAGGCTAATATCCCAGCCTTGAGGATACAGGAAATCTTACAAATCATGCTGTTTCTAATTTACTTTTTCTTCTCATTAAGAGTAACAAGCTGAAATACATGACATTTGATACAGGCTGTAGCTGGCACAATTGGCAAAGTCAACTTTAACAGCAGCCAGGAACTCATTAACTACATCCCCTGTTCCTCCCAAAAGGCATCAGTGACATGCATACTAGAAAATACTTCCCCTAAGCCAACTACCAGCCCTATACCACACCATTTGTACTCCGATTCTTGAGTTCCGCTGGTTCTACTGACTGAGATTTAAGGGGCAATTGCACACCCACAGAAGCAACACAAGACCTTGGACGATGGGAAGACTTTACAGTCAGTTGCTAAACATGAGGAGCTCCGTTAGAAAGCAGTTCTAAAAAGGCATTGCTCATTAGCCAACAACTAATGCAGCTAATTTCTGCTGAGGGCTTTTCCTTCAATCAAAGTTTACATATAAGTCAGAGTGCCCCAAAACAGTATGCAAGGCACATCTTGCCCCCACTATCAACCTCTCTTAACATCTGCTGTTTTAACTACTTTGTAGATTAATTCAGGACTTGTGATTTTGGAAAGATACATGGAACAATTGTCATGATGCAACTTCTTCAGCAATGCATCACCTCAGTGAGAGCAGGGTTTTAAAATATAAAAGAGCAGAAATGTTTACACCTATTCCCTTGAAAGAAGCTGGATATTTGGAGCTCCTGTTCCAAGCTTATCGATGTTTTGCCATATTGCTTCATCCAGTGTTAGCCTAAGCTAACCTAGTTAAACAGTGCTGGAAAGCAGCCTGTATGTTCCCAGGAACCATTGTGCAGCATTCAAGGCAAACTAGAGCATCCTTCTACCTTGCCAAAAGACAGATCTACATTATCATGTGTACAGACAAAGGAACATCAAAGTAGTCAGTTATCTGTCTCACTATGCTGGCTACTGAATCTTAAAAAAAAAAAAAAAAAAAAACCCTAACCAACAAAAAAACAATTCCTCCCTTCTCAAAAAAACCAAAAACCAAAACCACAAACCAAAAAACTTGTGGCCCAGCAGTAGAAACACAGAAGCCATAGCCAAGCACAGCAGCATCAGTGCTGCCATAGAAATATGACAGATTCCCCCATCTCTCACAGCCAGCTATTCCAACATATGTAAAGAGTAGTAAATTGGAGATAAGGAACACTTAAGCATCCACTCACAGCTCATGTAATTTCCAAGTCCCCTATCCTGACGTAGCCACTTGCACTTTTCTTTAAATAGGCAAACTCATTCCATTTATTGCCTATCTCTAAAATCTCTATAGCAAATTTAACATCTGGAGCATTTAAAACCTCGTATAAAAATGTGTGTGCCTATTCCACAATAGCAGAATCTTTACAAACCATGCTATAGCAGAGGCTGCACCCTGACCCGCAGTACTGATTTGACACCACTTGAATATTTTCAGCTGCCATCACTCCTCACAGCTGCAGTCTACAACCTCAAGTAACCATAACAATTTCAGCAACAGTTGCCTCCTGTGTCAAAGCCTCATCCTGGTTCATGAAAATGGGACTACTGTACTCTACAGGCCTCAATATTTATGTTTTCAAGGCCTCAGCTTATATGGTAAGGAAGAAGAAAACATGGGTTTCCTTTAAAAAAACATTACTGTCAACCCACCAACTCGGAAGATGCTACAAGCAAATAATGCATGAGTAAAGCACTCCAAATTACAAACTTGACAGATATAATGAAAGAAATAGACTATTACAAAGAGTTTAAAACAAAAATAATAAAAAACAGGTATTAGTCAGAACCAGACTTTTCCAGAAAGGCATGGGCCTATGTTAGTCTTCACTCTCATCCTCCTCTACGAACAAGATTATGCAGTAGGATAATTAAGGCACACCACAACTTTCACATCGCTGTGGCTGCTCGCAGGAACTGAAAGGGATTGGCATCTACATTGTGTTTATGAGCATTCCAACACTGCTTTTTGTACCTGTTGAAAGGCTGAAAACATTACAACCAGCACAAAGGTGTGATGCAAAGATGATGTCTGGCTGACAGTGAGGGAAATGATACAGAAAGTTAAACCCGAGCTTGCAGCCTCAGATGTGGGGAAAACATTCCTGTGCAAAAGTGCAGGAGGAAGACAGAAGTGCTGTTGCTGACGGCACTGAAATATCCAACTTCAACAACACTCATACAAAGGTTATTATTCAAAACTCTACATTAACTCCACAGGCACCCCTCTGCTATTCATTCTTCTCTGTCTTTTGCTAACTGTATTGCATTTCAAAATCACCTGCATGTACCAGTGGGTGAGACCTCACTATCCCAGGCGCTTACAACAGTCCACACACCAAAATCCGCAAAGCACCAAGAGACTGGAAAGAGAAACATGTCAAGCTGTTCTGAACACCAATGTCTGAAAGGTATCACTGAGCTTATGAACAAAAAAAAGAAACCTGGGAAGCTGGAAAAACTGCTTCATAAAAGATGTGAAAGCTGGAAAGGTGATGAGTAAGAAACACATGGAAGGAGTATGAGGTTACAATATGGTATCACAATGCAAACATTTAGGAGCACAAATATTAGAGAAAAATAAAAAGGAATTAAGGTGCCAGACTTAGATCTGATTTTATCCACTGTCCCTTATCAGAGCACCACTCTAGCTGGGAGATTTATTCTACTTTTTAAGGCAAAGGCAGTGAACTCTAAAACAATTAGCTGGCAAACAAAAGCAGCACTACACATACATACAGATTAGGGAGACCACCAGTAACAAATTTTTGTACAATCAGAATTCAAGAAAGCACAAAGTACTAAGTTTGTAATCTCCCTGGGGCATAAAAACACATGTCCCACCTTCTGGGGCACTGCTTTTTCTGTAAGATCCCTCAGTGCAGGGATAGGCACTATCCATGCCATCCCCAGTTGAAGCAATGCCACTGTAGTGAGAGCAGCAAAGGCCATAAAAACATGTCAGTTACAGCTCAGCTGAATGTTATGCCATACAGGACAAAAAGGAGAATTATTTATCTTAGATCAGTATTTTTCTCTCTATTCA
This sequence comes from Bucorvus abyssinicus, assembly GCA_009769605.1. Classification (NCBI taxonomy): domain Eukaryota; kingdom Metazoa; phylum Chordata; class Aves; order Bucerotiformes; family Bucorvidae; genus Bucorvus; species Bucorvus abyssinicus. The sequence continues at coordinate 29,552,310 of CM020026.1, forward strand.
TTAATACAGCATGCATAAGTAAAGCCGAACACCACACACCACACACCAAAAAAAAAAGATGATTAAAAAGTATTCAACAGAGCTCAATCTAAGCTCAGAACAGATGTCTTTGCTTCATGGAACTTAGAAAGCTAACCTGATCAGTTAGATGCCTTCCTGATTTTTTTGATAGAAAAATGTGCTGGTTTATATGTGACTGATTTTTTTAATAATTTAATAATCACAATAAATATAATACAGTTTCTTGACACTGGCACCAGAAGTTCTTACTAAAATGTACTTAATACTTCTTTAGTATGTTCTTTAAAGTGGAAAGTTTTAATACTTAAGTACCAGCATTTTCCCTTAGCTCAGATGTTTGCAATTGCAGCACTAGAGAAGGCACTTTTGAGACATTTTATTTTTACTATTAGAAATCAGTTGGTATTACTGAAAACTCTTGTTATTCTAGCCTAACATTTATTTGCTCTAAATAAGCATGAAATGTGAGCCGAAATTAAGACATCTATTAGTACAATTCCTTTAGACATCATCTAGAACTACCTGAAGCTTTGTTCCATTCAAGATTTCAAGTCAGAAAATATCTGCCTCTTGATAGCCTATTCAGAGTGATTCAAAAGTCACTCTGGTTTGAAGCAGTAGCCTGACTTATCAGAGAGCGCCCCAGCACCTACCACTAATGAACTTTCAGGGTTTTTGCAGAACTGCTTAGAATATAAACATGTTCTCATAATTCATGGATACATACCCATTTCTCATATCTGCAGGCCACATACTGGTCAAGATTCAGTTATCAGTAAGATATTTACAAATCAAATCCACAATCTTTCATCTTTAGAGAGGGAAGGTTTACAAAGTTGTTTTGAAATGAGTGCAAATGAGAGAGTCTACCTCAAAAACTTCCACCTGCACCAAGTTGTTATTTGAAAAAAAAAAAAGCTTATTTTTACACTTCTGACTACAAATACATATCATAGCTTGAAAGAAAAACAAAAAATCAGTTGCCAATAGCATGTCAGAAATTTGCAGATGGGAAGCTTCAGCTTTTACAAAGTGTAAGGCCAAAATTCAGCAGACTTATTCACCTGAAGGCCAAGTAGTGGAGTTAGAGGTAGGGGGGCCTGGAAAGAGGGTATATAAAAGGCTGAAAACACTTAAGAAAATTAAGTTTTGAGGTACAACTTAATTCTGCCATTTCTCACTTCTTGACAAGTGATTTCAAAACTTAAATACTGTTTTTCTCATGTACTTTTAGTGTACAATTTCTAGTAAACCAATTAAATATCATTGTATGGCACTGAATTCTGGTCCTTAAAGTGCTTTACTTCTGAAATGCACTAATTTTTTTTTCCTTCACTTTGCACTGTATTTCATAGCAAGAGGATGTTATCATGTCCACGGCATAGGAAGACTTCAGTGAAATTGTCAATGAATCCTGGAGACATTTGTTCTGGAGTCAGAATGGTTGCATGAAGGGACTTGGTTTCAATTACATATACTGAAGAGATATATTCCTAAAAAAATGAATAATTTCTCATCCTTACTCTAAGAGCTTTGACACATCTCCTCCAAAGCTGCCCTAACATAGCCCTGATGTTTTCTCCAAAAAAACATCTCCTACTGAAGTACAAGACCCCAGGCTTCACTTCCCAGATTTAAGGTGGCACCGATTATCTCTCTTCATGTCTCCTCAACAGTCTCCCTGTCAGGCAGCTCCCTGTCACCTATTTCCAGTTATTTTCCTTCTTTTAACTCTTCCCATCACATGAGTACATATATCTGTTTAGACAGGCATAATGCTACAATGACAAGTAGATACACTGGGAAACGCTTCATAGAAATCCATCAGGAACAGTCCACACAGACCATGTCCTTGGGATAATACACAAGTTTGCAGCAAAGTGGAAGTGCCAGAAACAAACATGTGTGTTTCCAGCAGAGTTTTTTGTTTAATTGTGATTTCTATGACCCACTGGGGAGCAAGGATATGTGTGCAACAACCACGACCATGGTGTTACACGTGCTCCCAGGCCAAGAGGACTCCTGTACTATCTGAAACACTCCTGATGTGGTGGATGTGGGCCTGCAGAGATGACAGTCCCTGCCTGTGGTGCATTTCTTACCAGCAAGGTCCAAGGTCCTGTCCACAAAGACGACAGACGGCCTTGTTGGTGGCCATCCTCCTCCTGTTCCTGGCTGGGGCATAGCTTGCCAGCTCAGCAGCGATGATCCTGCTGAGGGCCCCCACAGCGAAGCTCTCCTCCCGCAGCCCCAGTGTGGTGAAGAGAGAGTCGAGGTCGCCCACCAGGGCCCGCACCACCGCCCGCAGCTCATCAGACAGGGCGCCCAGGCCGACCTCCGCGGGGCCTGGCCCGCCGGGGCCGGCCAGAGGCGGGAGAAGGGCCGCCAGCGCGGGCAGCAGGCAGAGCTCCGCCGAGACCGGCGCCAGGAGCGGCAGGCCCCGCAGCACCACCTCGGCGCGGCCGCCCTCGCCCATCCATCGCCGCAGGGTTTCCTCCAGCTCGGCCGGCTCGCCGTCCTCCGCCTCGCCGCCGGACACCAGGACGCAGCGCCGCACAGCGCCCTGGCCCAACACGCCGCGCACGGCAGCGGCTGTGCCGCCCCGCAGCGCCCCGCTCACCACGAAGACGACGCGGTCAGCACCCCGCCACCGCCTCCCCCACTTCAGCGGGCAGCGACCTGGCGGGCAGCGCCCTGACGGCCAGCGCCCCCGCCGCCAGCAGCTCGCCCGCCCCGCCGCCTCCCCAGTGCAGCGCTTCGGCGGACACCGCGTCCAGGAAGACGACGGCCCGCCGCACCCTCGCGAGCACGGGCTCCCAGGCCTGCCGGCACACCCTCCGCAGCTCCAGCACCGGCACGGCCATGGCGGCAGTGGCGGGCAGAGCTGACAGGCACAACACACCGCACGTGCCCGGCGCGCCGCCGGCGCGCAGGATGACGCAGCGGGCGCGGGTTGGCTGCTCGCCGGCGGGCAGGGGCGGGGTCGACCCTCCGGCCTCACAGCACCGAGAGCGGCGGAGGGGGTCGCTTGAGGTTGTCGGCTGGCAGCAGCGCAGCCTCTGCGGGACGGAGTGGCCCGAGGGAGGCTGTGGGGGCTCAGGTGTCTCTGGTGGGGTTAACGGCGCCGGTGAGGCCCTTTCTCTGGCCGCGGGCGCTATTCTGTGGTGTCCTCCCAGAGCCCGTCCCCAGAGCAGCCGCTGTAGCCGGGGCACGTGCTGAAGGGCTGTCCGCGCAGCGCTCCTGCTACGCGGTGCGGGTCTTGGTCTCCCCAGGGGCTCGCCTTGGCCATTTCTCCCGCTCAGGTCTGCTCCACGGCGGGAGCAGCAGCAGGGATACACCTCTGAGAGAGAAGACGGTAGGGGGCTCTTCTTTTTGCTGGCAGTGCCGAATTCTGACAAACATTGAAACGTTTTCTTACCTACAGTCTGCAGTAGAAACTCTGCTACAGTCTGTAGCCGTGGCCAGTACCAGGAGGAACATCTGAGCACTGACAATTCAGTTTTCCCTGATGCTTTCCTGAAAAGGCTGGGAGCTTCTTTGGTCTTGCTCCTGGTAAATGTCACTATGTCGCTACCTCTTTTGTGCCACATCAGTATCTTCACTATGCCAAGAGAACAAATGTAACTGTCTTGCTGATACTTTTTAAATGTATAGCACTGAAAATGTGAAACTTCCATTGCCATTCCCTGTCCTATAATTCTGTATTTCTTGTGTTGGTATTAACAGATCCAGTGATTGATGAGCTGGCAACAATAAATACTCTGTTTTAATAAATGCAACTTTCATGACATACAGTCAGAGACATATGACCAATTAATTCCATTTCTCCTTCGAAAAGCCTCAGTTTCAAAGATAACTAGAAAAAATGCCATAATATGCATCTACAGTTTCTTCCCCCCAGAAAATGGATGGCTCGCTTGCAAATCTGTGTTCTATGCAGTATTTCACCTCGGCAACCTTCTTAGTACAGAATGAGGAGGATACTTTTTCTGACATCTGCTATCGTAACTGGTCTCCTGAGGTTTCTTGAAGGTTTCAGTTTGTTTCAGAACGCTGAAAAACACAAGTAATGTGGAATCACCAGACTTCCAATAACGAATTAAATCCTTTCCTTCCAGACTGCTCCATGCACATTCCTACCCAATGAATTCTTCCCTCTTCCAAACTCAGAGTGTCGTTGTGCTGTTCTACCCCCAATCTGTTATTTTAACCTTAGAGCATGTAACTTCATGATGCTAGAAAAATGTTTGAGTTAATAGCCCTGACTATTTTGATTTGAAAAAAAGATGCCAAGGAAGGATTGGGGAAGGTTAACCACTGGGCCCCTGGGTTTATACACAAGTAGAATTATCCTGTTCTCAGATTGAATTACCTCAGAGATTATGTACCCTCTGAGCTTTTGCTTTATGCTTGAGTGCCATGGACAAAGCTAGATATATTATGGCTTGTCCAACTCCTTCATTAGCATTTTTAAAAGGTTGGGTTTTTTTTTTCAGACATATTGCCAAAACAGCACGTGCTTTTTTAAGAAAACAAATAGCTTTTTTACTTTATAAATACTGTATAGATTGCAACTAGTTCTCGCATATGCCCATGTTGAAAAAAAAGGACTACTAGCTAGAAGATGAAATGAGGTTAATCAGTCTAAAGTATAGTGGTTAAATTAAAAAAAAATCATCTAAGTAGGTTTTGCAGATTATTTTATCCCATGTGCAAATTTACAGCTACTGGTTAGAAAAAGGACTGTATTAAGGGTTTCCATGAACTTGGTATCTTCTTGTGGGAATCTGGAGCATAACCCATGAGTTAGATGTTTACACAGCTCACAAAGAGGTCTTCTGTCCTCAGCCTTTTCGCTACTCAGGGCCTTGGATGAAGCCTTTTTTCTAGGCCTCAATCTCTGCTCTCCCTCTGTGCAGCAGTTAGAAATTGCAAGGTACTTTCCAGAGGCTGAGACTGGTGGGAGTTTTTATCTTTGACAGCAGAAGCTAAAATGCCATCTTGGCCAGCACTCTGTCCTTGGAAGAGGGTTCAGAGCACCCTATCTGTCAAAACAGAGCCAGAGGTGGGTAAAAACCTTCCCAGGAGCAGTAGAAGACTGGTAACTATTTTGGGGATTTAGCATTGTTGTGCCAGCTTCTAATGTTCAAGATGGATTTTATGTGACCACCAACCATCTCAATGTCGATGTCTATTTAAATGTTTCTATAAGAAAAACTGCTTTGAGGATCTGCATGATGTATTTTAAGAGATTTTATGTTCTACACCTACGCCTGACTTCCTTTTGTGGTGTATTCACCAACAGATTTTCCTTTTTTTTTCTCTTGTGTCTGCAGTCAAAGGAAACTATTACAGTTCTATCACAGCCTTCAAGGCTGGCCGAAATGTGTTAAATGGCCAAGTAAACAAAACAGGAATCCAAAATGAGAAATTGATGCATAGTAAGAGGATACTACACTATAAATTTGTTTTTAGAAGAAACAAGTGTCTAGAAATATTTTGGGTGAAAAAACCACCTTTTCTGACCTCCACTACTGTAAGTATAAAAAATGGAATTGCACGATGAAAACCTACCCAATTACACCACATAGTTCATCAGCTGCATATGACACCAAACATTAATTTCAAGGGAAAAAAAAATCTTTTTGAGAAGGTTGTTCATGTAACTCCAGTGGAAATGTCATACCATCCACGAAACTTTAAAACAAGGTTCTCTATGCAGGCAATTTCAAAGAATAAGCTTCCTTTACCCCAGATTGCGATGTGTTTATAACACAGTCAAGCCCTGTGGTCTGATCGTTCACAAGCTCTCCTGCTGTGAAAGCGGGGGTCCCTTTTTTAGTTTTCACAAACGTCCTAAGATGCTGAAGACTCCATTTCTACCCGTAACTGGTCAAAACTTGCTTTGACTGTTGGTGGTACTTAAGTTATCTTAAAGCTGTTAAAGCAGCATTCACAGATGTAAAGTGAGGAAAAACAGTCAGTGAAAATGGCTTGCTACTTCCCACTGCTTTTAAAATAGAGTAATTTCTCCATGAGTTGTATAGTTAACACTCTGGAACATTCACAGCACACTATGAATGTTACTGGAGCTAACTCTTACTGGAGCTAAAAATAAAACTAGGGAATTCGTGGAGAAAAAAAAAAAATCTGTGAAGAGTTCTTAAGCGTAAAATATTACCTCCAGCTGGCAGAGTCCCTGAGCTGAGAGCTAGGACGGTACTAGTAGAAGTAACAGCGTGTTTATCCTGTGGTTACGCTCTACCAGGCAGCCGCCAGTAGAAGCACGGCACTGGACTGTATGTGTGTTTGGCCAAGTCCTGCTTCTGGATGCGGGCGAGGATGTCCTAGAGGAGATCGCCACGCTGCCGGTGATCCCTGCTGAGGGGGCGGACGGGCGTTTGGGGATGCAGAGAAGCACAAGGACACCGAGAGCAGCGGAGACAAAGGGCAGCGAGAGCAAGGAAAGGCGGCTCTTGCAGGCACGCCGCGCCTCGGAAAGGTGGGAAAGGTACAGTCGAGGTGAGTCCCGGCGATTGACAGCGCACAGAGTGGGGACCGGCCGTGCGAGCCTGGCCCGGGCCCGGCCTGCCCGCTCTCCTCCTTCCCCTCCGGCCCGGTCCGCTGCTCCCGCGGGCAGCCAGGAGGCCTCTCCGCTTCTCCCCACTCATGGCTCCCGGGGACCGGAGGGCACCGGGCCGTGCTCGGCCACGTCTCCTCACCGCCCGCCCGCTCTCCCCACGCGTCCGGGTGCCGCCGGGCCGCCCCCCCCCCGCATGCCCGTGCCCAGGGCGCCGCGGGGCCGGGCCGGGCCCGCTCCTGTGCGTGTCACTCACTCAGCGGGGGAGGGGAAGCGCCGAGCCGAGCAGGCGGCGGCCGTTCCTCCGCGAGTGGTGGCGTTGACCGGGCGGGTGCTCACAAAACCCCCGGCACCCGGTCCGGTGGCGGCCATGAGGCTCCGGCGAAGGCCCGGGGCGGCGCGGGCTGTGCTGCCTAGCGGCAGGAGGCCCCGGCGCCGCCGGGCCTGGGCCCTCACGTCCCGCGGGAGGCAGCCATGTCCCCGGCGAGGTGGAACGGCTCTCGTCGGACCTCGGCGGGGCAGCCGGGACGAGGAGGGAAGAGTGGCTTTATGGCGGTACGGACTTTCCCAGACCCTCGGCCCCAGCCCACCTACCCCGCACGCCGGCCAGCGCTCTGCCCCGCCGGGCGGGGGGGGTTGGTTGTGTGCGTGGGGATGGGTAGCCGCGGCGTACCCGCCGCCTCGCCAGACCGGGCCGTGGCTGAACGACCCGGCCGGTCCGGCGGACGTTTAAAAGGTTCCCCGTCCCGCCACCCCGCGGCTGCTCAGTCCCCTCCTCCTGGCCAGCCCTCCGGCGGTGCCGTCCCGGGCTTGTGCGCGGCCCCTCCCCGCCGCGGCGGTGGTCCCTGCCCCTCCCCGCGGGCGCTCGGCTGCCGGTCTCTCAGGTGCTGAAGGTCTCCCGTTCCCTCTGCCCTCGACGCGCAGGCCGAGGCGTGCTGGGCCTCCGCTGCGGGAGGCCCGCATGGCCTTCCTGCCCCACATGCACCCCTGGACGGCCGAGCCTCTCCCCAGTATCCCCCTGCCCGGGCTCCCAGCATTAAAGTACTGAAGCACCCTTAACGTTTTATGCATACTTTCTTTAGCACTTTAAGGACTTTCCTTACGTTCAAATCATAACGAAACCTGTAAGCTAAGCCCTGCCCCTATGGTGGACCTGTCAGTGCAGAGCACTGTGAGAACTCTGGGCATGATCGACTGATTTTGCAATTGCAATGTTATGAAATGTCTCAATAGTAAGCTGAAGAGTTGCCTAATAATCTGCATGGCAAGATATCTGTCACGACTGGTATCAGGAGATTTTATTCTTAACTACTATGTTTCTTTGCGGTAGACGAAATGAAGCAGAGAGACCAGAGGAAGAGGAAAGCTAGGTGAGTATCTTGTCAACTGTAAGTCCTGTAGCGTGGCTGTTCAAAAACTGTGTTCATTGCATTCTTCTTCCCCAGCTGCTCGAATATCCATAGCACCTGAACACACTTGGTGTCTTTGAAAATTGCCTTAGATAGAATGTTTATTTTGCTAGAATGACTTGGCTTTTCTGTGAAATGGTTTTACTTGTCAAACTGGGACACTTAAGTATGAAAGTAGTTTAAGTTTTAAGTGTATGGATAGCAATAGTCCCTCACAAACATACTCACAGGTCTTTTTATGTCTGTAGTTATTGTGCTTTACAGCCTTAGTAATGGATCAGGACTTTATTTGTTTTAGATATAAATTTATTCTATAAATTTAGAAGTAAAAGTCAGTCTGTCTCCCCAATTGTTACAGTGGTACTTAAAAGAGGAATACAAGGAAGCACTGGAGATTGCAGCTAGTTTGATGTGCCGGTGCATAAACATCTGTTTAGGGGGTTGTTGTTGGTTTTTTTTAATTAGTAAGAGAGTATTTGAAAGAATTTTTAGCAAAAGTTCTGGAAGTATTGGAGAGCCTGCTCTGAGTTATAAGGAGGTGTATGGGAGAAAGCACAAAGATCCTCCTTTAAAGATCTAGTAAGTTGATGGAGGTTGGTAGCAAGGACTGACTGGAAATGGGAATCTGTCTCTTGTAGGTGAATGAAAGAAGTCTCACAATTGATAAACTGTGGCAATTGTTGATTGTCAACATAGATTAAACAAATAAAGGGGAAGCCAATTCAAGAAAACATGCATTATTTCTATAAATGCTTCCAGTCTACAGATTTTTTTTTTTCACTAACTTGAATTTAGTTATCCTTGGTGGACTTTTGTTTTCTAAGCTTGCTCAGTTGCTTTTTTGAACTGATGTCAACTTTTGACAGGCCCAGTGTGATACAGAAGTAATGACCTCCACCGCTAGACTACCTACAATATCATTTTGAAGCAACTACTAGATGCCATTATTTGATTGCCATAGTTCTGTAGTATAAAAACCAGAGTTGCTTCCTGTCACTTTTTTCATGTCACTTAACAGCTTTCTAGACCTCTGTTGCGTTTGTCTTGAATCATCTCTTTTTGAGGTCAAGGAATTCTAGTTACTTGCTTGTGCTTTATTGGAAGCTATTCTATATCAGTGGATTACTTGTGTTCAGTTACCTTATGACCTGGCACCTTTGTCATTATTACTTTTGTTTAAAAAATTGTTTGCATAGCAACTGAAATGATCTTTAGAAACAGTGGCGGTTTCCTCCAGTTTCCAGGCACTAGTGTCTAGCTTCATGTTTGGCTGCTTCAGTACATAATTATGGACTAAAAAGCGTGATAGATGGTAACTTACGCATCTTATGAGTTGTGTTTGGAACTCTGGAAGTGTGGCAACAGTTCACCTGTTAAAAGTTTTGATCTCTGGCCTCTCAGTTTTGGGATTTTTTGTATATATACAAATTGTGAGCTTTTATTCAGGTTCTATAGCTAGTCTGTCCTTTTAACTGGGTAATGAAGTGAAATGGTCAAGCTTGAATACTGGGGCCATACTTGGGCTGCGTTGGGTTTTGGTGTAGCTCTCATGAGTGGGTATTTCACCAACAGAAGATGGGTTCAAAATCATTCTATTCAATAAAAATTAACACTTGCTCACTTCATTTCAGAAATATCTTTTCAGTGAAAGAATATCATTTCTAAATGGCTCCCCGCGTACTCTGCTATTTGTGGTATAACATCATAACAGTTAATGGAACTGTGGAAGTTAAATATATTGCTGTGTAAGAAACAGCAGTAGGTGAGCCAGTGAGACAGCTCAGTTGCATGGATTTGGCAGTGCTGGTCATTGTAGATGGACCAGTAGTCTTAAAATTTTTACAGTTTTCCAGTCTACAGTTAAAATATAATTGAATTAGTCATTGAATTGTGGCTATTCCATATGGTAGAAGAAAATTTCATCATGCAGATGTGGGAATTTTGATCCCGGCAACATTATCTATGGGTATTTAAATGTTTTTTCCATTATGTCTTTGGAAAGTGTCAGTCTGCAGGGGGAAAAAAAAAGCTGTTATTCTCCCTTCTTATATTATGGAAGAACTCACTTTGATTTCAAAAGAGTATCCAGGTGTAGGGCCTTATTATTTCCACCTTCTACAAAGATCCAGTTAGTATGATTGTGAGAGCTGAATATTATCCTACTGTTATAAAGTTACATGGCTCTCCTCTGGAATGGATGTAGCAATGCTTTTTTCATCATTAGTTTGTATGTGTGAAATAATATGTGCATAAATACCTAGTTTCATCTTTTCCTGTTTGTTTTTTGTTTAAGTGTTCCACCCCCCACCTGGAAGTGAGAGGAAGCTGCAGAAAATGGCATTGTGAAAACGGTAGTTTAAATGTGCTTTTGAAATACTGCTTTAATTTGTTTTGATTTATGGGGTATTTGTAATTTGGCTAGGACTTAATTAATGCATAAGTGTATGCCTTTGATAATTTTTCTTTCTGAAAGCTGTTTGACACTCTCTGCAGAAACTGTAGAAATTACTAAATTAGGAAACACAATTTCCAGCTGCAGTCCACTTTTAAATCTAACTTACAGAAAATAAATGCATAGTACTTCCAGTTTTTCGGGTGGGAAAGACTGCTCCAAGACAGCGGTGTTTTCTCAAAGATATCTTTTTCAAAATGATACTCTATTTTTCCTTACTGATAGAAAAATAAAATCCTCTGATAATTCTTCTTTTTTGAACATGATAAACAGTCAGCAGTGACAGAAACAATATGAAATATGGATCAAGAGGTGAATTACACGTGCCTTTCAGAGGCAACGTAACAGACTTGTTGGTTAGTAGTCTTCAATGTTCAGTATGTCTTATAACATCAGTGTTGGTATGATGAAGGAAAGGACCAGGAAATGAAATTTACAGTTGCAATGTTGATAAAAGTCATCAGTTTTCTGTGAATGGGAACAGTTTAAATTGTTCTATGAAAAATTTTAATTTTTACTTCACTGGAATTTTTTAGCTTATGTCTTGCAAGAGTTCTCTTAAGTGGTGCAGAAGCCATTATGATGATATTTGTGCAAGTATTAAGGACTGTCTCTCTCCAAAGTATATTTTTTTCAGGAAGTCTAATACTTTTCTTGTGAAAGATATTACAACCTATTTAAAGTTGGAGAAAAAAACTTATAAAAGCTTTAAAAAACTTATTTCAGTGGTTTGAACTGAAAAGCTCTTTATTTAAGTGCACCGAAGGCTTTTTGTGCTGATGCTAGTAGTGTAAGTGGGTAGTAGATTTTGTATGTTAGGTACAGGGAGACAATAGTATACTTATTTGGACTGCTGATTTTAAAATATATCTGAAAATCCTTCATGGGCGCAGTGCCTTGTACGTGCATGTCTTTGTGTTTTTCACCTATATAAAGGTTAGCATTGGTAGGATATCATTAGAACATCTCCATAAAATTGAGAACTTCATGGTAAAAGGTGCACATGAAGGGACAGCAGCAACTTAGAAAAATGGATGGTGTTTAAGTTGGTTGAGTCAGTAAAAGTGGATGTTTCTGTGAGGAGGGAGCTAAGAAATCATTGCTTATCAGGGACATTGATTTTGGTTGAAAAGATACGTGCTCCGGACAAAATTTTATTTTCTGTTTGATGCATTTATAATGGCTCTCTATTGTGTGGGTTGCTGGTGTGTGAGAGCGTGGTGAACTTGAGCTTTTCAGCAATGGGGCATTGAAAGATTGTCTTCTCTCTTCAGCTGTCATTTACAAGTATCTATACTGATCTAGACTTTGCCGCCCGCCCCCCTTGTTAATGTTTATAGCAAGGGTGAACTATGCTCCAACATCCTCTGTGCAGCTGCTTATTTTTGTCAATTTATGTACCAGGCAACTTAATAGTATAATAGATAAAGGCTAGAGCTCATCTGTGCTTGGATAACTGCAGGCTACCTGGGCAGAATCAACTTGGCTTCAGTATGTTCAGCCTCGTGCTGAAGGATTCAGCAAGTATGAAGGTGATCAGGTGATAAAATTGATATATAAGGGTGATCTGGTTGATAAAATTTCACTTGGATTCGACAAAGTTTTGAAGAAGTTCCTCACCAAAGGTTTTTAAGAAAAATAAGCAGCTAATAGGATGAGTCCCTCATGGATAATTTACATGTAAAAGATAGAAAACAGATGGTAGAAGGTTCAGTTTCACAGTGAAGGAAGGTCACTTCCGGTGGGGAATTCTCTAGAATGCTATGCATGACCTGTGCTATGAGTTAGTTGGAAAAGGAGTAGGTTGTGGGTTCACAAGTTTTCTGATGTTACAAAGTTATTCAAGATACTAAGTGCAATGACTATCTGTGAGAACTGATGTGGTTAATAAATGGTTACTGAAATTCTATGTAGAAAAAAAAGTGATGTTCATTTACAAATAAAATAGTTTCTGAGCTAATCATTACCACTTAAGGGGACACACTAAGATATGTAGAAAGATCCATGAAAATGACAGTTAAGTGTTTCTCTGGAGTCTAAGAAGCAGTTAAATCTTAGTTTGTAGCAGAAAATTAACAGAAAACAGAATGAAAGATATATTATACATAAGTTAGTGGTTCAGTTGCACCCTGAATTCTGTGTGCTGTTCTATTCACCTCACATCATAAAGCTTTACTTAACTGAAAAATATTGAGAAGAAGAGCAGCAAGAGTAATCAAGGTAACTCCCTTGGAATGCCTACAAAGAATGGCTGAGTAGGCAATGACTTCTGAGCCTGGAAGACAGGCCGTACATAGGATATGATGGAGACGAACAAAATCGTGTATGGAGTCTATAAATAAGGATAGACTCTCCCAGTCCCTTCCATATGAGAACTGGGACTGTTAAAGTTATAGGAGCCAGGATAAAACAAATGCAAGAGGTTGGATCTTCAAGCAGTAGACTTGATGCAGTATGGAACTCACTGCCAAAGAGAGTGTTGCTGCTGGGAGGTTTAAATGAGTCCAAGGGAAGTCTGGGCAGTACTTGAGAGAGAGATCCTTTGGGGATTACTTAAATAGACAAACCATAAGTGGCTTAGGAAATGCCCTGAGCCAATATAATCTTCAGCTGGAAGAGTGTTAGGGAGGAGCATCATATGTGTTTGCCCTGGTTTTTTTCTCTCCCCTGTGGTCTCTGGGAGGACAAAACACCAAACAATCCCCAAGCTCTGGGCTAGATGAACTCTTAGTATAACTGGCCTGACTTATTTACTAGCAGCTTGAATGCTATGGGATGGAACAGCACACAGTGTGCTCTTGTATCCATGTTTTTCAGCTCATTTGCTGAAAAATCTTAAGGATTTTATGTAGTTCACTGCTGTTAGACACTGAATAGATTTCTCTGAAGCACACTGTTCATCTACAATGGGAAAAACATTTATTTGAGTTACTCTGGGTATGTAATAGAGGATGGCAAGAAGCTTATCTTGCTATCTTTTAAGTTCTTTCCTGAATGATGAGGCAAGAGTAGAACTGGTGCGTGTGAACTAGGTAGAGGGAAGAAGGATATTAGATAGTGGAAACTATGTTATGCTTATTTAGGAAATGTCATGTTTCAGAACCAGAGCTTAGTATTAAAGATACTTCCCTATTTTGATCCACATGTCTCAGATACTTGTAGCATTTCAGCAGATGAGTCTTCTAAATTTACTGCTAATACTACTCAGTTCTGAGGTCTAGGAAAAGGAGAGTTTTCTTCCTTTGAAGAGTTCTAGACCAGATATTTTGTCTGGATTATTTTTCCACTGTAAAGGTAAGTGGCTGGCTTTTTGTCTAAGCAATGACTTTTTCTTTCGTAGAAGGTGGCAGAGGCTGAGGATGACAGTGATAGTGATAGTGATGATGATGAAGATGATGTTCAAGTCACCATAGGGGATATTAAAACAGGAGCTCCACAGTATAGGTAAGTTATTTGCAAACATTAACTAGGGGAACTTTCAACGTTACATTTAATTAATAACTCAGGCTCTTTAATACTTGTCAATGTCAAATTGTATGCATAGTTAGTCTAAATTAGGATTTTTTTAGCTCTTTAGCAATGTTTTTAATGATATAGTAACTTGAAAACAAAAAAAGTTAAATGAAATCAATGAAATGTCTTGGAGAACTGTTGTACAAGTTAATGTTTTCGTATTTTGAGAAATAATTCTATTAAGTTTGTAAAATAAATAGTATTTTTTTTATTATGGAATGTTACATGGCATTTTTAGGATCATTATTGTGACAGTGACCTTTTTGTTGCACATGGTAGAGTGGTAAGCACGGAAGACACTAGGAATATTTTTCCTTGGTCCTGTTTGTAATGGATGCAGTTCTAATTATACCTCTATTAATGTTCTCAAATAAGATTTTAATGTACTTCAGGATGGAGCTGCCAGCCTGTGGAGGTAATTTTCAAGATTGGTGGTTTAGGCATTTGTACCGTACAAGAAATTTTTTTGGTACTGGTATTTGCCCCATATTCTTTCTTTTCTTGATAAAGGGCTTGTTTTTCACTGAACGCTTTTGAACAGTGTTAATTTTACTGCAATTATTAAATGCTATTTTCATTACATGGAAGTTTTCTGAGCCAAGTGTGTGCTTGTTTCTCTTGGCAATCCGAATGTTTTTATGCTTATTAAAACCAGAGTTACTAGGGTGTTATTTCTTAATAGAATTATGACAGGTCTGCAGGTAGGTCTAACTGATGTGTATTGTCGTATTCTTAACTTTAGAATGCCGCTGATTTTTGAAACATACTGTTTTTAAACTTTCATACTTAATATCCTAAACTAACTGTGCAAATCAATGTAATATGTAATATAAAAATAACAATTCTTTCAGTTCTTTATTTGTCTGCTTTCAATAACTTGCAGCATGCCTGTGGTGTAGACAGTTACCTCAAATTTTGTGAGACTAAGCAAAACTAGATTTATATTCTTAGTGGATTTGCTGGTGCTTTTCCCATGAGTATAGAAAACAAAGCAGGTGATGCTAAATCTAATTAAAGTAGAAAGTGTTGTGTAGAAATGGTTGTTTTCTGAAAAACCCGCTTTCTGGGTAAATTGGCCAGAAAGTTCTCATGGAAGGGCAGTAATCTAAAACAAACTGAACACTGCTGTTCCTTTTAAATTCAGGATAACAAGTTCCTTTTATAGGATTAAGTATAGTACTCAACTGCTGCTTAAAAAAAGTAAGATTTGTTTGACAGCATCATGCACAAATACAGCATGGCAGATCAGAGGGTTAAATGTTTGGAATCAGTTTTTCTGCTGTTGTAGCACTTGTATGAAAACGAAAACTGCATGGAAGTCGTACTGTAAACTATAGACTTCTAATTATATGATAATCTCATTGTGTTTATGGGTGGATACCACCTGTGAGAATAAGCTACATTGCACACAAAGGGTAGTAGTGAAAGCTAGATCTCAGTGTTCCAAATGAGCAATACTGTAATTCCTAAGGTAGTAAATCAGTTCAGTATCTAGATTTCTCACTGCATTTTTATGAAGAAAGCTCCTAAGTATTTCAGAAAGTGAAATATTGCATACTTTATCTGTTGGTCACAAGGATAGGCTATTGCTAGAAGTACATTGAAACAAGCAGCCTTTCAGTCTTTGTAGAGCACTGCTGTATCTTCCACTCTGTACAGGTTAAATGGAATAATTATGAAAAGAGAAAAGACCCTGTCTAAACCCTTTCTTTTTTTTTTTTTTTTTTTTTTAATTTTGTCTTTACTCTAATCTCCAGAGTGTCATCTGTATCCCTAAATGAACTTCATTTTTCCTTTCTCTCTTCTGGTTCTGTCCACTCTGTTTCTATCAAGGTCTTTATCCTTTCAACCAGGAAGAGTGACTGGGACTTGCTTCACAACTGTTTATTAGTTGGAGAACTTGCTACTGAGCATAGAAAGGTACACTCTCTTCCTCCTAGGCTAATCTCTTTTATTTTTACAGTGTTACCAGCTTGGAAAGCTAGAGGTTCAGGATGGTGATAGAGCCTGGGTCCAGTTTGTTTTCTGGATTAGCTAACTCTTGTTTTGTGTTTTCTTTGTTTTAAGAGTTTTCTCTGTCTAATTCGTTTTTTTTGTTAATTTCTTTTAAGTTACGGAGCGGCACCTGTGAATCTCAATATTAAGACAGGAGGACGAACTTACGGATCTTCTGGTAAGAAAATGTACACAGTAATATTAGTAGAAATGCAAAAAAAAGATTTTTTTGTTTAGGATGAAGGAAGTAATTTTCACTTCCAAAACTTCTGGATAAATTTAAATCTGACTTTTTATTTCTATTTTAAGGTGTTAGAAACTGTTAAAACTCTATTTGGGTAGAGACAGAAGGCTCTAACTTTCTAACTTTCCTTCACAGGTGCAAAAGTTAAAGGGGTGGACTAGATGCGCCAGGAAGTATTAATGGTGTGCCACTTTTGGAAGTGGATTTAGATTCTTTTGAAGATAAGCCTTGGAGAAAGCCAGGTAATATGCTGGTTTACATTAACTGGTATGTAGATATTCAGTAGGTTATTTTTAATAATAATTCCTATTTACTGTGTGTAGGTGTAATCTACCCGGTAGCTAGAAGATACTGTACTATATATCTGGAAAAAAACCAGATAAGTTACTTGCTGCTTTTGTGCTGTGCCACAGTGTGTGTGGGTGTGCCATGTTTCTTAGTATGCATCCCACACATATGTCAGAGACCGTAGGACATGCCCTTTATCTTTTTTTGATACATGTATATCCTGAACTCTCCTTGGAAATCTGTATTTCTCTGGAGATTACTGACACTGGTCTGTGCCATAGGACAGAAGATGAAGCAGAACAGAAAATAGTTCTAGCAAGTTTGAGCATGAAGATGGTGAAATGTAGCTTCTTGTGGTTCTTTGTGTTCACACGTAGATGTGCCTGAGCTTTGAAGAAGCAGCTGGTACCACATGGGCTTTAAGTCTCCTGTGTGGATTATTTGGTTAGCTCAAGTGATTTGGCCAGGCTTCTCTAATACCATTGTTGGTAGGTTTTTTTAGTGGCAGTATATCTTGCTGCTGTGGATAGTTTTTTCTAGTGTTTTTATATATTGCTTTGTCAATGCAAATACTGTCTACAACATGAAAAAAGAAGCCTTTGATAATATTCTGACATTTGAACTGTTAGCTATTGAAATATGTCTGTGCATTTGAGTTACCTCTGCTCTTGCTCTTACAATAAAAATGCTTTGTGGCATCAAATGAAACTAGGAGTCAATGAAATGAGGAGTCAGATACAGAAAAAGCAAAAGGGAGTGGTTCTTCACTGAACATAAAGCAAACCTGTAGATCTTACGTATGTCCTGTTGTAAAGATACGGGGATTATAATATCCTAGGATATTCTGTAATTATCTACTCTGATCCCTGAGACAGGATACCAGGCAAGGTACTCTTGACCAATGTTAATGTTTATAGTCTTAGCCATGAATACCCTATGTTTGCTGATGTAAGACTGTCTTGTACATTTCAGTAGTATGTTTTTAGATCAATACCTAATCTGTGTGCATGTTATAGATAGAGGTGTAGGTATGTTCAGTGAAGAACAGATTAACTTTGTAATGTCCTGAAAAACTATGCTTTTCTATTTACAGGGGCTGATCTCTCTGATTATTTCAACTATGGGTTCAATGAAGACACTTGGAAAGCTTACTGTGAAAAACAAAAGAGAATACGAATGGGTCTTGAAATTCTACCAGTTACCTCAACCTCAAATAAAATTACGGTAATTAGTACAACTTTTGTGGCATTCTACATGCTTTTTTCCCTGTAAAGCTGCTTGTTTGTTATAGGCTTGTTCTTCCAGTCAGTGCATTTGTTAGAGTTTGCACTTGATTCCCCAACCCGAACCTAGAGCATTCCTGTGTTGCTCACTGGCAATTGTGTGGGTCGTGTGACAGACTAGCTACAGCTAGATTGCATCTGTACATTATTCAGATTGTGGCCCATCACTTAGAAGTTGTACGGTATCTTAATGGGCGATGTGTTATTTAACTTAGGCTGAAGACAATGCTATGGAAGTAAGACCAAGTGCAGAGGTTCTCGATGGCAGATACCCTCTTTTTAGGTGAATTATAGCAAACTTTTGTTGGTTGCTCTCATTTTTATTGAGTATTGGTTCCCCATACACCACACACCGATAGAGTACAATGGATATTAAGCCGTTATTGCCAAACTCTTATCTTACATGAGTGACTTTCTGCGTATGTCATAAAATGTTGGGTTTAAAGTGTTGCTTTGTCTCCCTTCTTCAAGCATGTGAGTGAGTGGCCTGGTTAACTAACAAATTTCCCAGTGAAACTAATTTTTCTTATGTGATGGTTTATTTTTAGTTGTAGTGCATTTGTCTGTGCAAATAAAGAATTTATGCAGATGTGCTGGGGAAGCTTTTGTAGATTGTGGCATGTTTGTTTTTCCTGTGGCCTTGTACCTCTTACTGTGTTCTGTAACACTTAGCCTTGGCAACTCTGAGATGTGACTGTCAATCCTCCATATTTTTCTTTTGTCCTTTTGGGATTAGATGGCAATAAATCAAGTTATATGTGATATTATTCTGTTTGGAAATGCTGATTTTCAGAGAGCAGAAAAATCTATATGACAAGATTTATCTTAAGGCTTGAACTTTTTTTTTAATTCTCATTTACTCTTTCATTTGATACTAAAGTTGAAATTAAAATACAAATGTATTTATTTTGTTTAATTTCAATATACAGTCATTTTTGTCCTTGCACTATCATTAAACTGACTTGGAACTGTTCCTTTCTTCTGTATACTCCTGTGACAGAAGTGTCAGTTGCAGACAGGTATTTTTGTTTCCCCTCGTATGTTATTTGAGGGTTCTAGTCATTTTGATTTTATCTTACCAAAAGCAGAGCAGAAGCTCCCCAGGCCTTTTTGCCTTCCTTAATTATCATTTAATAGTGTTATGGAATGGTGGACAGTGGGAGTTATGATTTGCAGGCTAATGGCACTCTCAAACTTTCTGAACTGTTTTCCTGAAGGAAGAAGGATAAGTATTCTAAACCAAGTTGTCTCTTTTTCTATCTCTATATTGACTTTCTGGGGGTCCAGTGATCAAAAGTATGGATTGTGTTGTAAAAGTCTAAAATAAGAGTTTGTAATTTGTTTTATAGGGAGTTTACATGTAATTATTAAATAATTCCATTAACTTTTTTCCACTCTTCTGGAATACTAATTCTCACATAATTTACGTGGTATGTTTAGTTAATCTTCTGTAACTGGCAAGACTTCATCTCCTACATTTTCCAGTTTCTCATTTATTAATAGAAGTCTTACAGATTTTTCAGATATACTTATACAAACCCTATTCAGTATTTTTTAATATATATAAGTTTCTAGATACTAAAGTTTAATTCAGTTTCTAACATATCTTAACTATTTACATACATTTTTGTGGGTTTCAGGAAAGAGGTGCCTGGTGTTTAAAGTGAGATTCTGGCAAAAGCTTAGTAGTTCATGTGCTGACAAGAAGCTGTGAGATCACAGCCTGTATGAAGTTATACCATGAGTGAACTAGCTAAGTAGAGTGATGTAGCTATGTGATTGAGCAGTGGTAGTGTCTTCAAAACTGAAATGAGTACAGGTTGTCTTTAGTGCTAACCCTGTAGGTTTTTCTTTCATGTATAAGTACTGCTGAAGTCAAACAATGCTTGAAGTGCTTGCACCAAAGGTCTTGCATAGTTTTAATAGCATGTCTGTGGAATATTACAGTACTTCAGAAATAATATGTTTTTGAAGTATTCAGTCTGAAAGTCTTGCTAAAGTTTGCATAACCCGAGTATGAGGTGATCTTCCTGGTATGACTCGGAAATTAAGTGGTACTAGATCTCATGGTCAGTAAGGCAGATGGAGAAACCACTCCTGGTTGTTGTTGGGTATCAGACTTGTTAGATATCTCTGTCATTAAGATTATGAAGATTATTTTAATAAGTTTCTTTCTTTTAAAAATTAATATAAGATTTTTTTCATACAGAAGATTCTAAAAGAAAATCAGTTTGTTCTGTTCATGTCTGAATCGAATGCTTGGAAATTAAATACTAAGCTGTCTTATCTTCTGTAATAATTTGGTCCTCTGGCATATTGCTTCTTATATATATTAAACACAGTACTAATGTAATATATCCTTATAGGATACAGATTCTACTAGCTGTGTAAAGGTGACAGTTTTTTGAAAAACTGATTAAGTTGAGCTACTTTCTTTTTGTGTTCGTTATGTGCTATGTTGACTGTTGGGGCTACTACACTTCTGAGGGTTAACTAATGATGTAACATTATTTTGAAGGTACAGCAGGGCAGAACTGGAAATTTGGAGAAAGAGTTGGCAGTTGCAGTCGACCAAAGCTGATTTCACATCTCCTCCTGCCTTATTCAAATCAGGAATTCCAACAAACAGGTCAGTTAGACAACTGTAGCTCAAGACCAAAAAACTTTTCATACTGTTACCTCTATGTATTGAACTTCATGTTTTATGTAGGATTTTGTTTCTGTATCAGGTAGAAATGAGGGGAGGAGTAATCCTAATCACTTTCAGCCTTCAGTCACCATTACATATGAATGCCATGCTACCTTCTTTGGTATTTGGGAAAGTAGAAGGAAAGGGGAGAAAAACCAGTAGGACCACATGACAAGGCAGCTATAAAAGTCTAGGTGTAGATGTACAACACCATGTTTTTGTGGGGAATTAGATTGGCCAACAAAATGTTTTCTAGTAGTGTCTTTATCTAGCACAACCTTTTCAGTTAAACAAGGTAGAATCAGGTAGCTATGACTTCAACATCTGGAAGGATTCCTGGAACCCAGTTGCTTTCCTCCAGGGTAGCTTTAGCTTCTCCATATTGAATATTTACTATACCTTGCTTGAAATTAGAGAAATTATTTCTTTACTAGGATTTCTTTCCCTCCTTGTCCCAGCCCCAGACTTCAATAAGTACCGTCCTTTACATCTAAGTTACCTGGCTCTTGGCTTAGAGTGAATCCATGCTTCTGCTTTGCTTCAGTTTTCAAGTGATCCTGTCTAGGAGTTTTGGTTCTGTGCAAATGAAAGGCCATTGTATTATAAATTACGGTAAGAGGTAGAGCAGGTTGTACGCATTCGTCATCAACACTTAAGATTAGCATCTATGACTTGTCTTTAGTGCTGCATCTGAAAGTACCTTGACTAATTCAGAGGCACTCTGTTCAAGTATTCCATCTTGAATGAAATTCAGTCAGTTCAACACCCAAGTGTATTTCTGTTGGGTAGGAAAAAAAAGTCTTGCTTGATACTTTTATCTGCATTTTTCTCTCATTCCTAGAATATTCCTCCTGCTACCATAAATTCTTCTCTGAGTCGTCAGGTTATACGGCTCTAGTTTGAGTAGACTTTAGTTTTTGGGGGTTTTGTTTTTCCCATTTTTCTTTGTTTAAGAAGTAGTAAAGGTCTTCCAAACTTTGTGCTAACCTGTAATTATTTTTTTATTTTTACTTCTTTTTTCTGAATTGTTTCTGATGTTTAATGTTCTTGTAACAGACTTCTCAAGGTTGAATGTCCTGTTCACAAGGAAAGGATTACAAATCTGTATCTAGTCCAAGTTTTGTTACAGGATTTCACTTCTTTTGTCATCTCACTGGTAGACAGAGAATCTCTAAAATACTTTAGAAAGTGATTAGTGACCAGGGTATTAACATGTGTTAAGCTTAAAGTTGCAGAAAAAAATGTTTTGCATAAAATATGTGATTTTGTGAAATTTACATTTGTTGTGAGAAGGCTATAGAATAAGGTCGTACGTGTAGATGGTGTAGGATTCAAAGTAAAATCTTTGTTGCTTGCTCTAGCTAGGATATACTATCTTACCAGAGGTGTCTTTGTACCATATTTTTATGTCATACTTTTTTTTTTTTCTCTCTGAAGTTATCAATCCCAAGTTTAAGGGACTATCCTTCTGATTTTAAAAGGTTTAAGGTAATACATCGGTTGTTAATCAGAGCTTTCCTGAGAAACTTGGGACAGGTCTGTTTTCTTAGAACTAAGTTGCCTTAGCAAAGGTTGGGAACTCATATATCTTTAAGAATGAGATGCTGTAAGTGAAGTTGGTCTGTTGGTAGATGAAGAGGAAACAAAATGATACATTTCCAATTGTATCACTTGTGCATTCCAGTGGTTAAATAGGTTATTTTATATACATTTAGTGTGAGTACTGTAATTGTAAGTTGTTACAATGGCAAACTGACTACTGCTAGTATTTAGTGTCTGCTCCTTTGGATACATTTTCTAAAAATAAATTCTTAGGTAAAGAAAAAGGTGACCAAGTGGTCAGAAGAGATTTTGAAAGAAAATTGTATGCTCAAAAGTGTGAGAGTAGCTTGGTGAATGAAAAGGCTTAACTGTATGGATTATATAGACTTCTACTGAATGACTTCTTCAGAATGCAGCTACTATTTTCTGTATATAAAAGCTGTATTACTAATTTCTTTATAATCAGGCACTGTTGTATGTGATTGGACTTTTTTTTTCTTTAATTAAAGAGTTAATTTTAGGTAGGCAGAAATTTTTCAGCAATCCAGCTCTTTGATAGTTTAAAATAATTGCCTTTATGCTATGAGGCATTTGCAATAGCTTTGTTGTGAAATTGCTCGAAGCATTTCTCATGTAGCAGGAAAATTTCTCTCAACTTCTAGCAGTAGTTGCTATGTTTAGTGAAAGCTGATGCAGCTGGGTATAGCAGCATTGGTGTGGGGATTCCTTAGGAGCTGGGCATGAGGAGAATCGGAACTCAAAGAGCAGAAAAGATAAAGACACAAGAAAAGAAAGCCCTAAGCAATTATCTCACCAGAAGGAGCACCTTTTCTCAGTCACAGACAAACATTGCCTCTAGAAAAGCCGGTTAGGCAATCAGAAAGTGTCAGGAACAATATGGAAGGGGCAAATCACCCGAATTAAGGTAAAGTTGGGGGTGGGGAGGGGGTGGCATCAGGGGCATCATCCTAATTTAACGTTTTTTAATTCCCCATTTACTAGTCAGGGCTGCAACATCGCTTCGTGGATGATTTTACGCATAGGTATTGCAGCACATATTTCTCTTTAATGGGAAGTCTGGGAACAAATAGCAGGTTTTGCTTTTTTTCATTTGTTCATAAACAAACATCGGATAATTTTGTGCCTACTGTTTTTACCTTTTGAGTACAGTAGATGTTTGCATATGATTGCAATTGAAATTATATTTAAAAAAAAATCTTTTGAGGTCTAGCA
The DNA here is from genome assembly GCA_009769605.1 of Bucorvus abyssinicus. Lineage (NCBI taxonomy): Eukaryota > Metazoa > Chordata > Aves > Bucerotiformes > Bucorvidae > Bucorvus > Bucorvus abyssinicus. Next base: position 29,575,559 of record CM020026.1, read on the forward strand.
AGAATATTACTCGTTACCATATGGAGGTTGTAGTTTACAAGTAGAAATAGAATTATGGCTCACCAGAGAATAAAAGTTATACTTCACTAGATTGCATCCTAAATGCTTAATTCAAAGAAAAATTCAGTGTTTGTTCATACAGTGTGTCTGTGTGAGAAATTTTGCTTGATTCTGTAAACAGTGACTGCCTTAATCATAGTTGAGCTACTAGTTTTTTAGAAATTACATGTGAACCTCTTCTTTCTGTGATATTTAGGGCTGTTGAATAGTATAAAGTGTTGTGTAACCCTGAAGGAGGAGTTAGAACATAATGGAAATGGTTTAATAAATGCACATCATACACCAAACAATATCATATAAAATAGAATGTTTGTCTCTAGAAGTAGTAAACTGAAGATTCATTGTGTGCATAGTCACAAGTAAGGTAAAAACCTGAAGGAATGCCTTTTGAGTATAGCACTTTCTAGAACATGAAGAAGATTTCACATATTTCAAACTTGTCCTAACCAGCCAGGCCATAGAGATATCTTACTGTTTTTTAGACCAGTGCTTTTCTTTATGTCATTTTTCAAGGACTGGGAGACAGTATTTCTTTAGTTGCAGAGAAATAAGCTGAAGTTTAATTTACAAGCTGGATACAAAAAATGGTATTTTCTCATTCCAGTAATATCTAGAATAGCTTTCACAAAAGTTTTTTTTTCTGTCAGAAGCTCTTCAATTTTTAACCTCCATTTATGCTTTTTGGGTTATTACTAAAGAGTAATTAAATTAATTACATTTAAATGAATTCTGCTTTTGGAGAAATTGGCCTGTCAATGTATGGGCTATTTATCAGCCTTCTCTGTGCCTGGGCCTTTCTTTAAACAGAACTTTTATCGAAAATGGTTTTGTGATATGTCACTACTAAAATACAGGTTTCTCTTGTTTCAAGAACCAGCCTTGCAAGACTAAATGATGAAAATTCAGATACTGTTTTGAATAAATGTCTGTTCCGTATATCAGTGTTTTCTGCATTAAATTTGTTTGCTTCTCTGTATCGACTAGTGGCAAATGAGCTTGGCCAAAGTTGAGGCTATCCTCAAGAGGAAGGCAAATACAGCATAAAACTCATAAGCAAGACGGAGGGACACAAGAACATATTAAATACCATTTTTAAAGTATACTATAATTCTGTAATTCTTAGACTAGACTATTAAATCAAGTGAATAAATGTGGCATCCAGTAGTTAGATTGTTTCTGAATTCTGGAAGAGGGAGTTTGTCTGAAAGTTCATTCTTTATATTACTATTTGTATTATTATTTATTGTATTACTTGTGGTGGAGATGAGTGATTTCTGAAGCTTTGAATTTGGAAAATAATTGGTTTGGGTTTTTTTCCCCACTTTTTCTTTGCTCTGTAGAAGCTAAATAAACTCAGCTTGCCAAATGAGATTGAGATATCTTTCTGAATTAAATCTCCATGGAGGGTGGTATTCATAGCACATTAGCTCATAAATAACCATTCTCTAATTAGAGTGAAATTACTCACTGAGTTGCTGGAATGTTCCTTTCAAGCTACACTTTGTATGAACTCTGCTGCGGGTTCGTGTGCATCCCACACATGTGGATTGCCTTTTTATGTTTGGGTGTATCCATTGAGAATGCATCTGTATCCCAGGTGCCCTGATTGTGTAAGAGACAAACCAAGTCCTTTCTTTTCTTTGCATGCAGCACTGAGATAGAAACCTAGTAATGCCTCCTTAACATCTTATCACTAACCTAGGTAGTGGCTAGGGAGTCTGAAATTTCCCCGTGTGCCAACTTGCTATGACTTAAACAAGATCCAAGGCTTCAGATTTGCCCCTTTTATAAAACTACTGAACTGCTGAATTCTGGATGCCTCTCTTGCCTTTGTGAAGATGACATTTTTGACAGAGGTGTCATCTGCTGCTGCATTTGCAACTGAACATGTGCTTTCTCTTGTTCAATGTCAAGCTCTTTTAGTGGAGTCCTTAATGAAATCACTATTGCAGTCTTGGAAATAGAAAATTTGTCAAGTTTGATGTGTGATGGCAAATTTCTGAACTCATCCATCATTACCAACATAAAATCTCCTGGCAGCTGTTGGGAAGCACAATGGACATACCACTATAAAACATTATTTAAAGAATAATTATAAAGCACCAGCTTAGTGAGAATGAGTGAGCATAGATGTAATCCTCAGACTCCAGAAAAATTAAGTGAAAGCTGTGTTCATTTCAGTACAGTTCACGTCTAGGAAACAACCAGTAGTCTGGATTTGCTTCCTTTGGTAATGCAGTGTCGTATTTGGACTGCTTCCCAAGCCAAATTGTTGTATTGTAGTACGATTGGTGCACATATCACTTTAATGCCCGGTACTCTGGCATTGATGTCTGCTGCTTGTGTTTTCAGTGCTGATTCCAAGAGTTGCTGGCAGCATGCAAACATGGCAAGAGAGGAAGAGTCTTAATTTTGAGGTATATCACTCCCAAGTGGAAGCCCTGTAAAATAGTGGAGCGAGCCAAGAAAGGGGTCACCTGAGGAGGGACTACTTGCTGTAGAAGGGGGTCATCTATCATACAGAAGGACTAAAGCTAGGTAAATGAGTTTTCTAGGGTATGGGTTTAGATAATTAAGAGAAGATACCAGCAATGGAAGAGATCCAGTGTCTTAGAACTCTGAAACCGATGAGCTGTCAGAGTGAAGACTGAGACAAAGTTTTATTGTTTTACAAAGTCACTTAGTTTTTTTGTTGTTTTTGGTTGGTTGGTTGGTTTTGGGTTGGTTGTTTTTTTTTTTTTGTAGTTGAAACAGTTGGTTTAGCAATTGTTCCGTAAAACCTGTGTTTCCAGTTACTGAAAGCAAAAAAATAATAATCCGAAGTGTAGCAGCGCTGGAATGCCATGCAAGATCACTGGAGAGGATTAGGAAAGCAGGCTGATTATTTCAGGATTTAGACTGAAACAATCTGACTTTTAGGATGGGATGTTAGAAGATCAGAGAATTTGTAAGCTTGTGTTATCTTGAAGAGACTGCTTTATATTATGTCCCATTTTAGTTTGTGGATGTGTTCTCAGACTCTTGTCCATTGGACTGGGTTTTTTTTCCTCTGAACTATATGGCTTAATGAGCATGCTTTAAAATGCAGGCGAAAGCTCTAAAGGTAGATTTTTGAAAACCTCAGAGGGCAGGCATTGGATCATCCTTAGTATGCAGTCTGCCAGGGAACTTTAGATCTCTGGGAGATCTAATTGATCCTTCATGCTCTAGTGTCTACTCTGTCTTTTTCAGCTGCATTGGAATCTAGGTATTTGAGCGATTAGGGTCAGAGCTGTCAGTCTGGCAGAACTTGGAGCCTGGAATCCCAACTTCCAGCTGTTTGTATTATGTGGTTAGTAGTCCACTAGATACAAAAAGTACAAGAACTTGTCTTCTAATCTAGAAGTTTGGGGTTTTGTCTTTCTGAAGATTTCTCTTCTGAAATTTTCTGAAAGTTTTTTCCTAATCTTTCTTTTACTTGTTATGTATCATGTTATTGGTAAATACTGTCAGTTTTTTCTACTATGGTTTCCCTTATGGGTGTGACACAGATGTACCTTTGATTCTCTTATCCATTAGCAATGTAATTTTGTACCTCGTTTTCCAATAGAATTGACCTAAGTGAATCCTGCTTTTTAACCTCCTTTAGAAATTAACCATGAACTGCAAAGCAGGTAGGTTTTGTTTGCTCTACATAAGAATAATAGTTATAAATTCTCTCTAAAGCTAGGTTTCTGGCTTTCGTTTCTTTGGGCTGCAAACAGGAAAGTTCATTATACTTCAGATTCATCCTGTCTTCAAAATAGTGGTTCCCCATTGTCACAGACACCAGGTTTTAGTTTTTAGAAGATGACACTCAGATCCCTGTCATATTATTTTCTGGTCTAGTGCTAGAAGTCCTTTACTGTCAGTATATTCCCATGTGGTTGATCTATTGAAGATTTTGAGAGATTGATTATGCTTTAAATGTTAGTGTTTTCATCCAATGGAATGCCATCATGTCTTTACCCACATTGTAGCATTTTTAATATACTCTGAAAGTTAAAAATAAAATATTGCAGTTGTCAGCTGTGTGATGGCAATATCAGATGGTTTTGGGAGCTTAAAGATACCTCTCTTACCAGGCTGTGCAAATATGTACATGGGAGTTAAGAATTTTATAGTAGAAACAACTTAAATCTAACAGGCATAAGATTAATAGATTGACTGGTTTGGAAGCTGAAGTGAGATACATTCGCATTTAAAATTCACATGTTGAGTCTCATGTGGACCAGAATAACTTGTTCATAGTGAACGGAAATAACTGAAAATCTCTGCAAATTTAAGTCCTAGATTGCACTTTTCTAAATAAGACTCACTTCTTCAAACGAATCATTAATAATAATACTTGTGAGAAAGAGATCTTGGAATTACTGTTGCTGCTTCCTAAAACATTAGCTGAATTTCCAGTGTTAGCCAAAATAAGAAAATGGAATGGTAGTCATCGCTAGCTGTGGGGAACAAACTGTTGAAAGTCATTAAAATGGTACATAATATTTAGCTCTCAGTGCATCATGGCTTTATCTGTGGCTCTGTTTATGTCAGACAAGAAAAGATGTAGTAGAGGTAGGAAGGGTCCATAAAAAGAGGAAATAAGTAAGTTATAGAGTCACTTCTATATGAAGAGTGGTGTGGACTAGTTTGGATTGGGAAAGGGACAGCTGAGAAGAGATACAACAGAAGGTACCACGAATACTACACTGCTAGGTATTTATTTATTTATTTTTAACACAAGGACTGAGAGCACCAAATATAATTGTCGGTCAAAATAATAACTTAAACAGATCTCATGACTGGAGATGAAAAGTAAAATTGCGTTCAAAAGAGATTGTGCAAATGCAGGTTCATTGGGTGCTATTAAACACGGTTGCATGGGAAGTCTTTAAATTTTTGATTGGGAAGGAAAGAGTTTGTATATGCATTTCACTTTTTCTTGTCACCTTTCTCTAAAAATCCATTACTAACTACTTCTAAGGTAGGTGTTCTTAATTTACATTAGGTTCTGTTGTTGCCTGATCAGGTTATAAGGGAGATCAAGCTATGTCTTTTGCTGCTCTGTTGCCGGTTTCTTTAAAGAATGTGAACGTAGTGCTTAGCTATGCAGATGTTTTAGAGGTGTTTGAGAAAGACACACTTTGCATTTGGAAACTGAGGAACGGCGATATAAATGGCTGGTCTCAGATTCCTTTTGAGTTTCATGCGATGTTTAATTTAAGAGTCAGTGTCTACTAGTTTCATACACTTCCTGTTTGATATTAAGACTGTGCATTCAAAGATAGAGAGATGGTGGCTGATGGTGTTCAATATGTGCTGCAATATCAACAGTATGCATGGCAGGGCTGGCTTATGTTTATTTCAGCCTCCTAACTTACCTTTGTTTAATCTTCCATGGAGTCATCCAGTGTGGTTTCTTGCAGTTTAGCAATTATTTCTAATCATTAATTTATAACTATTTACTTTAGATTTTTGTAGAAGTTACGTTTAATATATTTTTTCTTACTGAGTTGGTTTTTTTAGTTGTTCCTTTTTTTTTCTTTTATAGGTAACAGAAGTGTCGATTTATTATCTTGTAGGAAATGGAAGGAGAATGTGGAGAGTCAGCCTTCATCCCACAGGATTTATATTGCTGCATTGTTTAGTTCTACACACATGCATAGTTCAACAAATTTATCACATTTCATGTTCTTTAGAAACAGTCTTTTATGTTTTATACAGGAGAAGGAACTTCTGGCATTTAGATTAAGAGAAGTCCATAAGACTTACTTCTTTTCTATTTTCCTTTTTTTTTTCCTTATTCTGCTTGTTGATTCTGGTTTGCCCTGTGTTGCAGGCGAATATCTGGCACAATAGATGTGATTGGACAGACCATCACTATCAGCAGGGTGGAAGGACGAAGGCGTGCTAATGAAAACAGCAACATACAGGTTTTGTACTGCAGATTTGCACACTATCTTTGACTAAAAGGCATTTTGCTTTCTCCATAGCTTCTAATTAAACATTTCAGTGTGTATGAGTGAGTAGAACAGAAGTAGCTTGTAAGTTCAGGAAGAAATTTGTAGCAGTTAATTGAAATGTACTAAGATGAAATATTTGATTTATTTCAAAAGATAAATGTTTTGGTATAATTATTACTGAAAGTAAATGAGCAATATTGCAGACTTACAATCCAAGAGATAACATTAGGTCTTCTAGATCTGCAAGGGATAGCATTTTGTTTATTAAGTGACTAAGATAAATATGTAAACTGACCGTCCATTTCTCCACTATTCCTGCCAGACACTCACGCTGAAAGTGTGAGTCTATGCAGTGAAGCATATGCAGTTTGGGAAATACAAACTTATTTTATGAGTTGTAAAGGAATAAATAGTTGATAGTAGTTTTTCATTATATTGTATTATTTTACCATAAATTGTAAGATTAGTCCTTATTATTTAGTCTTTATGGGCTTGGATTATCTCAAGAAAACTACTTAAATGTATTAAGATTGAATACACTTTTTCTCTCCTGACTTAACTGTGGAGAATAATCAAGGTTGCTTGGTGCCCTAGCTGCATTTCCGTGCCATCTTAGGTTGAGGTTAACCAATGGAAACAGTAGTGGATTGTAGTGCTTGTATTGAAAACACTGCCATGTGTTTTTCAGCTGATGTCATACTGTTCAAGTAATTTAAAGTCTTGGGTTTTTTCATTATTTTCCTATTGATTTTTAAAATTTTTTCTTTTATATATAAATTTAAGATGGTGCTTTGGGCCGTATTCAGATGGCTTATACTCCCTCTCAGATCTTATGGTTTTTGTTCCCTATTGGCTCCTTTAGACCTTCAGAGTTACTTGGCAAGTATGGGACACTGAATGTAGGGATGCAGATTGAACTTAAACCATCTGAATATGGCTCTTTAGGTGCATAAGTAATACTTTCCTGTTGTAGTAACTGGAAAGAGGGGAACCTATCTTCTACTCTTTTGACATAGCAATTGTAACTATAGTTTGATATTTTACAGGTTCTTTCAGAACGATCTAATCCTGAAGTAGACAATTTTACCAAGCCACCTCCATTTTTCCCTCCAGGAGCTCCACCTACCCACCTTCCACCACCTCCTTTCCTCCCACCCCCTCCAACTGTCAGTACTGCTCCACCTCTGATTCCCCCACCAGGTAAATATCATCGAATGTCAAAAAGGAGAAATGCATTGTCATCAAATGCTTGATGATAATGAATTAAAACAGTGCTTTCTACACACATTTGGCTATACGTGCAGAACTTCAGAATTTTGTGTTCTACTCTTCAATATATATGCAAGGCAGAAACTTTTGTCTTTACTTTCCTGGTAGGCATAATCCCAAGTAGTAAATAATCACCTAAAGACTAAATGTTGGATCTTGTGTCCTCGAAAATGTTTGTAGTGAGAAGCTACTACTGTTAATGTTACTGGGATATTAAGAGGTATGTGTTAAGGAATCATGCTACAACTTCTGAACTAGAAGTGTGGCATACCGTGAATTTGTGTCAGCAGTTGGATTATCAGATGTCTAATGTCAAAGCAGCAACAAAAGGTTTAATTCCCATTTCTCCTCATAGTATGCATGAATTAGCAGAAGTCTGATAAGCATTGCATTTGTGCCATATCCTTTCTTTCAGACAGGTCATTAGCAGCTGGTGTTTGTATCCAGCGTCCTGTGTCTGTGAATCTTAGAGGAATCAAAGCTCTTTGAGAACTCTACTGCTTGTTAAATCTGGTTTCAAATTTACTGATATTTAATTAAATTTGTAATATGTGGAAATTTACTGGGAGGAGTTCATTGGCATTTACACAAACAGTGCAGTTACCTGAGTGGTGTAATTCTAAGGAATTAAGTTCAAAAGTACTTAGCAAGGAACTAAGAAGAATGGCCAGTGAGAAACGAAAATAGATGGAGAAACTTTGGGAAGCATTTGAGTAGGAAAGTGAAGGACTTTTTAATAGATTCTGATTTAAGATGAAGCCTCTCTCCTTATTTTCTCCTTTTGTTCCTTGAATTCTTTTGCTTGAGTTGTTCTGAAATGAGCAGTTTCTTTGCTATTCTGTTCACAGAGGGAATCTTTTTAAAGTTTCTCTGTTAATACTCTTACGTATAAGCAAGGAAGTAACTTTCTTTTTTTCTGTACAACAGCTTTGTGTGGGACTTTATAGGGTTTAAATCCTCATAGAAGAGGTTGCTTTCTCCAGTAGCTGCTAATGATTTTAAATCTATTAGCTCCTGCTGCCTGGCAAGCCCTGCCTTTCATCACTCATTGTCATAGACAAAATGTGCAACCTAGAAAACAGAAGAGAAGATATTTTGAAGATGACATAATTCTATGCCCTTTTCAAAGTTTTTGTGCATAAATATAAAAAATATGATGCCTGAAGGGAGAATATGCTACGGCTCTGGCAATTTTCTGATGTTTTCTTACTGCAGGGGGGACAGAAAGGAGGCAAACGTAACGTTAATATTAACTGCAGTTTTAAGCTGCATTAAAACCTTTCTGGATAAAATATATAGGTAACACATTGCCGATTTCAGAAAGTAATTATTTTTAATTGTAATTGTGGTACACAAAAGGTGTTCTAAGCTATCTATTATTGAAAGCATGAGAGAAACCCCCACAGACACCCCAAATGCACTTGGTGCAGGGATGTCATATAGGTATATAGGGGTACTGGACTGTTTCTTATGAAACCCCTCACCTGTTGAGCTTTTAAAGGTGAAAGAAATTCCCATGTGTTACAGATTTAGCAAGCAGGTTTGGCTTTGGTCTTGTGGTTTACAGACAGGTTTATGACATGCACTTGTTCAGAAAGTCTCCTTCAACATCATTCCGTGCTTCAAGTAGATTTGAAAATAATGATTAAGAGCTGTGGATTTGGTTTCTTCAGGCTTGTGTTTTAATTGTGCTGTTGCCAGCTCTTTATCTTCAAAGCTGTTCCTAAAATAGAATCTGCCATCCCTTCTAGGTTCAGTGGAGGAGAAGGAAAAAAAATACTCTTACCCAATATTAAACCGGGACTACTTGCCAGAAAATTTAAGTATTCCAAATATAAAACATCCTCCAAAGCCCCTTTGAAAAAGGATCTTGCTTTGAAGTTAGATCTCTTGTTCTGAATTCATTCAGTCTTGCGATTCAAATGTTTTTGAGGAATGAGTCCTGGAATGATTCAAAGGACCAAATGCAGAAAATTCTCGAATACTCTGATCACTGGCTATGGCAAAAAAAATATTTATTTTTGTTGCTTGGTTTATTGCTACGTTGGAGTAATTTAAATCTAAAGAAAATGTGATGCTTCTGTTTAACAGGCTTTAGAAGTTGGTTTATGTCTTTTGGTTTAAGAGTGTAGTTACAATGTGACATGTATTTGTGATATTAAAAGAAAAAAATTACTCTGAAGTACTGAACTTCCATAACTTGCATAAGTTTCACTGCCTAGACTTATACCAGGGCTTAGCAAGTAACCGTACATCTGCTTAGCCTCAGCAATCTAAGTTGGTGCTTTTGTCTTGTGATAAATGAGAGAGGATTTGACTTAGTTTAGCCTGTGGCAAAAGAAGTTTTTACGCCGAGTATGTTACATTGCTGAGGGCTATTACACAGTTCAGCTAATTGGCAATATGTTGCTACGCTGTGGCAGCATTATCATGTTTGATTCCTTATTCTGCAAGTGGAACACATGTGGCATTGCTTTCTTTTAGTAAAACATACTTGGTTTTCTGTAAATATTTACCAGCCTTGAGTTGGTAGGATGGTATACAGTGTTCTGAAAGCAATTGTGAGCATATTTGGTAAAATGCTGTACTAATGCTGTTTGGATTGCTTTTGACACACTAGTCTGATATTTAGGTTTAGGCCAGGTGTGTCTTTGTCGTAGGGACGTGATGTGATCTACGCTGTCACCTTTTTGCACTGGTACTCAAGTTTAGTCGCTGCATTGCAAGAAATTGCTCAATATTTCAGAGTCTTTTTTTCTTTCTCAGAAGAAAAAAAAGCGACTGATGACGCTTGAAGTATATTTTCATACACTGAGTTAGTAGAAGGCAAAGGAGTGAAGAGTTAAGAGATTCTTAATTTTCCATTAACTGAAGTTTGATTATTTTGGTTTCTTGTTTTGTGTCACATTCATGTGATAGTGAAGAAGGTGAGGAAAAAAAACCTTTTGTAGATCTTTATAGTGGTGCTCACTAACTTGGAATGCAGAAGAATATTTCTTCCATTATGGTTCCATAAAGTAAATTAGCTTCTGTTTTAAAATGAAATAATCTTTAATTATAAATTTTAAATGATGTAATCTTTAATGATGAATAATTATGAATTATGTTCTTCAGGTTTTGAGGAAAAATGTCTATGTAGGGTTTTTTAGTATAAGACCCTGCATTAACCAGTTCATTAAAATTATTTGAATATTTGGTCTCTGGTTATTAGTTGTATTCAGTCTGTCTTAATTTCATCTGAATGATTCTCAAATGAAATTTTTCATTTGGCTTTTAATCTTGTGATGAGATTTTTATTTGCATTTCTGCACAAGATAAAATTCTGAGTAATATATTAAATTTTTAATCAGAATTTCTTTCTTTTGTAAGGAGTATTAGCTGGTGGCTTTCCAGACAGTTCTGTGCATAGTGCTGAGAGCCATATTCAGTGCTGACAATATTCTGGTTTTAGTGCAGCAATTGAAACTTTTTGAAGCCTAAGGTAGAGCTAATAAATTAATCAGTTTGAGAGAACTTCTGTTATTTTTCTAGCTTATGTTCTTAACATTGCTGTTAGAGGTATTTTTAATATATTTTTATTTATATATTTTCTATGTTGTAGACTCATGAAGAATCTATTAAGATGGACTAAAAAGATTAATAGAAAATACTTCAGCTATGCAACAGTTTGAGTTCCCTGTCTTCCTTTTCTTTCAGAAATTTTCATTAGGAGTGTTTGCACTTTTAAATGTTATACTGTAAAACTTTTCATGGTGTGATTTCAGTGTTCTTAAAGTCATAGTGCACATTGGAAAGCTCCATGTGCTGGTGAAGAGGAAATGGCTCACGTGGTTTAGAAATTTGTCTTTTGGGTTTACTGTCTCCTGATGCACATTTTGGCTGAGAGATTAGATTTTAAATCTTCAGGATTGGACAGCAGCCTCAATTTTGTTTCACAGTTTGTTAATCCTTTAGGATTAATGCTGATAAGAATTCATGTCAGAGAAATCACCAGCAATTAGTGAACATTGCTATTGATACTCTTCCTCAGCTTACATGTTCCTTCTTTCTGTCCTTCTGCCAAGGCAGTTTGGGAGCAGTTGGGTATTTCTAGACACTATAATATGTAGATATGGTTAAATGTTGCTGTCATACAATAGTCTTTTAGTTCTGATGTTGAACTAATGATATATACAGAAAATTAATCATGCAGTGGCCATGGATATCTAGGATATTCTCTGAATGATGAAGTCTGGAACTTGAATGAGATGGGTTTTAATTTAAGTGGATCTGGCTGCTTTTCTGTCTGGATGTTTATGCAGTTATGGCAAAACTGATGAAAGCACTTGGCAAAGTTTTCTGTTCTCTCCTTCCCGAAGTCTGGCAGTCAGTTTTCACATTGCAAGTACTTATTTTTTGATGGAAGCAGAGTTGCTCATAACTGAAAGAGCCTGGTAAAGTAGTTAGTATTTTCTGACGATATTGTTTTAGCATGGTTTATTATTTTCATGCAACAGTGTTTTGTGTGTTCAGTTGAGGTAAAGCTAGTTCTTTGCAACATATGAGAATATAATGTCCTTTAAAGTACAAATAATTTTTACCTTGTAATCATTCCTTTCATAATCAAATAAGATAGATTTATATGTTGAGACAGTATATTTGGCTAGGTTAGCTAATTTAGTTGTGAACAATTTCTCAGCTTTTACTGAAATTCATAACAGCTAAGCTAGGTCTGAAAACCAGAAAAGTCAGAACTGTTTTTGCATGTGTTAAGGGATGCTGCTTTCTCAGATATTTACAGGAAAATAGCACACCAACAGGTTTTTTCCCTCCAAGTAGCAACAGAATGGTTAATAGCAGGGTGGCATAGCAGTGACTAAAAAGTCCGTAATGCTTACTGTTGCTAGATTGTTTTGTCCATGTGAAACTACTATTTCCTGTACTAAGCTATTAAAGGACAGAGGCCATCGCATTTTCTTTCATCCAGTCATGGAATATAAAATAAAGCAAATATATTCTATAGGATGGTACTTTCCTTCCGTATTCTAACATTTTAAGTTCAAGGATTTAATTCAGATCTTGAGACCCAGAGTCATTCCTCATTATTTTTGTTTCTAATTAAATAAGATCCTGAAGAATAGGAATTAAAATAAAAAGCCAGACTTCACAAGCATAAAATCTTAACAATTGGTACTAATGTGAGATCTTGATCTGAGGACACAGAAAATAAAAGTTATCCTTCTTCTTGATCATGTATGTGGTGATAGCTCAATCTGATTTTAAATGTACAGATAATAAACCTAAACTATTACTATAACTGATATATTATTTGTTTTCTTTTAGGTATACCAATAACAGTGCCACCACCAGGTAAACTTGTTTAGAAGTTTTTTCCGCATTTGGTTAAGAAATTAAAACTTAACTGATGTGAAACTTACAACTTCCTTTTAGCTATATAGATAAAAGTTCATAAATACAAAACTATATGTATAGATGTATCTCAGTTATTTTAATGCCAGACAGAAAAGAAAATAAATGAAAATGTTGTTGACTAGTGGACCTAATCAGCCAATTTCTTAGATGTGTGCTTCCTTCTTTTCTTTCCATTCTTTTATTTCAGAAATTAGTTCTGATTATTGTTTATTAAAGTATTGTTAAATACTCAGGAATTTTCCTATGCTTCTAAATTATTGTATTTTTAAGAATGATAAGCTATTAGATTTGAAGCACTGATTATATATGTTTAATACTCTGTAAGCTGCAAAGTAGTTCTCGATGTTACAAAATAAAGCCCATTACACAGTGAGAAACAGTTTTTGCATAGTAGTCTTTGTAATTTGTTTGTCATTCTGTACTTAGCCTGGTTATTTGATGTGTTTATGTTGTGGGTTTTTTTTGTTGTGGGGTTGTTTTGGTTTTTTTTTCCTTCATTTTCCCCCTCTCTTTATTATTACAGGCTTTCCACCACCACCTGGCGGTCCTCCACCTTCCCTCATACCCACAATAGAAAGGTGATTATCTGTTTGAAATCTTATAAAGCAATACATCAGTATTCTGTAACAGAATACATTAGTAAGAACTTTTATACTGTGCAGTGCTTTACGGATTTTATCTGGGAGTGGGGATACAGCTTCAGATTTTTACAGTATTTTTACAGAAATGTTACGAGTCTCACCTGTCTGACACTTAATATTTGTTTCAGTAGGTTACTTGACCACTTATTAGTTTAGTTGAGTTATGACACTATATCAATGCTAAGACTTAAGTACAAAGTCTTGGTAATGATTGTTAAACTATTTTTCAGTAGTCTGAAGGCTTATTTAAGTGAGCTTTATACTTGTCAGCCACTGTATCCTTTTCTATAAATGCAAATAAACTATTTGGCCGCAGACTCAAGCTCTCATAAGCTATAGGGAATACCAGAGTTCCATGGAATCCAAATTTGTATTTCTACTGTGTTTGTTCTAAGTGTTCAGCTTTAATAGGCCTAACAGTATTTTTTCAATACCTTTTTTATTTACATACATATGCGTACATATATTTTATATATGGATGTAAAAGGAAAGAAAAAAAGTTGGCAATCACAGTCCTTCAAAAATAGTTACATTTTGCTGGAGGCCAAAACCAGGTCATATACAAAGCTCTGTTAAGGAGATGGTGCAAGCCTCTTGCCAGTCTTTTGACGTTCAATGAAGGACAATGCACACATCTGTTCCTTTGAAACTGAAAATTCTATTAATTCTATGTATGCTACAGGATGATGATGGTAAAATCTCTGAGAAAATCCTCATCTGATTTAATTCAGAAAAAAACATAACTGGATGCCTTTGATATGTAAATTTATTATTTTATACTAGCAGTTGCTGTGAGTGCTGCTTCTTACTGTTAGGTAGCAGTCATTGCATTTACTTGTAGCAAGTATTTTTACAGCTTCTGAAAAATGATATGAAAAAATCAAGTTTATTGTGTAACCTAGGAACTAAATCTTACACTTTTAAATATTAAAATGTTGGGTTGGCCTTTTATTATAATTGTTTTTGTTTTGTTTTTAAACTAAGCTAACCAAAAATATATTTCTTAAAGTACCTTCAAGAACAGAAATAACACTGGGTTAAATACTGCACAGATAACTCGTTCAAGTTATGTAGGAAGTGCTAAAAGTCATGAAAGAATTATATATGTATGAATTATGTCCTGCGCACCTATCATCCTTTCAAAAAAGTTTTCAGGTTTTTACCTACTTGAATTGGCTACCACTGAAAGAAGTCAGCCTAGAAATGTGTGGCTAATTTAATAGTTTATTTATAGAACCACACCTTTGAAGTCCACCTGTTCTTAGATATGCTCACATACTACTTTCTAAGAGAAGGAATGAGAATGGCTTCACTCATGAATGATGCACTTTGAAGCAATTGGAGATTAAGTTCAGCATCTGTGCAGAAACATGATACAAGAAATATTTGAAGTAGTAAATTTATTGAAAGTACAAAAGAACAGCTTTGATGATATGGGTATTTTTTCTTCTAAGTTTCAAGAAGATAGACTACTATTTTTGCCTCCTGTAGTAAAACATGATATATATGTATTTGTGTTGATAGACAGCTTCCGTAATTAGTAATACTCAAAATGGGGGATTTAAATCCATTTTTAACAAATGCTTTATTTTAGTCTGTATGGTGGTAGGAATTCAGGGGAATAATACTAAAACCCTGTATTTATTGATGGAGGTAGCTTTGACGGCAAAACTGGATTTACGTGTATTTTCTTTTCAACAGTGGACATTCTTCTGGCTATGATGGTCGCTCTGTTCGTGCATTTTCTTATGGCAGTGGTGAGTAAACTTGCTGGCTTTGAAAATTTTGACTAGTGCTATATTAAATTGTTCGATACACTTATCGAGATTTTTAGCGAAGAGACTAAACAGGTCCTTTGAGTAGTTCATTATGAAAACTCATTGCCTACTATTCTAAACAGATACATGCTGTTGCAAATTTAACAGCTGTTAGTAAATACTATCATTTTGCTTACTTATTTTTATGTTGGATATCTTTCCATACTGCTTTTGCAGAACTGTGATTTTGAAAAGTAACACGCTGTAACATGGCCACAAGTCAGGGAGAATTTTCCAAGAACTGATGGGGTTTAGAAGCAGGAGAACAAGTACTGTTGAATTTTAACCAGCAAGACCAGTCATTGAGAAATCCTGAGAAATGTACCTCTCCTTTGAAAAACTGTCTAAGATACTATAATCTTCAGCTATCCGGTTTGCAAAAGTCATTCTGTCTGAAACTGAAAAACACCACTTTCTGGTTTTATAGTAAAAGTGAACCAAAATACAAGCGTCATTATGTGTAATCAAGTGGGCATCCACAGAACCTACAGTGAGTTTAGAATTTCATAGACTCATTTGTTACGTAGACAGCTCTGCTTCTTGAGTCAAAAAAAGTGATAGCAATGCTAAGATGTTAGCTTCTTCCTGACCTAGCCCAAATTGGGAAGATAAAATAAACATAGAATCACAAAATGGTTTGGGTTGGAAGGGACCATCAAACATCCCCTGGCATGCACAGAGACATCTTTCACTAGATCAGGTTGCTCAGAGTCCTGACCAGCCTGACCTTGAACACTTCCAGTGATGGGCATCCACAACTTCTTTGGGCTACCTGTTCCAGTGTTCTCCCGCCCTCATCATACCTTATGTCCAGTCTAAACCTAGCCTTATCCCATTTAAAACCATTGCTTCTTGTCCTGTCACTACAGGCCCTGGTAAAAATTCTCTCTCCGTCTTTCTTGTAAGGCCCCTTTAAGTATTGAAAGGCTGCAATAAGATCTCCCTAGAGCCGCCTTTTCTTCAGGCTGAATAGCATAGGAGAGATGTTCTAACTCTTGATTTTTCATAGCCCTCCTCTGGACCTGCTTTAACATGTCTTTCTTGTACTGGGGCCCTGAGAGCTGGGGCCAAACTCCAGGTGGGGTCTCATGAGAGCACACACGGGTAGAATCATCTCCCTCAATATGCTGGCCACACTTGTTTTTATGCAGCCCAGGATACAATTGGCTTTCTGGGCTGCAAACTCACATTGATGGCTCGTATTTAATTTTTTTTGTCTACCCATATCCCCAAGTCTCTGTAGGGCTGCTCTCAATCAATTCATCACCCAGTCTGTGTTGATATTGAGGATTGCCCTGACCCAGGTGCAGGACTTCGTGTGTTGTCAGTCACTGCCTCTGCTCTCAGATCATCTGCCATCCATCCCCACGCCTAGTGCCTTTCCTTCCAGCTGACTTTTTCTGTCTCCTTAATCCTTGTTCCTTTGGACCCTAGCTGCTGGGTGGAGAAATTATAGGGAAAGTTCTGTCCACCTCTGGGGATACATAATGTTCAGCACAGATTAAACATTCAGATAAAGTATCTCCCAAAAGTTTATAAGTCTTTAGAGAGGATGTTCAAAATTACAGTTTTGAGTGGCTTGTCATTTCTTGGAGCAGTTCATGGAGTAACAAGTGGTACTTTGTTGACTTTGAAAGGATGCTCATCAGTTACCGAGTGTTTGCTTTCATGTGTGGAAGCTTGTTATGTTTTCAAGAATTCTTGATGTGGGCAAACAGCTGCTTTAACATAACTACTTTTTTAGCAATAATCAAACTGTATTTGCTGAACTTTTAGCAAAAAGGTAAAGCTGAGGCGAACAACTAAGATAACCAAGTGACTATTCTGCTGAAGCCATCTAAAGCCATGCAGAGTATCATAAGGAAAGCAGTCTTACAGTCTTTAATATGTACATTGCATCTAATAAGTAGTCTCCAATTTAGAATGTTTTTCACTTTAGAATCTCTTTTCTAAGAATTTGCTATTCTGTCAAGTATTGTTAGGGACGCAAGAATATTTCCAAGGTTTATGTTGACTTCCAGAGGTGATGGCCTGCTTATGTTGTTGCAGTACCAATATTTGAAAGATGACTGTCAGAATAATTGTGCTAACATTGAATTTGGACTTTTTTAGCAGGGTTAAAAAATTATGTTTGCCTTTATATGGTTATAGAGACCAAAGAGCACAATCTACTTCTGTCTTCCCAGTCTGCCCCCATTTTCCCAGTGTATCTGGCATACCTATTGTGGCAAAAGCTTTCATATTTGCTGTATAAAGCAAACTGTCTGTCTGTAAGCTGTGCCTGTCATACGAATTTCTGAATCTGTAGAGGCTCAGTGGCATTTCATTGCTGCTGTTCATTTCATAGTGAAAGATGTTTCCCTGAACAGCATCTTACTCTCACAGTCCCTGTCTCACAATGTGATCATTGGCCGGTATTTTACCAGTGCTCTCCATGCATCAGAACTTAGCTAAACTGAGGGCTCAGTAGGGTACAGATGATCATTTTAATTAACAATAGCTAAGTATATTTATAGTATATTTAATGGTTGCTTGGAGTGATAGCACTGAATGTCCAACCTATTGTCTTTTTTGTCAGTCTGTATGTTTCACAGCTTTGTCAAAATTGCAGGGTAAGATGAGCATGCGGAACATATTGAAAAAATACCAATCTTGATTAAGGCTCTAGCCTTTCTTCTGCCTATTGAAATGGCTAATTGCATGCCTTGGTGTCTTTTCTCTGGTCAGGCATGTTTCCCACTGCAGGCCCATTAGGAAGGTTGCAGAGTAAAATAATATTCTTAGCTTGTAGCTTCAAGAATACCTATTTTGTCTTTGTGCTCTTCCACTGCATCAATGCAGTTTCTTCAGTTTTTTCATAAATCCTTTCACAATTCAGTGCTGTCTTTGCCATCAGACCTCTGAATTTTATTGAGCTCTCGATATATGGCACTGTGTTTGGTCTGCTAGTGAAGCAACTTGTGTCATATGCTTGTTCGTTTTTCCCTCAAGCGTTTCTCTGTTCTGTGCTCTAAATGTTCTTTATATCTTACGGACTTGCAAGAAATATAGCATTACAGAAACAGTTTGAGAATCAGTATTTTTTGATGCACAAAGATGTATTAATAGTTTGCCTTATATTGTGATATATGCAGCTTTAAATTTTTAAACCATCTCCAAACAGGATTTAAGTATCCAAAAGTATTGATAATTCAAAGCTTCCTCTCTTCCTGTTTTAAAAATAAAGTAAGAGTTAAACTTTGCAAGGGTCTTTCTTTTTGTAGAAATTATTAGAATAATCCATGTAGAAATACTGAAATAACAAATTACTTCATCCTAAGTAGTAAATGCAGAATGCCAATTCATATATAAAGTAAGCTTCTTACATGTTATGAATAATTACTGGTGAAAAATCTAGATATAAA
Source organism: Bucorvus abyssinicus (assembly GCA_009769605.1). Taxonomy (NCBI): domain Eukaryota; kingdom Metazoa; phylum Chordata; class Aves; order Bucerotiformes; family Bucorvidae; genus Bucorvus; species Bucorvus abyssinicus. The sequence continues at coordinate 29,594,134 of CM020026.1, forward strand.
AATGTGCAGAGCATCAAATGGTTTATATCAGATTATCAGGGTGGAAATGACGTAATTCTGTCTGAGAGCTACTGCAGATATGAGGGAGTAACCAAAATTTATTGTAAAAGTTTATACTGCCATTAATAATTGTTTTGTAGTATACATTTAACATTTAAACTTAAATTTACTCTTTAGATCAGAATATTCAGGCAGCCTGTATCCCACAGACCATACGAATGTTGTCAACATAGTGGCAAGTCAAGGAAATTATCAGTCTTTACAGTCCAGCTGGTTTTTTTGCTATTTCTGGCTGCTTTCCTTAGAAGAATTTTAGGTTTTGGCAGTATAATGAACAGCATACTATTGCATTCAGATATTTTTTTTTTTTTTTGTTAACTCATGTTGTCTGTAGCTCTGAAGTGAAACTGTGTTGAGCATTTTGTTGAAGGCAAAACCCTGTAAAAATGCTTTTTTAAAGAATTAGAGTGTTTTTCATTGCAAATGTATTTAAACAATGAAGTATTTTTTCCTGCTCCAATTCCTGCTCAAAAGGTCTTTTGTACTCCTCCTTTGACAATTGGCAAATTGCTGTCTTAAGCTTCTGCCAAAGCTTTCTGGGTCAGGCATACCCCAGACATTGTAGGCAGGACAGTCTGAACATAGCTGTCAAGTGAAGCCACTGGTTTTATAACTCGATAGTGTTCAATACAGCATCAGTAACACACTTCACATTGTCCAGTGGATATTTATATTAATTATACTGTTAATGTCTCTTCATGACAACATGGAGTTCAGTGAATATTGTTCTCATATTATAGATAATGAAGTGGAACTCAAAGCAAGCGAGTTATTGAAGGCTATGTTATCATTGGCTAGCAAAGCAGATAAGCAGAAAGTTGGAAGTCTGCTGTACTGTAAGTCCACTAGAGAGTGCTGTTTCCAGTTAAATACTGCAGCTCTTGCTTTTCATTAGCAGGATGCATTCACTGAGCTTCTGGAGAGACAGAACAATCAGGGCATTAAGAATAGTAGTAGTTATTTACTACATCAGAGTTGGCAAAAAGCAACGGAGAAGCATGGCCCTTCTCAATTCTCATTGCTGGTTACCTATAAAGATTGTGTGACTTCCTTCTTCTTAAGCATATTATCTCTTAGATTAAGATAATATACTTAATTTTTCAAAAGTATTATATTATAGTGGTTGTGCTGAGTATTCATTAGAAATGGTATCTTACAAAGCATAAGTAGGAGCATTTTTATTTCTCAGCAGAATGAATTTATGGAACTTATTTCAAAGCTGCTGTTCCATCTGTACTCAGAAAAACGCAGCAAAGCACAGTATAGAATATAAGTTAGTGAATGACAACTTTGTAACTAACATTTTAAATACAATGATTTTGAAGGACAAAACATAAAAATAGTAGCATCTAAATATAAAGTTGGAAGCATCCTTTTTCCCTGTTTTTCTGAACTGTACTTTAAAAGCCAATGAGTTTCAGAGGTAATTTTGTTTTCTCTTTGTTTTTGTTTTCTTGTTATCCCAAAGCAAAGCCATTTGACCACATAAAATCATATTTCAGCAAATCTTTACACAAAATATTTTTTTTTTTCAAGAAGATTTAGACAGTCTTTTTTGTGTATATCCTGGCTCTGTACAATCTTTGTAATCAGTATTTAAATGAGTGCCAGAGACCTTTATTAGCATCATGGAACAAATGCAGAGTTTGCTCAGAATTAACTTTTATGTGAAAGGGGAAGATTAAAAAATGTCATTGGAGGATGCTGATAAATGTCTCTGTTTTCATGCCTAAGTAATATTGCAGTTTTCATATGGTATCTGATTTTGTTCTTTCTAATACCCACGTCTTTTTCTTTAGTCACCTTTCCGCACCTTGCAGGTTCTGCTCCTTCATGGTCTAGTCTTATGGACACCAGCAAACAGTGGGATTACTATGCACGAAGAGAGAAGGATAGGGAACGTGAGAGAGAACGGTCTCGAGATAGGGATCGCGACCGGGACCGAGACAGAGACCGAGATCGAGAACGTACCAGAGACAGGGAAAGGGACCGAGATCACAGTCCAACTCCAAGTGTGTTCAACAGGTTAGTGAAATGTCTAAGCATGCTATAACTCTGCTCAAAACCCTGGGTCTGTGTTAAATAGTGTACTTCAACATTAAAGTTTAGTGTTCAGCTGTATATTCCAAAGAGCTAGAGGGCGTGGCTTCCTCCCCTTCCCCCTTTTCTCTTGGAAACTGTGATTAAATTTCTAAATGTAAAACAGAAGTGTGAAAATGACAGTATACGTCCGAACTGGTTATAGTGCCTTACAGGTTAAAGTTGTGATTTAACCCTGTGTATGAGTGACATAGCCACCTCTGTTTCACATCAGTAGATCTAGAAAAACCTATAGAAGTACTAAATGAATCTTACTTGTCAATTTGGTGCTAAGACCAATGTGCTGCAACATTTGACCTCAATTAATGGTGTTGTTAGCTGCTAAAATGGTTAGTTTGGTCATTAGCACTGGCTGGGAAATAATCTGTCCTATCTTTTCTAGAACTATTATTCAAGGTTAAGAATTATTTGGTTTTGGTTTGGTTTTTTTTAATTTTCAGGCAGATTATGAAAATAATAGCAGATAACTTTATTTGGCTTTCAACTCTCTAATTGTTTTATAAAAAGAAAAAAGCTGCAACTGTCCTGTCGTTCACTTGCACAAGTGAAAACTTTTAATGTTGAGCTCACTATGACTTCATAGAGCAGAGGTCTATTGGCTTGCCAGATTTATCTAAATTTACTTTGCTCATTACTTGATAAGTATTTTGGGGTAAACATCCTGATGCGTTTCTAAGTGTTTTTTATTAAGTTTCAATTTTTGCAGGATATACATGTTAGCTATTAGGTGTATCATTTTTACCAGTGGTTCTGTGCTGTGGTGGGCATGAGAGCACCCAGGGTTAACATTACTTCAGTTGAGAGAGATTTTTTTGCATGATGATTGTTAGGTGCGTGCAAGATAGGGGCTTTTCCCTGTATGCTGATGTGGCGATGTCCTCTCCCGTGTACATGTGCTATGTTCCAGGGTCAGTTTCTGAGAACTCAAGACCAATCTAAACATCTGTTTCTTAAACAGCTTGATTGAAGGCCAGAAAGAAGCCTGGTCATTCAGGGGTGCTTGAAATGAACCTTAATAGCTTCCAGGCCTCAAGAAATCTCTGTCCTGCTGCCAGAGTTATCTGTAAGGGAGGGGGAAGAGCAGGCCTCGACTTTTTTATGTGACTAAATTATTCACCATCTGTAGTAAAGCTGTTGCTACATGGCTGTATAAGAAAATGGGAGGCCCTTAACTAGTAAAAGTAGGTTTGGGAGTTGCAGAGAAGGTGGGAGAGGCTTAAGACAGAACATGCAGACATAATATTTTTTGAGGTTTATTTTAAATTCTGTGCACTTAACAAAATAAAAAGAGCTATGAGGAAGAGAATGTCAGCTATTTTAGAGACTGCACGATGCATTACTTTTTTTATTTAAATTCTCTTTATTCAAGCAACACTGTGGTGGCATTTGGAGTAAGCATCACCTTTAACTTTTTACTTCTCAGAAATTACTGCTTTCAATGTTTTTAGCAATACTTTTCCAGATAAATAGACTGTATTTTTGCTATATTATTTCTTAAAATTATAAGAAAATGGGAACTATTTTTATTCTATTAGTATAACCCAAATATGATTTAAAAATTAACCTCAGCTGTCTTTATATTCTGTTCTACCTTAACCCCACTATCTGTGCATGAAATTGTGTGTTGTTGCAATATATCTCACTCTGCCCCCTTGAGAAGATGCTGTTCTTTTTGGATGGTTGTCCCTTCTGCAAAGACTATGTTTTTGTTTTTTGTTTTCATAGTTTCAGGTCAATTAGTTACCACTAAAAATGTAAACTTTGCCATTTGATTGATACCTTAGCATTTTGTGGTTCTTGCTTAGCAATTTGAAACAAAACCCAACAACTGTATTTCTAAGGTCTTGGAACCCAATAATCCCATGCAGCAGAGCAGACGAGGGTCTGTGTGGTTAGAAAGCAGCTTTACAGGAAAGGACTTGGTGTCCTGGTGGACAACAAATTGAACAGGACTTGGCACTCAATGTGTGATAGAAATCGAAACACATCAAGCTGCGTTAGAGTGTACCCTACAGATGGAGAATGACATTATTCCCCTTATTTGGCACCTGATACATTGTGCAAAGTACTGTGCCCAGCTTTGGGACCCTCAATATGAAAAAGAAGGCATTGACAGACTAGTGAGAGAGTCTAGTGGGGGGAGGTCTGACAACGCAGTTAGCAGGGCTAAGGGGATGGAGTCTATTTAGCTTGAAAGGGGAAGGATGAGGAGGGTTCTTAAAGGCTATTTTCAACTACCTAATGGGTGATCATAGAGAATATAGAGCTGGGTTCTTTTTTAAGGTGTACAGAGAAAGGACAAGAGGCAATAGTTAAAAGTCACAGCAAGGGAAATTCCAGTTTGGGGAGTGGGGTGGGTGGTAGGGAATAAACACAAAAGGAGTGATCAGGTGGTAAGGCAGGTTTTGAAGACAGATTGTGGAATCTCCAGCCTTGGAGATAATCAAAATTTGACTAAATAAGGCCCTGAGCAAACTGACCAGACTTCCGGCTTAGCCCTGTGTTGAGGAGGGGTTAGCCCAAGTAACCTTCACAAAGTCCTTTCTAGCCTAAATCCTTCTGTGATTCTTTGTGGAAGCGTTTTGGAATAGAATCATGGAATGGTTTGGGTTGGAAGGGACAAAAAAGATCATATAGTTCCAATCCCCCTGCCATGGGCAGGGACACCTTCCACTAGGATCAGATTTCTCAAAGCCCCATCCAGCCTGGCCTTGAACACTTCCAGGGAGGTGTCATCTGCAACTTCTCTGGGCTATCTGTTCCAGTGTCTCGCCACCCTCACAGTAGAGAATTTCTTTCTAATATCTAAACTCAATCTACCCTCTTTCAGTTTGAAACTGTTACCCCTTGTTCTATCACTACACTCCCTGATAAAGAGTCCCTCCCAGTCTTTCCTGTAGGCCCTCTAAGTACTGGAAGGCTGCTGTAAGATCTTCCCAGACCCGTCTCTTCTCTAGGCTAAACAACCCCACCTCTCTCAGCCTGTCCTCATAGGGGAGGTGTTCCAGCCCCCTGATCATCTTTGTGGCCTTAATACATGGGAAAGTTTTTTGAATACAAGTGTCAGAAGTTAGACATCTCTACCAAAAGTGAGACTTCCTGATTTGTGAAGTTAGTAGCTTGTAGTCTGTTTTGGGAAAGTAACCAAAAGTATGGAGAACGTAGATTTTATGGGTTGGACTGGTTTTGGGCTTCTTTGCCAGGAGAACACTGGTGACGACAGGTCCTTTTCTACAGGTCAAAGACTGTAGTGCTCTCAAGGCTGTCCCTGGAAGGCTCTGATAACTGTAACATAAGTCCAAATACAAAACGTGGAGGAGATCACTGGTGTAACGTTGGGTTCATGGCATTTATTCCTGATCCTGAAAGCTCCCAGCATACTGGACTTTGCAAACTGTTTTTTTTTTTCTTTACTTACAGAAAGGTTGCTTATTTTCAGACACACTCACAAGCTGTCATGGTTCCTTAGTAGTTTGCCAAAATAAGGTTTAAAAAGGAGTATCAATAAGATTTTTAACCTTTTCTAGAGTGTTTTGAAATAGTTGTGTAACAGAGCGAATGCAAACTGGGTTAACATTAAAGGTTTTGGATCTCAGCTTTGAAACCAAGCTGTAAGTCTACAAGTAGCCATCTAATTTATTACACAAGCTCATCAGAAGGCAGTGTTAGGCATTCAAATTTTAACTTTGTAATTAGATACTGATGATCAAAATGTTAGTTCTGGGAGTAATCTTAGGAGTAAACTATAGCTGAATTAGTTGTACCATTTTCTATCCCTGCCAGCCTGCAGGAATGTAAGGTTCCTAAAATGTTATGACTAGTGGCACTTTAAAGGTGTGTTAGCACAAGAATCCCATGTATAACAACAACTGAAAATTTCTATTAAAATCGGACTTTATCTTTGGTTATAACTTTTAATAGATTCCAGAGCCTAATTGTAATTTAATTTTAACATTATTCTTTTTATATTTTTGTATTTGAAACCTGAGCTTTATAACTAGACTACACTAGGCACATACTGTCTTTATAGTGCTGCTTTATTACACACCAGGTTAAGACACACTTCAACCATAGGTCAAATGAAGACTGCAAAACTAACTGCTGTGTAAGCTGGGCTAGTCTTCTCTGCAGTATGACTTGTCCTAGAAACTGCAGGTGATATCAACCTTCATCTTTCTGTGACATTTGAAAAGAAAAGTCTTCTAATTGTTGGGTTTCCCCTTTCCCTGAAGCCTTGAGTTAGTTTCTCATGAGAATAAATGCTCAGTAGAAGGGAACTTAGGTGGTAAATGTCTCTTCTACTCTTCCCTCTTTCCTCTGTTAGTAGAGGGGTAAAACATGGTAACTGGTCAATACAGATAGAAACAGGTTAAAGGCTTAGGACTTGAGGTTGCAGCACTCTAATTTGGGATTTATTTTCTCCCTTCTCCCCACCCCCAACTGCTTTAGTTTACCTGTAGATGACTTCCAGTCATGCCTTCCAACTGCAACCATTGTGTGATTCTGTGATCCATCACAAATGTACTTTGCAGGTTTTGATAAGCTTACTCTCAGATCTGTAGTTATAAGTGCATTATAAAAATCTTATAAATGTTATAAATTTTGTAATTGTACAGGCACTAGTCAATGCAGTCATATTATTCAGTGTAAATCATAGCTTTGAGTTCCTTAGTAATAGCTGTAGTCTTCCTGATTTTGATGTGTGAATATTTTTAATGTCCTCTGCATGGTTTTTGATGCTTATCTACAGTGTCTTAAGTTGCTAATTTTTGAAATTTACATCATTATATAATCATACAGAGTTTCATAGAAAGACTAGTGCTGTTGCTTCAGGCATTTTCCCTTCTCTTTCTGAGTTTTTCTGTATAGCTGTACTAATCACTAATGTAATGTCTTTATTTGAGAAATGGTCACAGGATCCAAGTTATGGCAGATAAAATTGTTTTGATGTGATTTCTCACGTCCCGCAGCAGTGAGAACTTTCTTAGGCTTGAGCTGTTCTCCTTGTGTGATCTGTCTGACCTGTTCTGCTGCTGTCAGGGATGTCAGGATGAGGCTTCCTTTTATGGTAAACATTGGCAAAGACAGAAAGCATGAAACACTTGGCTTTTGTCAGCTTAATAGTACCTGAATTGTTAACTGTTTTAATTACTGCTTCGAAAGGCCTGGTAACATTGTGCCTTTCTTCAGGACTTGGTAGGGATCCTCCAAAATATGCTTACTTCATGTAACTATGCTTACTTATATATCACTTCATGTGATATATAAGTAGTTACAGTAAGTTTATTTGTATTGAAGTCTCATTGTTAAATGATGCTGGACACAATATCTGGGTAGGATTTTCTTGGTAGAGAAATGATAAAATGAGCAGGCCTTTTTAAGCTATGCTAACGGACTGTTAGCTAACTGTATGAGAGATACTGCTCTTATCCTTTTTTTTTAAATTTCACTAAACCCTTATAACAGTCTTTTTCATCAAGTCAAAATATGAAAATACATTCTTAAGTAAAGCCTTTAAATTCTTGTACAGCCTGTAATATTTAGGAGTTTACCAGCATTGTGGCAGGGCAGCACTCGTAATCCAAGAGAAGGAGTGGAAGTAGAGACAGCATTGGCACTAGAGAGAAATTAATTTTAAAAGCAACCCAAAACATTGAGTATACTTTACTGTTGGTCCATTTGCACCTAGCTTTTCCTTTCTTGAAACTGATGTAAGGAAATAGATAGCTGTACCAAAATTTAATTTAATATACCCAAATGGTATAATAGTCAGAAAGTGTGCTGATAAGTGTTGGGCATTACACACACTGATCTGAAAACATTACTAAAGTTTATGTAGGGTTGTACTTTGTTTGCAACTAGATACAGGTTTAAGCTAACTGCTTGATAACTCCTGTATTAACTTAATGTGACAGTGTTTTGTTCTTTTTTCCTTCCATTTTTATTGAACAATCTCCTTTCAAAATTGCATTAACCACAGAAGTTTAGTGTGTAAAGTGAAGAGCTTTTATGTCCTTTTAGCATGTCATGACTCTCTTTTAGAAATCCAGTAGATACATTAAGGTTTTTCTGTCATTTATCTTGAGAGTATGTAAGAATTTCTTTTTTTTAATGTATATACTGCTTGGTATTACTGTCCTGAAAATATCTTCTTTGTTTTTTTAATCAGTGATGAAGAACGATACAGATACAGAGACTATGCAGAAAGAGGCTATGACCGCCATAGAACAAGTAGGGAGAAAGAAGACCGACACAGAGACAGGAGACACAGAGAGAAAGAAGAGACTAGGCACAAGTCATCTCGAAGGTTTGGATTTTTTTTTTTAATAGGATACAAAAGACTTGACTGGTTTAAAAAAATAAACTTTTAAAAGAACCCCAAACAAACCAGAGTTTTGTGGAAAGACTGTAAACACTTAGATGTACTCGTTGGAACAAGTCTGCCATATAAAATGTAGACAGATAAAAAGCCATGCTGGCCCTGGGTAACTTCATATTGAATGATATATGCGACAGTCTTAGCTAGTGAACAGAAATTATGAATTTGGGGAAAGAAGTGTAAAAGTGGTGGGTCAGAAAGAGGTGGAGTGAAGCTGACGTTCAGCATCATTAATGTAAGAGCTCAACAATGATTCTTAGCAAGTAAAATAACTGTGATGGTCATTTGATAGAAATTGTTCAACTTAGTCTCTAAGTTAGAAATAAATGTTCAGTCTAGGGAGCAGGGTCAATAAGAACATTAAACCATTAGGGGATGCCAACAGGGATATGACATTATTAAACGTATTGCTATTAGAATATGGGTTACAAATGTGAAAAGTCATTCCAGTTTCCCAAAATGTACAGGATGGGTGGATATACGAACCATTCCGTGAAAAATTCAGTTTGGTGCTGACATCCAAATACTATATGGGTCGGAACAGGAGCAGTTGCCAGTTTTCAAATATGTATGTGAAAGCTGGCTTTTTTGATACTCTGTAATTAAATGGGGCCTGAAGTGTCATGCAATTGTTTGAGGTATATTTTTTTTCTCTTTCTAGTAACAGCAGACGTCGTCACGACAGTGAAGAAGGAGACAGCCACAGAAGACACAAACACAAAAAATCCAAAAGAAGCAAAGAAGGAAAAGAAGCTAGTGGTGAACCTGCACCTGAACAGGAAAACACTGAAGCTGCCCCTGTGGAATAGGCTTGTGTGATTTTTGCCTACTTGCATATGTATTAGTGCCAGAAATAGATTACTATAAATCTTGTTATTTTTCTGGGTATTAAAGTAATTTGCTCTTAATCTTGTTCTGTTAGTTTGAAATCAAAGGTTACTTTGATTTTTTTGAAAATAAAAGGATGAATTTTTCATGTTAAGATTCCTGAACTGACTTTGTCTTAAGAAACAGTGAGAAAACATCTTTCAGCTAGAGGCTTATGCTCTTACAATATACATAGGGCTTAAGTTCTTTGTATTAAATTGTCTCCTCTTTTCATAAGCCAGTGGGAAGGTCATTCTTTTACTTTAGAAACAGTGTGCTGTCATTATTATATACGAACATCTGGAACAGTGTGGGTTTAGTATAGCTTTTGGAGTTCACATTTGAAAAGGTCATCCTTTACTACAGAGACAGTCAGGAATTGCAGACTCTTCAAGAGCCTTGTACTAAGGTGAAACAAAAAAAAATCAGGGAAACTGGGAAAGATGCTGATGGCTTTTAGTCTGAGGGAACACTGAGTGTGGTGATCATACTCTTGGCAATTACATATGGTTTGTGTGGGTGCATAAGGGTGAGTTAAGCTGGATAATCATCCCTGCTGCTTTTCAGTGGCTTAAGAGAAAGTTCATTTTAGTCTTTGTTCTAGGGGAACAGCTGTCCTTAACATGATAGAGATTAACAAACATATCCTCTTCCCACTGCTAGCTTGTGAGGAAAAAAATAAAACTTTGGAATGTGGGTATTTTGCAGAGAAAGGCAAAGAAGTATTTTAAGAAAAATACAAGACCATCATCACTTTCAGATTTACTCCATCCAGAACAGTATCAAGTGTGATTGGCATGGCAGTCCTGCAAAAATTGTACTGCCCTCTCAGAGTGCTCTTTAGAAGACTTACTTCATGTATTAACAGGGTGCAGTGTACTTCCTTATAAACAATAATTCTATATAAAAATCCTAGATTTAGTAGTAGGAATCAAAACATTCTGGGGAAACTAGGTTTGGATGAAAATTATGTCTTTACAAGTACACAGTTACAGTTATTTTTAATTATTTTAGAAATTTAATTCACAGTTTTACAGACTAACAAACAGTACTTGAAAGTCTTGAAAATACCAGCTCCATGCTGACCATGAAAAGGTATGCATAATCAAAGTGCTATTATTGTGTTAGATAAAAACCTTCACCTGATTTTTACAACTAGAAAAATGGCAAGAAATTTTTCCATAAGTTACTCAAGGATTTATTTTGTAAATCAAAATAAAGTGGGTGAGCAGAAGCTGCTGCTCCTTAAATTTCATTATTATTATAATGCTTTAAATATATATTAAAAAAAACAAACAAACAAAAAAACTTAAGAACACGGGAGAGGAAAAACTTAAGTCTGTAGCTTAAGTCACTCAAGTGATTTTCTGACAGGTGTCTCTGCTTTGCCTAAACTTGACTTTTCTTGACATGCAGGTTGAAATTTCACAAACCTTTTCTTTATAAACACATACTTGACCCGCCCAAAAAGACTGATGTTCCTTTTTTTTTGTTTTTTTATGTGTTAAATTACTTGTCTCACTCTCCATGAAGACTTGTTTTATAAAAAAGTGCCAGGCCAGGACACAATTGTGAGAGTAATTTTTCCTTTCAGTTCTTTGAGCATCCTTGCCAAGCAGGCATGCATCATTCCTGATGTGTTCCTGCCATTGACAGCAAGGAGGATGTCACCGCATCTGAAAAAACAAAGGCAGATATGAGAGAACAATTAAACAAGATGACTTCTTATCTTAAATGTTCGCAAATGCCAAATCATGTCCTTAATCTGGGAGGAAGGGGTAGAAGTGTGAGTATTACTATTTCTTCTCTGTAGTAGTTAATTATCATAATTAACTACTGTTCATGGATAAGGGAGTAAAGCAGGTGAGAATACCACTTCTTTTCGTACAACTTTATAATTAATTAGACATATTTGAAAGAAAATAGGATATAGTTCTTTCAGATGGGAATGATACGTGTTTTGAACAAACTGTTTTAAGACTCCTTTATTTAAGTTTGCTCCATAATTCTGGATTTGCTCTCATAAATTGTATTGGCATTTTCAGGGAAGGTTTTTGGTTGGTTGGGCTTTTTTTGAGCTGGGGATGTAGGAGAGCTGCTCTGTGCTGGCATGCTTTGTTCTACCCCAGAGATAACAGACTTATCTTTTTTACTTAGTCACATACTAGTGATTGGTAGACTTCTGAAAACATTCTACTGTGAAGTCAAATATTCAGGACACTTATGTCCTATTTCCAGATCTGTCATAGTTAGTTCTGTGTCAATGGGTCCTTTTTTTTTTGTCCTTACACTGTCTTCATAAAAACTTGTTTTAAAAAAACCGACAAAAATGAAGGAGATAGATCATTAGATAGTTATCATTACCTAATTCTGCCATCATTATATGCTGGTGTTCCCCCAACAATGGATTTGATGAAGAATGGTTTGTTCCCAGTATTTTCTTCATAACCTCCTACGATGCTGAAGCCAAGACTTCCAGATGTATTTCTTCGTAATACGATTTCTTTGCAGCTGTACAAATACCTGAAACAAACCAGTCTAATTAAATGTCTTATGGTTAACTTTAGATTCTGATGAATCATTAATGATGAATCTGCCTTTTCATACACCCATAGACTGTTTTGAAGATGCAAAATGGCACAGAAGTCCCACTGTATTAGACACCTATGCTTCCATTCTGTTCTTGTAGTGCTGCTTTCCACAACCAGTTGTCCTGGAAGTAAAATTAATAGGTAATCCTGGGGTTAAAATATTAAATAAATAGTTTTTTAAATAGGGTAAGAATTTATGCAAATGATCTAGTTGCAATTCAAAGTCATGGAGTAAAACACTTAACTGAGACTGGATTTAATACTTGTAAACTGTCATTCCAGAAACTGTATTTCACCTACCTCATACAGTCTAGTGACTTGTTTTATCTTCTAGATAAGAACCTATGTCTGATTAACTGTGTCAGAGGTGGTCAGGCATTTAATACTGGGGTGCATATCAAAGCTAAACAATTCCAAGGCCAATGAAATGAGCCAGAATTACAAAAATCACAGAGGTGACACAAAGAAGAGTTTCAGTGAAAGACGGGACCCTGAGTTTTTATTGTCAAGTAATGTGTTAAGTCACAGCATGGAAGGTGAGAGACGCCTATCCATGTCAGTTAGTGCTTTGGAGTCCTGAGACTGCTGTCACTATAACGGTTAACACAAGATTTTAGGGTAAGAAAGCTGAAATCTGCTTCTCCCCCTTTGTCTTTCGAATGTGTTTTATGATGGTGTAAGTGGAGTCAAAGCTTAGATGAAACAAGGAATGGGGGAAAACAAGAGTAGTAGGGTTATTAGACTCATACACTGTGCCTATTACTCTGAGTGCATTGATTCCAATACCTGCTTTATTTCTTTTTTTTAACCAAGCCAGAAAAAAAAAAATGAGTGTCATTAGTTACGGAGCAAAAGAAATTTCTGTCCTTAGTACTTAACCCACTCATAATTATTGGTTTACCCAGAAATGATTGAAGGACCTTAAAATCCTTTTTCTATTCCAAATCTGAAATTACAGGCTGGTTTACAGTAAGCAACTGTTACAAGCTCTATTCAGAGACTCTTAAGGTTTCTAAGAAACAGCTGATGCTTATTCTGTAGAAGAATAAATAACTCTTATCTTAAAGACCAAAATGTCTAGCTTTTTAAAAATTTTATTTGTCAAATAATGCTTTTGCTGCATTTCACAGCAGGATTTTATAGTAATACTAGATTAGTCCCCCGGGACCTACAAATATTCACCTGCTGCCAGGATGGTAGGTATATAATATTTGCACAAGTATTCACTGGCTGCTAATGTAAGAAACAGGTGACATTTGCCTCTTTCCTCAGCAGCCAGGCTTTATTACTTTACCATCTGTGGACTTCTTCAATGTGTAAAATCACTTAAACCCTCTATGTTTGATGGTACTTATCAAGGTCTTGACCAAGCAATGCCAGGATTCAGCCCTTAGTGCTATTACCTAGTGTTGATTTTGGGAAGCAGGGGTCTCTGCTGCCCGGTGCTATGCTCACTGCTCACATTGCTGAAATTGAAAGGTGATCAGCTAAATCCTAACACCGTAGGAAGGAAATAGCCGAGCAGGTAAAGACAGGAGAAGAAAATGCAGTGAAGACAAACAAGGCTTACATGCATTCTGTACATACAGCCTGTAAGGTTATCAGTTACATGGTCTCCATTGGTCCAGAAAGCTTAAATACATATTTGCTGTCAAATTGTATGCTAAATTTAAGTAAACCAGCATACTAGCATTAGGATTGTTCTCTCTGCCAGAGCAGAGGGAACACATGGGAAGCAAGGAGCAGCAGAGAACACCTATTCTGTTCTGACTCCAAGCCTCTGTGCTGCCTTTTGCCTCACCAAAGGATGGGGTGTAACCTGCTGAGAGAACAAGGCAGTGGAGACCAGGAAGGCAGTAGGAGAGGTGTTGGAATGAAGCTGAATATGGAAAAAGGGGAGAAAAGGGTTTTTCCCACAGTGTTTACATGTTTGTCATCTTTGGTTTCCAATACCCAAATTCATAATTAAACATTTTAAGTTAAATTCCGTTTTGCTCACAACCACAACAGATGAGTGATTTCCCTGTCTTTCCTTTGACCCATGAGTTTTCTTGCTCTTATTCTTCCTATTTTCTCTTGTCCTGCTGGAGGTATTGAGCTGCGTGGGTGCTTGGTGCAGGCTGGTTCCAACCCATCACACTGGCCATAGCTGGAGATTGACTCTTGACAGAATAGGAGTGGCTAGGTGGTGTTTAAGCCTTTGAAGTGGTGTTTGGTTATCTGCATCCTATGGGATAGAGGGTATAAACATGGCAGTGCACCATCCATAAGTGATTCATTGGTGCTGTCAGAAATGTGAAGAGGATGCTGGGAGGCATGGTGCACAAAGCTGAGCTACACGTAACGCAAGTACTGCTTGCTCAAAAGTTTAGTTCACAAGCAGAGGTGCCTGCTCAGCCTGAGCAAAGAGCAGCCCAAAGGAAGTTAGTTCATTTCAGTCTGTTTAGGGTCATATAGTAATAAAGACAAGCTAGAAAGCACCACAGACAGAAAATGAAATGCGTGCTTGTGTCATCTGAAGATGCTTAGTGTGTTTGAGTAGATTGCTTCTCTGCGGTAACGAGAGCCCCAGACTGTGTGTTTCACCCAGTCAAACTGCCATAACCCACTAAACTGCAACCAGTCCAAGAACTGACTTCTGCCTTGGAAGAGAGCGGCTCTCAAGTCATCTGCCTCTATCTGTTAATACTCCAAAAGCTGAAGACAAGAAGTAATTTATGTGTGAACTTGCCTCAGATTCAAGATTTGAGGATAAACAATGTCTAGACACAGGGTCCTATCGTAAGAAATGCTACAACTGAGCATCAGTTACTGATGCACGAGGAATTTAAAAATGCCTGTTTTACATTTAGTTAAACGTACAGTTCCCCGCTGTTTTTTGCGAAGGGGGAGTATTCTCTGGAAATGAAAACCAGCCAGACTTCAGGGGAACTGCAGCAGTAACAGGTATGAAAAGCATGACTCCTTTCCCTGTTACTGTAGACAAGTGACAGTGGAGTAGAGTAATATCTGAGAAGTGCTCCCATCAAAGCCCTACAGCCATGATGGTGTTAACTTGGGGGAGTTTCTGTCCTAATTCCATGTTTTATGTCCAGTTCTACCCCTGGTTTGCAGAATGATTTTGGCCACCTCCCGTCTCTCTCATCTCACTTGCCAGATGAAGAAAAGCACTCTTGTGAAGTACTAGTGTTTGTAAATGTTATGACAGGATGATATATAAAGTATCTTTAAGTGCTAGCTGGGGGAAGGAAATGTGAGGAGAGCAAAGAAAGGAGAGCAGGAAACCAAGCAAGAGTAGAAGAAACATGATGGGGCTGGGGAAATGCTTTTCATCTGCTGCTCCACATTGTTTCCTTTTTTGCATGCTTCACAACAACATTTCACTCCGATAATAAAGGAGACCTGTCTTCCTCAACAACAAACAACTAAATTAGCTACCCTGAAATAAGTCTTCAGGCAGGAATGCTTAAGGTCCTGCATCACTGTTTCCTCCCACTGCCCAGCCCGCAGCCCCTCCGCTCGCATGTGGGCCAAGTTTTGACAGGCATCAGATGCACATGTGCATCTATTTTATAATCACCACATATTGGATTGTACTACAGAAAGAACAGAGGACTTGTTTGTGTTTTATCAAGCCATATAAAAGTGACCAAAGCCAATTTTAAGATCTCACAAGGAAAGGGCTGAAATTAAAGTGAGATCCACAAAAGTTAGATTATGCAAGATGGCTTTTCCAAAGCTTTGAGCTTCGGTGTGAGGAGTCAGATGATGTGCCTGATTCCGCTGCTACTAACCTGATTCAGAAAAATTGTGTAATTCCTGAACTCTCAATATTTGCCTCTCTTCTCGGTGTTCATCTCTGTAACTTGTATGCAGTGCTTGGGAAATGGGCAAGTTCTGTGCTAGTTTGGAGAATTGGGCATTTGCAGTATACCAGCCTCAAAAGTGAGGAAGGTACTATTAATCATATAACTATTGTTAATGTTAGCCTGTTTTCTAATTCATCAGTCATGGACAGAGGTCTGTAGACATCCTCGAGTGTTTAGCTCAACTCAACATATTTTATGGGACCATCCTGCACAGGATTTTCATCAAAAACTCCATGTTTTTAGAACACAGAAGGAAAGACCTTCTTCTCCCCTCAGTTTCCTGAGCCTGAACATCCCCCTCTTTAAGTCATGATGTCAGGCTGTCTCAGTGCTCCCTGCCTTGCTTGCTGTGAACAAATACTTGCACTGCACTCCCATGGCTCGTCTAGAGCCACGTTTTTCCCTTCTTGACAGAATTTTAAGAAACCACCATCCAGTGGCTTTTTTAAAAAATTGTGCCTGTTCCTGGCTAACCAGTTTTACTGCTTTTGCTATTTGTTCAGTTTTTCTTGTGTAGGGGTGCCCCATGCAGTGCAAGTACCTTGCATAATCCTGCATAATCATGATTTTGACATTTCTACTTTTCCATCAGCTGTACCAAACATTCATAGACTAACATATCTTAGAGTGGTCCCTCTGGTAGATGGTTTTAATTAAAGAAAGTGAATTTTCACCATCATGCCCCATAGTTGCACATCAGGCACCTTTGCCATGATTGACCTGTCAGATGTCTATTTGTACAGAGAATTTTCTCTAACAGTCTGGAAAACGTTGTGAGACTAGTGGCAATACCTTGAGATCTAGTGGGATATGATCCCTGCCAAAAGCAAACTGAAAGCCAGATAGGGAAAAGTTAGGTGCTCAGCCTGGAGTGAAATGAGTTAATGTGATCTGCATCCTAGTGAAAGAACTGAGTGCAGGACTTCCAGGTGTCTAGTGCGCGCCCTGGAGAATCAGTACAAGAGTAAGAGGATAAGCGCACGCGTGCTGGGGAAGACTAAAGAGTCTGATAATACCTAATGAGCATACTCAAACCTGATCCTTGCGCATCTCTACTCAACCAACTAGCTACTAATAAGGGTGCAGCTTTGTTACATAGCTATTCAGTGTTGGTCTCTGTCTCAGTCCGATGCACCAGCTCAGGATACCAATTCTCCACTTTTCTGTGGTGGAGAAGGGCTGCGCTGTGCTCTGTGCACGCCGTTGCAGCTGGGGATAGAGTTGCAATGAACTCCTGTCTTCAGCCTTGCTGACACTGAGGCTGAGTTTCCTTCAGACCGAAGGGGTGGGAATGCCTTCACACTGCCTTCAGAGGAGGTGGGGTAGAGTGAGCTTAGAGACGGCTTTTAAAATGGGAGAATCACCTTTTCTTCCCAAACTGCAAAGTGGAACTGACTGGCGCGAGCCCTGTGTGCAAGCCTGCAGTACTGTGGAGCTCAGTCCTTCACCTCTGTCACCTTGCTGAGGACATGGGGACTTCAGGCATCTGTGAGTAGGAGATGATGATCAGGCAGTTCAGGTGTCCTTCATAGTTCAACAAAGGTGAGGTTAGGGCAGGCATAGGCAGGGTACAATTGATTCAGTCCATCTAGCAATGGATGGTGATTGAAGGCAAGACGCAGCATTGCAGATTGTGGCATCTATAAGGTCTCTAATCTGCTTGCTGCCTATCTGCTGGGAGCATTAGCCATGCACCAATGCCTTCGCCGTGCTGCTGATCAAGTTCAGGGGTGCAGAAGAGGAGAGCAGGAATGAGGACCTCCCTGATCCTGCCTGTCTGCAGTGAGACTGGGTGCAACAATTTACCATTGCCTGGGGTAGCATATTATGGGCCATCCATGTACTGCTTTTTTCACTGCTTTTCTTTCACAGGAGTAACACATAGTTCTCTCCACTGGAGGAAGAACCTTTTATCTTTTGGTGACAGTCACACAGCCTGCCTTCTGCTCTCGCAGTGCTTCTGCACAGGTTACACAGTCAGTATTTTCAGACCAAGCCCCAAAATGCATCTGGCCCTCACAGCAGACCTTGTTGCAAGACGAATGACCTCAAGACAACGTAAACCAGAGGGAGGGAAAGCAGCTAACCTGCTATGTTAGACTGGGAAATGGAGTCCTGAAACTGTACCTAGAGAAAAAGCCCACCTGCTCTGCAGACCATCTTTTCATGCTGTCCCATAAAAGAGACACTCAAAACTGCTGCCAGGGTTAGGACTATGGGCAAGAGTAACTTGTAAGCTAAATTCTTCATTCCTTAAAACTGAACACCAGTTTCAGCTGTGTGATGCTAGTTTCCCATATTCACAGATTCACAACACGTCCCCATTTAATGCTTCACAAAATGTCGCCGAAGCTGCAGGTATACACCCTGCGCACCAAGTGTGTTTGAAAGAATGACATGTGATGTGGTTTTTTATTATCCTTACCGAAATGACAACACAGCTGCTTCCTGTGTATGACAAACGTATTTCTTTCAGTTGGGGGTGGGTTTAAAAGAGGTGATTCGGAGACACTGGCCAACTGCACGCACTTTGCAACATCTGGGCAAAGTCAAACAATTCAGCTGGATTTGGCTAAGGAGAAGGGCTGTGCAGTTTGAGAGCTGCAGGAGGGGCAGCTCTGCCTTCTGCAGGGTGGTCGAGCCTCAACCCCAGCGCAGCAAGCTCCTGTCTCCCTCTGAGCCCCTTCTTTTCCTAAGTGCCAGATATGTTTTCAAGACCAGAGCAATTCAGGATCCTTTCCTCCCTTGCAAGGGGATCTGCATGCCTATTTTTCCATGCATACATACCCGTTTACAACAGGGAGGTATTTAGAGTCAAGTCTGTGACAGAGCCTGGATTTAATTAAGATGTCAGTGCAATGAATCAAGCCAAAAGAAAGAATTGCCAGAAAATACAAATCTTTCCTCCCACTTCCCTTCAGCAAGAGGATGCAATCTGTGGACTTACCGTGGCAGGCCCAGCCACATAACCCAGGAAGGTGACCACTCGCTGCTTTCAGAGGTCACCTGCATGGCCTCATGGGGTGGCAGGCAGCCCCACTCCTCCTGGGCTTCGCACGCTCTCATCTCCAGGGCTTTGAGCACCACCGATGAGTTGGTGTTTTTCAGCAGGGCGACAGCCTCGCTCCGGCTGACCCCTGTCAGGTCAATCCCATTCACATTCAGGAGGATGTCACCTGAGACCAATAAAATGGATGATAAAAGACTCTTCGAGTGGTTCCAGGATCCCCTGCCCACCACCATATGCAAGTCAAAGCCGTGGGCAAGAACTTGCTGCCTGATGAGCTGTTTGATAATCCTATTGTTTAACGTGGATGTGAAGCGTATGCTGGCAAACATGCCACAGGCATGAGGGAGGAGGCTAGATGCTCATACACAGGAGCATCATGGGGCTAGGCAGAGGCTTTGGTCCTGGTTTCTTGATATGTCACACCCTGTATCCGGAACAGAACAGCAGAATGGGGGTCCTGCTGTACCAGTAAGCTTTGATATGGGCACCTGAAGCTAGTTCAGGTCTCTGAAGCCCACTTCCAGCTAACAACCTGAACTTTGAAACCTGCAAGCTTGAAGGTGATTTTTCTCCCAGCACTCTCCAAGCTGAGGACTGCTGCTTCTGTTGGCTCTTTGTGAAGTTTGCTGTGTGGCGTAACGTATTATTATTCTAAAGTTAATGCGTTTGAATGACCACAAGGCAAAACGTCTTTCTGTATGCCTTATTTATAATGTAGGCACAGAAGCTTCAGAGAAAAATGCAAAGATGATCTCAGTTACTACAGAGAGAACAATAAAGACATCATTAATGTCATGCAAACGGCTATGGTGCCAAGCGCTCTTCTACCCTCCACAGCTCACTCCAACACCAGGGCTTCCCTGGGTGCCTTCCTCGCTTGTCCCGCATGCACCTCCAGGCAGGGACTGTACTAACCAACAGTCCAGGCATCACGACATGAACATTAACCTCATCCTGTTGTCTGCCCTGATGAGGTAGACAACAGCCTAATGGATGCTGTAAACCATGTGAGTTTATGGTGCTATTATAACATCTTGTATTCATTCGGTTCTAATTTTATCAAATTAACTAGGCTGAATTTTCCATGCTGTCTCATGATGAATATTTTTTTGGAAAAAGTATCCCACTGAGAGGCAGTCATTTCCCAGCAGGAGGAAAGGGGAAACCTGCTGGTTTGTTCCTGTTGTCATGTTCTTAACGGGTTTTGATGAGCAGCCATAGCTCCTGCAAAAGGAAGGTTCCCAAGGGTGCTGGTACCAGGTGCAGCAACCCAGGCTTGTGGGTCTTGACTGGGCTGCAGCTATTCTGCCCTACTTCTGGGTGTCTTCACTCACACTCAGGGTTTTCCTCCAGCTTCTGGGCAGTGACTGGACTGAAGCTGAGCATAGGGAATGAAGGGCAAGGGTATGGGGATCTGTGTCATTGCTGGATGCAGGGTACAAAGGTACTTGGGATGGCTGATGATGTCAGGGTGTGAGTCTCTTTCACTATCCATCTGTTTTTCAAAGAAAACCTTTGAATTAAAGCAGACTTTCAAAATCCCCTCTTTTTACCTGTTTTTATCCTGCTATCTCTGCTGATAACTCCTCCAGGTTCAACGCTTATCACATAGATAGGCAAGTCCCATTCCCGGTTAGATGCTCCGCCTGCTACAGTCATTCCCAGCGATTCTGTGTGATCTTTCCGGACAGCCACCACCTTCTCATGACAGGTGACAGTGTGAAGGGTACTCTGTGATGGAGAAAACAGCCACAACAAGCACAGTGGGCATGGGGACCTCCCTGACAGCTCAGGCATTTTCTACTGAAATGAATATTCGTTGAGGGAATACCAAAACATTTCACAGCCGCCTGCCACGCCTGGCCAGATGGCCGGCATGACTCTCTCCAGGGCTTAGGCTCTGTGGAATCAGAGCTACCTCCAAGATAATCCGTGCTTAACAGTTAAAGTTAGGCACTGTTATCGTCAAAATCAGAAGTGTTTTAGTGTTGAGACTAGTAGAAGAAGGTCTTTCAAATGTAAATAAGGAATCTGATTTTAAAAAATAAACTTTATATTAATATTACTAGTGGTCCTCATATCTTTGACTATCAGGTCATGGTTCTTGTTTTGCTGCTTGCAGTCTGAAAGTCATCTGTATAGTTAATGAGAAAAAGTCCACCTGGCTTAAAGGAATAAAACTCTTGGGGACAGATTAGAAGACAGGCACTTCATTTGCTCTTCAGCTTTCTGTGTTTCTGTGTAAGTTACTGGTGGCAATACACTCAAAGATCATGTGTTTCTGTCCAGGAAAAGAGGACATTTAGGGAGTGAAGAGCCAGCACTTCCCAGAGTACTATTCCTAGTGCTTGTGCTTAAAAGGTCACTTTGGGACAGCCACCTCTGCTCTCTGAGGGCAGTTATCCCCTTATTCCTCCCCTAGATAGAAAAAGTTACATACACACTGCTGGCCATGCAATAACTGGTGTATGAGTGAGGGTGAAACAAACCTGCAGGCATCCTTGGGATGGAGAAGCAACACAAGTTCCAACAAAACCTATGAGCTGAACATCACATTTAAAATGCATCCAGCTCTTACAGAAGAGTTTGAGAGACAAGGATGCTTCTCAAGAAAATCTGGACTTAATTGTTAATTGTTCTGATTTCCTTATTTCATAAGCTGTGCTCCTGGCATCAAATCCTGATGATCCCAGCCCTTCTTGCAGAAACAGCACTATCTATTCCAGGCTCATATGTAGATAAAATAGCATGCTGCTAAGTACATTTCAAATGTATATTAAAAAAAACCCCAACTGTCTTATTCACAAGTGTGACTTCACATTTATAAAATGTAAAAATAGTCTATAAAACCCATTTAAAGCCACATTAAGCTCTTCTTAGAAATCTAAGATCCCACAAAGACACTCCATCTCAATTCCTGGGCCAGCAGCACAGAAATTGGAGCAGATGAGTCCATGGCTGCTCCTGCAGTGACAACAATGGACAGAGGAAAACAGCAGCAAGAATTTTTTGTGAGAGTAGGGCAGGATTTCTTCTGTGGAGGTTTTTTTTAAAAGGTATGTTTGGTGGAACTAACTCCGCATCAGGATTTCTGTGATGCAACATCCACAACAAATCCCAGAACCTTTAGCAGCTTAGCAAAGGATTTCTAGATACTTGAGCAGAACAGTGGCTGCCACAGAACTCCAGGAACAAAAAAGGCAAAGAGCTCAGTGGAAAACATCTTCTCTTAATCACCAGAACAAAAAAAAATAAACTGATATAGGTGTTTGGACATATCACATCTGATCCATGAAGAATACAGGCAGTATTTTCAGAGTAATTTGGCTAAAGCCTTGCAAATGAAGCTAAAAATTTCTGAAGGTTTTACATTCCTTTTTTAAAAAAGGTAAACGTTCTAGTTCCGATAATTTTAACCTTTCACCTTTAAGGTGTAAATGTTTTCAATACAGTAGTAGTCTATCTTTGTGCAAACTAAACTTAATATTTCATCTGTGTTTGTGCAAAAACATTGTCCTTTTTCCATCAGGAAAAGGCCACTTCCTGAATCACATGGGACACTACGAGTTTTCACAAAAATGCAATCTGAAATTTTGTGGAAAAACACAAAATTGGAATTAGACTTGCAGAGCTGATTGTTCAGAGCAACCCTGTTACTTACACAGTGTCCACCATGTCTCAACACCAAAAGCACTGGCTGATAAACCAGCTAAAGCTCTATTTTTGAGGAATAAGCACAGAAAGAAACAGATTTCAAAGCAGTGCTTGGTAACAAGTTGTCCTGTTACATTTCATTGAAGAATCTTAAAAGTCCTGGTACTTGTATTCTCAACCACGAAGGACCAGTTTTCTTTTGAAGCTACTCTTCCACATGTCATTTTTTACATGGTTGCAAAAAGAAAGGAATTGGAGCGACAGGGGTGAGGCAAAGGCAGTGATGAAAGGAGAGTAAAGCCTTTCTTAGTAAACACACGTAGAGCTTTCTTGGAGGTACAACTGGTAATGAGTAAACCAGTTAAAAGGCAGTGTTTATCAATGACTGCATTTCAATGCATTCTCTTCTAAACAATTGTCCTTCTCAGTCATTCTGAAGTGACCTCTGAGGTCAAGAGAAGAAAAACATAACAGTTCATCTCCTCCTCTTTTTAATTTTTTAATTTTCTCTGTATTTACTGGAAAGTAAATATTTACAGCAGATTATCACAACATCAAAGCCATGACACGTGTCTTGCAGGCAAAAGACATAGCTGGGTCTGTTTGGAAAATATACTTCACCTGAAGGGTAACCTGCTTGTATGGTCAGACAGCATCGCCCGCTCCAGCAGCAGGGTGACAGATTTTTTTTAAGTACTAGGCAATTTATTAGAATGGAATAAGAAAACAGTTCCAATTAAAAACAAGTGTTATTTAATTAATGGCAAAGCTCCCACTGACTTCAAAGAAAAAGGATCTGGCCTGTTTATGCATTACAGCCCAGCCTAACAACCTCAGCTGCATGAAAAACTGTTTCTGACATCTTCTCTTTTCTGAATCCAGGCAGCAGCCAGAACAGTTTGGGCTGTGCCTCCCCTATCTCCGTACACAGAAAAACAGCTCTGTGAGAGCCTGCACAGGGTCAATCTCCTGGTACACCATGCACCCAGCGTCACCGCCACCAGAGGAGGACATGGTCACTAGAGACCATCCTCCTCTTTTTCCCGTGCCTTGTTGGCTGTGCCGCTCCTTGGCATTGGCCTGAAAGACAGCTGCCTCCTCATGCTTTCCAGATGGAGGCAGGCTGTCATGAAGGTAACGGCTTGGCCAAAAGCGGTTCCTGAGCTGTCGTACGAGCAAGATGGATGCTGGAAGCTAGAGTTTATTCTTTGTCCTGAATACAGTAAAAGCTTGAGAGCAGATTTCAGTGCACGTTTATGTACATACTCTGCGGTGAGAGCTGCTTTCCTCAAAGAGAACGTTCCCAACCTGCTAATATCACCTCCTGCAGTAAGCTAAGGGGACAAAAATCGCCATAAAAGTAATCAGAATTCAAGTCAGTTACCAATCTCTCTATCAATCACACATAATAAAGCAATCCCACTGATGGCAGCAGGTAGCAGGCTCATCAAACCACACAGACATAGAAAACTCTCTTGACAATAATATCCAGCCAATAAGCATTGCCTTGGTTTTGACCAGGAGCGTGAGCTGCATTAGGACACTGTGCAAGCTCTAGGCGTGCAAGCATTACTACTGCACTAACTTCTATTTAACAACAAATAAAATTTCAAGTCTGCGAAAGCCTAGAGTTCAAAGATTCTTGAGTTGCAAATGACGATCAGTTAAACCTTCAGAAAAAAACCCATGAGAAATCCAAACTGACACGCTCATACCTTATAAAAGGGCAAATAAAACTCCAATTATGATTGTATCAGACCGAAAGCCCACAGTGCCTGAAGCTCATCGTGTCCACCAGCTGTACTGATCTCCCGATCTATTGCTAGAGCATTTTCTCTGATACAAGCCCTCTACTGCACACACACAAAGCTAAAGGGAACTAAGAACAGCTCAGAATTTTCTTTTTTTGGCTGTGATCTTCCCTGGAAAGTGCCCAAAGGGTGGCACTGGACAGAAGCCCACAGCAGTATGCCCACTCACGCACTTACATAGCACTCATCTCTTGTGGCAAACCTGAAATCCCCCTAAAAGCTGTGACCTATCCAACAAAAGATGATTCAGTAGTCTCTAAAGGGCTGTTGCAAGGTCAATATTGGCCCTTCAATCTCACAGCTACCCAAAATAATGTTGTATTTACCAAGAATTCCCATCTAACTCCTCTCAGTACAGGAAGAGAAAATGAGCATCTAGGGCAGTTTATGGAGGACAATTCATGTTCCCAAATAAACCCGTGTGGTATCAATTAATTGAATCAATGTGGTAGAGCTAAGAGGTGCTTGGAGCTTCACTAGAAATTATACGGTAGCAACACAAGCTAATTGCTGTCCTACGAGTATCTCCCTGAGGAAGTCATTACTTCATTAGGAAGTAATGCCTTGCAGATGCATCCTTTGTCGGGCATTATTTGCTATTGTGAACTAGCTACCAAACAGTGACTCTGCTCGCTGCTTTAACTCCTGCTGATCCAGTCTCACCTAACCTAACAAGGGCTGTGATTGTGACTTCATGGAAAAGGACAACTACAAATAGATAAATAGACACCAGTTAATTTTTTAATACATAAAAACACTTAACTGCTTTTAATTAAGCAACACCCCCCCACACCCCCACACCCCTGCAAAATAGTCCAGGAGGTTCCCCTAATGCATTGATGATAACTTTCTGACACAGATGGTGGAGGAGCCTGTGAGGAAATGTGTGCTGCTAGACCTTATGTTAACAAACAGAGAAGGTCTCGCTGAGGATGTGAAGGTTGGGGGCAGCCTTGTCTGCAGTGACCATGAGATGGTGGAGATCAGGTGGGCAATCAGTAGGATTAGAACCCTGCATTTCAGGAGAGCTGACTTTGACCTCTTCCAAAACTTACTTAGAGGAATCCCATGGGTTAGGACTCTAGAAGGTAGGGGAGCCCAAAATAGCCACTTCCTCCAAGCTCAAGATTGGTGCATTCTTATGAGTAAAAAATCAAGCAGAGGAGGCAGGAGACCTGCATGGATGAGCAAGGAGCTTCTGGAAAAAGTCAAATGGAAGAAGGAAGTTTATAGCGTGTGGAAAAAGGGACTGGCTCTTGGGAGGAATATAGGAACATTGCCAGGGTATGTAGAGAGGCAATGAGGAAGGCTAAGGCCCACTTGGAATTAAATCTGGCAAGGGATTTAAAAAACAAGAAGAAGGGCTTCAAGTACACTAGTAGCAAAAGGAAGACTAGGGAAAATGTGGGCCTGTTGCTAAATGAGGAGGGTGCCCTCATGACCGAGGATGCAGAGAAGATGGAGTTACTGAATGCCTTCATTGCTTCAGTCTTTACTGCCAAGACCAGTACTCAGGAATCCCAGTCCCAGGAGGTAAGAGAGAAATTCTGGAGGAATAAAGACTCTTAGTTGAGGAGGATTGGGTTGGAGATCATTTAGGCAAGCTGGACTTCCACAAATACCTGGGCCCCAATGGAAAGGGACATCACCAAAGGAAAATCATGCTTGATCAATCTGATAACCTCCCATGATGGTGTGTCTAGGTGGATAGATGAGGGAAGAGCAGTGGATGTTGTGTACCTTGACTTCAGCAAGGCTTCTGACACTGCCTCCCATGACATCCTCATAGGTAAGCTTAGGAAGTGTGGGTTAGATGAGTGTTCAGTGAGGTGGATTGAGAACTGGCTGAACAACAGAGCTCAGAGAGTTACGATCAGCAGTGCAGAGTCTAGTTGGAGACCTGTAACTAGCAGTGTTCCCAAGAGTCAGTACTGGGTCCAGTCTTGTTCGACATATTCATCAATGACCTGGGTGAAGGGGCAGAGTGCACCCTCAGCAAGGTTCCTGATGATACAAAACTGGGGGGGGAGTGGCTGATACCCCAGAAGGCTGTGCTGCTATTCAGCGAGACCTGGACAGGCTGGAGAGCTGGGCAGAGTGGAACTTAATGAAGTTCAACAAGGGCAAGTGTAGTGTAGGGCCCTGCACCTGGGGAGGAATAAGCCCATGCACAGGTTAGGGGTTGATCTGCTGGAAAGCAGCTCTGCGGAGAAGGACATGGGGGTCCTGGTGGACAGCAAATTAGCTATGAGCCAGCAGTGTGCTCTTGTGGCCAAGAAGGCCAGTGGTATCCTGGGGTGCATTAAGAAGAGTGTGGCCAGCAGGTCGAGGGAAGTTCTCCTCCCCCACTACTCTACCCTGGTGAGGCCACGTTTGGAGTGCTGTGTCCAGTTCTGGGCTCCCCAGTTCAGAGAGACAAGGAACTACTGGAGGCAGACGAGTGGAGGGCTACAAAGATCATGAGGGTACCGGAGCATCTCTCTTACGAGGAAAGTCTGAGAGGCCTGGGTCTGTTTAGCCTGGAGAAGAGAAGACTGAGAGGGGATCTTATCAATGCTTGTAAGTATCTAAAGGTGGTGGTGGTGGTGGGGGGGTGTCAAGAGGATGGGGCCAGACTCTTCTCACTGGTGCCCAGTGATAGGACAAGGGGCAACGGATGCAAACTAGAACATAGGAAGTTCCACTGGAACATGAAGAACTTTTTTACTTTGAGGGTGACAGAGCACTGGAACAAGCTGCCCAGAGAGGGTGGAGTCTCCATCTCTGGAAGACCTGCCTGGATATGATTCTGTGCAAACTGACCTTAGTGAACCTGCTTTATCTGGGGGTTTGGACTAGATGATCCCCAAAGATCCCTTCCAACCCTCATCATTCTGTGATTCTGTGACAAAATGTGTATCTTTTAGCATTTGTATAATGCAGAGAAAAGCTTGTCTCCTGGCTGATAGCTGTGCACCTGATCGGACAGCTGGTTGAGTACAAAGGTCCCTTTAAGGTCACATCTGGCTGCCCATCAGACAGGACGAATTTAAACCAGCTCTGTCTGTCCACCTCCCTGATGCACCCCTGGCACAGGTAACCAGGTGACCAGCTCACAGGGGTTTGTATAAGTGGTGACACAGAGCGATTAATGTAAATTAACTAGGCTGTGACTTTACATTTAGTGAAATAAACAAATTCAGCTGCTGCGAGGATATATTGTCCTGTCTATAGTGCAAATGATAACACCGAGTAAACTCAGAAAAGGTAATTTTAAAGCTTTTGCTGCATTGATTTCTACTTTAAAACCTCATATATTTGGCCGTGAGAGTTTCTCTGCTCTATAGAGAGAGCATATTGCAAGCCTAAATGCACTACACACACGATGTAACTGGGTGCAGAGCAGTGGCTGGAGGAACAGTTTGGTAACCAGAGCCATATCGGGGCGAGATGGTTGCTCTGTGCCACATGGCCCTGGGTTGGGTCCGGCTGTGCTGCACATTGCTGGCCCTCACAGCCCCATCCCGTGTGAGTGCGAGGTGCTGCCAGAGCAGAACCAACCCGTTTTGGGTCCAAAGCTCCATAGAAAGACAGCATGCTTGCAGTGGCCATGGAGACCACAATCATCATCTGCTGCTGAACTGCCAGCCGGGTCAGAGCACGGGTATCTTAAGAAATGAGCAACAGACAAATAATGACCGTAATTTTCAAGCAGCTTACGGGAATCTCTCCAGCCAGCATATTAAACTTTTTGCTTTTTTGCTTGAAGACATCACTCCAGATGGAGAAACTTCAGATAAGCATCTTATTTTTGTTGGAGCACGTTACCCTGTGCTGGCTCGTACCTCTGTCCAGGTCTGTGCCCATGGCCAGGATACTATGTGCACATCAGCCCCCTGCCCCACCACTGCCCTTCACCTTTTCCTTCCCTCCCCACCACAGCTGGAGTCAGGGCAGAAGCAGTGTATAAATAATGAGGAGCACAGTTTTTGTTTCCATTGCAAAATAAGACATGCTTTTTCTGGTGGCAGAAACCAGAGATAACACCCCAAGATACTACAAGGTTAGCTGCCCTCCCAGTCACCTGTCCCGTGGATGGCAGAGAAGCCACACGAACGCTCATACCCTCACCTTGCTCGGGGTGTTTCTCTCAGCGGGGCAGGGCTGGGGGCTGCCGCTGCTGTAACTCCAGCCTGTCTCCTGCAAGATGTCAGGGGTCTGCTGCCTTGTCTGCCGTGACACGATGAAGTGAACCTGCTTCTCGCTGGCCTGTGGGAGGAGGTACAGTGTGAATCCCACTGCCTTGGCACAATAAACCCCTGCACTTCGGCCCCGTGGTATTCATGGAACACAGGTCCTGTTCAAGCATAGTTTGGATTTCCCACTATTGTGGTTGCAATGACATCAAGCAGTAACATCAGTTCAGGTCAATAAAGTCCACACAAATTTACTGCCAGCTACTTAATACTTCTCTTGAAAATTTGGTGTTAACTCTGAAAAAGCCTTCCTATCTGCCCCAAATGTGGCTGGAAGCAGTGATTCATCACAGTCAGTGCTGATCGGCTCTTGCACGTGCCTGCATACACCACTGCAGCAATGCTCCTGCATGGGAGAGAGACACAACCAGAGCTGCTGCTGCTGGGTGGGAACTCCGACGAAGATGCAACTAATCCTGTAATGAGGGATACTCTCAAGCCTTGGCTGGTGAAATTTGGAAATAAGCGATGTAACTGAATCCACCTGCATGCAATGAGTAGGACACGTGTAAAGTAGCTTAACGAAAGGAGTGTGCAACCATTTTGAGAAGTAAAATCCTATTGCAAGGAGAAAGACGGAGGGAACAAGCAAGCACAGAGTAATGCAGGGTGGGAAACTAGCCAAAACTCTCACTCTAGGAATAGGAGCTGCAGAAATTATTAACCTAAAGTAAGCTTAAAATGCTTCTAGGCCTTTTTGCACAGCACAGTCATAACATCTATGTGCCTGAGAGATGCTGCAAAGCTTCTACTGAGTTATGGTTGTTCATTAATGTTAAGGTGTTCTGTGTATGCCTGATACTGATTTTATTAATTCTGTGTACAGGTGAATTTTTTCTGTCTTATTGAATCAGCACTGTTTCCCTGGAAGCAAATGGCTTTGTTCTTCCCTCTGAGTCTCTTATGAATCTGTTCAAGACAACAGTGATGCAAAGGTAGAGCTGAGAGAGCATGGCGTTTACCTGGGTAAATCATAGGTGTCCTCCATAAGGGCAAACCAACATAGTGAACTGATCTGATGAGAAGTGTAGAAATAGCCTCCATGCTTCAGAAGCATACTCAGAGATTAAAAAAATAATAATCCTCTAATCTCCTTCTCTTCAGTCTAAAGACCCTGGTGTTGTGGCAGACAGGAGGGGCTTTTAAGGGCGGGTCTCCAGAGGAAGTCCTGCCTTCTTGCTTGCAGATTATTACCATGGAACTGCTCAGTATCTAACCTGGAGCCCCCCCACAAGCACATCTGGAGGTCTGATCCCCCTGGGGCTCCAGTAGGGATGCTTGTTGGTACCGCAGCCCAGGGTATATCAGACTTCCAGACTCGCTTGCTGGCTCATTGACGTGCCCTGCTCACTGGGGAGAAGCTCCAAGGAAAGCTGGCATTGAGCAAGCAGCTGGAAATCAAACCCAGATCTAGTTGTGCTATTGAAATAAAATCTCTCACAGACAATTAACAGAAGCCAGAGGAGTCCCCTGGGATTTTTGTTTTTATAGTTTGGTTTGTCTTTTCTGGAGTTAGATTTGATAGTAGTAGCTGAGAGTTTAAAAGTGCTTTTGACAAATATCACTCTAGTTACAAAAAAAGAAACCTACTTTGCCTAAGCCTCCAACTTTAAGCCTGAAATCTGTGGGTTCAGGCTCTGCTACTTCCAAGGAAGGTAATAGCTCAGTAAAAAATGTGCGCTTTGTTACTTTCCCAGTATCTCGGGATGCTAGCTTTTTCACCAGCACCTCAAATCTCCATAGCTTCACAATATATAATTTGGTACATACACACATATTTCAAAATAAATGTCTAGGTATTTTTACCAGGTCTGGTTTTTTCCTGGAATATTAATTCCATGACTCTGGACTCAACTAGTATCCGAAAGCAGAATGCTGTCTCTTGGGAGAAAGGAAACTACCCTGGTCCCTAGTTTGTAATATGATTGAGATGGAACTGAACAATACAAGACTAATCCTCCTCAGGGCATACGGCCCCACGAAAATCCAGTTTTCCCTAAAACAAATAACTTCAACTTATGCAACTTTTGTTTAAAACTCATCTGCTGCCACATGGTTAGTCTCAAAGTTGGTTATTTAGAAGGAGGTTGTAAATGTGATTAATTCTCGCAGAATGACTAGCAAAAGTTCAACAAGAGTCCCTATTGCAATGTCATGTTTGTCTCCAGGTCAGTCAAGTTGAGTAGTTTCTCAGAAGTCCAGAGTGGTTTAAAAAGTTATCCAAACAACAAGACCAGCTTTTGTACTTATGTGCTTCCACATAAAACCCAACTAACATTTCTACTGATCACAATATTAATTACTGCTTCATTGTGATCCTTCCCTCCCTCCCTCCCTCTTACCATGTTTTTCTCACTACTTCTCTGTATTTTATGCTGGTGAGAATTAAAGAAATGAGGTTAGCTTTGAGAATGAACGCAAGTGATAGCTGAAACATCCTACTAGAATTAAAACTTGTGTTACAGCCAAAGCAAATCAAGCAGGGAGGGGGAGACACAGTGGCGATTTCTGAGCATCTAGTAAGCAATTGCCTCTTAAAAAAAGGCAGCTCCATCCCTCACAGGGATGATGGAGCATGGATGCCTGCTTTCTGCTGGCGGCAGTCTTCATGATGGAGAGGGTGTCATGCACCCTTCGCAGCTGCTCCGAACTGTGGTGGGGGAAAGAAGGAGAGGAGGGTGAACATCTGTGGGCAGTAAAGTCTGGCTCAACCTGTGCAGCTCAGCTTGATGTGCTTGCATGAGCACCCACTGATCTGTCACCTTGTTCCTTTTCTTGTCACTCCCATGGAAAACAGATGTGTAATGTCACGTTATTTAGATTAAAAGTGCCACATCTGACACAAGGCCATGACTAAAGATGATGCGACAGATGGGAAGCAGCGAACGCCCAAGTGCTGCGATGTGTGCACGTTTCTAATTAGCACTCACGCCTTTTCTTCATTTCAGTTCTTGTGTCTGAGCTTATAACAGGCAGACACATAATCTACTGATTAACAACTGCTTCACATATGCTAATACATAATTGCTAAAAGCCTGAAGAATCGGATTTGTCTCATTCATTATTTAGAAGTCAAAACTAATCAGATTCCACAGAAATGTGATGTTCCCCCAGCTGTGTTTGGCCTAACAAGCCACCACCACCTTCTAGTGAATGTTAATTCTGCTTTTAATGAAACCGGTGGCATAGCTGAAGCTTCCACCACCGTTAATTTGAAGACATCAGTGTACTGTGAGTGACACACGCTGAGGTCTCAACAGACAGGACACTGCTGAGAAATCGGAGGACACGGTAAAACATCCCTTCGTGTAAGAAGCAAATGTAAAACACTTGTGGCTTCACTATAACGTTTTTTCTCTAGCATCACATGGAAACAGGAAAGGCAAATTATAGCTGATGAAAAAACATGACCAAAAAGACACAGGTTCTCGGAATTTTGCATGAGATGAATGTGATTCACAGAGCTCACATCAATGCAATGAAATCCTGGCAGTTTGGAAACCTGAGTCTCTCCTTTGATGGGCATGTTGTTTAAATTCCCAGGGACTGGTGTGCATTTCAAGCATTATTATAAATAACATCCACTCTTTGGAACCCAGTAAGAGCTTTAGTTGGGTTTTTAAACACTTGTGTGTGAACGGTCTCGTTAGTAATTTTTTCCATTTCATCTCTAGGCTGCATGTGTTTTTTGCTTATGAAGCAATGTTGCCTTGTTTTGTAGCCATAAAGAACTGTTCCAAGAATACCAATTTTTCAGAAAGGTTTTCATTCCAGACTTGTTCCCCTTAGAGAATTTAAACCTCCCCCTCTCTCCGTCTTCTGCTCCCAGTTAGTGAGATACGTAAAGTAATCCAGAAGTATGCTGGACCAGAATTTCAACAACTGGCATTGTGCAAGAGGGCACCGTTTTCTGTACCTATGATACAAACTTCTCAATAAAAGTTGACTACAGCAAACTGTGAGCTTCTGCTAAAGGAGGAATTCTTTCCACAAAATGCATGGATTCAAATGCTTCTTTCAATCCGACTCATGTCACCCTGATTAGATCTATCGGAAAGGGGAAGCAGGCAGCCTGATTTGACACCTTGTTATTGAGGCACATGAAATTCTTCAATATGTGAACACTGTATGCCTCCAAATGAAATGTAAAATTGCTCAAGTATAGTAATCGCTATAAATAGGAGATTAAAACAACAAAAGATTCTTGGTTTTGCTTTTTATGTTGGAATTTTCTGAAAATGTAGTCTGTAAAGAAAGAAAACAAACAAAATTGTTCTGGAAGGGAAAATAGGCAGAAGCTGGTGGATTTTGTAGCTGAGAAAGGCACAGGGGTTTTTTTTCTGACAGCTTTGATGTAAGACTGTTTAGTGCGTTGTAGAGGCACCCCTTGAGTTCTCTAAGCAAGTCTAAATAGAGATTTATAAAAACTACAGCTACAGAACCTTTTTTCCCAAAACATCTGGATTTCCACACGCTGGATTTAGGTAAGAAATATCTACAAGGTGCGGAGTACCTTCAATTGTAAAACACACTCATGGGAAATCACCATGTCTGGGAGAATGATGTTGATCCTTAAACATGCTGTCCATTGCCTTAGGGCTGCTCCGATTTGCTCCAGGTCTGCACCAGGGAGCACTGTGGCTCCTTCTGAGCTGGAGGACTCAGGACCCAGCTGGACCAAGGGCTCCCAGGGTGCAGGCTGGCCTGCCTTTTGGCAGATGGCATCATTCTTTAGTGATGCACAGAGTATATGAATGTTTACATTGATCTGTACATTTCAAAGCCTGATGGTAGCAGGCATCACTGCAAGAGTCCGTGCCCATATTCACCCTTGTATCCACAGCAAAACCAGGGAGCTTTTAGAGGTGTAAATTCCCATCTGAGCCTGACACAGCTCCTTCCCTCTCCGGAATACATATGCATTAAGTTTGGCCCCTGCTTTGCAATGGACA
Organism: Bucorvus abyssinicus; assembly: GCA_009769605.1. Classification (NCBI taxonomy): domain Eukaryota; kingdom Metazoa; phylum Chordata; class Aves; order Bucerotiformes; family Bucorvidae; genus Bucorvus; species Bucorvus abyssinicus. The sequence goes on from CM020026.1 coordinate 29,627,662, forward strand.
GTGAAAATACACTGCTTGGTTTCTGTGAAGTTCAGAAACCGGGTTCAAAGTGGTGGTGACAAACCTGTATCAGCTGGGCTGCGCTCTCTGGGCTGCCGTATCGATGGTCGTGCCCATTGATGGCCAACACCCGGTCGTTCTCCTGAAGTTGTCCATCACGGGCAGCCATGCCGCCTTCCAGCAAGTTGAAAATAAATACCCCTGGTTCATCAGCCTTGCGGACCAGCTTTATTCCCAGCTGCTCATCCGGACTGCTTTTGTTTAGGACAACATGGAAACTATCGTCCCTATTGCAGTGTGCATCAAGGGAAAGTCCGCTGTTTCGGCATCGGTACCTCTGCTCTCGGAGCACCGTCAGTCGGAGCACGTGGCAGGGTTGCTTCAGGATTGACAGGGCATAGTTGTGAGGCACATTTTTGATGTCCATGCCATTTACCTGGAAGAGAGATGGGTAAATCGTCAGCAGAAGGACCATCCAATCTGAATTGACACTGGAGAGGGCAGATCTATTTACACAGATGTCTTCATATGAAGTATCGTGCTATTTCAAACTGTGACACGCAGGAGGCCAAGTTTGCAGTGCAGAACAGTCTTCCCCCCTAGGAAAGCACATGCTGTACAGACACTTTCTGCCTTTTTTTTACCCCTTTCTCCTTGATAGGCTCCAGACACACACGTTATTTTTCAGCTTTCTTATTGCCCTTTCCCAAGCTCCAATATCCTTTCATATATCTTAGTTTTACTCCACTAGCTTCTGATTTCAAATTGCCTTGCCAGCCTTTCCTTTCACTCCCACCCTTTTCCTGCTGCTTCTCTTCTTCATTACCTCCCAGTTGTTCTAAGTACAGTAAAAAAAAAAAAAAAAGATCCCCACTAATGAATCCACAATTAAAATGAAGAAAAGAGCCTCGAGTAGTTTAAAAGCCCTGGATATTGACTAGCAATTATGCTGATATGTCACACCAAAGAATTGGGCTTTTTACATTTCTCAGTATTTTCCAGGTAAGATTTAGTCCAGATGACAGTAAAACTGCATAACTGTCACTTCTTTAATTTGTCTTGGTAAAAGAAAGAGAAAAAAAAAAAGAGCTTCCTGTCATGTCCATGTGTGTAAGAGTGACTAGGCATTGCACTTTATCACTGCTAAATGAAAACCAGTTGCAAGTTGGTAATTTGTTACTGGCTGGAAGATCTGAATCAGACAAGTTATTTCCATGTAGTTTTACATTGCACAGGTTGAACCATTTAAATATTAAGAATCATCTACAAACTGCAACAGAAGTGTTCCCCAGCACAGACAGAAACGTTCAACTGGCCATCGTTTTTGCAGACTGCCTGTGTGAGCACGACAGGGCTGTCCCCTCTGCAGTCTGATGGGGGGACAGCACCCATAGAGACACAGCTCAGCTAGCTTTAAGTTGCTGGCTTGGGTACCACAAATGGCATGAGCTGCACCAGCATGGGGCTGAAATTGCTGGGACTCCACAGTAAATTCCTGGGCAGCCAGCCACAACCGGGTAGAGCTGAGCTGCGCCCGTCTGTGCTGCAATCATTCCCACTGCAGTTTGGACGTGCCCTGCAGGAGCAGTTTTGGCTTAGTGGTGCCATTAACTCTGTGCTGGCACCAGGACAAAAAGCCTCCTTGAAGCAAACAACTGGGTGACACTCATCCAGCTGCCGCCTGGAAGCCCAATCCAGAGATATGTTCAAACAGTGCCAGAGCAAAGTATGCCCACATCATGATCCCGAGAAATCCCTTTGGCCACAGTCTGTTAGACATGAAGCAGAAGGCGTGTCACAACCCTGGCATGCCTCGAGTGTCCTTAGCTACCACTGGGGTCAGCAAAAGCTAGGAAAGCCTGGTGGCTTACAGATGGTGCTCTGAACTTCAGAGGATGGTATCCTTAATAATCACTCGTATGGAATATGTAGTAGAAGTCAGTAGGGCTGGGAGAACGGGTCACTAACCCTACCAGCCAGGCATGCCAGAGCAGGCAGTACGATGAGCATCCAGAATCCCACTTGGAGTATATCCCTGAGTTAAACATGCCAGATCTTGCAGTCCATCCAAATTCCAGATCCTGTAGCCTTGTACTGGATAATGTCATACTGGTTAGTGTGGGTACCAGGTCTATCCATGGCAACACAGCCCACAGTGAACAAAGCAGGCTGCTCAAATGTTTACCTGTAATTTGGAAAACCTATGCTTAGCTCTTTGCCATCTCTGGCCATGTTGTCATTGGGGCCAATCTCTTCTCAGTGGTGCCCACTGATAGGTCAAGGGGCAACGGTTGCAAACTAGAGCACAGGAAGTTCCATTGGAACATGAAGAAAAACTTTTTTGCTTTGAAGGTGACAGAGCACTGGAACAGGCTGCCCAAAGAGGCTGTGGAGTATCCTCCTCTGGAGACTCTCAAAACCTGCCTGGACACCATCCTGTGCAACCTGCTCTAGGTGAACCTGCTTTATCTGGGAGCTTGGACTAGATGATCCCCAGAAGTCCCTTTCACCCCCACCATTCTGTGATTCTGTAACTATTTGAGCTAGGTGATTTAAGCTGCTTGGGGTATACCTGGGTGAGCTTCAGCTGTACTCTTGGCTTGCAATGTGAATATACCTGTGCACTCCATCTACACACCATGGAAGCATCAAAGCAAGGGAAGAAGGAGTATTTTCTGTAATCACTCTTTTCTATTAAAGATTGAAGTTTTAATATAATTTAGCATGCTTGCAGAGCTCCAAGTCGCTGGGGGAGCTGAAAGTGCAGTTTCCATTCAAAAGCTATTGCTGAAGTCAGTACTTGCAAGATACATGATCTTTAACCATCTGGCCTAATTCTTGTTCATCTGTTACACATTTCTATAGAAACAGCAGCAGAAGTAGCAGCCAACAGCTAATGTCTGAATGCTGCTCAAGTTTATTCACCTGTGGCTGCTGGTGGAGCAACGGTCCTAGTGTTTCATGCTTTGCAGTGCTGAGGAGCATCATACAGAGGAGCTAGATGCTGATCAGGCCCCTATCTCCTATCCTGGTGTAAGTGGTACACAAGGCAATGTAAATCTCACTAACAGAGATTTAAGCCCACAGTTCAGTAGAAACAAACTGGGCAAGCAGCCCAGCCTCTGCTTTCAGAAGAAAAACCCTTTTGCATCTCTGGGTCAGAAACACCAACAGTCTATTGTGCTACGTTGCATTTTGGATCTACTATGGGTAGAAATCAGAGATGCCTTGGTAGGGAATAGGAAAAATAAACAAATCTGTGAGCCTCAAAAATTGTTGAAACAAATAAAATCATCACTGCATGCAGAGGAACTGAGCATCCTTCTGCATGTATTATTCTACCCACACAAACAAACAACATTACAATTCTCATGATTGACTTATACCATCTTAGTCTTTGTTATGATACCTCTATCTGTAGTACTGTACCTTTAGTATCATGTCTCCAGGCAGCAATCTTCCATCTCTGGCAATTACCCCATCTTGATAAATATGCTGTATAATAATGTGAACCAAAGGAGTCTCACTGCCTCCCACAATCCTAATGGCCAGGTTTTCATGGGGATTGGTACGGTTGATCTTAATGCAGGTAATTTCCCCATCCGGAATCAGGTGATACAATCTGGGAAAACCTGGAAATGCACATTGTAAGGTATTTATTTGACATCACAGCTTTGCTTTGTTAAAACATGCACTGCACAGCTACAAGTACCTGCCAGTAAACCAAGCTAGGTTTTATGCACGGATATGATTTATACTAAGTGGGGAGGAAAGGATACGTATGCTTGCTGAGTGCACTTGAAGGGATCTTTTCTCCTTTATAACATTCAAACTTCCTTTTTTTCCCACAAAACACAGCCTTGAACATTTGATGTAATCCAGACAGACAAAATGTACTTAAAAACAGCTACACATGTTAATATTTCAAGGGAACAAAATACATTTTTAGACACCAGAGACCCCTCTGAAGCAGGCTATGGTTCCTTGCTGGTCCTATAACAGGTGGGCATGGACACCTCAACAAATATCCATTGCTGTTGTGGTGACTGCACACCTTGTCTCACTGGTAGCATCCCAGGGTGCCCTGTTTTCCCCCATTTTTCGTACCACAGCTGAGAACTGGGTACTTGGCTTGTGACATCCATGGAAGCATATTTTTACCTTTATCTGGAAGAAAGGCAAGATTTCTCAGGCAACCCAAAGCACACTGAAGTTTCCCTAACAGTCTCCTCTCCTTTCATCACTGCTTGAACTCTAGGAAGCAGGAATGACTGATTCTTACCATGACATGACTATTAAAACCACAGTATTCTCAAGGTGCCTGGAGGGAAAGATCTCTGCAGTTCCTGGCAATCTGGGTGGGAGGACTGGTGGGCAGGGGTCCTTTTTGTATTTATAATGCACTGGATAAGAGTATTCTCTCCCAAAACCTACTTTTCAGTGACAGGTTTGCTTTCACAACATGTCACTAATTTTTTTTTTTCCTTCTAGGTCAATTCCAAGTTTTAATCCACGTTCAACAGTGAGCTAAGTTGAAGTAAAAGCATCAGAGTTTTCCAACACAGGTGTGTCAGCCTTCAATTATTTTGAATCCTCCACAGGTGAAAGAAAGATTTTAAACTTTTTGTGTGTGGGTCCAATCCAGTGCTTATATGGAAAACCTATAAGTCAAAAAATGAAGTGCTAATATCTTTTGCAAGAACCTATTTTAGAAATGAAAGTACAGTGACTGTTACTAAATAGTGGTAAAGTGTTAAACAAAAATTAACACAGCCATAGTTGAGGTAGAAAATTACCAGGCAACAAACCAGCAAGGCACCAAAACCTTTTGAGAGAGAGCAAGGTGAAAGAAAGAACAGGACAAAAATATTAAGAAACACCATGTTGCATCCCTTACCACTTCTTTGATCATACGCTCTTCAGGGCGGGAAGCTGTCTTCCTCCACATCTGTAAAAAGCACCTACCAGGAGCATAGACTTCGACTTCGTGGTTTTACACAAAGTTGACAGGCATTAAAAGTCTATCTAGATAACTACACAGCCTTCATCAACCTAATATCCAAGTATTCATTTAGTATATACTCTTGTAGCAGCAGTGTCTAGACTAATATGCATTTACTTCAATTTTGCACACAACTTTAAGGTCCAAGAATGGAAGGTGCCTTATTTTCCCCATACTCCTCTATTTTCTTAACATTACTTGCCTGGCTTGTAGCTTGTTTTCTTCTCTGTAGCCTGAGGGATGGATTCCCTCCATCTAAACCCAGGCCTCTAAGCCAAATGCAGAATCTGGTGATCTGCTTGCTGTGGTTGCCTTTATAGTGCGTGAACACCCAAAGGGACCAATAACCACTTCACCACTATACCACTCTGGAGGTGCTAAACTCTCTCCACTGTTATGTGAGAAGAAAGAAGCAATTAACTCTGGCATCTCAGCAGGGTGCTTAAAGCCAGGTGATACCAGTTACTCCTCAAAAATCACCAAAGGCCTGATCCCTGCGTCAGAATATGCATGCACATTTTACACTCTTAGTGTGGATATAAGGGTATGTATATGCAAAAAGGATGATCTGGATCCCCAGACACTCTCTGCATGGAAATAGCATAAATAAATATCTCTTTGTATTTTGCAGACTACCAAAGCAGTCCTATAGCAGAAATACTTCAATTTCCCATTGCATGATGATTCACCTCATGTCCTAACTTTTTTTTGACTCAAACACTCACTCTCCCACATCTCATTTCGATAACTTTCCTAAAGGAATTGTCTGGTTACTTTTCTAGAACATGAAGAACTGTGGACAGAAAAAAACTATTGACACTCTCTCGTTATTTTGGTCTGTAATTTCCCAGAGCAAAATCAGAGCAAAATGGCAGTGAACGAGTCTCCACACTTACATAAGACTTACATCTATCTTTATATAAGGTGTAAAATTATATAAGCCTCATTGCATCTTGAACAAAGCTGTAACCGGTTTATTAAGTCTTGAAGTGGCACTTGATTGACTTTCAATATGACTTTAAGAAGAGTCTTTTAGAAGAATTTTTAATACCTGATTTCCTTGAGTGTGCAGTCTATAACAAAACAAATCTTCCCAAGATATTTTTCTTGCCAATCTTCAAGTCACTAAGGTTTTTTTTTCATAGTTAGCAGGACGTACTGCCTCATCTCCTGTTTTCATTTGATTTGTACTCTTTAGCAAATATAATTAATAAACTGCACCATTTCCTCCTCAGATGGGCCAAGCAACCAAAATAACTCCATGATCCCTTAATTCCTGTTCTCTTCATTGAAGACTTGCCTCTTGTTTTCATCCCAGACATATACGTGGACATTTATATTCCCAAGAACCTAGACTGTCATAAGTGAAAAGCCAATGTCTATTTTGATAAACTAACTAGTAAGTTTGACAAACTAAATGTATAAAATACACAAATACATATTTTTCTTCAGAAGAAAATTCGTGATCACTTTTTCACCAAACGGTCTGCATACATTGGGTGGAGTGTGATCAAAAACCTACCATGCCTATGTCAAGATGATGCCATGTCTGGAAGGCAATGTTGTCAGCTTGAAGTTTTCTAATGCATCAACCATACCCAGAAGTGGTGGACCCTGCTCCAGCACCTGGTTGCGTACAGTGAACAAGGCCTCAGCAGCCTGATTTAAGGGGCTCCCACTGGTTTGAGGGCTTGTACCGTTCACATATACACAGCATGTTGTGAGGCTAGAGTATCAGTTTGCACAGACCCCATTTTCCAGCCTGTACACTCTTAATTAGAATTCTCCGTTCTCTTTGACCAGGTTTTCCAGAGCAGGAAAACCCAGGAGTATTTCATACCTTTCTTTACCATTTTATATTTCCAGTCCTTAAATAGCGAAGAGCTGCTGAATCTAGAAAGGAGTAAACTTTCTGTCTTGTTTTTGGTGATTCTTGCAGGTTTTCCCACAGAGTGTTGTGGTTTTGTCACCGGGGTTTGTATGGAGCATTCTGAATCTGTCAATATAATAACATGCCATCCACATTCAGAAAGATTGTGAGTGCTTTTTCCTTCAAGAAATATTTTCCTTATATTAGTGTGCAATTTTATTGATATTTTCACACATTTCACTACAGTAACAAATAACATAGGAGATAGCAGCTTTACACAGTAAACTCTGCTTGTCTGGTATGATGTAGGACACTGAGCACTCATTAGTACAGTGGCTATGAGACGGTAATACAAAATTTTAAATATGCTTAATATTTTATCCCCACAGTTTATAATACTTCATAGTAGTGTTCTTTCAGTGACTGGCTTTCAGCTGACTTTTGCCTGCACCATGCCCCTCTGACACTGCTGCCATCAGAATAACTTCTGCCTTCATTCCTGGTATCCAGTGTGACAAAGCAGTGTGTATTGTGTTTGCTCCAACTCTTGAGTCCGGGTTAATCAAAGGACACTGTAAACAAAACTTGTCTCTCAGATTGCAGAAGATCTGACTGATGTGAGGTGCCAGCTCACCCCCACAAATAAGGCTGCCTGCAAGGATACACACTCATGCTTCCCGGCACCTGGTCATCAGACTGTAAATGAAGCTTGTGTAACCTATTCTTGGAAAATTCTCATGTCTATGAACATCCCATGCACTTCCTCTAGTGTGAGACTTGGTTCTGCAACTCTTCCTTCCCAATAGACTTTCATTTAGCGTTTCTTTCTCACAGAGGTTTGCCATCATTTTGATTTAATGCCTTCCATTAACATGCGAGGGATTCTGGTCCGATGCAGGGAGCAGGTAGAAGGCAATGCCAGCTCTAATGTTTCTTCTTTCTTCTGGACTTTCCTCTCACCAAAGGAGTCCCAAAAGAACTAAACTGAGTTGAATGTGTCTCAACTGTATTGTGGCTACCTCATCTACAGCAGACGAAGTTTATCAGCCTGCAGTAGAGGAAATGCTACAGAGCCAATCTCTTTCTTCTGGAAATTGCCTGGCTCATTGCCCTAGAGTAGTGTGCTTTGAACCAGTTCTGTAAGATTTCCATCAAATATTTTGGGACATCGGAGCTGTGACTGAATAAAATCTGGGGAAAACAGGAACAGAATAGGATTCCTGCAGGGTGCAGCCTTTCTTGGACAGAAGTTGGGCTGCGCTGTCTTGTCCTGGGGCTGGATAAGCCACTTTCTTTTCTGCCCATAGACAGTCTCAATGTCGTGAAATGGTTGATACCTAGAGCCATCTGTGTTTCACTTACCTTCTTTTTCTTCATGTACCTTCCCCAAACATTGAAGTATTTATCAAATCTCTCTATTATATATATATCAGGGCTCAACCTTTACAGTGAAGTGAGATACACCCATACAACAAGCAAGTCTGTTCTGTGGTCCTGCCAGCGCCTGCCAGGGTTGCCTTGGTCTTGACTGCTGCAAAGTAATAACAGATGGTAGGACTGCACCCACTATGAGACTAAGAAGAATGAGTTTGAATTTGAACAACATCTGATGTCCTCAAGCAATCATAAATTCAATTTATTTACAATGGCTTGACTGCAAAATAGAACTGATAAACGTTTTAGAAAAGCAGCAGCACGGCTCCCTTTTACTGTAAAACTGTAAAAAGGTTTTTGCAATTGCATTCCTGAATTCTTTCATCCTAAAGCGTTAGCTGGTTTATTCCTTGTATTTGTAGATCAGTTTGAGTCAAGAATATATACATAGTCTTTCTTGGAAGTGAATTTAAAGAATATGATGCTTAACTAAGTGATACAAATAAGCACAGCAAAGCTGGAGCAGTCTTTGCTTGGAGATATTTTATCATTTAAGTAGATTGTCAAGGTCATTTACACTAGTAGATCCAGTCGGAAGATATTACATCTTAAATGCATCAGTGCCAGAAGGATGTGCCTGTCACTTTCTCTCTTGTCTTAGAATGAAACCATCTCTTTTAAACTTTGCTGACTTCTACTTCAGACCTCGAAATCTATTTGTAGCTGTAAGTTCTATTAATGAGATTACTCTCAGGTAGATATCACAAGCTTGGGTGCTGTACTACAGACAAATATTTCTCTGCATATGTTATTTACCAATGAGCAAATCATTAAAAAAGATAAAATCTTAACGTCTCATTCCCCCATGCATTTTCTCGCCAGTGTTTGCATTTTTCATTCACTTCTATAATTTTCTTCGGTTTGGACAATGAACAGTTCTCTGCTGACAGTCACCTTAATGGTTAAACAGAGGAACAAAGAAAGCCTGAATAATTCAAATCCAAAATGGGTGCCTATGAAATTGTTTAAACAAATCAAAACACAGGTTGCAAATGGAAATCACGAAGTAACCTTCACAGTGCAGGACTGCTACCAGCTCCAGGTATAAGATAGCATTAACCCGTAACTATTTCTCTGCCGTAATTATAACAGAAACACATTCGCCATTATACATCATATTTTTCAGTGTTCCTGGGTAGCAAAGGAGTTTTCCTACACCAGTAATGCATTCAGTTTCAAGTTAAAATCATGGTTATTTGAATATTTTTTCTCCTTCATTAGGAACGATTATTTTTCTTGCACCCTCACAGCCATATTGCAACAGACATGTTGGCTTCAGATTAAAGGCACCTACACACTCTGCAGGGGGGCAAATAGTTAATTTGACATCAGTGCTGCTGATCCTGAAGGCCAATACGTAGGTACACAGTTGTCAGAGCTCTTTTGACCAAAATACAGACAAAACAAAGATTAAACAGAGATATCTGAACTAAGTTGAGGAAATTCTGAAAACTGGGGACAGATGGGCTCTAATACATTCAGCTTTGTCAGATAATCTGACAGCTCCTTTATCAACAAGAGGTTATCAGCAAGAAGGGGTTATTTCACTCTGTGCCCACTGTGAGGCTGGCAGTCTCAGTTTTACTATACTCACATACTGGTGAGGTGCTGTCTGGTCTCCTGGAGGCACGTCTGAGGTATGCTCTCACTTGGACCCAAACATGACCCTCTGAAACTTGGGGCAAGGCAGCAGCAGCTTTCACACCAGGTGTGGGAGCTCCAAGGCCAGGAAGCTCCACCCACAGGAGCACCTCCATTTCCAGGGGAGTGGAGTGGCAATGGGGAGACAGACACGTGGGGCTGCCTTTTCCCAACGGATTTGGGTTGGACATTTAGTGAGAACAGGGCAGGGCATACTGCAGCTATCCTTAAAGATTGATCAGTAACTCTAACTGTTCAGAACAGCTGAGGATTTAAAAAATAATTAAAAGGAGAAAACATACAGAATTGGAGAAGAAAACGAACCTCCAGTTGCAGGATGACAACTGCCACAGAAATAAGTATGTTCATTTCCGCCTCCAACAAAAAGAAACAGAGAGCCTTTGAGATGCCATTACACAAAGCACCAGTTGCAAAGGACTGAGTAGAGATTTTTGCTAAAGCCGCAGTTGTATTGCTGCAAGTTACTTGCTTGCATTTTCTTAAAGACCAAATTCCAGAGCTGTGTAATCAAAATGCATTCTTTGCATATGTAATTAATACAGTAATTGAGGTACCCAGCTTCTGTGATCTCATACGTAAGAGTAACTGCTCATTAAGTAATTATATGCCTACCTGGTTTTTCCAGTGCAGCAGAACCTATATGGAAGTTTGCAGGCATGCAGGGTGCAAAGGAATGGAACCACAGGCAGAGTCAAGGAGAGCACGATAATCTTGACACTGTCAATGGGGCCCTAGAGTGATTGCCACTTCAGGGCTCCTTTATACATCCCTTAAAAAAGGTGACAACAGTGCTTTTCATTCTGCTAGACATGTAAAGGCCAGTGTCATTTTCACAGCTCCTTCTGCAAACATCCAAACCGCACTGAGTTACTGGGTAGGTTCTGTTGGCATCTAGCTCATCCACACACCCTGGACACGAAAACAAGCTTTCAGTGGAACAATGACTAATGTCAACTATAAGCCTAGGTAGAAAGCGCTCATAAAAATGTCTATAACCCATCCTAAAGAGGTGTCTTTTGAAAAGTGTAAACTTGAGACATGCAGAATTTCACTCCAGCTGAAGAAGGGCAAGCTTTTGCTTGAATGAACAGTTGCTAGGGAATGAGAAACATATCTGTCGGCTCAAGAGAGCTGTAGACAACTTATTTGCAAAATTTTACTTGGGGAAAAATAACAAAATATTTGGGACACTGAAGTTATTAATGATGTTTCCAGGTCAAGGAGCAAATTCACATTATTTTTATGGAAAATGTTCACAATTTGGAATTATCAGGTTTTATTTTGGCTACATCAGCAAGTATGTGTACTAGAAGACTAAGTACCAAGAACACAGTAAGGTAGTGAAATTCACTTGGAGAAATAAAAAAATAAAGCAGAAGAAATACTGAACACCCTTCTCAGATTTACCACTTCAAGAATACTGATACCTAAACATCGCATTTGGCAGCCTTTTGTCTTTATTTTGTGTGGGTTTCAACGATAGCTTGAAATACAGAGCAAAGGGAAGCTGTATATTTTGTCTTCTTAAAGCCCTTAGCCTGGATAATTGATCTGGGAAGAAATGTGAGGCACTGAGGCATCAAGCAAAGGAATAATAAGCTCAGTGAAGACCTTGATTAAGGCAATGATTCCCACTCTATCATCACTTCCTCTTGGTGCATGGATGTTAATGTTGGCTTCGCAATTACGATCCAACGCAATTAGTAACATTTGCTTACTGCTTTGAGAATGCCAAATGTTAAGTGTTACTCCCTGCCAGACCCCTCATCCTTGACATACGTCAGACTAACTTGCCTCTCCCCCTTGTTTAAGAGCAGAGCATTCTTACCTCATTACCTGCATGGCTGAGGTAATACAAGTCTGTCACCGAGAATCCCACAGAAGTGCTGGAATAATTACAGTGCTTTGAACTTTCATACCACCCTCCCACCGGGAATTTCCAGTGCTTCATAAACATTAGCCACAACTCATGAATTTCCTATAATGTATGATCACTGTGATCCATTTGCTTTAGAGGGACTGGCACATTCTGATGAAGCCTCTTGAACAAAATGATAGAGCAAATCAATGACAGTTCCAGTAATATATTCCAGACACCCAGATTCCATGTCCCGCATGCTAGATACTGGGCTGGTTGTAGCACACAGGCTGTTACCAGAAGTCCTGCCAGTCACTAACAACTTTAAAAGAAGAAAATAAGGAAAGATTGAGTTTTCTTTTTTTTTTTTTTTTTAATCACGCACAACCCACCACATGAAAGGCATGTCAGTCACAGACATTCGATTCCGACATGGATAGGGTCCTCTACCCCATTTTAAGTGATAACACAAAGAGAACAAAGCATTACCTTCCTCTCCAGCAGCAGAGTTTCCAACAGTCTCCCTTTCCCGGCCAGCCTGGTTGGAAATGACGCTTCCACTTTTTGTCCTTCGAAGAACACTGAATGCCTTGTTTATTTTTTTAAAAGATCTGCTTCTTATAGTGGAGCGTTCAAAGTGTCGAGCTGCAACAGCAAGAAAAAACAAATAAACAGAGTTTGGCAGTTCCGGGCTAGAACCACATCATTTCTGTGGCCACCAGCATACAATGGGGCATAACAATCAGCAGCCAGGCTGCCTGCCCTTCACCTTTGTGCCTGACTCCAGCTGATCATCCAAGGTTGCATTCACCTGAACCTGGTGCTATTATCTTTCCTCTGTCCCACACCCTAGAATTGCCACCTTCCCTGACTGTTTTGCCAGCCACACACAGAAATCTCCTGTGAGCCTGGGAGAGAACAATCCTCAGTCAAAGCAGAATCAGAAGCAATCTGGTAAAAATACATGTAAAAGGAAGAAGCACTGCCTTTCCCAAGCTATATAAGTTTGGGAAAAAAAAAAAAGCTGGAAGTTGTTAAAAGTCTTCTTGAAACAAAATCCCACACTACTGTCTCAAAACCCTGCAATGCTTCCAATGACTGCCAGCAGTTTCAGTCAAAAATTCGAAGATTATTAGGTGGGAGGGATGAACTAAGTCACATCATCTAACCTGGATAAGGCAATATAAAAAAAAAGTCATAATACTTTCAAAACTTGTCACTCTCTTTTCCATCTTGCTGAAGATATCTGTTGCCATTCCGCCACTTTGAGGTCTGCATGCTGGCCAAACATTGTAATCTAATAATACAACATTCCCTCAAACCAGACTGTGGCCTCTTAACTCAATAAAACTGGTGGGATTTAATTTCATTCTGGTGTTCTCTTCTTGCCCCCTCCCTTCCCTTGCCTCTCTAGCACCATGCACACAAGAGGATAGCGCTGTTCATTTTCTAGTCTTTCTTCAGCCCTTTATTCATTCTCCCAACATGCAGCAGTTGCAACACAAGGTGGGCTATTCATTTTGGCTTTAGTGTTCTCCAGTATAAGCTTTGAATTCACTGTTAATTCTTCTGAATCTGCCTCTGGCCAGACCCTGTTTTTCAAATATGACACTCATCAGAGACGGACGCAGTGTCATAGGGTGGAGGATCAAGGCAAGGTTTCCTGGTGCAACTTATCCTTGACTGTGGTTATTTCAGCAGGACCAGCCCCCTCTGAGCTGCACCTACCTGGGAGGCTAGAAACATCCCCCAAGATTCCAAGGCTTTTTCCCCTGCAACTGCCAAACACAGTCCTGAACAGGCTTTTGGGTAGATGTCCATGGCAGGGTCTATGGGGGTTACTTGGGCCATCACATTTTGGTGAAGCCATTACACAGCTACGCCCTCTCCCTGGCACATCACACATACCGTTTGCTTTTCTGACTGAGCTGACTTGTCTAAAAAATCTTTCTTAAGACCTGTGGTTTGCATGAGTGCAGCCAGTCTGTCTTCAGCTTGATGTTGCCCCTGGCCAAGCAAATTTGGTTTTCACCTCAAGACTATTGGGTCACTGAGTGCGCAATTTGACAAGTTTCCACTCCCTCTTTTGTTTTTTTTTAAAGCCTTCAACAACTTATGTTTCACAGAAAACGAATGCTGAAAAAGGCCACAGGCTCGGAAACCATCACTTTTAGTTCTTACTTCTGTTTCTGTTGCTGCGATGAAGGTCCCCAGGGCTGCTGCCTGACTGGCTGTCCTCCGAGGTGGGGCTGAAGGCCGGGTTGACCAGCCCTGGCTCATCTGTCATTAAGGCGATGGCTGCAGCTGCAGAGAGCTCGGGGCCCAGGGCAGCTACTGCTAAGCTGGTGCCATGGTCTGGAGAGCAGTCTTGGGAACGCCTCTTCCGTTCCTTGGTAAGGCCATAGTGGGATGCTCCTTTACATCTAAGGAGAAGGAAGGAAAGGGAGACATGATAACAATTGGTATTTAAAATGTTGCATGCTTATGAAAATTATCTGGTGAGAAGGAGTTGTTTGGAGTAGCATCTGTGACGATCACAGTGGCCGATGAAATACGGATGCTTAACAAGAGGGAAAAATGCCTGTTCCGTCACGTTACACAGAATCCGCAAGAAGGGAGATTGTCCTTCAATGTAGCTGAGTGACAACCTTACACAGAAAGACTACTGCTGGTGCAGAAAAACCAGAAAACTGCGGCATTGCGTGTAGTCTCCTGTGTGTAAGTAGTTACTGCGGATGCAAAAGGACAGGAACAGCAGGTGGCTAAATAAACCAGATGCTACAGTCTATAATTCTCCCCTTTGCCTCTGGTCAGTGAAGGAGAGCAGGGTGAAGCCTGACAGCTACTCCAGGACTGCTGGTGAAATAAAAGGCACCTTACCCAGACCTGTGCCCTGAAAAACATTCCTGACTAACAAGGTGGTCACACTGGGAGCACAGTGCCGTGGTCTTTCATGCAGGATGCAGGGTCTGCCCTTCAGGTAGAGGCCAATGACATGAACGAAGAAAGGGCTGCAGGTGGGAGTCAAACTCCTGCAGTCTGGAGGAATCAAGTCCCCACATGGTGCCTGTACAGACCATTTACTTCTTGAACTGCTCCTGATGTTGTTTTCAAATTCAGCCATGGAGAAGGCTGGTTTTAAAATAATTCTGGAGGAAAATCCAAATCCTAAACCCTGACTTGATCTCTGCAGTGGCAAAATACTCCATTTCTGGAGGAGACATGCATGTTCCCAAAAGAGCTGAAGATACAGCATTGTAAGAAGCAAATTACAAGCCTGCTTTGAAACAACTTATTAGTGGTCCCAACTACCTGCTCTAGACTCATCTAGACAGCAAAGGCAGGACCACGCATGGCATTTCTTTCTGAAGACTTGTTAATGAAAGTCACTTGGATGAAATTGAAGGTCACTGTGCTCTTCATTAGTCAGTATTTAATTAAAGCTATAAAATAACTGAAGGGACAGAATGGCCCAAGGACACAGCACCTGTGACTTTTCTCCAGCACCGCTTCTGCGTACCAAAACCTCATTCACGGCATTAAAAATAAATAAATAAATAAATAAAAAACCTGTCTTTTAATCACAATCTAATGAGCTTGGCCTACTTTCTGTTCTATTATCTCTTTCTTCATAGCAAAGGCTAACTGATTACTTTCATAAAAGTGCTCTGTGGGATGAACTCACAGAAATAGCTGCAGAAACCCTTAGGGATAGAAAGCTCTTCGTAATATATGGCATGCACAAAAGGCAATGCATAATACATGCAGTACACAATGCTAGTGGGTTAAGTGTCAGAAAAAGTAGTACACTGAACAGAGGCCTTGGAAGAGAAATGATTTCTGGAACAGAAAGATGGGATGAGGACAAGTCACAGAGCTCTGTATATCAGCTTTGGAGAAGCAGTTTAATTTCTCTTATGGTATTGGCTTTTTATGAGATAGGATTAATTAAAAAAAATTTTAGCACTAAATTATGATTTACCATCATTTGCCATCATTTACTTCATACCACTTTTGACACCCTTCATCTTAAAGAGGGAAAAAAATCCCAACCGAAACTGTATCATATTGATGCAATTGTGTAAGGGCTTTGTACATGCTTTAAGGTTTGAATAGGAACGGCTGTGGCAGAAGTTATTTCTGAAACCTTTCACAAGAAACATGAGGGGTCTCAAACGAAAATACTCTTATGGAAGAGAAGGTCGATCAATTATTTCAAAAGACCCACAAAAAGCTATTTGGGGCACCTATTCCAAGACAACACTGCACAATAATCATGTAAGACAGAAAGGAAGAGCTCTCCTGCCTCCACTGCAGCAGGTATTTTCCTACTCCTCACCCTCCCTGTATCCTACACCGTTGCAGGATGCTTTCCTTTATATTTCATAGGGAGGAGGAGCACAAGGGCCTTCCCCTCTTGCAGCCAACCTAAACTTCTCCAACACAGAATTTTGGAAACCTGTCCTTGACCTCTGTCACTTGCAGTAAGGTCACATTTACTAATCCAGCCGATGAATGCTCAACAAGACAGTTAAAAAATAGTCTTAAAAGCCAACACAATGAAATGAACACAAAGAAATGGCTTCTGGATGTGTGGTTTGCTGTTGTCAAATAACAATCTCTGCCTTACAGAGATCCTGCAAAGATTCAGGAGAGGTATTCCTTCTCCATGTTTTATTTTATTTGCCTCTATTTTCATCATGCCAGTAAAGTTGCAGTAGCCTTCTGAATGGGTCCCCAAACACAGATCTTTTTTAGTTTTGGGGGGTTGCATGAAGATCAACATGAAGATCAGAAGTTGCTCTGCCTAAAGATTTCCAGCTACATGGATTCAACTGCTGCCTGTCTGCTCTTCACTGCTAAAGCCTTCACTTCCTGTGGAAATCCGCAGTGGCTGCTGCTGGCTGCACTGCAGACACCCAGTTAACAGCATCAATCCAACAGCAATGAACAGAAGACAGTTACTTTGAATGTAGAGAGAGCTGACACAGTTTAAGATGTGGCTTATTGGAGAAGACAGGTTGTCATGATGCAAAGCACAAGGCATATCTTTCTAACTCTGCCAGAAATAGTTAAAAGAGAACCAAAGCTCTTCAAGTACGAGCACTGCAGCTATTTCTTAAATAACTGTGGCAGGCATAAATGAACACAAATCAAGCCCTCTCTCTCCAAATTAACACAGTGTCCTTGAAGAAGAAAAAAAGTCCCAAGCCCTCAAACTTGTAATAAAATCTGCAACAGTATCTCTTCACGTTCATTGTTTTCCTTGTGCTGACACTGCTGTGATAACAGAAAACAGAAGCGATGACTGTCTAAGTGGAGTCATATTTATAGTGTCTCAGCTACATTTTTCCATATGGTTGGATTTGGGTCCCAGAAAAGAGAGATCCATAAAACAGCTACATGCCGGTACTAATTACCTCTCTCATTGTGATTATTAATCAGTTGCCTGATTTACAGCTGGAAGAGCAGGATACCTGATTAACGTAGGCCAGTCAGAAGGTGAACCCAACACTGTCTGGTGGCCAAGGTGAACTAGAGATTTATGTTCCTTCTTAGTCACACTAGACAGCAAATACATCTGTGCAGCCGTACGATACCGAAACAATTTGAAGGCCAAAACTGAGAGAGATAAACAGACATGAATAATGTGTGTTGTACGTTTCATGCCATTAAAGTAGTGTCATTAGGTGCATACAGGAAATTCAGAAAATAGTTTCTTCTGTTTGCATGGCCTCTTTCAAGAGAAGAAATGTGCTGTCCTAAATCCTAGCCATATGAGCCAACCACTGGGTAGTGAGAGAGCAGTGGTGGCTGCTAAAACTTCACCCAGGGCTGCAGTTCTGGTTGGCATCAACAATGGTGGCCACGGGGCAAGCCTCGCCCTGCGTCCTGCTCCACCCATGAGGGAGGCTTTGTGCTCCAGACTTCAGGAGCAGCACATCCCAAGTGCTGGAGACAGGAGATCCCAAACCCCATGGCTGCCTTAACTTGGTCCTACCATTTGTAAAAACAAGCTTTGATTAAACTCAAGACCAACAGAAACATTTGCACATTGCAATTTCCATTTGCAAATTCAAATGAAAACAGTGGTTTGAAAATGGAGATGTGTTTTCATTGCAGCATCCCTGACTCACACGGCAAAGGGTCTGAAAGTGAGGTTGGCCCCAAGGATTTCCGTTACCCAGGCTGACACAGGAGCAAAAAATAAAGGCAAAACATAAAAAAGGAAAACTGCATGGATGCTTTCACTTCAATTCTAGTGATCTAAAGGAAACAATATTACAGGCAAAAAAAGGAAAAAAAGAAGAAGTATATATTTATAATGCATTTTCTCTTTTAAAAACTTCCTATTCTCTGTCTGTGTCACTTCACAGACTAGCCCTCTTTGTCCCTGTCTCACACTTGACTGCCTGGGCAGAAAAAAGGGGGAAAAAACTGAATTTAGAATGTAGCAGTGCTTGTGAGCCAGGTCTGGCACAAATAAACAGAGCAGAAGCTCTCTCTGCCCAGGTCCGGCAGTGCTTTCCCAACCTTACTTTCAGTGCACTTGCATTTTGGTGCTGTTTTGCTTTAGTGCAGCAGCAGCAGACACATTGTCTAGTGCAATTGAGAATAATGTATACAAAGCTCTCAGGATTGGGCAGCAGAAGAAAATACTGCATAATGGGCTGTCATTGCTGATCCAAAGCTAAGCCCTGATCAGGTTAGGCAAGTATGTTTCAGCTATCCCCTCACTGCAAGCAGCCTCATCCCTGTGCAATTTGGGCTTGACACAATCAGAAGTACCAACAGTTTGTATCACACCCTGACCCCGTCACAGAAACTCTCCCAACTGCTGTGGTACCCCTGAAATGGCCCTGTTGAAAGGCTGATGGAGAAACTGAAGGTGACTGACAAGGAGCATCCTGGATAATCTGGTGCTGATAACCTCACTTGTGAGACCTTGCTGAGAGGCTCCTGCCACATCTTGGAAGGAAGGGGGGTGGGATTTGAATTGGAGAGGTTGACTCACAATAAGGTGTTGGCAATTCCTGCCCCACGGTAACCATTTGCACCACAGTGTGTATGAGCAGTGACTGTAGCCCAAACATAATCCAAATACCAACCACACAGACTTCAGGCTGAAACCTAAACTCTGAAGTTTTCTGAAGGGGAGTTAACTGAATTGATCTCAGGCAGAGATGTCACCCACTATTCTGATCTTCCTTTTGCCAACAGTGCACCGGGAACTGGAGCCAAAACCAAAAAAGAAGCAAGGCACCTAAACTCCAACCAAATCCCATGTTACGGATCTAAGTTAAAAAGCAGCAAATGCACAGTCTCCCTTCCAGACCAACCATGCCAGTGCTTAAGAGGGCAGAGACATCAACATCCACAGCAGTGAAGGTGACCAATACCCTGCTGCTCTTTACACCCAATGTTATTGTACCTTCCTTGCTCGGAAATCTGGCTTCTGTGAATTCTGGTCCTATGTGCAAAATTCCTCTTTTTTGCTATATGTGAAAATCAATCCTGGAACTGAGTGCTTAACAACAATGCTTTTTCATTGGCATCTCTGAGTTCTTGCAAGGATTAACCACTGCATGAATGCTGCATGTGAAACAAGCTTCATAAATAAGTACCAGATATATATATATATTTTTAAAATGAATTTGCCTTTTCTGGTTTTTTATAAAGGATTTTGTCAGGTCAAGAGCATTTCTCAAGCTACTGTAATCACCAGCTATGGCTAGGAAGGTCCTGCCTACATTAAACCTTCCTCAATATTCATGAAGAAGGCTATGAGCCATCTAAAAAGCAAAGCTCAAACTCCTGAATTACAGTTTCCAACCAATATTTGCTGAAAGTCAGGCTGCAAAAACCTTGTCTAAACATGCAACTAGAAACAGAATGTTCTCTGCACCTGCACTTGAGTTTCATAATGCCAGCAACATTTCTAGATGCTCATCACCATTGTTCTGTGCACTCTGTACCCTGGGATTGATGCACTTGGGTATCCTCTCACTGATGATCTCCCAGTGTCAGAGGCTTGCCATCTTGTTTGAGGGAAGAAAAATGCTCATTTTTCATCTAACTTAAGTGGGAAATTGTCCCATTTACCATTACTCTTTCACTTCAATACCTCTATAAACAAAAGCCTTTTAGAGAGAGCTTTGTGATACCTGGTGCACCAGGGATGGTTGGGAGGAAGGCACAGACCCAGTGGCTTGATCCCTGCTGCCTCCAGAGCGTTGAGGATGAGTGATTCTTCATATAAACACCACTCTGCTCTGTGTCAGCTTGGAGATTGCTATGATAGAAGGTCAGATGAGGCAAATGGCTCTGTCTAGCTGACAGAGGGATTTTTCTCCTGTTATTTGCTCTCTATTGTCAACTGGAGGCCTTTGCTAAAGTATAAACATATAATAGATTTAGTGGTTCTATATTTCTGCATTACTACTCTATAAATATTTATAAAGGTCCTCATAACATTTATTTCTTTAAGCTAAAGTTACTTAGTTTAAATACTTTCCCACAAGATAGATAGGGAAAACCTCTCAAATATCTATTATTTCAGTTTAATTTTTGCATATCCCTCTTATGGTTTCCCAAGGCTTTTTCACGCTTTTTATTTTAATGAAGCCATTGTATTTCAACAAACTCTGGAACTACCTTACTAGCAAAGCATGAAGTTGGGCTGTATCCTGTCTGTAAAACCCGACCCCAGGCATGGGCTGTCATTTTTACAATGCTTTTGCATTATGATGCTGTCAAACAAAATATATTAGTATATTATATATGGAACAAGTGCAGGAGTATCTGTATACTTACACTTCCGCTCAGCTACTCTGTAGGAATTTGGGTGCACCACTAGAAAAAGAATTTATTATTCCCACAGATTTTTTAAGAGAAGTTTTTCTAAGCATATGAAGAAAATATATATTGAGTGTCCTTTATAATTACTATCTTAGTCATCAGCTACAGTGAGATGTGTAGCTGTGGTGCTGAGGGACATGGTTTAGGGACCCTGGCAGTGCAGGATGAACGGTTGGACTCGATGATCTTAAAGGTCTCTTCCAACCAAAATGATTCTGTGATTCTGTGATTTGGTTGCTAAGAAGGAGCAAGCATGGCTAATGATTTTGGTACAGGCCCTTGAAAATATTTTGCATTGGTGAAGAATGGAACTACAGTTCAGAGTTCAGTTCTCACAGATCCCAGAACTACCAATGGACAGACAGCTGGAGCCAGACACAAATTGAACAAACATTCAATGGAAACCAAACCCCCATTTAAAATTTGACTGCTTATACCGAGGGAAGGGAGGAATCTCCGGATTTGCCACTAGTTTTCAGGAGAGTTGAAAGAACTTGGAACACATTTTTATTCTTAAATATATTGTAGAGTTTACTTCATGTACATGCTACTGAAGTATCATGTAACATGTGGTCATGTTTAAGCTTTCCCCCGCCTTCTCTTTAAAAAGCAAAAAGCCGTATTTTGACAATCATCATTAGCTTCTATTACGCAATCTTTTAGAAGGTCCACTAACCTCTGTCATGGGAACAGGGAATTGGAAGAAATAGGTAAACAATACTAGCTGTCTGCACTTGTGGGCAAAAATAATGACTGGAATTATTGTGCAATGATCCCAGTTGTTGTAGGGATTGTGTACAAATTGTTGGCCCAGATGATGCCGTCTCCCTCCCCTGACACTTATTCCAGGTCATGACTCTATTGCTGATGATTTTGAAACTACAACTGTACTGATTTCTCTGCAAGGTTCAAGCATTATTTCAAGTTCTAGTCTTAAAACTGTTCCAACAAATTACAGCTGTCTTATATATAGGAGAATGGAGTTGCAAATTGCTAGAGACGGCTGAAATGGGCAAGCAGGCATATGGGCTAGAAATGCCAGTTTCTTCTAAGAATTAGCACAGCTCCTGTATTGTGCTTAACATAGCTACTACTCTGGAGAAGCTAATATTCACAACTGACCTTGTAGCTTCTCCTTTTGTGGCCCCCTTCCCCACCAGTTCCCTTGCCACCAATGCTCTGAGAACGCACTAGGACATCAACAGCCTGTTCCCACTGCTCACATAAGGCATGGCCTTGGGTTGCTGCTACACCTTCTGCTATTCCAATGCTGTCTTTAAATGTAGTGTTTGTAGAGCACAAGGAGACCTCGAGCAACAAAAATGAGGAATTAACCAGGGTGGAAGACTGCAGTCAGCCTATTAATCATTATTTGCTCCTAGATTACTATAAACATATGTTGTCATCACAGGGAAGATACTGGACAGAAATACAGAACCAGAGTGATCTTGCGTGATGCAAAACAACAGCAGTATTTATTTATACTGAACTTACTCAATTAAATACGGAAGATCCCCAAAAGTAATCTACATATCTCATGCAATCTACTCACACCAGCTGGCACAAACAAGAAAAACAGAGCAGCACACTGTCTCTGACTCTTGGTAGGTGCTCAGGTACTGACACAGCAAGGAAACTATGAGTACCTGGGTAGGAGATTCAGAGCAAAATAAGAGGGAAAAATAGGACACACAGGACTAACATTTTTGAGCTGGTGGGACCTCGCTGATGGCTTCTAGTACTTCTAACCATTCAACATAGAAACACATCATTCAAATCCACTAATCCTGTTCAAGTGCTATATTAAAGTCCTAAAGTCCTCAAAACTCCTCCTGACTTCAATGAAGGCGGAACTTGATGAAAACTTTACCAGGTGCTTTCATTACCTTCCAGAATTGCATCATTTTCTATGCAACACACTTAAAAGCTTCAGTCTTTGCCACTCTCACAGTAAAACGCCAACGTCGTTTCAAAAGAAAGTGAGAAAACACAAATTAGAAAGAACTCTGAGATGTTTCTTCATGGACAACTCGGGTACTTATCAATAGTTGTACATCCTGCACAAGGGAGCAATTGCATACGATGTCCGTCAGCTGGATATTTGGAAAGCAAAGTAAGACCTGCCATCAGCAGCTGTCAGCTTCACATCTGAATTTCAAGTCCATCCATGAGCACTCAAAGAACACTGGTACTCTGCAGGCAATCTTGATCACTGATTTTGCCTTATACTAATAAAATAATAATATAACATTTTTACAGTAAGAATTGAGATCGTATCTAATGGACTGCAGCAGAATCACTGAATATGTTCCTCGTTTAGAACCTTAACTGAAAAATGAGCCTGAGGAAAATCACAACATATATATCCAAAGGCTCAAAAAATGTTAATGCTGCTAAAATCGAGTTATCTGTGACAAAAATAACAAGTGCGAGGACAAACAAATTCTTAAGGCATTGCAATGCTATACCTCGTAATACTGCACAATCCAATACAATGCATTTTTTAGATTATGTGGATACACATATAATTAATGTTAAGAATAAGCATTCGATCTGTTGAATCGTGTTTTTCATGTTTATTGTTCAGTGTTTTGATCTCTGGATTATATTAAACAGGTATAACTAGTCTTCTGGAACTTCATATGTTGGCATTGACTATCCCCACCTATACTGTAAAAGCTTTATGATGCAGTGAGCAAAATATGCTTGCAATGGGACAAGGGGTTTTGGTTTTTTAACAAGAATGACAGTATCGGTCTAACCTGATTCTTGCAGCTACAGACAGAAGAGCCTGCCAGACAGAAACTTTGCATTTGGACACACTTAGCACAGGTTTCTTTTTAAAATAAAATTAATTACAGTATCTGCTATGTCACAGACTCAACAGGCCAGCACTACTGAGAGCAAATTTGAGGCTTCTGTTGGCACAAAGCAGTGACATATGCACATAAGTCTCTAGATATAAAATAATAAAAAAGGAACACTGTGTTCAATTTTAAGGTGTTTTCAACCCAAGATTTGAGTTTCTTAATATGTTTTCCACTGGAATTTGTAATTACGGGAAACAATGGGACTGCAGCCAGTAAATAACGAATGCTGTCTTTATACCCTCTTATTGACAGATCATGCTATGGACAGCCACCCACAGCTCTAGCTCTGGTGGAACTTGCCCCTGATCTCAGTGACCCAAAAGTCACATAAGATGCCTTTAGATCAGCACAGGTATCTAAATTACATTGCTAACACATCTTTGTACGCATCGGTCTCTAAAAAACATACTTGCTTTCTCGTGGAGAAGGGCAGGAAAAGAACATCTCAGCATGCCCTCTCTGAATTTGGAAATCTACAGACCACCCTGTCAGATGCCCATCTGAGTGTTGAGTAAATATTTCTGCCACCACAAGTAAGATGCAACTTAAGATGTCACAAATATTTCCCATTTAAAAAAGTAATTCTCCTGTCTTACCAACTCCAATGTCTGATATTCAAGGAGTACCCCAAATCAGTCCTTTAAGAAATGAACTGCATTTGACTCATGAATCACCATGTCTTTAAACCCTAAAACAACACAGTCTCCTTGTAGGGGTGGGGAAGGAAGAGTGCAGCATTTCCTGGTGTATCAGAGGGCTCAGTTTCCAGCCTAAACAAGAATTGACATTAGCATAAGTACATAAGTCACACTATTGACTAAATACCTCACGAGATAATATAGCCAACAGTACATTTTGCTGGAGAAACACCATTCTGGCTTCTACTCCTCCTGGCTTTGCATTTTTCCCCTTTGCACGTACGGCTGGAAGAGGGCGGATCAGAGGGACATTATGAGCCAGCTTTCAGAACAGAACTCCCCAAACCCATTGGGCATGCAAAAATCTTCATTGCTTATGGTGTTACGGGTTCCACCCAGTTAAATATGAGATATTTCACCCTTCCATTAAAATAAACGCACATTGTAAAAGCAGTTAAAGGCTCCAGAAAGTCCATATTCAGCCACAGCACAAGTATGACTGGAATGTTGTTTACCGCCTTCTGAAAGCTCACATGGTAGGAAATGCTCACTTATGCTGTAAAAATTGTGAAAAAAGGGGTTTTTTAATCACCATTTAAAAACAGAACTATCAGAAATACTTTTAACTTGAATTCCTTTATACAAAACTGAAAAAAAGCCCAATCCACTCAGCCTTCTCCCCACATAGCTACAGGTGGTGCTGTGCTCGATATAACAGAAAGCATCCAAAACCGTAGTGATGCAGTTTCTTTCCTGTTGCTCTCGCTTGGCAAGGAAAGCTGACAGAGCTCACACCCTCACACCTCAGTTTTCGGGAGTGCTCTAACTACTAAATCTCAGGTCAGGTTGGCGTGAGGCTGATCTCCGCTCCTCCTGCTGAAGTTTATTCAGAGAGGCGGATTAAGCAAGAGGGAGTCCAATGCTATCGCTAAATGTGAAACTGGTGCCTGGGGAGGGAGAATCTTGAGTCCTGCTTAAAAGGCTGCTGTGACTTTTTAGTTGAAGTTGGGAGATGTTCATATTAAAAGGCACTGTCCTCTGTTAGTCCAGCCAGTGTCTTGGGGAAAACCTGGCAACACCATCTAGACACATAAGCCCTTTTTCAGTCTGAAGCTGAAGAATTGACCTTAGAGACTTCAGATACATGTTGAGAGCCTCTCCGTAAAATTCTGTCTTGTGTTCTTAGATGACTAGGGTGTAGCTAATGAATCAATGGATAAAATACATAAACTAAGGTAGAAGAAGGAATCCAACCCTGAAAACCCTTAATTACAAAAGATGCCTTCAGAAGTGGTTACCATATTACCCACAACACGAAATAGATTTCCCTGACAAAGACAAGTATCATAGAATGATAGGAGAGCCTAGGTTGGAAGACATCCCAAAAGATCATGTGGTCCAACCTTTAATGGGAAAGAAAGCATAGATGAGATTATCTAGTACCCTTTCCAACCACAGCTTGAAAACATTAAGTGATGGGAAATCCCTGGGAAGGTTGTGCCAGTGAATGATTGTTCTCACTGTAAAAAAGTGGAAGGAGAAAACAACTTTTGCACCATATCTTACTTTAAGCCCAAATTACTCAGGCTGTTGTTTTTTCATATACCTTAGTTTCCAGGTGCTATAGGTTTCTTTAGGATTTCTTAGTCACTTCTACTCTCTCAGATTTCATGCTATTTTTGCATAGTATAAATAAGAAAAAATGTTTTCGCTCTTTTTCTTTAATTATTTAATTAATTTATTAAAATGACATTCAGGGTAAGAGGCAGTCATCTTATACTGTCCTGTTACAAAACACATTAACTTATGTACTGATCCTACTAAAATATTGTAAATAAATAGAAAAAAATCCCAAACATGTTCTTTAGGAAGTTGTTTCTTCATTCCTCTTTTATGTCACTGCAGCCTTGTGAATTCCAGTATTCAAACTCTAATAACTATTTTTGCTTTCGAAATTAAAATATAAACATCATGCACGCAGCTGGGCACCTAGAATACCACGAGCAAACCTGGGCAGCAGGTTTGGAGAACCGAACCTTGAGCATGATCTGCAATTAAATTCATTCCCCTTGGTAATTCCAAGACGGTGGCCTTGCCCTTGCTGTCCTAGGAAAGGGCACATCCTGCTTGACCTTCCTGCTCCCACAAAATGGGTGGGGTCTGCTGTGTGAGATGTTGCCTTGAAATGAATCCAAACCATGAATTCTCTGTAACAGGTTGTGGCATCTGGATGACTCAGCCAGCCTCTGTGCCCAAGGCTGTTCCTGCCCAGGCAGCGATTTTGTTAATGTCACAATTTAAGTAGACTTGGGTCTTGTTAGCAGTGATGATGGACCCCATGAAGGAAAACCAAGGTGGCATAGGAAATTATGTCAGTTCATTATCAGCTTGAAAGGGGGATAATTACATCTGTCTCCTTCAAACTGAGACGACCCTGCTCCTTCAGAAGGCAGCTGGCAATCTAACCTCCAGCAGCATGCTCGTGCCAAGCCTCATCACCTGCTAATCTTCACAGCATAGGCACTACCCACATCATGGCTCAAGGTGACCCAAGCCATCATCAACAGACAGGATCTCCAGCTGGACATCTACGCTAGTGTCCAATGGACGGCAGCATGCTGGGGGTGTTGGACATGTTGGCAGCCCAGATTCAGACATACCCAAACAAACCCTACTTGCTTCAAGTAAATATTACCGCAACACGCTGTCAATGCAGATGGCTCATCAAGCCAAACTGACCAGCTTTATAACACAGAATAATCTTACAGCTACAATGACAATTTTTTATCTGGTTCCAAAATATCCACCCCAGCCTGACATGGACACCGAGGTTAAAAAAAAATTTGAGTAGACAGACTAAACATAACTGGTATTGTATTTAAATATTTATATTAGCAATTGCGACAAGGGTCTCTGTTTTAGTATTTTAAGCAATGCCTTGGGTGATTGGTTGGTGGTTTACCTATCTTCAGCTGGTTGTACCTCCTGAGGAACTTCCTTAACTGTCCCTGAAACAAGTTTGCTTCCTGAAGGTCAAAGCCAGGCATTCGGCACTGTGTGTTTATAAGTGTGGAGGAAAAAGGAGGAGGAATAAAGGGAAAGAAATACCTAACAATTTAGTGACTATAAACAGAACAGCCTCATGGCAAATTATTTTCTTAATTATTTAAAAGCTAACTTAAGATGTTACATCATCACATAGGAGAGTTTGCTGAGTAGTTACACACTGGCATTAAGGAAACCTTCCAAAACTGAGCATAAAGTGTTCTGCAGAGGCTAACCACATTGGCCTCCAGAGATGGTGCTGCTTCCTAAGAGGTTGTCTGCAACAGGGAAGTACATGATTACTGTAGTGGTTGTGGAATGATACCTTAGCCACACTAAGTGTATTTTATGTGTAGAAAGACACATCTGAGAATAGCTTCCCTGGAGACATCCCTGTTCCAGAGTAAAAGCTCCAGAGCAGCTACCCTGGAGTAAGAACAGTATTGTGACTTCACACCCAACTTTATTATGGATTAACTTCCATGTTTTATCAAACCTTCTTTTGGGGATAATTTCTGCTGTTTTTCCTGTGCTCTTTCTTCTGGGTACCAAATGGAAACTGTGGGAGCTCTCAGCGCCAATTTTAGATGCCAGTTTCCCAAAGCTACTGCACTCTAACTCCAGGCTCTGCTTCCCAAGATTTTTTTCTTCACACTAGGTAGTGGCCATGTATAATCAAGGTACTAGTAAAATTACGGCTTGTTTTAGTCTACAAAGGTACCTGCCCATTCCTTTAGCCCATGAAGAAGCAGGCATAATGAAGCACAGACATTCATGCCAATGGACATAAGTAATACAGGGAAGTTAATCAAGAGATTAACATGTTGAAAGTATAGTTTTAACACTGTGGCCCTAATAAAACTTTAGAGGTAAAGAAGCTGTCCCAATTCAGAAGGCAGACTTTTCTAGCAGCACTCTTTATAAAAGAATCTACTCTGTAAAAGGTGATTCATTTGATCAGCCACATCTAGTGGTGGTTCAGGATCAGCTAAAAGGAAATATTGTCCTGTAGTTCTAGCTCTGAAGCTCAGTGAGAGCCAAGGTCTGCCCCTCAACATGCAGTAGCTTGAAAACAAGTTACAAGTTTGCTTTATCTCATGTGTAGTAAAAAGGCCTTAGGACTACTGGTTTTGTTCAATGTCTTCCACAACTAGTTTTGTCTCATTTGTACCATAGAACAAAAAGCAATAAGAATAAAAGCAGTCTCATAGAGCCCAAACTGTAGGAACAACACTTTTATTCCCTATCAGATATCTCAGCATCTCTAGCAAAAAGGAGAGAGGGGAAGGAAAATAACAGACACCCTTCTACCTTCTAAAAACACAAAAGAGGTTGGGACTTGAAACAGAACTCTGGCGCTGCAACTGAGTGTTGCTAAAGATGCAGAATCATGGGTCACCCAAATTTCTGTGACTAGCCCTGGTCCTGACAGCTCACCATTGGTTTTCAAGGATGAAGACCGTTTCTCGTCAATGTGATTATTTTGGAAGATCTGGACGAAACACTCTTTGCAAAGCAGTCAGAAGGGAGGGGAGAATAACATTAGCAACTGCGTCCCTGGCACAGGGGACCACAGGCAGCACAGCTGCTCCTTTTGGAAATGTCAGAGAGGAAGAAAAATTGCTGAGGGAGTTGTCATTGGCAGACGGCACAATAGGTGATTCCAGAATAATGTTTCACACAGTCATAATCTCTTGAAAACATTGATCAGTAAGCCCAGGTCTGACTAACATTACAAATAGCAATACTTGAAAAACAGACATATAAGTTATAAAATCACTTCGGACTCAATTTCTCTGTTTCTCTTAGATGAAGGAGAGCACAGGCGTGTCTCAGCGCAGATGCTGCAGCTGAGATAGCCCTGTATCAGCCCTCTCCTTCCTGATCACAGCCACATTCAGGCAATGTCAACAGGGGGATTTCAGGCCATATCCATGGTTCAACCTTTCTCCCTTTGTCTGCCCCCTTTGCAAGCTGCCCACCACAGGGAAGGTCCATGCAGGGCCAGTCGTCCCATCAGCACCCTCATAAAATAGCAAAATGTTGTCCTTGAGCGCTTCAGGAAATTACACACCTTCAGAGGCAAAAGATGACCTCAAGGTTGTTTGGAAATCCTGCTGATGTATGCCCAGACAGAGAGCCATGGCAGCTCACAGATGGACATGAGTTGCCTCTTGTCCTTCTTGGTACCCAGGGCCTCCCCAAGCAGTAGGATGGGCTCAGAGGCGGGAGGAGAGTCATATGGTGCCAGATTTATCCCACTGTCAAGCACTGCCAGGAGATGGGGAAAAAAAATCACACAGAAGCTTTTTGAATGAAGAAGACACAAATAGTAAGACCTGAACTTCCCTGCAGTCAACAGGAAAAAACAAGCCTGAACCCTCCGCTTCCTCATGCCGGGGACACTGAGGAGAAATGGAGACATCAAAATGACTCCTACTTCATTCCCATCACTGTGGTTAACCAGAGGTGTAGTAAGAAGGGACCAGGATTTGTCTCTAGCCTGTAGCTACACTGTTGAGGCTCTTCAGTAGCTGATGAGACAGGCAGCAAGTTCATGCACCCCTAAACCCCCTGAAGCCTTGTGTGGTGATGTGAATGATCCTTACAAGGACTAGCTTCAACACTGGAGACAAACAGGAACCTTTCTGCACCTTCGCCCTTTAGCTGCAAAACTGACCATTCAGCAATGGGTTGCTGTTTTATCACCAGTCCTGCGATTCTCCTGAAAACATCCTGCTTCTAAGGAACTTACTGGTCAGTGCTGAAATCACGGAGTTTGTGTCTACCAATGCAGGGAAATAAATTGCAACAGAAAACCAGGAGATCTTTAATTTTTTTAAGTTCTGTTGCCATTCAGCTACCATGGTCACAAGGGACAGGAACAGTGAAGTCTGAGGTTTTACAAAGCTCCCACACAGGGGTGTGGTTTTTTGGAGGGAGTGGGAGGTTGTCACAGAGATTGCAGAAGCTAAAGTCCATGACATTTTATTTGTATTGTTTCAACTCCTTCACCCACACGCCCTCAAGGGATGTTCCGTTTTTTAAAATCGCTGTTTCTGCTAAAAACCGCATGGTGCAAATCAGTGTCCTTAGACACTTCTTTTCACCCAAATATTTTTTCTGTATCTCTACTATTTTCTCTCTCTGCTATATAGATGTAAAAGATAGAAGTTTGCCCATGTAGGCAAAATCTCATTTTCTTCCTAATTCATACAAGAGATTCATACAAATTCAACAAAGTAATTTGCTGAAGTCAATGGAATAATAGCTGTATAGACCTCTTCTAAGTGAGGAAAAAATCAAGCACATTGATATTACTCTTTTCGTTATTTCTTCCATCTTCCATAGCTTCCTCTGTCCAAGGACTGGAATAGCAGATAGAGTAACAAATACAGACAAGGTCCTTGAACCAAACAAATCAAGGAGGTAAGAGGAAATGAATGATATGGGGGAGAACTTACAAACTTTTACTGTTTGTAGCGGGTTTTGTAGGACAGCTTGCAACCCTTTTAAGGATTTCAGTCCAGGTGGCAATTTAACTAGGCAGAGGATCAGTTGATAAAACTCTGGTTAGATGTCAGTTCTACAACTGAGTTGTTTCATGGCCTGGCTTAACCTATGTTTAGTCTCACAGATAAATGTTTAGAGTTCACCAAGAGTGCTGAAGTGAAGTTAATATAAAGAGAGTCTCACCAAACCTGGTCAATCCATAAAGCTTTCTTTGTTTTCAGCCTTCAACTCCACATGTTTTACTGAAGTTAAGCTCTTCAGCTTAAATTCACAGTTTACTCAAACATTAATCCATAAATTTAAAACAAGAAGCATAACCAGCTCGGAGTTCTGCATTGCTGCTATAGTGCAAGGAGATGGAAGACACAAGGCTCAGAGTGCTCAACACTGTGGAGTTAACCACAAAGATCCTTGACAGGTCAAGTCAGCCAGTTTCTCTCTTTACCTTTACCTCCTTACTCTCCTTGAACAAGAGAAGACATCTGAGGGAATAGCCCTTTCACAGACTGTTTCACTATTTTGCAGGCCAGTCAGGTGCTTGGAGACAAGGGAAGGGAGCAGACAGGGTCCCACCACCGCTACAACACGGAGTACAGGACTTGTGCAGCCCCAGAAAAAGTGTCTGATTGAACTGACCAGCTTCAAGTAACTTTGAAATTATAGATGGGTGATCTCGATTCACCTACAACAGTTAAGTCCAGGACCAGTGTATCCTGTCCTTATTTCATCTTGTCTCTGTGCATTTAATGCAGTGATTACCATGGAGTCTGAGTCCAAGAGCGCCTTATATTTTTAAAGCAGTTCAATCCTCCTTCACCAGACTGAAGCTGTGCAGTGTTCAAGACCACGCTTCCCTGATAACCTTGATCTCTTGACACTGCTGTACCAGGCAGGGCAGACTTGTGGGAGAGGCAAGAGCAGAGATGTATAGAAAACAGGAATTGAGAAGAAGCAAGGGAAAGACAAAGATTTAGGGTAGCCAGGAGCAGCCAGGTGGAAAAGGGCTAAAGAAGCCAAAACACAGCCTGGCACGGGTGATGACAGAGAAGGAATAAGCGTTACAAGTCATGTGAAGGGAACCAACAGAAAGTTTCCTATTTAAAGAGTTTCAAACCCGCATCTTCTCTCAAAATATATATAGGGCAGGAGCAGCCAATTTGCACTTGGCAGGTAGCGACAAGAGTGTTTATGTAACACGGCAAAAACATAAGCACATATTTAAGAGCAAACTGTTATTTTTACCCAACATGCAAGCAAATCAAGCTCTCTCATCACAGACAAAAAACCTTCACGCTGTCAGCTGTGAGTTCTCTTGGTGCTGTAAAGCACCACAGGGCACAGAATCACTATGGTGTTTTTTGTGTTGGTTGTCAACCTCTATTTGCTGGGGATTTGGAAAACAGAGGAGACATGAAGCACAGGAAGATCTGAACAACAATTAGCAGACCTTATCAAAAGGCAAGGAGAAATCCACAAATCTGTGAAATACATTTTCACTCCTTTAAGAAAGAAATTGTTAACTTCTCCGCAATACTGAGTTAGCAAAAATTATATGGGATGTAACTGTCTGCTGGGAAGGGAAGGGGAGGGGAGGGGAGGGGAGGGAAGGGGATTGGTTGTGATGTAGGTGGAACAGGACCAAATGCATTTTGCAAATATCTGGTATGCTTTACAGTTCTTCAGCTCTAGAAGAGAGTTACTTGGTCTCTGCCTCCTTTTAGAAATTCCTTTTGTTTACTTGGGTCATATTACTATTATTCAAGCCTCGATTAAAAAAAGGCAGATCTGTGGGATTGCATTTATTTATTTTGTCAGCTCAATATATTAAGTGCAAGTTTATATGTACACTGTATATTTTATTAAATGCTTTGTCCTGTTTTGGTCTATTCTCTTCTGATTTATTTTGAACTCAAATATCATAACCGTAAGTGCCTTCAAACCTGCAGATGCTTAGACCACTGGGGAAAGAGCAGAAAAAAAGCGAAATACATCAACCATTACTGTCCAACTTCATTACACTGATGCCTTGGAAGGATAAAACAAGAATGTACTGGAATTTAATCTCCTCTGAGGGAAGAAACTGGAAGCAGCATTTTTGCTAGAAACGACACGCTCTCAGTCAAACCACTAAAAATTAGCAAGATATGTAAAATGTAAATGCAATTTAAAAATGGACAAGCAACTTTGACCAGCCATACCTTTGACCCACAATAGCACAAGCAGGTGGAAAGCAGATGTGGAGAACACAGCATGTCCCCAATGCTGGAGGCTGTGCAAGATGTCCTATGCCAGTGTTCAGGTCACAGCAGAGGGACACGAGGACATCATGGATTGCAGTAGCCACCCCTGGGCACCCATGGCAGGATCTTTAAGCATTTCTAGACTGATTCACTAATATTATTGGTATCAGTATTTCCTTCACAGTCTGGGTTGGGCCAAAGTAGCAGCAACTGGCACTTTCAACTATGCTCATCCCCACAACAGATCCCAATTACAACTGTAACAGCAGCAGTGCCAGGAACAAAAAAGAAACATCAGCTTGTACGCAGTGCATTTGGGAAAGAATTCTATTCATCTTTTCTTCAGCAGTGCTATCTTCCTGCTGTAATTACAAACCAGGTAGTAATGCTCAAAGGAGAGAGGTGCCAAATGTCTAAACCAGGACCAGTGGCAAAGCTTCGTTGAGAGCTGACAAGGACAAGCCATAACCACCTCCAGGGATTCCTGCTCCCACTGCAAAACCTGTTTGGCAAAGGGCTGTGTTGCAACATGTGCTCTTCATATAGAGCACTTATTTCTGACTGTAATTTAGCCTCTTGGCAGGAGATGCTCATACATGACAAGTGAAACAGCCTTGCTCATCCATATCAACCTACACATCCTCATATAGTAGCAGCAGCACAGTGTGCTCTCTGCTTCCACTGGTCTCCTGTGGGTTGCAGGACAGATATGGTTAATCATGCCCATCTCCTCTTCATAAAAGCCTGCTCCATGAGGGATGTTTTCTGGCCCTTCATACTGTTGAGTTATAAAATCCACAAGTGAAGGGGCCTCTGCGCATACTCCTGTGAAACCGTTCCACTACGCACTTCATATGGGAAGGAAGGTTAAAAACAGTGGGACATCACCAGTGCTAACTGAATGTTAAAAATAGCGTATAACAGTAATGCTTACAGCATATGAGAGGAGAAAAGAGAATACTCTAACTGTGCTTTCAAAAATAGTACTGTCTGTTCTTAGTAAAACACATAACAAGGCCATCAGTCTACTAACCTTATCAGTTCACTAAGCTCTGCAGAGGAGAGAAGAAAATACAGTCCTTAAAGTATGTCAGATTCCCCTCATCCTCTATTTAAGAAGTTACTAAATTATTGAAATTCTACATTAAGAATATATTAGACATCGTCTCATGAATGATGGGACTGCAATGCGTAATATACAGAGAGGTGTAAGCTTCCCAATATGCGGACATCAAATGACTTGCTGACCTTAAACACTTGCTTCCTGCCAACAGGTTTTCAAGAGAGACGAGGAGGGAGAAATAAATCCCAAAGTAAAGTAATACACTGATGATTGAATTTTGTAGCTGATATTTATACCATTAAAGACATTTTATTAGTTTATTTTACATTATTTAGGTAAACAATATGCAATGAGTTAGTAGAAGAGCAAGTAAAATATGAGCTTGGCTCCAGCAACTGCAAAGTCTTAACTTGACTTCATGCCACGGAGCAAGACAACTCCACAAGGACAGAGGAGTGATTATGGTGATTATTTCCTCTTCACTCAGGTATCCATTGTACTCATCTCAGTGTTCTTGACAAAAAGAAGAGAGAACGGTAACAGAGCAGATGATACAGTCAATGCTATGTGAGATTGTTACAAATCTGATTGCCTGCCTGCACTGCTGAGAAGAAAAATATTTTATCAATAAAGTTTGATGGTACTTTCAACAGAATTTCAACAGACAGGAGACACAAACTTCCTAGAAATACAGCTTCACTTGACCGCTGTTACAGTCAGCCTCTTTTCCTTCATATCAGGAGTACATACTGTAGAAAATGCAATACTTTACAGTCCTTTCTTTGTGTGTATATAAAAGTTGTACAGCATCTGTTGCAATATCCAGTTATTTCACTAGGTTGCTCTTGAACTTTCTTCAATTTGTGTTCAGAATCTGTTGTCAATTAATAAATAATATGGACGGATAAAGCATTTTCTAGAGAGCGCCCAAGGATTCATTGGCTAAATTCAGTCTTCACCAGCTGCAACTTTGCTGAGGCCTAGGGATGAATTCAGCTTTATAAGATGTTTTTTAAAAAAGTTCACATTCTTAATCCCCAAATAGAGTTCTGCTCCAAGACAGGAATCCTTTGGTGGTAGTGGGGTTTTAGTCATGACATATGACATGTCATTGACTAACATACTTCCACTGAGATACCAGTTCAACACAGAGGGTCCAGTGTGGACCTTCCTTTTGAAACAGGAAGCCCCAAGCAGCCACATCTATGCTGTCACACAGGTTATGATATTAGTCCAACATTGCCAGCGATGTTACTGTAAAAGCTCCACTCTTGTGTCCTGTGCTGTTGGCATCCTCGTGCACCCTGTCACTACAAGGCTCAGCGGGGCAGTTTGGACATGCAGTCACATGCCAAGATGCAGAAAATCAGTTCTAATTCCTGAGTGATAACTCTGCTCATGGAGAAGGCCATGAAACATGACTGGCTGCTCCGTAGTCTGGGGACTTTGAAGGCAGATTCCCCCACAATGTCAAGAATGTTAAAAAACCTGAAGACAACCCTCAGACCTGCTAGTCTGCTTCCCTACAGTGAAATGAGCTGCGTTGCAGCTGATCTCAAAACCAGTATTCAGAGCAGGATTTAAGCTATGATAGGCATAAGAGGTCTGCAAGAGCACTGTTTATCCTCGCCTTGCAGGACAGCCCAGTTCTGCCAGATTTGTCAGAGAAATAGCTCAAGGAAAAATATCCTTGTCATGCTGCCAGTGCCAGTGCTAAACTAGGTTAATTGTCAGAAAGATGTGGAGGTTGGCCAAACTTGCAGCATACGGCCTGTGTGGCTTAATGTCAGACAAGAAATGAGAGTCTGTGGCTTGTGAGTAACCACCGACCTCCTGCAGCTCCCGTCATGTCACTCCTACCCCACTAGGCCCTCTGTGCTTTGCCCATTCTGGTCCCCATCCCAAAGTGGATCACCCATTGTGAAGCAGCTTCTGAGTGGGATGAGGTTTGCCGCCTCCATGCTCCTGTTACATGAGCAAGGCATGTAAGCACACTCTTGAGCAGCCTACATAAAAATCA
This sequence comes from Bucorvus abyssinicus, assembly GCA_009769605.1. Classification (NCBI taxonomy): domain Eukaryota; kingdom Metazoa; phylum Chordata; class Aves; order Bucerotiformes; family Bucorvidae; genus Bucorvus; species Bucorvus abyssinicus. The sequence goes on from CM020026.1 coordinate 29,663,736, forward strand.
GACATAACTGAGACATACTTCCTCTGTGAAAAGAAACCTTTCTACCAACCATGATTGTTGCATTACCTTCCCAGCTTGGCAAGGTTTCACTTTTTTTTTGGCTGGCTCAGGTTTTACTTTTGGCATCAAAATGTATTTGTTCAGGTTGACACTGGCCAACATCAGCCTTTTCCAAAGGTGTGAGAAGGCTCCAGCTATGAAATAACAGTCTAGCAGAGTAAAAGGTCTAATTTTGATCTCGAGTGCGTGTACGTAGCAGTGGCACAAAGGTGACTTGCATGCATGCATAGAAGAAATGAAGCAGGATTTTTCTCAGAGTATAACTGAAATACCAACTCTCATTACACACAAAATTCCCAGGCAGATTCAAGAAATTCTTAAAGGTCTTAAAGGGTTTTTGGTTTCTAGAGCCATCCCAGACAAATTTATTTCTTCACCCGAATCACAGCACTGGGGAAAAAGATGCTAACCAGTAACACTTACTCATACCACAAAAATGCAGCACTCTGTAACCTGGCTTGTGGAACCAGGTGGGATGTGCAGGCATGGAAAGGTACTGTCTCTGGGAGAGGGTGGCAAAAGATGGGGGAGAGACCCAGACCCCATCATGCTGCTAAGGGAAAAACACTGCGTATTTGGCAGAGCGCAATTAGTCCTTTATCAAAGACTGACTGGACCCAGAACAGAAATCACTGCTTTTTACTGCACATCCTATGCTAACAGCATAGGCTGTATGAAACACTCCTGAATACAACACCTAACGCACTTAGAAAATTCAATGTGGGCACCTCAGCACCATGGGTTTAGACTACAACTCCTCCTGTACTTTTATGGATAATACAGTATATTTGCAGTTCATCTACATGGGCTTCTGCCTGGGGACTTTCAGGCCATATTCATAGTATAGTTTCAAGCTTTAGCCTGCAGTCCGAAAGGTTAGAAATACAAAGGGAGAAGAATGACAGAGGCGGAGTCAAGACATGAGAGAGGAGGAGAATAAACAAAGTTAAGGGCCAGAAGAGGTATGAAGCAGAGGGCAGGAGTTGAAAAGCAAGTGAAGGGGGCGGTGAAATGGGATCAGACACAAGGCAGTGAGGGGACAGGCTGGGGAAGCGACACTAGCTATTGCTGAAGACTTTGGGAGAGAGCTTAGAAATCTGAAGGAAAACCAGCTCCTTGGAGGATCTGCTGCCCTTGCAGAGAGCTTGGAGAGAAACAAAGTAACCTTGAGACTGCCCTGTGCCTACTGCTCCCCTGCACCATGGTACCTGCTCAGACTCGATATAAGACAATATCCAGAGCAGAAGATTTCCCAAGGGGGATATTTGAGACAGGAAGAGTCAGGAACTGAGAAGACTGTATTTCTTGCTTCCAAGCAAGATGTCAGAGTTTGCCATGTTCCCATCCTGGCCCATATGTGATGTTGTAGCATAGGTGTGAAGCTAATGGGCAGCCCCTGATGCACCCATGCCTTTCTGCTTTACTTTGCCTCAGTTCTGCTTTCCCCAAGAAACATCCAGTTCTAGTACACTGGAAAAGACTCTTTGCATTTTATCTGGGTGTGCTCTGTCCTGGCTATTTAATGCAGATATTCTAAATATTTCATTTACATTTTCATTCAAGCATCTTTCCATTCAAGCCCTGCTTTCCAACACTTTCAGCTTTAATTAACATCACGTCTTAACTCCAACACCAATTTCCACACACGCAGCTTTGCAGAGTAAGGAGGCCAACACGTGGCTTTTGCAGTGGACTAACACAGGAGGCCAAAACATACTCCAGGCTTATCAATTCTGGCACAAATAATGCATGCCCTGTGCTCCCCAGCCTCTGTGCAGCTAATTTCACGATGACAGGCTTGAAGCCAGATGCAAGTTCCCCCACCGAGTTGAACAGAAATTAAAGAAATTGGCTGCACAGTTAAGCTCAGTGCTGAAAGCGGGGCTGGGAGGGTGTACATAATAGCTTGAACTAACTTACTCTTACCATAAAAAAGAGGTGCCCAAGGACACTAGAAGACAGTTGGCACTTGCATCTCTTCCTTTTAAATTGAATTAACAGAGAAACTAGTTTTTACTGTTTATTCCAGCCCAAAGTGCTGTTTTGAAATTTAAGAGAGTAGTTATGGTATAAAAGTTATATGGGGAAACTTGATCCAGTTAATTTGGTGAGATCCCTTTGACTGTTTCATGTAAAATCCAAGAGGGGTAAGAAAAAAAGAAGCAATTTTTTGCGTGTGGGAGCAGGTTGTACATTTCCCTCTAACAAACAATAGATTTTTTTTTTTTTTTTTTTTTAAAAAATGGTTTGATTCAAATTAGTGGGGTGGATCTAGCTGGTGAATTACCAGCAGTGACTAAGGCCAGGAGCTGTTTAATCCTTGGAGGGAAGCAGCACCAGCAAGCTCGGCTGCTACAGGCTCCCCAGTGCTTGACCTGTGCTGAGCATGCGCAGTATCTGTCATCTCCTGGGTGCTCGCTCGGTCAGCGTGGCCGCGTGCTGAAGGGGGATTAGGTTGAAAAACACCTCGCTCTCTCCATGTGATGGAGGTCCTCAGGACAAGGTGAGGTTATTCACTGCCTAGTCTTGCAATCTCTCTCCCCTCATAATTTTATTTCTAAGTGGCTCATTGAGCTCAAAGTGCAGAAAATCTTTGAGAAATATCCTGCTGCATAGTTTCTGCTTTGAAGTAAGAGGGATAGTGATGATGGCTGGTGTCCTTTGGTGTGATCAGTGCCACCAGGTCCTCACCCCCAGAGGAGCCAGCTATAGTGGCCACAGGCTCCCTTTCCATCCACTTATCTTTTTTTTTTTTAACTGGGAGGAATAACATACTCTGACTCAAAAGAATGTTTGGGCAAGTATTTCCTTTCTGAAGGTGTTTTAGATAAAAAGAAAGACAGCAGATGCCTATCAAGCAGCTTTACAGGGATATAAAGGAGAAGCCATGGACCCTGGACTGGGATCTCCTCAGGACCCATGTAGAACTTTGCGATAATGAGAGCCATTGTGTTGGTGTGGCTACATCCCACCCCCTCCCAGAGGTTTCTCAAGGGACACCTTAACAGATTTCTCTTGTCCTTCTGCCATGTGTTTCCATGGGCTTCCCCTCATGAGGAAGCACCTTGGTTTGCCAAGGGCTGCTCTTCATGATTTGGCTAAGAACAAGGACAAGAAGAGCATCTATGCTGAGCTGTTTTCTGGGGGCAAGGGACAGACAACAGGCAATGGCCAGGAAAGTGGTTTTAGTGCAGGCGACAGTGTCAGGAGACATGTATTTCCTTGCTGAGAATACCTATAATTATCAGACTGCTAATAGAAAACTAAAAATAGCAGCACCCAACATCCGTTCCATCAAGTCCCACTACAACTCATCCACAAACCTCTTTCCTACCTGCATGGCACCCAGCTGAAGCACAAAGGTCTGACACAGCCTTTCCCCCAACTTTATTTCTCCTCTTTGACTCTCCTAAAATATCCTCTTTAATTCTTAGATGGATTCCACAGCCTGCATCTCCAGCTGGGCTTTGGGCTATACTGTAATCCCTATTCCCCAAGCCACCCATTCCACACTTATGAAAAAAAAATGCCCTCAAACTAAAGCAAACGCAGCCAATGCAACACAAATAACCTAACGTTTGTTTGAACTGGGTAGAAGGGAAGAGATGGGCTGTATGAGAGGGAGGGCAGTGCGAATCCCAGTATCCTTATTCTTCTTCCTCTTGCACTGGCACCAGTGCTGGCAACCACATCCCCCCATGGTCCTCCAGCTCTTCCCTTGCCACTTGCAACTGTGCCAGTCCCCTCCTCCTCTTTGGCTAGTATATCTGGTGACTCCCAGTCAACAAAATAATGAGTCCTGACTGAGGCCAGCATTTTTACCAGCTAGCAAACAAAGATAGCATGATTGATAATGAAAAAATAAAATGTTTTCTGCCTATGACAATCTAGTTTCAAGCTATGGGGCAAGCCGTCAGATAGACAACACATGGCAGTGGTTTTTCAGGTGCCTGTGAGGAAAGATTTATGAAGCTGCCTCTGTGGGGTTTGGGTCCCAAAAGGGTTGGGGCAGTAAATCTGTGCCCCCAGGTGCCAGGCTGTCCTGGACACCGATGCCCATGCTGTTCCCACTCACAAAACTTTGCATGGAAAATATCCTGCATGCCAGAGCCTGAGCAACTGAAGTAGCAACCTGTGGGTCATTTCATTTGTATAAACTGATTAGACAGGACTGAAAACAGTATTTCTTTTTTTATTTCAACTGCTGCTACTAGGGAGGACCTTGAATCCATCCCACAGACTAGTATGTCAGTGCCTTATGCGGCATCCAGCAGCAGCCAGAGACTCTAAACACATGCAGAAGAGGAGGAGAAATTCCTGAAATGAGCTCAAACTGTCCAGTGCCCTTTTGGATTATGTCAGCCCCAGCGAATCCTGCTTCCCACTGCCCCAGCCAGAGATGGAGCGGTGCAGGGGGTCCTGAGCACTGGCTCCCGGATCCAGGTAGCACCCAGGGCTGAGCACCAGAGAGGGGTGTGCACCTCCCATTGCTGACAGCTGAAGATGCACGTCCAAGCCCCAGCCCACACCCACTCCATTAAGGACGACTGACGACATCCAGCAAGACTAACATCTCTGTGGGTTAGAAGGCTAAATAAATATGTGAAAAATAGTTACGTACGTCGTAGCCCTTTACTCTGGGATAATCAGTGAACCTGAATTCCCCAAGAAAAGCAAGCAAGCTGCATCTGCGCTTGTGCTCTGATTAATCTCATCAGTTTGTTTTCCTGGAAACTAGATGTCCCAGATGCCATTGTTTCCATTATAAGTGTTCATCTGCTCTGTTTTGAGCTTGATTGCTCCTGTAGCCTGCTTGGCTTAACTGGGTTTTTGTTGTTGCTGTTGTTGTTTTTCAAAATTGACATTCTTAAACAAAATGCCAGTAAATTAAAATGAGGGCATAGCTGCAAACCTCAACACCAGATTTGTTAAGTGTTTAAAAACACCTATGGCATACAGAAATCCTGAGCTGTTGTATGCAGCATGACTAAATTATTAATAGTTGCCATGCATATCACAAGAATTTCAAAAGGGGACTTTGTGTTTCTGCAAAACACTGCTATTTTTGTCTGACAGTAGAGACAAAATCATTCAGAGATTAGTCTCGTTGGTACTAATCACAACTGTTACTAAAACATTCCTACTGTAGGCACAATACAGTAATTTTTCATTTTTGAGCAGAATTAGCCATTTCATTCATTATCTCAAGGAAGATCTTAAGAGTTTATGATTTGTTAAAATGCAAACCAAACATAATTAAAACATACTGTAACAAGTATCTAATTCTACTCATAAAAGCCCTCTTAACTAGTACAATAACACTCAAGCACAAATTAAACTAGCATCATTTACAGATGATACCATAGAATATTTGTTTTATGGACTGAAAAGATCAGCTATGGGGTTGTTTGAGGTGGTTTTTTTTAAAACATGAAGATATATGAATGGATTGCTACATTTAAATTTGTGTTACAGAGAAAATAACCTTCTGCCATGGGCAAAAACAGGAATACAGGACATTTCTTTCCTGTCTCAAGTGAATTATTTCTGGTGAAAAGCTTCTCAGCGTTTTGCTACAGGCATGCAGAACATTTCGCATATACACACAAAGAGCGCTCTACCGGGGGTGTCTATCCTGATGCCCTCCTCTATGCCCTGCTCTCCTGCAAAGCTATTTATGGAAAGTAAAGAAAAAGCACAAATTCAGAAATTGGGAAAAAAAAAAAAAACCCACAACAAAACCAAACCCAACAACCACTGAAATCATTGGCACAGAAAAGCAAGTTGATAAGGAAAAAGGCAGCTTCACTCGGTATGTCTCAGTTGCTTCCAAAGCAGAAAGCAATGGGGATGTACTGCTATTATTAGCCCTCCGAATGGGAAGCAGCTTGTTCGCAGCACGATTTGAAGCTGTTGGCAAGATATTGCAGGATTTTCTTCTCATGTACACACATGCACAGACACACAGACAGACAGACCGACCCCCCAAGCCACTCGTGGTGAGCCCCTTCCCGCCACTCAGGTGAGACAGACAGACAGAGAGCACGACGCCGACGCGACTGTGCGTACTCACAGCTCGGAGTACAAGAAGTGCAGGTTGCCCACATTGTCTATGTAGTTTGCAGGGCTTAGCCAAGGTAGGACCAGTAACAGGAGAGCCTTCATTTTCAGTGCAGGGCTAGCACTGCTGCTAGGTTTCCTCCTTCCCACCTTCTCTCTGTGCTGGTGGGACACACAACGTGAAGCTTTTTTGCCAGCCAAGCCCCTTCTAAGCAAGCCTTTCCATTTCAACGCAATGGTAGCACATTATGAATCGAGCTTAAATCCCTTAAACGAAGCTACACTGCAAAAATCATTGACCTGTAAGAGGATTACTCGATCTGACTCTCAGATGGGTAGATGTGAGGGTTTAGGGGCAGCACAGCGTGGTTGGCGAGACAGTGACTTATGCTGCAGAGGAGAGTGATGCTCGGAGAAGAGACCTGCCTCCTGCAGGATTCAGAGTGGTTCTTCAGAGGCAGCTGGTACGTTTACATCACTGCCCACAAGCAGATGGGTTATGAGCTAAACTGCATCACGGAAGGGTGTAGCTGTCTGACAAAGGGGAGAGAAATGCCCTCCGTGGAGTTTTGAAGCAGGCGATATCAGAAGACCACACCTTTTTAAAGTAAAACACTGCAAAAGATCACAGCCAGCTGCTGGCTGTCTGCATCTCAGTCTGAATTCCCCAAATACAGTCAGCTATTTTTGTGCGAACATAAATAATGTAATAATCCAAAGACATGTCTCTTCTTAGGGTTTTTTGGTTTGATTTTTGTTTTTATTTTTTTGAAGAATGCAAGAGCAAACATTTTAAATAAGGATGCTTTCAATGGACTACTCCATGGTAACCAGTGTTAAGAATAAAATAAAGTTGTCTCATCAATTACAAAGCACAAAACAGTAAACTCACCTTGTCCATCAGTGACCTCGTCTCTGATCAGGGCAAACTTTCATCTTCTCTCTGAGAACCAGGACTGGTCCAAGTCTGAATCACACAAGAAATGCGAGGACTGCCGACTGCCCTGGTGACTCTAGTGGAGTCTACTTTAATTTATTCACTGAGAACACAGATCATGTTCAGTTGAGATTTTAGATGGGCTCTGAGCCGTTTTCACTGCAGACACTGGATTGTTTATGATTACTATTTTATTTTTTTTATTGGCAAAGTCACACACTTTCTCTCCCCTCTATTGTTTCACTGGGGTTAAAGAGAACAGTGTCAGCTCGGTCTGCTCAACCTGTGCCTGGGCGTGCCAGAGCACAATATCCTTCTACTCGCCTCTCCTGTCCTGCCATAAGGTGGAGGTGAGATGGAGAGAGAAGCTTCCACATTTCTGAAAATTAAATTAGGCAGAGGCATAAGTTACCTTTGATGATAATTAATTAATTAATTGTGTGATTGAAAAAAATAATGGTACTGCACAGTTGCTGCAGGCACAAGGTTGCAGAAATCCCCCTTTAAGGTCACTTAGAAAGTTCCCTCTTAATTCTTCCCTCAGGTAGGAATGCCAGTGAAGCTGCATTACCCACCTCCTGGGAAGCAGCAAAGGTTCTCCATGATTTCCTACTTCTCTGCCTCTGCCTTTTGTCCTTAAGGTAACAGCCCTCCAAACCATCCCGGGGAAGGAAAAAACCATGTTGTGAGTGGCAAAGAAGCTGTCCAGCCCAGGTAGCACTGCTTCATATTGCACAACCTTAGGGTTTAATGGGGAGAGAGACCACTTCTCCATCTCTCCAGTCTCCTGCTCCCTGGGTTTGCAAAGCTGGGACTTGGCAGGGGGTAGCCTGACACAGGGGAGAAGGGACAGCAAGAGGCTGTGGGAACACGTTACTAAACCCATTCTTCCCATTCCTGGTTAGGCTCAGGCCAAGTGAGACAGAGGCACAGGATCTTGAAGATCCTGAGGGGAAAATCCATGTCATGGGCATTCAAAAATAAGCACTGGAATAAAACTTGCCAGGCTTTTGCAGGACCAAACCATGGTTTACACCACTGCAATTCTGCAAGACATGTAAGTGAAGTATATCTTTACAACTACCTTAAGGATAAGAAACCAAGACACTGGAGTGACTTGCATGTGTCCATGTAGGAGAGACAACACTAGAAATCAGGAATTATACTAGTTGTGTGACTTCTGTGTAAAAAATGGTATTCCAACTTGCTTATTTATTGTGTGGGGTTTTCATTCCTGCTGGGTTTATGGCCATAGCACCATCATCTCAAAAAAATGAAGACAAAAAGGAGGATCTAAAATACATTAAAGTCAGCTTTAGGTACAGCAAAAGGAAAGGGTATTTGCACTAGGGGTTCAAGATTCTGTGGCTGGAGTCTGAAGAGAAACAGCAGTGATGCAGTTCCCAGCAGATTGTTGCTCCCTTTACCTGCATTACTACTGAAATTAGTATTTGAGGCCTGTCAGAGAAGTACTGACAAAAGGCAGAAAATGATAAGTAATTTTGCTAATTTTTCCCCTTAGCAGCAGAAAGCTAACCTTGCAGAGCACCACTGGCCTGGGCTGGAGGCTGCAGCCTCTTACGTCAAGAGCCACGAGACAGCAGCATCCTCAACAGGGAAAGCCAGGTCCAGAACTGCGTCTCCAAGGCCACTCAAATCCACAAACACCAAGCCTCTAGCATGTAAAAAGTAGGCTCTTGAGCTTGGCAAGGAGTCGAGAAATGCTTTCCTAAATTTTTTTTTTAGTGATGCCAAATGGGTACATTTTTTTATTGCTTAAACCATCATATCTTCAGTAAATATCTTCAGAGAATAAATTCCTCATGAGAATCCAGGTACTTCAGGAAATGAGGTCTCCGGTTCAGATGGGGACATATGTGAATGACAAGCTGTACAGCCATTTCCAAGACCCTGAGGCCTGCAGCCATGCGAACACATCTCTGTGCTCCACCAGCCTGCTCAGCAGGGATGCTCTGACCATCAGCATTACCATGTCTATGCAGGAATGTGCCCCCAGCAGCAGTCTGGAGCCCTGCACTGGTTGCCCAGGGCTTCCTCCACAGTACACAGGCAGAAACATACACCTAGGAACATGACTTACACCTGCAAACTACCACGGGAAGTCATTTCACTGGGCAACAGATACAGGCCACAAAAAGGGGCATCACTTAGACTCTACCTCTCCTTAAATCTGAGGTGCTGTTACCTGGACTATGTCAAGGTATTTGCCTGGCATCAGGGATCACAGCCCTGAATGTACCTCTCTACTCTTCTGCCTTCGTTTCAAAAATAGAAGCAGGTGCTTTTACCCTGCAAAACAGAGGATCATTCATCATCGGTTCTCTCCCTGCAGAGGAACCAAACTGCTCCCTGAAGAGGTCTCTCCCAGAGGCAGGAGAGAGGGAGGTCCTGGCCACCGGGAGAGGTAAGCCTGGAAGGGGAGTCCAGCCAGGGAACTCTTCCAAACCCCCTGGTGCAGTGGGTAAGTGCTCACCTGGAAGAAAGACCAATACCAAACAGGAACATTTTCTGCTCTACTTCTCATATAGGTCATTTGCGATTGAAGAAAGGGCAATTATAAAACCCTTAATGTACTACTAAAATATTTATGATAGCTCAGCTTCCCAAAACTCACAGATCTCTTCGGATGACTAAATATACACTACCATTATGCAGCTAACCACAAGGTATCCACCCAGAGCTGCCAACGATAGCATGAAGTACCTTGAATGCATTTTATTCTAAAAAGAGTGAGATATTGTCCTATAAATGGACTACACTCAGCTCTAAATTAATAATACTGTAGGTGTTCATTGGGAGTGAAATCAATAAATCTTTCTTTATACTAACTATTCTAATCAGCATTAATTAAACATATTTTTTCCTCTCCTTAAGATAAAAGTGAAAAAAAGGTCTATCAACAACAACTTACTGGGTTTGGAAATGCTGTTCGAGGTGACCACGTTGCACAACCTCTGAGCAGTGTTCTGTGAAAGGGCAGCTAACCATTAGCTTGTCCAGGAGGTTGTTCACTAGTATGCTGGACTTCCTGCATGTCTGGAGAATCACAAGCTTGCGGTCCATGGGGCAGAAGTCTTTTTCCACAAGGAAGTTCGTAAGGCAGGCTGTGCAGAAGGTGTGACCACAGAGCGTGTCTAATGGCTGAAGTAAAGGTTGCAGGCAAATGTGGCATATCAGATCATCATCTACTTCTTCAGTGTAGCTGTACAAGTGGTTTTCTTCCGGTAAATGTGCTTGGCCGCAGGAGACACAGAGTGGTGGGGAGCTATCCTCCATTTCTTCTTCTTTCTGGCTCATAACCAGAATTGATGAAATTCAAAAGAGAGCAGAAGGGAATACCCAACTGTTTTCTATTCGTGAGAGCCACAGCAAAGCTCGTCTGCCATCAGATCTGTGGGGAGGGAAGACGAAGGGTTATGCTCTGGATTGTTTTTGCTTACTATACTTACAGTACGTATCTGGGTATGAAGTGCTCTAGCAAGTATTGGGGAAGGACTGCATCTTTGAGGTGGGAGGGTAAAGCAAAGAAGGGGGCAGAAAAAGAAGAGAGAGTTAACTCCAGTGACCTCTTTTTTTCTTAAATCTAGCTCAATTTACACAATCACTCTAATTGTAATGAAAGCTATCAAAGTAGGGAGAAATACCACAGGCATTTAATGGTTGAAATCCTTAAATTAGGATGTAGTTGCAGTTCCAGTCAGCTGACTGTGTGGTCACATTAATTCTGCTGGAAAAGCAGCATCATGAGGTGGCAAACATTGCAAGACTGTGCACAGGAATACAGGTAAGGATAATCATTACTGCCCAAGCTGCCTGCTCAGCACAGCAAGGGAGAAGAGCAACTTCACCTAACACCCACGAGCCTACAGAGACTGTACCTGCAGCCAGAGGGAGGACAGTTTGGGTCCTGAGGATTTAGGCCTTGGGACCCTCTAGACCATTCTCCTCCCATAGCAGCCATGGACCTGGGACCCTGCGTTCAAAGCTTGTCTCCCTGTGGCGCTGCTCTGGATGTCTCAAGTCAACCAGTTACAACCACCTGCACCAGCATAACCAGTTCAAAACTTGGTTTTACTTTCCAAAGCACCAAATACCTCCTGTGCTGAAGCAAAGTCCACAACACCATGCCAAGTACGGTATCACTCAAAATCAGGCCTATTCCTTTCATAATTTGTATTACAGAAACACAGTACGTCTCTAACTACAGACCAGAGCACCTGCCTGCTGGTATTTTAAAGATGTAAACTCTGTGGGTGGCAGCGAAACTGAAGAGTAATTTGTAGTTTTTACTTGATGAACCCCAACTGCTCGTTGGAGCACTTATGTCTCATTACATCTATCCTTATTTTGATCTACCACTTTGAAAATAAACATGAAGATATAAAATATGCAGTGGCCTAATTACTACTCTTGCTTGAAAATGTAAATCTTATTTGCTGCTCTGCTGTAACACTGTACCCTTGCTTCCAGCTTGACTTAATTTGCTGAGACAATGTGTCAGCCTCAGACACCCACGTCTGAGGGCAAATGAGGGAAAGAATAAAAAAAAATCTGACTATGACAGAGCATATTTTCATATAAAATAAAACCTTATTCTTACGCAAAGCTCATGGCCTCTAAACCTGAGAAACTAAACTTTACAATGGAAAGGTTTTTCTGACATAAAGGTAAAAAGATAGCCCCACTAACTCTAACCAGAAGCTTAAATGTCAAACATTCACTTTAATGCTTTGTTAGATCCTATTCTTTTGCAACAATTATGCTAAGTGACTGCATAATAATATTTTTTTTTGCTTCCAAGATTAAGTTCTGCAAAAGCGCTGTCTCCTGATTAGCAGTAGCTTCATTTGAATTAAAACCATCACTGACTAGAATTCTTGCAAATATTTAAAATATTCTATACCTCAGCAAATGTCTCCTTCTCTAAAATATTCACCAGAGCTTCATGAACAGCTCTTTGTAAAGAAACGAACATCTTTCTATAGTGCAGAAAACATCTTTACCTGTTATCTTAAAATAGGAATTAAAACCAGTATGATTTGGTTCCACTAAGGCGACACACAGCAAAATGAAACAAGAGAAAAGATGATTGCGAGGCTGAAGTGGGAACTGTTTGGACACTGCAAGTGACTCCTGGTAGATAGCTCTTAGGCAAATTCTTGGTGAAGTGGGGTAGTCGTGAGCTGCTGTTTGATCTACCAGTAATTTTGCAGACTGAGAGGGAGAACATTCAGCTGATCTTCACATCCCTCCCTCAGGGAGGGAGTCCACCTGAAGTCAAGAACGGCGATACGCTGCTTGGGTATTGCAGGATCGTGGCTTTAAAAGTAGCCATAAAATGAATTAGAAATCAATAAAACATGACAAAAATAGCATTGCTTTATGAACTTCACTCTTTCCTACATTTTTGAAATGCCTTGCATCCAGGCCAACCAGGGGAGTGGGCAATATCGTGCTGTTTTTCCACTCCCCTGCCACATCCTCTTGTACCAGCTCACAAAGGTAGACCCACATAGGTGCTCCCTCCGTGCACCACTCACCAGAATATTGCAAACCCCAACATTTTGTTGACTCATGGATGTTCCCAAGGACAGAAACTCTTGTTTCCTGCTGGCAGGAGACCCAACACGTGGCTCCATCAGTGAATCTGCTGAAAGCTGGACCTGAAGCCCTGTTCTGAGGCAGGAGCAGCCAACAGGAACAGGAGCACGAGCATCCAAATGGTCCCCTTCCAGTCTCGTGCACTAACCCTGAAAGTACCCCTCCTCTGCTTCAACATGTACAACATATCAATTCCCCTGAATCAAATTATAGACTCATAGAACTGTTTAATTTGGAAAGACCTTTAAGATCATCAAGCCCAACCGTTAACCTAGCACTGATAAGTCCTCCACTAAAACATGTCCCTCAGCACCACATCTACATGCCTTTTAAATACCTCCAGAGATGATGACTCCACCACCTCCCTGGGCAGCCTGTTCCAATGCTTAACAACTCTGTCGTGAAGCAATTATTCCTCATATCCAACCTAAGTCGCCCCTGGTGCAACCTGAGGCCGTTTCCTCTTGTCCTATTGCTTGCTACTTGATGAAGAGACCGACACCCACCCTGCCACAACTTTGTTTCAGGTAGTTGTAAAGGACAATAAAGTCTCCCCTGAGCCTCCTTTTCTCCAGACTAAATGACCCCAGTTCCCTCAGCTGCTCTTCATAAGACTTGTGCTCAAGGAGACAGTGCTATAGCTCTGAAGTGACTACCATTATTTCTGCAATGACAATAAAAAGAGACATCGTGGCCCTAAGGCCATGCTTTGCTTCAGCAAAATTTATGAGAGAAGCCCCAGCAGCTGTGAGGCCAGGCTGTCCTGGCTACATTATGGATACTCTTTATGAACGTGACATGCTGATAAAGCATTGCTAGTGAAAAAGTGCAGGTGAGGGGAGCTGTATTCGAATTTTACAATGTTTACATAAATTGCTAGTATTTATGACAGTGCAGGGAAACAAAACCATTCATGTTAATTAGTAATAACTATTGATTTTTTAGGAGGACTTAATTCAAGTACTATAGCCTCTATTATTTAGAAAATTCAGACTAGATAATAAAATAAATTCCAAAAAAAACCCCCAAACTGTCAGCTTCTGCTGGATAATCTGGTCCATGTTCACCCATGGTGAACCTTCTTAAATTGCTGGACATATCAAGCAATGAAATCATGACCATTTGTCTTTGGAAAGTGATTATATCACCAAAGGAGTTAGCACAGAGCATGTGCAATGGAGTTGTCGCACAGATTTGGTCAGAGGCAGACATCGTTTGCAATGTTTGCAGTCATTTGTATTTATAACATTTATGTGTTGTCATAACAAGCTACAAAATTAACTTAATGTCCTTCTAGAAAGCTTAAAGCCTTGGTTCCTCTTGAACAACATAGAAGAGAGGTAAAGGGGGATTTAAAATTGACCCGCTGATAACCAGTGCCTATTTCTATTTTTTCTATTAACTATGAATAATAAAATACACTTTGAGCAAGGAACTCTGTACAGGGAGATGGTAAACAGCTATGTGAAAAAAGGCAATTATTACCTGGCTGAACATATCTTCGAGGCCCATGCTTGGGAGATGAGGAGAGGGAAAAGGAGGGGGAGGGAATCCTATGTCCCTTTGCAGTTGATATCAACACTACTGGCAAGGATGTCACCTTGGCAGTCTCATGCTAGCTTACAGTGCAAGTCTACGGACAGGGATGGGTTACTGCATAGATGAATGTCAGGGAGGAGCCTTTAAAGGTGGTGGTGGTGCCATGCCCAAGAAGGCAACACCAGTGTTTGCTGCTTCACTGCTGTGCAGGAAGTTTTCAACAACTCAGGTCCCAGATTTAGCATAATTGTACAGTGCCTAGCACAACTTGGCTTAGATAAATAAAATTAAATACTGATTTGTAAGAATTTCAGTGTTGTGACTTGTCAAGCACCAGTCCAAGGCAGAGACATGAAACACAGGCATATGGTGTAAATGATGAAGGAGGAACATTTTCGTCCTGGATATACATATTGCCAAGCTTTCAGCCACAAGCTGGAATGCGAATGGTCACATTAGGGCATGAAACAACCCCCAGGGCTGCGACCACAATGAAAGCCAGTATCATGGTAACACATTTTTTTTAGAAGTTACACAACAGACCGCACCGATTTGAAGGAGTTTGCACCTGACGGATCTTCACTGCTTAGAAACTTGCAGCCACCAGAATTGTTTAAGAGAATAACAAAACAAGCCTAGACAAAAAACATAGGCAGTAGTTGTGGAGAGTAGGAAGAGAGAATGCCTTTCACCTCCTTGCACAGCCAAGCCCAGAGCTGTCCCATTCCAATGAAGAATTTAACCAACCTTCAGCTTAAATCCTGACTTACCATCACAGTTACACCAGCAGCAGTGTAGCAAGAAGAGGGCTTGCTGAGCAGAGCAGCAAAGCCCCACCACCTCCACCCAGCCACACCGTCAAATATTAACCCAGCAGTTCAGAAGGCTGCACTTGGAAGTAGTGTAGCACAAAATGGAAGAAGCTTCAGGTAGAAAAAATGAGTAACCAAGGCTAAAAGAGAAAACATTACATGATGAAAGATGGTGAGGAAGTGGCTAACACAGGAAGGAAAAAATAGATGCCAAAACACTGGAGAAACAGTGACACAGAGCCTGGAAGGGCAGCAGCCAGCTTAAATCCCAAATGTTTAAAGACAAACCAGTGAGTGGGTGTCACTGGAAAACAGAGAAGTGACACAGATGAACAGTAAAACAGGTAGCGGAATTCAGCTCCAGAAGCTCTGAAATAGCACGGCTTGGGGATAATGAAATCCTCTGTCAAGGGAAAGGGTGGTCAGCATGTGAAGGGGAAATGGATTCTGAATAGTACAGTAAGATCACCAAATATTAGTTGGTTTTGGTTTTCATTTGGTTTGGTTTTCCTTCTGTGTATTTAAATAACACATTTTATTAATGCTCCTGTTTTATTTTTGGACCCTAATCATATGCATAACAAATCCTGTATCTGCTGATTAAAAGGGGATGCCTTCTCATGCCCCGTTTCTCTGCTGCTCAACGCTGTAGGAGAGAGAGGCACTACCAACAGAGCTGTCGTGCCCTTCTTAGCTGGACTATGATAACAAAGTCATGCTGCATTCTTCCTCCAGCCTGCATGGGTTGTTTTCTCCTACAAATGTGCATCTCTATGTGAATCAAAGCCATCCTTTAATGCTGTTCAGCGTGGCACTGTATAGCCAAAGGGGCTGGTCTGTGGGCATGCAAGGAAAAGCATTGCCAGCCTGCCAAGTAAAGTTAGAAGCTCGTTATTCTTCCAGAGGTGGTTTTACCTGGCCTTCCTTTCGCTACACTAGCTGTGAAAAAGCTGCAACCAACATCTGCCTTTCTTGATACTCAGCTTGTTTTGCTGAGAGACTGGAGACCGCCACCTTGCTTGTTAATGTTAAAAAAAAAAGCACATAAAATTGCTAGGAGATTTGGCACCTTTCACAGTCATAGAATTAACCCTTTAATGAAGCCTCAGCCCAGCTGCCAGTGGCTAGACTTGGGCAGGTCAAGAGCTGTGGGCATTGTCCCCATCTAGTGGCTCACCCGCACCTGGAGAAGAGTGGATGACAGCCAGGAGGGAGCAGAGGTGCTCTTTCACCCTCGAGCAAAAGCACAAAACCCTCAGGTTATGCAGAGATAGCTGTGATGATACTCAGGAAAGCATAGCCCTTACTACTCCTGTGAGAATTCAGGTTCCAAGATCACTCAACCTCTTTCATACTCAGGGTTTTATAATGAGGCATCAGGTTGAATGCTCATACAAAACTGTTTGCCATTAGCTAGAGAAATTTTAATGGTGTTTTAATTTGTTATCTTTCATCACACTGTCTTTCCTGGTAGCAGGCCACCCAGCTTGCCCTTTACCAAGTTTTGTACCACTAACTGCTTCTCTCCAACTGAAGTTTTTTATAGATTACTTTACTGTTCAAGGTAGTACTTATTTTGGTGGCCATTGGGGAGCCTGTTTGCTTCAGAATACGAGACAACACTTATGGAAAATATTATAGAGTAACCCATACTCCAGTAATCTGAATTATACAGTATTTTTCATCCAAAAAGACAATGATTCACATTCCAAAGACCTGGGTAAAAAATCTCGTATAATAATTTGCGCTAACCTTGTCACAGCGGCACTTAAGGACCAAAGGGGTGAGTCAGTCTGCCTAGATTTGAAACTTTGTTCAAAGGAAGGGTATACAACACTAAGGCACCTAAAACCTTCATCACCAGTATTCCTCCTACATATATCTTTCTTTTCCCCCCCCCCCCCCTTTATTTTGAAATCTGTTCCACCTATAGAAAAGAAACATTTTCTTTCTGCCTGAGATGTAATCAATAGCAGACCATCTCCAGTGGAGATTCCTTATGGGCAGAAGTCAGATGCATACCTCCAGGTAAAAAGTCAGTAGCTGGAGAACATTTAACAGATAAGAATTCAGCTTGGCTTTTAATCATAGGAAATACTGTTAGAACTGACTCTTAGAGGAAAATAATTGCATTTAAAAGTTCAGCAGATCATTACAGATTGTCTCTGAGACAACACACAGGAGTTCCAGAACCTCTGCCTGGCCCCAGCTTTAAGACAGCTGGTTTTTCGAAGTTATTAATAGTCCAAAAGTTCTTCTTAAGATCTTATAACAATCAAAGCACTTTCCAGAGCATTTAGCGATGAAAGGCATTTCCAACTGAATAGAAAAATCCAACAGTACAGTACAGTAGGTGAATAACCTTAACTTTTAAAGTTGTAGCTCAAGCTGTGAAACCTAACAGAAATGACATACTATGCCTGCATGCACAATAACTTCAAAAACCAGAACCAGATTGTTTGGAAAAAAAAAAAAAAAAGGTTTTCTCTGTGGCTCATGATGGAATTTACAGAATAAACAAACACTGGAAAAAGTTTTTTGTTGTGGAATTATGTATCTGAAATATCTCTTAGGAATGTATGGAAATATATCCTGCTTTTTCATCTGTCTCTCCCTCCCATGCCCACTCAAACCTGAATAGCTCTTTCTGGCGATTTCATGGATACAAAACTTTACTCAGCATGTAAAAGCAAAAAAAAAAATCAGCCCAGGAGTAATTTGAGAATATTAGGAACAGATGGACAAGATTTGAGTGAAGAGAAAATCTGAATAAGACAGTACATATCCACGGTTACCCTACCCACACAACAAGGAACATGTCCTATGAATTAACTCACCTTAGCAGAAGGTAGTATTTCTGAGAAGAGCTGTGGCCAGCATGCCTCTAGGTGTCAAATATTGTGTTGGTTGAGGTAATAACTTCCGTTTCTTGCTTTTTTCAAAGTTCAGTAAATCCAGACTTGGACCAACAGCTTATGCCAGAACTACAAGCTCAGAGTCCAAGTGCAAAGATGAGTTGTAGCAAAATGGGCAGGCTGTGGATAACTGCTTCCAAAGGTACACAGTCTACCTGCTCAAAGGAAGTCAATCATATGGCCCAAGCAAAGCTATGTAAGCAATTATGATTGACTCCTAAAGGGCTTCCTAAACAAGTGCTCATCCTAATTGACATAATAAATGCCATCGGCATTTCACATACTTAATTATAAAATCGCATGGCTAGTTATGTAACAAAAGGTGCGTTACCGCTCTGTTTTGGCTGATTGCTCTGTCTGACATCGGCAAGACTGGCAACCTCATGAGTACCACAAGCTTGCTTTCAGCCATTTGACCAAATGACCAAACTCTGTTTGTGTGGCTGGACAACCATGTGCCCCAGCTGTCTTTCAAGATGCTGGTAGCTAGGAATAGGTTCAATGGTCCATGCAAACTGTGTGAGCGAGTGCATCCTGGGTCCTTGCTCCAGGCGTGCCTGGTGCGTCTCTGCGATGGGGCCCACCCTCCTCCTGTCTTTCAGAGCAGACTTGCTTATCTCAATTAAAATGTTTTGCTAGCCATACTTTGAAGATTCTGTAAGTAATCTTGTTGATTTCCCAGTTTGAGGGACCAAAGAACATTTGCCAAAAAGGAAAAAAACCCCAAAAACTCCACCCTCAGCACCCTCTGAAATGCTTTAAAGTAGCTTTTATCTCTTTTGTGGCACAAAATCCATTGTAGTTTTGCAGGATATTTGTGTTGGTAAGGATGAAGAATGACCTGCTGAGCTCTTTCGCAGCTTTGTAACATGAAAGTGGCTCAGCCGGCACAAACGCATCCCAAGAGCACCTGTACATCCCCAGTTAAATGTTTGCTCCACATAGACAAATGAAATGCAACACAAAACTGCTGCAAGAGCTACAGCATTGCATGAAGAACCCGGCATGCAGTTCATATGTCCTCCATGTGGGCCTGCCCTACTTAACTTTAAAACAACAATGCAACAGGGAGAGCGAAATGCACGGGAATGTGAAAAATCTTAACTTAATACGGCTTCACAGTAGTCTTAATCTCTCGTCGCAATCCTCTCCCAGAGCCCCAAGTGGGTCAGCGGGGGAGGTGGGTGATGCTACCTCTCTACCCCTTCAGTGCCAGGGGAGGGATGAGTTGTTGAAAAGGGAGCAAAAGGGCAGGGGCAAAAGCACTGTGGAGGACTTCTGCCGTGGAAGACATCGAAGCCTTATACCACACTCTGCCTCCCACAACCACAGTGCCTACCACTCTCAGACCACACAGCATCTTCTCACATGTGACCATGAGATAACATTTATTAACTACAAAGTGCAGAACATGTGATGGATAACCCTGCTAATAACACATAATAAAGTAAGCCGTGCTTTAATTACACTCTACCTTTGCAACTGCTCCTGTGATCCAGGAGTCTCTGAATGCTTGTCAAACTACTTAATGAGTTCTCACAACAGCCTGTGGGGACCTTTATTAGGAGCAGCCTGCAGCATGGTTAGGTAAGCAGGAAAAGGGGCAGCTAGCTGCTTCCACACTATGAGGACAGGGTCCCTATGGTGCCAAAGCACAGCCTCCATCACAAGAGTCCTTGCGCAGCAATGTGGCCACAGAGATGCTCTCAGACCTGATCTAAGGGAAAGCCCTCACCAACTCTTGACTTCTAGGACTGCATCCTCTGCTTTGTCAACGTGCACACATGGGGGGACAGCAGCAGCTTGCAGCAGATGGCTCCCCAGTGTGACTCGTCTAAGCAGGAGAAACAAGCGCTTTAGGCAAAACCTCTGGCCCTTTGCACTCAATGACAAAATTAAGGAAATTCAATGGAGCAAGGATTTAACCATCTGTATCTCAATTCTACTTACATTGCATCTAACTCCAGTACTATAATTTCTATATAATTATCATGAGATTGTGTATAAAATCTAGTAACAAAATTATTATTATTAAAGATTATATGTATTCTATAATTTAAGTTATAGGTCTGTAAATGTCTATGACTTAAACTGTTTATGTATCTTACTGTTTCCTCCTCCTGCCACTTGGATCTGCAAAAAATGACTAAATAAACAAATTCTGACCAGAGAAAAACAGCCCTTATTGAAGAGCTCATTAAACAGTGTCTTGGCTCTTTAAAATAATGCAATCCAAAAGCATTCCCTGCCACACAGTCCCAGGGAAACAGCTACCAGGGCCCAGTCGCATTCAGGAACCTGGAAAAAGATGAGCACAAGCCCAGGCAGGGTAGTCAACAAGTAAATTTTAACAACTCGGGAGAGCAGTACAGCCCAGAGGCACTCTCCTAAATAATGGGCAGACACACAATATGCAGCAGGAACCAGAAATTTCAGAGGGCAAGGGGAAGAAGTTAGGATGAGCTTACAGGCATTTTGCAATGCTGAGCGCTGAATTTCACACTGAAGAAAATGCACTGTCTGAAAGGGAGAAACATACTGCACACTGGAGACGCTGAACCCACCAGCCCAACTACTGCGGTCTGACTGTCACTTTTCTGGTGCTAACACTAATTATTTTTTGGGTCTTGAGCAAACAGCTCACTGGCTTTCATGCAGTCATCTCTCTTATGAAGTAGTGCTGACAGTGTCTGTTTATATCAGCTGATAGTTCCTCTTGCTCATTTGGGAGCGTGCTGTGCCCTGGAGTCTGTAACTGTCTTCCAAATCAAAAGGACTGGGGAACAGAAAGTATTTGAGCAGGAGTCAAAGCAGCTCTCTAGCTAAGGCCATGCAATAGTTTCCATTCCTGGGCACCATTTTGTAGCAGGATGATGACTAAGATCCCTGTCCAACATATGTCTCAGCAAATAAGTCTTGTTTATTACAGTGACCAAGCACTCAGCTACCAAAACACATCCTCTAGAGCCTGGTTCTGCCCTCATCTGCTCAGTGCTGGGAAAGAGCACCCCTGAGTGTAGTATTACTGACTGGACTTGATTCATCACTGCTTTAATTGGGGCTTTGTGGGAACGCCCTGGTAAAATCCATTGCTGATTAACATGCATGTGTTGCTGATGGGCTTGTAACATTCTCCTTAAAATGAAGAGGCTTACTAAGGTTTTGTCAGCCAGGACACGCGAGTGACACCGGCCTGGGAAAGATAGTTAAGTCTGTGGCTGAATTAATGTCTGCTTCCAGAACTGGTTCTGTGGGTGTGGAGACCAATTGTGTGCTGCTTAATTCCATGATGAGAAACCAATTAGGAATTATGTGCTCAAACTGTCCTGCTTCCTGCATCCTTCCCTGCAGTCAGATGTGATCTGCTGCATGCAGGCAGGCAAGGGGATTTTTAAAATTTTTTTAAATTCATCCTACAAGTCATAGCTATTTCAGTGCCTCAAACCCTTTTTGACTGGATCTAAATGATGATATTCTTTTAAATAACAGTAGCACGATTAGGTGACTTCTCAGACTGAAACAATGAAAACCCAGAGCTATGCTACAAAATACTTTCTAGCACTCACTTCTTGCAAAATCCTGTGTGAACCGATACAGTTAAATATATAGCACAAAGAGCTACAAACAAAAATCATCTTTGAAGGAGAACAGCAAATAAAACAGCGTCACTTATATTTTTTCACACCGGCATCTCAACAATGTCCATACCATGTAGCTGTAGGCATGGAAAGCAAAAGATTAGGGAAAAGACAAGCAAAAAGTGGACTAGAATATATCCAAAATCAGATCAAAATTCACCTGCTTTCAGACAAGCCATTTGCTGGTAAAATGCATCAATCCAGACAGAGAAGTAGCCATCATCTCTTAGTAAGAAATTACTGACACATGGAAACCATCATTTCATAAAGGCTCTTTGTTTTAGTAAAAATGTTGCAAGTGTATTGAAGTAAAACTAAGGGACCAAGGAGAGGGTTGCCAGGAGCCACTAGACAGGTAGGAAGTTTCAGGGTGTTTCGCTCCTTGATTTCCTCGTAAAGAAGTAATTGATGTTTACTCAGAAGGGTGGCAACAGTGTGTAGTTGGAGGCAGCTGCACGTGACAGGAGCTGCCAACTAACCATTCCCTCAACATTTACTGAAGGTGAAAGTTTCTGCTTTTCTGGAAAAACAGGACATGCACTGCAAACAAGTGCCACGCCAGACAGCCTTGCGTGATACTGGTGTCTGGACATTTTAGCCAGAGAGGGGCCTCATTAGCTCCCCAAAAGGTTCTGGCCGCAGAGTCTCTCAAAACCAGCTGCAGATCTCTACCTGCTCCCGCGGTGAGAGAGAGGCAGCACCCAGCCCCGCAGACTAGACTGACACTCGGGAAATACCGGGCTGCTTCCTTCCAGCAGCCAGCCTGGAGGAGACTCCCTGCATTTGAAAGCCGGCACGAATTTACCTTCCTGCTGGAAACAACGTTGCTTGATTTCCTGGTTTGCAGTGAAATGAAGCTAATCTATCATCTCATCCTGCGTGCAAGATTTATTTGTGTTTTGCAAAAGAAAAACTATGCTGGGGGAAGATGCCAGAGCCTTCAACTTTCTTCCAAAAGACAATTCAATTTTCCCTTCTGATGGAGAGTCACAACCCAGAGCCAGGAACATTCTTCTTTCCAACTTTGTGCTACAACGATGTTCTGATGCAGTTAATGCTCAAACACGTGGGCCTGGAACAGCTTTCCAAAAAGCAGAACTCACGTAAGCGAAGAAGGGGATGCTTGTGCAGGACCACAAACAAGTAAGAGAAATTAGCAGCAGGAGAAAGAATATTTTCATGTGACAAGAAAAAGATAACTAAGTAACAGGCTTCCCCAGCTTCATTCAATTTATATTTTTGGAAAATACACATAGGCTCTGATGTCTGGGGTGGAAAATAGAAATTAGTAACAGATTACTTCCTTAAGAGGACTTTTCAGTCTCAGGATAGTGGATGGGAGTATTGAGGATACAACCCCTCACAAGGCAGTAGCTTTCCAAATGCCTGACAGTGAATCCTGGCTTTTACTTATAGATCAGCATTTGTGCTTTTTCAACAACAGCACGTAATAGACAGTGCTGTTTCAATAAAGTGGTAGAGCTGCCTCGTTATTGTTCTGCGTGAACCTGAATGAGCAAATGAAAAGTGCTTTGGAGGGTGGGATGAACAGGGAGCTCCATTTCTGCAGGACATGGTGGGAAAACAAGTGCCTCGTGTAGCGCCCAGTACAGTCACCTATGGTATTCTTGTTTTTCCTGCTGTGCGAAGAACCCTTTCCTAGTCATCAGGCACCCAGGGAAAGCATGAAATACAAGTATAATACACACTTCTTTCCTGGTTTTTATGTTTTTCCTTGGTAGATGTCGAAGTGGCCAAAAGCTCTATGCAAGCACTCCAACCTCAGTCATTAAAAACGCTGCTGATTTATGTAGCTGGACCTCTTGTCTACTGAGTAATTATACACTTCAGTGTGTGAGGATGTCCTCGTATCCTCATTGCAGTCCTGGGTTCTATGCCGGAATGTCTTAAAAGTTATGTGTATTCATACATATTCACAGGTTTGCAACCATGGCATGTATCTGCACTGAATTACAAGACGATGTGAGTTAAGATCTGAGTATAAGTTTAAGAAGGTGGAGGTGAACATGAACCAAAGATAAAAACTAAACCAAGTTCTCTTTCTCTCCTTACCTCAGCTGCAGTTATATGCTTAAAATCAAGCTGCAAGACACAGCAGGGGTGAATGTAGCCTTGATTTACCTCCTATGGCTGCAACAAGACTTTGTGGATTTTAACCTGGGGGAGGGGAAGAAATGGGTTTGCAGAGGATTAACAAAAAAATGGGCTAAAGCAGTTGCAGTACAAACGGCACCTCTCCACAGACAATCAGTTGGATTTTAACACATATTACTGAAGAAATAGACCTTCTTAGCAAAAGGAAGACAGAAACCCAAACACATCTAGCTAGCAGAAAGGAAATGAGCTAACCATGGCGCTTTTGCATACTAGTATGTAGTATGTATGTCAATAGTATTTTAACACTGGTTACCAAAGAAACGCAGTAACCTACAGGTACATTATATGTAATCTTCTCTGTGAGATTACGAAAATAATCCCTGATTATGGGGAGGCTGAATCACTAATGACAGACACAGCAAATATTTATCGCTGCCCTGCTGCGTGGCCCTCCTGAGTGTGCAGGCTGAGGTTCAGACCCACTGCCACAAACCGGGGCTGGTTCGTTTGTCGGAGCATTTCCTTCCACCTTTGCTCCTCTGAAACAACTCGCACCCAGCTGAAGGGTAAAAGTGAGAACAGCACAAAAAACCAATATGAATCTTTAAACTCACCTGTCTGGCTTTACCATGTCTCTCATCCGCCACTGGTGGACCTGCAGGTGTAAAATCCCCGAGCTTGGTCAGGTGCTGCCGGGCAAGGGCACCACACTCAGCCTTCAGCCCCGTCTCTGCAGGCAGAGAGCGACAGACGGCTGTGACAGACAGGGAGCCCTACGGTATGGCAGAAGGTACAAAGAAAAGCTGAATTGCATAAACCTGGGCAATTTAATGTTTAGAAAACCACACCCTCCCGGTCATTTCTCCCGCAGGCAGATAAGCATGTGCAGGCTGCTCAGACAACAGCGTAATCTGAAGCTTTTAATTTTCTTTCTGGCATATACCAAAGTTCATTTTCAGCTCGGCCCGTCCTTGCATTTCTTGTCTTCTTTCAGCTTTGCAAACAACATGGTTCAAATTTAATAAAGTCAAGTGGACCTTCTTAAAAACTGCTTCAAGATGAAAGACCCATGTTGGCTTTCCCCTTCAAAAAGGAGGATGAGGCCCAAAGCTCTAACTCTGAGCCCGTGCTTTGGAAGCTGGATCTTCACCTTGTTCCTGCACACTTGAGGTTGATGATGAAGACTTGAACTGTGGAAGAGCAATTTGTAAACTCTGGAATCAGCTGGCTGAAAATACAAGCTCTGTTAATTTTCTGAACATTGTAAAATACAGACTGCTTAAACCCTCTTATCCAGTAATTTTCTGTTCAAGAAATAACCAAGAAAGGGGTAAAATGTTGTACTGCAGATGAGG
Organism: Bucorvus abyssinicus; assembly: GCA_009769605.1. NCBI lineage: Eukaryota > Metazoa > Chordata > Aves > Bucerotiformes > Bucorvidae > Bucorvus > Bucorvus abyssinicus. The sequence goes on from CM020026.1 coordinate 29,688,792, forward strand.
TGGTGTACTGCTGCACTGTAAAGCGACAGCTGAGTGTGAATGTTAATGATGAAAGCAGAGGCAGCAAAACAAGATTTTTTGTTTAAAAAATGTTTTCAGTGGAGGTAAAGAAACCCTGATTTTCCAACAACATGAACCACTAATAAATGCAATGGCTTTAGCCATCTTAAGCATTTGCTCCTAAGGAAGGAAGTGTTATTCAGAAAGCAAGGCAGTTTCGGGGATGGACTTCAAGCAAACAACTGCAGTATATGCTGAAAGCAGGCAGAAGAAAATCCCCAGCCTCTGATATAAACATCTAGGGCTACCAGGTCTTGGCCTCAAATTCATCCTTATGCAAGTTCATTTCCCTTCAAACATTTTAAAAGCATACTTGCTAATTGAGAATATAAAATCCCTTGTTAAATATTTATTTTAAGAAATCATCAAGGGACCTGTCAAGTCCTCCCAGCAAGTGTGACAGTCATGCCTTTAGCCTGATGGATTCTTGTTTGCAGTAGCATTTACCTTTCCTGCCCTGACAGTACAGCACCTCTGCTCTGAGCTACTAGAGGAAACCTGGGATGCCAAGTATGCCAAGCCAGCCTGCCGGTGCTTGGTGAACGGTTGCCCAAAACCCAGGTGTGTGCTGCCAGTGCCATGCTGCAGCTGGGGCACTCTGCAGTATGTTAGCGCTGCTGCTCTTCCCCCAGGATGGGTGCAATATGGAGAGACACAGCCTGCACTGGAGCAGATGTCCACAGCAGTCGCAATGCCAGATATGGAAGTCTCATGCGTCAGCTGCCTGCAAAATTGAACTATGCATATGTAATGTAATGTACTTTTAAAAACATGTTTAAGCTACAGAAGCTTAAACATTAGCAAATACATCTCCACAGAGAAAAGTGTGTGTTTAGATCCTGCCTTGCATGGGAGGTCTCTCTGAGGCTGATGAGAAAGCCCAGAGTCCTGCTGCCACAGGTGACCACATCGGGCACTCTCAGTTACAGACTTAATTTCCATCTCAGAAACTAGCCAAGTTTTCACCCACTCCCACTGCTGGGAGCCTTTTCTGAGTTTCCAGACTGAGGGCCAATTCAAACTCATTTGTTCGCATGTTAATGTTGCTGGATTCCTTAAATAGCCTTTCCTGCCTCAAGACATCTTTTCCTATTTTCCTTCCCACTCAAACTCTCAAAGTCTCTTCTCAGAAGAAAGGCTTTCTGCTCTCCTGCTCACCCAAACAGTCCTCTTGGGCACTCATTCCAGTCCAAATTCTTCACTCTGGAATACAGCAATAATACCTCCTTACACATACCAGGTAAATTATTTCCCCAGCAGGTGAGTTATTTATTGGCTCTGAACCAAAGAGCTGGTGAGCTGTACCTCTTGGTGGAAGATCCTGTGCTGAACCTGTCTTTCATCTGCTAGGAAGGAACACAGAAGGATCTCCTCTGAACTACAGCCTGTGTACTGCATTATTTACAACTTCCCTCCTTTGCCTGCAGCTGGCTAAATGCTCTGGCAGATTTTCTTCAACAACAGCACAAAAAGGTGAGACTATTTTCCTAGTATAATTCATTCTTTTGCATCGAAATGACAGCAGCCTCTCATAGCTCTGACTGGTGCAATGACCCTTGTTTGATAAATTTCTAATTCCCTGGTACAGATTCATACATTGGAGATGAAAAAAATAATATATTTATCTCTTTTTAATTTTAAAGCAAATTTGTACAGTTTGTCTTAATCTGTGCAAATACAAGTATAAGGACAGACCTTTCCAGCTGCAGATACTCCATGCTTCACTACTGCTGAAATTATTTCCAGGAGGACTACATGCCGTGAACTCTGTTGTATTAGACTTACTCATTTATTTACTTTAACTAAATAATTTCAGCATATATTGCAACCATTGGCAGTACACACTGTGCAAGCTGACTTGGAAGATTAGTCAAGTCCAGTTATATATATATCACCTAAATATTAGGTGAAAAGATGACCGTGTCCTGTGAACGCAGAGACCCGTGCAGCCTCCTATGAAGCCCCATGAAGATGGAACGGGTGAGGCAGGGGGCAGGTCAGCTCTTTGCCTGCTGCAGACCTCTCTCTTCCAGCCCCTGGTCTGGGCCAGTCAGCAGACTGCTTGAAAAAAAGGAAATAAAAGACCTACCTCCGGTACATGTTACATTCTTGTCCACACAAATATGGCAGGGGGCTAAGCTATGCTGTCCCTTTCAAGTACACAAGGAATATCCAGTGCTGTTGAGTATTTCTGTGATGCCCCCACAATGGTAAAATATACCCTTGTCCCTGGCCCCCATGGATGGACGAGGAGGTGGAGGTCAGGTAGCCCTGGCTGGCACTTTGCCTCAGTGGAGGAGCAATGAGAAGGGGAAGCCAGGGAAGGAGCATCAAGAGCTGTGGGTCATGGTTCATAGCAGTGGGGACAGACCCGCCAGAAAGAGATGAGGTCCCCCAGAATGAAATTGTCTCCTCTGACCTCCATGATGGCAGGCCATGTCCACATCTGGCATGGTCATTTGATTCAATGTTCTCATGTGGGATTGTGCCAAATAGATACCTCGGCTTGTAGAGGCACACCGGAGAATAGAAACAAACTCTAGGAGGGGAAAAATCAGGTTTAGAAACTACTCCAGAATGAAGGTTAGTGTTTTCATGTCAGTCCTCTCTCCTTGTTTCCTCTTTGTAGAAAATCAGCAATCTGAATTGGATCACAAAACATAAAGGGAAGATTGCCAAGCACTTCTACTCTGGACTCTCTGGGGACTACTGAGCGCCACTGATAGTCTGATTGGAAATGACCCTATGGACTATGCAGTCATTTATCGCCAATGTTAAGCTAGCAATTCTGTACCATGTGACAATGTAAATTGGACGCTGACTTCCACAGTTGACCTACTTGGTGCAATTTCTAGATGGCAAGGATCTTACACGGTGTATGTTACTCTGGGAAGTCATATTCCATTTGTCATAAAAATTTACTGTATCTTCTGTATCCTGTACCTTTACATTTTCTAGAAGATTCCTGAGAATAACAGGAGTATAATGAAGAAACTAAAACCACAGGATTAAAATAATCTCTTGTGCTCAATTAATGAACCAGTAATAGTATCAGACTTACAACTACTATTTTCTGAAATGGACAGCTTTCAGGGCTGAGAGAGCACAGAATTACATAAGGCCCTAATGGGAAAAAAAAAACCCCAAACAGCAACTTGTGCCATACCAGCAACTAAAATCATGCCACCAAAGAACTCGCATGGTATCCACTAGGAAGGGCTCTGATGAGAAAGTCTGCATGCCCAGCTGTACAATCTCAAGTGAAGCTCAGGGTCCTTCCGCCTCCTCCAGAAAAATCTGTGAACACATGAGCTGTACGTATGTAAGCCAAACAAACATTCAAGTGGCCGAATCACTCTGGCTGTTGGGAGAGGATAATATTACAGATAGCCAGGCTCTATATGTTTTCCCTTGGGAAATATTGTTGAAGTTAAAAGATTAATCTGGGCTCTCAGCACATTCATTAGTTAAATTGCAAAGCGCGCTCATTACATAACCAATCCCAGGACAATTATATTTATCTTGTCAAGGTTCACAGTACGGGTGGATTGCTGACCAAGGCAATGCAAATACCTTCTACAGGATGGAAGCCCTCTGACCCATTAGAAACGTCAATCCTGTCCCCTAACCCAGTTTTAAGATTACCTGTGCCTTTTTGAAAGAATATATTTACATAGCACCTCCCAGAGATCCCTCCAGCACGGAGGGATTGAGGAAAGCTGGGTTCACTCTCTAGAAGTGGGCAAAACGAGGCATGGAAATTAAGTGGCTTGCTCCTAATTACCAAGGAAGTCTCTGGCATAAAGAGCATCTCACTAATTCTCCCATACTTTGTTATACACAGTAAAGGGAATTGTTTAAGGTGGAGTAAAATGTCTGTACTAAAAGCATGTACAAATACGTAGTGTGCGCAGTTCATCTTTGAATTAACTTTCACCGCCAGGTTTATATCCTGGGAGCAGTTCATAGCATCCAGGATTAGAAGAGAGTAGTTCGTCTTTTCTGACTCCTTGCATGTCACATGCTGCCACATCCCCTGTTCTGTGCCCTTTATGGATCCTGCTGCCTGGGTGCAGCCCCATAAGGAATCTTTCTAGAAAAGCATCCCAACCTGGTTTGAAGAACAAAAGGGTGGGGAGTCCACTCATCTTTTTGGTAGCTTGTTCTGGGAATTAATATTCATACTTGTGGAAACACATGGAAAATTTATTGTTAATGTGATAACACTGCTTCAGGTTATCATCATCAGTTCATGTTACGCATTTCCTAGCTGGCTGGAAGAGCCCTTCACAAGCTGGTATCCGCATCTTGTACCACTACCTGTGTTACGCTTGCACTGACATCCCCATATATTCTTCATGTGGACCAAAATGACTGTGCCTAACTAGCAGCTTTATTACCTAGCTCTTAGGTAAGATTTTTGCTGTTTTCTGCATTCTCCTCCAATTTTAAAACCACCTTTTAAAGCACTGGCTGTGATGTGATTGATGTTACTCCACATGAGCCTCCCCGTATGCACACAGACTATAAACACAGACAAAATAACATCCTTCCTCTGACTTGACTCTCATCCGTGTGAGTACTTAAGGCTCACACTAGACATTTTACCCTGCCATTGGGCTAAAACCACGTTCTGAGGTTGTCCATTAAGATCTCCAAAGTCTTTTGGAAGTCTTTATTTTTTCCCTAAGCCCCATTTCTGTAAATATGCTACTTATTCCGTGATTCCGTGATTGCATTTGGCTGTATTAAAGCACTCCTTTTTCAGTCAGAACTCCACTTTTTAGGCAATTCAGATTCCCTTTTCTGAGGCACCATGCATGATCTACATTAGCAGGAGTGGGCTGAGTCCTGGTCTGGCACTAGAATCTCACTAGAAACCTCATTTTTAGCATAATTCTGCATCAACTGCTTTTGGTACACCAGTTCTTAGCCACTTGGCATGTACTTATACAAAAATGTAAATTATTTCATTTTTGATCAAATTATGTTAGGATATTGAGCTGAACACTTTCAGAGTCTATCATGCCTATATAGTTATTTTATTAACCAAGTAGGTAATCTTACATTAAAAAGCAAGCCAAGATTACGTGTCAAGACCTATGTTCAATGAAAACATAATTGGCTGCCATTAATAACATTCCTGTTCATTATTACTTGAATTCCCCTATCAGCATCTCTATTATTTTACTGGAAGTGTGGTCAGGCTACCTGCACTGCCATTATCAGAATGATCCTGTTCGTACCATTAGGATATGGGCAAAAAAATGAGCATGATCTGATTCTTGACAAATTTCTTCAATATCTCCAAATTTATTGAAAGTTCACATCAGTGGGACAGAAAATTTCTCAGCCAATTTTTTGCAGAAAATTTTTAGGATGCATAGCTACAGGTTTTATAGGGTCTACTGCTTTAAAGCTGTTTTCCCAAAGCAGGAGTTGTCTAACATTCTCTTATTACAGATGGGCTGGAAAAGAATTCACCATCCTTACAAGACATATGTACATATTTTTGTTTCTTTCCAACACAAACCAGAAATATTTTCTGAACTCTTCAGCCATCTATGCATTTCTTATTAACAATTTTAGTACCTTCAATCCTTGCTCATCCTACACCGTTGCTACATTTTTTTCCTTATGTAAATTAAAAACTTCTTAAGAACACCATTTGCATGCCAAGAGTATTTTTTGTTTTAGCCTTTGCTAGTGATTTCCACACTGCGTAACACACAAATATCAACAGATCTAGCTTCCTTTTCCTAGCCCTTTTTTCCAAAAAAGTTTGTCTACCTAGACCTCAGTATTTAGTATTATTTTTATTATTTTTTTACTTAGGCAAATAACTTTTAACACTGTTTATCACAGCATTCTTCTGGAGAAAATGGTTGTTCATGGCTTGGATGAGCGCATGCTTTGCTGGATAAGAAACTGGCTGGATGGCTGGGCCTAAAGAGTGGTGGCGAATGGAGTTCAATCTAGTGGGTGCCTGCTCCCAAGTGATGTTCCACAGGGCTCAGTACTGGGGCCTGTTCTCTTCAATATTTTTATCAAGGATCTGGATGAGGGGATGGAGTGCACCCTCAGTAGGTTTGCAGACAACACCAGGTTAGGCAGGTGCATCAATCTGTTTGAAGGAAGGGAGGCTTTACAGAGGGATCTGGACAGGCTGCATTGATGGGCTGAGGCCAATGGGATGAGGTTCAACAAGGCCAAGCGCCAGGTCCTGCTCTTGGGTCACAGCAACTCCCTGCAATGTTACAGGCTTGGGGAAGAGTGGCTGGAAAGCTGCCTGGTTGAAAAGGACCTGGGGCTGTTGGTCAACAGCTGACTAAATATGAGCCACCAGTGTGCCCAGGTGGCCAACTTCAAAGGCCAACGGCATCCTGGCTTGTATCAGAAATAGTTGAACGCGAGTTTTGGGCCCCTCACTCCAAGAAGGACATTGAGGTGCTGAAACATGTCCGAAGAAGAGCAACCAAGTGGTGAAGGGTCTAGAGAACAAGTCCTACGTGCATATGAGGAAACTGGGGTTGTTTAGCCTGGAGAAAAGGAGGCTTGGGGAAACCTTATCACTCTCTACAACTACCTGAAAAGAGGTTGTAGCAAGATGGGGGTCAGCCCGTTCTCCCAAGTGACAGGACAAGAGGAAATGGCCTCAGATTGCACCAGGGAAGGTGTAAGTTGGATATTAGGGAAAAGTTCTTTACAGAAAGGGTTGTCAAGCATTAGAACTGGCTGCCCAGGGAAGTGGTGGAGTCACCATCCCTGTATATATTTAAGAGATGTGTAGAAATGGTGCTTAGGGACATGGATTAGTGGTGACCTGGTAGTGTTAGGTTAATGACTGGACTCAATCTTAAAGGTCTCTTCCAACCAAAACAATTCTGTGTTTCTGCAAATATGTAAATATGGAGTATATTTGTGCCCACATAGGTGTCTATATATATGTATACATACATAGCCCCATATATAGATACGTGTGGACAAATATATACCTATTTAAACACGTGTACACACGTGTTAGCACATTTCTGCTTTGTCTTCTTTTGCCACACGTCTTAAAAGTGTTTTGCCCATTTAGCAAACTCTTAATGAAAAACTTGCAGTTTTCACCCATACCTTTCTCTTCCCAGCCAAGTCTGTAAAGAACTGTCCTTGACTTTGGGAAATGGGCCTTTTCAAAACAGCACGTATAAATATTACTGTTAGAGTCTGTTTTCTCTTCAACTATATTGAATGTAATCAGGTCATGACCACTTCTTAAGACAATCCCTGATTTCCAGTCTAGTGGGTAAATTTAGTTTTATCTAATATCAGGCTGCGTGAAAGTAGAATTCTTCCACGCCAGGTTTAACAACATTTGCTCTGTGGAACTATCATCCAGTATTTAATGCTACTCTAGAGGTGTTTTGCAGGTAGCTAAAAGAAATCTTCAGGAAATCTCCGAGATAAAATTCCACCTAATTACATGGTTGTCTTCCCACATACAGTAGTAGCTTATCCGTAGCTCATCCGTCTTCAGATTCAGTTCAGTGACTTACAGCATCACCTCTGCCCACCCCTGCTTGCTCGTGGTCTTTGGTAATCAGTGTATTGCACTGCATTTCTTAAGATCCTGCACTTCCCAGTTCGAAGTTAGGCAGATATAAGTCACTGGGTCATACATAAAGTCATTCCTCTCACACAATATCTTTTATCTACCTTAGCCTACTTAAACAACTTATACAATATTCTGACAGATTGGTCCCTCTAGCAATGAAACCTGATGAGAAAATTAAGCTGAATTATCATGATTATTGAGAAATTCCAGTACCTCTTATTACCCAGACTCCCAGCTTCAGCACATAAGCATTTCCAAACGTCTTTCTCTTTGGATATTCTACCAAGCTGATTTAATTTGTTCCTGACATGGCGAATTTGAACCATATTTACTTTCTTAACCCCCTTCAGCATGTAGTTGCTTTAAATAAAGTTGTGGCAGTTCCTAATAGTCAAGATTTTTTGCCCCCTCCCACACCTATTCAATCTCTCCGTCATTTACTACTGCATATATTACAAGCCAGTACACGTTTTTGCTCCGTGGTGGGTAGTCAGTCCGAAACTAAAAGAGATATTTTGTGCTGACCTGTGGGATGCTGACACAGCCTGGCTGGGATACTGAATCTGCAGCACTATTAACTAATAATGGCATTCAGCGGCGTTCTTGCTGCGTCAAAACATCTTGTTTTTGCAGGTGGCTTTGCAATGTAATTTAGCAAATGCAATTTTTAATATCAGTGCAAGTATCCACGTAGGTCACACGGGCACAACTTATCAAGGAATCCCTGCTATACTTGCAATACCTTGCAGTCACAGGACTCGTAACTGGCCTGAGCCAGTCATGGAAACTCTGAGGAGACACAAATGTTTCACTCAGGAAGAAGAAATGCATTAATATCTGCATGTTTCTGACAGACTCATAGTTGCTTTTTTTCCCACACAACGCAATCTACAAGGATCTGTAGAGCCTTTCTGGGAATATGCAGGGGCCAAGCCAGTGCCCACAGCCATCTCAGATGTTCCTGGTGACCACACTGGTACCTGGCTTTTCATAAGAGGACAAAACTCTTTGGGGAAACAGGTTTCACTCAGCCCCCACTGACTGCACTGAACACTTGATTGTTCCTTAAAAGCATTTAAACCCTGCACAAACAAAAGAAAACCAGAGCCCATTTTATGAAGTATGTTACTTCCGTGCATACCATAGAAGCTTGCAAAGATGTAAATTCAAGTCAGGATGCTATGGGCCCTCTGTTCTTATCTCAGAGAGGTAAGGGAACTTCTCCTTGTGTGGAAAGGTTGTATCTTTTATTAGATTAATTGCTACAACTGGAAGAATTATGTGCAAGTGTTCCTTTGGTCACACTCACTGTAAGTTCTAGTATACCCCCACAAAAAACCACAAAAGGTATCAGCTGGTAGTTCAGAGCATGCAGGAAGAGGTCACTTTGAAGACGGTGAGATGTTTTCAATACACCAGCTCCTGAGCAGCCCAGACAGTTCAGTCTGAACATGTTATTGCTTGGAGATTGACGCACAGAATGTTGCTGTCCCAGCAAGCTCAGTAAAAAGGGAATGGTGCACATCTTGCAAATAACCTCCTTGTTTTGCTAAATAAGTTGAGCACCAGTCTAAATACAATTCTTAAATTGCTAATTCATTTGCATCCAAGGGAGAGTGCAATGAATAGAGTATAGATTACATCAGAAACAAAAGTTGTAAGGACACACAAACAGTTCTACATACAGACAAGTGAAGTGTATAACGTGTTGTACATACAGAGGGAACCTCCTTAGCATTGCCCATTGCAACTGGGAGATGGCAATAAGTGACGACATTCAGTTCGGAGATGGAACCTAAGGCTCAAATGAGTATACGATACTTTATCCTAAAGTGGTCTACTTACAAAGCCAAAGGTCTAAAAAGAGCGGATAGTAGAGCAGCTGGTTTGCTGACCTTCCCCACGTAGTGCAAGCCCTGACCTTTCATGGGCTTCTGCCCTCCTTTTGTAACACAGAAAATACATTTTAAGTTTCAAACAACTCATGTAACTCGTGTACTTGTCAGTTTCTGAGAACACACAATGACTTTCGGATTCCAGGAACAATTTCAACCACTTCAGACAGATGAGAAAGGCTTTCAACAGCAATTAATTATGTTTGGTGAAAGCAGGTAAGCCTTCAGGTGGAGATGAAAGACTGATAGCTTTTTCACCAGAAGAAAACTCTCACTTAGAATGTCCTGTACTAAAATACTCCCAATCCTAGCATGAGAAAGAAGTCTTAAATGTCCAAACAACAGGAAAAACTTCTCTTGGAGCTCACAGCACTCATGAATCTACAGCAAAACAGGGTTCTATGGCCTTGGAGCTCATGGATCTGTTTGTTTAACTGTACTTGTTTTCCACACTAGAAATTTCAGATCTTGCATGTTTTCAAAAACGAACAAATGTATATATAATTGTTTAATATAATATTCATAATACATCTGTGTATATAAAAATCAACAGAAGGTTGAATGACATTTGAACCATTTCTAATGGAAATATTTTTTATTATTATCAAGATTTATTTTACTGCAATCCACAATGTGAATGCTTAAGTATCATTTCACATGAGAGCTCCGTGAGAAAACATTTATTTTTTATGCATTGTACAAAGAAATGCCTTAGCATTGGCAACTCCATTCAAACTGTTTGAAAGAAACCAAGGAAGTCCATCTAGCTGACTTAGAAATCTCGTGTTACTGAGTCAGTGTCACAGTGCACTTCCCCTTTCAGTGTATTGTGGCCTGCAGCAAAATCACAGAAAGCGCTTCAGCAAAGTAGAAAAGATAAGACTTATTTGACGTTACAAAACCATAAAGTCAGCTTTCAGTGCCTGGTGATGCCTTCAGTGAATATTTTGTGTGCTTTTGCTAGCATAGTTATACCTGGGGAATCTCTATTGAACATTTTTAACTGCTAAAAAGATAAAAATGAAGGTGTGAACCAGGTATATGAAGCAGAAGCTTTTTTAAAAGCACTTTGACCACAGCTCTGCTACTTGCATCTCAGTTAATAACACTGACATAACAACATTTTGCTGTTGCAGTTATAGGCCTCTGTGAGACGACATATGCTGAAACATTCCAGATCTCGGACAGCAAAGCCATCAAACTATTTCTGTATATGATAGGGTGGCAGGAGTTGAACCCAGATCTCCACAGGTTCGGTGTTGACGTACCAGTGCTTCATGCTACCAACCTGACCTCTTCCTGCTTTGCCAGCGATGCTGAAAGCTTACGCTGTATGAGGTACTTGCAAAGTGTATATGAATGGGATTGCTATTATCTGTCAAAGGCTTCAGGCAGAAGCAGTTTCTGAGAGCATCCCTGACACGTATCCCTGCTGCTGACAGAACAAGTCTGTATTCATGCCCCGTGGACAAAATCGCCATTCGTATTTAGATTTGCACCACGTTCACAAAGTTCCTTGAGAGATCTGTTCGCTTTGTATGTGGGGAAATGGATCAGAAAATACTGACAATTTTCAAAATGCTTGCTTTGAATTTCAATGTCTCCTCCTTGTACTGGCTAACAGTGAACTACTGTTGGTACACACTAAGTCCCTCACACCGCACGTAAAGTACGTTGACTTGCCGAGTGTGTGGAGACTGCAAACTCCCTTGATTACCCCTCCCTTCCCAAAACATCAGCAATGGACTATTATCTTTGATTTTGACATCTGAAGAGAGAATGCAAATGCCAGGAAGGAAGTTTTTAGAATCTGTAAAAAAAGTACTGTCTAAAAGACCTTCCAAAGGGAATATTACAACAGGATACAGTAAAGAAAAACAGGAGAAGAATTTGAGGGGGAGAAGCTTGCACTATAAATGAAAAATACTTCTGAGAGTAAACAAAAACAAAAGTATATCCAAACTTACTTCTGCTTAACAAGAAAATTGGTGAATTTTCTGTTTAAAATAGATGAAGCATATTAGTGGAATACTTGAATATGTCTAATTTATACCTTCCGGAATGTGCGGTGTAGTACAAGGAAGATGAAAGTACACTCAGAACTGATGCTGGGGCTGCCCCTGCTGGACCACCAAGACAGAAGGTGAAAGTACTAGGACTCAGATTCTTTGAAAAATTTCCTTTACATTACCAGGGTATCTGCTCAAGAATCAGGAAAAATTATCTCTAAAGTCACTGAACAGAAGATTAGGAAACCCCAGTCTTTCTGAGCATCTTGGTAATCTGGTCACTATAAAATTGTGATAACTTATTATGTTTTGGAGACAGTGACTAGCTTAAGGATATCTATAGTCTACACTATAACAACATGTAATATAAAAGCAAACATTACCCTAATTGGAACCCCTCTCCTTCCCCAATGTCTTTTGCTAAACACTGTTGGAGTAGCCTGTGCTGTGCAAGCCACGCAGACAGTCTGCACATCAAAGAATTTGCAAGCTAAGCAGCTGAGATCAGGAGATCAGCTCTGCACAAGGAAATGCAGAACAACTCAACGTTAAACGGATCTGTTCAGGGCTTTGTGCATGACATGATAGTCATGCTGGAAAGGCTGACTCTCAGCAAAAATAGGGGATGATGACTTGCTGAATAAGTCTAAAAAGCTCTGAACAGTTGTGAAGTACAGCTGATTTTCAAACAAATTTCTGAGCAACTGACAAGCTATCCTAGGGAAGAACAAGACAGAGCATAACAAAGCAGCAGCCCTTGCTTGGCTTGTGGATTCTCCTCTCTTATCAAGGCAGCAGGTTTTTGTCAGAATGCTTTCCAAGCCTAAGGACTTTATGACCAACTTGGAACAGAACTTTGCTGGTCCACATGAAGATGTACAGATTTGTCACAGAATAGAATTTGCTGGTTTAAACTGAAATTGCAATGAAAGATCATGGAGGAATAAATTAAATGGAAAGTATTAAGCTTATGGTTTAAATGATGTTGCAGTCTGTAAGGGAAAAAGTACAGCATCCTTTGCTGGCATTTTCGTAAGCTGGGGGATTGCACTGGTCTATAGGTGTTAAGCACAAGAACTAGAGTCTGAGCAGCCCTTGCAAGACTCTGGGTGAGTGACAGGACACTGCTCTGTAGCCTGCACTATCAAAAGCTACTCTAGAAAGAAAAAGGTGTTCACACTGAGGGGAGAGGTTAGAGAGAAGAATGATCCTTTTAAGAGGAAATTTGTCTGTCTGTCTCTTTTAATTAAGAAATTAGAAAATACTCAACATCAGAACTTTAAATGCACCTTCTCCCTAAATAATAATTTATCCTTAACCCAATTTCCTAGGGAAACAAAGTTGACACAACTGCACCTTTGTCTGCCTGTGCCTGCCTGCCTCCTTCTATATCTTCAGAGATCAGTGGTTATTTCCAGTACCCTAACTTTAACAAAGGATAAAAATCTCAAAGATACTATGATGTGCCCATAAATATAAAGAAAATAAGGTAGAGTGGTAGAGGAAAAAGACCCCCATTAAGCATTCACATAGAGAGGAAGGTTGAGGCATAAGTACATCCCTTATTAGACACTGGAGAATCAACAAAAGGCTTGAAATACTTGAATGCCTCATGGGAAACACTTCAATTGAACTCATGCCTTTCTAGACATTAGGAAATCTAGCTATTAGACAAAAATGTGTAAGAGACCAGGCTTCACTGGATCAGCTGCTCACCCAGTAACTTCATTTCAGCAAGCAAACCAATCACTACAATTGCAAAATACCCGTGTTTTGTCAGATTGAGAGTGCAGCAAACAGGCTCTTGATGAATACTCTAGGCATGAAAAATGTCAAGTAATCAGTTTCCAATTAGCAGTCTTTACCAAGATAAAGCTTCACCTCTCCCCTCCTCCAGAGCAGCATTTTCAGGAGCCCATGGGAAGGGGCACTCAGTGGCTTGGGACATGTGGTGCTGGGGATATGTGGGGCTGGGGACATGTAGGGCTGGGGCTGCTGGGCAGGGAGGGCTCCATTGCTCATGGGGAAGTGCAGTCGTGAATCCAGGAACAACAATGCAGCATTACACTTAATCCACTGCCATCTGGCTTCATTTTGACAATCCACAAAATCAGACACAACATTCTTCCTTAAAATCCCTGAAAAAGAACACAGAACTAGTGTGAAATCCAGTGTCCCCTCCCGCCCTGGCGCCTCTGAGGGCTTGAAAAAGAGGTTTCTCAGAAAATTAAGAGCAATTCCCCCAAGTGACATTTCTGCAGGAGCGTTCAGGCTATAGATGTTTCCACTGTGGCAAAAGAGTTTGTATAATAACACAGTGCCATTTGTCAAATTTACAGAGACAGGGAGGAGGAAGGGGATTAGAAACAGAAAACAGGACAGGCTGTGAGCAGTGGTGTCGATCCATAGGTGAGGAATTGCCTGACACAGGCTACTGACTCTGCTCAGCTCTCAACCTGACCAAGGGAGAACCAGGACCATGCAGCAGAAACCAGACAGCCTCCCCTGAGGGGACAAGGTGACAAGGACAGCCTTTAAACTAACCTGGAAACACAGTCCTTCTGCAAATCAGCAAGGCAAATCGCCTTATTATTTCAAAACAATGTGTTCCAGAAAGCCTTGGTTTGCAACTTTTGCATTGTTCCTCAGGCATTAAGGTAGCCTACACGGCCTGCTAAGTGGCTCAGATATTGTCTTGTAGATGATGGCTGTCATAACTACATAACAGAGACAGTTCTTTCCACAACAGAAGGCCGAAAGGCAACAAAGAATCCTGAAATGATGCCTGGTTCAGGCTGAATTGTGTTCCCATTGACAAACAGTGATTATCTACAGAAAACAACTTGCCAGCAGCTGAATCATATTCTCATTGCTGCCTCCCGGCTTAGGGATGCAACTTGCCCTTTCAGGCACTCGAGCACTGAGACTCCTTGCCTCCATCACCGCATGGACCTCCTGTAGTACCTGTGTCATTGCTGCCAGCTCTGTGCAGTTGGCTCAGATATTCTGGGACACCTCAGTTAGCACTAGATGCCTAAATTTAGGTACCTGCATGAGAATGCAAGTGTCACCCTGCAGAGGCTATGTCCTCTGTTTCAGTATTCCCATGTAGTCCATGATCATATACCTGCTTGCATTCCCTGGGTGTTACCTATGACAGGAGCAAGCGTAAGTGGGTGTCTTCCCAGCTGCCACAACAAATGCACTAGCAAGCAAAATGTTCACAGTCATGAGTGATACTTTGCTCAACTTCCATAAAAAAAATCAGGACAGAAAGCAATGCAGACGCCATTCGCATGCCTGCCTTAGGGCTGAACACCGCAGGGGTGTCCCCAGTCGTGGCCTGTGCTATGCTTCTGAGCATGGCTGAGCATCCTCTCTTCCGGAAAGCTCGGTACTGGCAGCGGCATTAGCATTAACCAGGCAGATCTCTGTGGATCGCTGCGTGTGCACATGCATTATTCAGACATTCTTCTTAATGTTCAAGATCATGCCAGGGTACAACCTTGCCTGGCTTTCACACATGGATTAGAAAAAGTGAGGGGAAATGGAAAGAGTGCTGCACTGTGCACTGTGCTACAGCAGTGCCACCTGCAAGGGACATGTAACTTCATAAAGAGTTATCCTAACGCAACTCTCAAATGTTTCCAGTTGTAACATATGAAGGACCACATTTATATCATGGCCTGGCAGGAGGAAATGGCACACTTGAGATAAATACAGTGGGACTGTTTTTACAGCAAATGTTGTGTCTGTATGATCTTCAGCATTGTAGATAGAAAAGCCGTGCTCTCCCACACCAACAGCTCAAGCAAGTACACACCCATGAGGGAGGGGAAGGGAGAACATAATCTCCTGTAAAACCAGAACTGTAAGCAGTACAAAAGAAACACATTGAGAAGGACAGTAAAGAAACAATGAACAAATAAGACACTTTTAGTCCATAATACTAAAAAAACCCAACTTGTTTATGACCCAGGTGCTATGATGAATGATGCTGATTTGTGATGTCAATAGATTTTTTAGGGTGGTCAGGGATATAAAAGACAAATAGTGTGACTAGTAACAGACATCAAGCTGAAATTACAAGCTGCTGTGATGTTGCTATTTAATCAGCTACATATTTCATGAAATCATATATTTTGCAGGTTCAGTTTGGGGTTTTGATCATCTGACTCTCCTCACAGCATGCATCCTCCAAGGATGCCTCAGCAGCATCTTCACTCCAGATGGAAAGTTAGATGCACAGCTCTGGTTTACAGCCAATGAACCTCTAAAGGGACGGTGGAGTTTGAATTGCAGGTTTTTACTGATAACAGCAGTCACCAGATTACAGTTTCTTTTTGCAAAAGACACAATTCCCTCCTTCCCTCCCTCCCTTTCCTAAGTCCTTTCTGCACACCATGACTAAGTACTCACCTTAGAGGTGGGCTGATGACATTAGAGAAGTTTTTCTCAGAGACGGAAAGCAAAGATAGGTAAGGGTAAGATGATGGAATTGCTGGATTTTGAGGGAGAATTTCTGTTGGTTTTTCTGAAAGAGAAACTCCAGTTTGTTCCACTTCCATACAGGGCCTGCCCAATGCTTTGTAGTGATCATAACAGGATTTGACTTGGCACTTGGTCAAAACTATGTCCTCTGTATAATCACCAGGTGAGAGAGCTGCCTGTCAAATGTTTACAGTATTTTATTCTCAAGAGAAACAGAAAAGCTTTGCGACATCCATCCAAAAGAGGTCCTTTTTTCTACTCCAGGAGCTTGTGAGTGCTCCAGAAACACAAGTTTACATCCTCTCTTATGCTCATTTAGCCACACCTAGGGCAGCAGCTACCTGTTCATCATCGTTGTTAGAAAGACGACAGCAGAAATCTGACAACGTTTCATATGCCTGCAGTAGGAAGGAAGAGTTTTCTCTATGTATTTTTGAGTATCTTAACTGTATCTGTGGATAAAATTAAGGTTGACTATTACAACATTCCAAGAACTTTTTATAAAACAAAAAAGAAAGAAAAAAACATCGCCACTGAAACCTGTCCTGTATATTCAGGTAACTGCTAAATGACTTTTTTTTCACCTTTCCTTCATGTAGGTGGACATACACAGTAATGAATTCCCCTGTGCCGCTGGTACCATCACAAGCTTACCAGTTGTTTGTCAACAGGGAGTACAGCTACTCCCACTTCCCACTCCCCTTGCCATCCTCTGCCTTTTCACTTGCTGAATGGGAGCTTCTCCAGGCACTTTGAACCAATAAGTACTTTCACATACTAATGGGTACCTGACAGGAGTCTGCAGCATTACTCATGCCCCAAACTATATAACTTCAAAATTGTCTCACCATACTCTAACTTTATTCCTTTACTGGAGTACAATCAGACTCATAAATGGAAAGAGGAGTTTTGTTTTAAGGATGTTGCTTTTGCTTAAATATTGTCTTTCTCTGTATTGCAAACTGGCAATACTCTCGGAAATCTTTGCTGAGAGGGTATCCTACAGCAATTAAGATGTCTCAATGGAGCTATATAAAACACTTCAGGAAAATGGAGTAAAAATTGTGAAAGACTGAAATATTCATCTCCCACCATCTGCTACACAGGATATATGCTATTTTACTGTTTCAATGCCCGTATTCTCTCTATGTACAGCAATTTCAAGCTCTGTGCTGTTTTAAAATAGAAAGGTAAAGTTTTTTTTCACACTTCATTTACGGGCCAGCTGGAACTGTGTTGCCTGTTCCTGCTCATTTATGAGAGTTCAGAGGAGAGGGTGGTGGACAACACCCCAGTTTAACTTCTCTGTGAAAAAATGTTGATTGGAAACAAGGGGAAAACAGGCTGTAGAGGTCTTCTTTAAAAGGCAGGAGAGGTCTTATGAATGAGAACTTCTCTCCATTTCACACATAGCCTTTTCAAGACCAAAATCAATCATTCAGAAAGGATCTCAGATACTAAAAAAGAACATGCTGCTGGCCTCGCAGTGTCATTCTCACCATGGGTGAGAAGCTGTAGCAGAGCCACAGATTCAAAATCAGGCTGAATTATCTTTAGAATGCAATTACAGGATATAGCACAACAATCGTGGAAAAGGAAAGTATGTAACAGCAGAAAATAAATCGTAACTAATTGAAACATCATTTTAGAAACTATTGTGGCTTGCGTATTGCAAACATAGCAAAATATTCTTTCTCTTTTTAATGGAGACTTTTTTTTTTTTTTTCATTTTTAAAGGGCACACTTGATACTCTGCTTTACACTGTGTAGTGTTATTTTTTCTTCTTATTTGTTCCATTTCCCTTCAACCACTATCATTCAGTCACTGCTTCACAGAGTCAAGTTCAATGTCAAAAAAAGGTAAGTCAGGTGGAGATTAAGTATTTCTGGCATTTTATCACTAGTATTGCCAAAATCCCATTTAAAATAGTCCCTCTGAGTGACTCTCAATAAAACTCCCCAGGTTTCTAACCCAAGTACTAGCTCAAGGCAGTAACAGGCTACTTTTTGGCTGATCTGCCAGTCAGAATGATAGCTTACCAGACACTCTTTATCTGGATAGTGATTGCTATAACCATCTTCCTGGGTTAATTTTTTGTCCTTCTCTCTCTGATTATGGGAAGACCTGTTCTATTTTGATGTGTGTAACAACCTGTTTTAAATAAACAAAGATTCTCCTTACGTCTTTTCCAGCCTATATTGCAGCCAGCATGGCTGCCATTGAAGGAAGAGGTCCTACACTCTGGACTTGGTCCTGGAGCTGCTGAAATGGGCCTGCTCCCCAATGTTACTTCTAGAGAGGAGAAGATACCTTCCCATGGAAGAAGAAGGTCAGCAGCAACCCTGTCATCCTTCCTCTCCCCCAGCTGGTGCAACCAGGGCCAGAGGCTCTGCTCACCGTCTGTTGCAAAGGGGAAACATCTCCAGCTTCGCTGACTGCATTCATGCAAAAGCAGGTACATGGGCAAGAATTGCTGACATATTGCTGGCTGTGAAATTCACAGTGCCTCAAATTGTTCTAGATGTCTCTTTCAGGTATTGGAGGAAAAAAAATATATAAAACCAAAGCCTCCGGATGAAAACACTTTTGGAGAAGAGTGAAAAGTTGCTCTTCATGAACCTTATTGAGCAAGAAAGGACAGGTTTTGCCATGGTGCTCTCCCATCTGCTCTGCAGCATTGCTAAGTCAGAGCACGTGCACTCAGGCAGTGGTGTCTGTCAATGTCCTTTGGCTTTACAAGAGCCTGGTGTTCTGCTGTGTGGGGCATGGACAGACCTCCAAATTACCCCTGCTCTCTGCAGAAGTATATCTATGCAGCATAAGAACTGCAGCAGTGACCAGAATTTCCTTTATCTGTCAGGAAAAACGCAGCTGAAGAAACATCTGTGTCATTTCTGCTCTTTAGAGAACAAAGTCCTTTAAGTGGGAGCATTTTCCTCTAAGAAGTGTCTGATTTGCTTCAAACCCATCGTTTTGATTTGCCTGTTCACTGCCTTCACGAAACGGGAAAAATCCCCTTCAGAGTACCTTGGCATGTTGAAGACAATCTTTTGAAACCAAGTTACCACATGTTCAGAAGGAAATGGAAAGTGTTCATGGAACGTGTCCCACAGGCTCATAAAAATGTAGTCATTAAGAAAGATTTTAGAAAGAGTTAAAGCATGAGAGTTACGACGGGAAAGAAAATGCAAAGAGCTGCTCAGATCTGGAAAAACAGACAAAAAACCCTTAAGAGCGGAAACAACACGAAGGATATTTCTTTCAACTTTCCGCAGAAATATCCTAAAATATCTGCTGCTTGGAAAGTCTGTAAGTTGAGAAATACTGGGAAGCATCCTGAAAGCAGCTGCACATCCACTGTAGTCCTGTGAGCTGGTGCAAAGCAGTCTCCTTTCCATTCCCCCGGCTCACAGAGCAGCAGAGGAGAGCCTGAATGCGTCTCAGCCGCATCTTTCTAATTGCATTTCAATTATTGAAAGGGAAGGCTCACATATGGCCTACACATGCAAAACAGCAACTTTCCAGAATGTTTCCACCACTGGGTGCTTTTTTTTTAAAAAGAAAAAACCAACCCCACCACATCTCTAATGAAAATTTGAATTTTATACCCTGCTGGTGGCATAATTGTTTCAGTTTGCCTCGATACAGTGGGCTACACAAGGAGATGTTATTATTAGGAACAGCAAGGACAAAACTTCTGTAAAGATACAAAAAAGGCAGCAAGGTTCTGGCAGAGGCAGAAATGCTTCATGAGTTGAATCAGGTGGAAGCTGCAGTCTCAACAGCCCAACCCCACCACTCGAAAGGGACACGTGTATCAACCCAACATCTAAACTCTCAGCTGTGTCACACACAGAGGCGTGCTGCGAGGCTAGCAGTGGGAGACAGCCTGTGCATCTCCACTCCTAACACACTTCCAAGTCAGCCAGGCAGCAGTAGGGACCAGATGTGCAAAAACCGCAGGTGGGCTGCATGTCGCACAGACCAAATGAAGGCCAACAAGGCAGTACAGCGCAGTACAGCGCAGTACAGCACAGTACATGAGAAAATCATCAGAGCTTGTTTCAGTTTGATCATTTTGTCTGTTTCTCAGAGTGATTGTCACCTCTCTAATGAGGGTGATGCAGCTCAAGTATCTATTTCCTTAGCTGGGAGCTTCTAGGCTGTAATTTCTCCATCCTGAAGCAGATTTTTGAGGTGGCATTGCTCAGCTTCTCTTACAGAATAATCTCTGCACAACCATCACACCTAGGAGAGGTTTAAGCCATGCTTGTAATAAAACCTCTTGGGTTCTTTGATGTCTTTGGTACCTTTACAAAGTAGCTAATAAAAGCGTTGGCAAAACAAAAGGCAAATGACAGCCAGCAAGTTTTGGAAGGAGCGCTGGCTATGGTTTTCAAAAGTGGAGTGACTTTTCCTTCTTACTGCATTTCCTGTGAGATCCTGCCCTTTACCTAGCACTAAATCTCAAAGTAATTACATAATTAATTTTCTTTTCCTACCATGGCAGAACTTTGCATAAAACAGCTTAGATCGCATAACCTGAATTTATTTTGCATTGCCCAAATTAGCTCAAATGTTTCTTAGGGTAAAAGAAAGCCATACGCTGCAACGGAAACTGTAGTAGGGTGGGTTATAGATTTTCCTGTAAGACGGAGTTTATTCACAGAGCCAAGAAGTAGAGCTCACAGTGGACAGGAGGTGTCGGGGCAGGACATGACACAACACGACACAACACAACGACAAAATGAGAAAGCATGTTAAGGACATAATGATTGTGCTCCAAAGAGAACAAAAGTCTAGACTTGATGTCAATTTGCAAAGCCATACACAGGAGGGAGGAGGCACCCCAAGTTTGTAAGCTAGGTAAGAAATGTACAGTCTTATATTATTCTGAATCACAAAAATCAACATGCTCCACACAAAGAACCTCAGATAACAAGAAAACCCCTTTTACCAAGATGAATCAAAGCAGTTGGTGCAAATGGTCTGAGATGTGAGCATTGGTACTGGCATTACTCACATTCCTCTCCCACCACCACATGGCGGACAACTGGAATTTACAATTTACGACTGGCAGATTGCTTACATGTTCTCCCAATACGTTAACTGTTGTCTTGATTTGTAATTTTTTTTTTCTTAACATCACAGCTCCTTCACTAGAATTTGTTGTGGGCGAGACTATGTATATTGGCAAGGCTTTCCATATGGAACAGTTTCATAGCTCAGGGATATCAATGCGATTACTGCAGTTTGCAACAGATGGGGCTTGGTTAGACAAGGAGCCAGTTACTGTGGGTGTTTTTACAATTGTTTTATGCAGCTCTCCTATCACCACATGGAGGTAAAGCAGACGAGAGACATCTTCAGGGAAGGAGAGGCTGGCTAGGAGGGACATGTTGGCCAAAAGACAGAAGAAACAAGGAATAGCAGGGGGTTAATTAATAATGCTCATGGCTGCATCTGAATTTCAACTAATGGCCAGTTCTGTAAGGGCCACTTAGCCACTGATCTTAATATCAGCTACTGGATGACCATTAATTCTCCTTCAGATTGTGACAGATCTGACCAGACACACCAGCAGTCAGTGCAGAGGCAACAGTCTCATCTCCTTCAGCTATTTCAGCCTTACTTCCGCTTTTTCCATTGGCCTCCACCCCCAGAGATCAGGATACGTTATGCAACAGCATGCATATTAATGTCACTATGTGGGCAGATAAATGTATCTACAACCTCAGCACAAAACCCAGGTTGAAACATCACAGCTCACAGTCATGAAAAGCAGTTGGAAATACTTAGCGGTTTGTATGTGGGGTTTAGGTTAGGTTCAGGTTTAGATTAGGTTCAGGTTTAGGCTGGGGTTATATTGCACAGAGTAAAGGTGATTTATAAGTCCTTAGCTTAGGATTTCCCTCAGAGTTTCTCCTTTTGTGAAGCAATGCAGTGTCACCCCACCGCCCGTGCATGCTGGTTACCACTTGCAATCCGTGTTTCCCTCTGGGGAAGAGCTGTCTCCGGCTTCAAAACCACCCTGAAAGAGGCAGAAGGTGGGTAGTGGTGAAAATGGGTTTGTTGAGGGTTGAATACACCCTTCCACTTCTGCAATTTCCAAAGAAGGCTGCTGGAAAACACCAAGTGTCTGCAGGCTCACCGAGAGCACATGAAGCAGGCAAGGGTCAATATGTTCTGAATGCCTGTTGTGGAGATGGGAACACCATAGTCCTCCCCAGCTTTGTTTGGAAAAAACCCTACCTTCGGCCCTTCCTTGAGATTCAGCTAATCTCAAATATAATGGAGCCACAGATCTCCTACTCTCAGGGTCAAGGAGCAAAGGAGAGGTCAGGGTCTGGGCAAGTAACAAAACAAAAATCAACTGAAACAAAGAAGGGCATTTAGATGAGGAGAAGAAGAAGGAGTTGTGTAAAAACAATGACATTTTGGATGAAACAAAAAGTATATTAGCTGAAAGCCAAGTATTGGATCCAGGAAGAAGATCTGAATCATCCTCTTGGATCCTCTCCACTCTTAATAAAACATTAACTATTCATTGAGAGAGAGCACACATGTGTGCATGAATCAGTAGTCTGGCGGGTCGTTCTTTTGAGAGATTAGACTTCCTGAGCACCAGTCCCTCTTCTAGTAAATGTTAATTATTTATCCAAAGTGGAACAACTTTAAGAGCAGAGGCTGATGGCTTCCCAACTGCCTCCACCTTGTGCAAAGTAGCGACAGAAGAACTGGACAAGTTCCTTTACTGCTCCAGCATTCAGTAAAGAGGACACACTCATAAACCTCTTCCTCCCTTTATCACCAAATAGAAATACTTCGGGGTTTGGTCAGAAAAAAACTCAGAAACCAGAATCCCTCTCAGTACCACCTGACTTTGATTTATCCTTGCATATTTTCAGCTGCAGAACAACCCTGGTGCTGACCCAGGGGAAGGGGCCCTTTCCAGCCCCAGCTCTTCCTGTGGTCCCCAGCACCATAACTGCAACCATGCACCTGCCGGAAGTTTTGTGCTCTCATTCAAAACAATAACTGACTAGATGTCACACAGAGGCAACCAGATTTCCACAAGCACTGCTGAAAGCAGCATCTCTAATAGTAGCCGGGAATGGCTTCCCCATAACAGCCAGCCACTTGTCTTGGGCTTTGCCGTGGCCACAAAGTCAAGAGCAGTAGCAAGGCCAGTTTAATTAAACACTATTTAAAACCATGAAACAGTAATGCTCGTTTACATATATCATCTGGTCAGTCAGCTCTTAGCCAGTGTGTTTTCAAAACCTGTTTATGCTTCCATCAGCCATTTCCCACAGGAACAATCCCTGCTAGTAGGCTGAATGCTTAAAAGCAGTGTTTCTCAGCCATTTTAAAATTAAAGGACAACCTACCGTTGTGGGGGAAGAGAAGTAACTGTCCTTCTTGTATCTCTTTTTGTTATTAGTCGCACACTTTCACTTAGGCACTGCCAATCAAGAAAGTTACGTTTCCATTACCATGAGCAGAGGGTAGGATGTTCTGTTGACATCACGTCTCCTATCACTTTCCTATGTCTTATGGACAGCAGCCACCGACTGCAAACCACAGGCTGCACAAGACTGCTCTGTGGCAAATACTGCCAGCCTGTCATCATTTAATTTTTGTATATCTGGGAAAGCAGAGATTTGACTCAATCTGTGACAGGACTGCACTGCTCATCCTGAGAGAGGTGAGAAGGAAACAGGAGTCACAGCCCCAGGAGCAGAGGACCTCACCCTGAGAGGCAAGGACCACTGACAGAGCTCCCACAAGGAACTTCCGTTCCAATGCATAGGATGGTCTCCTGGTTCCTACTGCAGAGATCCCTTGCTTCCTCCTGGTGCTGGGATGAGGAGGGAGCTAGTACTCTTAGTACGTAGAGAAAATTCCTCTGCACTTGAACATTTCCAGTTGCTTTGCAATTCATAAATTTATGTGCAGAACTCAAAAGGGCGAAATTGCTCTGACACAGTTGGGATAAGGATCTGAGGATCACGGGTTCGTAAGAACAGGCACGGGCAATGAGACCATGCAGATTATTTACAGACCAAGATGAAAATCACCAGATGGATCGGTTTCCTGTTGTACTGGAGTTCTTCCCTCCACACTACACAGTGCCAATGTTGTCTGGGTGCTTCACATTCCTTTCCAATTCAGAAAATTCAAATTTGTGAGTCATCCAAGTGGATGGCTGAGCTAGATCAATTACAGGGCATGCCTTGCTAAGATAATTAAGGAGTTAGTAGAAAGAAGCTTACACCAGGCCCTAGGAGTTGCCCAGCATGTCTCTGCTGGATGGAGAGCAACAGCAACTTCCACATGAATAATACTCATGTTGGAAGGCCTGCCATTAGTCACAAGCAAATCAAATCCAGGCAGCAATAGAAGATGTATCAACAGACTGAAGTATCTTGAGGGTTCGTCTCTTCCTAGAAAACAGTTTTCATTCCTCTAGTTACTGCTTTTAACAGGAGTGACAGATGTGCTTAAAAAGTAAGCACATCTTTAAGTTCTTTAAGTCTTACTAAACACAAACATGAGCAAATCAGCTCCAATTTGGAGCAGAATCACAAAACGGCTGAGGTTTGAAGGGACATCTGGAGGTCATCTGGTTCAAGCCCCCTGCTCAAGCAGAGCAACCTAGAGCTGGTTGCCTGAGATCATATCCATCCAGGCAGCTTTTGAATATCTCCAAGGATAGAAACTCCACAATCTCTTTGGGCAACCTTGCCAGGGCTCAGTCACCCTTTCATTTAAAAAAAAGCCCTGTTTCCTGATGTTCAGGAACATGCTGCTTAGGTTTATTTGGGACCTAAAAATGACATCACTAAGAGAAATCTACTGTAATAAATTTCCGTGAATTTCAGAGCTAGTCTTGAACACTTGCAAGAGTGGCCTAGAAAACACGAGTCTGACAACACCACGAAGTACAGGCTTGGTGAGTTCTTTGTATCTATTATAAACACTACCCATCACAAAAGCGTGTGAATGAGAACAGAAATTATACACACACATCAATATACACATGTTCTATTATCAAACATACACAAGCACACAATTTACATAGAACTATGAGTATATGGGATATTTTTGTGCTGACATGTATCTTCCCCGACCTTTCTCAATCACACTGAAAACAAAAGCAGTTCCTTTCTCCAAACAAGAAGCCTCTCTCAGAGGAAGTGGATCAGACTTAGTAGAATGGCTCTCAGGCACTTGTATAAAATTGAACACAAGCCACACTAAAAATATTCTAATTGTTACACGAAAGAGGAATATTTGCAACTAAGCAAGAGATCACACTGGTATATATAAAAAAAAGTTAATATAAAACCTTAAGCATCATATCAAAGTGCTTCTGATGTGTTAACGGCATTCCAGGAAGCCTGCAGTTACTGCGAAGAAAGATAAAAAATTCCAGGTTCCTTGGAAGCCAACTGCTTAAATCATTAAAACTTTCTGGAATAGCAACATATTCCCTTGTGCCTTAGCTAGACCTGTCAACGACAGGAGCCTCGAGGAATCTCCCATGTTTGCTGGTTACTGTTCTTATCCTTGGGGTCCTTACCTCACGTTGTGAAGTTTGTCTCCTGGGCAGAGCACAGCTGGCTGCAACTTCCTCTGGAGCCTACCAGGACCATTCCTGAAATGACCCCACAGGTGCAGAGGGGCAAATTGGCCATGGCACTGTGCAAGATGGCTACCTTCCATATTTGGGGCTCTCCATGGGACGTGGTCACCCCTCCCTGCCTCCTCCTTCTGCCCTTGGGACATGTCCATTTCTTTTCTTCTTTAATATGCACTCTTCCCTCCTCTAAAGCAGTTGCCCTTATTTATTGTCACTGCACACATAGCCTGTGTCTCCTTTTTCTCCTCTTCCCTCCCACCCACAGCCACCCAATCACCTCTCCTACAGAAGAGCAGCTCTGTTCAGAGGGAATGGAGCAGGACCAGCAAGCTGCTCTCATGTTGCAGAAGTTACAGCATGAACAGAAATGCCTAAGAAGAGAGCTGAATAATGAGACAATTTACAAAAGCATGGCATCTCTGAGTGCTACATCAGCACGATACGCTACCGCCCAGCCTGACCTAGCATCTATTCACGCACTTGGAGAACTATTTCAACACACTCGGATGACTGAGTTACTACCTCCTTGGGATGTTTGTCTTTCAGTAATCAAGCAATCTGTGCAAAACACTAATTCTTGAAATTGAAATTTTAATTACTTGAATTAATGAAGTTTAATTAAATTATAATTAATGTTAATAATATTTCTATTAAAATAAATATTAGTTTTAATCAAGAAAAAAGGTATCTTAATATTTTCAAATGTTTTTATTTTATGGCATTTTCAGAAACACTGACTGCTGTAAGACTTTGGGGACATTACGTTGCTTTTGGGTGATGCTACTCTGTGGGGTTTTTCTCCTCCAATCAGATCTCTTTTAGTTTTAAAAAAACAGTCATAACAACCCTTTTCATAGGCTTCATGATTATTTAACTGGTACTAAGCAGATGAAGATACAGTGGTGATGCATTACTCTCCTGAAGAACAGACCATAGAAAACATTCCAGAGGAACCGTGATTCCAACCTTGTGAACACTATTCAGGATAGCTCAGATCTGTGGCTAAATTTAAGCTCAAAAGACAGCTCCTGTCTTTACAATGAGCTAAGCCAAGCAAAGTCACGTCAATCTTTATCACTGAGCAGATTTGAAACAATGACTTGTGAATGAGCAATTATACTCAGAGGCAAAAAATTTCCATCTCCATAAATTTTTGCTTTTGAAAGCAGATTTCCTTCCAGATCTGCTGGTTCTAGAGATGAAAAATGGGCATCCTGCTCCCAACTCTGCCTGTCCATACTGGAAGAAGGTCCCCAGAATGGGAAGAATCTTAGAAATGCGAGTCCCACTCCAATCACTTGAAGTCTGGCAGCAATGTCTGAGCAAATGTGCTATGTAATCCACTTGAATGGGTTTGGCTTCAGATGTCAAAAGACAAACACATTACTGACTGACTTGCTCAAATATGATTTTTGTTTCTAAGTACTGAGGATAAGAACAGTATTCTTGTCAATATTTTGGGTTACATTACTGTAACTTTACAAATCAAGTTGTGACATAAATATAAAGCAAAAAAGACCTAGAAATTATGTGCAATTTGAGAATTTACAGTTCTTTAATTTTGCTGTTAGGATGGCATCATATTTTCCTGAAAGTTCTTCACAGTCTAGGTCGTTAGATTGTACCTATAATTAAACCTGCATTACGTCGGTATTGACATAAAATATATTGACCCTAAGCAATCACAATATGCAAGCAATATGCAAATACATGGGAAGAAAAAGCACAGAAAAGGAAGCAAAGTAATATCTTTCTCTACGGATAAGAAACTTGTTACATGGAAAGTACATGACTTGCCAGCAAACACAGAAAGTTGGTAGCACACATGATCTCCAGGCCAGCTGCTGGAGTCCTTAACTAATAATCCCTCAACTGCATTTAGACTTCTTTTCTCTGTTTTTGGCTGATACTTCTTGGTGCATGCATGCATATATGGACTAATACTGTGTCAGCTCTCAGTATTGGCTTTGAAGAGGTAAGTTTCTCCATTTTAGGACGGTTTCACATTGTAAGCAAAGCTTGTCTTTATTGGTCATAGACACAAAGCAAACTAGAAAGCCAGGAAAGCAGGTCGTACATCTTTTAGGAAGGTATGTGCTACATACTGCCAGCTCTTACTACACCACATTGAACCAGAAAGCCTAGGTACTCACCTCCTTTGAAAGGCAGGTGTAAAATGCTTTACTGATTTCTTCCAAGGCTGGTATTAGACATGCACAGGCAAAGCAGCTTTGGGCTGTTTGCACATCTAAAATAGGGGCACATTGCTCTTGCCTGCATGGCTTAGCTCTGCTCTGCTCACCCAGAGTGTCTGGGAGAGAGAGAGGATCCCTCTTGCTCGCTTCCCACAATCTAACCGAAATTTCTGAAACACACAAAGAACTAACATCCAACCTGCAAAAACAGGAGCAAAAAGAAACCATTTCCATAAAGCTTTAGCAGGATCTACAGTCGCAGCTGGCAAAGACTATTGTTAATGGGAAACATCATAGGGAACTACTTTAACAAGTAAATTAAGCATTTTCTACACCTTGTATACATGCAAGTCTCTTACCCTCGGGCATGCTGTCAATGAATGCAACTGCAGCTCTGTCATGACAGCCCCACATTCAATAGCATCTTCGTCAGGGGGAAAATGTCAGGGTTTTCAGGCAAACTGTAATAGCAAGTCGTTGCTTACGAGCCCTGAGTCTAATTATATTGGCAAAACAACATTTGAAGATTTAGCTTTAGTTTGCACTACACTTGCTCTCTGGCCATTAGCAAGAGTTTAAATAGAGTTAATTGGCTACTTGCAAGGTCACTTCAGTAACTTTTGCAACAAAGTCTGGGGAGTTCTTGCACATACAGGGTAAATTGCACACACAGATCGGCTTGCCAGCAGTGAAGTGTGCAACACTCAACTTCAGTCCATGGTTCAGCAGCACAGCCATGCCCTAAGAGATTGTTCTGTAAAAACATTCGACTACTCCCAGTCTCAAGACAGCATTTCTGTCAGGTTTCGTTGTCAGGAGAGAATTTAAACTCTGTTCCCTTCATCGTTAACAGCTACACTACACAATTCAACCAGTACCATAAATTATAAAATTAGCAATCTATTGTGCTTCAGCCAGTCCTAAATTATGTGCCAATTTGTAGCTTGATTGGGTAGTTTGCATAATTAACACAAAACACGTTCTAAATCCTATTTTTGCTTGCGAAGTTGCAACAATCTGCAGATCAAGAATTACTTAATGAAGATCACAAGCTTCTCAAATGCATTTATTAAACTGTTGACAGAAAAGTCACAAAAAATTGACAGAGGAAAAAGAACAGAGAAAAAAGGAATAGACATGGTACTCCTATAAATGTTCACATAGTTCTAATAATAATACAGCAAAATAAGAAGACATGGCATATTAAAGCATTTGTGAACAGCATGTTGTATAGTTGTCCAAGGAGGCAAGTTGCAGCGTGTAATACCTGAATCAAAATGGATAATCAGAGTTACAGCATGCCACCAATTAGAGTAAGACTTTTTTTGTGGAATTATATGTGATTTTTTTCACAACTAGTATATCCACAAGGATTTTGATAATGTAACTTTGTCATGTTACAGTTAGTATTGGTACACTTAAAGCAGTGTGCCAGGGAAAAATCACCCTAGCAGTACCTGTAGTAGGTTCTAAAATAGCCGTTATCACTCAGAAAAGAGATTTTGGGATTCTGGGAAAATGTCAACACAGTGTTCTGGAGAGACTATACGAAATACCAGAAATTAATTAAAGAAAATGTTCTCTCAATACATTTGCCTGTGGATATATTCAGAGATTTTTTAATTTTTTTTTTCCCCTGAAGACAATAGTAGAACTACAAGAGACACCCAGACAGCAGAGGCAATGCAATAAAGATCTATTAAATCATGAATGTCACTGAGGAAATAAACATGGGATGAATATTCCCTTTTTCTTAACAGAGGAAATAGGCAGCAATCAATCAGGTTATCAAGTAGCAGGCTTCAAAGCAACACAAGAAAATACACATCCAACTTCTGCAAAAGGTCCAAAGCACATCTTGACCAAAAAATAAACTGATCAGAGCCACAGAGTGTTAGTCTTCTAAGTATCTTAAACATAATAGCTTATATTCAACCCGTGGCTCAGGATTTCCAAACCTGGAAAGATTCCTGAAGGTGCTTTCAGGCACTCTATGCATTATTTCTTTTATCCTTTCCAATGGCTTTTGTTACCGCCCGCTTCTGAATACAGGGCACTCGGCTATATGGACCCTTATGGAGAGCTCTTGAGCACCGACTAGCCCTGGTGTAGACCCAGCTATAAATACTGCTCTGAACAGTAGAACTTACCCTGGTTTGAAGAAGGACAAGAAGCCAAGTTAATGTAAGGATGTTGGAGCTGTATCTCCAGTAGAGCACTTCGTCACATAACAATGCTGGTGGAAAAATTTTATAGGCTAGACTTAGTCTACGTTTCCAGGGTTGTGGTGATGTGAGAAAACTACAAATTAATATGTGCTGGCACCAAGACATTCACAGACTGACAAGCCTATCCTTGGCTTAATAGTGAGTTCATCCAAAATAAGAACAGAAACATTATTATGTTTTTCTAATTGTTCACAGCCATTTCATATGTGGAACTCGACATTCCCAAACTATTTGATCAGACTTTAAAAAGAGCTTGCGCTAAAAAAAAAAAAAAAAAAAAAAAAAAAATCCATTGAGTCCATTTGCTGTGCAGAAAAAGACAGTAAATTGTCTGAATTAATGTTGCCATTGTGAGTTCTTTACTGAAGTCCTTTAAATAAGCAAGCCATTGAAGTAGTTCCCGAAACCATGGATGATGTCACATAGGAATCAAAACTGAAAAGTTCTGTGACCAAAACCTGTGCTCGTATACTCTCTTAACAGTCCGGTTTTGTCTGTGGACTCCCTGTGCAACTGCAGGTTTGCACATGCATATGTGAGAGAAGTGACTGAGCTTGAGCTTGAACATATGTGCCTTGTTCTCAGGCAATTTACATCAAAACAGGTGACTTTTGTGGTGAACTCTCCAGGATTACTTGAAAGGGAAGAAAATGACACTCTCTCAACACTTTTTATGAAGTCCTTAATTTAAAATATCTTATTTGGTTATTTACGTAAAGAGCTTTTAAGATGATATTGCCTTATCTGAAAGAGCTTGGTAATGAAAGGAGGAAAACCCGGTCCTTTCAACTAACTCCTTCTGTCAGCTGCAAACAGATTCCAGCTTGTCTATTCAATAGGTTCTACATTTGGGTGGCTTTTAAAATCAGACCCAGCCCCAAAATGCAAAACTGTACCGATTTAAAAATATCTCAGAAGCATGGTAAGCAGCCCTTGAGTGCTAAACATGATCGTACACCATATGGTCTGGTGATTTAAGCTTGCACAGAGCACTGACAGAGCAGTCTGTCAACCTCAGGATTGCATATCAAGGCAAAGTTGTCTGAGTGCTGCCAGGTACAGTAAGTAAGGCAGCAGGCAGAGGCCTTGTTCCCAGGCGTACCCATCAGCATCAGTCATGCCCTGGTTTCCTTCTTTCAGCCTTCTTAATTCTACAAGTTTTCGCATTTGGTGGGCTAACAGAAAGCAAATACCATGGCAAACCTTTGTGCATCCGTCCAGGTGCTGTGCCAGCTCTGCTTTGGGATGCAGGAGAACAGGATGTGGGCTCTGAAGGAGAAGGGAAGCTTCAGTTGCTTTCAGATAAATTAGAGTCCAAGAATGAAAAGCATATGACACTTTTTTTACCCTGGCCTTCCTTTTTCAAATCTTTTGTTTCTAAGAAATCTCTTCCTTCTTCCCTTGTTACACAGGAGGAAGGAAAGAACTGACAATACAATTTCCATATAGAAAAGGAGAAAAATGTAGTAACACCACTTTATAAAGGATGAGTAGAGGGGATAGACTGCACTCCAAGCACCACAGAAGATACCACCACATGCACCAGAGAGCAATGGTAAATACAGTAATGGCGAGGTGGAACTGGATACTCTCCAGTGTCTCCTACAGACGCCACTTAAGCATCCCCTTCCCCAGTGTGAGTTCATGACCTAGCCTAGCCCTTGCTGAAGCCTTTTCCCCCAACATCCATGGGTTTCAGCTGCCTGCTGCACTGCACTGAGCCCAAGAGAAGCAACGATACTTCACTGTTTTGACCATGCCAGTGCAGTTCATTCCTGACCTCTTTGGGAATATAACTATTCCCATCAACCTTGAACAAGACTCTTTCTGCTTTCAGTATCTAACCGTGAAAAGCAAAACTTCCATATCTTGGAGAAAGACTGCATCTCTATGGGGAACAGGAGCTCTTAGCTGGTGGCTAGAATTACCAGCCTTTGCAGAGTTACTTTTGAGCATGAATTACTTACAATGAGCACCAGAAAACTCCCATAGCAAGCAGCAGAATGACTGAGCCACTGAGACAAATGGATACTGTTTATTCCTAAACTGTTTTCCTTTTTCCGACTCCGGGCTGGTTTTTTGTCCAGGATTTTACCTTGTCCAGCAGGGCGTACTGTTCCTGCTGACAGTGTAGAAGTCCATGCATAGAAAAACAGTCACGTCAAGCCAAAAAGAAACAGTACTTCTCCAGCACTTGCTTACATAGACTTTGCTTATATTTTTTCCAAATTACCACTTTAAAAGATCCACATTTTTCTTCTTTGCTAGAAAGGACAGGATGAGGACTCTACCACAAAGCAATTGATGGGAGCTTCCTGCCTCCTTGGTTTAGGTCATGGAATAACAACCTCTGCAGCCACCACCTCATTCTTTCCCAAGAGCCTCAGAGTAGGCTTACCAGACATCCCAAATAATGATTTTTCATAGTTTTACTTTTTCTTTTTAAGGCTAATCATCTGTCCACTCCACTAGAGGGTGTCATGTCTATGTACCCTCTAGCCATTCAACAATAACCTCAGAGACTTGGGACTGCTCTACAGCACTCTGCTGGGACTCTCCATGCTACTGCACCCATCTGGGCTGGGTTTTAAAGGAAGTCTTAATAGGACCAAAACCAAATCCTGCAGAAGCCAGCAAAAGTGAGGAGAGACACGGAGGTGTCAATGACCAGCTGGAGTGCATGGAGCTCTGCCTGGGAATGGATGAGGAGCCAACAGAGAGCGTATAGGTGAGGACTAAAGGGAGGGCAGGGACAAGCAACATTATAGTGTGGGCCTGCTACGGGCCACCCAACCAGGAAGATCGAGCAGATGATCCCTCTATAGAGAGAGGCAACCTCACGTTCACAAGCTCTGGTCCTCATGGGGAACTTCAACCACCCCAACATCTGTCGGAGGGACAACACAACAGAGAACAAGCAGTCCAGGAGGTTCCTGGAATGCCTTGATGATAACTTCCTTCTCCATGTGATAGAGGAGCAATTGAGGAGAGGTGCTATGCTGGACCTTGTTCTCTGGACCCCTTCCAACAAGTAGGAGCTGGTGAGGAATGTGAAGTTCAAGGTCAGCCTTGGCTGCAGTGACCATGAAATGGTGGGGTTAAAGATCCTTTGGGCAGTAAGGAGGCCACACAGCAGGCTCACTACCCTGGACTTCAGGAGAGCAGACTTTGGCCTCTTCAGGCACCTGTTTGGTAGATTACCATGGGTTTAAGCCCTGGATGGAAGAAGGGCCGAGGAAAGATAGTTACTATTCAATGATCACCTCCTCCAAGCTCAGAAGCAATGCATTGTGACAAAGATGAAGTCAGGCAAAAAAGCCAGGAGGCCTGCAAGGATGAACAAGGAGCCCCAGGACAAACTCAAACACAAAAAGGAAGCCTACAGAGGGTGGAAGCAAGGACAGGTAGCCTGGGAGGAATACAGAGAAACTCTGTGAGCAGCTAGGGATCAGGTTAGGAAAACCAAATCCCTGGCAGAATCAAATCTGGCCAGGGATGTCAAGGGCAACAAGAAAAGCTTCTATAGGTACATCGGTGATTAAAGGAAGTCAAGGAAAAATGTGGGACCTCTCCAGAAGGAAACAGGAGTCCTGGTTATCCGGGATATGGAGAAGGCTGAGGTACTCAATGAGTTTTTTCCTCAGTCTTCACTGGCAAGTGTTCCAGCCACACAGTCCAAGTTGCAGAAGGTAAAAACCCCTGG
This sequence comes from Bucorvus abyssinicus, assembly GCA_009769605.1. Lineage (NCBI taxonomy): Eukaryota > Metazoa > Chordata > Aves > Bucerotiformes > Bucorvidae > Bucorvus > Bucorvus abyssinicus. The sequence goes on from CM020026.1 coordinate 29,722,620, forward strand.
GAGAATGAAGGACCACCCACTGTAGGAGAAGATCAGGTTCAAGACCAGATAAGAAACCTGAAGGTGCACAAGTCCATGGGACCTGATGAGATGCATCCGCAGGTCCTGAGGGAACTGGAGGATGACATGGATAAGCCACTATCCATTATATTTGAGAAGTCATGGCAGTCCAGTGAAGTTCCCACTGACTGGAAAAGGCATTTTTAAAAAGGGAAAAAAGGAAGACCCAGGGAACTACAGGCCAGTTAGTCTCATCTTTGTGCTCTTCAAGATTATGGTGCAGAGCCTTCTGGAAACTATGCTAAAGCACGTGGAAAATGAGGTGATTGGTGAAGACCAACATGGTTTCACTAAGGGCAAATCGTGCCTGACATATTTGGTGGCCTTCTATGATGGAGTTACAACATTGATGGATAAAGGAAGAGCAACTGACATCACCTACCTGGACTTGTGCAAAGCATTTGACACTGCCCCACACTACATCCTTATCTCTAAATTGAAGAGACGTGGATTTGACGGATGGACCACTCAGTGGATAAGGAACTGGCTGAATGGTCTCACTCAAAGACTTTCAGTCAATGGCTCAGTGGATACCAGTGATGAATGGCATTCCCCAGGGATCAATGTTGTTTGCCATTTGTGTTGGCAACATGGATGGTGGGATTGAGTGCACCCTCGGCAAATTTGCCAGCCACGCTGGGCTGTGTGGTGCAGTTGACATGCTGGAGGAAAGGGATGTCATTCCAGAGGGACCTTGACAGGCTTGAGAGGTGGGCCTACACGAAACTCATGGAGTTCAATAAGACCAAGTGCAAGGTCCTGAACACAGGTCAGGGCAATCCCAAGCATAAATGCAGGTTGGGCAGAGAATGGATTGAGAACAGCCCTGAGGAAAGGGACCTGGGGGTGTTGGCTGATAAGAAGCTCAACATGAGTCCACAACATGCACTTACAACCCAGAAAGCCAGCCATATCCTGGGCTGCATCAAAATGAGTGTGACCAGCAGGTCAAGGGAGGTGATTTTCTCCCTCTACTCCACTTTGGTGAGACCTCACTGGGATCCTGCAGGCACCTGTAGGAGCAAGTGCAGAGGAGAGCCACAAAGATGATCACAGGGCTGGAACATCTGAAAATAGGTTGGTTTTGTTCAGACTGGCGAAGAGAAGGCTTCAGGGAGACCTTATAGCAGCCCTTCAGTACCTATAGGGGTCCTACAAGAAGGAGAGGGACCCTTTACAAGGGCGTGTAATGATAGGACAAGGGATAATGGTTTTAAACTGAAAGAGGGTAGATTTAGATTAGAGGTAAGGAAGATTTTTTTTACTGTGAGGGTGGTGAAGCACTGGAACATGATGCCCCCTCCCTGGAAATGTTCAAGGTTGGATGAGGCTTTCAACAACCTGGTCTGCTGGTAGGTGTCCCTGCCCACGGCAGGGACAGTGGAACTAGATAATATTTAAGGTCCCTTCCAACCCAGACCATTCTATGATTCTACAGTTCTAAAATTATCAGGACCCATAAAGAAAGGTTCCTATAAAGAGGAGTACCCATTTCCTGTGTGGGTAACTGCATGAGAAAGTTGGGGGAAGGGACTGAGGAGCCTGATGGTATAAGTAAATGCCAAGCTGGGTATTCAGAAGCTTGTTGTTTCTGTCCTCAACTTTTTGTATCTTCTTGTCTAAAAATGTAGCCCTCTGTCAGCTTACAGAGCTGCAAAGCAGGAATAAAAATCAAGCTCCAGCTTGAGATGACAAGATGACAAAGGTGACTGCCACAGGCCTGCAAGGCTGGCCCTTCTGTTATTTTTAGTTAACGCTTCATGGCTGGTCGATGAACTCATAATTAAATCAGAAGGCTTTCCTAGCAGAAGCTTGCCTTGTCTTTGGAGGCGTACGAGTAGCACTGCTGCTGCTGTTGCTGCTGCTGCTGCTGCTGCACCAGGGTGTGGATACCACCACGGCTGTAGCTGTCACTGGCTCAGTCCTCACCTTGCTTAGCTTGTGGGAGTGCTTCTGACAGGGTGGCCAGGAGCCAGGCAGGGCCAGTGCCATGGTGCCATGAGGGCTCTGCCATAGCTCTGGACTTACCAGGAACCTGCTTCCGCGTTCCTGATAGGTGGCGCAAAGGAGAGGGGCGCATTTTTATACACACGCAGGCTTAAGATGAGATTAAATTGCCTGCACATTCTCTAAGCAGATGTTTACCTTAGTTTACAGCTACCTCAGCCACGCGGGCAAATCCCAGGCAGAGAGCCACACAGCACAGTGGTACCACCGCTTGCAGACTGTTGCATCCAGAGCAACGTTTGCTTTTGCAATTTGCCTCACACATCATTTCTTCCATGAATTAACTAAGGCTGAATCAATACAATTTTTTTTATATATATGTTTCAGAGATTGTTTACATAACTGAAGGAAAATAAATCTCATAAGGAGGAATATTTTTGCAAAAGGTGAAATCTTTAACTTGTTCACAGCAGCGAAATCCATGCAGCTAAGCCAGTGTAGACCAACTGAGTTTCTGTCCCTTTACGTTTAATGATGGAGGTGAAGACCTGGTCCAGAGCTTTGTGATACAAAAATGCTTTGTAATTCAAAACAGACCAACTCCATACAAATGTTCCCAACATTGTTCTTATTTCCATAGCAGACATTTAGAAGAGAGCAGCAAAATAGTGTGACTTGAGAAATCTTTATTAGAATTAGAACAAGAAAAAACAAACATAAAACAACCATTAATGTCCAGGGTAATTTTCAAAACCTCTTTGGCAATTTCCTCTCCTCTCCTTTTTACAAATGTGGGAACAGTTAACCACTCAGGAAGAACACTTTGTAAATTTGGAAACCTGAAGAATTCCCCTGTTAGACTCAACCCACATTAAAACGAAGATTTTATTTTTTTTTTTTATCTAATGAAGGATAAACACAATATTTTGTGCAGTGAAATAGGAAACAGTCTTTTCTCCACCACCACCACCCCGCCGCCACACTTCAGTCAGATGAGATTTTAAATAGCTCTTAAACAGTGTCATGTAACAACCAGGCTAGCAGCACTGCAGTGAAAAACAAAGGAAAATCTCTCTCACTTTTTACACAAAGCACACAAAGAGAAGAAATCCAGCCCACCAGAGATCAGACCTTAGATCCCCTTTGCCAGATGAAAGGACTTTGTTACAGCTACAAGAAGTCAGTACAGTAGTGGACTTGTCAGTCATGGTAAGATTGACCAGAAATGCCTTCTCCCTTCCAGCCAGCAAGACTCCCTTGGCTAGCCAGGGAGACTTTGCACTATCCGCAGAGTGAGCTCTGCTGCCCGCTGCCCTGCTGGGAAAGAACGTTTGTGAAACTTGGAGGCGGTTCGGTCAGAAACTTGTGACTCAGCTCCATTTCTCAGCTTTTCCTGCAGCACAGATAACTCCTTCCCTTCTTAGCCAGCTCCCTGTCCCACCTTCAGACCCCCAACACCAGGCCTGACTGGTCAGACTTTTTTCGTGTGTGTGTGTGCGCATGTCAAAACACATCTACTTGTCGATGGAGTGACACATACCCCACCATAGTATCTTCAAGGGGTAAAGCAAACCTGGGTTCAAAGAGCCCAGCTGTGATCATGAACTGACCATCTTCCCTGCAGTAAGTGCAGCGAGAACACAGATATACCACGTGGTCTCCAGGTATTTTTAGAGGTGCCAAGAAAAGCAAAAAGCGAAACGGAATAACTTCATATTCAGATGTCCGCACATCCTCTAAACAACCAGAAAAATGTCACATCTGGATGAAAAGGTATTTTTTGTCCAATGAAATCCATGGGCAGCATAATCACAAAAGCTGGCATTTTCAGGCTGTCCTGTATCCGCACACATACTAGTTTACACTTACTGTACAGCTGTTGTATGTTGGGAAGCTAAAGAAAACCAGGCCCATGTTCTGGATGTAGATCAAACATCTTTCTTTACTATATGTAAAACTAAGCAGTCTATCCCTATTAAAATTCAGCAGGGGTGATATATCAAAAATCTTGCAGGCTGCTGTGAAAATTCACCATCAGGGAAGCTGACCTATTTTACAGCCACAAGGAAGATTTTTCACAAAAAGCTCACTTTAATGTTATTATTACAGCAGAAAATCTTTCCATGTTCCCATGAGATGACTGCATTGCACATTATCCTAGTGTCTTGAAAAACCCAGACAATATTATATGTAAGTGAATGACGATTTATCTGCTGAGACAAATGTAGTAAGTTCTAGACTTGTTTACTAGCCCCAGACTAGAACAGCTCATCAAAATGCTGTACTTAAAATCAGAGTTGAAGCTCGAATACTTAAAAGTGTGTTTTGGAAACTCTCTATATACACTGAAAATCTTGAATCGAATTCAAAAGTTGTGTTTGAAACTGCCATCTCCTAATTAAAACAATATACTCCTACATGCTCACTTCAAATGATGCCTTAAGCACATTTTGTGGATTGTTTAGTGAATGGAAACAGGAAAATTTCCTCACAATTAATTTTCACTTATTTGAATGTCTAAACAATTTTACAGACTCATGTATCCTTCAACAGCCTGATTAAATGGACTTACAAGTAATAAAGATTGGGCTACATTTTATTCAGTGTCCCAGATTTCTGGCTACATGATTCTACAGATGCTGGTCTGATACTAAATGGAATTTTCAGTGTCTGAATCACTTAAACTGGTCAAGGCTTTCATATAAACTTGTGAAGAGAAAAATAAATATTCACACCTTATTTAAAGGGTTTGAATATTTTTGTAATGGATTTCCTTTAAAAATAAATGCTCGAGTTCCCCATAAAAAAAAGCAGAGATTAGAACTTTCAAAGGAAATACAATCTAGATCTATCCTGAGAAGATTTTCTTGTTTATGCATTGGTTTACCCAATGGCTTTCATGGAACCTAAGCTTGTTAAGAATATTCTCCCGATAATGGAAATGTAATTAAAAATAAAATTAAATGCAATGATCAAAAATTATCATGAATTATCGTGGATATACATGGAGTGTTTCTCAGGACAATGATGATCAGCTGGCACCATGTATGTAAGACCTCAGGGAAGTCACCACTTTTTTCCCTGATGCAGAATTACTGAAGATCAGTGGATAATGGAAGCTGAACAGATTTCTTCCAAAATATTATTACATTGTCCTTGGTGCTATCTTAAAAGCAGTTCATCAATGATGTAATTGATAGCTCTCATGTATGTTCCAGTGTCTTTTGTTCACTTCTCTTCTGTTGCAGGGTGTTTATGAGCTCTGTTGAAAAGATGTACCATGGCATTTTACATCAATAGAAGTAAATAAAAAATAATTATCACTTACGACTAAGATGTGTAAGAGCTTGCTGCAGTGCTGAGAAGACCATAGTGGCCACATAGAATGATCTGGAAAACTCCATACATTACACCAGAGACAATGTGTCTGGAACCAAGCATGGCCATGTTGTCAGGAAAAGAAATAACGATGTTTGTCTGCAGAACTGGGTAGGCACTAAGTTAGCAACCGTCAGCTACAAAGATGAGTTGGGGTCCATAACAAATAAGCAACATTCACATTTCAAAGCTGCAGCAAGGAAAGCTGGGAGGTTTCAAAGAAAGGAGAAAGTAGGGGTGTGAATGAGGCACTGTTAAGACCAATAATAGACATCTACATATGGTCTGATGCTCAAATTTTAGGTGCTGAAAAATCTGGAGAGGGTAAAAGAGAAAAACAAGAGGACAGAGAGGACTTGAGGGCAGAAGAAAATGTCATTTAATGAAAAGCTTAATGAATGAAAAACATTTAATTTTATAAAAAGAAAATATTCCATGAGCAGAATTCCTGATGACCGAATTCATATCAATTTTTGGTGTAAAGGGGTTTGATACAAACAAAACTGAAGGAAAACTCCCCCTAGTCTTGATGTCTCTTATGACTCCTCTACTAGACGTGAGATGACACATGCTTCAGGTAGCCTGACCTGGCCCTGTGCTGCCAAACAGAGTGTGTAACACCTGAGCTTTCCCTTCTCTGAGTTTCTCTCCTCTACCCAAGCCAGTTTTTCATCAAGCCAGCATGAACTCTCTTCTCTGAGACTTCTACACTCATTTCAGATCTGTTCAAGATCAGCAAAGTATTCCAAATGTGTTAAGTAAGAGAAGATGAAGGACAAAAGGAGAAGAAGATCACAAATCTTGCCGCTGCAGGAGCCAGATGCTAAATAATGCTGATGGCAGTGTGGACATGTATGTACCTTCACAAAGAAAAGGTATTTGGAACTAAGAGTGCTCTTTAATCTGAAAAAAATGCAATAAGTTTTTAATTTGAAGAAGCTTGCCAAATTCAAGGCAGAAAGGTTGACTTTTTTTTTTTAACAAGTGAAGGCAATAATTTGCCATGTGAACAAGTCACCAAAGAGCTTATTCTACATCTCTTATGTGCTCAACAATAGATGCTGACCTGAAAAAAAACATATTTTAGTCAAAGTTGATTAAGTATAATGGCCTAATGTAAACAGGCCAGACAGTGGTCCCTTGGGTCTTAAACTCTGTGAACCATTCCCCAGCACGGCAGAGCAACAATAGACATCCCTTAGTCGTGGATGCTATCATGCAACATGTTGGTGTCAACAAGGACTCCATGAGTAGTCCTAAAATGTGGGCTGAAAGGACCAGCTGTGAACATGGGTCTTCAACCAGCAGAGACTGCAAACTCTTCTAATGGCTTTTCTTTGCCCTAGCAGCCCAAACACCACCCTGCTTGGGTTCTTTGTCTAACAGAAGACTCTAATCCATAAATCTACACAGGTAAGCACAGCTCACAGTATGTCATTGGATGCAATTGTTATTCCTGGCCATAAATAATGCCTTGCACTCTCTGTTCAGGAGTGCTGCAGCACTTCACAACTGTCTGCGCTGCTCAGTGACAAAATGATGCAGGTAAGGCCTGCAAGGACTTGACACAGCAAAGCTTGGCGTGTAACAGCCTGTGCCAGGTCTGGTGCAGGATCATCCTGTGTCCTCAGAGTGCTGCCGTAGGAGGATCACTGGGAGAGAGAGCTTATTCCAGATGGAATGATCTGGTTGTGTCAGCCAATGCTTGCTCCCTTTTAAAAAGCAGCTATGAGATTGCAAAGTGGTCAAGATCTCATTCCATGTCTTTGTCAGACAAGATGCCTGGTACCCATGGTCCCCACTGCCTGGCAGCACTTCTGCAATTCCAGCTCAGGACAAGCATCAGCTTCCAAGCCTCCAGTTTCTCTGCCACATGGCTCCTTGAGGATGCTTGACCAAATGCCTGACCTTGCTTGACATGGGAACATTTGCTGCAGCAGATACAGGGCTGTAAGTGGGACACTTCCTCTGGGATAGCATTGCCCCTCTGTGCTGAGTGTCACGGACCAGGCTTGGTCACTGCTTAGTTAGGCAGGGTTGTCAGCTAGGAGTGTCCCACCGTAACCTTTTGCAAAGCAAGGCTGGTGGAACCTCATGCTCCGTAATGAGACTGTTGCAGTGAAATGCATCTGGCAGGAGGAGATAACTTGCAAAAAACTAGGGTGAGAAGAGTTGAGTGTTGGCAGCCCTAACAAGCTGGATTCCCAAGATGAACTTGAAGGATTTGGCAGAACTCAAATTACATTTTTAAACAGTTACTGTAAGTGTAAATGTTATTTTATCCACCCCCCTGAACTGTATCATCCTGGCCAGCCACCAGGCAACCACACCCACGCTCTTACTTTTACAGCTGCAGAGATGGGGTCAAGATTGTCTATGTTCTATGTAACTCAAACCTTATTATTAAAGTAATTTATTTGCAAATAAATCATCCATGTTAGGCAGCTCCAAGTAAAGGAGGAATAAAATAAGAGCTCATGAGCTTGAGCTCATTCGCTGAATGCAAATTCTGCTCTCTTCCCTGAGCACATTTAAATAGTTAATAAGGGTTTGGCTACCCAGGCACTTCTCCTTCTTTCATTCAAATCTGGCGAAGTCAATACAGTAATCATTAAAGAAAAACAAAACCAAAAAACCCCCAAACCCCAAGGTTTATCAGGCGATGGCTTTTCATAGGAAAACAGAAAAGGTCAAGGACCATACAGCACTCAAAGGTCTAACGTTGAGCCAGGACGTGACCGAGAACATTATTTCTTCTTATTTTCAACATTACTTTCAGCATGAGCATGTGAGTGTAAACCTGGCTTCAGCTGAGTCAGGGTAACGCCCCATTGACCGATGGAGGCAGGATCTCAGCTACTGTGGAGGGCTTGAAAACTGCCGAGTGATTTCTGGGAGGGAACAAGTAGCCTTATTTTCAGAAGCACTTTAAATATTTAGGAGTCCAGTTCTGCAGTCTTGTACCTTGTACAGGTAGGACTTGTACCCACATCAGGACCTTGTACCCACATCAACCTGTTCGAGAGTTGCCTGTTTGTTGGATTTTTTTTTTTTTTTTTTTTTTACTCTTCCCTTTTCTCTTCTTAGAGGTCTTCATTTGGAAGGTTTTTCTGGATGTACAAGAATGTCAGAAAATGTTTTGAATGATAGGCCAGAGGCGTACCACATTCTCTTTTAGTCTTTAGGTAAAAATTTAAGGTTTGTTTACTTCTACAATTTGGTTATGGCTTTTTCCAGTACCTTCTTCCATGTTTCTTTAAGATACTGGATATGCATGAGAACTGCAAACAAATTTATTGTTAATTAAACCTGGCCTGCAAGATTCATTATATCTTTAAACAAAACAAATAAGGGAATATCTTGTTATTGACACAATGTTATTTTATGCCTGCTGCAGTATTCACAAATATACATAAAGATTAGTCAGCTTTCATGTGATGAATTAAAGCCACGGGACGAGCTTTAAAGTGATACCACATCCATAAAAATATTATGCTGAAACTGAAGCAGTCAGAGACAAACTTTTGACTTACATTATGGTATAAAGAATTCTAAAAGAAATTTCCACACTGCGTATTTGATGATTTAAAATAACCATCCCTGATGTGGTGTAAATTCCCTGACCCTGTATTTTAGGCCCTCTGATGGTCTAGTCACCCTCTTGCCACTGTGGCCATAGACCAGATTTTGACCAATATCCAAGTTGAAATCCTTTTTTGTATTTTATTTTTATTTTCATAAAGCTGATATGTTTATATTCACACACAGTTTTGTAATAACTACTAATTTACAAAAGGATAAGTTTTGTTATGAATGTTTCTAAAGATGCCATGCTTCCTCTCACTATGTGGCCATATGGCCTATAAACATGAAATAGACTTTTTCTACAGGAAGATTATGTTTCCAGTATTTTTTTTTCACTGCTTTAAACTACCACTTTAACACAGAAAAAAAAAAGAAAAAGAAAGGTTTTTATGTATTAATATTGGCAATATCTGGAAGTCATTACATTTTCTGAATCCCAGACTAAAATCGAAGAGCATCTAGCAAGCATATTTTTGGATGCTACACATTAAGCACCACCGCTTTTTTCCTCCCTATGGTCCACATGACTCAGACCTCGGGTCCTTCACAGCCAGAGCCTGTATGTTGCAAAGTGCCTTTCTGAAAGTAATGCTGCATGTTTCTGCTCAGAAATACAGAAGAGAAACAATAAACCATTTGTCGTGCAAAGTCTGGGCTGGAACAATCAAAGGGAGAACGGAATAAAAAAAATACGAACAAGCAAAGCAAACTTTGTCAATAATTCACTGTTTTCCTCCACCTCCCCTTCTCTTTCCCTCCATGGAACCTACCTCAGACGTCTACTGAGCACAACTGGGGTAACAACCTGTGAGGAAAACGTTCCCTCTAACAGCCCTCCTGCCACTGCTACTCTCGCGGCACTTGCCACCCATCATCCGGAAATTACCTCATCCTTTGTCACCATGTGTCTAGCTGTTTGTCAGAGGCTTGGGAACCTAGCAGTGATGTTCCCTGGCTTTGCTAGGGAATAGCCTCATTTGCTGAGTCTCAGGATACAATCAGCTATTAGTACCACCAGTGCCGGCATTCACTGCTCCTCCCTCCTTTTTGGCTCCTGAAATATGTAAAAAGCAAAGCGACACACTATTTTTACACTTCAGAGAGAGACGTACCAGTCAAAGGACACATGTGAGATTTGGGAAAAAAAAAAGAAAAGAAAAAAAAACAACCATCAATGGTCTCTTAGTCACTCAATTTGCAAAAAACAGTGCCACCAAAACAAAGGCACAACTGTTCCCGCACAATAAAGGGCACATTAATAATGCTCCTAAAACTAAGCAAGCACACTCTTGACATTCCTGTCTTGCTGATTCTTCATGAAACTCTTACAACTATTCGATTTTAATTTGTCTGTTTCTGTCACAATCACTGACAACTAAAATTGCCATAAGAGCAAAGGAAAGGCTGTGCCACCTTGGGCCGTCTCCATGCACAAGTGGAGGGTACCTAAGGAGGTATTAGAAGGAGGGCAGGCTGTATATGAAGTGGAAATTCCAAGTAAATTATCTATTGCATTTTTTAATAATATTACCTTTTCAACCTTTACAAAAGTCTGTAGCATTATGTTCTGCATTTTAGTTACAGGAACATACACAAGGGCAGCAGGCGCACAAAAAGTCACATGGGAGCCAGTATCAGGGAGGACAAACCTCATCCAGGCAATATTAGAAACATAACTGAAAAAATAATACAGTATCATTACAATTGTATACCTTCTTGTGATTTTGACAGTGGTATAGATACAAAGCCAAGGGCTGATGCGTGTAAATGATTATTTGGTGTGTTGGCAGTTCTGCTAAAAAAAAATTAATGGTTATTTTTCAAAGTTTTGAATAAACCAAAGTAATAATTTCAGTTAGGAAGGTGAAACATTTGTGTTCAAATTTGTAAAGCATTTTGAAACAAAATCATTCTTATTTATAAAATATTTTGTTGATATTTTTAAGATGCTACAGAGGCTTTTAAAACTATGTCCTATCTTCCCCCAGTAGAAATAATTTGCTGTAATAAACTCAATCGTGTTTAGATTGAGATTCGTTAATCTACGAGAATAGCACTGGTATGTTCTTGTCATTTCATCAGCCAACAGCATTTGGAAAAATGAATGCTCTTTTCCAAAAAAGTAACTATAACAAGCATTCAGGGAAAATGATATGTCTATACAAATTACGAAGGGTGAAAAAAGCAAGATAGATTATTCCTAATCTACAGGAATGCTGAAAACTGAGACATAAAAGAGTGCTTTCCAAGTATTCACAGCAAGAACACTGCTAAGTTTATCCCATGGATCTGATATACCCCAGGATGATAAAAGTGACAGGAACTTGGTTGTCTTTATTGAAAGGAGCATCTGTGAGCTTATAGAAGGGTTTGTATTGAGCAAGGTCTAAGAAGCTGTTCATCCTGCCTCCTGTTTTTCAAGCAAAATGCATTGATTTTTCTTTATGTTGACCTAATGGTAATATCTTTCCAATTTGAAACTTTAGGGCCTGGAACAATTTTCCTTACATGACAGCAGAGGGGAAGTATGTGTCCTGATGAACAAATACCTGGTCCAAGGAGGGTCTAAAAAATGACATGGTAATAAATACATTCTTGAAGTAAAAAAAAAAACTTCTAAAATATGGAATTTGAGATAATATTTAAAAAACACAGCTGCAAGCTTCAACAAGGGGTGAAAAATTGCCATTGATTTCAGAGACTGGAAGCTAATAATAACCTTCTACATAGACACATGGTCACAAGATGAGCAGTGATCACTCCTAAAGATATGCAGAATATTAAACATCAATATTTATAACTGGTAAATAATGGTTAGTGATTTGTCTTTTTTATTAATGAACTCCAGAATAAGTTTCCACATTGCTCTTTTATTTCACACTTGTGCACCAGCTTCTACTAGCTATGCTAGTTTGTGACTGCAATGTTTCTTTTCAATGAATTAAAAAAAAAAAGACAGATGTTTCTGATTTTCCTCTATATGGCTGACAACGTAGAAATGTCTTCTGGAATCTGGCATTGACTAGTTCTTGAAGTAGAGTTACCACATGTTCCAATCAGAAAACAGCAACACGTAGTATAATGTTTCTGGAAAGAATCTTGCTGCAATAAAATGGATTGCAGAAAGTTTGTAATCTATGAATTCTGCCCAGAACATAAACTACCAAAGTTTCCTCCTATTAAATATTTGAAATTGGAACCCAGTTTACAAACAAGGGTGGGGGCAAAGAGGAGGGGGTAGAAGCTAGTTGTACTTTACAGGAAAATGCATTCGTGTTCAAAAATCAGTGCAAATTGCTGATCACAACAACAAACTTTTAAACTCATACAGAACATTCTTTACAATCTGCAAAATATATCCACTGAACATACTATTTGGAGAAAATATTATTAAATTCATAAATCAAAAGGAGGACTAGCACCGCTATCTGGTTTGATATCCTTTATCACACAGGCAGGAAGGCTTCGCTGAATTAATGCCAGTTTGAACCAAACACATCTCTTTTAGTGAAAAATCAAGTCATGGTTTCAAAAACTCCCAGTGATGGGGAACATACCATAGAACTTGGTGGGTCATCTGGTTAACAGCTCATTATATGTCACAGAATGTGTGTCCAGGCTTGAGGGTTTTATTTCCCAGGCAAGCACCTAAAACCTCCAGGTTGCCTTCATCCCACTTCTCAAAAGATGAGCAGCTTGCTCAATGTTTTTCAGCACGCACACCTGCCTTCCTTCCCAGACTCTCACACCGACACATCCCTGTCCGGGACTGAAACCTCCCAAGCATCCCCTGAATCCACATTCAAACAACCCCATGAGCACTTCTGGCCACACTACCACCTTGGGAGCTCATGAGTAAATAAATAAAACAGAAGTATCCCTCACCTTTTGTACAGTTGCTTTTCATAAGATCCAGCACTTTTCTTGCATGTTCGCAGACCCCTTTTCACAAGCAGCACTAACCGAGGAGCACACCGGCCCTTCCAGGGCAGCAGGTGCCCTGAAAAAACATGTCTGCTCCCATCTTGCTTGACCAAATGACCTGTCAAGGCACCCTGGGCAAGTCACCCCAGGACTTGGCAACTTATTTTATCCCACCTTTAAGATAAGACCTGGGGGCCCACAGCAGGGACAAGGACAGTAAAGTGTCTTCTTCAAAATGATTACAGAAAAGAGGACTCATTCACACAGACCGACACATACAGGGTCACTGTTACTAAAGAGGGATTTCTCAGGTGTTTGCTCCCCGCACCCTTTGGACTACAGCCGCGATTCAGAACTCCCCAAAGCATCTTTACTGAATAAAATGCAGACCAGCTCAGGAAGCTGAGGGTTAATTTTAACCCATGCCTCTCGCCAAGTGAACAAGTTAAAGCCGAGTGAAGTATTCAGGATGTGGCTGCCTGGTGGGATGACTGGATAGCAGCTGGCACTGACTAGCAGGATGCCTGCTTCACCTGCCAGGCTTAAAGAAGATGCTTCTGGTTTGCCCTTCAGGGGAAAATCTAGCAACTCGGGAGCGGAGCATCACCTCCTGTGTCTGCTCGAGGCACAGCTTGCCCGCAAGATGGAAACTTGATCGAGTGTCACAGGCTAGCAGGAAGCTTCACATACTGTGTCATTAAGCAGAAACTTTCTTCTGAATCTGGTTTTACTCTAAACCCATCAATAAGACTTTCAGGCAACTCATGCTAGGAATGGGAAAGAAATTACCAAATGGTTAAAAAAAAAATTCAGAAATGTAGCGAAACAGAATAATGAGAGTGTGAGAAGACGACAGACAGCCTTTTGGCGTGGTTCTGGAGTAAAAGTTTACAAGGAAGATGACAGAAATATTTAATTTTTCCACTCTTACATATCTTTTGCCTTTTCTATTTAGAGTGACAGCTTTTTGAGAAAGAGACACATTGTAATTTGTTCTATATGAAGATAGTAAATACATAGTAAAGCCAAAGTCCACCAGGATGCAAATGATAAGATGCACTTTAGACACATTCCAACCCCCCAGGCTTCCTACTGCAGAAGTAAGGGAAACAATCAGGATCAACAGCCACAACAAAGCTATGGTAGGATGTAGGATGATATTTCCTAAAAGTCAACAGTCATCCTCAGGAGCAGTACAACAGTTCGTCCATTCCTCATCTGGAGATGACAGGAGAGCGTACATGTCCATGGGGCTGTTCGTTATCAAACATCTGGAATGCTAATGTAAACACTTTGTATTTACTTCATGCTTTGCCTTTAAAGACTTTTGCCAACTTTAATACTAATGCTACTACTCATGGAGCTTTTGTAAGGATTAATTTGTTATGGTCTTTAGAGTCCACTGCTCTTTACTGCAGTCATGTAATAACATACTTGGTGTACCCTTCAAAACAACAACAACAACAAAAAAAAGCAGCCAGCTGCAGTACATTAATAACCGCTTACCAGAATCCAGTGAATTCTTCTCTACACATTCTAATGATGACATACAGCCACATACAATAGTATCTTAAATCCCATATCTGCTCAACCCTTGTATACACCCATGAAAAATAATTGTCACAATATCTGCCAGTCTACTATTTCTTCTCTTTCTCGAGGGCACTTGCAGGTGTGTGCTGAGGTACCAAGCAGTACTACTACTGGCATCTCTGTGAATGCTTCTTTTCCCTTAGCGTGGCTCACCCCATCCTCCCAGCCTCTTCCAGAGGTCTAGGGAAAGATAGCAGCTGGCCTGTCACCTTGTTTTCTAATTACTACAGATGATCCAAGCTTTGACCTGACAAGCCCATAAGGAAAGGCTAACGTTGTTCAAATCCTGATGAGTTACTTGGTACACAGCACTGGTGCATGAAGAAACAGGCTGGAGTTGGTGTCTAAATGCCCTGCTCCCCATTACTGTCTCATTAACATGCCTCACAACCCCCAATGCTTTCTTCCTCCTTTTCTGACATAAAGACCATTCCTCCTACTTCAGAGATGAAAATTGATGGCTTTTACCTGATGATTAGTCCTTCACTTCAGTGCCTGGTAGTAGTGCCTCTTCTTTTCCAGTCTCTTTATATTTTCCCAGCCCTTCCTCAATCTCCTCAGCCCCCTCCCAAGCTTCTGAGAAATATAAGGCACAATCAGACCACAGCCTAGCATCATCCCTGCCTCCTTTGGAAAGGAAGCAAAGCTCCTACTTCAGAGCTGTTAAGTACCTAAATTTAGCTGGGATGAATCTGGGATTAGACCATCAGAGCAAGGAATAAAACCAAGGCATGTCAAGTATTAGGCTAGAGTCTTAACACCATCCCCTCCATTGCACTGGGGATCTCTGCCATTCAAGTACGCAACGTTAAAAGTGGCACTGATAAAGACCAGCATTGAATGCAGAGCAAGTAGAGATCAGACCTTTAGAAAGAACAGAATTTAGCATATGTCACCACTTCTGCCCTATATCTCTTTTTTTGTTGTTTGTTTGGTTTTTTGTTTAATAGGGAGAGCAGTATTTGTATTAAGCCTGATTTTGTCAGTAAAGTGCTGGAGCAACCTCTAGCTCTGTATGTGCATATGCAGGAGGGTGCAACTACACACCCCATGGTCGTCACCAGGCAACTTTACAAGACAATTTCATGCACCAGGCTGCCATGGCATGCCGCAGTGCAAATTGCCCCTGTGTTTTGCTCCTCGATGGTGTTTAATTGAGTCTGTGAGCAGTTGAACAGGTAGACAGCCCAGATGAGTCAGGGATGCTTGTACTCAGGGAGCTATGCCTAATGGAGGCAATTGCATCACGTTGGTAAGAGCAGAAGAGCCAAGGCACACCCCTGGGTAAATGGTGCCTGGTGGTATGATTAACTGTAGTTAATATGCCTAAACGATCTCAGAAATCACAGATGGAAAAGACCTGCTACATAACCTAACCACTACCATGGTGAACTATGTCTTCCTTCCTGTCAGAGGCAGTGAGCCTTTCACTGCTTTCCTTCAGAGGAATAGTCCACATTTTTTACTGCACTCCTTGAGAGTTTTTGCTGTGTCTTGTTCCTACATTTCATTATTTTCTGAGTCAACCCATTTCCAGCAGTTAATGGCTCCTTACAGCCTCCTACTCCCACCTGCTTAGTGTTTACTGAGAACATTGACTTGCACCTACCTTCAAAACAGAGTGGAGGTGGCTGTGGAGAGCCCTGACCTCCTCATAACACACAGGAGGTCCCTGCTTTCCACAAGAAGTTTGGGGTGCTCATCTGCCCAGGCCTGACCCTGCCACCACAGACATTTGTGGGGCCCATGGCAGAGTCCTGAACCCAGATTCAGATTCTTTTCCTTTTCCCCGTGCCTGTGCTGCTGATGTCCACCTATCTAAGGCACCTTCCACTTGTTTGCTGATTTCTTTCAGCTCTGCTTGCTCTGTGACAGCTATCCACAGAAGAGAAGGAGCATGAAATATAAAAGGATCACTTTCCTTCAATTTTTTCTGCTTCTTCTCACTGATGTTTACATATTTTCGTCATTCTTCCTCTGGGCTCCTTAAATTTTTGCAGCATCACTGGTGCCGCGAGTCCTACTGAGACAGGATCCTGCATGTACAGCACTAATCTCGAGTACAGCCTCCTGCCCTGTTATTATCTGCTGAGCTCTGATGTGAGATGTCTCACCACAGGAAGTTCACCCAAAATTTTCTGTCTGATAAATGAGGAAACACCTCATGCATACCACAGGGAGTTCAGATGTGCACTTCTCTACACCAAATTCAGCAGAATCTGCTATTTATTTGTTTTTTAAACCCTGAGATGGCTGCTGTGCACTTTTGACCTGCTGTCAGTTTGAGCAGCAATTCACAAGATGTAGGTACACACTGCAGTGAGGATGCATTTATATAAGTATGAAACACTAGCAATTTCGATGATTTATCTCCCTTTCTCCACATTCAGCATTGGAAATAAACAACAGTGAAAAGAAAGGAAAGGGTCTGTAGCTCAGAAAAAAGCCTCCTGTGTTCAGGTGACAGGTTCCTGTAGCGAGCTGAGGAACCAGCTCAGGAGCTACATGGGTTTTCAGAACCATAGCCTGAATATCCAAATAGGTCCCTTATTTCTACCAGTCTTTTAGCTCTTCAGGCATTTTTCAGGAATGTGCCATTTTTACAAAGAGATTAAAAAAATAAAACAACCCAGTTTTTGTTCTCAAATGAGGACAAACTCTGAATAAGAAAGTATTTGAGGGAAGGCTAAACCTTTGTGCAATGCTGCAGAGATGTCTTGGTGCTGTGATTAGGGATCAGCAGATTTCTCTCTGATGTGATCCCTTGGAAGTGATGCTAGGGGACAACTGCCTGAGTTACCCTACCACTATCTTGTTGTTGTTGGCACATGGTACGGTGAGAGATGCCAGGTTCCCCAGAGAAGGGTTCATGATGCACACTGGTGGGATGTGTTGCTGGCTGCCAAGTTAGAGGCAGCATCACAGCGCAGGGCCTGGGCGGGTTCAGGGATGGTAACGGGACCTTAATGCACTAAATGGGGTTGGTTTTCCTGAATTCCCAATATTGGAAAGATAACTTTCAACCTTGTGAACCAAAGAAAAACTATCTTTTCTCCCAAGAGCCCAGATAAGAGAAAAAAAAAAAGGAGATTTAAGAAGGCCACATGATCCAAAACAACTCAGAGACATGCAAAGTAATGCTTTAAAAAAAGAAACTTGCTGCATAATTTAGATAAATTAGTCTCATTGCGTTATTGCTATTCTGCTGTCCAAAACAAGCTCTTGACTGCCTAATGAGAAATAGCAATTTTGCTTTCAAAATTGCTATTCATCATCCTTCCTGAATTTAAAAATAACTGAAATTATACAGGTTAAGCTAAGATGGATCTGAGTAAAAATTATTTGAGCCTTTTCTATGTGTATGATAGGACAGGTTCTTCTAAGGAACAAAAATAGAGATAAGTTACATGAAAAAACTGAATGATGCTTAAGAAAGTCAGTAAGAAGTAAACTTGTGAGTATCTGCCCTAGACTGGCACCAAAGCAACAGCGGCAAAATAAAATATTCATTAAATGTGGTTCAATGACGTATCAGAACTCATCAGAAGAGAGTTATTCATTCCTTTTTCTGCCCTTGAAAATTTGCAGAGCAAATAGCTCACCTGAAATAGCCGAAGTTTTTGCAATTGAAAAAATAAAAAATATTTTGAATCTGAATTGCATGAAGAGACGAGTACTGTCATTCTTGTACCGTGCTTGTTCTGGAGGAAAGCCAAACTCCTTATGCTACAGTGCATTTTTTTCTCTTTGTAAAGGAAAGGCAATTCCTCATGGCAGTCACAGAACCACAGAATCATCTGGTTGGAAGAGGCCTTTAAGATCATCGAGTCCAACCTTTCATCCTGCACTGCCATGGTCCCTAAACCATGACCCTCAGTACCACAGCTACACGTCTTTTAAATACTTCCAGGGATGGGAACTCCACCACCTCCCTGGGTGGCCTGTCCCAATTCTTGACAACCCTCTCTGTAAAGAAATTTTTCTTAATGTCCAACCTAAATCTCCGCTGGTGCAACTTGAGGCCGTTATTTCTAGTCTTGTCACTTGTTACAGTGAGAGAAGAGTCCGATCCCCACCCTGCCACAACCTCCTTTCAGGTAGTTTTTGCGAGTGATAAGGTCTCCCCTCAGGCTCCTTTTCTCCAGACTAAACAACCCCAGTTCCCTCAGCCGCTCCTCATAAGACTTGCTCTCTAAACCCTTTACCAGCTTCGTTGCCCTTCTCTGGATATGCTCTAGTCATGTACTTGCAATGAACGTGAACCAAAGATCTGCTGAAGATCATCTTTTTCAGGGAAACACAAGTCTCAGGTACCCAAATACAAATTCCCATGAACGTTTGTGGCATCTTTACAGCCAAAATATTTATGCGTGGGTCAATGCTTTAGCCTTTGGACAGATGAATAAATAAACAGCTTTTCTGGATGTAAGATGAATGTTCACTTATCTTCTAAAAGAAAAAAATTTCCACATGAATTACATGCTTTTAAAAAGTAAACAAACCCTTAAAACAACAACCTTGAAAATATATTTATCAAAGAAGTGTTTGTGTGAAAATAGTCTTTACAGGAAACCACACAACCAAGCAGCAGACTAGTTTCTTCTAAAATACAGGTCAAACTACACAAACCTGTGCTTGGAAGTGTTGCTCTGATTTAGAACGTAATTTCTAGATGTCATAAAAGAAAGTAGCTTCCACTGTTGTGAAGATAAACTTCCTCAGAGAGAGCCTTCTGCAAACTGACACTAGATTTCTGCTATCCTCTTCTGTCCCCAGCAGCCCGTGCTTCTTTTCTGAAAAAAACCTTCAAGCTCTATTTTCCAATTTTGACCTTTCAGGGATTCTGTTTGCATTTGATAAAAATCCATTGATGTAGATAACAAGAGCTACTGCATCTGTTCTTCAGCAATCCACTTCAGAGGGCTATCTAAAATTGGCACGTAAAACTTTTTTTCCCAAAATCCATGGAATTCCCATCACGAGTTATCCAGTGTCAGAATCAGCCTAAATAGAAACTATAACTATCAAATGCAGTTGGAAAGGAAAAAAAAAAAAGATAAAAGGAAAAAAGTTTTGTCCTGATGTTTTTTCCAGGATCCTCAAGAAAAATGAATGAAATTCATAGTCTTCTGGCACTTGCAGCAGCTCTAACCTGAAACCGTCACACTTATTAGAGCCTTGCCAAGAATATTTTCAGGTTTTGACTGAGCAATCCACCTGAAACAAATGCTGAATTCTTCCAGACATTAAGTCTAATGCTTTAGTGTTTCTACATGCTGAGAACACTTACATTATACTCTGACTCAGGACTGCAGTCATGACATCTGGAAGTTCTTAACTTCCCAAGCTCTAAAGTGTATGGACATGGATTATACTTCTGCAAAATTCCTTTAAATTGCACATTTTTTGTATTTCTGAACAAAACCCAAAACACACAGAGCAAAAATGGGATTATTAACTGGAGTCATTAAAATGCCAGGCATAATACATCTCAAAGGGGAAAAAGAAACAATCTGGAGTTGCAACGCTGACCTCACCTCATTTGTTTTGAACCTTTGTAATGTCGAGCATTGCCCAGGAATAAATCCATAACAAAATTCTAAGCAGTCCAGTTTCACTTTTAGTTCTGATGTAATATATCAATTCCTTCAGGTAGGACAAAATGTATGTTGAAAAATTGAGACTGGTACAGCTGGAATTCAAATACATGTGACAAAATCTCAAAGAACTGGGCAGCTGCTTTCCATCCGAGGGGGTCAGGCAATGGATGGGGCTGCCTTAGGTGAGTGGGGAGGGTGACGGGTGCCAGGGAAGCATCCTGTGCCCTAGGGAAGGGGAGAACAGGGAAGAGTGGCCAGGCTGCCTGCTGCATCCCTGCCCTCCCAAGAAGCAGACTAACTTTGACACTCAGATGGTGACTTTGCAACCTTGTCAGAGATTTTATCCCCAAGAGCCATTTCCCTCCTCTCCCAAGAGAAAGCTTTTCTCAGTGTTTAACCTGAATTTTCTTGGTTGAAATTATAGTCATTAATTTATATCCCCTCTACCAATGCCAATACTATGCTACTCGCCCCAATAGCATTTATACATCCTTTAAGGCTGCAGCCTGGTCCTGTACCATTGCCCTTAGACAACTGTAAGCTTAATTCATACGTCCTCCTGTCATTGATCACAGGCCTCAGAAACATGACCTCTCCCACTGCTGCTCTCTGGACTTGCTCCAGTTTCTCCAGACCCTCTGGAAATGCGTCATCTGCTGTACTCCAGCAGAGGCACTATCCATGTGGAGCAGGACGGAAGGATTACTTCACGTTTCTCTCAGGCTATATGCCTCATTATACAAGTCAGTGGGATGTTTGCTTTTTTTGCAGCAACACAACTCTACTGACTCACGGACAGCTTGTGACACCCTGCAACCTCCAGAGCCCGCTGCTTGGACACGCCACCTACACATCTGCCCCTTGTCCCACATCTGCACAGTCAGCTTGTCCTGCCTCCACTCCTCCAACACTCTCCTCATCATAATCACACTAAATGGAAGAGCCTTGGGGTACCTCTGAAAGGCTATAACCGCAATTCATTAAATTAATATTTTTTTAAAAAAATAATAATTGCCAGCAGATGGCTGCCCCCTGGCATGATGCAGAGTCCATGCCACCAATGCATCCATCTTCCCTGTCTGCTTTGTAGGGAGAGAGGAGAGTCAATCCAGAGATGGTTTTCTGGGTGGGCTGCTGCAGATCAGAGGGACAACCCTGAGAGAGGGAGCAGTGCAGAGGGTGGTTCACCAGCTCTCACTTCCCCTTCTCTCCTGATCCCAGAAGGGAGACAGGGCTCAGCATGCCTGCAGCAAGGCTGCCTAAGCAGAAAGTCCAATTCTAGCATCACTACCTTTACAAACAGACTTTCCTCTGTAGCAGTCTCGGCTCATCTGGAAGCAATCTAAGGCCATGATGAAATACATGCCCTACATGCCGGGAGGTGGGGATTTAGCTGGGGGGTTCTTGCACACACCAGCCATGGGAGCCACTGCCTGGGGTCAGGCTCCCAGTCGACCCCAAGGCCACAGTGCAGGGAGGGCAGCAGCACAGCCACTTCCACAGACTTGCCGTCCTGACCAGCCCCACAGGGATGAGATCCAGGGAGGAATAAGCCTCCTTTCTCTGAGGAGGATTGCTTAAACAAACACCTCACAGGATGGGACTTTTTGTTCTGCTTTGCTACATCCTTTATCAGTTCATGAGAGATGTTCGTGCAGTAAATCTAATTCAATCATGTATTTATTTATCATGCACTCCAGAAGGAGCCTAGACTATTGAATAAACATGTGGTGGCCTAAGTGGGGCTGCTTTTTCAAAATTCCTCTATAGCTTTTTTTTCCACGATCTGTGCAAAAAGGCGTGTTTATAAACAAATTGCAAGATCTATTTATACTATAGCTCAAGACATTTAGACAGTAGCTTCTCAAAGACTTTTGATGGAGGCAGTAAACTGAGCTGGAAGTTGATCTGACAGGAAATAAAAGCTAAAATTGTTTTTCTAAAAACCAGCAGATAACACTAACAGGCTGGGATGAGTAAGAACATGTAATCCAGATCAAGACATTAGATGTGGCAATCTGTGTACTACAAAAACCTCTGTCAACCAGAAGAGATTCACATATATAGAGAAGAAAGTCAACAGTGTATTACAATCGTTCAAGAACAGAAGTGGAGCAGAGCTACCAAAATCCCCAGCAGGATCTCATGTTCAGCAAGAGAAAATTTTGTGGTGAGCAATATAAAAAATAATAAAATAAAAGCCAAGACTAATAAATGACTTGAATTCATAGACCTATTTTTTGGATGACTGGCTGGGTAGGTCAGCATGATCTCCACAGTTTGTTCTAGAAGAAATCTTGATTAGGTCCGTTCATACAGATCTTTATCACACATGTGAACTTCAAGATTTACCAATGCTCTAAAAGCAAAGAGCAGATGCAAGATGGAGATCAGCCAAATTAAAAATGGAAACAAATACTGCTTGCAGCAGTACAGTTGTTAATGGCTCTGGAGGGGTACAACTACACTGAAATACAAAATAATACAAACGTAGCCATTTTTTATCCTGGTAATATAAATGTCAGATAAACAGTTCCTAGCAAGTTCATGTAACCAAGACAATTGGGGGAGGGAAAGCCCTCAGCAACGGGATGACTAGTATTAGACATAATGAGGGGGACAAAACAGCCATAAAATGTTAGCATACTGCAGCTCCCAAACTGCCTGTGTATGCAATCCATTTACAGCCCCAAATGGCTTTGCCGGAGTCTCTGGAGGAAGCTGCGTTCAGCAGACTGCCTTGCAACACCAGCTCCAGGAAGTCATCAATCAGCCTGGGGAGAGTTAGGCTGAGATTCTGCCCAAATGACGGGTTATCGGCAAAAATAATGTTCCTGCCAAAAAGAAGTGGAACCAAAACTGGATGCTCAAATACCTAATTAAATAGCATCCTTTTTGTTATTAGGAGGGAAACTCAACAGCCCTTGCAAGCTGGATGTCCCTGACCTTCTTCTGAAGATCCTGTGGAGACACAGCAGTGTTGGTGGTAGTATTTCAGCATGGCAAGATGACACATCAGCAAGAAATAAGCTAGCTCTTACGTAAGCTAGGCAGTTTTGACTGGAAATGAAATGACTAACCTCCAAGTCATAAACAAAGACAGCCATATGGGGTCAGAGTGAGGATCCTGCCCAGCACTCTGCTTCTGCCACACAGGAGGTGTCTGGGAGAGAGCAAGAGAACAGAACACTGCAGAGGGATGCTTTCTGGCTACCTTCTCCACATCACCTGTGGCTGAGGAACCTTGACCAGAGGTCACATCCTGCTTCATAAAGAAACTACATGCTTGAACTGTCAATTCAAAGAAATGAGGGCACTGGGTGTAATACTACTCTCAGTGAGGGAGTACATACCTGGATAGCAGGAAGCAAATAAAATAATAGACAGCTGAGGTGTGAAGTGAAAAAGTGTGAACCCCTTCAGTCCACCTCAAACCCTGGGGGAGTTATAAAACACATAGATATTGGGGCTCCAGGCTCCAAGTATCTGACAGCCAAGAATGCTGGCAGGAAAATGGGAGTTCTTATTTTCTGGCATAAGCACAGTGCCTGGATCAGGGTTTCTAAGTCAAACAGAGTGTCACATGACAATGTCAATATTTTCTTCGGTCGTGAGTTTTACACTCTCTGTGATTTTACCCATATCAAGTCCCAGTGGTGGAATGTGGGGATCATATCTAACTGGCAGAAACTACTAAGATGCGGGTTCCCATCTTGAAACAGTCCCCCCAAAACTGACTGGCTGCCACCTAATCAAACTGGTTTGAAAAACAGTCCACTGTGGTGTGGAGGTGAGAGGAAAAATTTTCCTTTTGGCCACCAGCGACTGTTACACACAGAGAATGACAATATTTGAAGTACTAAGATTATACATGTTAACCTGTACTTTGGCAAACGCCATAAGAAAAACAATGGTAGTTTAAAACAATAAAAAAAAGTCTACATCAAATATTTATGAATTCAGAATATTTAAAAACACACACAAAAAAACCCCAGGATTTACTATTGCCCAAATCCTTATAAAAGAGATATTTCTCATATATTCACATACTTCGGGAATGTTGTCATAGTGTGGAATGGTATTTTTCATATATTCTTACTACAGGTTTAGTTACTAAACAAAGGTCCACCTATTAAGTTTTCATATGCAAAAACCATGTAGGTCCTCTAATGATGAAGGCTGCTTTCCACTTCCATAATCTGAAAGACGAGTAAAAAAATTATTTTTCACAAGAACAGAAGTAGCTGGATTTAGCTATTTCACAGGTCCCAGCAAATGATAAAGATATCCTACATCATCTTTTATACCTCTACAATCATGTAAGAGCTAAGCATATTGTGGCCACGATGGAGAAAAGCAATAAATGAGAAAATTTGTTGGAAGTCTGTCTTTAGAGAATGAGTACAGGTGCTGCACATCTGGTTGTGCACCTAGTGGTAAATATTTGAAAGTGTGCAGGAGCATGAAAAGATCTTAAACAGGACGGGAAAATATAAAGGGGGTCAGCAAGGCGTTAGCAAGGAATCCTGCTCGCAAGGTGGAAAAAAAATCCAAAAAATCCACACTAGGAAATGAAAATAGAACAAACTCATGTCACTGAAAGCAAGTTAGAAGATCTTACTGTCCTGGGAAGCAGGAGGGTCAGTGGCTTCAAGTCAGTCTTTCACTAGACATGTTTTTTTTTCTTTTTACCTCTCCTTCAGTGTTCTCACCACTTTTCCTACTTATACTATGACATATGATGTGATCTGCAAGGCCATTGACCAGCCCTTTTGGGCCAATTTCCTTACAAGCTGGTTTTAGATCTCTTGCAGATGGCTAGTTTTTTGTGCCAATTATGCTGAACATTTGAAATTGTTTTAGCATCCAGATGATTGCGTTGTTTCTGTGGAAGGAAAAAAATCTCTCTACTCCATTTCATCAGAAAGCAGGAATGCATTAGAATGTTTTTGTCAATAGAAATGCTGTAAAGTTATATATCTATGAACATTTCAATATACTAGAGCATTTCTAGGCCATTTATGGAGGGTGACAATTTTGCAAAAATATTAACGTTAACTGTAACGTGTGAACCCAGAGAGAGATCATAAGACAAACTCTCTACTCTATTGTAAATAACAGTTTGACAAAATAACCATGCTTTTTCTGACTGCTAGTCAGCTGGTTTTAAGGCTAAGAGATTACCCACCCGATTCTTACACCAGCACTCACAGCAAGGCTGGAACATGCTCTTTTTTCCCTTTTTAGATCTGAGATGCAGGTTGCATGTTTAGTACAAAAAGCCTGTTCCCAGAAAAATTATTTGTAAGTATATATTTTATTTAAAATGTTCTTTTAGTGCTTGGAGTTGTAGTCTCCTTATCTGTTGCCTGTTTTAATTTTGTGGACTTTCACTGAACCCCACAGAGATGGCACTTCCGTGCTTTCGGTCATACTCATACCTTAATTTCACAACACTAATCTCTTCAGTTTTAGTGGGTTTGAGACTAAATTTTAATAGAAATAGTAGTGGAACTCTTTCGATCTCAGGCAGACTATTTGACTACAGAGTACAGAAAATCTCACCATTTGGTTTTTCATGAGAAGGGTATTTCTACTCTAAGCACATAACACAGATTTGCCTTTAGCCAGAACGTTATTTCTTAAAATAAGTCATTCATGAAAACAGATAGTTTTAAATTACTGAAAATGCTTTGCAAACTAACCAGTGTTGCAAAACCAGAAATAGCTCAGAAGACCTGGCAAGGCTCCAGTTCCACAGCATTCATCCATTCCCCAAGTCTCCAGCTGTTCAGTCTTCCTGTCATTCTCTCTCCTTTTGGGAGACTGTTAGTTTTGGTTAACACAAGACTAAAACTCTGTCCAGTAATGGATGTGTTAATAGGGAATAAAAACCAAGTCATTCTTTCTTCTTTTATTATTTCCAATAGGAGAGTCACATTGTAACAGCTCTGTACTGAGCTTTGTCTTGCAGTCTCTACCATGACTTTTGTTACATACACAAATCTGGGACAGCATATTTAAGTAACAGATAACCACAGAGCATCTCATTCAACGCCTGTTCGTGGAAAGAGTTGACTGTACCATAGCACAGTGTTTCTGTCTGTGGTTTTGATGAGCTGAATCCAAAACCAACCATTTTCTGTTCCATCTGGGGCCACAAAAGTCAAAGCCTCTCTGGGAAGTACAGGCATTTTACATCAAGAAGGAAACTCCTTCAGCAATCGCGGAAGAGCCTGGATTATTATGCAGCACATAAGGCTTAGGCTGTGCGTTTTACAAAACTTTTTCTGACGTGACACGCTGCAACCCAGACTCATCTATTTCAAGCATGAATTTTTAATGCCTCCTGCTTGCAGAGGTCTGGTCAGGCATGGGAGCTGAAGCAGAGCTAAATTCCAGACCCCTGCCTTTTCACCAGGCAGTGCAGCAGGAGACTGCTCATCCCAGCCACCACCCAGGTCCAACGTTACATTGCACATTACAGCCTGCATATAATTATTTGGAGAAGAGGTTTTTGTAAAACAGGGTAGCCCTGTGACTTCAAAAATATCTGCAGGAAAAGCTCTGTGATGTATGTACTCTGCAGAACGGTGAACCCTGAATCACAACACTTATCATGAGTCAACCTCAACACACGCTGCTGATGGCCTGAAGATTGTGCCAAGGAGAGCACGACACTGTGCGTCTTCCTGGTCTACCTTTCCCTGGAAAGCTGCTGGCCACCCTAGTCCTTTCCTTGAAGACAAGTCTCAGCCAAATAGTGACTGAAGCAAAGTGTGTTCATAGGGAAGGAAAGACAGAAAACATGGGGGAAACTACTTGGATGACAATAAAAAGCAAGTCAGATGGTGAATTCCCTGCCAGGAGGACTCCTGACTTTCCTCCTGACTTCTTAGGCCAGAATGAAGCTGTGCTGTGAGGTGGGGGCTGGCAGGACTGTCTGATATCTGACCCTCAGAGGCTTTTCTTGCCTTCCTTTCCTAATAACATTAAAGCAGATCTTAGCTCGACAGCTTCCCTTCCTCCTATGTTTGGCAGCAAAGTTCAGAGCAGAAGCTAGCAGCAGCCCCCAGGAACCCTTTCTCACAGCCTATTATAAAGGATTGCTCCATTGCAGGTAAGCATGGAGAGGCACACAACACTTCCAGACTTCAGCTTTTACAGGTAGAGTATCTGTGTATCTTTCAGATACCTTCATAGCTGTCTGGCATTTCAAAACACTGAGAGTATCTGGTCTTGATGTTGATTTTTTTTTTTTTTTTTTTTTTGGTGGGTATTTTGGAGGAGGATGTAAATACCAACAATATTAAATATACAGATAGCTTTGGGTGGAGATTTTTAACATCTTCATGGTTAACCTGATGAATATTTTTCAAGTATTTTAACAAATCAAGTATGCACCAAAAGAAAACATTTATTTTGTCCATCTTTCTTTGTTCAGTTCAAAAAACTCCCACCAAAACTGCAGTATTTTATTTCAACAGAATTAGAGAACATATGGGAAGGAAAATCTGTAACCACGTTCATGTCAAATGAAGTGCATTAACTGTTGGACAACTATACTTTCATTTCCTTTCTCCAAATGCGGTTTGTTAACACCTAAACAAATTCACAATATTTCTCCGTGCCACTAAATACAGATTCATTGTTTGCATCTACCAACTCTCCTTCCTCTCTTTCTTCCTCCTGCCCTCTCCCCCTCTCCAAAAAGGTTTGACTGAACAATTGCACCCAGTTCAATCACTGTCAGCTTTTCCAGGCATTTGGCTGTATCTAATAGCTGAGGATGGGCCCCCAGCTTTGAAATCAGACAGCCTGTATACCGATACTTGCAGTTCCCAATAGGAAACATCTTGCTTCTGCTCTTCTTTCCCGTTATTCTTTTTCCTTTCTTCTTTCAGTACTCTCACGCTCATGGTTGAGGGAGGTATAAACAGAGTCCCACCATGCCGCACAATACATAGCAGCACTTTGGTAAGTTTGACAAACTGCAATACATGTTTAGATTTCCTGACTCAGAGACAATGCAGAAAAGAGGGTTCTGGCAAGCTTCCTGGAGATGGGGTGCAATGGCTTTGCTCTGCGATATACAGTAGGGGTTACAGGTTACATTTGAACATGTACAAAGCACCAGTTCAAGAAGAAAAAAATGATTTTTTAATCTTTGTGTTGTAATTAAATGCAACTTAGTGGAGAAAGCTGACTGGAAAGACATCATATCGCTGTGAACTAAGAAGAAATCATAACATGACACTGCACAGCGTATAAGTATGGCACAGTTCCTCTCAAAGTACCTCTCAAATTTTGTTGCCTTTTCCTCCTCTGACTTCTTTAGGAAAGATGTTCTCCTTCACCATTTTCTCTTCTGTGTGATGATTCATTTCCTCCCCACATGGCATTTGGACAACTCACCAAAATTTCATCAGGTCCATGGATCCTGGGGAAAACAGACTGGAATCTCCAGCAGATATCTGTGCACATCGCTATAAAACAGATCTGATCTAACTTCATGTCCGTACTAATAACCCGGTTGGTATACTCAATTTTAGTAGCAGCCACCTAAATATATTTGAACCTTTCCTGGCTTACTGTAGTCTTTGGTCCTTAGCTTGCCTTCTCTGCAGTGTGTTGTCTTTTTGCATCCATGGCTTCCCCACCCACACTCCTTTTGACCTCCCTCTCTTCCACCGCTGAACTGCCTTCTCTTCCACTTCAGTGCCCACGATGCCCCTGACAAGCAGATCTCATTATTCCCAGATCTCTGGGTTGACACCTTACATTCCCCCATGTTTCTGTCCCCAAGACAAGTGACACAGAAGCAGGTGGGAATTGTGCTAAGAAATTCCGAATTCTTCTTTTTTTTTAAACCGGATTTTTTTGTTTC
The DNA here is from genome assembly GCA_009769605.1 of Bucorvus abyssinicus. Taxonomy (NCBI): domain Eukaryota; kingdom Metazoa; phylum Chordata; class Aves; order Bucerotiformes; family Bucorvidae; genus Bucorvus; species Bucorvus abyssinicus. Next base: position 29,751,594 of record CM020026.1, read on the forward strand.
AAAATTTAGATCATTGTTTATAAAGTGAGCTTGCCCTTGTCGATAATGTGATTATTTATAATGCACTTTATCTCCAGTGATCAGTTTTAGTCTTCATCAATTTGCAGTTTTATTATTGTGATTCAACAGACCCAGATTTTTAAAACCAGGAAGCTAATGTTTTCTGAAAGGCTGAACAACTAGTACAAGAGGTCAACCACACTGAACATGATCTCTCAAATTGAAAGAAGCTCCCTTGTAAAACTAATTCTTTCTTAAAAAAAAAAAAAAAAAGCAGATCACAGAAATCTTAAATGAAGCTGGAAAAACACTTAATAAACCTATTTTTGTCTCACAGCAGTTATCACTAGTTTGCATAGAAATCTCAATACACAAAGCACACTCCTGCCCCTAAGGCACTTGCTTCCCCTTGCTCTGTGCCATTTGCCTAGGGTCTAGAGCAGGAGACTTGCTCTTGAAATGTTAGTACAATAATAATCATAATCATAATCATAATCATAATCATAATCATAATCATAATCATAATCATAATCATATAAAAATATTCTAGTTGATCTTTCTTGGCCTATGGCCAGAAAAAAACCCCATAAACTGTTTAGAGACTGTTCATATATATTTCACCTAGCAAATATGACAAATAAAAAAATCAAGATATGAAATATGACAAATAAAAATAATTGGTAATTGATAAAATCTTAAGAAAAAACAAACCTGTTTCAGACATATCTCAGCTAAAGAAAGGAGAGCTTCAAAACAAAGCTCTGCTGTATTGCAGTGGTGCTAGGTTTTTTTATTATTTAAAGGCAAGCTCTCTCAGCATAAGAAACCTTCAAGGGAATAATAAAGCAATTCAAAGGGATGTAAGAAGAAAGCCAGGTTATACAGAACATGAGACGGCTTATTGCATTATTCTGAAATGATCTGTTCAAATATGCATGTTTTAAATCACAAAACAGGCGATCTTACTTTCAAGTGATCTTGCTGCATTCTACTAAATCATGTTATTTGTACAAATCTAGGTAGATGAACATTTTAATTCATAAAATCACAGTGCTGATTAAGATCATGAAGGATGTGCAATTAAAATTCACAAAGAAAAATCAAGCTCTTCCCAAAAGAACAACAAAAAAAAAAAAAAAAAGAAGGAAAAGGCTTTAGGAAGCAGTAAATACATCTGAGAGAAGCAAGGTTATCTGGGATTTATAAATTTTTCCAAATATTTATGCCAGGTGCTAAAAAGCAGCATTGCCCTTGCTTAAAACTATTTGGACAAGCAGACTTACAGCTTTCCTCTCTGTGTAAACAGTATAGCAGCATTCTAAACAGATTAATAGTGGTATCTGTTCAAGTAAAATATTTATGTAAGCTAGATGAGTGGAAAAGGTAGTTAAGGAGAATATTTTAACCACAAATTCTAAAAGGTACTGAAGTATCCTGCCTGCATGCAAACAGCCCACCTTGATCAATCATGTTGTTTAAAATGAAAAGGTTTCATGACCTAATCCATTATTTCCTGTGCCCTAAGAAAGATTTTCTCTCTCTTTCAGAACTGTCAGAGGTACTTATGTTTGTACTAACCATCAGAGCAGAGAGGTACCAGTACAAAAGCCTGCAAAACTGGAGTTCAATTGCAAAGCACTAGTCCGAGAAAGGATCACAGATTCTCTCTGGTTTTACTGTGGTTTTATTCTACAATTATGAACGAATAACTAATGCTCAACTTGTCTCCTCTGCACCCAGGTGGAAGGGAAAGGAGAGATGGGGACCACACTGCTGTGTCATGTAGCAGGGCATCTGCCCCAGTCAGAGCTGGTGCCCTCAAGGACAGGCTGCTCAGGAGCAAGCCGCTCCCTCCCGTGGGGAGCTATTGCTGCTGTTGTTTGCACAGCAAGGACCTCAGTCCTCCGTCAGTCTGTAACAGAGGACAGTATGGAATAGCTCATCTAGTCCATAAAATCTGTTGAAGAAACTCTGATTTTATAGTGGTGTTCTGGGTCAGGCAAAACTGACAGACCCTAAACTAGGTCAAATTTAAGAAGACTGAAAAAGCTGAGGTGGTGTTTGTCTCTCATACCCATGATCAATGGATTTGAAGAAAACTTTAGACATCCCCTTGCATATGAATCAACATCCCTTATCCATTTCCGTTCTAATTTTTTGAATTTTTCAATTGAACTAAGAATTAATTTAATAAAATAAACAGCTACAGAATTAGAGCAGCACATCACTATTTTATAGCTCGAACTTGACAGGTCATATTTCACCACAACGTTTTCAACATCTGCTGATTTCTCTTGCTTTGTGGAAGACAGAAGTAAATGTCTTGCAGAACAGGCACCAGTGGGGAGCAGCCAAGATATTTAGGTGGCAAAGCTGTATTGCCCCAAGAACTGGGCAGAAAGCTTTCTCTGAAAGCAAGCAGAGCGAGGAAGCCTTACACAGCTACATGTATTCACCATTGTTTTGTTAAACTGGACATTTGTCTTCTCCTTCTCTGGAAGCCAAACAGCAATGGTTTATTGATCTGGATCACAGAAAGACTGGCAGGAGCAGTCAGCGCAAGGGAAAATCCCCTTCCCCTAAAGCTGATTCTCTAAACACCAGCACCTGTCAGCTCTGAGGAGGTTGTGAGCCCAGCAAACCCTCCACTTCCAGGAACAGCCCATTTCTGCACCACAATGGGCTGCAGTACAGCCCTGGACCTGATTGTTTTGGGGACCTTGAGCACAGGCTGAGAGAGCAGAAGGTTCAGAGGCTCCATTAGATGCATCAGCAGTGGAGAAGGGGTACCCTTGGAGGCAGACAGATCCAGTGAAAGTAGGCGGGAGGCTTGTTGATGCAATGGCTGGTACTTTTTCTGCTTGGCAGAGTAAGGGGGGTTTGTGCCACCCGTGCACCCTGCAGGAGGTGATGCACCTGGTGTGCAGCTCTACTGGACCAACATCTTCTCTCCAGTCTCTGTCTGCAGTCTGAATTTGTCCCCATGGTAAACTGAAGCTCTGAACCGTGACTGCACAGACTTATTAATAAACAGCAAACAAAAACTTGTGCAAAGGAACAGCAGTTTGGCAGGGCAGAGTAGTTTTTTTCCCCAATAAGTTGATGCAGAGGTGTGCAAGTAGGAGATAAAGGCTTTTAAGAGAGGTACTGCCTTACTGAGGATGCAGGGGCGTCTCCACTTGCTGTGGGCAACTGCCCTGGGAGATGTGGGGCAGGAGCTGGTCCTGCACCCCCGCCAGCGGGGCAAGAGGGAAGGAGGAGATGAGTCCTGGTGTGAACGCGGGAGCATCAGGTGCTACTAAGAGAGAAGGCTATGAGCTTCAATGCTGACCCAGTCAGGAGTCCAGACCCTCTCAGCACAAGCATTTCCGAGCAAAGGACAGCCAGCACACCACTTCCCAGGTACATTTCCCAAATGGTGGCACATCCTTATTAAGAGCCACAGGCTTTTGCACAGCTAACTCATGTTCATACAGGCTGGTCAGAATTTTTTGATCCCCTGCCTTGCTCCCTGCCCCCTTTTTCAGGGGTAGGCAGGGACAAGGGAGTCAGCCCACACGTTAAGTCTAGCATAGAGTCCCCAACACAGCACCTCCTGCCGTCTCCGGTTTGCAAAACCCTGCAGGATCAGCAGTTCACACTGCTGAACTCCTCCTGACTTCTTTTTGCAGCACAGGCTCCAGCAAAGATGCCTCGTGTAGGTTCTGGTTTTCCAGCTGGTTTTCAGCATTCCCAGCTGAGCTTTCTTGCAGGAAATGTGCACCTTGGAGCACAGCCATCTGCATCGGCTGTAATCCCAGCAGCCTTACTGCCTCGCTGGGGCTGGGGATAGGAACCACGGAGCCTGGCACAGGAACTGTCCTGTCCTGTCCCAGCCTCAGAAAGGCAGAAAATTAAAAAGAATGCACAAAACAACCCCAAATACACGACTGCAATCCACTGCTGCTCAGCAGTGGCGTGGGTCTGATTGCTGCTGTTCACATGAAGTTCAGAAAGGCTTTGTTCAGCCTGCACAACGTCCTCCCGTCTGAGCCTCCGCCTGCAAGAAATGTTCACAGTAAAAAAACCACAACTGAGAAAAATTAACTTTCGCATGATTACAGACTGGGCTATAAATCCTGAGCTCAAACCTGAGGGATAAATGGTTTTGGACTAAATAGTCCACCTTCAGAGGCTTGAGTGCTGGATTTCAGCTCTTACTTAAGTACAAACGTGGTGCTCTAAGCAGCTATATGTGATTCCTGGAAATGTCATTGCCAAAGAAAAATTACTGAGGACGAGTGGGACTAGATTAGAGACTGTTCTAGAAGATCAGGAAATGGAAATGGTGCTTTCACTTAAATTTAGATGTCGGGGCTTCAGGGGAGTCTCTTCAACAATATTTACACCGAGTTCGTTTTGCAAGTGAGGGGATCGCTCTGTCAGAGGGTTATGACTGGTGGCAGTCACAGTCCTGTCTCTCACGTCACAAACACTGGTTTTTGGAGGTTTGAGTTCACAACTGGTCTTCCAACCACATTTCACCAAAATGTTGGGTTAGCATTTTGGGAATGCTTCCAGAGCAAAGGCCGGGCTCTTGGTCTCCTTCTACAGGACTTACTGGACTAGCAGTTCAGCTAATGTCACCTAATTGCTCAGACAAACTGAATCATACGAAATCTGGTCTGACTCACAAGAGGAGATTTGACATTCTTGCACACAGGCATACAGGAAAGACTCTCGCATTTTTAAATGATTAACCAAAGATACAGCAGTTTCTGCAAGTGGCTGAAAACGCAGCTCTGTCTTTAGGCTGGTCAAACCAGAGGTGTCATATGGACATACCACATACTCATGTTCTGTACCAATGGATTAGTACAAGCCTATCAGACACATTATCACCTAACTTATTGATGCAGACATTTAACTTGCAGAATGTTGAGAGGAAACAATTTTCCATCTCAACTAAAAATATGAGTAATAGCTCAATTGCATGCAGGAAGTATGAAACTCTCTTCAAAACAGGAAGAAAAGGATGCTTTCGGGATGAACAACACATCTAGGTGCATGGCATTTACTAGTCCAAGTGAATTCCTTTCCAAATGAACATTTTTTTTTCACTGCTGCTTATGTAGGTGGGATACATCATATGTTTGTCAGTAGTTAGTAGGCTTTAGTTTATGTGATAAATAAATATTTATAATAGAAAGTTCACAGAACTCTGCTCATTTAGCTATAGCTCTTGAACCAAAAGCACTGCATATAAAAATAAAGTCACTTGAAATCTAGTTTTATATTCTGGTAACTTTTTTTTTAACACCTTGCTGTTGTACAGTCATACCATGCAATAACAGAGAAAAAAACCTACATCATTTGGGGGGGGGGTGAGGGGTGGGGGAGGGAGGTGTCTAAAACAAGGATTTTGAGACTGAAACAAATTTAAGAGAAGTTACAGGAAACCCAGTTAAATTGCCGCCAAAACTTTTCCAATGAGCCAAGCCAAATTCAATGTAACCCAATCTAAGAAACATCAGAGGAAAACTCAGAGCCTTGCTATGATTATCTGTGTCTGTTCCTCCAGACACAGTCCAATTTTCAGTGCAGTGTGACTTAGCAGGATGTTCATAAATAGGTTCCTAACCTTTCACTTAAGTCACATTAAAGCTGAATTAAGCATCCAGTTGTAGTGCCATACCATATGCTCTAGGTAATAGGGCGAGGTATTGATTGAATGGGAACTGCAGGTATTCACAAATTCAGAAATACCTGAATAGCTGTCCTCCAGCAGATCGTATGGTACAGCTGAGCTGGCAATGGCCTTTGTCCAGTTAACAATGTGATCATTTTTTTTATACTCTAGAGAGACGGGATTATTTCATTCCCTCCCTCCCTCCCTTCCCTCCTCACAATTTAATGACAATTAATATGCAGACACACTAAAGGACTTTATTCTTGAATACACCAACTTGTAATTTAATACGTGATATCTCCAGAGCTAGACTACTACCACATCAGTAGAGGGACATTAGGCGTTTGGATTTAGGCATTCTTTCCCCCAGCACTCTCTGAATTCAGAGACTGGTAGAAACCAAACTTTGCTGAGCTCTCATGATGAATCACAGTTACACTTACAAGGCTCACACACTTCCACCAGGACAGAAATAAACAACTGCACTGAAAATGGGGTTTTTCTTTTCTCTACCCTCACCCTGCTTTCTCATCTTTTTGATAGATGTGTTTTTTAGCTTCTTTCTACTCACAAAACAAAAACAAAGGACACGTTAGGCTGCTAGTTCAACGTACATAGATGAAAGGCTGAAAGTCAAGCCAAGGAATCATAAAACATCCAAGGCTAAATGCTGAAACCTTCTGCATGCTGACTGAGCTTATATGTTTACGTGTCTTTACAAACTACTCTGCAGATAAGAAAGGACCCTCTGTATTTTTTTATTTTCTACCACTCCAGACAGTCCCAGCAAAGCAGCAAGCCCCAATGGGTCGTGCTTGCACCAGCTGAGCTCTCAGGAACATCTTATCTTTCCTTCTCACCTCTGAGACACCCAGTGCAGGATGCCAAAGGACTCTTCTTGATTGGAATGATCACCAAGAATAGGGGCTTCAAGGCTAGCCCACCCTACTGCAAGATGCCAGAGCAAAAACCAATAAGACTTGTAGCTGTGCAGAGGCCACTGCAATGAGCAGAGAGCTGTTGTGATTTTCCCTCAAAAATCCAAACTGCTGGAGGCCAAATGAGAATCTGGGACAGTCACAGCCTAATTTAGGTCTGGAAGAAAAAATCCTCATTGGATCGAGTGTCTGTTGTCCAGCCCAGAAATTGCAGATGTGGATCGCAATGGCCTATCCAACAACTGACGGTGGGGAATATAACCTTGTTGCTTGCTGCAGATGGAAGGAGGTGCCTCAAGAAGCTGCTTGAATATCCAGCAGCAGCAAGGCCCCTGGAGGGACCATGCACACGTCATGGGATGCCTTGCCAATACCATCACTATAGATCCTGGGCTGAAAACATTGTTAAAATATTGATATTAGACTAACAGGCCATCCCTGCTCAGACTAAGTGGGCAGTCATTCACGGTGTAGAAAAAGGCACAAAAAATGCTTTATTTTCATCATGCTCATTACAAATATCGATCCTTCCATGGCACTAAGAAAAACTGTCTCAATGTTCCTTAAATCTCTAGTTATTCATTCATCAGACTACGATGAGGTACGATGGCCCGCCATCCCAAGCAAGGACAAACCTCACACACTTAATCACAAACAGTTTGGGGCTTTGAAATAGATAGTGGAAAAAATACCCTATATAGATCAGGAAATTTTGCTAACAGCATACAGGAAGAAAAAAACATCCCCTTTCTCCTAAAAAAATCCATTTCTGATAGTTCCTGAACAGTACAGAAAAGCTGCACTTTTGACCAGCAGAGACTTCCACAGCATTGGGTATTTTCCGATCAATTCCATGATACTTTGGCAGTGCTTTGGCTGGAGGTTTTCCTTGGCCAGAACAAGAGCTGAATTTGAATTTCAAATATTGCAGTCCACACAGACTTCCCTTTCAGGAAGCACTTTAGTCTTCTAAACTGCAAATTCTCCATTTTAGGAGCTTGGCAAAACACAAGGATCCATAATTGTGCACGCAAAATATTGAAAGTGTGAGTGGATGCCAACAGTCAGGTCCCATGCAGGCAGGACAGCTATGTTTGCACAGAATTCTTTCCTAGTTAAGGACTTCCGATCCAGAAATGTATCTTAAAGGTTACAGGTGTTGCTTCTATTGGATAGACAGTGGAATTAAGACCCCGAAAAAGACTGAATCCCAGCCTAGTACGGCAAAATAGTGGTACATAAGATAGCATAAAATTGATGTATTTTTTCTGTTTTCATTGCTTGGGTATCCAAAACTGACCAGCAGCTGATGTGAAAGCAGTAAGAGGGTGACTAGAGGAGCCCAGCTCACCCAGGAAAACTCCTCGCTGCAGAAGGCGCAGACTGCTCACTAGCACATCAACAGCTGCTGAGCAGCAGGTTCTCCCAGTGCAACCCATCCAGGCCAAAATACAGCCTGCTCCCTTCTCTGTAAGACAGTCACCTCCTACAGATAAGGATGTAGTCTCTTGAACTCATTGCAGCTCAGCATAATACCCAAATCATCCCAACTTTTGGAGACTTACATGTACGTCTCAGTGTGAAATACCTCAAGAGATGTTGCTGAACAATTTCAGGAAAAAGGGGTTTAGCTGCTATTTTTCCTTGTCTACTATAAGCTTATCTTGATGTGCTTTTACAGTTCCCTCAGCCCACAATGAATCGAGGATAATAAATACCAATGAACCTGAGGCGGTAGCCTGCTGATAAGTCCATTTGACTGCTCAGGGGTACAATCTAACGCTGTGTGTGACAAACTGAAAACAACCATTTTCCACCATACACAGTCAGCTGCAGCTGCTTTTTTATTTTATACAGTGACAGAATGTTTGTCAAAAAATATGTGCATGTCGTGTACATACATATATAAAAACATACATACATATAAATTCCCAGTACTGTACTCAACCATAAATGGAAACAAGTCAATTTGACCATTAGACAATATAAAGAGAGCTAAAGAAATTTTAGCTCACGCACCTATCCCTATCCTGCCAAGGTGTGGTTTAGACATCACTTTTTCCTATTAAAAAAGAAGTGCAAATGTTTCCTCTGTTTCTGTGTTAAGACATGTAGAAACAGGAAAAGTTACTAACACAATGACTATTTTGACAAAACTTTACAACATCTATACCCCAAAGGCAATATTTTGGTGTTGTTGCAGTTGACAGTACTTAGAAATCAGCAGAGCCAGGATTTCCCCACCTCCAGCACTGCAAACACACAAAGTAAAAAAATCATTAAGATCAAGTACTGGCTGCCTTTACCACAATACCTCCGAAGAGTCATATAATTTCCTTTTTTTGAAATTTGAGTCTTAGGAGAGGAGGCTTTCAGTCTGAAAATGTTTTAAGTCACGCTGCATTGGAGCTACAGGGGGTGTTATGTGTCCTGGTGACACTTAGGAGCAAAGAGAGAGTCAGCACTGGAGCTGTGAGCAGCACAGCCCAATCCTGTCACAATCCCTTCTCGATCACAATGCAGCCTCCATCCTTTAAGAATTCAAACTACTGCTCAGGTTAGGAGCATCTTTCACAGGAGACTACTGTTTGCAGCATGGATTCCCTAATAAAAAATAAGTGAAATTAAAAGTAAAAAATAAAAAAAACCCTCAGCCCAGAGAGCAGGGTTGTACCTTTAAGTGCTTTGACAGCTCTAAGTGTTTCCTTCCTGCTCAGGAGGCTTGCTGGCAGCCTTAGCCGACCTGCAGCCTGCTGTCTTTAATCGCGGACTTCTGGCCATGGCTCAGTCAGGAGCTGCTTGCACGTTCCTGTTTAAGCTTAGTCTTCCCCATTAGCATCAGGGCAGATGTGCTGCTTGGCATGGAAGTAGAAGTACCCCAGCCCACGGGACTGGCCTTCAGTCTTGGGGACAGGGGACAATATTACTGTAATTGTGACAGGCGTCTGCTCATGCAGAGATAGGCAGTTCTTGCATCAACGCACGGGATCCAGGTGCTGCCTGGCCAAGGACTGATGTTCTGCTCCCCACTGCCGAGGGGGTGAGGGCTGCCTCACGTCCGACTCCACACCCCTTGATACTGTTTAAGGATGAGGGCAGGCAAAGGAGAGAGCTTTGCTGCATTTTTTTAGGCAGCCCTTTTCCTGTAGCCCTCCAGGAGAGAGGTGTACACAGGAACACAACCCTCAAAAATATCCACAAACAGGTTATGCAGCCCAAAGAGATGCCAGCCACTCTCTTCTTGCCCCAGGCAGAAAGCTGGGCAAACTCTGGCCATGCATCACAGGCAACAAAGTCAGAAGGAAACATTTGAAATCTTGCATAAACAGCAAAAGCAAATGACCCTCCAAAGAAAAAGGTTCAGGATGTCTCTGTGGTACTTTAAGAAGATGGTGATGCCTTCAGAGGCTGTTCTTCCCTCTGGACATCATAACTCCGGAGACACGGCCCACATTATGGGCAGCAAATGAATGAACTGTTTCCCAGGACAATCTCAGTAGGAGCAGGATCTTTCTACTGCACTAATTACAGGGATGAATAAAGCACACTCCAAAACTCCTTGTAAATGCATTAAAGATGACATCTCCGCTCAGAGGCTCTCCCAGAGCATCTCGTCGGACTCTACTAGTCATGTCACTTCATATTATTTGACATGATGCCATACTCGGCTGATAAAACCAGACAGATATACACAACAATAATGTAACCGTGCCTCCAGAAAATGGCAAAATTAGTCCCCTGTGACATTGTGACCAAGTAAATTAAAGTCAGCGGGGCAAAAATATGTTTCACTCGTATTTTTTTGCTACCTAGTATGAAATTATTCAGTTAGTTATTATGTGAATCCTTTTGCAAGCAACTGGCACTGTAAAATAGAGACAATCCTATGCAAGGAATATAAACTGCCCTTCTATATGTGTAAACAAAGAGCAGCCACAAAATACATCCTGTTGACAGAACGATATAAAAAACAGCAGAGAGAAGGGGTAGATTAGGTATGCTGCAGTACAGCATTAGTTGCTTCATCACGTCTTTCTGGAAAATTGATGATGCTTGCCATCACTTCAAATTAGAAGGCATCTTCCTTCCAGTTTAATGTGGTGTTCCGGGTCCAAGCCTCCAGCCTCCAGGATCTTAGGTCCTCAGCTGTGAGTCAGCAGAGCTATTGTATTGCTCAACTGATTCAGGTCTCGCTCACCCAGCCTTTGTCAAAGGGAGTGCAGGGCCATTACCTCTCTCCTCGGATATTACTGCACCTCTGGGAGCTGAAGCTTTCTGTCTCTCCTGGTTTACTTCATCAAAATCTCTCTTTCGTACAAACTGCTGTACTGGTCAGACAAAAGGTCCACCCGCCCCTAAATTCTGGAGTCTAACGGCAGTCCATGGCCCCTGCTGTGCTCCCAGGGGAAACACTGATCTATCTTCTCCCGCTCTCTGTACTTTCTCAGCTTTCCTCGATTAATACATAGCTTCTTACAATCACAAAAAATGAATATTTTGAGAATGAAATGGAACTGTTATTGATGTTAAATCGTCCTATAAAAGCACTTACAGTAGATTTCACAGACACTGGATTACATGAAAATGCTTTATGCTGTCAAGCACTGTTTTGGGAAATATAAATGCCTTCATTTCTTTGTGTATGTAGAGGACAGACGGCGTGATTAGTCTGACCTGTCTTTAACATTTCCCAGTCCTATCGCAGTTGCTCATTTTCACCTTTAAGACAGTAACAACAAACACCAGCAGCAGGACTGAGGGAAACTAAGCCTCAATTCTGCTTCAAACACAGTTTTGGAAAGTTTGGGCCCAGATATTTCAGTCACTTCTGAGAACAAAGCCTGAGGGAAAAGCATTTTTCAGCCCACATTAGAAAACCCACTATGCACTAGCAAGATTTTCTTAGAAAAACTCTGAAGCGCTCTTGCTCTGAAGGGAGGGACCGGGATTTGGGTGCAGGAGCACAGGAGTGCAGGACCAGCGACACCCAAGCCACGACTGCAAAGGTGGGAAGCCTGGGAGGGGAGATAGGCAGCAACAGGCAGCGAGGAATGCAACAAACGGCAGAACAGGAGCCAGTGGTCAGAGGGGAGAAATGCCGACAGAGAAAGGCACGGCTTACCAGAGCATCTCCCCGTCCCGAGGCCAGGACAGAGCCTAGCTCTCCTGAGGTTCACCATCCCTCTGCTGCAAGGAGCCGGTGACTGATGGCTTCTCCCTCTGCTCTTGCCCAGGTCCCTACGGACAGCAGCAATTACCAATGGCTGGTAACTACGTTATTTAAAGTGCCAGAGATCTGTGCAATAGTTTCGAAGGCCTCAGGTGCAGCGCAGGTGCCAAATAAAAGCCAGAACATTTCTCTGTTGCAAAATCTTTGGGAGCAGAGCTATTCTTTTAACAGCAAACTGGGACGTTATACATGGGAACAAATAAAGACCAGAACTTACAAGACTAGTTTTGGCAATGTCAGCTAAGGCCTGAAAAGAGGCTGTCTCCACAAGCCTAAAGCAGTTCCTTTCATGCTTGCTGGTTCGGATACTGTATTGCAATTACATGAGTACACAGAATTTGTTCCATACAACCCCTTACCACAGCCAGTGCAAAAGAAAGAGAAGCTGTAGAATTACAGCAGACTTAGATACAGTATAAAACAGTTGGTATAATCCCGATCCTGCGGAAAATAATTCTCTTTTGAAGTTGAGGCTGGGGACTGCAGATGGACAAGCTTAGTTTTATGTGCAATGCAGCAGAATTTCACCTAGCAAATCAGCTTTACTGTCCACTTCTTCCCAGACAATACTATATTAGCTGAACTGAACCTTTCACTGGTGGGCTACTGCATATTCCACCATATTTTTCAGATACCTGATCTAAGTTGCTTTGAGCTGCTTGTTTGCTGAGTTACATGAGCAATCATAGAGTGGATCCCTATGCCAGAAGACCCCCAATCCCCAGATTTTTCTCTTTTGCCTTTCTTTGGCTAAATTCCTCTGTACAAGGTCATAATAATGCACATTTTTTTCCCAATGGAGCACCAAAAAAATAACAGTGGGAATGTTTGTGAAAAACGAGGTTACCCTACGACTAAGCCAGGAAAACTTTCCTCTTCAAAGCAGATCTTAAATATCATGCAGTAAATAAGACAGAATACTAAGTATTGAAGGAGAAGAAGCTCTAATATTACTTCAGATAGAATCACCTAGTCTGAATATGGGAGAGGAGAGGCTTTTTCATTCATGTGGCTAAACACTACCATTTAAGCATACTTGCAATAGATATGAGTTAGGGATGCACTGCAGTTTGACTCCTGGTATTGCTTGAGTGTTTGATTTTACAAGCCTCATGACATTCTTTTAATATTTCTCCTGCGTATTTGATATAAATATCATGCCTTTTAAAACAAAAACAAAACCAAAAACCCAAACAAGCAAATTCTTTGCTGTTAGGGATAATAGCCTGTCACTTGTTGAACATCTGGTTTTGAAAAAACACCCAGTAGAGTTTTGAAGCCGTACTCTGAACCAGTCCAATTCCTTTCCTGTTTTAACACTGTAGTAACACATTGCTCTTGCTCTTCCAAGATACTTCCTCAAACTGCCTGCCTGGACCTGACCAGACGTTTATTGCCTGCAGACAGTCTGGGGAAATGAACCCACCTGGGGAGGAAGAACAAGCAACTCCTTCTTTGTACTTCTAGAGCATCTAACACAGCCCTGAGACATGCTGATAAGAAAGTGGCTGGCTCAGAATACAGCTGTATAACATATGCATTTTACTAGGGTTTGATGACTCATGAATTCTACCTAGTAGTTTCAACTGGTTGTTGTACTGGACAGAATAAGGAGACTCCATAATGCGTGATCTGGAGGCGAGAGAATGGCCACTCACTTCTTGCCAGCATCCTCATTTGGGGATTCACCCTGCTCCACACCTGAGCTAACCCACCGTCACAACTTGCTGCAGAGCTGTTTCTTTTATTCCCACTTTTCTGGAAGTGCCCTATGTAAGCATGTATATGTGTGCATGTGATTTACTCTGAGAAGGTGTTAGCAACAAATCAAAGCTCTTGAAAAGTGATTTCCATGCATGCCATGAACTCTCAGCCATGCATCATCTTCTGCTATAGATGAGCCAGACTATGTTCACTCTTAATTTCCCTGTGTGCTACTTTGCTGAGACTAGTCTGATTCTCAGTTGCTCCTCTTCCATCAGGCCACACTGGACCCAAAGTGGGAGCCCACCCTCCCCAGGCACATGTCCTGCTCTGAGCCAGAGACCGGCCCCAGAGCTAGAGCTACCTCCTACCTCCCACTTGCATGGGACAGGCAAGGTAGAGGACAATGCTGGCTCCCCAAGGAGTCAATCAAATCTTTTCTCCTTGTACTTTGAGGGTTCATTTCCATGCACTGTTTGGCTCAGAGAACAGAGTAGTTTCTAGCCTATATGCAAAACCAGTCTACATTGGTGCAAAAAAGCCCTCTCTTGCATGCAGTTTCTTCACTGTCTTAGGGAAACCTAGCAGAAAAAATTGGAACAGAAAGATTTTGCATAAAAAGCTGCCTAAATCTCTACTGTCTACTGAGTGAATCCCTATCTGGGCTGTGAGAGCAGCCTTTCTGACTGCTCGGTGGGGTTGAATGGGTAAATATCCGTAACTGCCAAAAAGGCTTCTTCCATTTATGCGTGGCCGTGAAAGGAACCCCTCTGTTTCAGAGGCCAGGATCCCATCAGACATGAGTTTGGCAATGGTCATCCATGTAATGGAAGTGGCCAGTCCTTCCCTTTCTGGATGGAGGTAGCCAATAACACCAGCTCATAAGTACTTAAGAACTGTGCTGTTCAGCAGCACTGCCCTACTAAAAAACAACAGCAGGGTAAACACAACACTTCGGAGTCCTTTCTTGTCTTGTGGGAAAAAATTTCCAAATACTGACCAATGATGGTTCATGCATTAAGGAATTGCAAGGTTTGAAAAATTGCTTACACTAGGTTGTATACGTTTTGTCTGTGTAAAAAGATGATCTGATTTGGCAAAGGTTTACTAAAGGGTGTTGCTTAAAAATACAAGTGAAAAGAATATTTCTGTTCTTGTTTGTTTCTTTGGATAATTTCCCATCTAATACCTTAAGGGAAATCATCATTTAGAAGAAATACCCATCAGTTGTGAAGAATTCTCAACCTCCTTTTAAGGCAACAAAGACTAAGCATGAACGATGACCTCTACATGTATCAGGCTTATGTGTGGCTTTTTCTGTTTGGATGTTAGTACTCTTTAAGCTATCAAGTCAATGGAAAGTTTTGAAAAAATCTAAGTCATAGATGATAAGCCTAACATAGCTACTTTACAGTCCAGGCCTGCGAGCCAACAGACATGTAACCCTGGAATGGACCTCAAAAGATCATCTAGTCTATCCCCCGACACTGTACACAGAGAAAGGACTACACACCCATCCCCAACAGCCCTAATCTAACCTGTTCTTAAAAAAACCTCCCGTGAAGGTAATTCTTCTCCACAATTATGATATGAGACTGAACATGTTAATCTTTGCAAAATCTTCGCCAGCAGAAATTTAATATTTTCCTGAAGGTCATTAATGACCTCATTGGATAGCAGTTGTGTTTAACACACAACTATCCCCAGACAATTCTCTTTCGATGACTACACTTTGAGATCTGTCAGCTAGCCATATCTTAAATCACTTGTTAAGTGTCTGGCTAGATAAGCCACAGCACTGATTTGTAATCAGGACGCTATGTGGTGGTAATGTATCGCACAAGTCCACTGTATCAACTATCTGCCTTAATCAACCCTTGTCTCTGACATCAGGATGCTCTGATCTCAGGAGCATTTAACAAGTCCTAGTTTTTTTCTGAAACTGTGTTGACTAACTGTAGGTACTGTCCTTTTGTTTTCTCTTACTTAAGCTCCTGAATAGGCAGCTGACCAACAGATACCAAATTAACCGCTTTACAGTTATTTACCGTGCATGGCACAACTCTACTTCTGTGATGAGATTTCAAAAATACAGCAGAAATTACAGGCAGGGATTCAAATCACTGCAGACAGCTGTTTAAGGAGCCTCTATCACAAGGGAACCAGGCTCAGAGCAGTGGAAGGGATGGACCAGATTTATATCCTGCCTCACCTTTCCACCCCAGGCTGTTTTCTCTGGAGCACAAGTGTGTGAATCTGGCTGGCCACGTTGAAACCTGGAGCCACACACTTCTGGCTGGCTGGCCAAGATATACCTGCAGGCTTGGCAACAGCTCTCTGCTGCTAAACAGCATGGAGAGCAGTTGAATTTTCCTTAATGAAATGAAGCGTTAATGGGGTCTTTATCCTCTGCTCAGATGTTGATTTTCACAAAGCTTTATGGAAACATCTCTTGTAAATTGGTAAGAATTAGTCTGTGGGTTTGGAATTATTGGAGTAGAATCTGACCGACTGAGATCCTTTTTGCCTCATTTCTATAGGAAACCAAAATGAAAACTCTTCTGCCTAAATGTTGTTTTGTTTTGTTTGGGTTTTTTTTAATCCCCTTGATTATTGACAAACTGGAAAGCACTTCATCAGTGTCATGAGATCCAGAGACATCCTGCCATTACTTTTAGAATTAGGTAAATACTTACTGAATCCTTTTTTGTATCATTAGCAATTTAACTATCGTGAGTGATTCTGGACAAAAATAATGTCTTGGTACTTCTTCAAAATCACTTTATGCCCAAGCTGCCATTAAGTGTCTTCTGTAGCTTATCTCTTGAGGAGGACTTGGGACAAGTTAATGTGAAGAGGAGGGAAGTACCCAGATCACTCAGATGCAAAAGTTTAAGCTCTGCTCCTCTCCTCAGCATTGCCTGGTGCTCAACTCCCAGCTCTGTGTGCTTGCCACTGACTACCCCTCCACAAAAGCATCAATTTCCCCGTTCACTGTCTGGGCAGCCCAGCACCCAGCCAGTGCCCATGGAGATCTGGGGAGATGTCTTAACAAGGGGCACAGCAGAGCCCCTGTCCTTTGTGAATTCGCTCAGCGGTGCCTTAGAGAATTTGACCCCAAATATGAACAATGACAAGCAATTTGTTGTAACAAAATTCTTTAATGAGTTGTGATGAGGCTTTGGGAGAGCGAGGAATACAAAAGGCACTAGCTGACGGGAAAAAAAAATGTGAAATCCTGGAGATAAATTAAAAAGATTTCCTTTATTGTGCAATAAAATTGGTCTTTTAAAATTTAACTGGCCCTTTCAAAATATTGCTAACTCCCCTCCCACCCTGCTGTGCTGCCACAATTACAGCAGAAAAAAAAATGGGCAGAAAATTATCAGGACTTTGCTGATACTGCTGGTTTTTTAGCGTGCTTTTCTGCCTTAGTTTGCCTAATAGCAGCAGCACCTAAAAATGTTGAAGTACATAACCTCGATGACATTTTTCCTATAGCAAATTAGATGTTAGCAGTAGATGTATAGCAGTTAGATGTCATTCTCCTCATGTGAAATGTACACTGACCTGGGCCTCTCAGATCCCAGTGTGGCAGCACCAAACGACTATTTCTGAAGCAGGTCTGTCTTCCACAAAGAAATCCCTTAAGTAAAACAGATCATTTAATGTATTTTTGGTAGGGAGAAAAGCCATGATATTCTTGACTTTGGGAAAAGGTAAACCTGCATAGACCTGCATCACCCCGATGTGGTGGATCACCGTGCTTGAGAGAGCTCTGAACTAAAGCATACCTCAGCTCTGAAAACCATCTTTTTGAACCTTTTATTTAGAAAGCTCCTTTCATAGTCTGAAAGCCTATGATTCAGGAAGTGAAGCACACAGTACAAGAAGTTTTAAGATGATGGCAGAAACTTGCACTTTGCCAAGTATGTTTCATGTTACCTGTGAATGTCCTGCCCTTTTGAACCGTAAGCCGAAGGCAGGACTTGTACCATGCTTAGCACTTACCTCATTAAAATATCTTTAGAAGTCACATGCTGCAGAGTCATAATTGCCTTTTTTTTTTCCTAAGCAACTCTGCAAAACCCTGTTTTCATGGTGGATAATGTATCTTCTGATTGCACAGAAAGTGCACATTGATATTTTGGGGATGTAAAGTGTGTGTTTTTGAAATGTTCCAGAGATCAGCATAGATGAAAATACAGGAGCATTATTTTCAAACACTGGTCATGAAAGTTAAGCTTCTACGTTAATGTTTAGGTTCCTAGATATGAATTACAGAAAGATCCATTTATAATCCTAATAGTAAGCATCTACTCTGTGTTCTGTGAAATTATTTGTAACTATTATTAAACCTTAAAATCAGCTTATTTTTTAGCAAGCAAAGTGGAAAGTTCTTTACTAGTATTAGCTACCACAGAACCCTTCAGTGAGAAGGGCCAGTGGAACACCGAGGAACTTCTTTGTGCCCTAGCAGAGGGAGAAATTCATGTACAAAATTCAACTCTGCTGATAGAATTAATTACACCTATTTCATCTCCCTAGTAGTTCTGTGAGGTGGGGATGAGAGCTATTAAAACATGCGCCCTGAACCCGTTCTCGAAACCCACTTCAGCAAGCATCACTGCTGTTTCCCACGAAAACCAATTGGTTTGTAGTCAGGTCAACAGACAGTCCTCCTCTCTCCCTGCTTGCTTAGGCTTCGACCCAGCAATCCACAGTCCCTAATGCCTCTTTCAGGCATGTACTCGTTGACTTTGCTTCATCTTCTCCAAAAATAAAAAAATTTAAAATGGAGGGAGTGCAAAGCAAAAAGAGTAATCAGAAGGAATGTGCCGTCTTTGTGGTGGTCTCAGCACTGAATCAAAGGGCAGAGACTCTCCTGTGGCAACGTCCTAGCAAGCACAGTTACAACACAGCTTGTTGTAAAAATGGGAAGAATTTTGCAAACATTAGGCTTATTAGACATCTGCTTTTGTGAAATGAAAATTGGAGCTCAGAGGCCATTCTTTTGCAGAGAGATATCAGAGAACTCAAAGTGTTTTACAAGAGGAGGCAACTTCCATTCTTTCCATCTCCAGATGCAGACACCATGGCTGAAGGCAAAGCTCAGAGCAGGAGTCCACACCAGCTGTCCCACTGAGACACTTGACCCCAGGCCAAGGGAGGAAAAGGCTGTGAGAGATTTGGAGTATGACTGGAGGAAACAGCTTAACACATTCAGAAGAACGAGATCAGAGGCTTATTTAAGATAAATGGCATTTTGAAGCCTTTAAGTCAAAATACAAATTAAGCCAGCTAACAGAGCAGTGTTGGGGCTATGAAGGACTTTGTTTGCTAAAAAGATTGTAACATCAAAACTGAGTGTGGGGAAACAGCAATGACTGATTTCTCCTCCCTGCACTGGCCTGACCCTCAGCACCTTCTCACTCAACCCAGAGACATGAGGGAAGGAGAAAAAAGAAGGGACTCCTGACTTGGGATGCCAAGCCCCATCCCATTTACCCGGAACCCCTATGCATACTTCAGTGCCACCCTTGAAAGACTGAGGGCATAATCTTGCTGTCAGAATGGATCAAGGCAAAACATACTGTGAGTGGTTTGTGTTATGGTACAGCCACAGACCTTGCTTGCTCCTCTAGAGACGTTTCTGGACACACATAATGGCAATAATACCACTAAAAATCTCCATGGACTGTCGAGTCCAAACCAAATCACTTCTAACCCTTCCAGTTTTCAATTATCCTCTTATTGCTAGGCATAAAGCACCCTGAGGTAGGAGGAAAGATAGACGATTTCAATAATACTGTGCCCTGCCAAGGCTGATATATATTCTCATTCACACATCAGCTTGTTTCTGTGTAAACCCATGGGCCTTTTTCCATTATGGGCTTCCTTCCAACATCGGGCTGTTGCGTTAGCTAGCAAGTAGCTGAATTCCTAAAAATATTGACAAGAAACATATCAATGCCCACGTGTCAAGTGATACCGAACAGATCTCGTGCCAGAGCCATAACCTTTTCAAACAGAAAGGACTAGCTGGAAAGCCCTTTGGAGCCAGTCAGGGCTGCTTGCTAGCCAATGCTGGGCTTTGTGGCCAAGGACCTGAACACCTTCAAACCCAAGTACTCTCCCCCCACCAAGCTAATGACTTCAGCAGATACAAAATGGGTCCAGAGGCCATATATTTTCTCTTGGACACACACAAGCAGTCCCTAATGATTTCCATGGCACATTGCTATTTTTACATCCTCTTCATTTTTCAAGTGTAAAGAGAAGTCACCTAAGTAGCCAAGAAAGTGTGATGAAAGGATCAATTTCAGAAGGATTTTTGCAGCATGAGATGTATATGTATGAAGACCTGAAAATATATCCTGCCACCACCCCAGAGAATCATCTGCAAACACCCCTGGACAACAATTTTTCCTAAAATATTTTGCAACTTTCTATAGTACATAATTAAAGGCTGCCTGGCACGAATCTTATTCTGTCCCTTCCTATAGCTGTGAAGGGACTCAGCAGTCTCTATAACCATCCAGAATTTCCACGTCTCACTTTTGGCCTTTGGCCTTTTTAAATCCACCCCAACCCATCCCTGTTCTTCTGGTCCTGGCAGCTGAAGTCCCCCTGGATTTTTTCTGGCCCCTCACTCAATTTCTTGTCCTCCCTTTGTGCATGAGTGCTTCTTTTCACATACCCTGTGGCTACAGTTGCATTCTCCTGTGTCACCCCTCACAAAGTGCCCTCAGGATACAGCTATTATTGTTTTCCATGACTCGTACAAGGAACCTTTCTTTGAGGACAAACCCCATACAGAACCCAGTCAAGACAAACAAGGACATCAACTCCTCCCTGAGCTAGTGCCTTGAAGATAAAGGGAGAGCTTCTGCAAAGAGGTTTCTCTGTATGTCGATTGAAGATTGAAAATATCCGAGAGGGTTTTACAAGATGTGCAGAAATCTGGAACAGCTCAAACTTCAAAAAGGAAATACAGTTAGGATTTTGGATGAGCCGTCTTTCAGTCATTGAGATTGAATGATTTCATGTTTTCATCCATCAGGTGATGAATTTGTCAAACCGAGACAAAAATATATGTATAAGATTCATGGTAGAAAGACAGAATATATTTCAGCTGGGTCTAATGCCAAGTTGAGGATTTATCAACAAGAAGAATATTCATCATGGCTTGGCTTCGCGGACGAAGATTTGGGAAGAAGAAAATTATGTTGTTGTCAAATGGCTAGTCTTATAAACTGATCCGGTTAAACATAAAAGGTTCTTTTTACACCCTTTTTTCCAATGTTAAAATAGCTTCTTACAGTTTTAAATACATTTGTTCCAAAAGTCTCTAAAAGGCTGAGCCTATGGCAGGATCCACAGCATTTTACTGGCAGCAAGAGCGATAACTGCAAAGAGCTGTGTAACCACCTTGTACTTCCTGAGCTCCGGAGCCAAATTATGCCACAAAATTAAGTGAAGTGGCATGTCGCACACTAGAAAATCAAACAATGCTTGGACTGAGACATGCATCGTACTTGGCAGGAAAACTTTAAAGCAACTTCACTAGCAAAGCATCCTGTATTGTTCATAAGTTGTAATTCCTACCATTACCAATTCTGCTATTGCTGCTTCAAAACAAAAATGGCTAAAATGCTTTTCTGAGAGGACACATTTATCATACCTGGGGTTTGGCAAAAGAAAGTATTATCCACTCTTGGATTTATAAATTCTCTGAGATATTTTCAATGTGGAAAAGCAAAATCTTCTTCCAATATAGACATCTACTCTATTTACGTTTCTGTCAGCCCTAGAATTCTGCAAAGCCAAATACAGTTTCCCTGGAGTACAGCCCAGCGAAGAAGTGGTGAATAGTTTATGTTTTATAACAGTGCCTTAAGTCTCTGTTATTAGCTATACATTTGGAATAGGACATTTCCTGAGTCCTCATTTAATGCCATAACATTACAACACTAAATCAAGTTTGAGGTATTTGTTTGCTTGCTTCTTGGGGAATTTTCCTCATTTAAAGGTACATTGCTGTGTTGTACAGAGGCGAAAAGACACAAAGAACAAAAGACTCTTGTTTTAAAGGAGGAAATATGGTATTAGTGGCTACATTACATGTGTAATAAAATAAATGTATATAATGTGTACCACTTCACATATATAATTTTAATTCGTATGAGGGCTTTCTAGTCTCAAAAATAAATAACATAATTCCCTTTAGTTTTCTATTAAAGCATCGACAATAATTAAAAATTGTGAACATCAGTATTACTGTAGACAAACATGCACGGGACAGTTTGAGCAGAAATACTGTGTTTATCAAAGGAAATTATTCCCTTGATAATTTAATTTAAATACAACATTTGGGAAGATTTGGATTTAAGCTCGTCAAAATTTTTTTACTTTGGATGCATTAATATTTTTTTTTCTTCCTTCTTCTGTAGCTTGCATTTTTTTGGAGTGTCAGGGGCTGCAATTTGTTTCACTAAAGCCAAAAATGTGGTTTTGCTTTGTATACTTAGCACTAGTTTCTATGTAAGATACACACTGGACAAATCTCAAGTAAAGGTCTCTTCCAGCAGAAGGTCAGACGTTTGGTGCCTTTTCCATATGTTCTGAACTGCTTTGCTGGCTGGCTGTGTGTTGAAAAGGAGCTTTGAGAAAGAAATCAAGTCCTCCTTGCACATCTGGAAATGTTGATGGTCAGCTAGATTTTAAAGCATTATGGTCATTCTCCACAGCAAAGATTCAACATACCTTCAAGGCAAAAGCAGTGATTTCCAAATGCTCATGACATTCCAGTGGTCATTTGAAATGAAGAGAGAATAGATTTAAAAAAACATGACAAATGACCTTACACCTTTCAGAGTCCCTGTGTGCTCCTGCCAGTGTCTAAACTTTTACACTGCTATTGCAGCAAGACAAAACACTTTTGTTGTTGTTTTTTACAGTGACTTGAAATTGTCATTATGATTTACATCATGAAGCTCGTCCTGAAAAAAATTAAAGAAAAAGGAAGACAGAAAAGCATTCTCAGGCAAGAAGAAAGCTCTGTTTTTCTTTAAGAACCTAAAGACAAATGTGGCTGAGGAGGAACAAACAAATTGTCCTATATGCCCCTAATTAAATAAAAAGATACTATGCTTTTAAAGATGAGAATATCTATGAATAAAACCTCTTTTATTCACAAAGTACCGTGTTTTACGTACAAGGCTCTTAGAAAATCTTCTTTCATTTCAAGAAAGCACTGTATGTTTATTCAGTCTCCTGGAATATATAGAAGGCACATATGGTGAGTGTTTTTGGACCATCAGTCAGATTCTAGTTCATCAGTTAAATCTGCGCAATGTTAACACTGTCCAAAAGAGCAAGGTTCTTTCAATTTTTTAATATAAATGGTAATATTATTTATTTAAATAGTGGCAGATTCTGCACTGAAAACATCTTCATTTTTTCAGTGTGTTTTTCACCTGACTTACCTTCAAGAGGCATAATTTTTCTGAAAAGGATGGGTAGGGCCCTCTAAAAATCAAGCTCTCTACCTCTGAAAGTGTAACATCAGAGATGGACAAAATCATCGCTTTAGTTAACTGTTGGCTGACTCCAGGCTGCAAGACCCTCTCTACTTTCCCAAAGCCTCTGTATTTCTTGCCAGGATCAGTGATTCTCACTTCATTGTGCTTGGCCTTCTTGATGGGCTCTTTTAATTTGCCTTTGACATTGAAGTGCTTTTCCTGAGAAGAGTTTATACTGGTCTGTATCTTATTTGCAGCTAATTTGTTCGTCTGGTTTTCTAATATCAGAAGACCTACAGTCAGTATAGAGCCAGCAGGTTACAGGAGATCCGTGACTATAATTTGCAGTCAGCTGAAGCCACGTAACTGCAACACAACCAGGTAATCTGGGAGCAGGCTGAACGCCGTGCCCTGGGAGCTGTGTGGTGTTTGCTCACGCTGCCTCCAGTTTGGTCCAGTATTATGTTCCCCACAAGATAAACTCTCTTAAAGAAATACTTGCGTTCTTAGATATGGGCAGGTCTTGAAGGCCTGAGATCAAGTAAAGAGTTTGACTTGCAAAAATTTTGATGTATTGGGTTAACTGCTGCTGAACTGCCAAACTGTGGAGAAGGTTATAAAGCTCTTTATAAGGCTCACCTGCCACTGCAAGTTTAACAGGTAGCATTAAACCAGGGAAATGCAGCCTCGGCTACCTGGCTGTAGATGCGAACAACAGAGCAGTAACCTACTGCGTAGGCAATCCCTTTGGCTTCAGCACAGACACATGCAAAGATGGCTTCAAACACATCAGATCTCTATTGACCCCCACTTGTGCCACTCCCAGTGGATGCTAACCCCAGGTACACGTCTTCTAAGGCACAGTGTGTGCTTTGGAGCAGAAAGGTAGTGCCAGCTCTGAACTCAAAACAGTTTCCTTCACCTTCCCAAAGGCCCTGCTTTGAGGGTCAGGCTCTCTTGTCCCTCCCTCCAATTACATTTTTATATGTGAAATTATTGTCTATTTAAAAAAAAAAAAAAATTTACAGAATGTTTAAAAATCTCTAAAGATAACTTTGAAGTTAGGGAATAGAGTTTTCAAATGCTGTGTAAACTGTATTTTAAAATGACCAGTTGTGGTAAATAATTTGGAGCATAGATAAACAAGAAGGGTATTCTTTTCAGCATGGTAGGCCAATTGTGAAACATTCTTCAAAACCTCTTGAGAAAATGCTGAAAGAGACATCGCAGATCTGCAGGGAAGTGTCAAGCTCCATGGGGCAGGCAGAGTGGAAGATGACACCAGCAAGATCCACAAGTCTGAGCCTAGACCCCGAATTGCAAAAGAAACCTCTGGGAAGTCAAGGGAAACACAGTTCACTAAAGTCATCTGAGAGCAAATCTTTCCCAAAGCTAAAACTAGTTACGTAGGGTATTGTTTGGGTGGTGGTGAGACAGCAAGGAGTGCTCCCTGGGCTTCGTTGTCCAGCTTTAGCTGTGGCCTGCGTGACGGTCAGGGCTGGCATGTCCGGTCTAGTAGCACCTACAACAGCAGCAA
This sequence comes from Bucorvus abyssinicus, assembly GCA_009769605.1. NCBI lineage: Eukaryota > Metazoa > Chordata > Aves > Bucerotiformes > Bucorvidae > Bucorvus > Bucorvus abyssinicus. The sequence continues at coordinate 29,776,195 of CM020026.1, forward strand.
TGGTGAAGGAAATGTTCACGGCACCCTGTAGATATTTCCTGAGGCTTGTATTTCAGGTTCTCTCTTCCTTTACAAGCTATGGATTGATTTTAAAGGGCTTTATCATAATAGGCTTATCCCTGGCCATGTTTAATCCATTAATCTTTTCGACATGCATTAGTTCACTAAGAGGCAAGGCCAATTCGGGATGACAGTGAAAAAGAGACCACATTCAGTAGTAATTGTTTCCATGTCAAAGACCGAGCCCTCATCTGCATAAGGCTAAGATGTTCCTTTTAAAGTTTAGCATGACCAGGAAAAACTATTGATATCTCAGGTATTATTTTATCTCACACGTGGCCTTTAGAGCTGAGAAAAATTAAAAAGCAATTAAGGGTCAGCTCTGATTCGCCTCTGGGATTTCCTGAGTCTCCAGCACCTCCAGGCGGATCACCCTCGTCACTGGCCACCCTGGTGCTAAAGCCATCGCTGTTGCCGCACAAGGTGAAGAGTCAGCAGGTAAATTTTTGAGATGTGGATGGGATTTCCAAATATAACTCCAGGAAATTTCCTGTTATCAAGGATCTAACCATTTAACAAAGAACAGATGATTGATATTAATAACACTGAGGTAAAGTTGATGTTCTTGATGATAGTGTTGTGCCTGTGCTGACTCAGGGCTTGCTGACGTGTTATGCTGAGACATTATTCCTTCAGCTGTACTTTACACTTCACCTGTTGCCAGTAAAGCTCAGTTCCCTTGAGTAATATCAGCATTTATGCTCCTAGAATTGATTTTAAGTTAAATCCTGTGTCACAAATAGACAAGAGCAAAAGCATGAGAAGACAGAGGGCAAGACTGTAAATTTGGTATCCTGAATGGGGCTGTTGGGCACTTGTGACCTTTAGACCCATGGCTCCAGAGCAGGGATCGTGTGTAGGACAGCTATGCTTCCTCATCAGGCTGTGACCCCATGCTGTCCAGGCCATGCCTGCTACACCACTGCAAAGTCTGTCCCATGCACACGCTCTCATCAGAGCCACACTCTGGTGCCCGCCTGTCAGCGTGACCACTTGGGTGCAGAGCAAGCTGGGAGCTGGGCAGCGTTTCTCGGTACAGCAGCTTACAGGCTGGGGGTAGGGCCGTGCTTGGCCAACAAGACCAGTGGGTCTGAGTGCCTTCAAACTGAGAAGAGAGCTAGACTCAGGTGTCCTAGCTCAAGAGAGAACAAGAACAGAAAGCGGCAGGCCACTTGCTTCTCCATCTCTTGCCATCCTTTAAAAGAGAGAAGCAGCCTCCACTGCTTTACAAGGGGCTGTCATACCAACTGCTGTTAGATGCACACTGTGACCCTCAGCATGCTAGGTACCACAGGGGACTTCAGCAGACAAGCATCTAATCCTGGATCCAAGTCCAGCCAAAGACCTTAAGCAGTGAGCCAGCACTACTGGGAAAGCACTGGAGCCCCAAGTGCCTGGAAAGCCTGATGAAGGTGGGAAGTCTATGGCATTTGGTTACTTCCAGGTTGGAACAATAGCTGAGCAGTGTCTTTGGGGATTGTCTTTGTGAACCTGGGCTTTCCATACATGTCCCAGATGCTGCTCAATTTGTGAGAGTTCCTTCATTGATCTGATCATAAGTGGCTTGTCCAAGACAGAACAAGCCACTGATGCCTTATCTGTTCACATGGTGTCCAGCACAGTCCTTGGTCCTGTCTCTCTGGGCTGAGTAACACAACTTTCTATGGCTAAGCATTGCAAGAGGCACACAACCCACCCACAAAGGCATCATGCCACAACCCACAATACCACACTGAGGAGCTGAAAGCTAACTTACACCTCTCAATCCTGCCCTAGAACAGGCAACAATGTCCCAGCAAGCCAATGGGGTAAAACATTACCGCCTCATACCAGAGCCCCATTCCTGTATCCTGACTACGGTATAGCCCATCCTTGCAGAAAACCACTTCTGCAGTCTGGTGCATAAAAAAAGACACTAGTTTAGCTAACATTGTTGTGCTTCTACTTCGGCAGGAGGAGAAACAGCTCCAAACCAGCTCCACTGCTAAAAACTCCAGTGTCAACACTGCTTCCTTCTGTGAGCAGGGAACAAGACTGGATGCCTTGCACACAGTTCTTGTCAAACTTCATGCACAACAACACAGTACGCTGTTATTCTTGTTTCTCGCAGTGCAAGGAGGTTCCCATTTGCTTTGTTATCAGATGTTATTTCTTGGTTTTGATACTGTTCCCAGTTAAGTCAATGGGAGTTTTGTCTTTAAATGTGATGGAGCAGCATTATACCCATTCCACTTGTGTGCTCTTCAGGAGAAGCCTCTTATGACTCTTAGGGGATATTGTGCCTGGAGTATTGTGGCTGCTCTGCTTTTCAGTTTGTCAGTGTTATATAGCCATTTAGGTTTTAGTTTAGCTATGTTTCACACACCTCATCCAAACCCACAGGCATTTGATAACTGAAACGCCTACAGAATTAAGAAGTTGCAATACCTTCTTGCAAAAGTGAATCAGTGCATTTGTCAAAGCTTGACTATTAAGCATTAACTTTGCAGCTGGATGCAAAAACTTTTAAAGAACCTATTAACAGATTCATCTGGGAGTAGATTTTCAAAAGCCGTTAATGAAATTCTTCATAGACAGAGCACTAAAAAAAATGATAAGCCATTCCTGGGGCTAGTTATGAAAACATTTACCCTTAAGCAAGGAAATACTAGTTATCCAGCCAGCTTTGAAAATAGATTGACTGTTGCTGCTTTTAAAAACAGCTCCAGAAAGACTGTGAAAACATCTGTTGGTGTTAAACTGAAAAAATCTGGCAACTGAAGATCTGTTACATGCGATGTAAGGACTATCAGACCCTGCAATATATCCCACAGTAAGAACTCTGCGGTGCAAAGCGGGTTATGTCAGACTCAAGAAGCAATATGAGACTCTGGATACAGCAGACAGAACAGAATTTCGACATGCTGTTAGTGGGGAGTACAGGCAAAGCGACTTGCTCAAGCTGCGACTTCTGCTGCAGAAATTAGCTTTAGAAACAAGCTGTGCCCCATCCCATTAACCTATGATGATGGGTAAAAAGCCAGACAGTCCCCTCTTCCTGCTTTGCACTGACTGCTAGGTAAAGGCTGTGCACCTCCTTCTGTAGGCAGGGTGGATGGGGAACTGGCTCCAGGGCAGCAAGCAGGACCAGCAAACTGGTAGGTCCTGTGTGTCATGCAGAGAGCTGGCAGTGTTGCCTTTCCCTCAAGGAGGGGATCAGGGAAGCATATACAATTCAGCTGGTAATGATTTATTGAGTTGTAACTGAAACAGAGCTTGTAGCAAAGCTGTATTTTAACCCGTGACTTGCTGATCACCTAAAACATGCCAGTACATCACCTGCTTCTTCCTGGGGGGAGCCCTGTGCTCTCTGGGTGAGGGGAGGACAGTTTCTGCAGGCAGGAAGGGCTGAAGATGAACTCCTTAGCTTCATCTGACCATCGGCAGCCCAGAGCAGCACTAAATGTTCTGCCCCTGCACTCAAAGGACAGAGCTCCCCTGCTGCTAGCTGGGCTGCTGGTGCCTGAGTGCATCCTAACCCTTGCTGGATGCTCACCCTGCCTCGACTGAAGCATCATAGGACACGGTCACTGTGCAGCTCAGGTTGCAGATGTCCCCTCCAGCGGGTAGGTAGCAGAGGAGCAGAAGGCAATCCCTGGCTGGCATGGAGGGAACCAAGAGATGCATGTGGCCAGGGATGAGCCTCAGGGAGCAACAGCAAGACAAAGCAGTGGGAGAGGACCAGACTGCAGGTCTGGGTGTTTCCCAAGAGAGATGCCAGAATATCCACGTTTCCCTTGCTGGTTTCTGTGCTGCAGCCGCTCATCACCAACAACAAACCCTGCAGCAGTTAATAATTTAGGCTTTTGAATTCCCATATGGAGATGGGAGAGAAGAAAGGGAGTGGAGGCTTCTGAGTGTAGCCCAACTTTGTTCCGAGTTTACTGAAGCATATTTTGGGACTAGCAGGCTGCAAGGGGGACAGAGCCTTGACCACAAAATGGCTAAAAGCCCTTTAACAGATTTTACAAAGGGAGTGGTCTGGGAAAGTTTTAGAAAATGAGAAAATGATGCAACTTTCTCTGGGAGCTGGAAAATACCAGAACATACGTATAGTGTATACTGAGTATAATGATTGTTGGTTGTGACTCATCGGCCACATAAACTTCTGTAACCTTGAATCTTCTATGAAACTGGGGGAAGAGAAACAAGGAAAGTCATCAACAAAGACTTATTTTCTGTGTGGTTTTTTTCCTCCCATCTTTTCCAATCTTCCTGTTTTGGGTTCTGTACATAGAATTGTACTAATCAAATGGAAATACTTGCCATGAAAATACTACAGCTTTTAGTGTAAAGCTAGAAAGCAGCTTTGCATCTTCTTGCAGAATTTGGGGGGGTTGTGTGTTTGTGTGAAATATTTGCATCAAAAGGTTTTTGGTTTGGTTTGGTTTGGTTTGGTTTGGTTTGGTTTGGTTTGGTTTTTTGCACTGATCTGTGTACATGCTCCTTAGCAGTATTCCAGTGAAAGTGCTAGAGTACTGCTCTCTTTACCTGCTTAACCAGCTCTGGGCATCTAAGGTTTTACACTCATCTATCATCTTCACCACACAAGTTTTTGACTAATTAAGGGGCACCCAACCAAGAAAGAAAAATCTATTTGCCAACAGCAAAAAGGTCAAAGGATGAGAATGAAATATTTGTAAACGGTTCAGGGCTGAGAATTATTCCTTTAAAAAACTTAGAAGAAATGTCAAATATTGAATATGTGAAGTGTTTGCAATTTGCACTTTTGGGAAGTAAAATCAACTACTCTGCTAATTACAATTGTTTGCCTAATGGTAGTTAGAATCTTCATATGTGACCTAGAGGCTACCTACTGCAATGTCTAAAGAACTTTTAGAGGATTAAAGTTAGGACAGGGAAGTTAGGCAGCTTCATTTAGCTCTGTTTTCATTGTGTGGAAAAGTTGATTTGCTTCTGTATTTTTTTCTTGATTGCTTTATTTGGATGGTTTGCTCCTACTGCATCCTGGGTCTTTTTGCTTCCCATAAGTAACACCTGCTATCAAGAAGTCTCTGGGTCGCGTTGCATGTACATGCTACAGTCTTGTGTTTAAGGATTTGTTAGCTCTAATGGAAATAATTTGTTTTAAGTGGTCCTCACTTAAAACACTAATTTCCATACACTAATTTCCATACACTAATTTCCATACATTAATTTCCATACACTGCTCTACAAGAAGCCAGGAAGGGAGTGGGCCCCAGCAAAACATGCTCCGGGAAGCCAGCTCTGCCAAGCAAGCCTGCTAACAGCGTTTTGAGCAAAACAGATCCTTGTAAAGACCAAGAGTTTGATTCACAGGCATATACCCTATGCATATTCCTGCAAGTCATAGATTGCTATCTATAGATCTTAACCCAGTTAGAAGAGCAGTCTGCCAGGCTATCATATGCAGAAGAGCTATCTCAAGGGGCTGTGCTGTTTAGGCACCAGGAAATAGCGAGGCGTCTGCACCAAGCCAAGTGGGTTGGAACACACCAATAGCACAAGTGCCAGAGCTCTTAACAGGGAAATTCTGGGGAAGCTGACGCTTTCCAACATAGTTTTCTCTGCACTGCCACCCCCCACCCCCAGCATTATTTTCAATCTTATTTGGCTTGGATTCAGTAACTGGTTTTCATCCAGTTATTATTTCAACTGGGCCCAGGAGAACTTCTCAGGCATCTTAGTCATTTTAAAGTAAGTCTCCTGTGAATGCAGCGCAGGCACAATACTGCCTAACAACCCCAGCTCAAATGCTCTCCTGCAACAGACCTGCGCCACGGGAGCTGGATTGGTCAGGGGAGGAGGTGGCTGCCTGTGCAAACATGCTGGGTGTCAGCAAGCCCATTCCCATCAGTGGGTTGAGGAAAAGGGCTGACACTGCCTCAACATTATCTCACTGATCAACCAGCCCCTGAGAGCAGCGGGCTGCGTGGGATTTACCAGCACACAGAGCTGAGGAAAATCAGACCGTACTTAGCCTACTCAGCAAGAATACGAGGGAAGTTTTCAGGAGCGGAAGCCTTTTCTAAAATAGTATTAAAGTATTAAATGTTAAAAACTGGAAATGTCTATACATGACAGTGCTGGAAACTAGGCAGTAATCACTAAAAATATCTGTCTAAACTCAACTTCACCCAGGACATGATAAATCCATCCTGGTTTGTGATTTGTGCAAAACTGAAGCACTCACCCCTCACACTGTCCTGTGGATTTGAGGTAGGCATCTGTATGTTCTCACCATGTAACCTGTCACTAGTGCCCTCTTGCTGCCCTTCCCCCTGCCAAAAAAGAGGAGCCATCATCTCTCTGTGGTCACACCATCTCATCAGTAAGGCCAGTGAAGTAGAAGTGACCTTGTTATTTTCTTCTGTTGTTGCCATTGTAGAAAATATTAGTACCAGAATTGTGGCCACACTGAACTGCTCCTCATTTCTGATCTTTCTTCTCTGAGCAGATAAGAATGACCTAGGGCCTCTTAGTGTGTTTTACATCAAAGACTGATGAAGAGTCCTGACAGCCTTGATGTCAGAGCTGTAAATAAACCATTAATCACACTGCCATTCCAGGGAACAGCCTTCTCCCAGAGGGCATGAACCTTCTTCGGGTCACTAATATAAACCACATCTCCTCTAATCCGGTGGGGTGGTAGTAATGTTAGGGCTTTCAAGGTGGGCTGACTCTGTGTTGGTGGGACACTCCATTACTCTCATTTTAACGCATAGGTTATTGTTATGGTTCCAGTGAATTATAAAGGGTCAATTAATGGAGAAGCAGTTACAGTGAAATAAATAAAGTGCATTACAGTTGGAGTTACAGAGAAAAGTGGAAAGAATAGAAAGCTTGATGTCCTGTTAAAACTTCTTTGGAGTTGAGGACTGCATAAAAACTTAATACAGAGGTGTAAGAGAAACAATAGGGTCAGGGATCAGTCAAGCAACTGGAACAACGTGGTTCTAGTAGACACTGGAGAGCCTAATGCCATCAATACCAAAAACATGTCTAGTATTAGAGAAGAATCTGATTTTAAAATCAGTGCCATTCCACTGCCTTGTCAGTAGTATTCTGTATCATGATACACTGTGGAAGCCTATAACTGACTCTTCAGTAAGATTGTCAGTGGAAACAACACATTACGTATATACACACACACACAAGAATTATATGTACATAACATGTATGTTATAGATATTGTATATACATTATACTTATTTTGTATTTATACATACATACATATATACTAAAATAACATATTAGGGTGATTTGGAAATACAGCTAAAACCAAACTCAGTTCGATCTACACTCTGTAGCTGGACTGTTCAGCCATCACGGGTGAACTGCAAGCAGAAATCTGGTCTTCTGACAGAGCAGCTTTTGCAAGGGGAATTGCCTCATTCAGCACGGCCGTCTGCATCTCCCAGTGAAAAAAACAGCATAGAAATGATGATACAAGGGAGATTGTTGCTGCATCCCTGCATTAGAGACTCCTGAGGGCTGTTTGTAATTCCCAGAAGTTATTCAAAGTAGCCCTAAATCAGGGAGCTCAGGGCTACTCTAAACTATGTTAATATGATTTTTTGTAAAATTGTAAAATTTTACTAAAAATATAAATTGTAAAAAAAAAGTAGTCCCGACCGAGGGCATGTGAGCCAGCTGGCACTGGACATTTTCACAGACTCCCTCCAACACACCTCAGCCTGGCACAGAGACTGCTAACACAGCTCTCTGCTACCAGAGGAAACCCCCACGCTTTCCCTCTGGAGTCTGAGCCTAGGGTTAAAGGCTGCGTAGTGTGATTTACGTATCCAGTCCAGACAGCACGGTTTTGAAGCCACGCTCAGAAAACCTCTGCAGAGCAGAGAGGGCAGTGGGTGGCTGCAGGCTGCTTGGGCACATCACAGCCCTCCTCTGGACAGGGCATCGGAGGAATGGCCAGGAAGGTGTTCACACCATCCCCCTGGCCTCCCCCAGCTTCACCAGCCCTGTTGGATTTAGGACTCCCAAGTGAAATGCAGTATCTCACAACTTGACTTCTCTAATTACTTTAAAGCCCGACACTCACTAACCTGGGAGGGTGCTGAACTGGATCTGCACAACCTGGGCTACTGTCCAAGGGCAGATTTCTTACCAAGGAAACCACTCTATTGGTCCGCTCTGCTTTGCATACCAGGTACCACAAAAGCCTAAGCTCTCATCAGCTCCACAAATACAGCTAATAAACTATTCACACCTCAGGCAACTAAATCACAGCTCTGCTGTGTTCCATCCACACAGTCAGTTCCAGGACTAAGGCTCTGAACTTCCCCTGCTAAAGCTTTGTGTGACCCTCACTTGTCATAACAAAACAAACCAGTGTGGGGGGTGTGCATGTTTGCATAAGGTTGACTGTAAAAGCCTGACTCCCTTGCCTGATGTCTTAACCAGGACCAGAAGAGGAGATTGCCGACTTGGAATGGAGTTTCTTAAGAGAGAAATGAACTAAAGAAATATTTTTCTATGCTGAACCACAGATCACTTGTGGAGTCCAAAACGCTGATATTTAAAAATGCCTTTGGCAAACAAAGGGTCATGAGTTTCCATGCTGTCCAAAAAATCGCTCTCACTATAACCATACATAGGTCAGGATTCAGCATTGTCCAACAGCGAGATTCATGAGCTGGGCCTCCCACGAGCATCTCTGGGGGGCGGAGCAGAAGGTAAGCTGCCTTCCACTTCTGTCAGCAGAAGTTCAGCTGCATTTTTCTAACGCAGAATGACATGGTCTGCATACTTAGGTTTTCAATACAACTTTCATTTCAATTTTAAATTTTAATTTTTTTAAAAATAGCTACTTCAAGGCTTTTCCACACACCTCCAGCATAATCTTCTGAACTTGAACTCAATTTACAGGCCTGAACCCCACTTCAAAAATAATTATTTTTTAACACTAGTATTTATTATTTTGGTCCTTTTAAAGTAACAAGAGTAAGATAAAGGTATAAAATACTGGATTTTGCCTGTCTGTAGTTTCTTAAGAAATATTTGTGTAGTCCGTTAAATAAAGAAAGAAAATATCTATTTAAAGTGTGTTGCTTCTAATCAAGGAGACTTAAGAACTGGATTTACTCTAAATAAAAATACCTGATTGAGGTTCCCAATAAATAGAATTAAAGCTATTCTGACAGCCTGGGACAATAAAAGAGTATTAGCTCGGTTATCACTGATATTAGACAGAAATAAAGCTTCAAAAAGTACCTGCAAGATGGACAGAAGAAGATACTCATGAACTCTCGAGTATCAGAGATGGGCACACCTTAGTACTACTTCTGACCCAGACTGAGGCTTATGTGGACATTTCCAGAGTTGCCAATGAACACTGCTGGCAAAAATGAACCCAGGAATTACACATATGGACCATACACAAATGTCCTTAACCACTGCCTGATCTCACCACGTCTGTCTGTACAAGCTTGCCATGCCGTGTTTCCACGTACAGTGCCTTGCTAATGTTTCACAGGTCATGCCACCACTCCTAACATACCCACTGCCCTACATCCTGTCACAGCCTTCCAGAAAGGCATTGGTGTGGATCTGCAGGTAGGGGAAGCTGAGGGGCTTCAGGTGGGTTTGCTGCTCCTCAGCTATCCTGCCCATCCCTTCTTATTGATGGGCCTGGATATGCTTGCCCACTTCCTTTTACCTCTTCTCTCCCCTGAAAAAAATGCAACAGCTCAGCATAGGAAAAACAGGCAGCAGGACCTACTGGTGATCTTAGGATGCTATCAGCAGTCTGACGCTCTCTACACCCTGGCTGATCTTGCTTGGTGCCGAAATTGGTCCCAACACACTTGGCTTTCCTCTCCGAGTTATCTAGTCACGTCTACAGCCCTGAAGTAGCTTAAAATTTCAGAGGCTGTTTCAGATGATGCAGCCATTTGTGGTCACCAGGAAGGCTCCACAGTTCCCTTCCAGTCCAGGAAAGAGCAAATGCTTGTAAACAAATGAATATTGTTTAACATTAACCTCAACTGCCTTATCTGATGTGTATTTTACAGTATATCAGAAAAGATCTTTCTTCTAAACAAGAGGAAAACTAAGTAAAACCAATTAATTACACTACTCTTAAAACACAACAGGAGACTGTCTTGTGGTGGCTGCAGGGTACTCAGCACTAAATACTAACACTACTTTATGAAGAGGACATGGTACATGACATGGGAGTAAACGTTTCTCAGAATTACAATCTGATGCCAACATACATTCTACAAAATTCTTCCCTTAAAACATATGGTAAAGAATATGTGTAAGAGTCTGTAAAACTCCAGAGATGCAAGAGCAGCCCTTATTTACACACGGGTTTTTTACGATGCTTGCAAGTGTAACAGACCTTTAGCTTTGCTTATGAGCAGAACTGTGCCCAGGAATTTGAAACTGTTTTAGAATTATTGAAAATGCCTATAAGGAAAATGTGGTCCTATTTTTCTGTTTTTGTACCATGGTGTGTTATCAGGAACAGTGATCATTCCCCTAAAACAGAACCTCTGCTAGTTGAAACACACAGCACCTCCTTACAACCCTCCCTTCTTTTTCTCATGCAACCTACATTGGGTATTCAAGAATGAATATGTTTAAAATTAATCAAGCCACTTTTTGCATCTGGTTATGTAAGTGCTGCTGGCCATTGCATTGCTGTAACACATCGTCACGGAACTGGCCAGTGGGAACAAGAGTTCTGCAGGCTGACAAGACAAGCAGCTTTTATTAAATGCAAACTGTCAACTTTTGTACTTTAGATAAATGCCTTGATTTAGTGGGGTCAGAGACAGGCAGAAGCTGTCAGCAGACAGATTGGAAGGTCTCTGGGACTTTTCAAGAGATTTATAAGTTGACTTTTGTTTAACTGTTTGGTTTTTAAGCATTTTGGTTTCTTTGAGATACTCAAACCCAAGTTGACATACCTTCCAATTTTGTTTTGTGCTGACTGTGCAAGTTTACTAAAAACACTGCAAATTTTCACTGTTCTCAGTGATTTAGCAGGAAACCTCAATAATCTTATAGGTAAAATGACCTAGAAATAGCCTTTGATCTGCAGTCTCTGTATTCATCATAGAAACAGAGAAACGCAATCAGCACCAAATGCTGCAAGAAAGACATGGGGGTTTTGAGTCACCAGGCTGCAGTTCATTTTGTGTGCAATTAAATTATCATTGCTCTTCCGCATCAATAGAGCAGTCAGATCAAACTTCTCCTGACCTGCGGGTAGAGGAAGAGGCTGCTGTTCTCTGTTCGAACACATTTATTCTCAGTTGTCCCCTGGCAGCCCTAGAACTGGTTCTAACCCCAAGGAGAGCAGGCTTTTGCCTATGGCAAGAAAGCATTCCTGGTTTTCTCACTTATACCAGATGTGGTCAACTGACAGATGCTGAGGGCAAGGAAGGGTGCATGGGGTGGCAGCTGCTTTTGGGAGAGGATGGACTAGCTTGTGGCAGAAACGTCTCTGACCACACTCAATTTTGCTTGTCCTTTCTCTAGTGGTATCTCCTGTGCAAGGAGGTAGGTGCCAGGATTCATCCTGGGGCAGGGAAAATCATCTCCCCTTGTATTGCTCAGAAGCCTTAGCAGGGTGCCAGAACACTGGTGACCAAAGATTCCAAGCTCTGGCCCTTCATGCGTTTCATGGAGGGCCTGCTGGTAAGTAGGGAGCCCTGTTCCCAAGGACACCGTCAGCATTTCTGCTCTGGACTCTGTGCGTGTCCCCATCACTGTTGTTAGACCACTTGTGATGGAAGAGCCTGGGCTGAATTTTCTTCTGAAAGTTCACTTTTAAAAACAGAAACATGGCAAGTAGTTCTTTGTTTTGACTTATTATGGAAAAACACTTGTGAACAGAAAGTAGTGGGACCCAACTGCTAGAATATCCTGTCCAGTGCCATATCCTATCCTTTGCTGTTACAAATAATTTGAAAGAATATTTTCAAATTTTCCATGGTTGCTAGCCAGTTTAAAAAGGAGATTGGTAGCGGTGTTATAATAGCCGCTTACTTTTATTTGTGATAGTTGCTTTTTTGTACGTGTTTTCCTGATGTTTTGGCAGAAGAGGTTATTACCTTGACCTTCACATGGTTTGGAAAAAAGGTTTGCATTTTAGATTTTAATTTTGTTCTGCTGTGTTAAAAACAAAAATGAGACTATCAGCTCCCTGGAGGATGTCTGAGGTACGAGCTGTGAGCCAGATGCAGGCCATAAAACTCTGCTGTTGATACTCCTTGCAGGCAGCTGCAGTCACCTATCAATGCCGACCAGATCCAGCATGCATTGAAGGCAAGCCCCTGGGATCAAGGAAGAATATTAAATACTCTGACCCAGGATCTCCTTGGGACATGCTGCTACCTTAAAAGCATAGATTCTGTCATTAATTTGATGTTATACAAAGTAACTTTTCCCTCCAGGACTCCTGGGCTTACATACAAGAGATACTGTAGTCTTCCACACATAAAATAATTATGAGAAAGAGATGTGTTTCTTCAAATAAATGCTGCATAGAGATACTCATGGATATGTAGACTTACTACTATTGTTGCATTTCATCTTGAACAGACTGAAATTGTGGTTTGTAACTGCATTAATCTCATGATCCATGAAAGAGAGAAACCTCTTGCAATATTGCTGGAAAATATCCAGCCACCCAAGAACATCCAAATCACAGACAAATCCAGGAAGGTCCTCATTGCAAAGTTATCACTGTTGGTTAAACAATGGTTGGTTAAACTCTGTATCAGGCACAAAGTTCTTGTCCCAAAATGCCAGTCTAAAAAATGCACCCCAAAAGCTCACCCATGTCATTAACACATACTAAAAGAATTATAATCTGGGTACACTTACTTCTTCAATCAGTTTGATAGCAACCTCCCTATGGATTATAGACAGCAAAGCCCAGAGATCTCAAGATGCAGAAATTCATCACCACCCAACCATAGGTGGGTTACATGTCTTACAACTATTCAGGAACGGAAAAGCAGCATGACAGGGCTGTGCTGAACCTTCTTTTGTGTGAGGGTGGGTTTTTAAGAAAACAAGAACAAAAGGTAGCAGGAGATGTAAAGCACAGAGAAAGAGACTGAAGTTACTCTGAGCCAAAAAAAGCATTGGTAGGACAGTCCTCAGTTTTTGCATCAGGTATTTGGTCAACAAAGTTCGGGCTGTTTTATCTCAGGAGTGCCTGTGGGACTTCTGTACGCACTTTGGAAATAAAAAGTACTGTGGTGAGGACATCCATCTCCATCATCACCACTGTACAACTGACCCAGCCTGCAATACCCTGCATTTTTGTTTACCGATTTAGGTTGAAAGTAATTCCATCATGTCAAGATGCAAATAATTTATGATGGGTTCGGTCTTGTCATAGTTCCAGAAGCCTGCAATAACCACTAGATACACTAAAAGTTTATTTTGTCATTCAGGGTACTTTTGTGCAAGTTACAGACGTGTAACATGAGTGTTACAAGGAGTCATGCATTTTAAATTGAAGCCATCTCAGCTCATAGTTGTTTTCAAAGATTAGTGGCATAAAATAACATCTTAAGATAGTCCATAGGCCATTTCAAAGCACTGTGCTACATAGAAACACAAGAGAGTGGGATCTGGGGCTTCTAGTTCATTTAGGTGCTTTTCTTGAAAGTCTTGCCAATTATTACTCTGGAGGAAAAACATTTCTGTGTTCACTTAAATGTTAAGAAAGGTTCAGTGCTGAGAACTGTTTAATTGCATTAGACAGATGATACCAAATACGTACATAAATCGTAAACAAAGACTTCAATGCAAAAATTAACCGATTTTGTTTAGATGGATGTAACTAGGCTTGTGCTTACTACAAAAAACAGTAATTTTTTTTCTTAAAGTATTTTATTTGCTTGTATTGGCACAATGTATTCAGCACAGGATCTATCAGTATGTCCAAGACATCCTTTAACTTCATCTCAGATGTTTAGTGTTCCCTACCCTATATTGAGTGAAAAATGGACACCAAAGCCACAGAGTGACCTGAACTGACCTAATGTTTGACTGCCTCCATCCCAGTTCATGGGTGAGAGCTGGCGTTGACTTCCACGGTCTTCTGTACAGCTTGTAATTGATTTCCGTTTGACCTGCGGTGTTTAATTTTGTTCACCACAGAGATTCTAGATCATCTTTGTTGTCAGTAAGTGGGTGAGGTCAGTGCACCATATGCAGGCCTGGGCACACAGGAGGTCACATGCAACTGTCAACTACAGAGGGACCACCAAGGACCATTTTGGGTACAGAAACAAACCTTTCAACCTTGAACACTAGGCAGCAACATAAAATTCAAAAGGCTCATTTTCATTTCTCAGCTTCATTTTAAAACACATTTAGTGCCAAATTGTAAAGAAAATTTCCTAATATAAACTAACAAATTTGTCTTCACTTTTTAATTTGACAAGCATTTTTGAACTTGCTGACACTTTCATTTTCAGAAAATAATCTGGCAAGACTTTATGCTGGTGATGTCTCTGTTCTGGTGTCCATATGTGTCCTTACATAATGGCACAAATATAGTAACAACAACAGATATAGTCACGCCATTAATATATATCCTAGGAATAATAGATGTCTAAGCAAGTATAACAGTGCATTTCCAGGAGCCTGTTCTCTCACCTGCATTATACTCCCTGGTGTATACAAGGTAAATAATATCAAGATGAAATTATCTCAGTCCATCAGGCAAAGGAATGCTCATCTCTCCCAAAGATACGATAGTGTTAGTAATCCGAAACAAAACCTCTATACTCCAATTCAGAAGTCACTTTTTTCTTTTTTTTTTTTCCCCCTAAAAGCAAACATGGCCACCTCTCATTTTGCTTAATCCTGTTAATAGAAGAAAATCTTCTGTTTCCAAACAAGTATTTCAAAGCAAGTCACATCCTGCGGGAAGGTGAAGTTACTGGACAGCGTGGAGCATCACTGTTATTTACATGAAGGTGCTTCCTGTTAGCATGGTATCCTCCATTTCTTGGCTTCGTATGTTGTTTGGTGCATGTGGCTAATCACTCTATAAACAGGAAGGACACTTGAAAGATCATCTAAATAAACCCTGGTGTGTATAATTCCCTGGTAGGTTAATGAGGAAGAACTGCTCAAAAGAAGAAAATTATTTTATGCAAGACAATGGTTCTTATGAAAGTAAAAATCTCTTTGTATATGGGACCTCCGTAGTGACTAAAACCACTCTAGTAGTAAAACTATGAATGAAAGGAAAACCTAGACTTGGCTGTTTTGTATGTCTTCTCACAAGCAAAAGCACACACGTATTGAATCCCCACGTGGCCTCAGGTGAAGGCAGAGGAGCTGCCAAGAAGGGATTATTTTGCAGTAGGTTTGCAGTTAAGTGCCATGCCACCCTTGCTCTCTTTTCAGAGGGCTTTCTGCCTCCTTCTGTTGACTTTACACCTTCACAAGATGCCCAAAGCAGGCAGGGTGGTCAGGCAACAGGCATGTCAAAAGCAAATGCTGAAGAGTATCTAACTTAAGAGGGACAGTAAAGCTGCTGAAAATTTTGAATCATTGTCAAACTTTTGTCCTTGTTCCAGAAACTCTTGTTCTTGGTATTCTACTGTTCTATCGTTCTTCTACTTTCTAAGACAGAAATCATTCAAATAAGCACTTTTATTTTACTTTAGTTCTCAGATAGGGCTTTATTTCATCCAGATGTTACTGCTCATACCCCTGTCTTCATTTAGAGCAACACTTCGTAGAATACCTAATCTTTAAGTCACTTTTACTTTAATTCACTACTATATATTTTAAATGACTGTGTTTGACATAAACCACTGGATAGTTTCACAACTGTGTCATCTCCACGGTTGGCAAACTGTTCACTTATTTATTCCATCCTTTTTTAATGGAATTGCTGGGACCACTTAAAATCCATTAGCATACTACAAGTTTTAAGCACAAATCATACTTGTGTGAATTAGTGCAGTTAGGAAGACTAAATAACTTCTACTTCATAAAAAATCAAGTCAAGTGTACATGCATAACTATACTCTTACAAAAGGTTAAAGATTTTCCACAAATACTGGGAGTTACATCCATGGTTTGCAATATTTATCCACTATATTAGTCTCGGGTTTTTTTAGTTTTTATTTTCTAACACATTCTAGAGACTTTGTTGTCACTAACTGTCAGCCACAAATGCATCTGTACACACTATATTAAGCAATTATAATGCTTTTTACTTGTATACATGCATATATATTATTCCTATCTGTGCCATGTAACACAATATTCCTCAGGGACTAGATCTTCGCTTGCTTATGCCCCTTACTTATTTCCATGCCAATGTACCAGACAAGCACAGTTTCTTGGCTTTAGCCAACTGAATTAAAACTAAATAACATCACCTCACAGACACTGTTGAAAGTTCAGCTGTTCAAACTGAAATTGGCTTGAAATAAAGTTTTTGGCTAGTGTCTTCAAATGCATTTTTTGAGAAGTTAAATGGTTTAAGCGTGTAGTTTCTTGAATTAGACAAAACCAACAAATTAAAATAATAAGGAAAGTTTGGACTAAAATGCTTTGGAAGCTGATTTTAAATTTATACAAATTGTAATATAAGCATGAAAACCAGTCATAATTCTCAAAAATAACACAAGCACTTAAAAGAGGAACTAAATAGTTGGAAACCCTACTTGTACACGGAAGCCACAGCAGGGTCTGTACCCATGTTAAGTAAGGGGGAACACCTCAGTACGGTATTAAATGAACTGACCCACCACCCTTTGGGAAAACTGCAGCAGTCTCCTAAAGCTTCTACAGCTCCGTCCAAAATCTGGCCCTGATTACATTAGAAGAATTGTCCTGGACTTTCTCCCAAGTAGCCAAAACACAAATTTATTGTGGCATGTTCAGTTTTCTCAGTCTTATTGCTGGTCTTTTGGGGGGTGAAGGAAACAGCAATGTGATCTGCCTTAACCATATACCTCTCCTGCATCTCTTGAGACTTTCCATCCCATCCTAACAGCCTTAACACATCAGCACATCTTCCCACTCACCATTTTTTTCCCAAAGATAACAACCAATACTGAAACTGAACATGACAGCTGTACCTACCTCAAACATATGCTTTTTCTTGCATGTTCCATTTCTTCCTTCTTCCTCCCCGACCCACAGCCTGCACAGCATTTTCCTTTTGATCCATGTATTGTCTTCTCTCGTTTTCCCTCCATTTTCCCCCTTCTCTTATGCCTCTTTCCCAAGAGAAAATTACTTGCTGGGAAGCTGAATGCCTTTGGACTTGTGCTGAAAAGAAGTTAGTCACTGCAGGTGTCCAAACCTAGCAGAGTCTGATACTTCCTTAAAAACCAGGGTGGGGAAACCCTGGTTTTTAACCTTTACTGCTATGGCAATGGACGCATGCAATTGGTAGCTGTTTGCAACACAAAAAGGATCCAGGCTGCTCCCAGCATCTCTTGCTGCTCTTTGCTTTGTGCTAAGGAGCATTAGTGCCCCAGACTACTTGAAGGAGCTTGAGCTGCAGCACAAGGGGAGAATAACATCACACTTTTCTCCCTCCAGGAGAAGCACAAGTTCCTTCGCGAAGCTTACTCCTGGCTCCTCTCAGCCATAGCTGCAGAGCTGTGTCATGAAACTCTCACACCCCAAGCCATACAAAGTCCACACAGACCTTACCCTGTTTCAATTAATTGTACCTCTCAATCTTTCCATTGGTCTTTGAGCCCCTTTCTCTCTTTGGAGACTGAGGGGACCAGAAAGAGACCAAATATCCAGAGCTCAGGCTCCCTTAAGAAGGATCCGGTTTCCAGAGAGCAGTATGATTACCAGCGGCATTCAGGCAACACAGTGTTAGGTGTCTGCTCTCAGGCCAGCATGGAACAGAAACAACAGCCCCAGCTTTGTCCCAGCAGTTTATACTGCCTTGGCTTCTCCAGTGAGTTGTTACTGATTTACATTGGTGTAAAAGAGAGAGAGAGGGAAAAGAGATGTGTCAGGGTTACAGGGGTTTGTAGCTGGCATAGCCAAGAAGCAAGAAGGAAGACATCACTCAAAAATCTCTCTTACAAAATGCAGAGTAAGCCTGAGTAAGAGGATTTGACGGTACTGATTTACTGGCAGGGAGAGAGGCAAGTATGCACTGATAGGAACATCTATTTTCATAGCTGTTCTGATAGACAAGACTCGGTTTTGACAATGTTGGCCCAGACCTTCACCAGTTTTAGTTTGTCCCATTACATGTTCAGTTCATCTGTCAAAGTGTCAGGCAGTGTTATCAATTATCAAAAGAAAGGAAAAACAGCCAAAAATTCAAACAGAAAGATGTGGTCTGCCATAATGAGAAAACAATTTTTTTTCTTCTGACTTTTTCCCAAAATGTGAGAGGTATGCTGTCTCCAAAAAAAGATAAATGTGACTCAAATCTGCATTATGTTAGTAGAAACCACCTGCAGTTAATTACAGCTAGATAAACGAATAACTTGTCTTTTGGTCCAAATCTTCTGTCTTCGAGCCCCATGTCTGTTCCAAACCGCACAAGAGAAAAGTTTCAGCTCTGATTTATTCTGTGATAGGCAATGGATGGCACTCATGCCCTTACACTCCTCCCTCCTCCTGTGCGCTCCTATAGCTACAACCCCCGGTACCACGTGATTTGCTTTATCTTCATGATTTAATGAATTTGAGTGGAGGTGAACTGCATGAATAAATTAAGAACTTTCCCCCAGCAAACAGCACGTTATGGCTCAGGTATCCATTATACAGGCAGTTGTTTTCATTCTGCGATGGCTTCTTTCCTGCGGGAAATATGATTTTTTTTAACCAAAGCAGAGAATACACTTCCCTTGACAACGAGCATCAGCGTTAGATGCATATTAAAGATTGATAGGAAGCCAGAAGACATATTTTCTCCAATATCAAACTGGTCCTTGGAGATTTTCTCTTTCAGATAAATCTACTATTCTGACTATTCTGACTCGCATTAGAAAAGAGAAACAACACAAAGAGTGGTCTTACAGCACAAGAAAAGGACGTTCTTTATTAGTGTGTCAGAAGTCTTTGGGGTTTTTTTTATCTATTGTACCTTACATTGTTGGTAATTTTTTTGTGCGCACACTGGACATGATCACTGGATTACTTGCCAGAAGCACGTCTCCCAACTAAAGCAAAGTATATCTCATTGATTGTAAGTTATCTCTTAATGGTTTCTAAGCAGTGACTTCATCGGGGCTCTGACACTACAGTTAGTGGTTCATGCAGACTAAATAACATTATGCAGAACTTCCTTTGTTCTAAAGGTTGTTTTTCATATAGGGGAGGAATCCAAAGCTTATCCCAGACTAGGTCCCTTTGATTAAACACAACGTAATTCTATTTTTCCGCTTCGTGCCAACAATAATCCCCATATCTATCAGTTCAACCACATAGCTGTCAAATTTAGATGCTGTGTTTACTTTTCTAAAGCCATTATCAACCAGATTTATTCACCTAATTTCAGTGTAGTTACAAGACAGAGACATACTATGGACTTCCTGTGCTTCTGTCACATCTAATTTGATCATTTTCTGCTAAGTTAAAGTCTAACCTGATGGACTTTTGACAAATCAAAAAAACATTTCACTCTTTCATTGACATCTAATCTCTGAAATACAGGCGTTTGTGAATGTGTTCTCTGAGTGATTCGCTCTGTTTCTGCTGTAACAGAGGGTGAAAAAAAATACGGGTCTGTGTCTTCCAGACAGCAGTGTGAGAGCTGTGACTGTATGCAAAGAGCCAGAAAAGACAAAAAGCTGAAGGAGGAATCCAAATGCTACCAAATCACATAAATATTTAAATATATTTTGTTCATAGTCAAGCCCTTCCCTGTCACCGGGTGTGTCTCCACAGCCTGAGGCAGATAGCTGCCAGGAAGTTTTCCTAGGGGGCATAGCACCCCACAGAAGAGCACTGCTGCCAAGAAGAGTTTCTTTATTTTGCTCTTTAAGTGTTGTTTAACTGTCTTCTGCTAATGTGCCTGGAAGTCTGGAGCTGGCTTGCAAACAGCCATGTAGCCATAGGCTTTGTTCCTTTAAACTCTCCAAATCTGTTTTTCCTCTGTTTTTCATTATTTGTCCCCTTGCTCCTACACTTTTGCTGCAGTTTCCTGGCCAGCCCATCAGTGAACAGCAACAAGGACCCCTGACTCCAGGCCCCCTGACGCATTCAGGTGTTGTGACCATGATAAAGGGAGGTGGCACGGCATCCCCTTAGCATGTGCTGGTAACCTGCTGCTCCTCCTTAGGGCACAGGTTGCCAGGCAAGTTCCAGCCACCTCTCATGGAGTCACCAGTGCCCTAGGAGAGGGTAGGGAGAAGTAGTAGCAATGGGTTTAACAAGAGGTTTTGAAAAGACTGAGGGTCAGCATGAGGAACTAGCTTTGGCTGTGGAAGAAGAACACAAAATGAGGCAATGTGCGAGTTGTACAGAGAGGTATGCCAGGGAAATATTCTGAGCATCAGCCCCAAGTGGACGTGAAATTCGGCGATCTTCACAGCTTGATGAATGTCTTTCATTTTGACAGGAAATGCCAAATGCCTTGAATTAATTATGTCTCTAATGTTTTCCTGCTGGTTAGAGCGCTTTGGCCCATTTGAAATAATGAAGCTTAGACAAACAAACAAGAACTGAAAAGGCTAAAGTCATTGCTGCTAATCTATCTTCGATGAAATTTGTGGATTTTTCCCCTCCTTCTGCCCCCTTCGCCTTGCCCCGATTTCCTTCTACAGAAGAGAACCCATACTCCAAATGATTTTGCTGTAGCCTCGCCACATAAAAGACTCAGAGCAAAAGAAACCAGGAATTCAACAGCAATAGTCAATAGATGTGAAGCGGTGGATTTAAGGCACCTTAGAAAGCTGCACCAGATAAGCAAGCAGAGCTGCTGCAGGGGAAGTGTTGTCAAAGTAGTACCACACAGGGATGAGCAAATTATTGTGATAATCCCAAACAGGCATCTAAGGGGCAGTTAACAGTGGAGCAAATTAAAGCAGTCAAACAGAAAATTAAAAAATACATTAATTTCTAAGCAAAGAATAGGCTATATGGGAGTGCCATGAAAGGCTAGAAAAAGCACAGAAGAAAACTAGTAGCAAAATCCCAAATGGTTCACTGTCGTTCAGAAACACTGGAAAAACAAACACGCACCAGAAATTATTGTCCTCAGGTTCCCTGAAGGGAAAGAATATCTAGATTAGACATGCTTCATGAAGGTATTATCACATGGACCTTCAAATGAAATGCTGGTATTTTCTGTAAAGGCAGAACTTCCAATGCAAGAAGCGAGCATGGGCCCTGCTGTGGGGATTGTCTCTTTTATAGACAGCAGGGAGAAAATAACATAGCTGAAATCCTTAACTATTATTGAACAAAACTGAGCTTAGTTGTGCAGAATGATCAGTAAAACTTCAAAGGATTTAGAATTTTGATGAGAGAACGAACTAATCCCAAGTCCTCTAAAAGATACGAGTCCCTCCCAAATTGCAATTGGTCTATACATGTGAGTTGGTTTTGTCCCAGACAAAGTACCTGCCACAAAGCTACTGGGCAGACTAGAAGAGTTTTGAAGTATCACCCTTTGAGAATGATCACTATCCAGATATAGAACAACATTTAAACAGAGTAAGTCTTCTGCTGAGGTGATTATGCAGAGCACAAACTTTGGCTGTGTTATTGATAGCTGCATTTCCACTTCTCTTTTCGTTTGCAAAATATTTTTCAAAGTTTGGCTTGAAATGACCTTGTGATTTAGAAGAACCTGTGTACCTAAGTACATGTACATATACAGGATGTTTTATATTTAACAGCTATTTTCACTGATCTAGAAATTCCAAAGCAAGACAGCTCTTCATTCAAGTAGCATCCATATTCCCAGTCAAATTTCTTTGCACGCTCCCAGGCATTATTCACTTTTCCAGCAGCGGGGAAAATTGATACAGAATAAGTGATCGGTTAGGAAATTTGCCCTTCATCTGTCCCCGACTTCACAGGGGAATCTGAGGAAATTGTACCCAGACTGGGACGTGCTGGGGCAGCTTGGCTCTCTCCCAGTCAATGCACATGGCTTTCTTTCTGCAGGGAGCAAGGCGCACACCTGGATTTCCCCCTGAGACAGAGTCATTGTGGGCCCAGACTCCCAGGAATGCTACATTGCTTCTCGGTTCCCTGCTTTAAATGCAAATGTATGTTATAGCAGTGTGCATCAGTTCCCATCCAGAAAGTGACAACAAGTCTGCTTGTTTTTTCTGCTGGAGGAATAGCAGTTTCAAGATTTTAAGGTACTACGGGAGAAGGAAACTAGAGTGATATCTGGCTGTGCTGAAAATTATCTTGTGATACAGGAAAACTGTGATGTTTCCCAGAAAAGCTAACTTGAAATGTACTTTTGAAAGAGCTTTTCAGCACAAAAACTGGCATTGTGTCAAGGCTAAGCTTTACCCTTTACTCTTCATCCCTGTTCTATTGAAACAGCAGGTAAGTTTTTCAAAATCTATATTGTATAATCAGAGACATATGTTTAAACATGCCCAGTTTGTTTATCCATCTGCATCCACTCCTCTGTCATTTCTGTACGGATCCCAAGGCCAGGCAACCACTGGGCATGTTTTTGTGCTGGTGCCTGTTTTACAAATACCGTTCAGCTACTTGCACAGGTCAGGAGCACACGAAGACATGGCCATAGCGTGGACTTCATTTTAATATCTGACCAGGATGCTAACATTCAATAATCAACACCAGCGTTCAGAGAAAAAGTTATTCGCTATAGATAATTACTTTTAGGTTGTTTCCTAGAACTAAGCATCAGAGTGGAGGAAGGGAGGGAAAAAGTCCAAAGGCAAAAAAAAGTCCAAATGATTACTTTTTCCCCTATGAAACAAATCTGGCCATAATCTTGGGGTTCTGAATAGCTGTTTGTAAAATCAGTGAAGAGATATCTAGTAATAATGTAGGATATAATAGGACATAATGATGTAGGAATATCATTAGAGTTCAGTGCTAATGCTCTTGATGTAAACATGCTGATTTCTAGAGTTCAAAGCATCCTTTGTAGATAATGACATCTATTCGCTCAGACTCCATTTTGCAATTAGGGGATTTCTATTTCTCCTACTTTGGAAAAAGAAAGCTGAGATTTTTCAGAAACTGAGGGCTAACAAACTGTATTAATTATAGTACTGTGTCTCTCAGACCAAGCCCTGCAGAAGGGCAGCAGAGTGGATAAATTACTCCAGAAGTATAAAATACCATTTTCTGCAGCCAGTCACTGCCCTTTCATCATAAACCTCAAAGATCCTTTAACCTTTGGGATATATTACTTTCACAAAAAATAGGAATATAGTGGCTTACTCAGCTTCGCAGAGAACGAAGTGCATGTATGGAGATGATTTTTTCCCCAACAGCTTCTTGCAAAATATCTTTTGGATTACTGTAATATTCCTAAATTATTGTAAATGCAGCAGCCCAACAATTACTATTACTGAGAGAGATGACCAGTAGGTCAGTGTTCCCAGATATCCCAAACATGTCATCTTTCATTATTGTATCTTAACATCATCCCTTCTGCAATTGTTATTTGCATTCTACCACACGCTGGCCAGTTGCTTTTTGGGTGAGACTGCTGGTTTTGAGTAGGACTGATTTACAGCTAGGAATGAAAATGCATTCTTGAAAGCAGTAAGGTGACTGGTAAAAGCTATGGTTTGAGTTAAAGCATAATTGAATGTCTAAGCTGCACTTAGACTTGTTTTCTCTTGTTTCCCAAACCCTCGATCTCCCCTGTACCTCCCAGCTCTCCTAAGATTTCTGGATCCTCTGCCAAAACCTGAAGTTGTATCGCTGTGCTCTTACAAACTGGTACAGAAAGCAGAAATACTTTGGCTCTCAATGTTGTGCAATTTTTCCCAAAAAGATTATTATTTCGGGAAGTGTGAATCCACGTGCCCAGTCATGACCTCTTATTGCAGCTGCCACGCATCTTAGGGAGAACAGGAGTCAAGAAAGGCAAACTTTGGTCCTTCTTCCTCTCTGTCCCAGAGCTGCCCATCTTGGAGATTTGCCAGGATCTACATCTGGGGTCAGATAGGGAGGTCCAAGGTCAAACTGCAGGGCTAGTGGGAGAAGTTTGCTGGAGCCTGGAGGGGAGAGGAGATGGGGAATATAATGAGCTCAGAGAATGGGGATCTCAACAGAAAAATGCACCAAGGGCAAGGAGATGAATGAACATCAATTCTCAAAGGACAGGGGAATTTCTTTTTTCTGCAGAAGCCAGACTCCATTTCTCTACTAAGCTATACAAACATAAGAAAGAAACAGTAAAGCAAAAATACATTTACCAAGTGGAAGCAAATTGAATTAAGCCATACAGTGGAAATCAATTCTCCAAATCCAGCAGCTCTTCTAAAATCACTGGGAGTCAGTTTATCTTTGCTACATGCCATCATGAGGGAAAAGCTTCCCATCTGGCTTCTAAAATATTCCACTGTGGAAAAAAAGACACATCCACTGGGATTTTGTTTTTTCTGTTGCTTTATACCAGACAAGGCTGTGACAAAACCCAATATGTGCTGTTCCCTGGTGACCACCTTTGAGGGAATGCAGGTAAGCTGCTCCTTTCCTACCTCAGGATTGGAAAACTGACAAAAAGAGGCTCTGAACTGGGGAGAAAAGCTTCAGATATCTTCTGTGGCAGGAAAAGTAGCAGGCTAGAGTGAGTAAGAGCCATTTCTAATAAAAAGCGTGCCAGGAAGGGTAATCAGAAAGGTCCTTTGGATTACAGCAAGGCTTTAATTGATAACACAGTTAACAAAGGGGCAACTCCACAGGGATGCTCAGATGTGGTCAAGATGGGCTTCTTACAAAGTTAAGTCAACATGGTACAGAAAAAGCAACCCCTGAGCCCTGAGGCCGAGGCCGTTCCAGGCCACCGCACTCACTGTGGGGAATCTTTCTGCAGTGGCATTTCGCTGTGTGTCAGCCCTTTGTTTCACCATCTTCCAGTAGCCTCCTGTGCTCCTTGGTCGCACTGCCTGGACATCTACCTACAGCAGTGTTTGCTAAAGCAAAGGCCAACAGTGGGAATGTCAGTCAGGATGCAGGCAGTTGAATAAGGACAAGCGTGGAGACAGGGAAAGAGGGTGGGAGCTGAGAGAGGTGCTATGATCACAAACCAAAGAAACTAAAGGAAGGGCGTGCTCACAGCAAGGCAAAGGTTGAGATATGAGGTAGTATCCCAAGGTGGAACCTGTCCATCACTGAGTGAGGGCCAGGGACCTGACCAAGAAAAGAAAGCAAGACAAGAGGACAGGAGGTGGGAACAGAAACAGGTGAGCGCAAGACTCAGCAACACACACGGGGCCAGGCATCACCTCCAACACCTGTATGTAATGAGATGGGGCAGCTGCCCACACTTGGGCCATCAGAGTGGGGGTGCTGCACTGTGGAGTACCTTAGTGCACACAGTAGCTCAGGGGACAGAGCGATAGCTAGCTACCTGCACCTTCATTGCCTGAGGGAGCTGAGAGGGGAGAACAAGCCCTTGCCCACATTTCTGGAAAGCACAGTTGTTATGAAATCCATTTGCTCCTCCTGAACAATATAAACCCCTATTTGCTACAAGGCAAGATGTGTAAACCACAGCCATAAGAAAAGATTTGCTTAGCATCACTCCCTGCTTAGCATTGAGCTAACAGTGAACAAAGAGGAATTCTCAAAGAAGAAATTTTGAAACCTCTTTTCTTTTCACCCTGCCCCCCATACAGAGCAGTCTGCGGGTGCTGGACAGTTGCAAGTGTGCCCTTCGTTTGCACAGCTGTGAGCCCTACAGTTTTGTGCTCCCACAGAAAAATCCATTTGCCTCACACAAATAAACAAACAACATACCTCTGGTATGCTATTAAGGAAGAAAGGCACTTTTGTTTGGTATTTAAAAGGTATTTGGTATTAAAAGGTTTCTTTACTACTTTCTTTTTATGCGACAGGACATCAGAGAGGCTGACAAAAATAATTTTCCAGCAAAGGAATCCCAGTTTCTTTAATTATTTTGCAATTATTTTCTTACAGGAAATCTGTCCCATATTAACAGTTTTCCTTCCGTGTCTCCAGCTGCTGCCCCCAGCCCACACCTCCCCTTCTCTGAGGTTTTCAATGAGCCAACCCCGGGAGGTGGCTCAGGCATGACCATAAGCTTGGTTGATAGCTGAGCCCTGTTACTGAAAGCTGCTCCAGAAAGAGGAGATGCAGAAGAGCAGATCCTCTGAGCCTTTATATAACGAGGAAAGTTACACATTCTGCACTCTTAAAAGCACATGGGAGACAAGACTCTCAGATGTGTCAAAACAACCAATCTAGCCATCAATCTTTTTCTACAAGGCTTGTACAACAGCCCGTTTGCCACGCATCCCTAAAGTGCCACCCTCCTGATGTTATAAAACCATCTGAGCTAAAATACTGGAAAGCCAGACAAAATGTTACAGGCAAAAACAGCCGTCCCTTTTCCTTATTTTTGCTACACAAGCATGTTTTATGAATATGGACGTTTTGCAGTGGTGCAGGGAAGGCTGCCTTATGTAGCTGGAGCTTCTGGACTGCTTTCCCTTCAAGAGTGAAGTAACAACATAATATGAAGGACAAAAAAGTGGTTGAGGAAGAAAATACTCCGAATTTGGAATTAAATGAAACCTCAGACAAAACCAGCGTTAAAGGCACCTCCTGAATCATTTACTCTGCTTTTTGGCTGAAGAGGGCGGTGTAAAGCCAGGCCCTTGAGTGGCTTCACTATGTCCTTTTGTACCGCCCATCTGCACAAGACCAGCTCTGCCCCTCAGCATGGGGAGAGAAGGTCACAGCCCCATCTGACCTGCTTCTCCACCTCCTGCAGAGCTCCTGGGGTTCCTCTCAGCTGAGGCCTTCCGGGGGCTGTTAGTCTGATCAGCCTTTTTGCCTGAGCATAGAAACTCCTTGTGTCCTCTTTCTCCCGTGTAATACTGCCCTACTGCATCCGACCTGGGCTGACTCCATGGAGAGTCCCTTCTCCCTGTACTACCGTAAGCATTTTAGCAAATTTCTGTGCACTGGTACCTCCTTGCCTTTGACATACTGAGCTTTATGATGTCAAAAAGCAGAGTCTCCAGTACTGTGTAACCAGCCACATGCACAAATTTTGGCAGAGGAGAGAAAATGAAAACAGCGGAAGATCTGGTCCTCTTGAACGGAAAGAGCACCAGCATGCTGTTTTCTGTTCACACTTGAGAACGGCAAATGGCAGCACAGGTCCTTGTCCGGAGGTCTGTGTCACTCCTAGTGCAAAATCACCTGTAAAACTCAGTGAGTCTAGGAACTGATACAGACTGAAGGACTGGGAAGAGGAATGCCACCTACCAGGTGCTCTGGTTGGTGCTTGCTCAGTGAAAAACTCAGAGAGAGAAAATATCTATTTATACCATGTGGATCTGACCAAGGTCCAGTGAACCCAGAGCCAACTTGCAGCCCCAACACTGGCTGCTCTCCCTCTTGCTAGATGCTTTGGGACCTGGTTGACAAGTCCTTCCCTGACTGGGCTTTGCACCATGGGTGGAGGCTCCTTGAGAGCACAGTGCCGTGAGGTCCCTGCACAAGGATGTACCGCACACGCCCTGCAGATGCAGCAGGAAAGGGGATCAGGGAAAA
Organism: Bucorvus abyssinicus; assembly: GCA_009769605.1. NCBI lineage: Eukaryota > Metazoa > Chordata > Aves > Bucerotiformes > Bucorvidae > Bucorvus > Bucorvus abyssinicus. The sequence goes on from CM020026.1 coordinate 29,803,981, forward strand.
CCTCTTCTCCACTCCAGGTCCCATTGGCCCCCCACACCATACTTGACCATTTTCCTTTGGAAAAGGTATGTCATTCTCAATGAATTCTTACCAGGTGGAGGAGGATTTGGTATTTAGCAAATCCAGCCACAGCAGAGTCCTGTTGGTTCAATTTCTTGCACTCCAGGACACCGAACAAATCACCCTGGTGCACTGTCCTGCAGGTGAGGACACTCCAAAACAGCAGAGCTATCTGCTGTGGGGTTTGCTGGCCTGTACAAGGGCTAGCACCAGTTTTATACAGGGAACGCATGCAGGAAACAGAGCAGCCCTCGGACTGCAGGTGAAAACAGGGCGCATTTTTAACGGGACGCAGAGAAGCGTGACAAATCACTAAGTGTGGTTTTATGGGCTTGTGTGCTTTATTGTCCCATTTTTTCCTAAGCTCATGCCTTCAGATGTTGGCAGCAGGTGACAAGCTTGCTAGCCAGTTATAAAGAAACAAATGCACTCTGTAAAACCAACCTCTTACTCATCTTTAAAGTGGAATGACGAGGGAGCCCAGATTTGGGGGCAGAAAGCTCCAGGGAAGAAAGGTAAACATAAAAAATAAGGAAAGGCAGTGGCTTAGTGGAGGTCACTAACAATTTGGAGTTTTTTTCCTTTGGAAGCAGTGAAATGAAGGATAGGAGTGATGACAAACAGAGATAAGGGGAACCTATCAACATTCCTTGTAAAACATGTGGCCCTGTAAATGAGAGTTCGCCGCCCGATAGCATCCACTATGGTACATCTGGATGGTGGGAGACTTTTCAGCAGATGCTGCCTAATCTGCCTCATCCACCCCGTGTTTTATTATACAGATTACAGCCTTCAAAGTTGTGAGCTGGCTTTCTTTAGATTTAAAAAAAAAACCACCAAAACCCAATCATCTGAGCTGTTTTCAAGCTCGCTTACGAATAGCGCAACCCCCCTGAGGGCTTCAGCCAGACCATCCTGCCATTTGTTTACTTCTGAATTTCTCCTCAAATTGTTCAAGACCAAACAAGTATGGAAAGACGGAAAAAGCACCACACTGGAAATCAACATCGCAATACTTTGAAACCTGCGTAACACTTTCAGAAAATCCTTGTGCTGTTAGCCATGGTTTGCAAAAAATTATGCAGCAAAGATGGTCCGGGGCTGGGGGTCTCTACCCCACAGAGCTCTTTTCCCATACTTTTCTGTCTGTTGACATTAAGTTCAAAGCCAAACTACGAGACCTGTTTTGTCAGATGGGAAGAGCGGCTGCTAGAAGAGGTGGTTGAAAACCGATGTATTGGCCCCATGTACACATCACTGAGCACTCTGGAAAGAGACAGTGCAGCCTTGTACTCCTTATTTATTTACACAGTACCTTGTGGAGATGTAAATGAAAAAAGAAAGCACTGGGAGCCCAGAGCACAATGCCACCAAAACTATTTTGGTGCTAACAAAGACTGAGTACTTTAGCCTGACAGATTCTGGGTTTCTGTGAGAAGGTCAGCTAAAGAAGGTTCTTTTTTTAACTTTTTAAAATAGGCATCTCTTCTGGTTTTGTTATTATTTTTCACTTGATTTATCAGCAGGCTACCTCAGTGTTAAAGCCTATACAAAACAGTAGCCAGCAGTCTGGCAAGGCCACCTTCAATGTGCTAGGTGTCACTTTCAAAATAAATACGGTATCTGTTGAAGCAAAACTGAGTTTCCTGGTAGAAAGCCTCCCTTCCCCAGCCACCCCTTGTGTTTCCCAGGAGGTAGCAATGGGGGTACAGAGCAGCTGTGCCCTGCTGGGGCTGGCTGAGACACACACTCACTCAGAGGGGAACAGAGGAGATGGAGAGGAGAGGAAGAAGGGGTCCAGCAAGGATGCCCATCATCCCCAACCACCTCTTGCAGGGCCATCTCGCAGCAGCACAGGCCATCACTGAGGAGTGGGAAACTCATCCCAATTCAGCTGAAGTTTTGCTTCCTCCTTGGAGGACCTAGCACATTAAAACAACCAGGCTGTTTTCTATTATTTCTTTCTTATCTGCTATACATCTCTGTTACGTTAAAGTACACTTAAGAAACACAAGGAATTTTTGAGGTCTTAATTAGAAAAGATCAAATTAAATGTTTTTAAGATCTTTGGAAAACAAGCATATCAAGAAGTTTCCACCATTTTCTAGCAAGGCTGAAGTGTTTTCCTTTCTAGGAAAGATCTGCTTTTTGCTACCTTTGCATACTCTGAGTTTACTAAAGTAAGAATTTTAACTTACACGCAGTTTTCCAAGTGGTACTCATCTGTCTTCCATCAGTAGAAGAGCCTGAATAGCACTTAAAACCCAGGTAATAGAACTCACCATGTGATTTGAAAACACTGTGGAAGTAGTATCCTAAAAATGTGTAATTATATGATGAAAAGACTGAATGAAATACATAATATGTAGATAAATTTCCATCATGTCTGGTCTTATTGGAGTAACAAGAAACCTGAAATTGCTCAAGTAGCTTTTTTTCAAATAAGGCAATGAAATTAGCTTTTCATTGAATCATCAGATTTTTATTCAAGTGAAATGTTTCTTTAAGAAAAGCAAGAAACCAAGCTGGGTGGAAGATCTGTTTTCCCTCTTTAATTAATCCCTGTCTCAGACTTTGAAGACCTTTCTGCCCACTGTTTTAAAGAAACATCATTTATCTTGAGTACTAGGGATCCATTTAATGGTGTTCACAGTCGTTCAGCTCTTTCTGCAAAATCAGTATTCCCACCCTTGATAACATTGGCAGATTTTAGTCCAAGCTATAGCTGTCAGATGTCTTCACAAACATCAATCTGGCCTTAAGTAAAGAGAAATCAAGGGAAAGCTATAGGAACTTTTGGGTAGGACTGCATGGAACTTAAGGAAAAATTGGAGCCAGATTTATACACTGCTTTGTTTCTGACTTCTTGCAGGGCAGCAGCTACAAGGCTGTCACAAGGTTGCAATTGCTTTGTCACATCAGATGAATTGTCAACAAAAAACACTTGGCTACTCCTAATGCATAAGAGTGATTTTCTGCAGAACTTTGAGATCCAAGCTTCTAAGAAAATTATCTACTTATTTCAGGAGGAAAATAAATAAATAAATAAAGTCATAAAAGCAGTGACGCAGTTAATCATGACATTAAATCTATGGTGAGAATGTGATCCATAAAAGAAAACATACTCCAAACACAGCAAACATTTGCAGTGTAGAAGTAGCACTGTATCATTGACTGCCCCCCTAGCATAGCCATTTTCCCATTAAATGCGAGCTTCTGATTGAAAAACCGAGCACACAAACGTAATAACTTGACTTTACAAGGCACGGCACAAATTAAGTGGAGACTTTAACACTGCACATGCAAATCCTATTACAGTTGCGCCCAGAAAGCCATATTTCATATTTGCAAGGATCCGTTACTTTGAAAAAGTCATACTTCATAAATTGTTTCTAGCTTTGCACAGTACTTAGCCGTTACGGATAGATGCGGCTAATAGCTCCTGTCAAAACATCTTTTCCTTGAACTTACATCACAACTAGATTTAGCCCAGCCAGTCTGATTCTGAAAGTAAGGGTTAAAGATATTTTTTTATTTTTACCCTGTGTAATGCAGTTTCACTGGCAATGAAAACTGATGAGAAAAACATAATCAAAACCATGTTTTGTTGAATATTTTATAGATATCATGAAAGATATATCTCCCACTGTGTTTTTAAGGACTTATTTCAGAAGTAATATTTTAGTACTTTATCAAAAACAGTTGGATTTTTTTTTCAGCTGGGTGTTGAATGTCAATGCTTTCTACACATCTTTTCCCAAACATTTGAATTAAACTGACATAAAGCAGAATACTCCAGATAGATAAACCCTCAATCCAATGTAATTTAATGCCGGTTTCACTCTGGTTTTAACCTGATCATCTTATATTGCAGCAAACTGGCCAAAACGTATAATGGACAAAAGAGGGAGCTCTTTTGCTGCATCTTCTCTGCAGAAGTGCACTTGGTTTCCTTAAAATTCAGGGCTGTTTCCAGGATTTCATAATACAGGAAACAGAAGTTTTGTGTTCTGCAAAAGATTAGATATTGAGCAACGCTATTACCAGAGAAAACCAAAACAAAAGCAAGCAAACATGCTCCATTTGCCTTCTCTTTCAAACGAATAGTGACTCTTTAAAAGTCACCTTTTCATACTGAGCTGGAGGGCTCCCCTCCAACCCCCTTTCTAAAGTGTAGAGACTGGCAAAAAAAAAAATGAAGCAACTTTTTAAGGTTTTATTACAAAAAATGAAGAAACATATGGGTCTCTGCCTTTCCCTGATCACTTCTGGATTGCCCCACTAAAAGGTAAACACGTTTCTGCTCCATCACATTAGTGCTTGACTGCATCCCCCAAGCTTTACCTTTCCTGGGCTCAGAGCAAGAACTGGGTCATTCAAACTGCTAAAGCTGTGGTGCTTTAGTGGTCCAGTTGCCTGGGACTCAGATGCTTTATACGGTCCTGTGAGCTAGCCTCAGCAGCATGTCACCTTCCAGGACGCCCAGCCAGGACCAAGGCTTAGGCTCCAGCAGCATCCCAGTGGGGATGGGATGAACTCAGGGAATGCTCAGCATCATTGGCATGCCAGAACCTGGTAAGAAAACTTCTGACAAGTGTCTGCCAATGCCTGACTTCAGGAAGGTGCAACACCACCACTGCTACCCAAGAGAAGGCAGACCAGGAGCAGTGATGACCCATGTTTCCCACCTGGCACCTCTTGAATTCTTGGAAAAATAATAATAATAATAAGTATTATTATTATTATAAAGAATAGATCAAACAAATGAAGGGTTAGCAGGGTTGTTGAGCAAGTAGAGGTGTGCCAGGAAGGGTGTGAGGAAGCACACATTGGGCTTTCCCAAACCCAGCCACATAGCCATCACCTGGCACAGCTTCGACTGCAAATCTGCCCCCTGGCAACGGACTGTGGGCTGGATTGCAGTGAGGGTCTTAAAGAGACAGATGAGTGGTCCAAACCCATCAAAATCGGTAAGCATTTAGCTGACGTTCAATACACCCAGTAAGCCATTTAGGCATGAACTTCATGCTAGATTTTAAGCTGAGACGTGTTTGCTTAACAGAGACAGACAGCAAACCCTAAGCTCTGAGGAAGGATGTGAATTTTAAAAACATCGTTCAGATTTCAGGAAAACTGCAGCACTTGCCTCATCCATGTCCATGCCTACTTAAACTCCTTCCTTCAAAACAACCCCACCCAGAGATGGCTGCTGTCCCAGGAAGTGCTTTACCTCAGCACAACTTGTATTTTGAAGAGGCAGACTACAAGCTGTATTCATATTCCTGGTTTGTTTCACTTTTTTTCTTTCTTTCTTAAGTGTACAGTTTGGTGAATGTTTCACTAAAAAAACAGCAGATGCCTATTCCCCAGAAATGGGAAAAGATGGTGAACTACACTGTAAACGAACCAGATCTTTGCTAGACACAAACATTAATGATGCTTCTTGTGTGTCTGTGCAGCAGAAGTGGACGGGTGACTATAATCTACATTATTTTTCTTCTTGTGACATCAAATAATGGTCAGACCCCATAAATACTGACCTTTCTCCACCCTCTGACTGAAACTTGGCAGCTCCGTTCCTTGTGAAGTTGAAGTCAGGCAATCTCTGAGCAAGGCGTTACTGCTCATGCTTGCAGGCTTACGCTGTTCAGATGGGAGCTGCTCCATGGGCTATGCCCAGGCACACTCCTCTGGGGCATCCAGGAGGGACCAAGAGATGGAGCAAGAGAGCAGCACTTAGTCTAGCATTAAACCACTGAGAGTAACGGACCCTTTTGTGTTAGGGTTTTTGGAGGCTGGTGAGAAGATAGAGACAGACATAAGGAGGCCAGAGGATGAAGGGTTAGAGGTGATTCTCTGATTCTGTGAAATAAGGTGCTACAATAAAAGTAAAGATGGTGGAGAAACGAAGCTGTTGCTTTCACTCAGTCAAGGCGCAACGGCTACAGTCACCATGGTCCAGGTTTGCACAGTACCAAGGCCTCAGTCCTGGCAATTTTAGTGGACAGTTCATTTATGAAATGCTGTTTGGACAGAGCAGCATGCGGGAGCATCCAAAATGTACTGCTCAAGAAGGCAAGCCTCTCCCTGTGAGACGTGGGCAAGACAGAAGGAAAATCCAGAGGCCTGGCAAAACTAAAATGCACGTACGGAGACGTGAGCCCAAACTAACAACTAAGGATCGCAAGCACAGATACAAAGGCTACGTACCTCATCACAGCTATTCCCAAGGAGAGGTTTTCCTGTTCCTATTCGAGGTCAGGATGTGTGCAAAAACAAACCGACACATGTAACCAATTACGACAAACACAAGGGAAGGGTGTGCACAGCTACAAAACGCCAAGAAGTGTAGGATGTCACAAGCGAACGTACAGCCTGGTGGACCCACAGCACTTCTCCAAGCAGAGCTAAAACCTTTCCTGCACAGGGGCAATGGTAATCTTGGGCCGTTTCTTCATGTTTGCCAAAGGATTTGGAATTGCATTAAACATCAGCGAAGTTTCTGCTTTCACAGGCTGAACTATTAAGTCTTTGCAACATATTTAGGAGGTCAATACGATAGAGCACAGATTGGTTATTTATCCAGAGCTCCATGACAAGCATGAAGCAAAACTAAATGCAGAGTCGAAGCCAATAAAATACTTGAGTAACTGCAAATTTGGCCCAACTGACTTTGTTATGCAGATTTTAATCACAGTAGTGTAAAATGGTTCCAACTCAGACCTGAACGCTTTACAGCAGCGTCCTGGAGATGGGAGGAAGCAGGAAGGGAGGGATCATAGGCACTTCAGGCTGAGGATATGTCTGAACTCATCATCCCTGGACAAACACTCTTAATCATTAGGTCTGTATGTAATGATTATCATCTTCTCCTCAGACTGTGTTTGCAAAGAGAAATGGCTAGGTGCTCAGGATCCACACACTGAACACCTAAAAGGAACTTTGTATTCCTGCCTCTTCTGGCAAGCTCCTCCCTTCACCATTTTTTCACTACTTCCTATTCTCCATCTGTTTCATTTTAACCTAAGCTGTTATTCTTCACCAGACGGCCTGAAGAATGTCAAAAATCCTGTGCCCCAAAAGTACATAGGCAGGCTGGTAATGATCACATTAACTTTTCTATGTATCATTGGGTGGTGCAAGGGAAGGCAGGTTAAAAGAGCAAGTTTTCTTCCACCTCCTTCTTGGACTGCTGCTCTGCAGGAGTGATTGTATTCCACAGCCATAGAACTGGTGAAGGGACATGAAGAGGAAGAGTCTCAGTCCCATCTCTTGCTGGCTGCACCGCTCCCTCTTGGTACAGGATGTAGCCCAGGTTGGTCTTCTTCAACACATTTGGAGTCTATAGGTGCATTATTTCTAATTATTTCCATCAATGCTGGAGCTAAAAGTCTGGTGTCCTGCAGACTTGTATTTTGTGACTGGTTAAAGCTTGCTTAACTCTCATTCTTTGCAAGTTCTCTCTGCTGTATGGATTTTCTGATACCTAACAATGTAATGCTGCAGTCAGGGCACTCAGAGAAAATGACCCTTTTCCTTTTCCACTTACCTACTTTGGTGAAACTTCAAGAACACGGTTATCTTTGAGACTCCCCTGCCTGTCAGATGTGGTTGGAGATGACTGAAGAGACAAAAACCCAGAGAGCCAGAGACTACTCCATGTCTGCCTGAGGAGACTAAAAGAGTATGTGGCATGTCTCTGCAAAAAAACATTACATAAAGACTGCTTCTTCCATCTCTGTTTCTCTCTCTGTGTCTTCAAAATCATTTACAACAAAGGCACCAAAGATCCATGAGGTTTCTCATCAGGTTTCTGTCTCTGGAAGGCATCACTTTTCCACAGAGCACTGGATGAAATCCAAAGCACAAATTATGAGATCCATATGAGGGAAGCAGATGTTTCTAGGCAATGTTTATGGGGAACAGCAAATCTTTGGGGAGACATTGAACTAGATTTTCTTTAAAGCACATACTTAAACTGTACAATAAATATCCAAAATATAAAGCATAAGAATAGGGAGATAGAGACAAAGTGTGTGTATCTTTGCTTAAAAAGGTTAAAAAACACTTACATAGACCACGTGCATTTTAGTGACTCGATACATTGGACGAGTGGTGTGGAGTTCAGGAAGTTCATCTGACCAGTTGAGGTTGCAGTGGGAAGCATAGCACCTTCAGCCATCCTGGAGCTGCACAAGGCTTCCCCAAGTCCCCAAACAGAGGTGATTGTGCAGACCTCACCACCACATCCCTGCAATCATTGCCCTTACACCAGCAACTTCAAGGCCAAAAAGAAAGAAGCCTCTTATAATCAGAACAGCTTGTTCCCATTTCAGGGAAAGATGCTCTCTTTGCAGCACTGGTTTGGTGCACTCACAAGCTACCTCTCGACAGTCTTTGAAAAAGTGTCAGAGAGGGTATCTCCTGAACCCTGTCAGAATGGCTTATTTCTTGCAGAGCAACGTCTGAAGCTAGGAACTGAGTCAAGTGAGGGAAACAGAGCTCCTCTGACCTTTTATTTTTCCCATTATTCTTCTCATTGTTTAAAATCAAACTTTACATCAGCATTTTTTTGCAAGGGAAGAAATTAATCACATGGGAGGAACATTCAGCTCCTGCACCACAGTCAATGTTTGCCAGCTGAGGAGCATATGGCTGGCACCCATTTAGGCACTAGCTCTTCAGTCTCATTTGAGAAGTCATTTTGGCTTAAGAAGACATTTCTGCCTTGGAGATCTTATTCTTGTATGTAGATAGTGGGCCTGCACTTCAAATTATGTATTCATCATTCTCTATTCAAAGATCATGTGAAGAACTGGCAGAGCTTAACGGAAGCCAAGTCTTCGATGCACTGCACTTAAGTCTTTGTTTTCTACACTGTTAACTGAATGCTACTGTACTGGCCTCAGTCTCCTCCCAAGCCTTCTCAAAATAAATATATGTCATTGCATACTTGGTTAACTTTACAACTGATTGAGAAGAAATAGTTTTGAAATAATAAACTACATTATCCAGAAGAACAGAGACTTTTTTACTCCACATACATGGAGAAGGACTCAAACTGTTAGGTGACTCCACAGGGCACTACCTAGTCAAATGAGCCTTATGAGTCGAAATGCAGGGTTTGTCATGCTGGACATAGCCTGACCCCTTGTACAACTACTTCTCATCAGCATTTTCATCTGCGAGACGAAGATGTGACAGCGCCTGTGGCTGGCTCTAAGGAAAACTTGTCCAAACTGTGTACAGCATAGTGAACCTGCAACCTGGTTAAAATGCTCACAGACATATCAGTGCTGACTGCTTCTTAAAAAAAGTGAGGGGATGACAGATCTTCAAAGTGGTCTTTTTTTCAGAGTCAACATGCTTAATTTAGCAATTAGTGTGGTCCAAAATTGTTCACAGGTGTTGCAATATGACAGTGTAGACATTCCAAGCTAGAAGGCAAGTATTATGTTAATAAATTAAGACAGGCAAAATCAGGTGAAATCTTTATCAGAAATTATTCTGAGTCCAAACTCAGCCTAGGTACTTTTAGAGACTGTAGGAGAAATACTTCACAGGATTAGTACTTGTATCTTCTACAAATCCAGCTCAGAAGTCCTATAGCCAGATATCTGGAATGGAGTGGGATCCTTCTTGACCAGCATTTCTAACATCATTTCTTGCTATTTCTTAAAATTGATCTAATATATGGTCTTCCTACTCAAGTTAAGGAGAAGTGCTCCTACATCTATAGAGGTCTTGCCAGGGAATATTCTGATGACTCTCTAGGGTCACCACATTCTTCACAAGCACAGTTTTACTCTACTGTTGCTTGAGACTCAACTGATACAGGTACAAAATAATTGTTCTGTGGGACAGAAAGCTGTAAAATGAAAGAGGCACGTAAGAATGAGGGAAGCCAAAATTGTTTTGTGATGTACTATTTCACTGTACAAAGCAGTTAAGTTACGCTTACAGTATCGAAGGCTGGAATAATTTTCAAAAGAGCGTATGGATTCTGCTGATCTCTTTGACACACAGTTTCTGAAACAGGAAGATGTAAAACACTTATGGGAAACCCACAGCCTTTCCGTGCTTGCCGCCTTCACCCATCATTGCTCCATCTGCCTTTTACACACAGCAGTAGGAAATGATCAGTCTTTTCCCTAGCATTACAAAAGCAAATAATCTTTTCCCTAACATCACCCAAGTCACCTGTTAACTCAGTTTCCTGCGTCTTTCCGCTCTATACTGGTACGCCCTACTTACCCCTCCAATTCAGTCCTGCCTGGATACCAGCACTGTCCCTCCCCTCCTCCCCTGCCTCATTTCACTATTCTCCAGTGCCACCAATCTGCTTTTAAAATTATTCAGAGGGCTTTAGCTTCAAATCTCCAGGCATAGATTTTTTTTCCCCCTGGGCACCCTCCTGAAGGAATGTTGTGAAACTTAATTTAGCCATCACACCTCCAGCCTGTAGACACTGAGTCCACTAAAACTGCTGGAGTAGGATTATGTTTTGTGCACACACACTCTTCCCTTTGTATTCTGGCAGAAAGCAGCTACTGGGGAAGCTGCTGTAGACCCTGCTATCCCAGTAAATTTTGCCTTTCCTAATAAGCACCTTTTCTCCAAATGGTGAAGAATGATCATATAATTAATCCTTTATATGGTATTTTGGTAATTTTTTTTTTTTTTTTTTTTGAGGGGAGCGTGCATTTGTTTAGTTCATGCATTCCCTTTAACCTCTAAAGAAATCTTTTAATTTTTCATAAATAGAGACTTTCTCTTTTTCTTAAGATGCATAGACAGACTTCAAAGTGTGAATCAGGACATCTTTCTGAGTCTGGAAAGATTCAATGAATAATTTCAACAAGAGAAGGTACCTTTTTCAGAGAGGATTAGAAAAGGGTCTAATACTTTTAAACAAGTTTTTAGATGAGCTCACTCTAAGCGGTAGCTTTGAAAACTACAAAAATATCAAACATTTTTCCATTCCTTGGCTCCCCGTTATGTTTAGAGAGGGCTTTCAGTGAGGCCCAACACCAAGAACAAATGGGCAAAAGCAAAAAAAAACAGATTCACAAAAGTCCAGTGAACAAATAAACTGCACAGTCATAAGGGGAGAAATTAATATGAGGTGCAGGAAGAAATGTGTTTTTATTGCTGGAGTGAAACTGGAAGCTGCGGTGGGAGATGGAGTTAACTGACTGCCATTCACAAGTGGGCATCACCATCTTCTCAGACACTGATGCTCAACAGCAGAATATTATTTCCACCAGCAGCAGATTCTGTCTTTCAGCAGGGACTGGCTTTCAGACACTGAGGAAAGCCAGAAAGGACACATGAATTCAGCATGTAGGTGTAGGTGTAGGTATCTCCATGCCCAAGATCTACTCCCTAGCACCTCAGAGCACCAGAACAAGCTGCACTGAAAACTCCTTCCAGCAATGGCTCCAGCTTGCAGAGAACTGGAAACGATTCCTCATCGTAGTATCACAAACACAAGGAGATGCACACTGCTAAAACAGAGGGGGGCTCATTTGAATGAGCAGCAGAGAGAGCGCCAGTAGCCTATTGCTGACAGTCACCCCAGGGGTCTGCTCTGCTCCTGTCTCACCAGGCATGGACTGTAAAGGTTTTGTTTTCTGTTCTCAGCAAAAATGACTCCTGCTAGACTGCTGTAAACCGATCCTGCTCAAAGACATCTTGTTTGTGTTAGTCCTGTAGATGAAGCACACAGATTTTCAGTTGTGGCTTTGCAGCTATTCTTACCAGTAAAGTCATTACAAGGCTTGTGGGCCAACGCACGTTAAATTCAAGGCTGTCATTGTGATAGCACAAATGAGGAAGAATCCCCAAGAATCATGAGAACTGACTCTCACACCAGATACTCTATGTTAAAAAGAATAAAGTTTGGAAGAGAATAGCCTCCTGTGATCTTTGTGTTGAAGGATCTCAGCTGTTACTGGCAACAGGAGACACCAAAGCTGAAGCTTGCATCCTCGTGCAAGTACAATGGCCCAGTGTATGCTGCAAGGGGAGCTCAGTGAGAGCTGGAGCCTCCAGGGACTCTGAGGCAAGCCTGTTGCTTGGGCTTGAGCCCACCAAGCAGTCCAAGTAGGATGGTCACACCAACAGAGATAGCAACAGTCAGGATTTCCAATAGCATGGGGAGGCATGTTCTTGCACAATCTCCCCTCCTGCATTTGGCTTAGTCATACCAGAATCTTGGCTAAGCTTGCAAGTGTACATTAAGTCATCATTCAAGCACCAGGCGTTTGTTTGCTTACTGTTAATTATGAATGGCGTTACCTGTAAAATATTCACAGAAGGTTCCATGTGGGTAGAAAACCATAGCTATGTATTAAGGGATAATTTTATTTTTACAAATATACAGGAAATTAATAACAGCTGGACCGTAAAATACTTCTTTGTATACAGTGGTTTTAGTATGAGTTCCACCAATTCCCCAGACTTCACTGTTCAGCGAAGCCTCAGTACCAAAGAATTGGTTTTTAGGTGGTGCTTTCTTGGAATGAAAGCTAGCTGAAGTATTCTTGCTAACAGCAGTATTTTCACAGGTTTTGCTCATTTTAATTTTTTTTTTAGACAGTTAATTCACTTTACAAACAGCCTGTGATATTTTCAAGAGAGCAATAAATCATGCAACAGATTCATGCAAGAGCTTGATTCTGCACCTCATGTTTATCCTGCAGCTTAGGCTCTTGTTGAGCAAGATTCAAAAGTGCTTCTCTTTAAATATGGTTGATCTCAGGCTAACAACATAGAGCCTGAAACACTATGGTAGCTCAGAACCTTATATTTACTGGTCTCAGTGGGACTGTGAGCATCTTCAATATATCAGAGTGCCCTGCCTGCTGGATGCACCTTTTGCAAACACTGTACACAAAACTTGAAAAAAATCTTTACCTTTTTTACCTGGTACATAGGGGCTTGCCTGCAGTGATGGTGCTGGGGAGTTCAAGTTTCAGCAAGGTCACATTCTACACTTACAGAGAAGAACTTCCTATGTCTGTGTATTTCAAACCAAATAGTCCACTGCAAATATTTTTGGATTCCTAAGACTGGGAAGTCCATGTTTGCAAATGGAGCCTAACCTTGCCCAGAGAGGACTTGATAGTACAAGTGTCATTCCAGGATTTTCAAACTGAGATTTGGCCACACTCCAAAAATCTGGAAAAAAAAAAAAGATTTTTGGATGTCATCAACCCAGGGATGTTTTGGAATGTGCTAATAATTCCCAGCAGAAAGTGGCCAGGTTTGGCTCCTAGTGACTAATGAAGCTGTCATACACTATTCCTTCCTGCTGTTTAATAATGCTTTCTAAAGAGCCCTTTATGGAGATGAATAGTATAGTAGTGCTGCAGCTGAGGAACTGGCGTGCTGTCAAAGAAAACAGAGGCCAGTTTACTACGCATGGCACTGTATTTTTCATTATACTTCATATAGGCTTGTTATTAACTGAAAAAGAATTCATCATTAGGGGATAGATATTATTTAATAAATTGTTCAGTACTGTTTTGAGATTTATTCCAATTGTCAGATTTCATTATCACAGCAAAATTACCTGTTACTCTAGATGTTGATACAAATGTCAGTGTTTCTTAGCTTCTGAATTTCAGGGGATTATATCAGCCCTACCAGCAAAATTAATTGAGCTGAGCTGGAAATGCAGTTCATTCTTTCCACTTTCTCCTCAGTGACATTATATGTGCACATATGCTGTATATAGCATACACTTAATAAAGGTGGCAGCTCAGCCAACTCAGTGATGAAAGCAAGAGACACGACAGCTCCTACATTCAGGTCCAGACCTCAGCTTCTACTCTGTTAGTGGAGTGATGTAATCTCAAGTCACATGTGATTTTTGTATTCCTCAATGGATTTGTTGGGCATCTCAGGTAATTGTGGGGCACAGCAATATTACAGTGTGCAGAACACTCACCAAACATAAGTCCCAGCCTGTAAAAACTTACTGGATGTTTTTTCTACCCAGGTGGAAGTCCACAGATTTCTACCTCAGTGCTGTGGCCAGGCTTGTCTCAGTTGAGTTCACCTATTTATGAACTCTTGGGGGCCTTCAGCAGCAGTGCTGAGAAGATGTGATACACCTTTACTCCCTTCTACTCTTGCTGTGAAGAATCTGGGAAAATCAAATGCTCTCCATAGCCTTACAAGCTATCTTCACCACATGCTTTCAGATGTAAAGCAGGGAGACAAGAGACTGACATATCTTATCAGCTCTCCACAGAGAGTTCCATCAACATCAGCCAGAGCCGGAGATGAGTCCAAATGGGTTGCAGTGTGTGTGTTTGAAACTGCGTCAAAAGATCATAGGCCTTATCTGTGCAGGGAAGTTTAGATTAAATAGTGCAGTTAGCTTGCTTTAGAGTACCTTGGGTTTGCACAAAAGCTGCTTTAACTGTTTTGAACTTCTGCCAGTATCAGAGGTGGTATTACATAATCTAGCTTGTCGTTACTCTGTTCCATGATGGAGACAAACACCTCTGACCACTTTAAATCAGTATAACCCATGTAGTTCTGCATTTGGAAAGTCAACTAATGAATGAGCGATACAGGGAAACATTCCAACCTGCACAAAGCTTCATTCCAGTCTTTCTTAATATGCACTCCCTTTTTATCCAAAGGTGCAGAGTTGAAGGACTAGAAGTCACCTAGAAGGGCCATATTCTCTTGTGACATACTCTTTTTGCTACTGCCATTTTTAACTTGCTGGCCTAGAGGTCCCAGTGCCAGATACCAGACTGCTATACGTATTTGAAGTCACATAGGTAGATATATTTGGCTCAGCAATTTCATGCTGCTGAGCTAATTGGAGTGGAATAGCAGGAGAATTGAAAGCAGGCAGTTACTCCTGTGAAACATCTCTCCAGCAACTTCACTCAGTACAGTGTTGTTTCTGGCTTCCATCAACTGGCAAGTGGCAATTTAGAGTAACTGAAATGACCAGGGCCACTGTCCTAAAAAAACTGTAGAGTGCTCACACCAGAACTAACACATCAAAATGACTTCAAAGTCTACATGTCTTCTCCCAAACTCAGATCCTAACAAGCAGAAATCTAAAGCCTGGGATAAGAGACCCCTGAACTTGTTAGAAAAGGGGATGTCTGCATCCTCCTCAGATGCTGCAAAGACCAATTTTTAAATTTTTTTTTTTTAAAGGGGGCTTCAATCAAAGCACAGGATCATTTTGCAACTTTCCAGCACATGTTGAAGCCTTCAAGGCTTCAAAAAAGCACAGAAAACAGAAAAATACAAATGTTCTTTTGTTTATTGTAAGAAGGCAAAATGTGCACTAGGGAAAACATTGATAAAAGTATAATTTTTGCTCAAGAAGGCTTTTGAGAAGTTCTGCTCTCTAAAGAATATCCTTGTAACTTAGCAGACTACAGAGTGGATCATAAAAACAAATGAGAACCAATAACACCATACACCAATGACCAGCCAAGTGACTCTACATACTATTTATCAGCATCCCTGCAATACAGTCCATTAATATTCCAGTTTACATTATAATATGGGTATTCCTCAACATTATATAGTGTTTAGACAACATCTTAATAAACCCCCCCAATGGTTTGTGGAAATCTCCTATCCCATTTGCACAGACCATATCTCTGTTCATGATCCCAGTACATGTTCTTGGCAACCAGAACAGTATCTGACATGGATAAGTAATACTTGGAAAGTGTCCATAATTTTTCATTGTGTCTAATGCAGTCAACAGCTGGAAACACACAGACAAGGCAGTTCAAGAGAGACCACCATCAAGCACTGCCTGCCAGAATTTCAGGTTTGTTGATGAAATTATCTCAACACCCACAAACTAAATAGGGTGCTGCAGGATGAAACATCCCCCAGAGACTTGTGGGCACTGCCAAACACAGCGATTTCCCTAGATAAGCATTTTTCTCTTTACACAAGCATCAGGTCACCCAGTGCAATGGCAGATCACACTGCCATCATAGGTGCTGTCTTTGGACTGAAGCTTAACTCTTTGATTGCTGCAGGCTGTGACACACTAGTCATTAGGGCACTGGGCTAGATTCTGTTCTGGCTGACTTTCAATTTCAGTAATATGATCTGGAAGTGAAAATTTTATGTAAGCACCATCACAACTGCTCAAAACACTCATGCAATATTCTGATAGACAATTGAAAGCTCTATTCTGTAACAAATCTTCACAGTAGGTGCAGTCATTTATTTCTATCTCCATCTTCTCTTACAGCTGTGAGACCCAGCTGAAATCAAAATATTTTCATTTAATCTGGGGAAAATGCACCGAGGAAACTCAGCATTACACTTATCTTTTAAAGGGATATTCTGGAAAACATGATGGCTAAAGAAAGGTAATTTCTTCTAACAAACTTTG
Organism: Bucorvus abyssinicus; assembly: GCA_009769605.1. NCBI lineage: Eukaryota > Metazoa > Chordata > Aves > Bucerotiformes > Bucorvidae > Bucorvus > Bucorvus abyssinicus. The sequence goes on from CM020026.1 coordinate 29,820,443, forward strand.
GCTGGGATATTTGAAACAAGATCCATGCACTTTAGCACATTAGAGCATCTTTGGATCTAACCTTTCCACTGGAAGTTGTGCAAACAAGCTAAAATGTGTTCTCTATTTCAAAAGAGCCACAGAACATGGTATCAACAAATTAAAAAGTGTATGCAGTCTCACTGAGTAGTTGGAGAGGATACTAAAAGCCCAAGGTGGAGTTTGACCAACTCCTATGCATGAATAGCCACAACAAATTAAAAAGCAAGGAAATCCTTATTCTGTATTTCTCAATCTCAAACCCACTGTCACCACTGCTGTCAGCGGCTCTGCTGAGAATAAACACCTGAGGAGTCTATCGGACCTGCTCCCCACTCAACCCTCAAAGTATTAGTGCTGGTAACAAAAGAATCACATATTTCACCGTGAGGTCCCCACAAACTTTAAGATGCAAAATTGAGGACCAGAGAGCTCCTTTTCACACAGGAGCAAGATTGAAGCACAGAGAGGTTTCAGCCCATGTTATTAAGCAGGTTTTATACTGATCCAAGATAAGCATGCAAGTTTGAGTCACCTAGGATCTCCTTGGCCTTGTTTCATACCAAGACCAACGTCCAGGCATCTTCAAGTATATTTTTTCCCTAAATTCTTTTTCACCTCCTCCAAGAGCTCGACAAAACAAAATGGAAAAAAAAAAACCAACCCTCTCAAAACATGAGTTTCAACTTCACATTTGAGCCATAGGCAGAATTACAAGCAGAGTTCAAAGGCTGTCTGCATGATGGGAGGAGGCGATATGCCCAGGGCTTCAGGGGCAACAAGACTTCACTACCCCATCACTGTGCTCTTTGGGAAACAGCGAGCTACTATCAGACATCTTTCCTATCCAAAAATTAATATTTTCTTGCAGCCTCTGATCAGACAAGAATACTGTTAGAGAGGGTACCCTGCTGCAGTGCTATTAGAAAGATGAAACCCTGCCGTCCAACCCACACGAGGTCCACATTTAGTAGGATGCAATGTACTGTGCCTTCAGGTGGTGTAAGTTGGTATTGCTGCATGGAAGCCAGGAGAGTCATGTTACACCACTCAAGGGTCTGACCAATTCATTATAAGGTGATTATACGCACTGCCAGTGTTTAGCAGAGGAGCTATACATGTCTTCTACTAAGAGCATGCTTGTTATTTTTTCCTAGAAGATCATTGCTTTCAACTTTAGACCTTCCTAATCCCCTGACAGATGCTTTAACCACAAGTTTGCTTTCATGCTGCATGACATGCAAGTGACCACCAATTTCAATTTCATCCCCAGAGTTTACATTATGGGCTGTTTGCCCACATTGGAAAGAGTGCCTGACATCAGGATTAAATCAACTTCAAGGACTTCAGTAGCTGGCAAGTCAGCTGTGCTTCCTTTCTCCATCAGTTTGTCAGATCTGGCTGAAATCCCATCCTCATCCCCTTATGAATTCTATCCTGGCCACAGGTATCCTTACAAGGTGACTGTTTTTAAACTTTGAATGCTAGTTAACTAACGTTGGAAGGAATGAAGTAAAGAAAGAAGTAGTCCTAAGCATTTGGATGAAGAAATCCCACATTGCTTAATTTTTTTTCTTAACTTTCCAGGACAAAACCAAGTTCATGTTAGGGAAAGATCAGTTAATTCCATATAAATATAGGGCTTCATTTCCAAAGGAGAGAACTGCTTTCTTGTGAGTAGCTACAGAGTCAGCCTGTATTGCATTACAGTCTTCAGATGGTGTACAAATATATCTTACAACAATACAGAACACCATCCTATCCATGATACTTAGAGAAGAGCAGTAAACTGATAGAAGTGCAAACATCAAAAGAGCTGATAAAAGAATAAACGCTGAGCAACAGTTCATCAGATGTCTTCCGTCCCAATGATCCAAGCGTATTTAAACTAGTAGTTTAGTCATATGCAGTCCTAAGAAGTCAGAACTACAGCCCCAGAGATAAGCTGGACTCGGATGTAACTTGGCAAAAATCACCAGGTACAGCTCAGGTGATAATGCCATACTACCTCACTTCAGTGCAAATGAATATAGTTAAATTTAGAGAGATATATAAAAGGTAGATGGACTGGTAAATACATGTTTTTGCAACAAAATTACAATTTCTACACTTAAAAGACTTTTGTTTGTGTCTGTGGATGAAAACAGAGCTAACAGAGACTGCTTTTTTAATGAAAGGATTTACTTGGGAAGAAATTTTATAATCAGGATTAGCTACTTAATATCCATAAATCAAAGGACTAGTTCAATGCAATATCAAACCCAGGCTGGCTAACTTCAGAATACTTAGCCCTTTGAAATAATATCTCCTCATAACAATTAACATCTAGCCGTATCAAAGCATTAAACTGCTCTAGTTAGTCTTGGGCACCTCCTATTTCACATGGGTGGTTCAAGAAGAGGAGTTCAAGCCAGAATGATGGCAGGTGAAGTATGTCCCAGCACAGAATACTCTGTGCCACCATGGGCATTAATGTTATCTTCCATTATGGACAAAAAAGCTGGGTTCTTTCAAGGATGGCTGAGGGCATTCTGCCTCTCAGAGGAGATACCAAAGACTTCAGCAAGACACTAAGCCAAATGATACCAGGAAAACTTAACACCTCATTTGATACGCTCTTTATTTTCAGTTGCCTAGGGTGACAAGATGATTGGGGCAGAGATGAAAAGACAGAATCCAAAAAGAGCCTGCACAGAGCCTTCTCGCAGATAGAAGTCAGCGGGAAAATTCAGCAATACTGAAACAAACAGCCATTCTTCCATGCAAACACAATGACTCCTTACAAGCGTTCAGATTGCCAACTGCTGCACACTGCTTCCTCTGCAGCAGATAATTTGTAAGTTTGTTCTCTAAAAATCCACCCTAGTTCTACTCAAACAACATCAACAGCTAAGAGCAGTTACTTGAATCAATTTGGAGAACTGTAAGAAACAGGTCTAGGAGAAAGTGAATGTTGTCTGCCATACTAGCTCCCTTTTCAGTGGGGCTGACAGGACAGCTGCCTGTTATTACAGTGCACCCCAGGAAATCCTTAGCTGCCAAGAGCCCAGAGCCAGCAAGGGATTAACAGACAAATAAAATGCATGCACCTGGGAGCCATGCAGCTAGATGTGCCATCTTCGTAGGATATGATACTTCAATCTCATTTGCAAAGAAACAAAACCAAAGAGAAATGACTTAATGTCATTGTAATTATGATAAGTATTGGAATAATTTTGCAGTTTTGTGACTAGATTAAGTGACAGCAGTTTTCATTTAATTGCAGTAATCTGTTGAAGGACTTATATAACTGTTATAAACGCAATGCTCTCCATTGCATGTTTAAACTGTTCCTAAATAATGCAGGATCAATACCATGTTAAGTGACCAGAACACTGATGTCTCTAGAGATGTATAACACAAATGGTGCCCAAGGCAATGATTTCATGTGCCCTCTGTAATAATATACAATATTAATTCCCTTCACTGATACCTTTCTAAAAGCAAAGTTTCTGCTAGACAGCCCTTTCCTCCTCCCACCACTGCATTTGTCCTTCACAGATATGTTCTCACGACCTGCTGGAAGAGTTTCTTCGCTCCTGGATGGGTGTGCACTGGGCTGGGGAGGTGCCTGGTGCCACCCTCTTGTGCCCCAGCCCGCACAGGGAAGAGGTCTGGGCAGCAGCCAAGGCACTGAGATGAGCTCTGCTCCAGGCAACTCCCTCACCCCATTCCCATGAACCCCCTACCCACTGCCACCAGTTTTAAGTGGAATCAGGCTTGTATCCCTGCCTCCACAAAAACACCAGCAGCAATACCAACAGCCTAAGGTTTCTTTTCTGTCATCAGGTTGGATGATACATGTCTTACCTAGCAGCTCTGAACTTCTAACAAAGCTGCTGCACAGCCCACTGAGAAGTAATGCAGAAGCCTCAGTGTGCACAGTGGGTTAGACAGCCCAGGAGAGTTCAGCTGGGGACTTTTTCTAGTTACGTATGTACTTATGCCAAGGTAAAGAAGTTAGTAGAAGAGTCACTGGAATATTTAAGAATTCAGTAAATTAATTCTGTCTGTTTTTTAGGAATATCTTTTCAGCAGTTTTATGGGCAGATGTGACAAATGCTTTAAGAAGTTTAAGGAATCGAAAGACAGAAATAAGCTCTGAAGAAGAGCTGTTACACCCTAGGAAACAGAAGAAGAAAATAGCTGGAGAGCACCAGAATTACCACAACTGTGGCTGGAGAAAGGGCGACTTTTGAAACAGAGCCGCCACCCACCTGTCAAGGTAGCAGCTTTATCATCAATACTAAGATTATATATCACAGGAACTCCTGGGAATAAATCTGTAGAAGAAAGCACAGTACATTTCAACCAAATAGAAGCTTTTCTCAACCGTCCAGCTTTTCCCAGCAAAAGCCACCAATGTCTGCAGTCATTGACTCGAAGAACATCAGAGGCAGAAAACAGACTGATGAATTTACCATAACAGGATCATTTTGAGACCAGGAAGTGGCTGTTCAATCACAGTAATAGCTCAAAGTTTGGAAATGAAAGTTAAAAGGCAATGCTCTTTATTTTTCTTTAAGTATTAGTTAGCTGTAAGAAAGTTTTATTACATATGCATGATTTCAAGCTTACTATTGTTGTCATAAATTAAGAACTGCTGTCTATTGGATCCAGTTGCTCACTGCACTACTGAAAACACAGGCTTAGAAACAAAGGTCTGTGTTTTCCTATCCTGCCATCTGCTTCCTCACACTTGTCTTACCTCCATAACCTGAAACATGCCCCATCTGCTCCCACCTGTTTTATATGATAGTTGAAGAGAGAAATCTTCCAGGGAACACAGTTCTGGAGTTGCATGAATTAGCTAACTCAGAAGCAACTATCTTCCCACTGTGGGGGTGGGAGACCTAGAGGTCATATGTACATAGGGGGTAACAGCAGTGGAGAGCTGCAGCCCATTAAAAGTGCATTCACTTATATTTGCCTTCCCTAGAAACTCAAATAAGTAAAAGGAGAGGTAGCAATTCACAAAACTTCATCAGTCCCTAGAGGATGTTACAAGCAGCCTCCTCTCTTCATGAATCCCTAGTGTTCAATTCATTTTCAGTTTTCTTGTCCAGACGAAATACTGAAAAAACCAGAAAACTTGAGCCTAAAAATAACTGTTGTTTCCTAGTCTCTTAATCCCACCAGGCAATTTCCCAACTGTAACCTCTTCTTCCTTATGCAGTGTAACATAACTGAAGCAAAGGCACTCCAGTGTTCACAGATAAAAACGAACAAAAAATCCACACCCTATTTTTATTCCTGTCAGACTTAGTTTCAGTGTAACATAGTTCCATTATTGCCCAGCTCTTAAAACCAGAAATGACAACAAATCAATGAAAGTAATAGTTGTCTGAAAGTCTTATAAAAGCAAATATTTCTTTCCAATAAAATAATACCGAAAAGTCAATTACTTTTTTCAGGATGGAGCCCATAGAACAAAACAACTGTATCAGTTTTTCTTGTCACCGTTTTCAAAGGCTAATCACAAGCCATACCTTCAATCATTAGATAATAGCCCTCACACATGTAAGCTTTCAGCAACGTTTCCCGCCCCCCCCCCCCCCCCCCCCCCCCCCCCCCTTCCTTGGTTTCACTTTCTAAAGTCTCTCTCAGGAAGCCTTGTGGGAACAGAAGATTGACAGATATCCCAAACTCATTAGAAATCAGCTCAAGAGGTGATTATAGGATGCTGACCTGCCCACTATCTTTCCATTCATTTTTCCATTTCCAAAAACCAGCCTCCTGCATGATGCCTTCAGGAAGGAGTTCCCGACTGCACCAGTTCCTCTGTTTGCACGGAGCACTAATGAAGCCAAGATTTGCCTTTGCTGAACCCATCACTCCTCTGCACTATTCTGTCACAGAAATAATCTGGAGTAAAAGCTCCCTCTGGGGAAAAACAAGCAAACAAACACACAAACAAAAAAAACCCAACGAAAGCTGCATAGGCTTAAGTTAAGCAGTAAATTCAATGGTAAATAAAGGATCATCTCTCTGAAATTTTTCATGCATTAAAATACATCAGTTCCAGGACAAATGCACAGCTCCATGTCTTGCTGCCTCATGAACTTTTCCCTTATTGCCCAAGGAACTCTGAATATTCTTCCGTGATTCTGAGATATTAGAGAGGGAGTATATTGAGGGTGGCTTATAAACAGGCATCTGTGGCACTCTCTGTGCGAGAGGGATACACAGATTTCAACCTGTGCAATACATAAGGGGTTTGAACTTCTGTTTCCAGACACTTACTCCGGGCTTGTAAGATGAAATCAGAAAGCTGTGGTGATGATGTTAGAGCGTCTTACAGTGGGATATTAACAGTAGTCCAGGAACAGTAGAAGTGTCCTTGGGAAAAAGAGTAGCCTACAAAGGAGGAATATTATGCATAAGACAACATGCAGCCAGAGAGGCCACAGCTGCCTTGCATTCTAGAGAAACAGGTCTCCTTTTGCATTAATTTTTTTTGCTATCCTTAGCTTCTTATACTTTTTCTGTAGCCATAAAACTCCTTAGTTTTGGTTTTCAAGGACTCTCAATACACCTCCAGTCAGGGAGAGACAATGCAAGGCAGCCTGAAGAAAACTGACTTCGGTACTGGCAGCTGACACGCCACCATGACACAGTGTCTGGAAAGCACAGGTACCTGAGCCACTGTGTTTGAAGCCATGGTGCCACCCAAGAGCCCATGCCACCATCTGGTGAGGTGGGCACTTTCAAGGACTGACATTAATTGAGAACTAAACTTCCACATTTTCAGAGTTACTTGTTGCCGATTCCTGACTTCATAATCCTCTCCCTCTCTCTTTCTGCTTTTGCAATTGCATCCACAGTGGATGCTAGCCCTCTTCTAAAGTTGCTAAAAATCAAAATCTTTAGTCCTGAAGTTGCTTGAAGAGAATACCATAGCAACTGCAACCCTGAATGTCCTTCCACTAACTTTAGCTGTCTTACCAACACACTAACTCACTTCATGCTACTAGGCAGGAAACATCTGTTTTTCTTTGCTCAACAAAGTTTTCCTTATAAAGTGGCCCTGAATGTGTAGTTCTGGGTCACTCTGGACATATACTAGCAGATGAGATATTTGTAATGTATTAGATAAGTTGGAAGTGAATTATATTGGAATACTTCAGGAGGTCCACCTAGAAATGTTTCTCTTAACACACATGGAAGAAATTTATTTCAAAACCAGGAGAATCTGAGCACATTTGCACAGTTTGGTTGTGGGGTTTTGTTTTTTTTTTAAAGGGTCTTTTTCCTGCAGTATTCCCAAGTAGGCATTTGCCTAAAAAACTCACTAGTCAGATGCACACTGTGCTTGAGAGCACAGCTATTCATGTTTTGATATTGGAGATTAATTTCCTTTTCTCCCCAGTGGTGAATTTGCCCAAGGTATACAGAGGCATACATCTGGAAAAAGGAAGCCTTTACTTCAAGCAATGTGATTCACACTGATGCATGGACAGTAAGTGACAAGTTGCACTAGATATCCCTATAGATTTACTTTAGCCTGTGCTTATAGGTAAGACTGAAATATAATCACTACATTTTGCAGTATTGACACTCATTGGGTAAAGTTTCAAACAGTGTAAAACAAAACCATTAAAACATACTTTGAAAGGTAAATTTTAGGACTAAACTAGCTAGGTTCTTTAAAAACAATCAACTAGAAAAGAAACTTGAGTGCTAACTTATACGGTGACCTAGGTACATGTATATACCGCAGTGAAATTTCCATTGGTTTGCACCAACTTAAATACATAAATAACCAAGTTATGTTTAAATGATCCAGAATTGAAAGTATTTTTTCACAGATTTACTTCATAAAAAATACCCATTTACCTATTGAAGAATTCCTTTATCTTTTAAAGTATCACAAAGCAGCACATGTGCAGACAGCGACTAAAGATGCTGCCAGACTATGTTCACAATTATTGGGGGAAAATAAAACATACTCTAAGGGATGTGAAAGCTAAGAAGTCACCATCCTAAAACTAGGCAGTACATACTCATTTTTTTCCTCTAATAAAGGAGAGTAAGGCACCTGCCCACAGCATCAGTCAGACCATTTCTGGACCAACGTACAAAATCAGATAGCTGCTATCATTTCCAGAAATGCTTCAGTTTACACAAGTGCTACTCTTGGAAAAACTTCTAGTATGAAAAGGTATCAGTAAGTCAGTGCAACAAATGTCAGAGTTCAATACCAGTTTTGTGTTCTGTTGTGAAAAGGAGAAGACAAAATTACGCTGTCACAAGCTACTGAGAAGTAAGGGATCTGCAGAAAATATTCCTTTCTAAGGCTGTATAAGTCTATGCATAGAAAACTGGCGGAAATCACTCAACTTTAATAGAAGTATTTCTTACTGTTCAGTATTTGAGACAAAATACTTGTACATAAGTTACGTTGTGACTTCCTGTATGAACGCACATTTTATCCTTCTCTTTTCCCAAGTAGACACACCAATACAGAGGTATTAAGTAAAAAAAAAAAACCAAAAAACAAACAACAACCCAAACCAAACACACAAGACAAGAGACTTAGATGTTCTAAAAGAAAAAAAATCCTTCTTCGTTATCACAATTTCTCAGTAAACTTGTTGCAGTTCATTATTGGGGTTAATTTTCCAAACTGGTTGAATTAGCAGTCGGCTGACCCTGTTGTGGCATTTAAAGCTACGACCATCTCCATCCTGTTAATGCCTTAAAAAGTGAATGTATCACACTCACATAATACACAAAAGGAGGCAACCAGCACTTTAATGCACCTTTCTGACTTCCACTGATCGTTTGTATTTGTGATTGAGCATGGCTTATGGGTCCTCCACAAAACTGCCCATGGCAGCTCTTTATTTTGGTATATTCAGTAACTCCCTCAAACCAAATCCATTTCTCAGGGCGTGCTTAGCTCTGCTGTATTCACCTAAATACAATTCCCTCAAGATCAGTTAAATTCTACAATCAATGTACCCTACGTTTTTTTTTAAAAAAAAAAGAAAGAAAAAATATAACAAGGACAGAAGAAAACCAGAAGCAAGTATAAAAGGTGCACAGCTAATTCTTCCCTGTGTCAGACCAGTGATCCACAGGAACATTGCTCTTGGTGGCTTTCCCACTTCCCACTCTCAAGGCAGGCAGACACCAGCCCGAGCTGATGACAGGGCACACTTGTCATTTTGTGGATTCAGCTTGCATCCAGGTATAATAGCACCCTAACCGTACTTTGTGATCCCCCAAAAAGCTCTGCCTATGACTCTTACACAAAGACCACCCTGGGATCTAGGCTTCAAGACTCATGTAGAGTTGGGAAGCCTGTCTGCAGATGAAGGTTCACCTACCTTTACTTTTACAAATCTTAACACAGCAGCTGCAGATGTACACATAGTTCTGGATAAGCAAAGCTTTTTCACATAACCAGCCCTGCATCATCCCATGTCCTAGCCAAGATTTTGGCTGAGCAAGGAGAGAGTGCCACACAACAGATTTGTCTGCATTCTACATCAGCAGAGCACAAGCCATTTCTATGCCTCTTGCATTCAATTTGCATTGACAGTCTTGATTTTTAATCCACAGGATCCTGGCATCCCTCCAGTGCACAGGATGCACTTTCTAGCAGTGCAGCGGAACTCCATGGTAAAGCAGCTGTCATAAATGAGAGAAGGACAAGAGCAAAGATAGTAATTCAGTCAGAGCTACTGAATATTGCTGGGAACACCAGATTTTGTCTCTACTCTAAAGTCCTTACATAAAACAAGATATCATACTAGTATTTTTCTTAAAGTGTTCTGAGCAAGGATGCAGTAGAAAATAAACAGTACTCAGCCATAAACCACTAAAGAGCACCACTGCAAATATACACTAAGAAGCCAAATAAGGCAATTTTAAGTCAATCTTTTGGCTGCTTGGCTTTGCAGTTTTGATGTAGCTCTTTTGACTCATATTTTATGCAATTTAAACTACATAGCATATATTGATAATCAGGGAGCAATTTCCCCAGTGTTATTCAGATAAAGTTCAATTGTCTCCTCTATTTCTGCATGGTGACCAAAAGCTTGCTACACCAAGATGAAGTAATAAAAGTGTTTGCAAGTTAACCTCCTGAATGAACATACCATGTTATGCTATGTGTCTGGTTACAAGTTAGTACATATGCCTCACAATAAAACCCAGCCCTTAACCTGTACCTTTTTTGGTGCAGATGTGATGAATCCCTTCCTCCTTTCTGAAAAATAAGCGGTGTTTAGAACCAAGTATTCTCACATCATCAGTGAAACGCTCATTGCTTTGCCTGTAGGTATCAGTGCACAAGATCAGAAACTGAGCACAGGGGAGGAAAGAAAAACCACCCCGATCACCAGCCATGTGAAACGTCAGCCCATCCCTGAAGCAGCTGTAGAAATGCCGGCAATTACCTCAGAAACACAAAGCAGCTGGGTTCAGTTCCCAGTTCATCTTTACAAAGCAAACAAGGAGAGGGAGGATTTTAGGGGCTTATACAATTAGTTGGGGTTGGTGAGAGAACAAGTGATGCTGGAGGAAGGTGTAGAGTTAAAAAGTGTTAACTGCCAGTGTGACAGCTGGACAATCTGTCTAAAAGGCCCTGTGGTAGTTACTGAAGGGTCAGGGGAGAGTATCCTTGGTTAAAAAAAAAAAAAAAGTGTGTTAGTACAGCAGAAGATGCTGAATTTGGATGTGTGAGCTACGCACAGTTTCTTTGCGAAACACTAGCAAGAGCCTGGTGTAGTCATGACTGCAGAAAGCCAGTCTGGGGTAGATCTGTGTATTTTGTTTATTCTATCTGCTTCTTCCAGGTCACCCTGCAGATGGGGGGGATAAGAAAGATCAGAGGAATGTTTTCTATCTGCCCTTTATCTCCCTAGCACGCAGTCATATATCTGTAGGTGCCACGTGTATGGCTAATAATGAAGCTTAGAAGAAAGAGAATGGGTTGAGATGAAAAGAAACACTCAGAAAAGTATTATGAATCTTCTTTTTCTGTCTCTTGGTTATGTACAGGGAGTGACCATGCCTCTATAATGTTCTATTTGCAAGTTTATCCCTAGAAATCTCATTTGTACAAAGAACATCTGTGTATTTGCATGTGCACTTCTGTAGGGTGGCTGACCAAGTAATCGTAAAACCACTGCAAGCTCACAGTACTAAGATACATTCAGGACCATGTGATACCACAGTCATACCTATGCAAATAGCAGTGGGATTCCCCTTCAAAAAGCAAGAACATTTTTCCTTTTATTTTTATTTTAAATGTGACTATTCTGCATGATCCTTATTCTTTGCTAGTGATAAGTATGTGTTCAGCATCTTTATTGTGGCCATGCTTTCAAAAGGAGAATTAATCTTATGGAATCATTTAACAATGTAGATGACATGAAGGTGCTTTCTTAAGGGAGAAGACAAAGTCATTTCCTGTTTCACATAAAATGAATGGGGAAAAATAATATCATGGGCAAGAGGCAGAAAGAATCAAATCTCAGTTTGTGTGCATGATTCACGATTCGTTCTTAGGGTGATGAATGAAGCAGCACACTTCCCGATACCTAAGTCTTTTCTCCAGGTACTTGGTTTTGCATCATTTGTAGAGTCAAAACAATTACAAAGTACTTTACCCTCATACTCCCCGTAGGAATTCAGATGCTCAAGTAACTCTATCCTTTCTGGAACACATTAGTTTCACAACAGGTAAGCAGGAAGTGAAGACAGTGAGTAATCCAGGAAGAAATACAACACTTCTCATTGCTGGGTGGCCGTGATGCAAGGCCTTGATTTGAAATAAAAATACTCTACTTCTCTGTCCAAAACTATTTTCTAAAATGTTGTAGATGTACATTTGCAAAAGTTAGAGACATCTCCAAAAAGAGTTTCAAACAGCTCATGGTAATTATTTAGTGTTTATTAGGAAGAGAAAACTAAGGACCATACAAACTGTAATGGGTAACTTTCCCATCTTTTATCTCCATAGAGTAGTCCTCATTTCTGCTAGAAAAGGAAAAAATATCTATCTACTAACATATATCCTATACATGCATACCGTAATTGATGTTTTTTAACTATAATCAGTTGTATAGCACATATTGCAAAGAGACAGGGAAGTACATGCAAATCTGACCAAGTGCCTTCATTTAAAATGGCACTGTCAAACCCAGGACTTTTGGTCCTTTATGGAAGAGGATGAACTTGGGAGATCTTTTTTCCATTCTTTGGCTTGATACAGCTGTTAGTGCTGTTGCTAAAAGCCGGTATTCATCTTTGAAGATAAGCTGCCCACATGTCTTTCTGGGGTTAGCCAGATGGTCGTAGCACAGTACTGATGCACAACTGCAGTGTTAGTATAGGCTGAGTGGAACTAATGAGTGGAAGCGTGGGTGGGATGCTCAATGGCTTAAACATTTGTTTCTTTTTTCTTCTTTAGATGACACTGGTGGTCCATGCAGGCTAGCAACCTTTAAATTCAATTATGGTTGTAGGTGTAGGATTCACATATTTTTTCCTTCATGTGTGGATACTAATGAGAGCTTGCCTCATCGTACATCACCATCAGATATGCCATACTCATAACTACCTAAACCACATCTAAAAGTGCATTTTGTACTTCAAAGAAAGTAAATGCAGGCTAATATTCCTCATGTAGTTACTATTAATATGTTTATAAAGTTACTTTAGAGGGTAGATGCTTTCCTGAGCAGTATTGCAAAACATCATTTAACAGGGATATACTGACTATTGATTAAAAATAGCTCTGCATTTAAAACTTAAAAGCTGTATCTTATGGGTTAGCTTGGCAATGCAGTTAGATAAGAACCCTGCAATACTTGGAACGTTACAGATTCACATCTGATTTTTGCTGCAATTAGTACTTCACTGCTATTTTTTCTAAATGGTGTTATTGTGCTTAATGATGCTATCAACAGCCTGAGAGACAGGAATAGGGAAGAGAAAGTAAGAGGTCTCTCAGGAGGGCAAGAGCACAGAACCCCAGCAGTGAAATAAGTGAACAAGAGCCCAAACAACCCAGTTTTTTTTCTGTTGGAGGCAGACTAATACTGACTATTGCAAAGAAAACAAACCCAGCCTTTCTGTTCCTCCAGCAGTCTGCCTTGTCTATACAAAATCTGTTCACATTACACAAAGCTTCATGAAGAGAAAGAAAGCCTTCTTTACACCCAATAGAGGTTCACTAATTCCATAAAAAAAGTTGTCTCCTTCTGGGTGTTTTTTAGACCTGTATAAATCACTATCTTAAACATTTTGTAGCTTTAGTCATCTTTTCACCTTAGCACTTCAAAATTTCATCCCACAAACTATCAGTTTAAATACAGAAATACTTACTTAGGAAACACATTGCAATCATTCATATTTCATGTATTATACTAAAAATAAAACTATAACTAAAATCATATGCCCTTCACTTTGATGGGTATTTTGTACTCTTCCACTATTTCCCTGTTAAACCTTGTCAACACTAAGAAAAAATGAGAGTTAGACTGATTTCCTAGGAAAATGAACCATGTACAGTCACAGCAGATATACTTTGGCTTATAGCTTGAACCACAAGTGTTATAGTCTTCATTCCCACTCATAACTTTCAGCTTATGTTTTCCAGAGTTAAATTCCTGACTTAGACACCATAGTTCCTGCAAAAAATAATGTAACACATTGTAAAGGGAGAGTTAGAAGTACCTGAATGGGACTTGCAACTACCAGCACACTGACTGGAGAGAAGCTGAAGAGAACACCCCGGGAACACCAGAGGGAGAAGTATGTTGCAATTCAGCTCTCTCACAGACAGGCTCTTCCTTGCAGCTTGAGTTGATCTCTCTGAGGCTGAGATTCACAGCCTGGAAATCCTTCTCTAGACAGTGGCACCTGGGCAACATTTCTCATTTCAAGTTTGGCAGAAGAAAAGCAGTGGTATGTGGCTCTTCTTTCCTCCCTCAAAGGATACAGATGCAGTCTTAAGGCTTAAGCTGATTTCTGAAAAGTAATTTTTCGCTCTGATTCCACTCTTTCAGCATGCAGGCCTGACTTTCGTGTACAAAACCTGTTTCACCAGAGCTGAGACTGTCTCCTAGCATTCTTTTTGCCTTGCCACTACCTAAGCAAATGGAGCACAGAGTGAACCTGTTTGCCTCAGTTACTTTTATTTCCTATGGCCCCAAACAGGAATGCTCTGTGTGTTGTCACCTTCGACTACCATAGGAACAGCAGCATTCATTACCTGCACTGTTCATTAGTAAACTAACAATAATGTTAGTCTTTAGTGTGTTGCCAAACTCTTTTATTCAATGTGAAGAATATGGCACAAGCCTGTCTTACATAAGCAGCAACTTCATTTTTCTGTTTGGTCTTTGCTCTACAGCCAAAATGCCTTCCACACCTTTCCTATTGTTGATAGGGGGAGGAAAGTAACCTTTTAAAACTTCAGAACCCGGTATTTTTCCAAAGTTTTCAGTCTCAAGTGAATAGCACTGAAATGCTTGGTATATAACAAAGCAATTGCAAGCACAAAGACTAGCAGCTTCGAAAAAATCGAAGCTGTCTGTATGAAATATTTTTGTCTTAGTTTGGACAATGTAAACCAGCCACAAGTCATTGCAGTGAAGCACTCAGTTTTCAAATTTCCAGTAGGATGCCAGTATGGGAAAACAGAGAAATCAGGGTGTTGCTGTAAACTGGGAAGCCATATGCCCCCACCTTCTAGTGGTACGAGGTTTCCTGATGACCATGGAAGTCAGCAGATCTGTTCATGCAGGTGGTTGCCTCAGAAGATAGAGACTCTGTGGTCAGTAACACAGGACAGCCTGACAACCTGAAATACAGCAGTAGGTTTTTACATAATTTCTTATGATTTTGTTGAAGTTTCCAATTTTTAGAAGAAAACTTCTGCAAATTCGTCCTTCTGGGATCATATTGATATCAGACGTGTTATAGCACAAATTATTTCAGTCTTGAGAAGCTAAGTAGCATGGGGCCTTAGTTATTCTAGGTACTAAGAGCATTTATCAGTTCCCTGACATGCAGCGAGGTTAGAGTCTTACTCATAAAATATCTGTAACCCCCTATCAGATTTATCTGAAGCCTGTTAAAACAAGCAAAATTAGATGCCCATAAAACTCCACAGACATTCTATGGTGTTTCCAAGCCATGTTATTTATGATAATCAGCAGCTGTGAAAGTGAAGTCCCTCTGCATAAATGCAGAAGGCATCTTTCTTG
Source organism: Bucorvus abyssinicus (assembly GCA_009769605.1). Classification (NCBI taxonomy): domain Eukaryota; kingdom Metazoa; phylum Chordata; class Aves; order Bucerotiformes; family Bucorvidae; genus Bucorvus; species Bucorvus abyssinicus. Next base: position 29,835,727 of record CM020026.1, read on the forward strand.
GCAATTATTCATCACACCGGACTCTGGAGTCAGCAGAAGCTCGAATGTGAATGACCAACCACACAGCAGTCTGCTTGTGTGCATGTAGCCTGGGGAAGGGCAGGCACAGCCCTGACTTTTAAACAAGGACACATAAACAGGGCCAAGATGCTGAAAGCCATCATTATAAGGCCTGAGACAAAACGAAACAACAAACAGCTGGGTAAGCTTTTTGAAGTGTATGTGCTCCTCTTTCACTGTTTTCTGAATTTCCTTAAATTTTGTTTGGCTTTAGATTCAAAAGCAATTGGCAGACAGTCAAAATTTAAAATTGATGAAGTACAATTGGTCTGTTCATGGGACACTTGGAAAAGAAAATAATGATCTTTCATATAAAAATGTTCTGAGGAAGCTAAGCCACCGTGTCAACAGATAAGAAAGCAAACAGTGGTACTGAAATGGCTCGAGCAAATGATATTTAAAACAAGGTTTTGTCCTGGACTTGTGGTAAATTCAGAGGACTCTGTACTTGATGATTTTTAGAATATTCTTTTATGCTTCAAGGACACGTTGGCAGCATAGCAAGGTCCAGGGGTCATAGCTAGTTTGTATTAATCACAATAGTCCAGAGGGGAGAGCTGGAAAACTGCAGTTCATAGCATGAAGGAATGACATGCCCTGTATTGATTCAAAAATTTACAAATGTCAGCCCTACATAGCACAGCCTAAAAGGATACCCCAAAACAACAACAACAACAAAGAAAAATACCAAACACCATTGAGGTAGCTTTGGCCTGTTGACAAATTCAAGAAGGCATACAAAATACATGCAGGCTAGCCTCTCCTCAGCAAGATGTGGGGCAGAGCTGTACCACTTTGTGTCTGCCACTTACTCCTCTCCCTCCATGAAAAGCAGTGAACTTAACAGGACACCTGCTGGGTCCTGGCTCAGCAAAGTACCTGGGCTCCTAATCCCTGCCTAGGTCCCGAGAGCAGCCTGTGAGATGTTAGGAGATTGAAAAGGCTCATGACTTCTGCAGTTCTGCAGCTTGGATTTGTGTATCAAATTTGACCTACTTTTGCATCTGTATGTCTGAGTGACACGTCATTGTTGACTCAAGATCAGAGAAAAGTGCAAGAGACAGAAAAACTAAAGGTCTGTAATAACATCACTCAAATTGTGACCTACCTGAGGATTTGGAAAACTCCTCCTGTCTTCAACAATAAAACTGCCAAGGTTTGGTGAGCAGTGAGACCAGTTTGAAAGAGGGTAGGTTTAGGTTGGATATAAGGAAGAAATTCTTTCCGAAGAGGGTGGTGAGACAGTGGAACAGGTTGCCAAGAGAAGTTGTGGATGCCCCATTATCGGAAGTGTTCAAAGTCAGGTTGGATGGGACTTTGAGCAACCTGATCTAGTGAAAGATGTCCCTGCCCATGGCAGAAGGGTTGGACTAGAGGTTCTTTGATGGTCCCTTTCAACCCAAACCATTCTGTGATTCTTTTCACGTTGGACAATTAGCATTGTGGTACCTTACGGAGAAGCATTTAGGATATAAGGTTATACATCTCTTTGGCAAATCTAGGCCTCTTTATCGGCATCTGTCAGATAACAAATAATTCCCGGAGTAAAAATGGTAATAATAGCTTCCTTTCTCTTCCCTGCCAAAGAATGCTGTTACAAGTAGAGGACTTAGATTTATAAGCTTACTCCAGAAGAATCAATGTTTGTTTTGGTCAGCCAAGTGACAGATCGCAGGGGCACCAGGCAGTGTGCCGAGGCAAAGGCTGGCCTTCTTCTGAGTATGAAAGTAGGAGCAGGGACACGATTAAGCAAAGGATCTATTCTTATGGTTTTATCCATTTTCTGCTGAAGTCATTTGTAACAGGTTGGGGCAGTAAAGGGAGGGCAGCAGGCAGTGTGTGTACGTGTGTGGAGCTGCGGAGGGGATGGAAAATCTGTAACTAATAGGCATCTTTTCATCTTTCTCACTCTGTTCAATGGTGCCCAGATAGGGGACAAATCTTCCCATAAAGAGTAATCCTTTAGAAAGTGCTCAAGTACAGCTATTACTTAACTTCCTGATTAGTAGCAGTCACCACCTGCTACTTCTGCTCCTCATTGTCCAGCATAATGGAAGTGTTCATTTCCCTGGCTGTGAAAAGGTAATGGGAGGGGAGTCCCTCTTCTCTGTTTTCGCAAAAAGAGCAACAGTCACTCCTTTTCTCCTGTAAGTAATCCCAGACCATATTTATCCAAGAAAATAAAATTCTATTTCTGCTGACAAATAGCTGGATAAGGCAGATTATGAATACTAAAACAAAAAACAAACAAACAAAAAAAAACCAAACCCACAAAAGCAATCATTCTGATCTCTTTGAACTAAATTAAGGGATTCTGCTGTAGGGCTTTTTTATTGTCTGACCATGGCTTTGAGAACCCAGAAAGCACTAAGCAAAGGCAATATATTCAATATTTTTGACACCTCAAACAAGCAACAACTTTGCAAAGACTTCTGTTTTCTTCAAACCTTAGTAGCTGAAGCTGCCAAGAGAGCTGCACATGTTGCCTTGAAAGACAGCTGTTATAATAGTCTCCTTTGATCAAAATTCTTCCGTATTTATAGCTAGAGCAAGATGAAGGATTGTAGGATTTTCTTAGCAGAGACTGAAAATCCTAAAAGGAATGAAACTTGCAAAACCTGAAAAGTGCATTTGTCACGAGCAGGCATAACTTTTGAAATGTCAGTTAAAAGGAGACAACCCATGAATAGACTATGAGGATTTTCAGACTTTCTATTTCCCTAAAGTCCTCTTTTGTTTTACACTGGGAGTGGTGGTGTCTCTTCCTAGGGAAGCACAGGCAGGCAGTAGATTAGTCCTTATTTAGATGGTAAGTTCCAGCCTATTTGAATTGTATTAAGCATTCTCCTTACTTCTGTGGGATTTGTCATAAATCTTGAGTAAATATACTTACCGCAATCTCAAAGACTGAAGTTTTGATTTCTCAGAGGACTCAAATCTTTAAGCCTTAAAACTTCTCTTGTTTAAGAGAGATAAAGCAAAAGAATCTACTTGTCAAAACAAACACGGGGGAAAAAAACCCCTCAGTACAACCCCAGACATTATCTCAATGGGAAGTGGCACTCATTCGGGGCTTTTCGGTAGCATTCTTTGCCCAGGAGTGAAATCTATTATAGGAATTAGTACTGCCCCTTAAAATGGTAGCATCACTAAGAAGCAAATGAATCCTACTCTCTTTCCCTCTGTTTTCCTATCCATTCTCCTTCTTCTAAACAGTATTCAAAGGTTTCTTCAAAGGTCTTCATCCTATCTTTGTTGCCATGGTCTCTCACAGAGTTGAAACAACATTTTCAAAACTAATGCCTGCTCTAAATGCATTGTTGTTGGGATGCTGAGTCAGTTCTCTGCTGACTAGGGTGAAAGAAAAAGAATCTTTGAAAATCAGCTTTAACATTCAGCTAACCTGAATGGGGAAAAGCAAGACATCTATACGCTGCTAGACAGAAGCAAAACTTTCCAGGAGTGAGATGCCTAGTATTTCGGGAAGAAAAACAAAGTGTCTTGAGGTTTTTGTGTCAGCTGTGCTGGTTTTACTCTTTCTTTTTATTCATACCAGACCTGAGAAAGGCAATTGCTTCTCAGAAGGAAAAAAAAAAAAAACCCACAGAAGAATCCTGTTGATTAACACACACCTCCCCCCCAACTAAATCCTTGCTGTGGGGGTGACAGAGGATGCTTGGTATGCATTAGCAGTGACAGGCAGGGCTAGCTTTGGCACAGCTGAAATGAGTAGGGGGAAATGATGGAGAAGCACCATTATTTCTAAGGGAACTAACAAGGTATTTTGCTTGTATTCAGCTTGTCTGTTTGCTTCACTTGTTTAACTACTTGCATGTTCTTTGAAACAAGGACCATCTCTAAGACACGTATTTGTACAGCACATAGGAAAACAAGCTTACCATCCTAATTTGAACTTTTAAGCTTTACTATATAACTAAGAACACCTATTTGCTATGTAAATTAGAGCACCACACACTTCAAACATGCAGTTCAAGAAAAGACAAGATCTTTGTCACAGACTTGTTACATCAACTTTAAATGGTTTTTATCTGCCTGGCTTCAATTTTTTATAGATCCTTTGAACATCTGTCCTTAGCCCGTGGTCTGGCATGGCATGCTAAATTCTGTATACTTGTTCGTTATTCCTAGGGGAGGAATTTGCATGAAAATTCTGTTGGTCTAATTATACGCCTCAGCTAGAGAAATTCTATTCATCAGTCTGCAGCAAATTTCACCTTTATGAAATAGATGATGACTTTGCCAGAGACTTTCTGGACATTGTAACAACTGAAGGTTTTACAGCCTACATTTGTAATATAGGTAATGAAATGAATTAAAGAGGAAAAAAAACTTAGATCATTACACTGCTTTTGAAAATAACCCTTCATCTTCAGGAAAAAAATTACAGTTTAATGGGGAAAGATGTTTGTAGCAACTTATTAAGGGTAAAATGCAGCCTCCCCTCCTATTTGTATCTCCCTGTGTCAGGGAATTAAGGTTGTGAATGAAGAAAAGCTCAACAAGGATCCGAAAACGCAACAGAGGAGTATGTTGCGGGTCTCCATCTCTGAGACAGATGCAGGACTGAATACTGGAAGCACTTCAGGGTGATGGGATGAAGTAGGAAGAATAAAACAGGGCAAGAGTTCTTCCTGTAACTTAAAAACCACGAGTGTGAAAGTGCATTTGTTAAATGGGAACAGTAAGGAGCTTCCCAATTTTTCACCCTATAGGATGAAGATGGACACACTGAAACAGAGCTGGTGATCATGGGGTTTGCTTTTTCCAAAGCTGTCCACATTTTAGAAGGTTTAAAGATATCCCTAAAGAGACTGCATGTAGACTGTACATCGTGTGTATATTCCTCCTGCTCCTTTTTTCCCCTCTTTTATCTGTGACCATCGTGTTTTTTTCTCCCATGGTTTTAATCCACATACCTCTCCCCTTTTCACCTCTAAATCCTTTCCCTCCTGCTCTTCATAATTTCCTCTTTTTCTTTCTGTACTATTTGTCTTCCCTTGCTCATAATTCACTGATTTTCACTAAACTTTACTTTTCCGTTTTCTTCTAAATTCCACCCTTGCAAAACTCTTTTCTAGTCTGTTCTTGGCTTTACAGTCTTTTAACACACTGTTTATACTCTGTTGCAGGGGCTTCTATGGCCTTTTTAAGGTTTCCTCTATTTATTTCCAGCCTCTGATCAGCCCTATCAACCCATCAACCCTGTAGCCTAATCTACCATGCACCCTTCTTCCTGATCAATCTACCTCACCATCTGAAATCCATTTCTCCAATTAATTTCTTTTTTGGATACCAGTGCTACACATCTGCATTGATCTTTTAACTTTCCACTGCTCAGATCCCTCCAGGTTCATTTATTTTCTGTCCAATAAGCACCTCTTCTAATTAGTACATTCTCTGAGCATCTCAGTATGTATTTCATTGTTCTCAACCTCTTCCTAAATGGGCTGCCCCTTTTCTTTTTCCCCACTTGACCAAAATCTCCCTTCTTTCCATACCCATCACAGTGGCATCAAGAGATCCTGATGACAAGAACAAAACAGAGAACACGCTCCACTTATCAGCCTGGGCTTCCCCTGCCATGTTCCTTCCTTGTAGCTTGTGGACTTTCTATGGAATTATTTTCCCCAGGGAGCCATCAGTGGGATTCACACATCCGCAGGCAGAGGAGAGCAGTGCCTCTCACACTGCCTGTTGGATGCACTGAAACCGCAGGCTTTCACTCAGAATGGGTCACACCAGAAGGAAGAGTTCTCATCCTCATCCCTACAACACGGCTGGCTCTGTCCTCTTCCTCAGGCAGATTTGCCAACTGCCATGGCACTACCTCCAGCAGAAAGCAAGGCAGGATTTGGCCCCAAATCAAAGATCTCACCAATGTGTCACACAAGTTACTATGTCTCTGCTGGGGAAGGGCTAAGAGCTGGAATAGCAAGGGTATTTCAGGTCAGGCCTGAGGCGAATTAGCAGACAAGTTGTGAAGCTTACACAACATGTGGCCACATTATGTGTGGCTCCAGTCAGTGCTAATAGCCTGTCATTGAGCTCCATGTTTAAACAATTTGAGCAAACAGCAAACACAGAAAATGGGAGGAGGGAAAAAGGCCTTCGAGGAATAAGAAAGATCAGGCTACTTAGTACACTTGGCAAGCAAATATTGCAGCGGTGAAGACAGTTGAGTACCTACTAGGTAGTCAGAGAAGTGACCGAGTTCCTACCGTGTAAAAGTAACATAATACAAAACCAAAAATACATAAGTTGTCCAATTTTAAAATTCACTCAGCCAGCAATTTTTAGAGCTACATAGGAAACCAGTTGTTGGTTTAGGCTGCGTCTGATCTTGTGAATTATCTGAGAGAACAAAATTTAAAAATAGGTTTTGGTTTAGCAGCAAGGAAACCAGAAAAGAGGGGAATAAAAGGAAAAAAAAAAAAAAACAAGTTTTATTAACAACAAAGAGTAAAATTCAACCACATCCATATAAATAACATTGATACTAGTTCTGGGAAGTAAATGTAAAAACATTTTAAAATAGAACTTAGAAACCATACTGCATTGTTTAGCATGAAAATAACAGCCTTTCGAGCCAGTACTATTAGAGAACGTATTTAATCCAGTGCAGCATTGGCTATGAAACCATCCACTCTACCATGGGAATGCTTAGCTCAGTATCTGGTAGGTTGCCAGCCATTTAAAATGTTTTTGTGTTGGTTTAATGATTGTTCCCATGAGCACTGATGGTAAGGGTTGACATTAATTAAAATACTAAGTCATCAGAGCTTGCATTGTAGGGAGAGAGAGAATGGGCTGGATCCAATTGTCTTCAAGGTTTCTTTGGCCTTCCACATTTTTCTCTTGGATGCATCATACATGCCAAGTATTCTCTTAGCTGAGGTATAACAATATAAACAGACTGTCTCTGCAAATATAATCTTTTTTAGGTTTTCCACACACTTTCGTTTAACTGATTAGAGGACACTCATTAAAATCAGCTAATCATGTAATGTGGTTGTGTTCTGAATGCTAAACAAAATGCCTAAATGAAAGAGGATTTTAAAACACTGTCTGCCTCTCTTAATTTACTTCTACTGTATACTCAATGGCGCACAATACATTAGAAATTCTGGGCTCTATCCTCATTAACCTCAAAACTCATTATCTCGTATAAAAACAGGCTCTTTCCATAGAGTGTGTTGGAAAAGGTATGAAAAAGCATATTAAAGATAATGTGTTTGGGCACACGCTCCTGAAACATGATGAAGGATTTTGCTTAGAACTGTGAAATTAATACAGAACAGCACAAAATCCTGACTATGACCCACCAATAAAGCGATCTTTAAATAATTTGAGTAGAATAGCTTATGCATTTCTCTCATTTTAAATTAAGTAACTGCTCAAGATCCAGATCTTCAAAGGCACACAGATAGGAGTAAGTCACTCAGTACCTGGAGTCCTCAAAAGGTCACACAGCAAACAGGTAAAGAGGCTCAGCTTTTCTACTCCTCCCATCTAGTCAGCACACCCGAGTTCCCATCCTACTGGCAAGGGCTTAATACTGCAGAGAGAGTGCAAGAAGGAAAGTTTATGTACACAAAACGTGATCAATAGCCTAAGAATGAAGGCCTCTGGCTTGAACAACATGGAGCAATGTGAAGAAACAAGCTGAGCTTACGTAAATGCAATGGGACATTTTCACAGTAAACAATACACAACATAAAGCAGACTGCCGGTCCCGATGCAGAAGGTAGAGCAACCCTTTCTATTTCAAAACATGCTTGCTCCTTTGGATCAGAAGTCCGGCAATACTGTGACTTTGGGTCACCTCCTCACGTTAGGGGAAAACCAAAACCTAGACGAGGTGCCTGAAGCCAGTTACTATCCCAGCTCATTCACTAACACGAGGCACAGTGCTCACTCCATTTCCCCGTGACATCCAGCTGCCATATAACAGAAGTCCTAATCTTTGAATATCTGCAGTGCAACCACTGAAGTGCTTTGTAAGTACAGGCATCACACAGCAAAGGCTCCTCTCCCATGTTCTGGGATGTAGACTCAGGCCTTGTCCATGCCATTCCCATGTCAAGCAGGGGGCAGGGGTTTAGATCACCACACGCAGAGGATTTCTGTGACAGCAAATCCTGGAAGATGAGAAGTTTTTTTGGCTTTTTGGTGTGAATATTCTCTAGATAATCTTTTCCTATAAAAAACTACCACGTCTTCAGGAGCTCATCTATGTTACATGGAAGAGTGACAGTAGCCAAGGTAGGTCTTTATCTATGTACATAGGGCAGGAGGCCAGACGTCCTCCTCGGGCTTCAGTGAGGCCATCAATGAACACATGGTTAAAAAGCTTTGGGTGTTTTTAAATTAATTTTTTATCTTAAAGCATCGCTTTTTCTGGTTGGTGGGGGATTTTTGGAGGGGAATTTGTTTGTTTGTTTTTACAGTACAGATTTGGATGGATCAGGCAGCCCCACCAACCCCTCATGAAGGGCAGCACGATGCTGGAGTGGCCAAGAGGAGGTCTCAGCACAGCCTGGCCACGGCAGTGCATCGATAAAGCAGGTGACGCCGCGTTCCTGTGCCCCATCTGAGTTCAGGCGGGCGCTGAGTCCCAGCGGCAGCACAGGTACCCAGGTCACGGCTGTAGAGGAGGAGGCCACGTTTCCGCAGCTCTGCTGCCTCCTCCTCCCCTCGGCCTGCTCAGCCTTTCGCTGAGGGCGGCGGGAGGGAGGGGGCTCCGCGGCGCTCCCGGAGGCGGGCGGCGGCCAAGGGTCCCGGGGCCCCGCGGCACCCCCGGCGGCGGACGGGGGCCCCGGGACCCCGCGGCGGCGGCGGGCCGCGCTTTGTGGCGGCCGGTCGGAAGCGGCGGGGTAATCCGCGGAGCCGGGCCGCAGCGAGTGGGTGGTCCGCGCGGACGGCGGCGCGGGCTGTCCCCGCTGCCGCTGCCCCCGCCCCCGCGCCGGCCCGGGCCCGCTCCCGCAGCTGGGCCGCAGGCGGCCCGCAGACCGCGCTCGGCACATTTCTTCATTTCTCACTTGAGTGCCCTTCTTTAGTTCCCTTTCAACTGCCCACTTTATATCGGCTTCATTACACCACCGCTCCATTTGTAATGTAAATCGGGAAACTCAGGGAAGTTTTTCTTTTGGCCTTGTCTACGGAAGAATACCGAGAGGTATTCAAAACGTATTAACACAAATCAATGGCACCAATAAAAGCAAAATCTCCTTAGCAACATAATCTTGATTGCAAAAGGAGAACTGAGAGCATTTAGCAGAACAGCGGCCCACATGGAATACGCATTTGTCTAGAAGAATGCGGCACAAAGCCTAAAAGCGAGATGCTGAAAAAATCCAAAATTAACTCACACTGAACAGTTACTCTTTTTTTCAGAAGTGCACAATTGGCTACATTAAATCTATCGTGCGCTTTTCTGCTCAGCAACATTGTATCATACCGCTTTGCAAGCCCGAATTACAACACCCGGAATGTCGCCCGCGCCCCACGGGAGCAGCGGGAGCATCCCTACCTCCCTCCCTCCCCACGCACACTTTCTATACGTGTGTGCACAGAGAACACACACGCGCACACACACACCCATGCTACACACATTTTATACGTTACACACATTATCAAGAGGTTGTTAAGGTTTCCATACTAGAGTAACTAAAGAGTTGTAAAACGTCGCAGGCAAAGAACAGTGACTGGCCGACGAGAATCAAGACCATCCTCCCAGCACTGGAGAGCAGAGCCTTAGTTTCAGTTCATGCGGTTCAGGTTAACCAGCATTTCATATCTGACAGGCTTAAAAATACATGAATTACATAGAGGGGAATGATTCCTTTCTGAATAAATGGTGTCTGCCTTAACCAGATGGAAAGAGCACTAGCGTCTAAAACACACCGATGTACAAACAGCTTCAGCATTACTATTCAACCAGAACAGTAATACATACAATAAATCCTACTACCATTAGGGCTTGAAAAGCTCAAAGAACTCCAGATGAGGGCTTAATGAAAAGCCAGTTTGAAACATTTACGGCAGGTGATATCTCTACATTTGGTAACTCTTAGTCCTAGAGTCACCTAAATTACCTAAAACTATTTTCTTCTCTCTTTTTTTTTTTTTTTTCTTTCCTTATTTAGAATGAAAGTATCAACTGGAAATTAGAAGAGACCATTTGTATCGTAAGGCAGAAGTTTCTGGAGATTTTCTTCCTTTTTCCTCCTTTCCCTACCACCCCTCTCCCCTAACATATTGGGTAGATGAAAAACATAAGGCTTAGTAGATAGGTTAACAATTATTTTATTAGTTTATGATACATACAACTTAAGAAATGCTTTAAAAAAATTTTTATTGGAGTTCATTCCAATTCTGGGTCAGGTCAGGAAAAAACAATGCTGATGTATTAAATAATATTCTATAATTCAACAATAGATTAACTTCAGTAATTCAGCAGACATGGTTAAATACTCTTAAATATGCATATATACAATTGTGCAGCCTTAAAAAAAGTCCTCTTCTTCCTATCTTCTCCTCCCAAAGCCACACGCCTTGTGAACACAGTACTGGCCTCTAAGCTTTCAGTTTCTCACCCGGACTTAAAATATTTGAAGAGGAATGTTACAACAGTGGAAATCACAGCAACCCTACCCTTCTAAACTCTTTATGAGAGGAGATGCCCAAAGGGCAGAACTACCATCAAGCCTCTCTATAAATAGCAGCTTCCTTAATATCCAGTTCAAGGTTAAATTATTGCTTACACATTTTCTGCCTGAAATGGATTTTTAACATAGTCCAAAATACTGGTATTTATGTTTGTCTTCTTGAAAGACGTCACTTCCTTTCAGTGACTTATTTACCGTTACTGCTTTGTACGTTCAACAGGTTCTTCCTAAGCCCATACAATCCAATGCATTTCTCTGCAAATTCTTTTAAAGCAACATGAAATACATGGGACTAATTTAGCACACAACATGTAGGGACTGTTTTGTAGTTCACTGTTCTCTTTAAAATTTATGTTTGGAATTAAGTTTCGTATTCTGATTGCCATTCTCAAAGTCTCTGACAGAAACAAGAATCCGAGTCACACTTTTCAAATCAACAACTACTCTGCATTCCTCGTTATCTCACTGAACCGAACTACTCACTGACAATACCAACAAGTAGGTACACTGCAAATCCGAACAAGTCAGAAAGCCTGTTGCAAGCACAGAGGATCAGAGATAAACATTTAGAGTGGATGAGTGAGATATTGGTATCGCTACAATGAAATCAGTTTAAAACATAGAGCCACTAAATATACCAGTTATATTGCATCGGGATATCTGACTTTTTGAAAAAAATTCTAAGCATGATTTAAAAAACTAGATTCACAAACATAAAACACTAACACAAAAAAAAAAAAAAATCAGCTAACCACCAAGTCTAGTTTTCAACTCCAGGCAAAGTAAACTTCTAATGATGAAGTTATAAGTAAGGGGGCAAAATAAAAGCACGTTTCAATAAACATTCTAAAAATCTAGTATCTGCCCTCCAAAAGTGAGCATTTATCAATGGTTCCCTTCTCCATAAAAGTTACAACTAACTACAGAAATCCCTCTTACTTACCTGAACTTAAATTATCCCAACTGGATCCTACTCCTGGGCCTTAGATACACTGTCACATGACAGGAGCTGTCTGGACAAGTCAAAGATTTTCTTTGGAAACAATTAGCTGTGCATTACAGGCTCCAGCTTAGGAAAAGACTGTTCTGTGCTCGCTGCGCAGCTCTCATCAGCGATTCTGTTTCGGTCTGGATATTTTAAAACTACGAGTTGCTGACTTTAGAAGGAAGTTTACCTCAAAATCTGCATAATAGCAGAATTGTCTATCAATTAGGGCAAACAAAATAAATTAATAGCACATTTGTTAAAATAAAAAAATGTAACAGAAATGAAGACAGTCTACATAATTACTGAACTGGATTGCTATCTTTTACTTAACTTTCATTATTAATACCATCTCATTCACTTCAAAACTATTTTCCACCACACTCAGAATTCCAAACTTAATCATCAAATTCATTTTTTGGGTGTTGCTTCTCCTAATTCCTATGTTTCATCCTTTGTTTCACCAAATCTTTCCTAATGGTCTACTGTATTCTGAGATATCAAACATTTATGAATCATTTTCCAAGAAAATAAATTGTAATGAAATATTAATGAGCTAAACAGGGCAGAGGAATTTTCAAAAGGAATTCTTCCAAGAAAACCATGAAATGTAGTTTATAAAACATGTACTACCTAGGTGTCATGTGGTGGAGATACACACAACAGCACATCAAGTGTTAATGTAAGAAGTTTCATGCAAGGATTCTTTTTTAATTACTATTATTATTTTTTAAAATTGTCTCTAATTCAGCCCATGCTGGCTGAAACATCAGTGTGCAAAAAGATGAAGTTCAAAATTAATGCAAAAATACTGCAAAATACTTTTACCAACAAAACAACCCAAATGGATATCTGTAACTAAGGAAAAATAAATGCATGAGTTTTTCAACAGTGAATTTTTTCGTTTCTAGAGTCCTTCTCCCCTTGAAATTTTTTCAATTCCTTAAGAAGAATGATACTGTTTTTTCATTACACCAGCATCCCCTGATTCAACCAGCCTACAGAAAGAACTTTACAAAGAATAAACACAGGAATTAAGAAGGTAGCACCATTAGAAATAATCACTGTCCAAATCAGCAAAAAACTTCACGTTATCTTTATCCAACATACTTTGACATTCAACAGCCTAATAACACAGGGTAAAGGGAGCTCTTATAGCTGTATATTGGTAACATTCATAATGGTCATGCATATTACAATCAGAAGTTTTCTAGGGTGCCGTTTGCAAAGTAAGCCTTCATGCAGATAAGCATTCAGCTCATTAACTCCATTTTCTTATTTCCTATTAGTCCCTGAGAAGTTAATATATCTACCTACAATATGGCTATTAAAGGCATTATAATGATCATACACTTAGCTGTTTGTGATGGAAATGCAATGTGGCTTTAGGGAGAAGAAGCACAGAAATTACAGCAAATTAGCAGTGATGAATACAGATCTTACTTCTAAAATGCTTTCTTTTCATAAGAAAGGTTGCTGAAGAGCAACATAAATGATTTTAGTCACGGAACCAAAACTAGCCACTGCCTCTTACCCTTAATAAGTCGCTACTATGAATTCAAGACATTTCGGGCTCTGAGACCTCTCTAATTGAGTGTTTCCTTTACATAAAATCATCTGGATTTTGACCTAATGTAGGGTCATCATGATCCTTCTTTTAATCACTCAGCAGCAGTGCTGGGAGGACTTAAAAGAACCAGAGATTTTCTTTGCCTAACAAGTCTTTTGCGTCTTCAATTCAAGTGATCTCTAAACTGTTCAGAATTCAAATGGGGTTTTTTGGACAATTTGCATTATTGCCAGCTGCTCAAAAACCATAAGCTAGGGCTCCCAAAACAAGGAGAGCAATTTAAAATTAAGACTTTGGGGTGGGGGGTGGAGGGAAGGGAATAAAGATAAGTTTTTTCTTTGCCTTCTGGCTTCTGAGCAGTTACAGATTGCATTTTCAAGCTCTTCCCTACAATCTTCAGAGCTAAATAATGACTTTTAGGGGGAAAAAAAAAACCCACCTGACTTTTAAGTAAGCATATTATCTCAGAGATAGCATATTACATTTAAAAATCATGGTCTTAAGATTTGCAAAAAAAACCCCAAAAAACCATTTAATGAATGTATTTAGAGATTGTAATTTATACCTAAGTACTGTAAAACGTTTTTACAATCTACTTGGTTTTGAGTATTGTAGGAAATTTTGGATTTTTTGCATACCTAGTTTATTAAAATGACTCTTACTGAGCTAGTACCAAAAAAAAAAAAAAAAAAAAAAAAATCTACGGACTTCATTTAACCCATCCCCATAAACATTAATTTTTGGTGAAATTTGCTAATGCCTGTATAAACTTCAAATCATAGCTATCTACAACAGATAAGCTGTAGAGAATTCTTCAGGTAGGGTCAGACAGAAAGCCTTTCTCCTTCAGGACTTATTTCTATCTATCACTAAAAGATCAAAAAAATAGTTAGATTATAGTAAGAAATAAACCTTTATTGGCCAGTTAAAGGCAACTGTATCTAATTGCTGAACTGCAACAAGCTGAACAAGTTCATACAATATAATATTTACTTTAGCAAAGAGTAGGCTATATCCTGGAAGTCCTACTATAGCTTCTGGCCTATCCAAACTGTTGTAACTTCATTCTTTGCCAACTGGACAAAGAAAAAAAGAAAGGTAATATGTCTTCTCACTAGCACACAAAATAAAGAGATTTAGTATTTTAGAAACAACATCAAAGGAAAACCCTGATGACTGCTGCAGGCATTAAATAGTTGATTAAAGTTCCTGCCATGTTCGATTTCTATCACTGTAATTAATGAATCGAAAGGGATTCTATGAAAACATTTTATAACATTCTTCCTAGGTGAGTGTACTACCTCATCAGAAGAGGAACACTTCTGAGCAAAACTCATCTATATATACATACGCAGTTTCTCAAGTTTCCTGGTTCTATTTTAAGTCAGAGATGTCATTTTAATAGAATATCAGAAATACTTTAAGAGGCAATTAGTCTGGCCTCCTTACTAAGGGATTCGGCTTTTAACTTGCTCAGAGCTCTAATTGGGACCCTTATACTGTAATTCTTAGAAAGTCATAGTTAAAAATACAGAAATGCCTGCAAACCAAGTAGATAACTGCAGATGCACCAAGTAGATAACTGCAGATGCACCTAAAAGTAGACAAGATCTTAACCAGCACTACTGCTTATGTGGAAGCTTTACTACTAGAGCCAGACTCTACTCACTGCTCTGGTCTCAGCATACATCACGCTCAAATTAGCTTTACTGTAGGTAGGTTTGGGTGCTGCTGGCAAGGTAGTTGTGGTGTCAGAGAGTACAGCGTGGAAAGTGTGGGTAACAGACTAAGGTAAATAGCTCATGCTGAATGCGGTGCTACTATGAACATTTCACAAGCCATAACCAGCCCATCCCTCCACACTAATGAACTACCCAATGGAAAACTGCATCCATGACACAAAACAATCTATACAGTCAGCTGAGAATTTTGATAATAAAATCTAGGCCTTATATGATTCAATACTCATTTTATTGAAAACTGACACTTGAAGAAATCACATATATCTGGCCATCAGTATTTATCACCAGTTTTAATTTCTGTTCAATTCCAACCTCTACTCTGCACCTCCAACCTCCACAACATCAGCTACCATCACTGTAAGGCTTCCAACCTCTCTCTCAGGCTGAAACTGGTCCGAGATTTTAACTAATATTTCTGGGTGAGAGGAGTAGTTCCGCAGACACAGTTTGTACTAAAGAAGGGGCTGACATTTATTTTTAAAAAATTATAACTGGTTACTTTGGAAAGAAACACTTGTGGGACCCAGAAGACTGAGGCAGCACAAAATTGGTATTTGTTAATTAAAAATCATATTCCGTCATGTCAAAGAAACACACTTGTAGGCTTGTATGAAAAGAATAGCTGAGCTATTTTCAAAGTAAACAGCAGGAATCCACAGACAAAAGCTGAGAAAAGGATGAGTTTTGGGAACAGATACAGAAGGCTTAGACTTAAGAAAACTTAAAGCTTTCTAGACCACTCCCACTATCAACAATTTAGGAATATAATACTCACTAAAGAATATTTTTCAGAGAATAAATATTTTGAAGACATAGAAAAATAGTTCACAGCATCAAGGTACCTGTGATATATTACCTTGAAATAAAACTTGTATTTAAAAGATTAAAAAGAGAAGATTATTCTTGTAGTGGTATCAACTTTTCATTCATACAAATATTAAGCAGAGTATATTTGTTTTTTCATATATTCACATTATTGCTTGCTACCACAACTGTACAAGGAACATATTCTTAACTTACATTAATGTTCATGTACAGTAATTTTAGATACCTAAAGCAAATTTTAAAATGATTGAGTTGCAAATAAAAAAAACAACCTATGTGTGAAGATATGTACAACTAAAATATAAGAAAGGAACTACAACTGGCCTGACCCAAGCATACATCATATATCCAGTTTAAAAAAAAATATCTTGTGCAGAAAACAAGCTTTGTAAACAAAATGAGCAGAAGCAAGGGTGCAATAAATAATTATCTAATACATTTTAACTTACTGCTGTCTAGTGTACCCTGCTTCAATCATTTTTAATACATGGCATATGCATTTGCATCTGGAACTGTACTGTTCAAGATTTCTTCAAAAACATTTTTCTGCCTATGTGGCTTTAAAACAAAACAACCCTGAAAGGTCCTCTTGGACCATAAGTTTTAGCAAAACAAGTCCTTCTGCACCCCTGTGTACAGGATCTGGTAAACAGTAGGAATAGAGCTGATACATAGCATTATCCTGAATTAAAACAGCTACATTATAAACTGCAATACTAATATATTTTTGTGATCTGGAGTTCTACTAACCAGATGCATGCAATTCTTTCAGTGATTCTTCTAGTCTGAGTAAAATAATTCTATGTTGCAGCTTTTTTTTTTTTAAACCTTTAAATTAAAACTTTTTCAGAACCAGCTGACAGGACTTCTTAATGAAAAGCAGAGAGACTTTTACTAATGCAATGACATTCGGGTTCCAAAAAGCACAGTTTCAAAAAGAACTTTATCTCCTTCTTTCCTCGGAAGAGGCTAGTCAAAATCCCTAAAAGAAATAAAAATATTTACAATTGACTAGTCACTGACAAAAAGTTTAGGAATATCTTAGAAGGTACTTCAGCATGTAAATGAATGATTAAAAGGACCTACACAATGTACAATGAGTTGTGTCATTTTGGGATAAAAAAATACCTGCTCACTTGTATACCATTTTCAGCTGTGTATTTATAGTAATATATATATGTACACACACGCGCGCACACATATAAAAGACTCTTATGAAAATCAAGATACGTTAACAGAAGTAGTAAAAGTAACAATAACTTAAGTAGTAGTTAACATTTGTGTGAAATTACTTTGCAGAGTTTGACCAAATGCACTTAGAACATGCTTTTATTTAAAAAAAAAAACAAACAAAAAACCCAACAAACAAAAAAGAATGAAACACCACAAGGTTCTGTAGAACCAATGCTATGTCACCACCAGGAGAGCACCAAGCAAGGCACCATTGGAAAGACAACATACTTGAATAAGTCTCTATAAATAAACCAAATGCTAATCTGGTCGAAAAATCGGTGTCTTTGGTAAAAATTCTATAAGGATGACCTGTATAAAAAGAAAACAAATATATATATTAAAATGGCAGCAATCCTATTATCTATCACCATGATAAAAAAAAAAAAAAAAAACCATGTGAATTAAGTACATCAAGTTGTGATGATGATCAAAGATCACTGATTTTCTTAGGTAGGAGACCATTAGAAAAGTTATGTTTGATGGAATTGTTTTGAGGTAGAAAAATCAAAACCCTTAAGGAATCAAATTCACTTGGAAAAGTTTCCCTACGAATACCTAACATATCTAAACAAATAAGCTACTCATAGTTATTCTTTAACATAATTCATTTACTTTATTAGGAAAAATTGAGAGATATATAAACATAGTTATTTTAAATGAAAAATAAAGGAACAGTGTATGCAAAGTTAATTTTCAATTATACATGCAATTCCCTTCTTTTCAAAATTGTTTCTACTTAATATATGAATCTAAATCATGCTTATAGTTCAAAAATTGTATAGCAAGTTTTATCAACCTTTGCAAAGTTCCCATACCTAACAAATCTGCATTAGAAACGGGACTAATGCTTTTGGATTATTATTCTTATGGTCCTGATTCAAATTTAAACAATGTGTTTGAGCTACGTACACATGGCAGGGTACACTCCAGAACACAATCCAAGTATCTACCCTACTTTGAATACAAAGCTTAAAGAAAGCGTTCTCTTCTGCATTTGCTTTGCTCAGAGAGACACTCATAATACAGCAGCATGATTACATTCATAAACAAATATATTCATCTGGTAACGTAACTAAGGCTTTTATTTACTTGTAAGGGCAGCCTGTCTTTCTAAGAAGTTAAAAAGAATTTCAAAATGGTTTTGATTGTAAAGGAGAACACAACTTGGCTACTTGAAGAGCAAACACTTCTCCAACAGCATACTGAACATCAGAAAACAAGTCTCGGGTTTTATTTCTAAGGCAATCACTTCTGAAATAATGAATATCGAAATCAGGTGCATAAGGTTACTTTTAGAGACATTCAGAAGTGACTTATTTTCATAAGTGACACAAACTGCTTAAAATCCATTGATCACTGACATGCGTCAGCCACCGGATGTTTCAGAGATACAGGGATTCTGATATTCAGGCAAGGTTTCAAAAAACAAAGGGAGCAAGAAGTAAAGCTGGAACACTGTGTTTACGCCAAACATGTAAGACTATCTTGTCTTGATTTTATTTATTTAATTTAGCACCTACAACAGTGGATTTAGAACCTCAAGTTGAAAAAGCACCAAGTTTTCAGTAAAAGAGTCTAACTTAAATGACCTGGTTTGAAAAAAAATTGAGGATAAATGTTTATTATTTAAAATTAAATCATGAACACGACATTAAGGGCAGTGTTTAAGAGATGAGCAAGTCAGTTCACTGAGAATGAGAAAAAGGTACAGAGAAGTTTTATAGAAGTTTTCTCATTAAATATATCCAGGGTTAATATATTAACATTTCATAAATTGAAAATAAAATCTTCCATCTTTATCCTGTAGAACTATATGCCCATGCTTTCATATTATTAATGTAAACAGATCAACTGATTTTAAATTGTATTTATTAGCATGAATGTTCAACTGTAAACGTTGCTGGGCCACTGTATTTACAAACTAGCATTGTATGTGTTTTTTTCAATTGAATCTGCAAAACATTAGATGGGACAATGCTTTCCTGTAGAAAAACAAAATTTTCAGTGAAATAAGACCTCCTTCATTTAGGTAAAGCTCAAATCTGCTTTCTGAAGTTTGCTATATTCTATTTGCAGATTCATCACCTCAATCATCTAAACCAATAAATTTTGCAGAATAGGTGTTACAGAAAAGTCTACTTACTCAGTGAACTGAATAGAGCCATTCTGTAAAGATCTTTAAAATGTGTTTTCAAGTTTCAGGCTAGAAATAAGATCTAATGTAGAAACAGGAAAAAGGGGTAGACTAGAAGAAAGAGATTCTTCTAATATAATTTCCAACTATTTAATCACTTTTTAAATTTTTATATGCATGATAGCCTTGTTGTTTCAAAGAATAGACAAAGTACCACGTAATGAAAGATCACAGATAACGTAGAACTAATATAGTAGATATTTCTCAAAGGCTAACATTTCTTTTTAAAAAGTTAACCCTTCCTAACACCTACTTCCTAGAGCATTAAAAGAAATTACGCAAATTCTAGTGTTTCTTACATCTTAGCAGCTTAATTTCATCCTATTCCATGTACCTCCAATATATTTTGAAAATGGAAATAAAAACAGCACTAAAAGAAAGCAGCATGCTAAACAAACTGAAATCCCACACTGGACATCATTAATTTTAAACCACATATAACTACTGTCTATTTCCAAGAAGGGCTTAAGGAGTCTCCGCCAAAGACTGAAGTTAAGACTCCAGAGACTGACTTAAAAATATTTTACAGACATCAATTGGAGATACTTTCAAGACAGTTGAGGCAAGGGGCAGTTAAAATCTAAAAAGGCTAAAGGTTTCTTAAGCTCCAACAGCTTAGTTGAAAGGTCTTCTTCCATACTTTTAGACTTGATTAGCATTATATAAAACAGCCATATCTGACTTGCTGCGTAACCAAAGTTGTGGTTATTCTTTATACAGCATCTAAAATTTCACACTCCATCAGCACATGTTGAAGCTATTTTATCTTGGCAATTAATTTATTATTTTTCAGAACACAGTGAAGCCTTGTTTTCAAGTCATTCATAACTTTATAAATCAGTCCGGCACATGAAACCGTGCATCTGTGAACCGTAGAAAATCCTTGCACTCAGGCGATTAAGCTCCTGACACCTTTACTGATTAATAATCATGAAAAGAATAAGATCAGAAGCAAAATAAATGATCATTTAATAGAGAAACTCACAAAACAGCCCTTTAACTTACATATTCCATCATGTTATTCGTTTCACATTTCCTTTTGCTTAGTCTCCAATGCAAGCACAGCTAGACAAGGAGGAAAGAAAAAGAAGAAAAATGAGCTGTATTTTATTGCAGCACACAGACTAGCCCATTTGTCCACCTTTCATATTTTTCGTTCAACAAAAGCATCTGTTTCCATACTGTGCAATTCAAACTCCAACAGTACGAAGCTGCTCCCTGCGGCACTCACCTTGTGGTATAACCTATTGTTTTCCCATTCTAATAACTTCTCAATCGATCTTCGTGTCTGGAAGACAAATGAGAAAGAATTTTACTCTTGACTGGTTTTAGAAAAACTTTGTTTTGCAGCTGCTTTTGTGTGAAAAGGAGAGAGGTACAGGACAGTGACTGAGTACAGGGTGGTCTGTAGTACTATCAAAATTTCTCTGGTATTATATAGAAACTAGAATAGGAACAACTTTTTATGACCCCAAATAACTATCTTCAACCACTTTTGAACAAAAACTGTTCACATATATGCTTTCTAGTTCTTATAGCAGTTAAAACTTTAAACCACAGAAATTCTGAAGTGATCTCAGTATACAAGCAGCAACACCACTCCCCCAGAATCAGCAGTCTAAAATGCACTGCTTCTAAGAAGGTCAGCATCTAAACTGACAAATGTTATGAACTATTTTGCAATGCTGTAGGTCAAGTACAATTATGCAATATTCTAAACAAGAGACATTTTTCTCACTTCTATATACAGATTTTAGATACCGAAAACCAAATGCAGAAAGTTATAGTAAGTTGCACAAATCAATATTACTAAATCTGTGATTTGAACGAAGAGGAAAGCCAACATTTAGGATTTGAAAGCAAAGTTTTACTGCCTATGTTGTCTACACTTGACACTGAAGATAGAGAGTCCTGAAAGCTGTTCTGTACAGCTTTAAGATTATGCATGCTAGTATTATAAGAACATTCTGTGCTGTAAAGTTTCACAGCATTTTGAATATAATTATTCAGTTATATTTACATTGGAGAAAAACATTCTGACATTTATGGTCATTTGACTGCCAGAATACGTACTGTTTAGCTCTAAATGGGATTTGCTACTGACTGAATAAAAAGAGGATAATTCATGGTGCCAGGTGTTAAGATGAGACCAACAGAGCTGCAGGTGCAAAAGGATGGAGCAATGACAAGGATCAAATACAACTTAGTGCAGCTGCAGCTTCCTTACAAGGCAGAGAGGGGTGAGGGGAAGGGATGAGAAAGTATCTTGCTGTTATTACTACAAAATACAAGTACTGTAAACGAACCTTAACAAATCAAACTACATGCTGTTATGAGAAACAAGAATGTCTGAGTAAAAGACAACAAATTATTCATTTCCCACCAAATATTAACACCTTGGTTTTCAAACATCAGTTTCTCTCTAGTTTAATACTGAAGCAGTTGTAGGGAAACACATCTAAGCATGTACTGTGGTCACATGATTAAAAATTAGATCATTGCTATCTATGAGTAATCATTACACTCAATTTTTACTATGTTTTATTTTAAAAAGCACAAGTCAAGGAATTATCAGAAGGTGGATGTGCCAGTGACTAATTTATTACATCAGCTGGGAATTGGGTATTTTGGGGGTTATTGTTATTATTATGTTTTTAAAGACAGTGCCCTTTAACAATAATCAGTAGACCTCACTTGTTTCTTTGTAAAGATAGCCTTTTAGAGTCTGCTCTCCTTTTAAATGAAAATAGGGCAGCAGTTATGGTCACACTTTTGTTAATTTAGTTGCCAGTCAGCTCCAAATCAAAAGAAAATAAGGCTGCAGAGTGTAATTAACATTCAGTTCAGTCGTTTTGTCCCTTGTCTAGCCCCCAAGCTTTGTTAAAATTGCCATCTGAATGCTGAAGGCTGTAGGGAAATCGATTTGATTCTAATCGCACCATGAAAAGAACATGATCTAACTGCTTTCAGCCCTCCGTAAATCTGTACTAGGTCTTTAGCACAATGCAACTTCCAATTTAAAAAGCACTGAATGTCTCGTCAATGACTTTGTGAAGAAAAAAGAACAAGGAGCAGACATAAAAATTCCAATAGTTGTTTAAGCATTAAAGTTCATTTGCATCACAGCAAACCTGAAAAGGGCTGACCTCTCAAACCGCCTCTCAGGTCTATGAAGTTGTAGCCTTGACAAGCTCACATTGACAGAGCTCATTGACTCTGAAAGGCTACTCTATCAATGGTGAAAAATGGCAATAGGTTCTACTCTGAGCAGGCATCTGCCTGCCCACCCGCTGCTAAACCAATGGCAAAACTGATTCAAAACCTGAATCTACCTTGTAATCTTCCTTTCCAGGACCTTTTAATAATAGATTAAGATCACTATACAATTTAATTTCATTGTTTGCCCCAAAGAGTGTGAAAAACATCCAAGCTTTTCAAATTCCAATAAAATTACATATATATTACAATACATACACATAAGTAAGAAATTGATAGGTATTGATGTACTATTAATTGGTTTATTTAAATAAGAAGCCAGTTTAAAATCGTTTGACTAGTGTGAGATAAAACACACATGCAGCCTCGAGACCACAATTATTTACGTTCCCAGAGCCTTATACTACAGGAAGGATTGTATTTAATTTGGTATAGTCATAGCTCCCAAATCACACCATATTACCAATACAGAAATGTTAATGAAAATTAGACTCTAAAATATTTCTGCAAACCTCAGAGCTTGAAATAAAAAGAAATTAATTAAACAGCATCACACAATTCACTATAATAAGTTTTCTTCCAACTTGACAGGTGAAAAAAAGCACTTGCACGTGCAGCTTAATTAATCACTGCTCTTGACATCTCAATGATTTACAGTGAGGAGCAGGTGAGGATATACAAAACCAGAAAGAAACACTTGATTTGAGTGTAGCATTTCCAACACACTAGGATGACAAGCTTATATATTCTATCAATGGTGTACAGAAAAACCCATACAGCAAATTATTTGTTAGCCACAACAAAAGCACAAATTAAGTGGAAGAGAGACTTACTTATTAGGAAGATTTAATACTATCCAGCTTTTAAATTTTTTTCTTAAAAAACCCAATGCAATATTTGAGCAAAGCTAAAACTGCAATTCAAGTACACTTTTTAGCATACCAATGATAAGAAATTATGCTTTGTAACATAACTCTGTGAAAAAAGCAGATAGTCTTCATTATTATCCATAGAATTTTGTGAAATAGGCCTCTTCAATCAACTATCTAGATGCAATGTTTAATGAAACATTCCAGTAAAATAACCAATTCTCTGAAGATATTGTTTGACAGCGTCTTTTGAAAAAAATCAAACTACCAAAAAAGCCCAACTCAGAATACACATTCATCAATGCTTACTGCTTCCAATTAAGTAAAACAAAGCTTTGCCCTTAAACATGGAAGAAAACAAAAAAACAGGAAGACAAGTGTGAACTTTCCATGTAGAAAGAAGGCAATATTGAATACAAACAGTGAGTTACCTGTATTACCAACTGCAAGACCTTTCTGTTACGTCTTTGCAGCGTCTGGTGAAGTTGGCTTACAATTCCAGATGCAGTTATGATCAGGACTGGGAGGCTGTGCAGCCACATGGCCCCTCTCGCAGTGCACAACCTGGAACATGCACACCACACTAAACCATACTAGCAAATGGGCCAAAGGCCCCCCAACTCCTGATGTAAATCAGTGAATGATTGGTACAATATTAAACAAAAGGATCTTATGTGGATCCCAAAATGGTGCTAATTTGAGCGCCTCGCTTTGTCTTTAAGTGGAGAAACAACATGGACAGTAACAACACTATCCTCCACTACCAATTTTACTCGCAGTTGTCTCAGAACAACAGAAGAATCTCCTGCTACAGGCATCTGATCTTTGACGACTTCTTATCTGATAAGTCCAAAACATATATGAACCTAGTGCAACATTAGTCCAAAAATTAGTACTTGGAGATTTTCAAATTCCTTCATTTAAAACTTGACCACAATCAAGTATTGATTTTGAGTATTGCCATGAAAAAATGTATTTTACGATCAGATTTCAAAAAACCAATTTAAGCAGACTTTTGTTGATTCTCATATGGCCAGGATTTATATTATACCTCATGGAAGAAAAGCAAAGGATCCTATTAGAGGTCTGAACTATACTATCTCCACTCACCCCAAGGAAGAAATTATGGAGGCAGGAATTTCCGTTCATTCTACAAAGATAGACCTGACTACAAAACATATATCCAAGTAATTTAGTCATCAGCACAAACAATGAAATATGAAGTTAAACTGAGTCACATAACCGTATGCTCACTTTCAACATGCCAGAACATCCCAAGTCAATTTTGAGGCCCATATTAGTGCCACAAAAACGCCAAAGCTGTACCCAGAGCACGCATAACTGAATCGCATGTATCTTTAGCTGTGCTGAGGAAGTCCCCACCTTGAACACTGTTACAAATAAACCCTTTAGAAACTGTAAATTGGTAACTGAAGATGAACCTGAAACCCAAGTTGATTTCAGACCCTGACAGCCTGGAATACCTGCTTCAGCACGTACAGTAGTTTGAAAAGGTGTCTGTTCAACCACATAGGCGTACCTTGCATCATCTTTCCTATTAGTTGCTAGGATATTTCTTACTAAAGACTATTATAAAGGTGCTCATCCCAGAAGCTACTGCACCATCCATGCAAGAAAGTGAGTGAAACCCATACTAAGTAGATTGAAGAATAGCTGGAAATACATGTAGCATTCTGATGCTTTTTTGTACAATCTTGAAATAACTACCTTGTCCAACAGAATTGCTATTGCTGCATCCTGTCTTACCTTACAGATGATTCTGGGCAGAGAGTGAGCCCAGACCAAAACTCAGATCAAAGCTCCTGATCAGTCAAAGAGAAATATAATGAGCAGAATTCTAGAGCAGAACTGACAACATCAAGCTGACATCAGGGAACTTCCCATTCTAAAAGACAGCCCTGAGGATATTGTCCAATATCCTCACATGATCCGTAAACTGACCTAGTTTATATGGGTCTCAACCCTGGGTTGGTACATCACGGAGAGATTAATTTAAAGCTCAATGAATCAAATCAGATCAACTACTTTCTGAAAAGGTCTCTTCCACCACACGGCCGATACAGAGAGAAAAGCAGTGTTATTTGACATTACTGCATGTAACAGTTTTTAATATTTAAGCCAAAGATGATTCCTCAGATCCTCTGGTTACTTTGATTCTCAAACTCCTAGACTGTCTAAGAAAGCACTAAAGCCATGAAATATGTGGAGAACAGAGAAGGCATACGGAAACATATGCTCCCTGTACATTATCTAGGAGTACAATGGCGAACATCTTGTAGTATTATCATGGCTTGGCTTCGCGGACGAAGATTTGGGAAGGGCTTTGCCCACGCTTATTGCAAGCGTGCTGATGGCTGAAAAGGCCAATGCAGGATAGGCAAGACCGGTTGCAAAGAGCACACCGGAGGGTCTCCTTGGGTGGTATTGCCGTTTCGTCCCTTGCCTGTCGCTACAGGGCTTTGCAAATGTGAGTACACCCTTCAAGCCTGCACGGTGGATTTTTTAGGTGAGGCGCAGCGTGCGCAAGACTGGCCCCACCCTTTACACCTGAGGTTCATCTGCCAGGGCCTAGCGAGCTTGGACGGTGACAGCGAAGTCCTCAGGTCGTAGGTTTGGTTAGAGTATCCTTCTCTTAGATGGATGGCCTTACAGGGCTAAACGAGCTCCATCTGCCCGGGTTTGGAGTTAGAGTTGTCCTTCTCCTAGGATGGTTGCCTGAAGGCTAGTGAGCCCATCCTGCCCATGGACACACTTTGTCTGACCCTTCAGTTGAGACCTGTCTGGCTTGGGAGACCCTACCGGAGGCATATGCCACCACCAGCATAGCTCTCAACTTCGCAAGGGCACGCAAGCTCTTTCCCCATGGCAAGGGGGTGCCCGTGAAAGAGTGTAGTATTATCACCAACGTATTAACTGACAGATACAGGATGAGTATTTTCCAAAGTGATTTTGGTCTGCAGCAGAAACGTGGTAGAGAGAAATTGTCAAGGAAAGTTCCTCAAAGTTAGTTACAAAAGTCTTTTACAAATTTCCTCTCAAATATAGACAATCCAAAAGATTCGAGATGCTAGCTTGATATTTTAGCGAATGGATATTTTAGCTGTCCTGTAAAAGCTAAGTCACCAACTAAGTGTAACTAGCTACTTTCTGCAATGAGGTGACAGCAACCAGCAATAACCATTGTGGAAACTTCATACTGTGAAGAAGTCTTGCAGAAGAAATAATCTTTACCTTGGAAAAATTAACACACTTTGCTTGAGAAAGCCTAATTGAGATATCAAAAAAACCACAGGCAGACAGATGTTAAACTGATCCATGAAGCAACAGGATTACAACTAGTGTTGTTAACAGATCTTGTAAATAAAGATTTGTAACTCTTTTATTCTAGGATTAAATTCTAGATTATTCTCTGACATTATAAGGAAACAAAATCCATGCAGCTCCGTTCCCTTCAAACAAATTATTAAAATCTGGCCATGACAATCTAAAGTATTCACCTCCTGCTGAAGGACATTCTCAAAGAAAGGGCCACACAAAATGAACACGTAAAATAGAATTGACCGTAACAGGAATTAAAATAGGATTGGATCTCCACCAAACAATTCATCTGGTGTCATCCACTGTGGGAAATTATAAACCAAAAATAGATGAAAATTCCACCTCCATCTTCTCTTTTAAGGCTACAGGAGATGTTAATTTGGATCGCCATTGTTTATTTCCAAAAATATCCAGTAGTATGCTATGGAACATAGATCAAGGCCAGTGAAGGTGGAGAAATTAAAGAATCTCAGGTTACATCTCTATCAAGAAAAGAAACTGCCCAGAAACATTCCCATTCACTTGAAGCCAGCTGGCAGGAAACAGCTTACATCTACATGAATAAGTTTTCATAACCTCCAAACCACTCATAGTGCCTGGAGCATTCTGATAATGCCTAGGAACTGTTACACAATACAGACCCAGAGACTGCCAGGGACCTCTGAGAGTACAAATTATAAAGCACCAGTTCCTAGGAACACTCCCAGATTTAATTTATCAGTATGTAGGAAGCCTTTGACTTCTGCTGTTAGGAGTGTCTAAGGCAGGGCCCAGAATGGAAGAGAAGCTACATGGCCAGAAAGACAAAGGTAGCGCAACTTAACAAAATAACTCTTAAAAGGCTCTGTAAAATCCAGTGCTTCACAAGTGTGACTGCTGAAGAGAATGATCCATCTGAAAGGGACAGCCTCTACAGCATCTTGCCCATCTAAGTCTGAACCAGAAAAATTATAGAATCTCAAGTAGATTGATCCTGTAGCTAGTTAACAAATTTAGAAAAAATAAATCTGGCTACTTAGAAAAATATTTTCCATCACCATCATTATTATTGTTCCAAATCAGCAATTTATTCCAAAATTTGACAAAAATAATTTTATGGGGAGCAAGTAAATTTTATAGTGACATTAAGTCACTTTCCACTTTACATGTGTATTTGGTTCAGTATAAGCCTTAACATCTAGTCTTCTCTTTTGAAGAAGAGCTCACCTCTTCATACTCCCAACTGTTTTGTCAGCAGACATGTTTCTTGAACTACATTTTTAAAATGTTAAATAGCAAGTTACTTTGTTTATAGATAGAGCTTGAGTTACTGAAAGTGCTCCACTTGCATGGAAAATAATATTTTACCTTGGTTTGTTTAATAAAGTTAAGAAGTGAATACAACCCAGAACAAGACTACTTTGAGAAAAAAGACGAACACAAGTGTCACCATCTGACGCTTGCCAGCAGCCCATTCTAGTTTTGTGTTTGTTTTACATTAACACAGTCTGCCAAGTTATTGTTCAGTAAAGTGCTTTCTACGTTATTTTATCATTATGAATTTCAGATAATTTTGCATTGTAATTCTTCCCTCAACAGTGTTTGTACATGCCCTGTATTTGGCATCACCTACAAGTTCATAAAGACAGAATTCTAAAAATTACCCTTCCTAACCTGATTTCCAAGTTTGACAACTAGCTAGACCATTTTTTGCATGCTCCTTCAAAACAGCTCTATGCGATTTTCAAGTAGCTTACATTTGCTTTTTCAGAAACGTGTCAGATTGGACATGAAAACCAATACAAAAAGCAACACTACAAGCCACTGCATGATCTATGGCTCCCTTGATATACCTTTGCCATCACAAAGTAAAAGGTGCTATAACATGGAAAAGTTAATCCTACTTATATTACTTTGGTCAATGTTCAGAAGTTCACAGTTATCATTCTAATTGATGCAATTGAATTTTAAATAGCATTTAGAATATTCACTAGAGAAACCAAAGATACAGGCTGTATTTAAGATAATATAAAACCTATTATTAAGAATACATGAAATTATTAATTTAACTTTAGAATACATATTTTTGAAACAAAGGATTTGCATTTGACCTATAAAGAAACAAACTATTATTTTGTGATTTACTTATATTTGTAAGTATTCTTCACGCCAATCTTATTGCCCTGCCCCCTGCCCCCTCCAAGCAGGTTTGCAAATTAAAAGACACGGCAGAACTATCTGTTCCCACACCTCATTATCCTTCAACTCACTGCTCTTCCCTTTGGGAAAGCATAGGAAAACCTGATAAACATTTACAGGGTGCTCTGAAGGAAATAAAATCTGATTTCAGAGACAGAAAAAAATTAATAAAACACAGAGCTATAAACCTTACTATTTCACATTTATAGTGTTTTACAAGCTTTGCCACTAAGTTCAGTATGTGTAGGACTTCGTGACTCTTCTGACCCAAACTATAAGTGAACAATTTTGAAAGAAAAGTATACCAGGTGCTAATCTTCTGATTCTTTCAAATTTTTCATTTCATAGTTAACACTTAAAAAAAAGTTTTTAAAGATCTCTGAATGTATTTGAAGACAATGGTCAAGAATGCATATTTGATACATATAAGTTCTACTTTAAAAAAGCTGTACTAAGCTGACTAGAGCAATTATAGAGATCACATGTGTTATGGATAGGATAAATATAATAAATACATTACAAAAACTGAGTTAAAATGTAAACTGTCACAATAGAGATTTCAAAACCAAGGCACCTTCTATCTTACGTAATTGCCTTGAGGAACTGCTTGGTACGGTAGTAGAGTATCTCCAGTGCCAAGTCCCTGGCAGACAGGCAGAGGAGTAAAAAATATGTGTTTTCTTCAGTTTTTAAAATTAATTTAATGTTTTCACAGCTTCAGTAAACTGAACTAATGTATTTTAACTTCAGTATCATCCACTGACTAGCAAGACTACCGCATTTAAGAAAATTCATTCTGGTTCCTCCACCACACATTTAATCAATACTTTGGAAGCTGCAATTAGCTGATGTTTACACAGCACTCTGAAGATGTCAACTGCTACATAAGTGACAACTCATGATGAGGCTTAAGCAACATACATCAGCTTTGTGTGATTTCACAAACAAACAAGTAGCTCTTGAAAGTATTAGTACAGATTGCTATTAAATATCTCATTCTATTCAAGAGATTGCCCATAAACCTTCTGAAACATGCAATTTACATGTACAATACCAGCTTTTAAGAAATCTGCAGTACTGCAATTCTATCATAGCTTTCATTGTTATAATTTCTGTTGAAATTATTTATCCTATTTACACATCAGGAACTACAGCATTTAGGTAATACTGAAAATGAGTGTCAATTCATTTGAAAAAGTGGCTTTAAATGGGCACCTCAGCCTGTAGTGCTTTTTGAATTATAATTCACTAAGTCATTCTTTTTATTTAAAGAACAATAACTTAAAGACTTAATGTTCATTTGTACAATCTGGAACTTGTCCCAGAAAGGATGGTACAATGTATGATCAAAACTGCTGAAGATTATTGATGATCTAGGTCTGAAAACTTCCTGTAACTTTCTTGCCACTTTTATTCATTAAAGTTGAATTAAAACCACATAAAAAGGAGAGCAGCACTAAGATATTGAATCAAATTAAACATTTATTCTACTGGTGAAGAGTAGCAGGCTTTTTCCTCAAATACTTCAATGCAGAAGAAAGGAAATAATACTGTAAAAAGACTTCCAAAACTAGCACTGAACAAAGCACTGAAAAGAAAAACACAGTGAAGGGAAAGCTTTCATTGCATGGAAATGCATTAAAGTGATATAATTAACAATTCCTACTTCGCAGCACGTGCTGATCTAAGCAGACAAACCCATAACTTGTTTTTCACTGCCCAAAAATAAGCATATTGCTATTATACACAAACTTTCAATAATTGTCTGCAATTTCAAAAATCGTATTTACATTTGTCATAACATTCCCACACTAGAATTAAAAAAGTCAATGAAAGGCAGTAAAAATACACAATACAGAGAAAGATTAAGAAAGATTAATCTTCAGCTTTTGTTCTGCCTACATGAATCTTAAAAAATTTCTCTGAAAAAGAGCTGCAAAGTGTACCAGCAATTTAAGAGCATGGTAAATTGCTTTAGACTCATTACAACAGGAGTTTCTTAATTGGTCATTCTGAGAAAATTTACTCTTCTGTATTAAAAGTAACAATTGTATCCTTAATTTGAGAAACACTCCCACTTGTTAGCTCACTATATATATGCAATGCAACAAAACATCTGTTAGTCTTCTGTTTCAATAGAAAAGGACAAAGATGAAGACTAGTATATTTTTATTATGCGATTAAAACACGTTCTACACAAATTTCAGTTCTACACGTGAAAACTCTCAACTTGCTTTCAAAAATGAAACTAATTATGTGGCCTTGAGAGTCTTTTATGATCACTGCAGTGAAGGATGTAACATAAGCCAATTTCAAATAACTGTCCTTTCACTAGCAATCATTTAGGACAGGGCTGAATTATCAAAGCTCTCTGGGCAACACATCTCAGACAAGCGCAGGTACTGTAAAATAAGTAACCTATGATTTATTGTTCATTTGTTATAACTGTTTTACATTACGAGTGTCAGTGGGAAAGAATCCATTGTATCTAAAAGCTGAAGGGAAGAAACACGCACATGTCATCCTGGAACCCTGTTTCCTCAAGATGTGAATCCTGGCTGTTGTAACCATACCTATGGCTGGAGTCTGGCTAGTAAAACAAGATCTGAAGAAGCCAAAGCATGGAAGATCATTTGATCAACACAATCCTCTTCCAAGACACTGTAAAGTCAGAGACGAGTGGTACAAGAGTTCAAATGTGATTATTTCACTATGAATATATTAGTCTGCTATATATCAGCGAAACTGTGGCACTAGCAGCAAACCAAAGTAGTCTATGTATTTAATTTCTTTTTTAGTGAAAGAATATGAAGTTCCTTCTTGTCAAAGTTCTACTGGAATCTACTCAGCAAATTACAGATTGGAGCCTAGATGAAGCAGGCTGTATTTACAACTGCTATCAATTTGCTGAGCAGTTCCAGGTAGTTCATGCCATGCATTGTGTCTCACTTTCCCAACTTCTAGGAAAATACATACAATTAATTTCCTGCACTTGTCATAGCCCTTTGACATAAACTAATTGAAAGCCCCGCATAAAGAAAAAAAATCTTACATGCTTCTGGATGCAATTCAGTACTGAGATCTTAAAGGGCATAAACCCTGTAATTCCAGGTAAGAGGTATTTAAAGGACCTACATCACTTTGTACTTTCCTGATCGGGGTCTACCAAGACATAAAGTTGAATCCACCCATACCTATTCAGGCAACTCAAGTGGCAGTAACTTTTCATAGCTTTTCTGGAAGCAGTAGCCTTGACTCCGCCTGTTTCCTCCTTCTGTCTGCCTGTTTCCTCCACTAGAATTTGCAAATACGTCCTTGAATATATTCCACAGCTTTCCTCCTTACCTCCTCTACCAGAAAAAAATGTCTTTCACAGCCAGGTCCATGATTAAGAATTATAGTTTGTGAAATCCTTCTTATCCCTTTCAGTTTGTCTTTAAGAATACAAGTAAATTAATTACTTTATACTCTCCAGATGCCCAACTGACACCAGGTTCTGGGCTCTCTCTTTAAGCAGACATCCATTGCTGAGCTGCTGACATGGACAAATGATATTGTCACAAGATCTGAAGTCTCGAGAATCCCTTAAATGATTTTTATTCTGGAGGAATAATTAAACTGCCTAAACACAGGTATTCAGTGCCATCAGTGCCTAGCACCACTGTGCCACCCATAGCGGCACAAGATAACTGTGTTTAGGCAGCTGAGTCCTAACCTCGATTTCACTAATGCTGGACACCCAAGCTTGTCCCTGAGTCACCCAATCTTAAGTGAAGTAAAAGGCACAAAGGTACTTAAATGTTTCCTCATACCAGCCTGAACAGTAAAAATGCAACTTTTACCTACGCTCTGGGCCATACCTCTAGGAAGACTACCAGAACTTCAATCCCAAGTTTCTGTCCTTGCTCCTGATGTTCATTCTCTTTTCAAAACTCTTCTGTCTTTATGCAGTCTGTATATTACAGCAACAATTACACCACTAACCTCTTTTCAGCCTCCCCTGAACAAAATATTGATGGGTTTTTGAAATGGTTTTTTGATTTGGTTTTGGGGGTTTTTTTTCAGATTTCCCCTTTTGGAAGGGAGCTTACCTTGACTCCTATCTCATACAAATTCAATGGAAGCACTTCTCTAACTGTTGCTTCACTGGGTTCCCACACAGAACCTTCTTTCTCAGCTTCAAGTTCTGTTTTCTGGCCCTAGATACCTTTTTTCTGACTTTGTTTAACAATGTATGAAAAGTCAATTATTTGTGGCTTCTGGTAACAGATTAAGAGACTCCAGATTAGAAGATGAGGGCTTGTGGCATCAGCCTCTACCATGTTACATCCTGCTATCACTTCCTGCTACAACATCACATTATGTGAGAAAAATAGGTCAAACTAAAGAACACCAGAAGCTTTCTCCTTTAGAAGTTAAACATGGATAGTAGCAATTCAAGTTTCCCTTGTGTTTGTAATGAACAGAGCTAGGCCTAGAACAGTACAGGTAGCCTTCTTTGCAAGCTAGTTAAGTCACTAACCTACCTGTTGAAGCAATTAGCAAATTCTAACTTCTTGTAACAGACTTTCAGGATATGGATATACAAACATGCTACAGGAGACGTACTAGTTTGTGACAGCTTAAAAGACAGAAAAACTAGGGTTTGATACAATTAATGCTGATGCCGACATTTTTTTCTTCTCCACAGACTCCAATGTTACCAGGAAGCTTTTCTACCTTATTTTGTACACTACTAAAACTTGCCTTAAGTAATCTCTCAGAGGGACTAAACATTAGGATCTTAACACAGAACATTAGATGATACAAAATGCATACAGCTTTGTTATGATCAGTGTTCATCCTATAAAAACTTTTAGAATGCCTTGATTTACTGACTCTGTAAAATGAAGATTTTGATAAAAGAAAAACGTGATGATGTTCAGTGTACTGAATTGTACACTATTTGTAGCATTAAGAGGTATTACACAACAGAGAATATACACAAGCCTTGCAACGAACTGGGAAGTTGAACAGTACTAATAGCGGGGAGAGGATGGGGAGGCACAGAGACTTCTTGCAAAGTAGTGAAATAGAACTCACCAAAACCAACTTTTAGGCACATGAAAACAAAGAGATGGGAGAGTAGCCTAATTAACTGTGCTGAGGGAAAGGAAGAGAAAAACAGCCACATGCAATGAGCTTCTGTTGTGAAAAATACGCTAAGTGCCAAGTGTTCACAGATAAAACACTACTTTCTAGTTCTTAACATAAAAAAATCTTACTCATCCACAGCTTGGAAGGAAAAAACAAAAGAAAAAACAGTTATTTTTTAAATTGCCTTTTAAACAAAAATGAATGGTTATTTGGGCCACAGTGTAATCAGATACTCCTCAAAACAGTTATTCAATCACTGCCAACTTCTGGTAACTCCAATCAGTGTACCACAGAGAAGATGCAGCTATTAAAAAAGTATGTTGAAAGTTACTTCAGTAATACTAAGTGCTGTACAGTACCTGGTTCTAGAAAAGACATCGAGCTATACTACCACTCAGTAAGTTACAAACTCAAAGTTCTGAATGGCATCTGTTGTAACTTCAGTACAACAGACAACTGGTACCAAAATGTATGAAATCAAACTGATTTAAGTAAATTCTAGCACAGAGTTTTTAAAGGTGGGGGAGAAAAAAAAAAAACAACAGGATGAGAACAAATTTAGTACAATTCTAACTATCAAAAATCGTATGAATAGTTCAACTTACTCTTTTACTGAGGCAGATAACTGGCCACATACTACAACCTAAAGTGCAGCAGCAGCAAAGGCATCCACATAGAAGCCATCGTACATTAACTGGAAGGTTCTTCTTAAGACAACCGTTAACTCTACTGATGCTGGCTTTAAATTCTTCAGGTGCAACCTACAAGGGGAGGAAAAAAAACCCACTAGTACCACAGCAGTGCTATATATTACTGTTCCAATGATCTACACTTGGAACTCCTATTTTTATAATAAAATCTTAATTCTAATTCCAATTTCCTATTCACAGATACTCACCTTTCCAGTTAAAGAAGAAGGAAATTCTGCTTCAAATTTGTTACTTAGTCCAAACCTTCAAAAACAAAATGAAGACCACACCAAAATTATAAATAATCCCAATCTATACCACAAGTTACATAATACTCTCAGAGTTCATATCACAACAGCATTAATTTCAGGAAAAAGTAATTGTTATTAAAAGTAACACCTAAAATTATCCTAACAGAGAAAAGTACACCACTGTACACAGTTTGAAATCCATCTTGCTTGTAGTCTCCTCTTAAAGTTCTGTTTATACTGTTAACTCTTCCCCAAACTCAGCAAAATCTTTATAAGCAATAGTGGCAAGCATGAAAATAGAAGTACTTAAGGGGAGAGAAGAATTAAGTTAAGGCCACAGGCTGAATGACCCGCCTCCTCCACCAGTACAGATGTGTCTTGAAAAAAAGCTCATCCAGTGCTATTCCACTCAGGCCATGGTAAATAACTGTTCTAAGCATCAAAATGGAATCAACACCAGCTTGTTTATTCAGAAAAAAATATAAGTTTCAGAACACAAAATACTACCTAAGAAAACATAATTTAAATTATAACTAATTTGAAAGAAACATACCAATTATAAGTGTAAAGTTGTGAAGCAGTTTGAGATGAGCTAGAATTACTGACTATTCTAGGCTTCAGAAGATCTAAAGATTAGAAGAATTTCACCTTGCCTATAAAAAAAAAATGTTTCCTTTCTTACAGTTGACTGATTTGGTTCATGAATGGATGAACCTCAAAGAAAATTTGAGTATTTTCTTGGATCTGGTCTGGGCAATGACTTCTAATAGGGACTATGCAGTCTAACAAAGTCATTAGTAAAATGGTACGACTGGCTACTAATATGGTAAACAGCAGTCAATGTAAAATTTAAGTTGCAATTAATAACCTTCTGAATATAAAACCAAGGCAGTCTTACTATTAGATACTAAAAACAACACAAATCAGAAATTAAACTGCTCAAAACTTGAATATTGGCAGCAAAACCTGTCACACATTACTCCGTTGTATGCAGAAAAGCTTACCTGAGCCTTAACAGTTGAAGATTTTAAAGACATAATTTGTTTTGACAACACGTTTATTGAGCAGCCAGGTATTTCTTGGGGTTTGGTGTGGTTTTTTTTTTTTCTTCTTACTGAACTGAATGATGTGCATGTCAATGGAGAACTTTGTCCAAGTCATCAAATGGGCAGTTAAGTGCTGTACCAATGGTGAGCTACTGTGGAAGGGCCTCACAAAACCCAGTGGACAAACAGTGACAGGTGAGTTTGTGTAGATAAACAAAAGGTGGTGAATCTTGGATAAGCTAAACTGTGTTTATGTGACACTCAATTCAAGTTTGGCAGCTAGAGCTCATGAGAGAGATCTCTTATCACCACTCATGATTCTCTTAAACAGCTTGATGCAAGCAGGAGTCACCAGAAATAGGAATAAAATACCGGACACCACTAGGAAGGTGATTAAGAACAACACAGAGGGTATCATTTTGACTCTTCATAAAACCTTTGTATACCCACATCTTCAGTACTGGGTGCGGTTCTGGCAACCACTCCATTTCATGGAGGACTTGGTGGAGACAGCAGAGAGAAGGAAGACTAATATCATTAATAATTAAGGGAGTAACATAGCTGCTTTAGGAGACTATCAAGGCTGACATTAACTTGGAAAGAGAAGGCTGAGGGTGGTATACGAGCAAAGTGCAAATATTCAGGAAGGCAGTGGGACAAAGGTGAATTATTAGCTGTTAATTACCAAATCCCACAACAGAGGGCACTCACTGAAACTAGTCATAGATTGGTTTAAAACAGGTAAAAGAAAGTGCTTCTTTAAGCTGCAACTAGCAAAATTCTGGGTTTGTTTCCTCTTGAGATGAGTGATGCAGACTGTGCCAACAGATTTGAAGAGAGATTACAGAGAGTTCCCTGACAAACAGAGAGTAAAGGAAAGATGACGTGAAGTATACATCACACAACTGCAGATGCCAGAGAGTACCAGGAGAACGGACACCAGGAACAGCTAGATTTGCATGCAACCCATAAGTTTGCAACAGCACGCTGGGATAGACAGTTTATGAATGTGATGCTGTAGGTGACTTTTACACGTGATCTTAAGGAAAAGTAAACCAGTCATCTCCCTATCATTGACTTCAGGCAGTAGAATCATGGAAACATAGAATGATTTGAGTTGGAAGGGATCACTGAAGATCACCTAGTCCAATACTCCATCACCAGTCCAGGTTGCTCAAAGCCCTGTCCAACCGGACTCTGAAGACTTCCAATAATGAGGCATCCACGATTTCACTGGACAACCTGTTCCAGTGTCTTAACCACGCTCATCATAAAAAAAAGTCTTCCTTATAACCAACCTAAACCTATGTTCTTTCTGCTTCTAACCACTGCCCCTTGTCCTGTCGCTACAGGCCCTGGTAAAAAGGTCTTTCTCCATCTTTCTTATAAGCGCCCTTTATATATTGAAAGGCTGCAATAAGGTCTTCCCAGGCACCTCACTTACATGTAAGCATATCTGAGTATTTGTAATTAGACTAGTACCTCTGCAGTTTCTACAAACCCCTCAAAACTGGTGAAGTAACAATGAAAATTGTTAACCAGAGAAATATATGGCAAGTTTATCACTTTAACATAGCACAAAGAAAACCCATACGTACGGGAAACATACCTCTACCACTGAAAATCCTGTTGAATACTCCATGACAGGAGGACCATCCACCCTTTCCCCAAAATCCTGAGTGAAACCAAGTGCTGAAGCAAAAGTTATGTATAATGTCAGAAAGAAGTATCATGCCCTATCAGTTAAGCTACTTAAAATTACAAGCAGGTTGAAGTGGAAACAAAAAACCTGAAAAAAAAATCCCTTAGATCTGCATACATTTCATAAGCAGCCAAACCTGGAGAAGGACTCCAAGCTCAAGATACACAGCTGTCATCAGAATTCTCAAAACTAAAAGATAACACCACTTTACTATATAATTAATTCATCAAATCAGACAGATGTCTAAAGAAATACCTCTTCAAAGAATGATCTTCATGTACTTGATGCTTCAACATCCTGAAGAGATTAACTATGAATAATGGAATTAAACTTGAGCAATAAAGGAGTGGCCAACTAAAGGATAATTCAGTCTAAAGCAGTTTGTGATGCAACAACTAAAATGAAGCTAAGCCCCTGACCACAAGATGAGACAAAATTTCAGTTGTCCGTCTACTCAGAATACTAAGGAAGCTCTTTACTCTGAGGCATGAGCAGGTAAGTCAAAGGCACAAGGAAAGTCTCCCTGCTCTCAGTTAAGTCACAAAAAGATGTAATTGCTCTGTCTCATGTTGAAGATTGGCTGGGAAGTCAGCAGGACAAAAACAAGGTGGGGGTTTTTTTGTGAATGAATGATCCAAAAGTATTCAAATGTTGACAGCTTCATCAAACACAATAAAATATTCATGGAGATCACAAAAGCCATGCCTGACAAGGGACAATCCAACTGGAAAAGTTCTAGAGGAATTTACAAACACACTGAGGCAAAGAGAGGCACAGAAACTTCTGGCCATCACAGTTACACTTTGGGGAAGTTACAAGCAAAGGAGACCAAGACTCCATACTCAAGACTTGTGGCAATGTTTAACACCTGGTGGGGTAGCAAAACTGAAACAAAGCTACCAACACCATTCTGAGCTTTCCATATTACAGTTTTGTCACTATACAGACGTAGGAAAAAAGGAGGACTTCATATATTAAAAGCTCTAGTAAGTAATTATGTGATTGCAGAATTATCCCTATTGACGGCAAGCAGCAATTTGGAAATTAAAATATTAGAAACTCCACAGAACACTACTACATATTCACTGTAAAGACATAACAGCTCTGACCAAAAAAAAGCAGCAAAAAGAGTCTTAAAATCAAACACTGGAAATCAGTATTTTGGAGATGTATTTCCTCAGACAGCTGCCCTCATACAGCACCAGATTTCTTCTGCACAATACTCCAAACTTCAGTGACACGTACTCTTCTCCGCTTGCTCTATGCCTTTCCTATTCTACATCATCTTTTCAACAGATCCATGCTCACCTCATGCATGAATACTTTCTTTAACCTTCCTAGAACCTGAAAACGTGTTTCTTGAACATGACTCTGCTTGAAAGGTTCAGCTGAGTTCCTGCCCATGTGTACAGTGAAGAAAGAAAAATGGTGAGAGATGGAAACTTCAAAGTCCAGAAGTTTACAGTATACGACACAGCCCATCTGCAACCGTTTCTCAGTTTGCAGCTCAGATCTTCCTAACACATAAAACTAACACATGCTATCCTCCTCTTCTTTGTCCTCTCTTACAGGGATGCTAAAGCATTTTTTTCATTGCTCTAAACCATACTCTTTAGTTCCACATGTTCCCAATCCTACAAAATAAATGTATATTCCACAAATCTTCACACTCTCCAACCATAATTCCCACAAAGCCCTGTTTTCACTCACATGTCCTTGATACAGTTTAAGGTTCAAAAATACATAAGCAGACTTAAGTTTAACATTAAAGAAACTGACTTGGGTAAAAATATATTTCATGAGGTTTTTCCCCCCCTCCAGTTACCTTGCATCAACACACTATGTGCTAAGATGACCAACAGTCACAGAAAGGCATTCACTAGAACATCACAAAGGTTCTCCATCATCCCAGCACTGCGAAAGACTAATAAATCAAATATTACTAGCTAGTAGAGTTTAATATATATGACAGATATGTCTCAACTGGTCAAGGAACAAGGAAGCATGAGAAAAGCCACTGAAAGAACACAATCAGCCACCTATCACAAATATTCCTTTTGCAATTTCAAACTCATCATGTACCTCTCTTTCCACCCTAGTACGATTTAAGAAACAAGAATGAAATACCTTGGCTTTCAATTCAGTTGTAAGTAAAGATCTGTGTTTTCTCAGCTTTCAAGTTTCTTGTCAGTAGAAGAGATCACTTCAAATTATCAGAAACCAAATATTACTCCTGACTTCTAAGCTATCTAAATTCTGCTGGTGTGAAAACAGTTTAACTGAATATTTAAAAAAACAATGCTAAGGAAAAAAAAAAGTTTTAGAATGGTGTGCAGCATGCTCCAAACAGTGAGTTTAAGAAAACTCTTAATGCTAACCCAAAGCCCACACCCTGGAAAGGCAAGGCCTTCGTATGCTTTATTTGGATAATATTTACCTGCTTTCCTTTAATTGCTTTTAACTACTCAGCTTAGAAAGGACTCTCTCAGACTTCTACTGTTGGATGAAATTGAGTTAATAGTAAATTTCTTTCTGACATTAATCAGTAGTCATGGAAATGACATATTTCAAACTCAACATTATGACTCCTAAGTAAGATCAGAGATGATATGACAATAGCTATGAAGAGCTTCGGTTTAAATACACACAAGGCAGAAGCAGTCAGCAACTGTCTAATCTGCAGAGCCAGGGACAGACAATCCAGTATTGCTTAACTGCTGATATTTTTGTCAGACCTTCGAACACATATGCTTTTATACCAGGCAAGACTAATTCATTATCTGCATAGGTCTTGACCTATTCCTTAAACCCACCAAGTGAATGTTCTGACAGTGATCTAACTTTTAATAATAAGCTTCTTGAACAATGACGAAAAAGTTATAGGCTGTACAAAGGTAAAATTGCTGCTGCTATTTAGTGAACTGTCCACAGCTAGAGCCATAAAGTAGATAAGATCAATTGCCTACTTTTGGAGATACATGTTCATATTTCATTGCTCATCTAAAACATATAGAACAAATATTTTAAGGAAGATCTTAAAGAAATAAATGAGCTAGTGACCATTAATGACAATTAATGAGGCAACCATCCTTCTTCAAGCACAACGCCCTTACTAGTCACAGACATGCTACACAAGCTTCCTCACAATTCCACTAACGGGCCTTGATCCTGTCTCACACAACTTGCCTTCCAGTATCGGAGAAGCAACCAGTGCTTACCTCCATTTCAGCTCTCTATACTTCTGCATTTGCTAAAATGAAACTATCTAATGTGGTTTTGCTCTGTTTACCAGAAATTGACTACGGCTACCAGCTTATTTTCAGATAAATCATTGGATGGTAAAAACTTTTGTTCAGAACAAACAGTCATATGCTGAATACTTCAGCGACATGCTTCTGTTCCTTCACTGGGCCTCCTCAACCCATCTATGTACTTCCAACCCTCCAACCTCTCTCAGCCTATCGTGCCTTACTTCCTGGTTTTAACCAGGCAGCAAACTGCACTGCCAGCTGTTAGGATTACTTAATGGTCAACCAAACATTAAAGCAGTAATGTACCAAAGTGCAACAAACTACATTTAACCCTGGATTTCTAGGTAGGTCAGTATGTGAAAATCAGTAGGGTTCATGGGACTCAGAGCAATAGACCACAATACCTTCAACTTTATGCTTCTACTGAAAGCCTAGTCCTGAGGAACAGTGAATACTGAAAAAAAGTCTGCAGTGCTTCGTTTTGTCTCTAGGTTGATATTTCGACCTCTGAAACTGTACATCATAATTGACATCACTTCAGTAGAGTGTACCTGACTGAAGTGACTGAAGAAAAGATACCCTCATCGGTTTGAGGAAGTACTACACCAACTCACAGTCACTTGCTGCTAGATCATCAGATGATGCCAAACATTCACAGAACAAAACTCACAGTCACTCCCATGCTAAACACTGTGAAATAACACATATCAATCACAACGTAACATGATTTTGCATGGATCTGACCTCACGGATGCCTTCTCTTTCTTAAAAGTCCTCAGAGCTACATTAGCGGCCAAGGGTTAAATGGGAGTGGGTTACAAATACATAAACAACCTTAAGCAATAGTCCAGCCTGTCATACGCTGGCACATACCTGTTATAAGCAGGAACTCAGGCACCAGGCACCTTACTTCCTGACAGCTCATCATTTTGGACAAATACTTCACATTCTTCTGCCAGTCACAGCCCAAGTCAGCCTCGCTTAGAGGGTCTGCTCCCGCCTGCGAGTCCCAGGCGGCACCCGGCCGCCCGGCGGGGCCGAGGAGAGCCCTCTCACAGTCCCACGAACGCCGGGGAAGGGGTAGAGGGAAGCAGTAAGGGCCTAGTGCTCCCCCCACTCACCTCCCTGACTTGCCCCAACTTGTAACCACTGGCTCGGTGTCAGCGGCCACTGCCGCCCCCAAGCCCAGCACGCACGCCGCCCCCGTCCCGCCGACAGGGCCTCCACCACCCGCCCCGGCCGCGCAGGCCCCGGCGCGGCCCTTACACGGTGACATGGCCGGAGCCGCGCACCACACCACCGGGTCGGGGAGAGTACTTGAGAAGCTGCTCCTCCAGCGCCCGCTCTTCGTCCTCCTCCTCCTCGTAGATCTCGTCAAAGTCCGCCATGGTCGGGCCCGAGCGTCCTCTTAGAGAGAGGAGCCGGGGCGACGCGACGGGGCCGGCCGCGAAGGCCGGCGGGAAGGGACCAGCGGAAACGCCCCGGTGCCGGGGTGTCCGGCAGCGGAGCTGCGGCGAGGCAGCAGCGACTCCGGCTGAGAGCAGCAGCGGCTCCGGGAGAGGAAGCGCCCGTCACCCTCCACGGGGAGAGGGGGCAAGGGTCGGGCAGGAACAACAACAACAACATCCGGCCGCGGAACACGCCCCGCCCCCGCACCCGCCACCCGCCGCGCGGGAGCGGGACCGGGCCGCGCCGTGCCGCGTCGCGTCAACGGACGGCGGCGGGGGCGCGTGGGCGGTGGTTGGGGGGAGCGGCCGAGTGGCCGAGTGGCGGGCCCCGCTGTCATGAGGGCGCTGCCAGGCTGCGAGCCCCGCGACGCTTTGTGGGTTGTTTTTTGTTGTTGTTTGTTTGAGCAGGGTGTTTTCTTTCCCCTCGCTTTAGCCCCCTTTTTAGGCATCCCTGAAAACAGCCAAAGAGGCTGGGGGCCTGCTGTTAGCTGAGGGGTTGCCCGTTGGGCTCCCTGGGTTCGTTCAGGGGGATGTGAGGGAAGCAGCCGTTAACCAAGACAGGCCTCTTCAGAGGGAGGCTGGAGCCAGATGTGCACGTGTCCATTGGTGCTGTCGGTGTCTGGGTGTGCCACCTCTGGGAGTCCTTCCACCTCCGTGGAAAGCACCATGCCCAGAACGTCGTCAGCATGTAGCGCAGAGCAGACAAACAGTGAAATTGTGGAGGAACGGCCCCTTTTAGGACTATATATATGAGAGCTGTACCAGAAAACCCTAAAAATCAATGGAACTCTTGTTCTCTCTCTGCAGTTTGGTATTTGTCATAACCAAAACCTAAAGCAAAGGCTGGAAAATGCCAGTGTGAGCTAACGGCCTTAGCAGCTGATTGGCCATCGGCTGTTGTGACAACAGGGAAAGGCAGCGCTGACATGGGGTTTAGCAGTAGCAGGGT
The DNA here is from genome assembly GCA_009769605.1 of Bucorvus abyssinicus. Taxonomy (NCBI): domain Eukaryota; kingdom Metazoa; phylum Chordata; class Aves; order Bucerotiformes; family Bucorvidae; genus Bucorvus; species Bucorvus abyssinicus. The sequence goes on from CM020026.1 coordinate 29,879,098, forward strand.
GACGTTTTAAAAAGGGAGACCGGATCATTTTTTATTTGAGAGTAGACTAGTGGATTGTGTACTTGCAGCCGTATTTACATATAGATAATGTCAGTTATGGGGTTCCGCCCCAGGCAAGGAACTGTTCAGGGCTGAATCTGTTTTTCACGAGTGATAAGAGAATTCTACATTCCTCTCTTCTTTTCTAGTACTTTACTCCATATATCTTCATTACAATAGCTCCTTTCTCGTATAGATCATTTTTTTTCTCTGAACCTGTGTTGTTACAGTATATTATACTGATCAGCCTATTTCCTGAAAGACTATGTTGGCTGCTGAATCTCCATTACTCATAAAGATCCTCGTGGTGTATTTCTCAGGAATAAAATGCAACGATGTGATGGTGCTTAGTGCTGTATGTAAAGCCAGGGTAGAGGCAGTGTGGTCGTGACATAGTCCATGACACTGTCTTTGTTGTAAGGAAAAAAGCAGCGTCTTTTACTGTCACGCTGGAAAAGTGTGACAGTATTTCTGTCATGTGCTACATGTAACAGGTTTCATTTCCCAAATAACAGAATTCTACAGAATAACATAAAATTCCCCTGAGTAATAGTTTACTTTCATACTAGTATGCTTGCACTTGCCTTTTTTTTACCTAGTTACTAATATTGCATATGTGTCTCACACATAGAAATTGGATTTAGCAGGACTGATGACTCATTGCTTCTGTCTAACAGTCCTGAAATTGAGAGAAAACGGAACAATTTTAATACTGGGCAAAAGCAAGAGGAAACCCACTGGTTTCAGTGAAGCTGTGCCTCCCTGGGCTAGCTCACTCTACAGGTGAACTTGGTAACCTGTTTGTTTTCAGATGACTGTTTCACAGTAGCAGCCAGCTAAGCAGAGTTAATGCTGTGCATCACCGTGCTGGAAATCTTGGAAATGACCGAAGGGCTGGGCTTACCTACGTCACACCTGAGCCCTTGGTAGCAGTGCTGCAGGGGCTGGCTATCCTGTTTGAGGTCCGAGATCCCTGCGCAGCATGACGTGACAAGCTTGGTTAGCTCGCTTGGAGCATTCACGATAAGGAGAAAGAAAGTCCCAGGACCCTTGATTAGTTCATTGCGTTAGGTGTACATTACTTGCCTAACAAACCCTGCTCCATGGTCTGCTCTTTCCGGCTGTTCAAGTATGTGGTAGCCATTAACAGATGACGAGCTGTGACAGATATGAAGCAGAAGTGCTAAGTTTCAGGTTGAGATGCAGTGATGTCTCAGAATGTGTTCTGTAGCACCCGGCATGCTCAAAGCACAACAGCTGACTGCGGTGGTGAGGGCAAGGAACTTCAGTGTATCAGACTTCTGAGACAGGCAGTAAAACCAAAGGTAACGCGCAGCCAGCAGCCACCTATGCAAAGTTTGATTTAAGTAACATTTTCATCACCCTCACATGGGCACTGTTAGAATCTTGTTTTTCAGGCAGAAATGACTGCCATAATCTTGAGAAGGCTGTGTCGCTCTGTCTCATTGGCCCCGACACCGTCTGTACTGGTCTTAGCAGTACTGGACCACCCTTAAAGGCAGTAAGTAAACTCCCTGTTTTGTGCAGCTGGTGTCCTACCACACCCCTGGAAGAAGGTCTTTGCCATGTGCCTCTCCTCTGTTTTCAAGGAGTAGCATGCGAGTAGTCACTCCCTCTCCACTGCTGTCACTGTCATGTGCCAGGACCCCTCACCATCCATGCACTCTCGAGTTTGTGCTTTCACAACACAGTGTTTGCTTGTGGCTGTTTTGGTTGTGTGCTCTGATGCAAAGTCGTGGGACACCTCTCCAGTTGACAGCACATTGTGCTTTCTCTGGGAACAGTGAGAGTAATACCAGGCTCGTACTGATTATATTTTTAAGCCACTTACTGTCTTTATATCTAAATAAAAGAGGGTGGGCCTAAAGTCCAGGTTGAAGAGCACTGTGCTGTTGTTCTGGGCAGGGCTGCCCTCCCCAGTGAATTTGCTTGCTGCACCTAGTAGTTCAGTGGGGAGCACTGGTGCCAAGCATAACTGACTGAGGTACTCGCTGTCCTCAGACTTGCTCTGTAAGGACTGTGTACCATAATCTAAAGCAGAGCTTTAAATCATTGTCACATTTCTTTTTTCTTTATCTCTTTATTCTGGTTCCCACTCTTTTGCTGCCTGCTTTATTTATGTACCTCTCCTTATCGTTTGTCCCTCTCCTTTTTCTGTGCGTTTCTTTCCCAGTTCGCCCTTTGTCATTACTTCTTCCCTCTGCTTCCCTCTAACATCTTCTCCATTGTCACTTGCCTCGTTTCTCCCACAGTCTTTGGCTTGTTTCTTCCTGTATTTTCCATTGTCAATTAGTACGTTGTTGGACTTCTGAAGGAAAATGTTTCACGCAACAGGACATCAAAGAACAAGAAGCAGGTGCGGGAATAACCTTATTGTTGAACTTCTACCACCACTCGATGGCAGAGCAAAGCTGGCAGGAAGTTCTCTTTTTTCTTTCCCTGACTAATTAAGAGACGCGAGGTCATAAAAAGGAAAACAAGTGTGAGTGGATGATAGCAAGGGAAGAGGGCACACAGGGGAGGGTAGGAGGGTACAGAAGCCGGAGGGAGGATTATAGAAATAATAGGCTATACACTATGTTCATTGACACCACAGGGAAAGTTTAGCAAAGCCACAGGACTGTAGCAAACCTCCAAGGATACTCACATCAGCCTGTGCTTAGCTTTTTCTGCCAGAGACCTCCTCTCACATCAGTCCCTTCCCTTGACACAGAGCCTCTCATCTCTGGGTTGGCTCCCTCTGTCCTGCTTTAATGTCCCATTTCTCTCTACAAGACTAGCTTAAAGTGCTACTGAAATGTAAACATTTCTGCTAATGGCATCAGTCATCACCACCCCCCGAGTTTCAACAAAACAAAATAAACCAAAACAAACCTAAAATGAGATTTTAGTTATGGTAAAGCAGAAATATGGAAAGGTAAAGTCAGGAACTGGTAGGTAGCTACAGATAACACACCAGAACTTACTGTTAGAGCCACAGGATTGAATTTGTTTCTCTCATCAGTTTTGTTGCATTGTTTCTTGATGATTAACTGATTATTTTGCAAAATCTCTGTAAACCACAGGTAAAGTAGCCAAAGTTTCCTGTGTGAAAATAAGAGGGAAGTCTTGACACCAAAACCATTGCAGTAAGTCAGAGTTTTGTTGCTGATTTTATGATGCAGAATTGAGTGAGCTCTTAGAGTAAAAAATAATGTTGAATAGCTCCAATTCAGTTTTTGAGGTTTTTTTTTTTTTCATTAGCCTGTTTTCCTCCAGTCAAGCAATTTATTTTGCTTTCCTTTTGGTCCAGCTTCCTATATTGCATTTATATAAGGTAAATGAGGAGAGTTCAAAAGATACCTCTATATAGAAAATGGTATTTCTGAGAGAGACTCTTTATAAGTCATAAATCAAGTACAGAAGGCATAGGTCTCATGTAAAGAGAAAAGCAGATACTTCTTCTTCAGAATTTCCTTAACATATAACACAATGAAGAATAGAGTCCTTGTAGTGTCAAGACTGTTAAAACTGTGGATGGGTGCAGTTGGATGCTCCTACTCTTTCAAGGACCACATGACAACACATTACTGAACGCAGAATCTCCTAATCCAAAAGAATTTGTGATATGCTTGACTTAAAGACTTCTTGTGTTCCACATAACCTACGGGCAAGGCAAACTTTTGGCTGTTTTCAGACATGATATTAGGTTTCTTTTATTTTGGGACTCACTGACACATGAAGTATGTATGGTCACTTGTTTCTTACCATCAATACAAGAATCTAATACAGCAGAACACTTGCTGCTTTTTTAGTTTTTCCCTATAATCACATCAGTTAAACAGAAACACACAAGAAGTCTTCATTTATGTGAGATGGATGTAGCACTAAAATTGTAGGGTTTTCAACTACCAAAGCATAAAGTCCAGTAAACCAAATATAAACAAAGTCATATAAACCTACAAATGGAACAGCAGGATCAAGGTTTTTAAGCATTCTGAAAAAGACAAATCTACAATATGAACTTTCCTTCGGAAGATCACATTTAAGAACAATGACTGTTGGAAGTGCTGAAAACAAGTATTGAGGAATACTGTGGACTGAATCCTCTGCTGCATCTGTTAGAGATACAGATGCCTGTTGACTGTGTAAAGCTGTGGTCAACTTCTCCACACACACAAAAAAAGAAACGAAACCACCAAAACTCAAAAAAAAAAAGCCAATGACAAATGTGGGGCTCTTCTAGCTGCTATTGGAAGGTGAACAGTCATACCCCCTTGAACATCCACAGGGATTTTAATTGAATGTCTTTATTTATCCTGTTCCTTTGTTTTTACATCCTGTGATGTCTCCTCTCATAGATGGTATTTATTTCAAGGATTTTTCTCTAAGTAAATATGACTGAATGACTAAGCTATTTAGCCACCATCTTAAAGAAACAGCAATTACTGCAACCGAACTGCAATTCTCAGTCACTATAAAAAGAAGTAGCTTTTTCATGAAGGAACTGTTAAAATCAGATTGACTAATCTGTGGTTAAGATAAAATGCCTTCATGTAGCATATTTTAGAGAATTAGACAATGCCTCTGTCCATTTTTACTTGAGAATAGAAAGCGCCAAAGTTTTTTTTTTATCCTGCTTAAAGGCAAATACCCTTGCTATGCCACCCACATGTACCCGATCTGTTGGAAAACTAGAACTATGTATTCCATTAGGATTGAGAACATAATTCTTTGCCTGTCAGATTATTCTGACAAATTACATTATAATTACTTCCTCATTAATTACGGTGACAAATGTTGATCTAAAGAGGACAGGGAAGGATGTCTTTCATGTAAAAATCATCAAAACATGAACAATTCAGATTTCCTCTGAACACTGTAACATTCATTAATATTTGGGGCTGATAATATGTTCGCTCTTATTATATATAAGCCAAGAGAGATTTCTAGCACTTGTCTCTTTCAGTATGACAATTTTATTTTCTTGTGAACATCTTTAAAATAACGTCTTTTCAGCTTCCAAGTAGATATTTTTTCTCTATCCGATAGTATGAGGCATGATCAACAAAGCATGAAAAAATAGATGCTCCTTTTTTCTAAGAAGTTGTTTAAAGTATGGCAAAAGCACTTACAGTGAAATATATTACATTCCTAAAACATGAGATCCTCAAGGAAGGTAAAGAACAAATAATTCCAGCCTATGTGCTAAAGCGTGGGAAAGAGGAATAATATGCAACCAGAAAGAAACTTACTTTCCTTTTCAAAGTAAGAGAGATATGGAAAGGAATTGCCTCTCTTCAGGATTCAGTTTTTTTCTTTGAGGTCATTTTTGGCTACTAGCAGTCCCACCCTAAGCATCGAGCCTGGTGTAGCAGAGTGTAGGTCTGTGCTTTTATCCCATCGCTGTATGAATGCTACAGTTTCTTGATGAATGTGTGAGGAAACAGCAGAGAAAAGAATTGCACACATGATTTAAAGGCACTTTGTGATCAGATGTGTAAATCTCATCACAGCTTGGTTAAGGTATTGGAGAGGTGTTGTTTCCTCTCCTCAAAGAGACTAGAGTAACATTTCAACCTGCAACAGAGAATGAAACCAGTGAAGTTGTGTAACTGATCTGTTTATACACAATGGACAACTTGCATCAGAATGTCCTTGCGAGCAGAACAACCTGTATAAACTCTTACCCACGAAGGAATGGGGAAGCCACATCAGGCTTTCTTTGCCCAAGGAGTTATTAAAGTGCAATCAGATTCACCAGACTTTTTGCAATTCTGCAAGAACCCTTATGAAACGCTGTTATTTACTGCAAGATGCTGAAAGATAGGAGACTTTGGGTCAAATCCCAGTTCCACAACTGTCTTGCTCTGGGGCCTTGGACAAAATTGATTGTTTGAAATCTGTACACCTTCCCATAGTGGGTGAATTACTGGCAGGACTCTCATTGATTGGGAAGCTCCCAGGGTTTTTCCTGCTGGGTGATACCTGACATACAAATGTTGTTTCTATGTATGCATCTAGGAAGTGTGATCATGGCTTTTATTTTTATTTCTTTGGTACCCTTGAAAGACCTTTTGTAGCTCTGGAGAATGAGCTGACCTCTTTTGTTCCCCTAGCCTGAAAAAGGTCATATTTTGTTTAACTAACCTTTGAAAACACCAGGCCAAATTCTACTCCCACTGCACCATTCATAACAGCGGCAGAAACTCTCTCTTATGGCTCTGTAACTGAGAACGGTATTTTACCCAAACCTTTCATCTTCTGGCTGAAGAGACAAGTCTGCCCTCGGTATGTCTGAGAGTGCAGACAGTCATACCTCTTAAACACTGTAGTGTTAGTTGTACTTTAGATATATAGGTGGTTTAATAGGAATATTAGTTCTTTGGCTCAGCTGCAGTGTAACAGAGAGAACCCGGACTCCTTAAGTGGAGATACTTGAGTCTGAGCTGCATTTCAAAGCACGACTCTTTTTTGGCTGATGTTTTTTTCATCTGGTCAATGTATAATAATAATTTTATTTTGTTTGCACTTTAAAATTATGACTTTTACCTTCCTGGTACATCTTCTGGTGGTTTTAGGTTCCAATACTTCTTCTTTCTTCGGAAGCTTCGTACTGTTGGTTTTTTTTTTTCATTTTAACATCTTTCTTTTTCACTGGAATAGTGCTCTGAGCCTTATAAACTAATTTTCAGGGCTTCTGCTCATCCTTTTTCCATGAGATTTTGGCATAACCTCAACACTAGAGCAGACTCAATAAGCTTTGAACTAATTACTTACACAAGGTCATAAATATGTGAAATTACTTTGTTTCTGTGATTTTCCAAAGAGAAAGTTTTAACTATAGGCTTGGACACTGTATTCATTATAAATAGGAAGAGGCAGGCTGTGCAAAACTTTTTGATGTGTTTTAATAAGGATGTCCATTTTGGTTGCATTTTGACATGCTTATATTGTATGCTTTCATATGTTGCTTTCTTTCTAGCAAAGCCTAGGAGATAGGATATCTCTAAGCCTGTATTTCACTGAGACTCAGCTTCCTGAAACTTCTGGGTTTTGTTCCTTATTTCAACTTGAGGATACAAATACATACAAAAGGAATGACTCTGAAAAGGACTGCTTCCAGCCACAGGCATTAGAGATTTGTTGTCACCTCACAGCTGCTTGGCAAAGCTAAGACTATATTGTGAAAAGGGAGCTGAAGAAATGAGATGGTGGGTCTATTTCTGGTAGAAGTTTCCTGATTTCATATAAATATCAGGCCAGTGTTTATTCTGTAATATTAGCACACGTGGCTTTTGTCTTCCATTATCTTAACAGCAAATGTAAAAAGAAAAAAAAAACAACACCAGTTCCTATTGGAGCAGAGGCAGTATCCAAAACACTAATCAAGCAATGAACATGGATGGTGCAGGGTAGAGGACAGGGAAGATGCAGTAGAGGGCTGCTTCCAGCCATGCTCTAGCTGCTCTGTGGACCTTAGTTTCTAGGAATATCAATCCAGCAGCTTCCTTAGAAAATACATTGCCTCAGATAATCAAGAACTTAATTTTAAGTCAGTGCTATGTCAAAAAGGATATTAAGCAGTCTTTGTGTGTGTCTTCATGCCAGAAAAAATCCCATAACTTCAGGCACTGTTATATAAGAGTCAGAAATGTGTCATGTTTTCTCTATACAACTACTGCCATTTCATATTCCCATTGGTAAAACCCACAATGAGTTTCAGAACTTCATTTCTGTCATACTTAGAAACATTTTTTTTCCCCAGGCTAATTTCTACATGGCCGGAGTATATCCATCTGTTCTTGAGGTGATACTCTTCTTTAGATGGAATACCTCTTCTGTCTTGTGGATAGTTACCTCACTGGTATAAGCAACAGTCATGTCTCCTCTCTTGCAGTCTTCTCATGAAGGTCCATGGCCCTCTAATACTGTACTGTAAAACTGTTCTCTGGACCTGCTCTGATTTAGTCTTTTCTGAGATGACATGGAAAACTGTCTGCTATCCCAGAGATTTCCCCATACGTGCTGGCTTTTGGATTTCCATCTGCTTAGTGGAATGGCCTTGTCTGTTTGCTCTTGTGATACCTATTGCCTGACCATGTCACAGTGATGCTTCGTAAACATGGATTAATGTGCCCAAGTGTCTCAGTCACAATGTCATGCTCAGCCACAGAGCTCCTAGCTTGTATTGCACTTCTGTTACTCCTCAGAGAATCCACTTCTGCCAGTATGGCACTCCACTCTCTGCAGATACTTCACCTCTTTCCTATGAATAGTGAAGTCCTATTAGTTGTGCCAAGAAAACAAATCAAACTAGATAAATCAACTGCTTCGGAGAGTTATCCTTGAGGAACTCCATCATCAACTGTATTCCCTTCTACTCCCTAAGTCTGAAGGAGTAGTATCATCTCTCTTTTAGGCAGTTCCTTCATCACTCTACAGCTCTTGAACTATCCCACAACTATACTTCCATTACAGAAAAAAGGAAAGAAGTTATAACCATTTTATTTGTTTAGGCAGGATGCAGTGAACTCAAAATTCATATAATTTTCAGACTGTGAATCAGTCAGACTATAATATGACTATATGTTTGATGACCTCTGCATTTTTCTCACAAACAGCATTTAACGTCCATTCCCATTAATCTGGCTAAAAAAGTGGCATTTCCTCTGGTAGCAAATTCAAAAGACTGCTTTTTGGTCACTGTCAACAGAATGTTTCAACCTAAGCATGACCCCTAAGAATCAAAATGCTTGAAGGTTGAATTCCAAGGATAGAAATGGAATAGGATGGTACAGGGATATTACACAGAATCTCATGTTCTTTGCTGGATTGGAGCCTATATTACTACAAAGTGTCATTCTCTCATTGATTTGAGATACATCCATGTAAAACAAAACTAGTCGTGGTTGGTGTGTTCCAGAGTCCACAGCAGCATTTTGAATCCTTGTTCTCACTAACATGAACCCACCATGAAACTCTACTGAGGCTGTTGCAGGTGTTTATCTTCTTTAAAGATAGACCATCACATCTTTCCCTCATACCATCATCTGTAGCAGCTAACATTTGTAGCTGCTAGAGCTCTAAACAAAGATCATTGATGAAACCAGGGCCCAGATTTCCCAGAGTATCCGGCCTGATGTTGCCCCATATCTGAAGAGTACTAGGGACATGGGAAAGCCAGGCTCAGAGAAACTCCAGACAAGACTCTCACTGTAATCTCACAGTAATCTCACTGGGTATTTCCTCCTCTGGCTCCTCCACACGGTCTCTTGTAGGAGGACCCTGCTACCCCCATACTCATGAGACCCCACCTGGAGTACTGCATTCAGCTCTGGGGCCCCCAGCTGAAGATATGGACCAGTTGGAAACCAATCCAGAGGAGGGCCACAAAGATGATCAGGGTGGCTGGAGCACCTCCCCTGTGAAGACAGGCTGAGAGAATTGCAGTTCTACAGGCTGGAGAAGAGAAGGCTCTGGGGAGACCTTATTGCAACCTTCCAGTAGTTAAAGGGGGCCTACAGGTTAAATGGGAGGGACTCTTTATCAGGGATTGCAGTGATAGGACGAGGGGTAATGGTTTTAAACTGAAAAAGGGTAGATTGAGATTAGATAGAAGGAAGAAATTCTTCACTATGAAGGTGGTGAAGCACTGGAATAGGTTGACCAGGGAAACTGTGGATGCCTGGGAAGCCTCGAAGCGTTCAAAGCCAGGTTGCATGGGGCTTTGAACAACCTGGTCTAGTGGAAGGTGTCTCTGCCCATGGCAAGGGGATTGGAACTAAGTGATTTTTAAGGTCTCTTACAACTCAAACCATTCTATGATTCTATGACAGTGCAGAAACACTATTGTAGACTTCACTATGGTGAGAAGGCACAAACAAGAATCTTCCTTTGCATCCAGACACTAAAGGGGACCAATCAACAAGCTATTACTCTTTTTAAGAGTGATGAAGAGGGAGAGTATTAAGGCTTACACCCACACATTTAGCTACAGACCTGATTGACTTAGGAAGAACCTTGCAAAGTGAATAATGAAAGTTCCCAATCCAAATAAAAAACGATAGCAGCATAGAGCCTGCTGGTTGGTCATTACACTAATGACAGTTGTCATAGCAGACCTCAGACAGAAGACACAGAGTCGGGCCGTGAAGGGAGAGAGCAGGCCGAAGGCTGCTGATGGGGCTTTTTTTGAAGCACTCACCCAAACGCAAGTGATCACAGCTGCCCTGAAGCACTCGGTAGAAACTTTCTTCTGATCGTGAGGGAAAAACTTCGTGAAAAGCACTAACAACGTGAAGCAGGAGCAGCGTTATCCCTCCGAGGACTGTGATGGGGTGAATGAGGGGCAGGTTTCTCTCCAGCAAGATGCGGCAGCTCACTTTCCGGTACGACCCGGGGCTGCCACGCCGGAGCTCCGAGCCCCGCTGCCCGCCAGCAGCCCGCTCCGCAGTGGCAGGCACGGCGGGCTGCGGGCTGCGGGATGGCGCTGGGGCGAGAGGGGCTCGGCGGTCCCGGGGAAGGGGAGCCAGGGGTGTGTCCTTCCCCTGTGCGAGGGAGCTCTGGCAGTCTCTCAGCTACCCCCCGCCGTGTCCTCGGAAACAGCGCGATTTCCCGGGGGGGCTGCCGCGCCAAGTCGAGGTGGGGTAATTTATGATCGGGGGTGGGGGCAATCTCCCACGGAAGGGAAGGGCACCGGGGAACTGCATCTGCGGGGAAGGGAGAGACGCAGGCTCCCCCCTCCTCAGCCCGCAGACCCTTGGGTAAGCCCGCTAGCCGCTGCCGGGCTACGAGCAGGTCTCCGGGAGAGGCTCCGCGCCAGAAAATGCGAGTGCCTGGAGATGGGGAGAGCTTGAGTTGTGGTGGGGTCTCGGCCTCGGCTCTACCCTGTCCTGCCGGGCAGCGAAGAGCGGGAAAGGCGGCACCGCGCCCTCCCATCCCCAGGGCACGGCTCCATCCCCGGCGTGGCCGTCGCCGGTCCCAACCCTCGATGAGAGTCTTTGAAATCCAAAAAAGCGAGTTTTAATGTTACATCCTTATCTTTGGAGGAGCGCGGTTTTCTTGCCGCGGCGACGTCGCTCGTAAACAATCAGCGGCTGAGCCCCTGAAAAGAGCGGCAGTGCACCCTTCTTGCTGAATGCACTCTTAGCGCATATAACGCCAGGGCCTTTTGAAGTCTCACAATGCGTGTTACGCCCAAAGATTGTCTCTTTGGACAGATCTACAACGCTTGGCTTCATGTTTGGAAGTTAAATGGACAGCGAGGGTTGTTGAAACTCCCACGCTTTAAAGCTAGCGCAGACACTCGCTACGTTCGCCCGTTACTTTCCGTGAGGCAGGGGAGAGAGGGAAGGGGCTGCTGGTTTAATCCGTGCTCCAAGGCAAAGGGCGGGGGGGAGGGAAGCAATCCAACCCAAACTTTTCCTCTCTTTTCTTCACTTTATTCTTCGGGGCAGCCTTAAAGTAAGAGCTATGTGCAAAGCGTGCGCCCTGCATAGGTAGCTTGTGTCTCGAAGTCGCTGGCAATGTTGCTGCTCCATGAAATCAAAAATTTATGATTATTCAAATGTTGGGGACTGTGAAAAGAGAGGAAGAAAGAGAGAAAATTAATATTGCAGCTGTTCTCTGATTAATGAGAGATAATTGCTCATGAAAAGTCACCCCTGTGGCATTTTGTTGTCTCCTGGATCTTTGTTCTTTTCCACTATTATTGAGGACTTTCTTGAAGACTAAGCGGTTCTTTTCAATTTTTGGTATTCAGAAAGTGTTGCTTGGTTACAGATAATGGAGAAATCTAGGGCTATATTGGGTAAGATGTGCCACAGACAGCAATATCACAATGCCACTTTCAGAAAAGGATGGATACAAGTTAACGATGCGCTTTCAATAAAACATTAAGAGACTTGTTCACGCTTTTATAATGACCTCCTTAATGGAGCTGGGGGCAAGTCCTGTCTTTTGCTTGCGCTCACTTCACAAAACTCGGCTTCGAGATCGCCGATCGCTTTGGAAACTAATAGGAAATCAATGTTAGATTAGCGAATAAATGCGATTATAGCGCAGGAGCCGCGGCCCCTCGCTTACCCACGCACGGCTTTATTTTGAGCGGGGCTCTCCCGCCTGGGAGCTGACCTAGCCCGGGGCGCACCCTGCCCAGCGCCACCGCATGTCATCCTGGCATGATGTTTGCGACCACGGCTGCTCTGCAGAGGTTGTTTTGGATCTGGGTTCGGGATTTTTTTTTTTTTTTTTTTTTTTTTTTTTTTTTTTTGGGGGGGGGTTGGGGGGATGTTGTTGGGGTTTTTTTTCTGGTCCAAACATGTCCCCGGGCTGCGGCGCTTTCCGCGGAGGCAGCGCCTCCCGTGAACTCCGCAGAGATGCGTGCCTGAAAGCGGGCGCTTTCTCCGGGCGGGCATGGTTTTTCACTTCTGCCGGGAGCTGCGGGGTTGGGGGAGGGAAGGGAAAGAGTTGCTTTTGTCATTTAAGCCGTGAATCTCTTCTACATAAAGGTGTTAGAGACATCTGGAAGAAAGAGGGACCAGCACCCAGTCCTGCGCTCGGCGGACCAGGGGAGCGGCTCTGATGTCCTTTTTGAACTGCTCCACTTTTCAAAGGGGCAATTTCGTTACTTTCTCATTTGTTACACTGTCTTGAACTAAGGCAGACAAAGCTATACTCTGTCACCCCGAGCAGAATGAAGGGAATCAAAGGATTTTCCCTTAAAAGGACTAATTTTCTCCTTGAATTATGAAAGTAATGGCTAGGTAACAGCCTGTGCTCTGTACCCAACTGCTTAATACTTCTAAATCCTTCCACGTGGCTCTCCCAGTCGTAGCAATTAGAGCTCATTATAGGCTCATAAGAGCTCTCATTTCGGGGATTACTTAATGGACAATGAAATTTTATCGGACAGAATTATTGAAAAATAAAATTGTAACGAGGCCGATGTGATGTGGGCGCACGCCTTGCATCATTCCGCCTGGTTTGGGATATCTTTGCTTTCAAATGACTTCTTTTCCTTGCTCTGGCTTCAGGAGTGGGTCTTTCTTTGTGTTTTCTTTTTCCTCCTTTCTTTTATCACTGCACTTGGTTATTATAACAATTACAAATTGCAACTTTGATCCGACTCTTACTCTGTATGCCTTCCCTTACGACAGCCCCCTCCCTAGATTCACTCTATCACTGCAGACAGTGTTTTCTGCCCAGATCTATGGGTTGGTTGGTTGGGGTTGGTTTTTTGATTATTATTCTTTTCCAGAATAGCCTCTCGTAAAGGAAAAAAAAAGCAAAATAAAGAAAACGCAGAGATTAATTCAAATCTCCCCCAGATGAACTGTGTTTTTAAACGGAAAGAGCAGGGCAAAATCCCATGCTTGTGCACTGTGACCGTCATTAAAACCTCACCCGCCCCACCGGAGCTTGGGAGGCAGAGCCCTGGGACGGGGCACCCATCGCACCCCGAGGGGACCGTCGGTGGACGGAGGCCTCGGCTGGCGGCGCGGGCAGCCATCCTGGGCTCCGCTGCTGCCCGGGGCTCCGGGGCCTGGCGGCTCCGAAGCCTCGGTTGAGCCCTCGGCAGCAGTTTGGGGAAAAGTAGGTGAGGTCGGAGCCGACCCGCCTAAACCCCGCGAGTCCCTAATTGTTGTCACAAGACGCGGGATTAGCGCATTGCTGGAATAGCTGTCTGTTACACTCCGGAGTCCCGCCAGCCGGTAAACACTTTCTAATTGAATTCTAATCACATTCAAATAGCTCCATAACCAGTCTCAGCTGCAATTCATAAAACTTTAATTGCCATCCATAAATCCTCAGATCGCCGAGTGCGGAGTGTCCCTATAAAAACACTGTTGCATCGTGCCTGCTCAGGGCCGTTGGGGAGGTGGCGAGGCGGGAAGGCGAGCAAGGTGGAAAGGAAGGCAAGTAGGGCGGAGGCCGAACCCCTGCTCGGGTGGAGGGGGGTCCGCACGGCGGGCACTGCCCGCGGCAGGTTGGGGGCGAGGGCAGGGGAGCGGGGCTAAGATCCGGCCTCTCACTGCTGCACCGCTGGGCCTCGCTGGTCCCAGGGGCGAGGAGATGCTATCTCTATCAGAAGGCGGGCAATAATTTTATTTGGGGTTTTAACAGCAAGGACAGTTGGTGTGCGGGAGGGCTGGTAGGATGTCCGCGCCCGGTCCAGCCCTTGTGCGCTATAACCGCCTCTAAACACGTTACGGCTATTGATGCACTGCCCAGCCTCCGCTCAGCCGCCGCTAATCAGGCGTAGCCCGTGTTTTCTGCTTTAGAGCACAATTGTCGCTTCCCTTTCCCGAGTCAAGTGGGATGGGATCTGTAGTCGGTTTTAAACGCCCGCTTCGCATCTGCCAAACAGGAACGCTATCGCCCTTCTATTAACGATAAGTCTCTTCTTAAACTCCCATAAAACAGGTCATTGGAAAATCGTGTAATATGCTGCGAATACCTTGGCTTTTTAATGAAATCTGAAATGCTCCGGAGCCACCGACCGTATTTAGCTGTTTATCCAATTTTACTTTGAATGATTGCTTCAGCAAACTTGGTGGAGATCAAAGAATCCCCTCACCGACATGCTCGCCTTTCATTAGCGCTACGCGCTGCAGTCCCGAGGCGGTCGGGGAAGTTCACTTGGAAGTTTTCCGTTTTGATACCATTTGGCTGAGAAGCGTCCAGATATTTGAAGACTTTGTCCGTTGGAGTAATTGCCGATTTGGCAAGATTTCACTTGGGTTGAATAGAGCGAGGAAAAAACCAAACCAACCCCCCCGACATGCATATGTATGCACAGACACAGGCGCACACGCTATACCTAACTTTTATATCTGTCTGTCTGTATCTTGACCCTGGCTCCTTTGCTCCGAAAAAGGGCATCCTGAAGGAGTCCTGCGTGCAGGGAGTGGGTCGGACCGGGGAAGGTGCTAGTACCATCCCTCCATGGGAGTCACAGTCCTTTGGATGATCCTTTACCGGAGTGGGGGGTTGGAGTGTGCGGCGGGCACTTGTTTCAGCGCATCTTCTGCTCCCCTCTCTCCTTGCCTCCCTGCGGGGGAAATGAGCGTGCTTCTCGGGGAAAAGCCCCCGTGCAGAAATTCCCTTCGATTGATTTTACCCGCCACCCCCACCCCCAACCCCCACGCCCCCGAGTGTGTTGACAGGGGGATGTGTGATGGGACCCGTGGCACAGCCCGGGGCAGCCGCCCCCTCCCCGGCTTCCACGCTCCTATAATTTATCTGGGGCGGAAGCGGAGGCGAAGGACTGAAGTAATCGGGCAGTGAGCGAGCACACATACTTTGGGGGCCCCCCCGCTTTGCACCCCCCCGCTCCCCCCCGGCAGCCTCTCCTGCCGCCCTGGGAAGCCGGGGAGATTTAGATCTTGCGAGGCTTTCAGCCATCACGTGTTTAAATAGTTGATATAAAACCCCGGCGCAGGGGATCCAGGCGGGGGGACTTTAAGACCAGCCCTCTCCAGGGACCCTTTTGTTCAGCTCTCAAACATAAGCACCTTCTCGCCTCGCCAGGACTTCAGTAGCAACTTGGCCAAGCAGGAAAAACCCGACTTTGGGAGAGCCGCTCCCGGCTTCGGCAGCTCTCCGATATGTCCCGCTCTTTTTATGTCGACTCCTTAATCATCAAAGACTCCTCGAGGCCGGCTCCGTCCCTGCCTGAGCATCATCACCACGGCCAGGACTTCTTCATCCCTCTCAGCATGCCTTCCCCCCTCGTCATGTCGGTGTCGGGCCCGGGCTGCCCGTCCCGCAAGAGCGGCGCGTTCTGCGTCTGTCCGCTCTGTGTCACATCGCACCTGCATTCCTCCCGCGGCGGCGGCGGCGGCGGCGGCGGCGGCGGCGGGGCCATCCCCCTGCTCAAGAGCCAGTTCCCCGCCGCCGCAGGCGAGGCCCAGTGCTGCTCGCGGGCCGGCCACGCTCACCACCCGCCGCAGCACCCGCCGCCCGCCGCCTCCGCGCCCGCCGCAGCCGCCGCCGCCGCCCTGGGGCACCCGACGCATCACCCACCTGCCTGCGCTGCCACCACCTACAGCGTCAGCGACCCCCGGAGGTTTCACTGCCTCGGCATGGGTAGGAGCCCTGTGGCCGCCGGGGAGGGGAGGGCAGCGGGAGAAGGTGTTCCCCCGAGGGTGCCCGAGGGAGAGCGGCTGTCCCGGGGCGGAAAGCTGCGGGGAGAACGTCCTTTCTCTCTTCTTTTTTACCCTTTCCCCCGTCCCACTGAAGTTCGTGCTTCTCTCCCGTCCAGGAGGGTCCGATTCCAGCCAAATTCAAAACGGGAAAAGGATGAGGACAGCTTTCACCAGCACCCAGCTCTTGGAGCTGGAGAGGGAATTCTCCTCCAACATGTACCTGTCCCGGCTGCGGAGGATCGAGATAGCCACCTACCTGAACCTGTCCGAGAAGCAAGTGAAAATCTGGTTCCAAAACAGGAGGGTGAAGCACAAGAAAGAAGGCAAAGGCACTCAGCGAAACTCGCTCGGGGGCTGCAAGTGCAGCACTGGCCAGGGGCACTACGCCAGGTCGGAGGATGAAGAGTCTCTGTCCCCCTCATCGGCTACCGAGGATAAAGAGATCTCCCCACTATGAGTCTGCCCGGAGCTCCGCTCCCGCCTCCGGCTCCCAGCCCGGAGCGGGGCGGTGGCTCACCTGGCACCGCTGCCCCACGGACAGCAGCCCGCCAACCTGGAGCGGTCTGGCCCTCGCCGGCTGGGAGTTTCATTTTCATCCCTTCGCAGTGATATATATATATATATAAAAATATATTTTTTGGAATATAAATGTTTTAGTCGTGAGAGTTCAACTAAAACGTTATTTATGTAACCTCAGGAGCAGGCACCTGCTCTTCCTAACACGTAACACGGGACTGGACTCACACGGACCAGGATGCCGTCCCTCCAGGCAATTTAAAGGAAAAAAAAAAAAAAAAACCCCAAACCAAAACCGTATTTGGACCCGAAAGACGAGAAGTTAAAAACCGGAAAAGTATTCAAAAACCTGTAGGGCTGAGAACATCCTGGACGGATTTCTAAAAAAAAAAAAAAAGAAAAGAAAAGAAAAAAGAAATAAAGATCAGTCGTTTGGGTTTGGGACAGCCGTTTGTTTGTGAATAGTTTTATATAAAATTTATATTTATATTTATTTAAATAAATGAGATCAGACAAAAATTTAATTTTTTTTTCTTCTCCCTCACCTCCAAGTGCCAGCCTAGTTCAAGCAACGAAGGTGGACTGGCTGGGACGAGGTGCGTTTCTTCGCAGTCCTTTGTACGGTAAAAGCATTGCTGTGTATGTGTCAGACCTCCGTAAAGACTAGAAATAAATGCCATCGGCTACTAACCCGAATATGTTTTCTGTTCCCCTGTGACTCGGGCCGCCGGGGGGGCGGAGGAAGGGGGGGACCCCTCTCCGGCCGGGCGGAATGCAAATGAAGCCGCTTTTCTGAGCCGAGCAGCTTTGTGTTACACCCCAGCCGGAGCCAGCGCACGCCCTCGCCCTGGCTGACAGCTTTCTCCCGTCTGCTCGCCCGGCGGCACCGCGCTGGGGACACCCGGCTGCCGCTGGCCCAGGACCACCGCTCCCGGCAGCGGGGCCAGGGCAAGGGGCTGCGCCCAGGGACAGCTCGCGGCCCTCCAAGACCTGCCAGGGCGATGCTGCCCGGCCCGGCTGCCCTGGCTGGCATCACCCGGCCCTCCCTCTACCGAGAGGGCTGCCTGCGCACATCAGCCCTTCGCCGGGCTGAAACCCCGCTTATGTTATCCGGGGATGATATTAATTATAAATCAGGGGAAATTTTACCGTGTTTTTTAGCTCAGGCACTGGGACAACGTCCAGTCTTTTCAGTCTTGGTTTCATTCAGGCACTTTGGCTGGGCTCTGCTGGGAGCAGATTTGAACGCAAACCTACTCGTGGGGTCAGGCTGAGGCTGTGTTGAAGTGCTCTACAGTCTGCGCTGGGCAGTGCCTGACCACGGGCCCCATCCTGCCTCTCCCTTGGGTTGTCTATCCTGAGCTCCTTGCAGGGAGCTGGTGCAGAGTGGGGTGGAGCTGGTCAGAACTAAATAAGCCTCTTTATAACATTTTTGCTAGTTCCTGGAGTCCTGGCAGACAGCATATGAGCAGATCAGAAGTGCTTTTTGCACGCTATGTTGTTCCCCACTCATCCATTTTCGTTGGGTGGGTTTCTCACTAACTCAACCTACACTTTTGACTTCAGTCTCTGAAACTGTTGCAAGACCTTTTCAGTAAATAATTCTCTGAACAATCCCTACTATTCTCGTGTTTGATCCCTAACCTTGGAGCTTCAGCTCAGACGTGTCTCCAATTTCACTTGCCCGCTCTGTTTCTGATCAGAAAACAACTAATAAGCCCAGCTGGGGCTTCTGTTGAAAGTGTGAATAATGCAAGTACCCTGGATGCTGGAGAGAGATGCAGCCCCATCACAGGGACCCTCTCACTGCTTACTCATCTTGGAGGAGAGGTGCATGGGCAGGTCTGGGGTAGGATGGAGAGGGCCTGATGTGGGCACTGGGCAGAGGCAGTACCGAGCAAACCCACAGTGTAACAGGAGGAGGAAGGAAAAGCAGGACTGAAGTTTCTAGCCTGGGCTTGGAAAACAGATACAAAACCTCACTCTTCCACACCACCAACATTTCACCACCTCAGCTGAGGGCCTGTACAGAAGCCAGCAGCCTACATCCTAGCTGAGCGGGTGGGGATGTTGTTTGCCCAAGTGGCAGTCCCCTCACTTGCCAGACTGGGGAGGCCAGAGGGCCAAAGTCTTGTGGGCCTTGTGACTTCCTCCCAGGAGACTTCATGGAGGGCCTGCCTGAAGGGGCTGCCTCCTCTTACCCTAAAATCTGCTAAGGTGTGTTCTGGAAACTGTTGTTCCTCTGCTTCAGTTTACCTGTGTCTAGTTTGCTCCTGTAATCTCTACCGGGTCTTTTCCAGCCTAGAAGCTCTGGGAGGAGGTTTTGGCACCACCGAAAGTCCTGCCGACCCTCTTGCCAGTGTCATACCCATCCTGCCAGGCCTGCAGCAGCCCAGAAAGGCAAAGTTTTGCTGGGGGAGAAAAAGCATCACACTATTTGAAATCTGAGGCTGGATACTGCAAAACTCAAAGATACTTTAGAACGGCAAAGATACTTCCTGGTAGAGTGTATCTGTTGTCCATGTAGCTCTGTGGGAATACTCACCTCAGTGAATAAACGAGTATTTCCCATTTATTCCAGAAGATACACAAATAGGGATTTCTTCATTGCAGTATTTAACAATGTCTTAAAAATAAAAGAAAAATTAAATAAGTTTCTATTTCTTACAATAATCAACGTTTGTGTGTATCTTTCAAGGGTTGAAAGGAAATAGTGGCATATTATTATTACATGCAAGCTATACCATTGAGACAGTTGCTGTCATCACTGGATTTCTTTTCTGTTTCAAAATAAATGTTTCATGTTGCAAATTTTGGAAAAGAGGAATGATGGAATTTTGCAAATTCTGGGAAGAGGAATGAATGGTTTGCCCTATGCATCTCAGAAGGCTGGTACAACCAGCTCTACCTGAAGCTAGCACTGGGGAGTCCAAGCCAGTGTGACAGGAGCATTGCTGGAAGTTGTATGTACCCTAACTTGCAGTAAATGTATTGCAGAGTTTCGAAATCCAGCATTCAACAGTTAGAAAATTAGACAAATTGACATTATAATGTGTTACGTTTTTTTCTTCCTTTTATCTCATCTTCTTTCTCTTCTTTGTTTTCTTCCATGAAGTGCAAAGTGCAGGTTTTTCCCCACTCTCAGTCAGTGCCCAAGACAGGCAGTGTTCAGCTCCCTTTTTAATTATCCTGTTATCGTTATTTTTCTAAGGAAATATGGATTATGCAGTCACTCAGCTTACCTGTTTGCCACTTACCCTCATTCCCTCATAACTCTTAAATGCTGTGATGAATACCAAGCAGTGGGATGACATGATAGCTCTGCAAGGGTCTCCAAGATGTCGAGTTCCTATGAGTTCTGCAGAGCTCAGCAGCTGACTTGAGGGGGACAGACGGGGGAGAGACCTCAGCTGTTACCATCCAGTGTGGCAGGAACAGGATAATCCTCAACGGGGGGCAGCGGAATGTCTTTTGGCCAACAGCCTGTTGGAAAGAGGATGTCTACAGGGGGAACAAGGTAATATCACAGAGGCAGACCTTGAGGCAGAGGGTATGGTCAACAGAAGCTACAGGGGAGGCTAAAGAGTCTAGGGGACATGGGAACAGCACGCCTTTTGGTTTCATATTCACTGTGATCCCAAGTTTTAGTTGTTGCAAGTGCAGTAAATAAGAAACAAACGCTACAGTCTTATTTTTCTTTGGTATTTGTCAGAGCACTGGAAACATGCCTGCATTTATCTTAATTGCTCCCGTGAGAGCAATAAATTCGCTTTCCTTTAGAGGTCGAGAACGAAGCCTTAGGGAGATTCAAGACCGCCGCTGCGGCACTGCCCGCACATTGCGAGGCTCCGTGCAGCCTTATTCCCTTCTTTAGCACCGGATATGACCCAGGCACGGTCCCGACATACTGCAGCTGCAGTTACTGCACTCACTGCGCGTTATCCACCAGATGTGCCCCGCTCCGGGCAGTCAAGAAAAGAAGTGCGTGTGGCGGCTAGCTGCGACCGCCGCTGCTGGAGCCACTCACGCTGGCATAACTCGACGGCAGAGGAGCTGCCTGCTCCCCGGCGTGGCAGTGTGTGTCCCGGGTGGTTTTCAGCCAGGGACGACCCGAAGGGCGACGCTCCAGCCGCCCCTCCGGGCCGCCGAGCCCCGCCGGGCAGCGTCCACGGCCCCCGCCCGGCAGGCAGGGACTCGCAACAGGAAGGTCGCGCAATTAAAGCCCATGTGTTTGCATGAGGGATGCGAGTTATGTTTGTGTGAGTGACCCCGCTACCGACCTTCTGCAACCTTTCGGGGCTTGAATGAGCAAATGTAGCATTCCTCCAACGAAGCTTCCCCCCTTACGTATATTTTTGCTTCCTTCAATTCGTTTTAACTCTTTACAATTAAAAAACCTGGAGCAGGAAAACGTCCGTCTTGAAGAGCCTTCCTGACCTCGGTCCGTACGGCCGAGATCAGACCCACGACACCGACCTCGCCGGTTGTGAATCCCCTATTTGAACCTGCTGCAATGCTTTGATGGGACCTGTTTGCCCATGGATAGCTACGGCCGCGGGCTGCCGACACTTTGCAGTGCTGAAAGCACCTCTCTCTCCCGGCTGCTCTTTCCAGTCCTGCCTTGGAGTACTCCCGGGCGCTGCTGAAACTTTCCCTCGCTGTCGGAGCTCTTGCCGCAACGTCCATCACCGGAGTCTCGCATCCCTACCCTGGACTTGAGGAAGCGCAGCTCTTTGGTTGCAGCTCGTTTCTTCCACCCGCGGTGTGGTCGGGGCACGTCCTCGTGGCTCGGGGGCAGGGACACCCAGACCGAAGGGATTAGTGGTCCCGGCTAGCTGTGGATCCGCCCTGGGGTGGACGGAGCAGGCTCGGCCCCGACAGCCAGGGCCTGAGAGCTCACGGAGACAAGGGCTGACAGCGCAAGGACCCCGACAACCAGGCCGGTGGACTTCGGGAAACTCTCCCTCCTCAGTAGCTCCGTTTTTGGAGCTGGGAAAAGGAGGAGACGATCTATCTAATCCCCCTACGTTCATCTCTAGCTTGTTCTAATTTCCTACTCCCGCCCCCTCCCGCTGACCCGACCCCTCTGGGACGTTGCCCCGAGAGCGGCTGCCCGGTGCCTGGAGCTGTCCCTGCGGGCACGGCCTGCCGGAGCGACGACAGCGCTGCCCGGGTCTGGACTGCTCCGCCGGCAGCACTCGGCTCTTCCCCTCCTGCACGGTTCAGCCCGACGGCTCAGCCGCAGGACGAGGCCGGTGGGATCAGGCTCTCTCGGGAGTATCTGTCGTGCCGACAGGAATAAGACGGCCGGGAACGGGAGAGCCTGGTTGCCACCGCCCCGGGAACACCGCGAGGATCCTGCCACTAACCCGGAGCAATCAGACAGGGCGGGGGAGCTCCCCTCCTGGGTCCGGGGCCTGAAGATGACCGCACTCAGTCCAAGTCCTTGGTGAAAGAAACCCGGCCAACCGGTCCCGTCCCTGCTACCTGTCACCCTCCACCCCCCCACCCCCCCACCCCCCGAGTATTTTCTTTTTTTTTTTTTTTTCTATTCTTTAAATCTTCACGGCTGCTCGGAAACGATCCGCGGTAATCGTGAATGTTTTAAGTACGAGGGCGGGAACCGCAGCCTCCGCGCACCTTCGTCTGCCGAACGGTGTTTCGGTCTGAGGGAGAAACCCCTCAGCGGGTCTGCAGCTGGGCCCGGGGATGCACGGTGGGACCCCGGCCCCGGGAAGGGGCCCGAGCCCCGCCGGGTCCCCGCCGGTGGCCGAGCCCCTCCGCGGGGCGGGTAGCCGTGTGCTGGGCAGCTGCATGACGGCGGAATAATAAACGGCCCGAACCCGTCGGTGCGCCGCTCGGGCGCCCTCGCGGGCTGCGTCCGCGCTGCAGCGCGCTCGGCCCTCGCCGTGAAAGAGCCGATTTCACGCAGGCTCTGCTCCGCGCCCCTCTCCGCCCCCCTGCGCGCCTTCCAGCCGGCTCCGCTCCGGGCAATGCGCCGGTCCCGGGCCCCGCCGCGCCTCCCCCTGCCCCGACCCCATCCAGCGTGGCCGGGGGGATTTAAGCTGTTGGAAGAGAACCCAAAGAGATCGGAAGCGTGTGCTGTGTGCTCTGGAGAAATAACTAGTTTCAGATTAATGAAGGAGTGACAATTTCAAGGCTAACGTTGGCACTGCCCAAGCCAGAGCGTGGGGAGCTCGCCAGGCTTTGCTTTATATTGTCTACTTTTCTGAAGAGCAGACAAAGATGGATAGAGAGACATTGAAAAGCAGGAGGCGTATTTCAAACAGTTCAATAAAGAGGGTTGTCACTTAAAGACAAGAACCATAGTGCTTTGATGACTTTGTATTAGCCTCACCGTTTCAAATAAGTGACTCTACTCTCTCGGCGGAATTCACCGAGTTTTAGTAGATGACACTTCAGTGAAGCCGCTTTAGACGGGACCAAGGGTTTGTAACTGCGGGGCAAAACTCCCCTTCGGGCGGGTTTTGCAAAGAAGGTTGCCGACCCAGGGCTGTTTTTTCTTTCCGTCCTCAAATTAAGGAACCTCGGTAAAATCCAGGTTTGCAATTTACGTGGAACCACTGTGCAAAAGAAAGAAAACGCTCCGGCTCCATAAGAGCGTGCAGAAAGTGACGGGGAGATCTTGAACTGCCGCGAGGAAACGCTGCCTCCCGGCAGAGCCCGGCAGTATAGGGGCGGTCCTTTCTCGGTCACTATCTACACCCTTGGGGAGAGCACCAACACGGGGTATTGCCAATAAAGTTGTGAACAAGGCTCCAGGCAGCTCACGCGTCTTCTCACCCGTGTTGGGACAGGCACCCACGCGCGGCCGCGGTCCTGCGAGGACGCACAGCCCTCTCCCGGGTCCTGTCCCCGGGGTCCCTGGCCCTTCCTGTGCCCTCGGCGCCTTGCTCAGGGTGGGCGGACGCCTTCCCCCTGCCCGGGAGGCAGCCGGGGTGCCGCAGCCCGGGGTGTACGCGGCGGGGAGGGCACGGCCCTGCTGGATGAGATTTTTCCTGACAAACCCGAGGATTTTTTTTTTTTTAAATTTTTTTTTTTTTCCTTAAGATGAGGACCCCCGACCGCTGCAGTCCCCCAGGCTTTGAAGGCACAGCGAAAGGGCTTCACTGGGTTTGAGTGAACCATTTAGCCACTGTTTCATTAGGCACTATTTGAACCTTGCAACATGTGGTAATTTCTGGGGCAAGCTGAAAAGGGGGGATTATGTAGGAGGGACACAAGGAAATTAGCTAACGGTTAATTTAACTCGTTTTCTGGTAGAATTTTCGATACATTCCTAATTGACTGAGGAGGCAGGTGAAGTCTTCAGTTCCAGGCAGACTCATTCACGGTGAGAATAAATGGCTCTTTTTCAACTCACACTGCTCACAATATATCATCAGGGAAAAGACAAGCAATGAATATGTTGATTTTTTTTTATTATCATTATTAATGGAATTACACCCTGCTACGCAGGTGTGAGGGTAAAAACCTATACTGCGATGAAATCAGATTAACAATAAAATGAGATTTTTATTAGCTTTCTATATCACATAGACCTGGATTTAAATTGTCAAAACAAGGAACAAGAGGGGGGAAAAAGATACTCCGAAGGCAACAGTGCCTATCAACGGGCAGAAGTAGTACCTTGGGATCCAAATAATAATTAACGGTAATTCACGGTCAATATCCACAGCCCACACTCTACGCTATTTATGTCATATAGAGAATGTATGATTACTCTATAATGGCAAAACTCTTTTGAGTCCAGGGTTTGTCAATTAACCCTAATTACCCCGATTTGCTATGAAACGGGAACATTTGTTCATAAGGTCCGAGTTTTAATAAAACATTAGATCTTGTAGGAAATAAACTCTGGCTGAGAGACTCCTGCCGCGTCCTCAAGGGAAAGGGGACCAGCCAGGTCGGAGTGCCCCCGGGGAGTTTGGGAGCAGCCCGGAGATCAACGGGACAGGAGCTATGACTCTGCACCGCAGCAGCTCCGGGGAACGACGGGCTGGAGGTCACCTGCACCGGGCACCGGTAGCGGCGGCGCTACCTGCGCGGCGTGCGGAGAGGTGATGGGCGCAGCCGGGCAGGACCGGCGGCTAGAGGAGCCCGCCACGTCTGCCAAGGACCCCTTTGTAACCTGCTATAGAAAATGGAGGTATTCTGCATGACAAAGCCCAATTAAGCTCGCTATTCAGGACCTCTGCAGCTGGTAGCCCATTGGGAGAGTGGGAGGAAACGCGAACATATTAATTATGCGAAGGGGCGGTGAAAAATACCAACAACCGCGGTTCTGGGTTGGGTGTTGGGTATGTTTGTTTGGTTTTTTATGTGTCGGTCCGGTTATTTATGTATGTATTTAGTGGCAGGGGCGGTGGGAGGAGGAGGGGCGGGGTGGGGCGCTGCCCGGGGGGCACAAGCCCCATTCCCGGGCCCGCCTCGGCTCTGACGGCCGCAGAGCCCCCTGGGGGCAGCAGGTCCCGCTCCCAGCCGCAGCAGCATCGCCCGTCGGCCTCGGGGTGTTTGCAAAAAGGACCAAGGGAGGCTGCCTGCCAGGCTGCGAGAGGGGGCTACAGGCTCTGGTAAAACTGTCTTTTAATATGCCAGCAAAGCTGTCGGTTTTCTTTAAGAATTCTGTCTTTATTTTTTAATTGTCACTCATCAGGGGTCAACTGTCAGACTGCCAAAGGGCTTTCACAGGCTGAGGAGTGTGAAATCCCAGGGCAGACTGAAATCCAGCCAAAGAAGACAAAATACTGGAGATCTAACATTAAGATTGACCCAGACAATCCATTTGCTTTTCAGTTTTACCTTCCCAAGCCAACAAGCCATAATACATGGGTGGTTGTAGTCAGTATGTAAAACACAGTATCAGATGCCAAAATCCAAAGTGTCTGAAAAATATCTTGCATAACACAGTAATCTTACTCTAAATAATTCAGCTCTCATAATAGTGGATGATTTTTAGTTCAGAATTATGTACTGCTGCACACAGAACTGCTTGGGATCACAAAGTCTTCAATGCTGATCAAAAATGCATAGATGTGTCCACAGATCTTTCCTTTTCTTCTATAGAAGTATACACTGATAGAGAAAATTCAAGCCATTTTTATACTATGAGATATACTATATATACTATGAGTGCTCCCAGTTTTCTCAAAATGACATGAAGTTTAGGCCACAATGTGTACAACCATACCTGCACAGGATGCAAATAGCATTGAACCAAGAAGTATACTTGTCATAAGACATGTGCCAGGCATTTGAACAAAACCTTGGTATTCTAATTTTTCCTCAGTATTCTTAGATTTTAACTAACCTACCACCATTATTCTGTTCTTCTAGAACGGTGGTCAGAGCAGTCCTGGCCTCATATTCTCAGTGTTGCTACAGAAAAGCAAGCAGACACTCCCAGTTTAGCTACCATAAAGGAGGGATTGCTTTTTGTTTCAGTTCCCCTGAAAGACCAGTTCTGGCTTTTGATGCATATGCTGGCATGGATATACAGGGATCCTATGCTGACTTTCATTAAACTAGTAGTAGTAAAGACACCACAAAGACTTTAGACATGTGAGTGACTCAGCTAAATACAGGAGAATTATGTTGGCGACTCTATCTTGCTTGTGTAAAAAATGCAATTCCTCTGAGGGGGAGCTGGGATAGTAGCAGAAAAAATTGCTACTTGGTGCCAACAGCATCAATTTTCATGTTGCTGTCATCACCCTCACCTGCTCCTGTAGTTTTGTTTTGAGATTGCTTTTTTTTTCATTCAGTCAAGTGAAAGATGGATTTTAATGAGTTAATGAACAGTCATCAGGAGTTCTTTTAATTTTTTTAGTAGGACCTCCTAATTTTTCACAGGCAAAAGATACCAGCTCTAAATTCACTGTATCAAAATGCTGCTGCCATTAAGAAAAGATCACAAGACTGAAGTTTTGGGGATTTTTTTGCCTGTTTTCTCTTGATAAAAATATTTGTCTTTTGTCTTTTGTAATTAATACAAGACTGAGTGGGCTTAGGCAATGTACAGTTTAATAGATTGTGGCGGTTCAGTCCACTGGATCTTCTGTAAAACTGTCAAATTACAGTAAAGTTGTCAAAATTGTTTCCTGTTTCCCAATTGGTATGAAATATAAGTGATTCCATGCACAGAAAGTAGCTCTCAGGTTTTAAGTTTTTTCGTCGGCAAAGGGAGAATTCAGTGGGTTGCAAATGCATGTCCATCTACACTAGGCTGCCTCAGCAATGGATTGGCTCTCAAGGCAATCTCCCACTCTGTGATAAAATGAGCAGAGCTTTTTATATTCAGAACTAACTTTCAGAATGAGTTTAAGCTAGAAAATTGTTTTAGGGAAACAACTCAGACCTTGCAGGATAGCTGCCATTATAGGTGAGCAGGAGAAGAAAGAAAACCCCGGTTAGTTGAAGACTTCTACAAGACAGGCACTGAGTCCTTCAAACACCTCAATTCAGGACTTCATGCTTTTGGAAATATTTGGGAACAAGACTGAGATTGTCACCTTGATACTTGGAGAGTTTTATTGCATATACCACCAATATAGGTGATAGGGGCAAAAGATGCACATCGCTATGGGGCAGGAGGGAATGCGTCCCCTGCCGTGGTGCTGACCTTGGCAGCTGCACTGATGCTGCTGAGATTGGAGCAGCAGTGCTGGAGCTCACCATCCTGAGGACACTGGCCATGTGCCCATCAGAAAAACGAAGGGGATGATGGTACTTTTTGCCTTGAGGGAAACCCTGTGAAAGTAAATGAAAGTGAATCATGAGAAGCACAGGCTTCCAGGATGATATGTATCAGCCTTGTTTATGCTGGAGTCTCATTAAAGAAGCCAGTGTTGTTGCTGAAAAAGATGGCCTTTGCCTCCTGTCATTCCCTGCCTCTTGTTCTCTGGGCTGTCCCATCCTTTGCACTTGTTTCTCTCCTGTGGAAACTCCTGCCCCTGCCTTAATCCCATTTCTTAGGAAGTGTACAAACCCAGAGGATGTGATCAGGTCATCCTGTTTACAGCCCTGCACCTACATGGGAGAAGAAAGCATCAGTTTAAGACTCCTACTCCTTTCTAATTGACATTGGCTAATAGAACACAAAATTACAGGGGAGCTGAGTGAGTGGAACAGGCTTGAGAGACATACACAAGGAGGAACAGGCAGATTGCTCTCATAAATTTAATCTCTTTAGAAAATGAGGTTTACAGTATCAGCTGCTGGCAGAAACTGCACTCCCATAGTTGCTAGGTCAAAGTTGAGATGGTTTAAAAAATCTTCAGTGTAAATGCAGCCTTCGAAAGAGGTTTTTCCAGAGGAAGACTTGTAGCTTGACGTACAGGAATATCAGCAGTAAAATGCCGTGCCTGAAGCCATAAAGCTGACATACTTTGGGGGTCCTTTGCCCCGAAGAACTAGAGGGTTCTGACCTAAAGAAAAGAATTGCATAAAACTGCAGGAAGATGAGAGAGTAAACATAGTGCATGCCTAGAGCAAAGGACAGCACAAATCTGTTGTTTTCATAACTGTTTTTCCCCCTGTTGGTCTTGTATTTAGTTCTTCCCATAAGTCTAAAGAGAAGTGGAAGAGATCAACTGTTTATTTCTTATGTTAGTGTTTCCCCCTCCCCACCCCCACCCTGCGGCCAGCTCAAGGGCATTTGAAGAAACTTGACATTGAAATTAACGAGTAATTTTTGTGTAAAAAGTAAACAGGAGATAGAAATGTTCAAAAGCTATTTCTGTTTTACCTTAATTTAGAACCACCAGCTTCATCTTCCCCAGGCTCTGCAGCAAGCCGCAGTCCTCGGTCAGCATGTCCCCCTTTGTATCTTCATCTTGAACTTCCCATTTCATTTTGTTAAGGCTTCAACTCACCTCGAGTGAACTTGGGAATCTCCTAGATTCCTAGAATCATTTGCAGAATTATTTTTTTTTTTCTGTGCATAGGAAACAAAATAGGTTTTATTATATCCTATGTATAGTCTTTTTATTATATAACACTGTCTTTCACACAACTAACAACATGGAAACAATTTGTTTTGCTGCGTTTGTGTTATTCCCTTTTTCTGTTCTGGGAGTCATTTAGGAATGAAGTAAGAAAGAGCTTGCTTCCTTTTCACCTTCTAACATCTTTACCCTTTGGAAGCAAGCAGACTAATATTGGCCACCATTTTATAATTCATTTGTTGGCTTTACGCTCATGCTTCCTATTAAATATGTAAGCGCTTGTTCAGTTCTTTCTACACACTGAAAGGGGCTATAGAAACTCTTAGGAAATTGTGTGTTTTATAAGATTATTTACACATAAAAATGGTATGCATTTGCAAAAGGCCTGTTTCTGGCAGGAGATGCTGGCAAGCCTACAGAATTAACAGCTCTGGGGATGGGTGACATTCAGACCTGAGACAAAGCGTGAGAGAAGTCATGGTCTAGCCAACTCCAGGAGGGAGTTTGGTGGGCAACAATTTGCTTCAAGAGAGAATTTGAACTAATGTCACCTAACGGAGAGGGAAACCACTGCAGAAGGAGAGAGGATTGAAGTTTGGGGTCACTTCAGGGAAGCTGGGTGGCAGTTCCCCCCTGGGCCTTCTTTGGAAGGCATGGTGAAGGCAGAAGGTGAAAGTTGAAAAGAGAAATTGGAGAACAAAAGTTTTCCCTACGAAAAGGAGTATTTTGATTCATTGGTGATTTTACTGTTCAAGCTGCTAGACTGTATAAAAGGGGGAACGGGAATGACCACCAAATCAAAGAGGGGACGGGGATTTGAAAACTTAATTCTTATTGTAGCCAGAGAAGAAAATGGCACAACATGAATCCATTCTAGGGGCAATGATTGTAAATGAGAATGGGAATGGCACAAAGGTAACCCGTTCCAGTCCTAACAAGGTACGCTTGTGTGGTCCTAACACCCTTTGGCTCTTTATTTTGTGCAATTTGCCAGTTTCTTTGCTAGAATGACTGCATGCTCGTAGCCCTGGAGCAGCGAATTACCAAATACTTTTTAATCTTTGAAGAATGCAAGTTTCTACTTTAATTACATTAATGCTAATCAATAAATGTCTTTGAGCTGTTCTATAGCATCATGACAGTGATGTTACAGTGATGAAGGCAATACTTGTTGTATCACCCTATTCCAGCCACTTAGAGCACTCCAAAAAGTAGATTTTTTTTGTCTAAGATGAGCTGTGCTTATTCTCAGCAGAAAAGGTCAAGGGACAAACATTTCAAACATGTGCCTGGCTCAGATACATGCAAACACAACTAGGCACACAAATGAACCTTGAAGTGTCTCTGCCCGCGTGTGTTTGCACATGTAAAGCAGGATGTATGGGAGTTTGCTCAACAACACTAACTAGGTGGACTAGAAAACAGCATGAAAGTGTTGCTTCAATTGTTTTAGAAAGTGAAGCAGGAGGGTGATATTTGCCTGGGCCACTTTGTGCTGTTAGCCATATCCCACCCTCCTGGGAAAGCACTGGGAAGGGTTTGCTGGTTTGTAGGTACAGCTTGCTTTGTGTTTGTATTCACCTGGAAGAGAAGCAGGACAGGAATGCAGCAGTGAATGACAGTGAGGGTCAAACAGGTCCTTATGGAAAAACCTCCCAGGGACTATTAGAGAGCTGCTAAGTCTTAAAGTCAAAGTCAAAGTAGGGCTGTAGCAGAACTGAGATGAAAGCCAAGTCCCTCCAGTTAGGTGATCCTCTAACTCTTCATGGCATATGTTCTGTAGAACATTTGAATTTGTAAACAGAATTTGTTAAAACCTGATTAAAATATGTGTAACACCTATATATATATATATATATATACACACACAGACACAGACACACACACAGACACGCACACACACGAGGCACCTTATCAGAACACTCAGGAAATCCCAGCATTATAAATTGTTTAGCAAATAATCAATAACTTTGAGAGGTACATATAGGGGAAAATATACCCAGGCTAAGTTTTTAAATATACTTTACATTGTTTTTGATAGAAGATTCATAGTACAGATAAGAAGATGGGGTGGGTGATGGCTTCACATTTAGGGCTTAATTATGTTTACCATCTAACACAAAACACATTTGTATAATTCTGTTTTAATTATCCATGCCAGAGGAATTAGCTGTTTTCCTTCATTTGCATTTTTCAATACTTTCTGGTACTTAATAGTCAAAAAATGCTGTGTTTTTTAGGACCCTGTTGTGCTGCTATTGTGGTATTTGGAAAGCACCCACCATGTATGTATAGTCAGTGATCTCATCTTAGATTTGTTATCAGTATTCTGAGTAAAAGGAATAGATTATGAACAAAAAGGAATAGACTTGAAGTGCTAGGCACTGAAGTAAATGCAAATATTTTTTTAAATGGATCGTAATGCATTCAGGCATCTCAGCAACATTAAGACAAAAATAATTTTCCAGCTATGCAGGCTATAAAATGACAGGAAGTGCTAATCTCTTGTCTAAATGAAATGGATTCTCTCCCAAGGTTTATATTCAAATGCAAATCTGAAGAGACTGGTGTTTGTATTGCCTTTAGATACCTGCAGGTAAAGGAGCTAATGCTTTTACAGAGCCATTGCAGCATGTCATCAGCAATGCTGTGGGCAATCCAGAAGTAAAATCAATGCAGAAGACTTCCCATTGGCTTTCTTTTTTTATTATTCCAAGGTTTTATTAGCCCAATATTAAGCCACAAGGAACCAAACTACTTTGCTGCCTTCACAATGCAGAGCAAACACTTAGGACAGTTCTGCACCTTGATTCAAAACCGTTCTCTGCTAAAATCAAACGGAAAGCTATCACTGCCTTTGCACTGCCTTAGCTGATTTTATTCATGTATTTATTTAAGTTTCTCAGTTTCTTACAATAGCAGAAAGTATTGTTTGTCAGAGCTTTCCCTGGTCTGTTTCTTAAAGAATAATTATTGACATTCCTCGTTCTTACGTTGGGTGAAGAGGACGATAATAATGGACCACGGAGTACTTGATGGACAAAGAACAAATTTTGGAGATGCTGTTGGCTGTGTTACTCACTGCTCAAGATCAGCCCAACATGAAGGAGTGCTGGTGAGTGCTGGTGCATTCGTCTATACCGTTGAGCCATCTCCACTTTTGCATTTAACAGATATTGCCATTTCACACTTCCACATCTTCCTATGGGTTACCTAAAAGGTTTGGAAGAAGAAAGTGTCTCACTTTCAGAAATACCTACTCTTGTAGAGTATGGTTTTCTGAAATCAGTGACAAAGTTCTCTTTGATTTCATTGATGGAGGGATTAGTTTCTAAGGTAATATTGACTGACATAAGAACTTTCAACATTTAAAACCCAGATCATAGGATAACACAGGGCAGGTATTCCTGTGATACTCTTCTCTGCATTCAGTCATACATTATTCCTCAAACACCTACTTTTCTTAACAACAAAAATGAATGTGCTTTATTAAAGGCTCAGTGGGTGAATTTTTGCATGGAATTACTGAGCACACTAGGTTTTACTGTCATTTTGTGACCATCTCACAACTGGCTTTGAGATTCAGGAATACTAGCAAAGCCTTGCTGCAAATTCAGAAATATAACCCTATTTCTGGTATTCAGTGTGAAAACCCACAGTCTTTGCTCTGAAGATGGTGAGGCACAAAAAAAGGTGGCTATTTATTCCAAAAAAAGGAAACCCAAATACAGTTTTAGATTGCAGGGCATCTTGGGAAGAAATGTCATTGTTATCTGGTTTTATTTTGGGTTTTTTCCAAGCTGAAATGTGTACACAGATTATTTCCTGTTAATACTGAATGGTAATTATTAAAGCATACATTTAAAAACAGTTTTACTGTAAGCACAACAACCCAAGGAACAATAAAATAACATGTAAAAAATGCAGGCTTCGGTCACTTCAGAACACTTTTTTTCCCTCCATAGACTGTCCCTGAGCCTGCTTAAATAAGTTCTTAGGCTGGATGCCTGAAGCATGGCAAAATGAACCCTCACTGACTGGAAGAAAAGGAAAGTGCAAGAATTGGCTAAGCTATTTATTTGACAGGGTG
The DNA here is from genome assembly GCA_009769605.1 of Bucorvus abyssinicus. Taxonomy (NCBI): domain Eukaryota; kingdom Metazoa; phylum Chordata; class Aves; order Bucerotiformes; family Bucorvidae; genus Bucorvus; species Bucorvus abyssinicus. The sequence continues at coordinate 29,911,860 of CM020026.1, forward strand.
TCAGAGCTTTCTGCTGTTTCACATTTAGTCAGATTGCAGAAATGTGAGAACTGTCAAAACCAAGACAACCTCCCACCCTCTGCTCTAAATAACTACTATAAAATGTTGTAAGGAAGCCTCAGCATTTATATACACACAATTTTTTTTTTTTTTTTTTTGTACTGAAGCTAAGTATACAACATTGTCAAGGGACTATTTTTACTTTTTTAAGATGTCTAGAATACCCAGCAGTGTGTTGAAATTCTTTGAGAAACACAAAGAGCAAAAGAGCATCAGACACACGCACACATAGACACACTTGACTATACGCAAACACTTCCCTTGCTTGAAGCATAAAGACCATCTTGTTCATAGTGTTTCAAGTGAACCATTTTAGAGGTGCTGTAGTAGATTTACAGGAAGAGTTGACAGTGCTATTGTTAATCCCACTCATCAGTCAGTGTACAGGTCTTTCTCCTCGGGAACCAAGTCCAACAAGGCTTTGAATTAGAAGACTTTCTTATTTGATGACTCCTTTACATTTCTGATCTTGCTTCCACTTCTGCAGTAGGCCAGGACAGCCAAAGGCATTGCAGGCATGTTCTCTAAAGAGAAATCTTGCAAATAGTTTACAACAGGAAGGAACAGCAGATTGACGCTCGGTTATTCTTGTCCATTGATTCGTCTCTCATCACTATGGCTATGCCCTGGAAAGGTACCCAGGCTGTTAATTAGTGAATTCAGTATGGTTTAAGCACACTTCAAAGGTTAAGTATGTGATTAAGTGCTTTCCTGAATCACTCTCTGGAGACACCTCTTTCTTTCCATGAATGCAGAGGCAACAGACTCAGCCTGAGTACCTGCATGTGGGTGGCTAGTGCTGGCTGCTCTAAGTTCCTTCACAGTGATAGCTCTAAAATAAGGCTGGACAGTTTCCCATTTCCAGATCCCAAATGTCAGTGTCCATCAGCCAGTGTCTTCCTCTCCAGGTCTGACTCAGCGTAAACCCTTCTTTCAAACGGGCTTTAGAATCTCCTGGGCAAGTTCTGCTGTTTCTCTGTTATAGCTCTGAAGGTTGCAGCAGTACTCTTCAGCAGGTGCCTTTTGCTTACAAGTTTGCCTGCTTCCCACCTATTTTCTTACTACTAAGTGTTAACCCTTAATGTTTGAGAGAAAAACAATTGAGGATGTGTTCCCCGACAGTTCAGAATCTTTCCTGTCTTTGTGAGGGACATAAAAAGGCATAGATGAGATTTTCCTACATTTTCTGATATTTTCCATGTTTTACTTGAGCACAGGGTGGTAAGAGGTGGTAGGATTTTTCAGGTGTTTTTTCTTTTTATTATGTGGATGGAAGGTCTAATTTCTGGTCCTGCCCTTTCTTCATTCCACCTCTGTTTGTGAACTTTTTACAGTTCTTCTGGGCAGAATAAGTCCTTGGAGTAGTAGCCTTTCAAAGGGGCTTTATTTTTATTCAGGGGATCTAACAAAGGAAATTTGAAATACCTTTAATCTAGGGATAGCAATTATGGGCAGATGCATAGGCAGCCTGGCCTAGTAACTTGGCATGAGTCCTTCGGTAGGCAAGAAATTAAACTCAGTGGCAAGCAAACGTGGAATAAGTGGGGTCCAGCCACTTGCTCCTCCCAGTTCCTCCACCCCCATCCAACTCATACTATGGCTGTTCAAGCATGGGGTGTGCTTCAGAGCGAGCTTATTGAGCCACTCACACTTTGTTGCTGTATGGCAGGTATATGATTAAAGAATGGGATGGGATTTTCTCCTCTCCCCATCATAGAATCGAGAGCTGTTGAGGGAATGCTGCTCCAGACTGGGAGGATTCCTTGGCATTCTTTTCTTCCTCTTCCTAAACACTGCTAATTCACAGAGCGCTTCTGCATTACCACAAGGCTGGCAAACCCGTACTGTACACCAGGAATCAGGGCTGGAATAATGGAAGAATCTTTTTTGTGATGAGTGAGAAAGACTGATGCCTTTGTAAATGGAAAAGAAATTATATATTAAAACGCCAAACACATGTATGTGTATACAGATTATTTTTCAAGTACATGTAATACAGCTGAATAAAATTAATGTGAATAAGTGTTTAGTTTGAGAAGTCTCTCAGGTGAATAGAAATTTCCTGGAGTAGTGGATATTAAATGGCAGGTAACATACACCTACTTTGTTCTTTTACCTGATTCTCCTTTCATATATCAGGCGTGCAGTGATGTAGTGTTAGTCCAATGGACTCCTCCTGATTTAGACTTATGTAGGCGACAGAGGGACCTCTTTATGCTGAGCTGATGAACATTTTATTCAACTGCTCTAGGAAAATACCTTGACCGATGAGAGATTGGAGCCTATAATACGGCACTCATATGTTCACTTGGCATTGCTGTCATTTAAAACAGTGGGCTGAACTTTGACAACATAAATTCCTCCTATCTTTTCCCATGAAAGCAACAGTCTTTCTTGATTTCAGTGGTGCAGGATCTGGCCTATCAAGAAAGCACTGTTTTTCCCATAGGGCTTAGCCCATTTTCAGATTTATGGGGTTAACTCCCTTACAGTTTGATTTAAAATATTGTTATAATGGGCTGTGTGAGGGCTTTGAATGATTCATTATTAGAGTAATACCGCTTTTTGCAGTAAAACGACCAACTGTTATTTCCATTCCTCCAGAGTTCTTAAGAGTTATAGCCTCTTCCTTTATAATTTGGAAAACAGTGCTGATTTGCTCCACTTTAAAAGCAGCTTTAAAGCATGATGGGAAAATGTTACATACCACAAGTCCTTTCAATGAAATTGCCACTGCTGCCTTTTAATATTTAGAAAGTAAAATACTAGTGAGAATCCTGCAGTCATAGTCTTTCTTCTTGCATAAGAAACATAATCAACTGTCTCAAAAGAGAATAAGACTTGATGAAACTGAAGTCTGGGAAAAACATTATTCTATCATGTTGGTGTTTGTTTATGATGATAGGAACGTTTTTTTGCTTTAAAACCAATAGCAGGTGGAATAATACTATTCTCCTCCTACATTTGCTTTCTATCCTGTAAGAATTGAAGTGTGACAAAATAAATCAGTAAAGGATTTTTCTGTTTTTCTTTGTATCTGTTCTACATGATGCCTCTTTATGAATATCATGCTGAATCCCGAATTTCTGACCATGAGTTGAGTTACAGCTTTGCTCAAGAACAAAACAGTTGTGTCAGTGTCCAAGGGTCTGGGTTACAGAAGACTGCAAGCTGTGGCTAGAATAAGATGTTGAGGACTTGGTGCATTGTTTTTAAGAGAGAAAAAGGCACAGGCATTTTTAGATGACAGACCACGATAATACTCGTGGGCAAAACTCTTTGGTGGCAGCTGGGTAGTGGAAAATGTCATGGTGCAGCTGATTGTCCTTACTCTCCCACCAGCTCCCTACCACTTGCATCTGCCCCTGGCACTACTCCCACAAAGCCCTTCCCTTTATAGTCAACAGAGATGGACCAGATAAACTTAATTGGTTTAGAGAAGAGATTTTTGCTAACCTGACCCATTTTGTAAGCAGCCAAGAAGATATGACAGACACCAGTGGAGTTTCCACGTGGGGGTGGGTGCAAGGAGCAGAGGAGATGAGAAGCCCTAAAACCCAAGCTGCTATGATGCGTAACAAACTCTGTCACTCAGCAGGTCTTATTAGCCTGGGCATGGTGCCATGCAGCTGAGGGGACAACATGCAGTCAGCAGTGGCTCTGGGATCTCTGTAACATGCCCTGCTGTTTAGTGTAGATGTCTACTTTGTGTTTTCTTCAGACCATTCATGCTACAACTGCTTTTAAGAGGCTAAAATTGCCTCAGACTTGACAAGATGTGCAGAGTTGAAGTCCAAAATGAAATTATTAGCTCATCTAATGTGGGTTCCCATATATCTCAGGATATTAAATTTGTCCTATTTATTTTTTACAGGCTGGAACTTATCCAAAGCCTACTGCAGCTTTTGGACTTATTCCAACAAATTCAATGGGTTCTGATTCAGGCTTTGAATCAAGCCTTAACTATACATTTTTGATTATTTGAAAGGACTCTAATCCTCTCCTGCTTCCATGTGTGCTGATATAAAGACCTTGTTTTCCCTTGGTGTCCTGGTTTCACTGGGACAGAATCACTGGCCAGCCATGGTCTGCAGGCCATTAGCAGTTGGAGTCAGCCAGGGCAGCTGACCTGAGCTGGCTCACCGGTGTATCCCAGACCATTAACGTCACCCTCATTATAAAGGAGGAAAGTTTGCTTAGGAAGAGGAACTGCTGCTGCTGAGGCAGCGGCAGCGGCAGGCTTGCTTACCATTCTGCTCCCAAACACTGCTTAATGTTTACTTGTGACTGCAGTACCTTTGCTGAATTGAGTGTAACTTTGTATACTTTATATTTGTATTAGTTTGGCTGTTTCATTAAATCCATTTTCATGTCAACCTATGGGTCTCCTCTCCTTTCCCAAACCCCCTTCTCAGCTGGAGATGGGTCACTGGGTGATAGAGCAACTGTTATAATTTAGCCCTGGGTATGGGTTAAACAAAGCAGTTGGTTAATGCTGGAAGCTGTCACTCTGCAGGAAACATACAACATTTTAAATCTATGCGGTCAACCAGTGTATTTTTCTAGTAGATTTTGTAGATATGTTAATGGAGCCATATGGCACATATTCAGAATACAGTTGATATAAATTATTTCTAAAACTCAATGACTTGTGAGCATAGAAGCAGAAGTATCATCCTTCAGCTTCAAAATACATGTCTCTGCCCCCTGAGTCACAGACAACATCCCCAGCGGTGGAGAGTGAGTTGTACACTCACAGAGGTGAAGCAGCACCCCGTCCAGGTACATACACCCAAAGCCTTGTGAAAAAAATATCTGAGTGATTGCTAAAGAAAAGCAGGCACTTCCTTTGCAACATTCACAGAAGTAACAGTGGAAAGCAGAAAGGGAAAACGTTTCTGGAAGCAGCAGAGAGGAAGGGAATATGGAGGGATGACGAGGTAAACTCACAAAGCAAGGGTGGCATTTGCCCTGAGAGCCTGAGCAAGCAGGAGGAAGCATTTCCCTCCACCTTGGGGAAATCTCCATTCTGTGTCTCTCAGCAACCAAGAGGCAACAAGTATACACAAGTGAGAGGAGGTTGGCACAGTACCAGCCCCTATATACAATTATTTGAAGAAACTTAGATGTGAGCACTGAAGAGAGAGAAACTCCTGAGAGCAAGCAATGATGGCAGCTCTGTACGGAGTTACTTAAGAAATATCCACAAACTTCATTTCCTGTATCATTTCAAAAAGAAAATAGAACTGATGTGTTGAAAGAAGAGTGCAAAGGTTTTACAGATAAAAATAACATGAGGTCCAAATCACTCTGCAAATACAGCTTCCAGCTACGCCTAACTCGATAGTGTTCCTTTACTTGTGGTAGTGTAAGAAGACAATTCAGCACATAGACACTAACAGTGTGTGGAACTGTTCTCGGAGGAGTGTGCCAGGTCTTGGTGAAGTTAACAGGTTGCAGTCTTGCTTCCAGTCACCATCTTTTTCCTGTCTCCTCCCCCAGGATTTTTATTCAATACTGGAGAGAAACCGTAGCTACCAGCTAATTACTGCAAGCTTCAGAAAAATGTAATCTTTCTGACGACCTGCCCAGTATCCTAGGAATTCTGGTGTAACACTAAGCTTCTAACAAGCCAGTTAATGAACTATCAATGCAATTAATGGTTTCCTTTTATTTAGGACCTTTAAACATCATGATAGATTTATTCCTCTCTGCGCTGCAGTGGTTTGTGGGGTGTCGTAATTCAGGCCCAATTCTCAGCATGGGCAAATCTCTGCCTATTCTACGTATCTAAAAGCTCTGGAAAACCAGACTGCAGTAACTGCAGCCACCAGCAAGGGAAGAACCAGTGCATATATTGCGAAGGTTAGTGGTCTCCCATAACAGGAGACTTTGCCTCATGGACTGGTTCCCCAAGCTGGAGATGGGCTGCTGCAGTTTCAATGTCCACTTGCCTTTGCTGCCCTACCCTTCTGGCAAAATAAATGCTCTTCAGGTTTATATGGAGCCCGATCCTCTGAGACTAGGGACATGAAAGGTCTTTCACCTTCCAGGTGAAGTTAGGCACAGCTCTGCCTTCACCACTCTCAGGCTGCTGCAAACCTCCTGGTGACCTGCCCACCATCTTAACCTCTTCACTCTGGTGCTTGGAAACCTTTTGATTACAAGCCTAACCATATGCACAATCAATATTTACTTCTTTAATGTCATTTTATTTACCAATATCTGTTAACTCATTTATTATTTTGTGTTTTCTTAAATGGTTCTTCTCCCTTCTGGTGTTTATTCTGTTGACAAATTTACAGGACTTTTATACTTCTTCAGTTTTCAGTTTGCTAGGTGGACCTAGCTGAACTCTTTAGATGTCCTTTTATCCTCCCACTTTCAAGGTAGACCTTCTTCTGTAGGATTTACCTTTACTGGGTATGCTTGACTAAAACTGTACACAGTATTTCAGTTGAGATTTTACTCAGTGCCTTGTACAATGGCATTTATTCTTCCCTCTCTCTGTTGTAAATTCCTATCCTAATACATTCTGTTACTTGTTCGCTTTTTAAAAAATCTCTCTTGGCCATTATATGTATCGGTGCTCAAAATTATCCCATCAAATCTACGGTCCTTTCACTGTAAAGGACTGCTTCTTTTTTTTTCAGCAAAGCCTGTTCATAGCCCATTGGTACCTGATCTTGCACTTTCTCATGCTGGATTTAATTTTATTTCTTTCACTTCAGTCCTTAACTCCTTTTTTTTGCTTGCTGTCCTGGTCCTTTTGCCTACTAGTGATGCTTCACCGCTTCGTGTCAATAGACTTTTTGGAGACTATTCCTTGCTATGCTGCTCTGGAGTGGGTGCTCAGCTCTTCCAGCCTCGAACTTTGTCACAGCCTTTAGATACACAACATCTGGAACTGGCAACTTACTGCCCTGTAACCTCTGGTTTCTTCTGACTTTTCCATCCCCAAGATGGCCTCATGTTTCTTAAAGGAACTGACCAAGTTCAGGGCAGACATCTTTTGATACTTCTGATGACAAACATAGATGAAGTGAAATCACTTAGCTTCTTAGCAATGCGCTTATTTTGAGCCTTTACTTTTAGGCTCAGTGACCCGGTGAGCCCCTGGATTCTTTCCATGAGACCCTCTTTCTGATATAGGTAAATAATTCCTTACTGTTTGTTTTAAACTTATTGTACTTTTCTTTATGAAATTTATGATCACCCTTCCTATTAATTGCCCACTGTAATTTATGTTTTCTGTATTGGCATCCCCAAAATCTGACTTCCTCATTTTGATTTTGTTGTTGAGTCTCTGACCTTGCCAGTGTCCGTACTGCTGTCAGTGGTACTCATCTCTCCCGAGGCTCTGCTGACATTTCTTTCCAAGGAACTCCTTGATGCTGGATGTGCAGAGGCTAAAAAATCTACTGGGGTAAGAAGTGCAACTGGAAAACAACATGGATTTTGGGAACTACTAAACATGAAGAAACTCCTTCTGTGATGCAGATTGCTGCAGGCTAGATTGGTACTCTGAGAACATAACGTTATGCCCTTGACTGTTTCTCTGTTACTCACTACTGGCCATGGTCAGAGACAAGATGGATCTGTTGTCTGACTTGGTACGGCTGTTCTTACACTCTTATCTTGGCCACAAATCCTGGATTTTTCCTTATCTGATTTCCTTTTAACTTTAAAATTTCGAGACGCTTCTCATTTAACTGAAATGTCCCTTGTGAAACCTGGCATGTCTGCTTGGAGCACTCTCTGGTGCAGAACCAGCATCACTTTATGTGTGGAGACTCTCGGTGCTTGTGGTGCAATGGCACTCACTGCTCAGTAGCTCCTCCATCTCAGCTGAAACGAAGACCAGAGCAGCTTCACCTCGGCACGGTGACTGAGCCAGAGCTGAGCTCTGCTGACTGCCCCTGTGGCTGAGGTCCTAGACAGGAGGTAGGGACAAGGACTGTCACACAGCTGCTCACTTGGTCTGTTGTATTCATATGACAGCAGGCTCTGGAACAGGCTGTATATGTATCTATATATATCTATCTATATATCTATATATATCTACAAAGCATCCAACACAGTAGAACCCTGATCTTGACTGGTACTTACTGCAATAAAAAATAAAACACAAAATCCTATGAATTAACAAACAATTGTTGGAAACAAATCCAAGTATGGAGTGAAAATGTGGAGACATCAAAATGTTGCCAGAAAAAAAGCATGTTTGCAGGTATAAGTGCATAGAAAAATACAATAATAAATTGCTTTTGTATGTAGCTTACTCAGATATTTCCCTATATTTTATTTTTCCACCATTTATTCTAGACAGCAAAACAAGCTGCTTTTGAAACTGCCTGGATTAGTTAGAGGAGGAAATAATGGATTACGGTAACCTTTCTCTAGAAGAGTTGTCTTGTAGAGTTGCTACATTGCTCCAGAAATGCTGGAATGCCCTTCTTTTCCAAGAGGAAAGATCTGTGTTAAGGGTGAAAACACAGGGGAAGCATTGCACAACTTTGCTAGTTTATGGGAATCTGTCAGATCATGTTAATAAAACAGCATCCTTGAAATCAAAGTTTAAGGTGATACTATGTCTGCAAAACAGGTAATTACCAAAGTGGCAAGTAATATCCAATATACTAAACAAACGTGGTATATTTTTTATCTCTTAGGACGGAACTATTCAGATTTTTTATTTGCTAAAAAGACCCTTGTGAAAATCTAAAACTTTAAGAAAACAGTCTAGTAAGAATAAATAATGTGACAAAAATATTTCAAAGGCATTTCAAAAGAAATTCTAGAGATAGATAGCAGTTCAAAGCTGTGCTATTTGGGCTTCATTTTTTCAGTTTTTCTCCAATAGGAATCATAACAACCTGATAATGATAAAAGTTTGTATTGAAGCAAATTTAATGCCATGATACAACTTTTTGATCCATGTCACCACACCCTTCAGAAAAATGAGTGACCTTTGCACCTCAAAATCCTTTTGATATAAGCATAGGAAATGAAAAATCTCTCTAAAATTCTGTTTTCTGTTCAAAGCAGTTGTCAAATGAAGTAAAAATCAGTCTGAATATTGTGGGTAGTCACATTCTCCAAAGTTTTTCTCGCATGAATGTTATCTGCTTTACAGTAAATACTTCGTATCTCATTTTCTTGAGGCAGCACACCACACACTTCTCAATATTCTCATAAAATGATGCATTTTTTTCACTCTCCTGTCTTTTGATGTACCATAGGAACCCTTAGGATTACAGTCACTCTGCTTGTTGAACCCATACCCAGCCACCTCAGCTTTAACCAGACGGTCATGGTGGCAGAGGGAGAAGGAGCTGGAAAGGAGCTGTTTGCATTTCTTTGGTCCTGTCCCTGTTTTTCAGCCCTCTTTGTTCTAAAAACTGTTTAGAGAAGTCTTGGAGCCCTATAATGACCAAACCTATCACAAACTCCTTCTCCCTCGGGTATCTATCTCCTGATTCTGTTCACAACTGGAGTAAGCATCTGTTCTGCCTGTGCCACCAGCACAGCTCAAAGCCTCAGCACTGGTTTTGCCACAAAGGAGCAAACATCGACCTGTCTTTCTCTTGACCAAATTTTCCTCTATCTCTGGTCCAGTAAATGGCAATGTGCTTCAGCCTGAAGACAGCCAGATGGAGGAAGAGTCTCAGGATGTGTTTGTTGCAATAGCTTGAAAGCAAGCCAACAAGACTGTATCATTTCACAAAGTAGTAAACAAACCCAACCAGAGTACAGAGTTGAGATAACCCGGGTGTTCAGTGTCAGCTCTCAGGCTGGGGAGACACACCACGCAGCAGGGATGTTTGTCATTCTTCTCTCAGCAACCACCCCCCCTCTTTTTTTTTTTTATGCTTTGGGTAAAAAAGGGAAAAAAGTAATCTCATACAGAAATGTGGAAGGTGAGCATTTAAAATAGATGTTTCTAGTTTACAATTTGGGTCATCTTAATTTTGTCAAAAAAGAAAGAGATTTCTTGGAGACGATGAAAAAAACTTACACAACTGTCTTTTAAAAACTTCCAGCAAAAAGCAGTGACCTGTTTTGGCTAGTGGAAGCTTTTTCATTTATGTTATCAGCTGCCAGAAGCCCATTTGGAGCGGTGATTTTGCACTGCTAGCTGTAGAAGGATTTTGGATGGAAGATGCCCTGCTGAACTATACTCACTGTCCTGAGTTTCTTCCATAGTGATGCTGAAAGGGAATCTCTGACGTGAGGTGATGCACATATGGGTATAGCAGGTTGAAGTTTTTTAACCACCTTATAGTGAGTTTTGGAAACTCTAATCTTAACCCAGGCCCCAGGTAGTATGTCCAAGCAAAAAGACTTTTTCTATACGAAATCCAGAGGTACAGGTTTTGACCAAATATTTGCAGAGTCCCTGACTAATTCTTATATAGTTAGTACAATGACTTTTTTTTTTTAATGTTTGGGAAAGAGAAATGCTTGCCAAAATATGCTATTGCATCTAATTAATAATTTTTCAAGATTAAAAGATGCTATACTACCTCTGAGTGATGTTGCTCACTACTTAAATCCCTCAGCAGCTTCAGAAAATATTTACTATGCTACAGCTTTTTCATGATTTTTTTTTTTAAATTATCTTACACCATTGAAAGACAGGAGAAAACCCAAACCCACACACTTCAGAGTGCTTGACTGTTTGTTCTGCTGCACCAGTCCTGTACTTCTGGATGCCACTCTCAGCAGAACTTGGTGAGAGCAGTGGAAGCATGAAGGGTGGTGGTTTACCAGCCTACAGCAGGCATAGGCATCCTGACAAATGTTAAGATTTTTACTGACTCAGTTGTCCTCAGGATCAGGACCTCTAAATTTTAATAGTTGTATGGTGATTGCAGAAGCCTCTTTATCTGCATCCTTCCTCTATACGATAGCAACAAATCCAGCGTCTCCACCAGATGCAGCGTACAACCTCTTTGAAGAGTGTCAGATGTTGCTAGCATGATTCATTTCGCACTCAGAGCATCAGCCCAGTTACTCTGCAAGGAGTGAAGGACTGGCTCAGTGATACGCACCAGTTCAGAAGCCAGGGCCAGAGAATTTCTGCACATTTTTGGGTGTATGTGTGATAGCCAGGTATTATGCCCATGCACTGAAGGTAAAATTATGGAAGACACTATAGAGAGGATGGAAAGAAGCAATAACAGAAAGCAGGGCTCGCAGGGGTACGGAAGGATTTCATGAAAATCTGAATCTACTTTATGAAATCTACTCCTCTGGAGGGTTGTGAGCTGGCGTGCTAGCCTGGCTTCAGATAGCAAAGGATCTCCTGGCCCCATCACTCTGTGCGTTGCCACTGAGGAGCCTCTGGGCAGCCTGTGTGTCCTGCCAGCTCTGTCCCACCAGCTCTGTTCACAGTGGAATTCCACTCTGTTTCTTCCAGAGGACCTCTAAATCCCTGGGGGCAGGAGCCGATTTTGGACAGCATGCAAGAGAACTTGAAATGTCTGCATAGAGCCTGCTGCTCTTTTGTGAGAGGCTGAGGAATCTAAGTGAACGGTCAACTTCTTGAGATTTAGGAAACAGTCTGCTATTTAGGCTAGAGTAAAAACAAATGTTCCTTACAAGAGCAGATGAGGATGCTGTGTTTCACTTCCTGGAATTTAGGGCTGGCAAAGAATCCTTTTAATTCGTATCATATCAAGGTCTTCTGCACATTCCTTCTGAATGGGAGATGCTGAAAGTGGAAAGTTGGCTCTGTTTTTTACATGTTTCCAAAACAAAGTCCTTTTGGTGGTATTCTTACATATATTGAATGAGTGAAACAAAAACACTAGAAACTTTTCTTAGAACCCCACCTTTAGGACATTGATTTTTCTTGGAAACATCTAACAGACCCCTGTAGATACAGCTTGTTACATGTAATGTTGTCCTCACAGATTTTCTGTTTTACCGTTACAGTTTTCCAAAAGTGAAAAACATCATGGGTGATCGCTGTGACTTCAAAGAAGACAGGTTCATCCTCTTGGACCAGTACTCTGCTCACTGTAACTTTGTGGATTTCAACAGTCATTTACATCAGTGAAGTCAGTGCATCTGCAAAGTAACTGGTCTTTTTTTCCTATATGCCTAGCATTAAATACGAGCCGATCTGTTTCATTTACTTGGTCAAATCCAGTCTCCTCGACTGTAACTCCCACAGGTATTTCATGTGTGATATATATAAGCCCAAAGGTTTCCAAGCTAATATGAAGAGAAATGGTAGGCAGTCTAAACTTGCACCTTTGTAGCCTTGTAGCTGCTTTAGTGAATTGCTAAGACCCTAACTAACTTAAATCCCAGCAAAAGGACGCAAGTCTCTGCCTCTGCTTTCTCCACAGGCTTAGCAGTTCCTTCTACCCTGAACTTTCCCTGGCCCAGACACACTCGTGTTCCTCATGTGGACCTATTCACTATGCCTGCTCTAATCATCAGCAAAGCCACTGCCCATCCAAATGGAGAATTTAGGGACTGGCATCAATGCATTTCAATAAGCACGGGGACCTGTCATCACCACCGTAAAACTCGGAGGATATAAGCTCTGCCTGTGCTCTCTGCATGCAGCATTTCTTGCACTGTAGACCAGTTCAGGTTCCAGGTCTCAACATAATTCCTGAATTCAGGAGACCACAGACTATGTCCAGCTCTTTCACAACAGAGTTCGGCTTTGGAGATGCCTGTCAGGACACCTCTGGCATCTGGAGCACTCCACCAGATTTTGGAAGCAGGCAAAGCTTCAGCTGGTAATGAACACAGAGTGAGGGAGTGTGGATTTTTGCCATTTTATCATTAGTGCTCCCATTTCACTTCATCATGCAGAGGAAACTCAGTCCCTCTTCCCGCAAAAGATGTGAAACTTTGTCGCTGCAGCCTGCTGTGGAGAGATCATACATGTGTATCACCACCCAAACTCACCCTGTCTCAGTTATGCCTCCACTGTTAACCTGAAGAAATAAGTAAAGCATAAATATGAAATTGCTTCTTGGCTATTTTGGAGCTTCTGCACAATAACCCTTCCTTCCTTCTTTCCTCCTTCCTGTGGTCCCCAGAGCTGAACCTTCATGATGCTCCAGGGCTGGTACCTCAGGGATGCTCTTCTCCAGGCTCCAAAGTCACAAAGGCATGATGAGGGAAAAGTGCCTCGCAAACAGCCTATGACTCATATGGTTGGTGACTGCATGCCTTCCATCTGTGTTCTGCCTCAAGGACTGCCAGGTTGCTGCCAGGGCATGCCAGCAAGCATATCCTTGAGTGTGCTACTGTCCTGCCCCTCTGGCCACATCTGCAGGATCATTGTATGGTAGGACTGGTCCTCAGGCTTCCCCAGCAATGGTAGAGACCTAAGTTCACATGGATTAGTCATTACATTGCCATATCAATATGTCACATTCAAGCTCTGAGAGCAAGATGACGTCAGATTTGACCCCTTACCAAAGAAAGCCACAGTGCCGGCACATTTTGGATTCACCACCTGTTCTCAGAATCCAAACAGGGTTCAAACAGTCACTCTTGGCACATTTTAACCTCTGTAGAGATCTGAAAGCTTTTCTGCCCGAAGGACACCTCACCACAGCCTACTTTGGGTTTGACTTTTGTGGTATCTCCTTTCTGCTGTGGCTCCTGGAGATGCTGCAAGAGTTGCAGAGTCAGCAAAGTCATAGAGCTCGGTGGAGGGAACCGTGGGAGCTGTGCTTACAGCCACCACTCATTTTATTTTTGCTTTTGGGTGGGAAGCCAGCAGTTTGTTTTAATCCCAATTTGAATGTGTCTCTTTCAGAGTCTGTCTCTCTTGCGTAACACTGCGACACTGAGATATTCTGAGACACTTTCACTAACCATGGCAAAGATGCATTCCTGGAGACTGGAGTGCAGGGCCATATGTTTGAGTGATTCCAGCTGGGAAACCCACTCTCTCTGGTGGTCTGAGGAGCCCAGGTTTACCAACCTTCATAAAACTGTACCACCCACTGCAGCAAGACCCCCACTCCAAGCCACACACACATACCTTCACACTGCATACCCCAGTGACCTGGGACTTCACACTTGTTTTTCCTGGGTTTTGGCAGGCAGAGCAGTTTAGAGGCAAGTATGGCAACAAGGAGGGTTAATGAAAGGAAACTACCCAAGAATGACAGAAGGCTTCGCTCAGGCTCCAGTGAACTCTTTGAGAGATCCATCATAGTTTTTTGAAAGCAAATTTGTAACATCCTTAATTCCAAATAATCCCCACTGCTGAGATGGGATGCAAACATATTCCGCTTTGCTCCTGCTTCTCTCCTACTCTTCCAAATAACTGGGGGGTGACTCCTACACAAGGTGACCGCCTACCCCTCTTGTCTCACTTACCTCCATTCAGAGGCAATGATGGTTTAATGCGAATGATGGTTTAAACCAATGTTTGCGATTCACAGGTCTAAAGCAAAGCTAGGCAGAAGGTCTGTAGACAGTATGGGAGCTATCTATTTTTATCTCTCCTTCTTTCCTAAGTCAATATTGGGATAGGCAGCAATGAAAAAAAGCCAACATACGGAGAAGGAATTTGAAGCGGGAGAGCTTCAGAAGCCATCAGAACAAGGGCAAAGGGCAGCGGAGAGGCGCTGGCAGGTGCTAAGTGGGATGGAGGACCATTTGTCTCCCAGAAAAAAAAAAGCACTCGACTCTTCAGATATTTACAATGGCCTCTGTCCACTCAACCTCTCTTCCCACCTATATATTTTAACCTCCCGTAAGCAGAACTGCGTGTCTCTGATTTCTCCGTTAATGGCAGAGGCTACAGTTCCACTTCCGAGTGCTGTTTTGACCAGCACCCAGCTGTACGGCTGCTGATGTTGCTGGAATAAAGCGTTTCCTCAAACCTGTCAAGTTGACTAAATCCTACTATGTTTTGGAAAAGGATAATCAGAGCAGGCTTCATAGATTCATTCAGACCACCAGAGACTCTGCTAGTAGTTTTTTTAATGAGAGGTTCCCAACAAAGTTTCATAGAGGCATGGATTTAAATAATACCTTTTTCTTATCATAGTATAAAGCACACTGAGAAAAAAATAACTGAGAGGAGAAAATATGAGTTTGGGGATGGATAGGAACTGCAAGAATTTATTTGGATTTACTTTGGCTTTACAAATGTTTTCTCCCATCACAAAGATAGAGGAAAAGGAAATTCTGTATTCTCATGACAATGAGGAGAGCATGGTTCTATTCCCTTTGACTTTGAAAAATAGTGATGAAGTGGCCTGTTGCTACTCTACTCTTTCTTTGCATTGTCCTTGACTGGTGGACAAAGAGAGTCAGCAAAAAGCATTGTTGTGATTCAGGCATTTTTTGTATCCTTACTGCTATTTCTTCAGCACTTAGCCTGTTAACATGGGAAAAATGAATCAAAACATGGATGGGAATAAGGACCAGGAAGATGAGGGATTATCCCATGATTCCCTTACTCTGAAAGAAACCTCAACTGGGTAAAATCAGAATGGGACCCATCTTTCTGCTCTTGCAATACAGGTCCTTTCAGAGCTGCAGTCTGGCCTCTCTCACGTTTGCTTCCCGCATCCTTCTGAAGCACCTGCACAGGGTGAAGGAAAGATGGTGGATAAGCTCATCGCAGCAGGAGGTTGGGGCCTGATGTGTGTCTC
This sequence comes from Bucorvus abyssinicus, assembly GCA_009769605.1. Lineage (NCBI taxonomy): Eukaryota > Metazoa > Chordata > Aves > Bucerotiformes > Bucorvidae > Bucorvus > Bucorvus abyssinicus. Next base: position 29,927,570 of record CM020026.1, read on the forward strand.
ACTGTTCCCTAACTCTACAAACCTCTACAAACAGGTTAAAAGATTGCTCTGTGAAAGAGGCAGCTTCACCATGATGTCTTTGTTCACTGATTTAGCAAGGAGCCCTCTAGCAAAAAGAAGGTGGGCAAGGCTTGATATTCCTGTACTTTTGAAATAACAAGATTTGATTCCTCCTACATCCCAAACCTACTTAAGAAGAGCAAAACACATTTTCCAAGTTTGTATTCTTCATACACAAGGAATCAAAGACAGCTGATTCTTCACACACACACACACACACACACACACACACCCCTTTTCCTACACATACACCCCTTTTCCTACACACTCTAAGGACAGATCTGATTCACCTATGGTGAAAGTCTGGGACCACTCAAGAGAATGACAAACATCCTTGTGATTTTGTTAGGGCTGAATGCCAGACCTGGAAAAAATTGGCCAACATCTTTTCACCAATTGCAATGAAATTATGGTGAAATAGTTTCTATTAGGGACGTGAGCCTAACAAATGAAGTTGTGTTGGACACAGAAATTATTAAAGGACATCTTGCCATCTGATTCATGGGAGCTAGAAAAATGTCTAGTAATTTATGGGTCTTCGGTTTTGCGGCGCTCCTTTAGGGACTCCTTTCAGAGTGTGGTTCCCAGGGATACTAAGCAACTGCCTTCTGAAAATTGCTCCTTCCCAGTGTGTTGAGTTTAGCAATCAGATAACAAAGTTTACACCATGAAACAACCTGTTGACAAGTAAGGTATAAATTCAGATTCATTACAACGCCGGTGTGGCTAGAACAGTGAAATTCATTACTTCACCAGCAAGGGGAAGCTTGTTACTGCCACAGCAGCAATTGTATTATTTTAATGGAAATTTTTTGTTTGTTTGTTATTTGAACAATGTCCTGAAAAATTATAAGTTTCTGCACATAACACATTTTAAACACAGTTGGTTATCAAGGGTTAACTTTGTTAGTGGAGCCAAAGTGAAAGTTTTAAAATACTGCTGTCATGGCGAACAAGTGCCTTCAACGCGCCTATAGCATATGTTATTTGAAAGAGCACTGAAACAATGTTCTGGTTTGAATTATTTTTCTTCATAGCACTTCTCTAACTTTATTGCCAAAGAAAAGACTTCCAGAGCCAATTTTTAATCTTAATTATACCAGATTCAATCTGGAATATTTCCCTTGAACTCAGAGTTACACCAGATTTACACAAAGCAGAATCTGGCCCAGTTTCCACATCAGACTTTTTCTCAAAAGATAATTTAGGTTAAAAACCAGAGTATCTGACTAAAACAGACAGACGTCTGAGGATCAAAACATAACAACATGCTGCTGTATCCCCTGTTCTTGAGCCATGCCAGAGCTTCCCTGTCTGAGCTAAGCCTCAGCTGTAGCATTACATCCATGGCTGCAGGGAAGGGACCTATACCTGCATTTCCCTCTCATTTCACTTTCTCAATTCTCTCTCTTCAGCCACCTTGCTCAAGTGAAGTGCATATAACTGAGTACTCTAAAGGATCGTCAACAACAGACAGGCAAAATAAACATGTAACTGAAGCAGAAAGTGTTCCCTGCAGATTTAGATGAGGTACAGACTGAAACCTGGTGATCTCAGACAAAAGAAAAAGCCCAAATATCCTTTTGTAGGAGTGACAGAAGAGAGGAACAATTTCCCCTGACTTTTCAGTGTGTCACTCCTTCCTGTCTCCATACTAAGGAAAGAGAAATGAATGTGTGGTCTTCAGCAACTGGCACTCTTGAGGTGGCTGTAGGTACAATCGATGGCTGCTTGATTTCTTCCATCTCATTGGGGTTATAGAACTAACCTCAGTCTTGTGTTTGAGTACAGGAAATACACAGTGATGCAGGAAGAATGACAATGTGATTCACACCTCCTGTCGATGCGCCTCCAGCACAATCTTGGTAAATAAAATGAATGACTGAATTCAATGACTAAGAGGAATGACTACATTTGTTTCCAGGTCTGGAGCTTTTTGCTGACTGTGTCAACATGGCTGCTGATTCTTGCAGTTCCTAATGGTGGATTAGGGGCTGACCTGTTCTGGAAAGTATTGGGTGAAACTCATAACCTCCCCTGTCTACACAAATCCCAAATCCCAATTAAGCTCTTAGAAGGCATCAATGGTTTTCCCTCCTCTTCATCCTTAGGATGCAGGAGACCAATGCTCAGAATCTCCCCATGCAATAGAAACAGAGGGATGGTGTTTTGTTTGTGATGGTATTTTGGAGCATGAAACACCCGGAGAGGTGATGGATCCCTTTAGAAAGCCAATTACAATTCAGAAACCTTGGCGATAGCTCCAGTTATTCTACAGCAACTCATCCTGCAGGGATGCATTGTTATTCACTAAGCATCAGAAGAAAACCTGTTGTGGGATGAAGCAGAAAAACAACATCCCATGTCTGGAGCAGGAGCAATTCAGGGTAATAGGTAAACAGACATGTTGGGTCTCTCCTGAGACTGGCACTTCGTGATGCTCAGCCTAGCCTGCCTCTTCTGTGCTCGTGGGAGGGATGCATGGTGGATGTGGTCAACTCAGGCACATGCAGGGACTGATACAGACACAGACCAGGGCTGGTCCATTGCCCATCATGTCATGGGGGACCATGACCACTATGTCCAGGGTGGCCTCCACAGCAGCCAGAACTCAGGGCTGGGTCCCCAAGCATAGCAGCCCGAGGGAGCAAACCTGGTAATAATAATAAATAGACAGAACCAAAGCAGCCTGGTCTGGCAGCGGTGGTTTTGTCCTGTTGTAATCCGTTAATTGCTGCAGCTTGAAAGAACAAAGGCAGAGATAATGGTTTCGGGAGTTATGAACCGAAATCAGCCCTGGGCTGAATCAGCAGAGAAGGTCCTCCGATTTCAAAGTGAAAACTTATTTGTGGCACGGAAAGAATTGCTCTCTGCTTTACTTGCAGCATGCCGCATGCCCCGCGCTGCTGAGCCCAGCCCACGGCAGGGTTGGACCTGCAGGGGTGAAGTCTCCAGATTCTCGGGGATGGGAGGACGGCTCCGCTTCAACACCCTCTCCAAACCCGGTCGATCACTTAATCAGCAGCAGAGACACCAAGGTCTGGCGGGGCGTGCGGTGCCCTGGCTCGGCTGGGCCCGCTGCTCCGCGGGCTCCGGTGCCCTCTAGCGTCGCGGTCGGCGGCGGCAATGCCCGGGCACCCTCGTCCGGTGGTGAAAGACGCCTCCGGAGGCGCCCGCACCCGTGGCGGCTCTGCCTGCCGCCCCGTCGGGGCGGTGCCGGGGTCGGGACTCCCCATCTTGGCTGGCGGACGGGGCAAAGCGAAGAGCGGAGTAAGGCGCCGGTGGAGGGCTGGCCGGAGGAACCACCCATTTTCCCCTTGCCTCCTGGGCTGCCTTACCGCACCCCTAAACTGAGTTCAGGCCGCTTCTGTACCAGAGTGGCCTGTTTATCCTGCCCCAGTCGAAAAGTCAGGGCGGGAGCAGAGTAAAACAAAGCCTGTTTTTCAAAGAATAAGGCTTCCACGGCTATTTTGGCATCTTTTAATGTCAAGAGCCAAATGCAACAATGAAAGGAAAACAGCTCGATGTCGTGGCAGCAGAGACCTCAGCGGGAAAAGGACAGGCACGGGGAACTACCTTAACTGACCATGTGGGGAATCAAAATCAAAATAAAGGTTGGGGAGGGCAGGCTGTGCAACGTTAATTTCTTTTGTCTGGCTCCCTGTTCTCCCGGTGACATGGGATTCCTGCTACTCAGAGCCAAATTCTGTTGAACAAACAAAACGACCAAATCTGGTGTTGTGGAAAGGGGAAAAGAAAAAAAACCCCACACCTGGTAGGACTGTAAATCCACACAGGGCCCTTCTGTGGGCAGCGCATATCTCCTGCGGGGGCTGGGGGGCTTAGCAGTCCCCTGTCTTGCTCTTCTTCTGTCTCAGGAAGCCCTTACCCGCTGTCTTCTCCTCCCTCCGCTATAGATACGAGCACAGATTTATAGCGACAAGCGATGAGAGGTCGCTCTACTTTCTCTCCCTCAGAGATTTGAGGGGGTCTCTGCTCCAAGATGTAGCAGCTTTTCACCGTGCAGGGGTTTCTGCTCCGAAGTACGAAAAGGGTGAGCAAGCTGCGGCCGGCCCCCGCACCGTGCATCGCTGCAACGTGGGTGACGATAATCAAATGCAGACGTGCTTTCCCACCGAGACAAAAGGCTGCAGCCCCACGACGGGGCTTCTTGCGCGGCCCGAGCCGAGGCACCCCCTCTCGCCTGCCCCCGCCTCGCAGGAGGCTGCTCGGCCCCCCCACGAGCCACCTATTAGGCTGCCTAATAGCCTCAGCCACCTAAAAACTGGCCGGCTCACCCTTGGGAGAGAGCCGCAGGAAAGGCCTCACTACTTGCAGCAAATTGGGACTCCTCCAGGGAAGGGGGATGCTGAGGGGCGCCTCGCAGGGGCCTACCCCCCCCCGGAAAGGTCCGAGAGTGGAGCAAGCCACCCTGCAAAAACCCGCCCCGTCGGTGCTCTCTGTCCTGCTCCCGCCGGCACTGCGAGTCCGGGTAGGGACACTCCTTCCTCGGGAGCGAGGTTGGGAGCATAAACAGGCGAGAGTGGCTCTAGCCTGGGCGCCGCAGTTTTGTTTAAGAGTGCAGCTTCCATCTGTTGCGGCCTAAACACACGCTAGCGGGATGCCTTATGCTCCAGCCCTTCAGTTGAGGGGAAGGCGGGAGGAAAGGGAGAGAAGAGGGGGCCGCAGTGGTTAAAATCCCCCCACCCCCAGCCTGTCCTCTAGCTAACCCCAAGTCCCCCGCGCCTCCCTGGATGGGACCCCCCTGCGCCACATGGGGCGGGGGGTAGAGCTCAGCAGCCATCCTGGAGGGTTTATTTTAACTACCACCTCCTCTGCGTGGGACCAATCCATAGCCACCGCCGGCACTTCGGAGCGGGATCGGCCCAGCGGCTGCCGGGCCCTGGCGCTGCGGGCAGACCCCGACACGACTTTCTCCGGCCGGGTCCTTCCCGGAGCGGCGGCCGTGAGGCTGGCGTGGCCCGGCCCTGAGCGTGGGGAAGGGGGAAGCCACGTCGGGGAAAGTATCACCGCTCCCCCGGAGGGGCCCTGGGCGACGGGACACCGCAGTCCCGGTCCCCGCAGAGGCCATCGGGCTCCCCGCCCTCAGCGCCAGCCTGGCGTGGCAGGCAGCTTTGCCAGTTCCCCAATTTGCAACTTTTATTTTTCGCTGGGTCTTGTGAGATCCCACGTGGAAGCCGTTAACGACCACTCGATAATAATCATGACAAAGGCATTATTCAAATAAGGCAGGTAATTGCAACCAGAAGGCGCCTCCTCCTCTTTTCTTTTGCAAGAGTAATTCTCGCAATACATCCCATCCGTGGCGGTACTTCTCCGCGAATCACCTCCACCGCACGTTAAAGTAGATACGTTCCCGCCGGTAAATCACAGCCCGAGCCCGGCAGGGCCGGGCAGTATCGCCTTGGAGCTCAAAGGCAGCCGCTGCAGCCGGTCTGAATCGCAACATCTTCGTGGGTCTTAAATCTGCGAGAGCCCGCAGCCCCGACCCAAGTAATGATAGGAGTTTTCTCCCCACAAATTAAGGGGTTCAGGCTGCCGGGTGCGCTCACACCCCACCCACCAGACAGAGAATTCTAGGGTGCGCTGGGTTTTTTTTTCCTCGGTTGTTTTGGTTTTTTGCGGGGAGGGTTGTTTGGTTGGGTTTGTTGTTGTTGTTGTGGGGGGTTTTTTGTTTGTTTTTGCTTTGCTATGCCTTTGACTTTCTGGGAGCCTGTTGTTTATTCACAAGCATTACGGTATCCTGTTAGCATTCCGACCAGGGGCTGCTCACAGATCTGACTCCGATGATTTCCTGGAGGAACATGTGGAAGCAATAGCGGGTTGTGCACTCACCCAAGCCGAGGATGCACTAGTGGAGGGCGCGCAAAGGGCCAGGAGCACCGCCGGGGACATTGCGAGCCCAGCCAGGGGCATCTCAGCCTGGGCGTGCTTTTCACGGGAGTTGGTTCTCGTTTCTGGCCCCATTCCCTTTAGGGCATCTTCGCTTCAGAGGCTTAATTCTCCTTCGCCTAGAAAAGAGAAAAAAAACCCACCGGATCCTGACGCTTCACTTTAAGAACAAACTTTTCTTTTGTTTAATACTAAAAGGAAAAAGAGGTGCGGGGGAAGAGGCAGGAGAAGCCCCGGGCTGCAGCTCTCGGGCGGGTGCCCTCCCCAGGAGGCGGGCAGGCGGTGGGGCATGCAGGCGGGCAGGAGCCTGCCGCGCCGCTCCGTTCCTGGGGCTGCACTGCCCCCTCTCCCGCGGCCGCCGCATCGCCCCGCCGGCACAGATCGCCTCTCTTCGCACGGAGCCTGCAGCAGAACGGCTGCGAGGGCAGCGTCCCGGCAGCTCCTCAGGCCACCCCTTATCGCCACCAGATAGCGACGGCCAACAAAACAGAGATACCCGGTGCTGGCTCCCCGGCAGGGATCAAAGCCCCGTCTGGAGCTGTTCAAATAGGACGGACAGGGACGTGCGCTGCCCTCGCCTCCGCAGGCACCTCCAGCCATCGCCGTGCTTCCCGGCTTGGTTATTACTGGGGTTTGTTTGCACTGGGCAAAGCAAAGGCAGAGAGGAAGAGAAGAGCTTTCCCGGTCCCGTCGAAGCAGCGGGGTTTGGTGGGGCTGGCTCCTGGCGAAGGTTACCTTTCGTTGTGTCCTTCATTCATAAATATAAGTGATTCGTCTCTCCCCTCTCTCTCCGTGCCTCCGGGTCCTGCCTGGCTCACTACCGTCCATCCAGGTCTCTAGCCCAAGCCCAGTCTCGATATTGTATAAAGGACACGAGGAACCCGCAAATTCGTTTCCAGATCAAACTCCCCATCCAGAAACCCAGACTGTGACCGCGGACATCGAGGCCGGCTCCCGTCCCGCAGTCCTGGACGGTCTGAGGAGGGACGGCTCATTCAAGAAACTGGGAGCACTCGGAGTTTTCATGTAAGTTTTTTGGGTTGTTTTTTCTTTTTATTATTATGTTTTCCCCCTTCAGTGCAAAACTCTCCGCTCCCCCCTTCCCGTCCCCTCGCCCCTGCCATATGGCTAACCTCCCCCCTCCCCTCTAAGGCTGGTGAAATCTGGAGGCAGAGACTGGCCCCCCTGCCTGCGTAAGAGCCTCCCGCCGGCGCGCCCGCCTCCGGCCGCGGGGCTGGGGGCGCCGGGCGAGCTAGGACGGCTCTTATTGTGAAGGGGCCGGAGGGGGGCTTCATTTCCTGACAGCTATTTACTTAAAGCAAATGATTAGTTTTGGAAGGATGGACTATAACATTGAATCAATTACGGGACGCGGTTTGTGAGACCATTACAGTCGGATCGGGAGGGAGGGCGAGCGGAGGGAAAGAGCGCGGCTGAGCGGGGACAGTCACAAAAGACGGGGACATATTTTGGATATTTTACAATCTGCAGGATTGAGGCTGCCGATTATAAAGGAGAAGGTAAGACGTGAGGGGCAGTCTCTCCACCTTTTCATTTTTTTTCACTTTTTCTCCAGCTTTTTTTTTTTGTCCCTTTTTTTTTCCCTCCCCACCTTTATTTATTTGGTATAGGCTTGTGGTTTTTTGTTTCCCTTTTCTCACGATGCTCTGAGCCGGGCGGGGGGCTCCTTAGCGTGGGGCGCGGGCGGCGGGGCGCGACGGGCGCTGGCGGCCCCCGCGGAGGGGAACGGGGAGCCGGCGCTCCGCGGGCCGTCGGGGCGCGGCGGCGAGCAGCGCTAATGACAAACACATTGGGACTGCCGGGGCACCGCGCCGCATTCCTGCCGCGGGCGCGGGAGCGACCCGCCGGGGCTCCGCGGGCAGCGGCTGTGCCCGCCCGGGGTGGGGACGCGCACCGACAAAGTAAGCGGTGTCTTCCCCTCTTCTCGCATCCCTTGCTTCCTTCACCCCGCTGCTCTCCCGTCCCTTCCCCCGTCCTTTGTTTTTCACCACCTTCCCTTCTTCAGATCCCCTTTCCCACCTCACTCGCCCTGACCGGGTAGCCTAAAATGCCCCGAGATCCTGGGCGGGGGCACGCACACAACACCCATCCCCCCCCCACCTACCCAAGGCAACCCGATCTCCTTCCCTACGCGCCCCGTCTTTTTTTTTTTTTTTTTTTGGTTACACGTCTCAGCGTAACAGAAGATGCTGAATTTAGGCAGGACTGGTACCTGGAGCCTTTCCAGCTTACAGCCCCCTCTCGCAACGGGTACGCCAGCCCTGCCGCATGTCCCGCCGGACTGCTGGAGCACACCGCCTCCTCCTCTGGGGGAGAGCAGTCTTCGCGGCCACCGTTTGGATTTTGTCAAGGGTGGAGGTTGCAAACTTGTCAGCCTCTGCCAGGCTGGAGTCCCCTGGAAATGTCCTAGGAGCAAGTAGGAAATGGCTTTTTGGCTGTCGGCGGCATTGCTCAACATTTTTGGACTCGTATCCCGCAGCCTAGGAGCCGTTCCAGAGAACAGGACTTGGACAGCTTTTTCTGGAGCAAGCAACGACAGATCTAGCGAGGCAGCAGCCGCGGGCACGCAGCCACAAGCCCCCGGGGCTTGCCCTCATCCCGGAGGAGAGTCGGCTGCAGGGCAGAGGCGGGAGCGATGCCCTGGCCCCCGCCGGCGCCGAGGGCATGTTTCCAGAGCCCCTCGACGGCACTTTCGGTGCGGCTTTTGCAAATGGTCCAGCTCCCTAGCGCTCAAAGTGGCACGCCCGGGGCAGACAGGGCATCGCCTCGGCCCAGATGGGGACCAACGGACCCGTTTCCAGGGCTGCAGGCACATCGTTCTCCCTCGGTTCCACAGTCGGATCACAACGCCAGTCCCCCGTCGAGACTGGCGGGCCCTCTCCGGATCCCGCGCCCTCGGGCGCTGTGACTTGCCCGACAGAGAGGGCTGGAGAAGAAGCCCAGGGTCGCAGCACTAGCAGAATTAGCCAGCCCTGGAGGGACATATGGCTTCGCCTTACCGCTCTCAATTTTTCCTACCTGTTTTTCTTTCTCCCAGCTACCTCGCATTAAAAAAAAAAAAAAAAAAAAAAAAATCGCTCCAGCTTGGCAAAGGCTTTCCTATTGTTTCCCAGACAAACAGCGAAGCGGCTGGGAGTTTGCCGTCTCTGCTAGGTTTGCCCGGTGTCCCGGACAGCCTTTGATCCGCAGCGGCTCTAGCCGTCGGACTCCACCAAGGGGCTGCGGACCAAGGGGCAGCCGCAGCAGCGCCAATTCTCCGCTCCCTGGGGTCTACCGCTCGCCACCTCCCCCCCCCCCCCCACCCCCGTAACGCTCTATCCCCATCCCAGTTCTCGCTGGCTGTAGGCGGTCCGCTGACTCCCCAACGGGGCGCACCGGGGGAAGGAAGGCAGTTTGTTACGCCCTCGGCTTGTCCTGGGGCTGATGCTGAGCCCAGCTGGAGTCCCAGGTCTGCTGCCTTAACTCTGTGTCTCTGGATGGGGCAAGAGACGGGATCAAAGCAAGGAGACAGGCATCAAAAGTTCCTCTGTCATCGACTGATCAAAATCTGAATTGTGGAGATACGACTTTTAACTCTGGGTCTAGAAACGCTAGGGAAAGGTCTCCCAGCAAGGGACTTCAGCTCTGGCTTCTAGTTAACAAAGAGCATTTTGGAAAGGCCCTCAGCTAAACAGTGGTTTAGCCAAACTCAAAGCGTGAAAAAAATATTTGAAGAAAAATGAGACTGCACAAAGCACTGGGATTTAGGAGCCCACAAGCAAAAGAGCTCTCCCAGCCTGCAGGCGCTCTCCCACTGCTTTAAAATGAGACCCCTTGTTCTGATACTCCTTTTCAGGCATCAAGGGGCAGGAGGTGTGCCAGTCTGGCTGCCATCGGGCTCTGGGGCCATCTTCACTGTTATTTGGTCATTGATGTATGGGAAATCTTCATGTGGCTATGAGAGTAATATATAGGTATTAGGTTTCAAGAAAGCAGGAAGTAATAAATATTTTAATGAAATACCTCTCTGCAGTACTACAGTACCGAGCTAGGATTTGAGTACAATGTATATAGACAGAAAAAGTTTTGCATACCCCAAATCTTGCTGGTTATTTCCAGCTATACCAGTTGATCTAAAAATGAAGGTGAAATGTATAATCTTATACGATCCTCTCTTTGCTTGCATCCTTAGACCATCATGGCCAAAATGGCACTACTTTTGCATGTGAACTCTGAAAATTTTATTAGAGCATGTTTGCTTCATTCATTTTAAAGACAAGGGAATGATGTCTGAGAGGTTATTTTTCCTGTTGGTGGCAAGAATTGCTGTTAATTTTAAAAAAGCAAGCAAATAAACAAACAATCCCTTCTCTCCCTCTTGCCTTGTTCTCCTGCTTGACTCATCTCTTGCAGGCCAATAAAACTTTGCATGGGCACCCAAGGGAAAAGTTCGCAATAGCTGAACTTCCTAACTCTTGTGGTCAACAGAGATGCATTGGTTTCTCCATGCAATGCTTCTGGGCACCTGAGCCGGGATCTGAGGTGTTCTTTGATTTGATCCTGAGACCTAAGTGAGATGGAAGTGCCAGTCTTTTTTTCCTTTGTTTGCTGAGACAGCCTGGCAAATCCCCTTTGGACCAAGTGGGGAAATATAGACTTTGCAATTAGACTTTGCAAATTTCCCCCTATCTTTAGCTCTTAGGCTGGTAGAGTCTGTCCTTGGTGGTTAGGCTGAAGAACTGGGGCTGACGAGAAGGCCCATTGGGCAGCAGCCATCACTGTGTGTCCCACAGAGCCCAATGCACAGGAGCTCCACAGGAGCCCAGCACTGGGCTAGTCTTGGTGCATAGTTATTCCTGTGTACAGGCTATGTGGGATGTAAATACTTGTAAACGGAGATGGAACAAGCCTCATTTTAGGAGAATATTTATGCCAGTCTTTTTTCACTGAAGAAGTTTTCTTTCATTGTTTGGGTCTTTCCCCAGTGAAACCTTCAGACTCACCTGTTAGCACTGCAGGGCAGCTCTGCTCCTGTGCAGAATTCAGTTTGCACTTTGGGAACTGAGAACCAAGAAATTTTTCAGAAGGTCCTGTCTGAACATTTACATTCAGCTAGTGACATATACCACAAGAAAAAAATGCTCCCCTCTTTTCTTGGGCTGGCCTTAGCGCTTTCTGGAAGACATCAGCTTTCCCAGAAGGACAGACTATCACTCTGACAAAATCACCACTGAGATTATCCAGCCCTCTCATAACAAGGATAATCACATCGTTGTGTGCCAAGATTTGCAATCCAACTACTGTCCTATCACTTATGTAAATACAGAGCAATAGGGACCTTTTTTTTTTTTAAATCGGTGAACTCGCATGAAATTAAAATATAAGAAACTCGAATTTTAAGTTGATCCAGGAGACCCAGTTTAGGTCCCATCTGCTACGTTGGCGACTGGAGTTGCTTTCCGCCCCACATTTGGCTCATTAATGTGGATCAACATTGCCATCATGTGGCCAAGAGGGTGAACTGTAGCGACTAGGAAGCTGGAAGGAAATCGGTCTGGTATTCTCCAGCCTTCTGGTAGATGGGCTAGTTTTCTGTCTTGAAAGAGGTCTTTGTTTGATTTACAGCCGTATGAAAAAAATGTATATCGTTGTCTCTTCTTGGTCCACCACGGTGCTTTCTGTCTAGGTCATGAAGAGCAATCACCTAGGAATATCGTAATTTTCTAAACGCATATTTCCATTGACTTTCTGGATATTGATTTTGCTTTGTCTTCTGTGGTGCAGTCAATGCAACCCTTCTTGGCAGGAAGCCAGTGCTTGGCAGTGAGTGTTTGGAAGATTGACTCCTCACTGATAACAGTTCTTCAGATGTTATTTTCCTGGGGTTTTTTTATCACTAAAGCACACAAGAGAGATACCAGGATTTCAGTTAGATCCTTTCAAAACCCAGTGGTTAAAGTAGATGCAATGACTGTTTTACCTTGGGCAGTCAGGCTCCCCTGCAGAGAGATGGCAAATCTCTCATGGCATCATCCAGCTTTCACTATACACACCCATGTTTCTATTTTAGCTAACAATGTTCAGGGTATGCAAGGAATTAAGGTTGGCTCAAACTTATATCTGTGCTATCAATACTGGGCTTCAGCTTGCATAAATCTTCAGTGCATAAGCTTCAGTGAGGTTACTCCAATGTGTGGTTTGATGGAGAGGAGTTAGGAACTGAACCTGATGGTTTTACTCAGGGCTGAGATTTGGGTGGTTTAGGACAAAGAGGGCTGCTCTGCCCTAAGGAAGGTAAAAAAGCCAAATAAGTGCATACAAAATTAGGTGATCGTAAATAAACAAAGCTATGATAAGCATACCTGCTTGATGATGTGGGATTGAGTAAACTCTTTCTTGACCAGAACTGTGAAATTGTGTCTGTGTTAAACCTTGATTCCAGCACTGATCTGTGAGGATGTGCTGGTGATGCTACTCCAGCACACTTTAAGACAAATGCATGATGTAACTAAATCCAGTTCAAATAAGTTTTGAATATGGCTGATGGTGAATCCTTAGTACATTATTCTGTCTTTCACAGTGAGGACATGATGCTCTAGGTCTTGATGAGATTAACGGGTCATTGAGGAAAGATCAAAGCTCTGGGTTGTGAAAGAATAGCCAGATGGAAAATGCAAACTCAGTTAAGTCCCTGTGTTTTTAAACTGCAAGGGTAGATCGAGGCACTCAGCCCTTACCGATTTCTATGGCAGGCCAACCACGACAGCAAATTCAAAGTAACACTTTGGAAATGCCATCACCTCTGCTTACACCAGTATAGTCATGGAGCTTTGGTCCTTACACGCACAAGTCTGCAACAGTGCAAGTCCACTTCAGCAGAGCTTATACAGACTGGTGTACAAGAGATGAGGTAGCTTTGTTTTTTCTCCTTCTCTGTTGCGTTACTTGCACTCAATAATCTGGAAAAACAACACAAAAGGGGGAGACATTTGGTTTTTCAGAGAGAAAAGACAGAAGGGAACTTGGCAGAGAGTGGGGTAACATCGTCTTGCGGCTCTTGGGAGGCTAGGAGTCAGATCAATAAAGCAGACCATGGCAAGTCTTTGAAGATTACAGTGGGTTACTTTATCAGAAAAAAATACAGGGTATAAACGTGATAAAAATGAGTAAGGAGGCTGAAACTGAGGGACTTATTTGACATCTGAGAGTCTGTTATCAATGGGAGACCAATACATAAACACATGGCAATTATTGCTAATTGAAGAATCAGGCAAAATGCCCTGTCTCTGCTGGAATGTTGTCAGATGAATGTTGTCAGGTGTCAGGTGAATTTCCAAAGTCATTTGTACATGTTTTTGAGGCTGGTAGTTTGTAAGTCTTTTAATCCTGCTTCTGAGACCTTTGTGTTTGATTTGAGTAACAAATACTTTTTGCTTTGCAAAGGTATGCTGTCTGCCCCACACATTCCGGGAGAAAAGTGGGACTAGTTCAGAAACACTCCTTGGCATGTTGTAAAGATTTAACTCCCATATGGCACTGGCATAGTTGTGGTAACTAGACGGACCGACATGCTTTCCTGTCTCAGCATCAGAAACTGAATACCAGAGGGTGAATAGAAACTCTCCAGAACCTTTGAAAAGTAGTCCCTGTCTTGGCACATCACCCTTTATTTTACTCCTTAGTCTGTGTTTCAGATTAGGGTCTCTTCCGTGCTGTCTTTTTTTAACCTATATTGTCTTTGGGCCAAATTCAGTTACTGTTAAAGTTACCAACAAAACGTCCATTGATTTCAGTGGTGGCAGGGGTTGTAGGAGCTGCTTCTTTGGAAATTATCTAGCAGGATGCTTAAGGGTTTTAAGTAGAAATGCCATTATGTGGCACAAAAGATATATAGATGTTTATTGCCGTTGTTGCCTCTTCAAGACTGATGCTTTAGGATCATGTGTTTGGAAGGTGAAAATATCACATGCGATCTATGACTATCCACACTGTTGGGAAGAAGAGATGCACTGTGAATGGCAATGCTGGCCTACAGTCTGTCATGGGTTTATTTCATTAGAAAATTTAAGCATATGTTTTAAATAGCATGTCTTGTGATCAAGGGAATTCTTGCTAAATAAGCAATAAACTCTATTGTATTGCATTGTATTCAGTAAGCTATATATACCCATACATACAATGGCAAAACAAAAATATCACTCAGGATTGTACTATGTGTAATGAAAGTAGCTTTAAAATATGTTTTTTCTCTCATAAAAGCTGCTTGCAGCTAAAAGGTCAGAACTTACTGCACAGAGCCATTGCATCCTCACCGATGTCTGAGGGTACTGCCTCTGTGCAGGGGTGTTTCTGTGGGCTCAGTCCCGGAGGCTGCAATGGGCATCCGAGCTGCTTGCAGGCTGTTGGAAAGGGGGATGCACCAGGACGGCTCCTTATGCTGCCAGCAGAGAGAAGGGGTTATTGTGCCTTAGCTGCACGAGCCATGCCAGTGATGTGTCTATGGCCCCACATAACTCATGTAAGGTGGTGGCATGAGTCTCAAGAGCTACGAGTGCAAGGCGGGGTCCCTGAGCTGTCCTCCTCTGTAACATCATCATGCAGAGTGCTGGGAAGCTGTGCTAAGGCACTGCAAGGAAGGAGGTCCTGCAAACTTTTATATCATTGTCGGTCCATTAACTGGCTCTCTCTTGCCTTCTCCTTTCTGTTTCAGTTGTTGGTAACTATGGGTACTTCCCCACAAGCTTTCCTGTTCCTGGGATGTTTTCTCACAGGTAATGTTCCTCCATCCTCTAAGCCTCTCCACCCCTGCTCCTTTGTAAATCTGTATTTAAGCTTGCTTTTGTTGTGCCTATGATAACAAATGCCAAATGGTTGCCAGCTGGCTACAGACTTGATTTTTTCTGCCCCTCCCTTCAGTAGACTAAGACAAGACTTACTGAGAAGGCAGTTCTTTTGCTGGCCTGTGCCAGCCACTTTGGCACCCCTACAGCTGCTATAACCTCCTGCCCAGTTTGTCTGTCTGCACAGGGAAAGTGAGCTTGCTTACCTCCAGCTGTCCCAGCCCTGCCCCGCTGGAGTTTCTCCAGCAGCGTGGTGCAGGCGATGCTGCCTGTGTGGGCTCCCCGTATCCTCCCACGCCGCACCACCTAACCACACTCGCCAGGCCTGCCTGCTGAGCCTCCCAACATCTGCTGAGCGAATGGTGCTTGGAGGGGAGGGCAGAGTTTGCCACAGGGTGCCAAATATAGAAAGGCCCTGTAGACTGAGATAACGTGCAGGAGTGAGAAACTGGTTTCTAAGACAGTCTGGATTCCTGCTGCCTGTTTATTGCACTGAACCCACTTTCACGCCATGGGTCTAAGTGCTTGTTTATCGTGGACTACCCTATTGCTTTGTACAGGTCATTTGATAGACTGAAACAGCAAATCTGTTTCCCTGGTGAATTCCCTATTTTTTTAGGGTGTGGATCCTCTAATTTTCCTTCTGGGAGTTGGACCTGTACCAGCCTACCTACAAATTACCTAGGCTTGCAAATCTGAGCCTGTAACTGGAGATTGCATCTGAAAACCAGTGCTGTCTACAACATCTAGTTCAGTGAATTACAGTTTTGCTTGGCTATAAGCCTTCTGTACATTTTGGCTAGAGGTAGATCTGTGGCACAATTTTTGGTCTAAGACCTGCTCCAGCCCATTGCAGAAAGAGAAGCCAGATGTAAAATGCAGGTATTGGTCTTGGGAAGTGCTTTCTAACTTTCAGTTGTGAGCTCGAAGTCTGACAGAACTGCTGCTTTCCTGACCATTGCTGTAAAGAGCTGTAAGATGCCAGTGACCCAGCAGCCAGGGTGCGGGATTCACTGGTCTGCAGCAGAGCCGTGCCCACTTTTGCGGGGGGGGGGGGGGGGGGGGGGGGGGGGGGGGGAAGCTGAGGTGTGGATTTGGAGCCATCTCTAACTTCACCTCTGTCTTTCACCTCTTGATTTGACAAATAGAAGTCAGCAAGCAAACACTTAGCATTTCAAAGGAAAGCCGTTTGCCATCCATTGGGCAAAGCTCTGGCTTTTACCAACTGCAAATTTCCTGGGACATCAGCACATCTGAAATGGTCAGAAAACCAGCTGCTCTGGATCCACTCTGCTTTCTTTCACATACCCGTGCTAAGGCTGTTCAGTGTGTTCATATGCTATTTATTCATGTCTTTCTGCAGGACCGTTCCTAACATCTTGCCAGCTTCCTCTGCCGACTATTGTTCCCAATAGGAATGAAATGGTGGTACCACTGAATTCCAATTTCACACTCAAATGCTCTGGAGACAGCGAAGTGAGCTGGCAGTACCCAGTGACCGAGGGAAGCCACAGGATAGACATTAGACATGAAGAAAACAACAGTGGCCTCTTCGTGACAGTGCTTGAAGTAGGAAACGCCTCAGCCGCCCATACGGGCTTGTATGTTTGCTATTATAACCACACTCAAGTGGAGGATGGGGAAGTGGAAGGGAAAGACATCTACATCTATGTGCCTGGTAAGTGGGGGGTGCCACAGCCGTACCCGGAGGTTTGGATGGGAGAACCGAACTGTAGATATTCAGAAGAGACCTATTGCTGGTGGCAATTTGGTGTCAGAGGAAGGTAAATGACTCCAGGGACTTTTCCTGACATAAATCAAGACCAGCTCCTGTGACTCTATGGATATGCTCTTCTTTCTTTCTACTGTTTTTCACTTTTTTTTGGTAAGAGTTTTAGTTCTCAAGAAGAGGGATGAATTCACACCTTCAGAGCTGAGGTCCTCTAATCAACAGGGGCTGGGTAGTAGACCTTGGTGGCCAGGTCAGCTCAGCTGTGGGAGCATGTCCAGCCTTCAGGTGAGCCTGGCTCCCAGGTGGGGATTAGTGTCAATGCCAGTCCTTTCAGGGCTGTCTGGGGTGGATGTTTTGGAATGTGTGTTGACCAAACCAGAGCTATGTCTGACGCTAAAGCAGGTGCCAGATGAGGAAGGCCATATCTCATTCTTAACCTGAATTAGGCTTGAACTGAGAACTGGAAAAAGCTTATGTGTGCACAGGGCCTGGGAAGTGTAAAGCAATGGAGATGTTTTGGGGGCGGCTGTCACAAGGGAGGGTGAAACAAGAAGCGTTACTGCTGGCCAGTCTGATGCAAGATTAAAAATATGGTGC
The DNA here is from genome assembly GCA_009769605.1 of Bucorvus abyssinicus. NCBI lineage: Eukaryota > Metazoa > Chordata > Aves > Bucerotiformes > Bucorvidae > Bucorvus > Bucorvus abyssinicus. Next base: position 29,944,712 of record CM020026.1, read on the forward strand.
TACTATGCAGTACCCTGTAATTTTCAAAGCAAACTCAGCTTTCCCAGGCCCTGTGCCGCCTTTCTCTTGAGTGGGGAAAACCTGTTGGACTCAGAAGAAATGGCATCCCTTCTCTTTGGAAGTACTTACTTTGCCCTCCTCCTCACTCCCCTCCCACACCCCCTTGTTCTAACTGGAAATCTGTTTAAAGGCTTTCCACACTACCCATGGGATGAAGATCTTTATTGTCATAGCTGAGATAGGCACCAGAGGCTGAGCCACAGCCAATTGCCTTTGTAAAGCTCTGTCCGGATGTTTCCTCAGCGTTGGCTGGGGTTCAGGGGATGAGTGGCATTACTGCAGGGCCAGGAAAGATCAAGCTGGTAGATCTGCAGTAAATATTTTGAACAGGAAACAAATGAGAGAAGAAGAGATTGCAAATAATTCTGCAAAACTGCAGTGTGTTGTGAAGGAGATGATGTCTGCAATCGGAAGGAAGACTGTGGAAGGGGAAAAGTCGGGAAGTAATATCAGGACTTGTTTTAAAGGCTATTTTGCAGTGACTTTAAGTTTTTGCAGTTCACAATGTGTGATTTGAGGACAGTGATTCTTCCAAGACTTTTTCTCCATTTCCCAGAGCAAAGGCAAAACTTTTGCGTTCATTCTTGAAGCAAGATGTTTCAACAGAGGCTGCAGGCTTTGGCACATGTATCTCAATTTCTAAACAGCTCTAACCAAATTACCAGAAGATGTTTGTGTTAAGCAGTCTCGTAACTCACTCAGTTAAGGAATATAAAGGCAAGTGATGGAAGGTTTCTTCAAGAGAGCTTTTTGGTTTGTTTTTTAAAAGCCTCTAGACATCAGCCTACCAGTATTGCAGGGCAGAGACACTCTGTAATTTTTTCCGCTCACTAACCATCAAGATGTCATAAACGCAGAAACATATCCTTTTCTCCAAATTATAGAGAATGTTTCTGTTTCCACTATAAACTTTGTCTTTACAATCGTTTTTCCTGCAATGAATTAAGAGGGCAATGGGTGGCAGCAACCCACTTTGGCCAAGGAGGATTATGATGAGACTTCACACAATATCCTATTTTCACTAACAACACGCAGAAAACCAAACTAGGTGAATCCTGTTGCTGTTTTAAATTACAGTGGGAAAATGAATACATGTAGTTGGCAGTGTCTTTGGGATGGAGAGCTGTGTTTGGAATATTGCTACAAAGAGCCTGCCAGTACAGCAGAAAGTCTATTGTTGGAGGGATTTGGATTGCTATTTATTAAATTTTACTATAAAGCTTTGCACAGAAGCTTCAGGCTAGCAGGGATTATTTGTTTATTCCAAATGGCCAAATGCAGATAATTCAAGGGCTACTATGGTTTTTAAGTCGGCTATGTTATGCAGTTATGTTTTAAACTCAGACTTTGGATTGGCTGGGTAGGAAAGCTGGCATGTATTTTGTTGACTTTAGAAGAAATAAAATTACCAGGTGTTTGTTTGCTTTTTTCTGGTTAAATACCATATTTTGAAAACCACATGCTTTGACCATAATTAACTATGTCTCATAACTGTAATGTTGGACATGTTAGAAATGCATGATGATAAGTACCTTGAACTATTTTTGATGAAATGTGACTTTAATGGTGTTCAACATAAACAACATGAAACTGATTTCTACTTTCTGACATGGCAAGTGTTTGGACTTTTAAAAATTTTTGTTCTCCCCTGCTTATATATTGGCTAGGAGACATATTACCAAAGGGGAAAAAAAAATCTAACTGAAGAAGATGAGTGATTTTTGCCAATAAAAGGCAGGATTTTTATTTATTTATTTATTTATTTATTTATTTGGTGCAGTGAATGTTGCATTGAAATGCAAAATCTTGTGTTGTAAAAACAGGATGTTTAAGTCCAAATTCTCCCCTGAGATCTTTGCTGTATCTTGATAGTGTTGTCTATGATAAAGTGAATTAATCTTCACTTTAGTCCCCAGCAATTGCATGGATGTTTTCACACCTAGAATTGATTTTCTTGCTCTTTGTCACTTGATATCCTTTTGCCCTCACTGCACAATATAAGTGTTTACATAGAAAAGTAGGTCTAAGGGGATTAATAATACTTAGCATTTATTCAGGGTGGTAATCTTTTGTATTTTTCATTCTGCATCCTGAATTCTCTCAAAGGAGCCCAAGCCCTTTCCTGTTGTGTGCTTAGATCAAATGTCTGGCTACATGTCTCATCAAATACCAAAAACGAGGTACTGCAAGCAATTACCATGCCCTAACTGAAATCTCTGAAAAAGTGGGGTAGTGAACTGGGGTAGTTTCAGTTATGATCTATAAGTGGTCACTGATATCCAATTCTTGTACATGGACTTAGTACAAACACGGCAGTGTAAAATCACCTCTTGTTTTTTACAGACCCGGACATGCCTTTTGTTCCTTCCATACCAGAAGACCAGTTCATTCTAGTAGAAGAAGGTGATCCCACCATTATTCCTTGTCGGACAAGTGACCCAAATGCTCAAGTGACTTTAATTAATAGTTTAGACAAGGCTGTCTCTGCTTTCTATGACAGCAAACAAGGCTTCATAGGAAATTTCCCTGCGGGCTCATATACATGCAAAACAATGGTTAAAGGTGTGGAGTTCAAGTCTGACGAGTTCCTCATCTACATTTTAAGAGGTATTTATTTTCATTCACTTAAAAAAGAAAGTGTTCAGCCCAGTTCTTTCCTCACAGTGTAAGAGCCATATTAGCACCAGCATCACAGGGTTATATCAGATATTTCCCCAATGATGAGCTCCCTGCTCCTCTGGCAGTATTGCCATTTACTTAGTCGCTAGTTTACTTAGCAGCTACATACAATTTTGATGAGAATAAAGTGTCCTTAATTTTATCTCCTCTCCCAAATGGTTGCAAGAAAAGTCTTCCATAATCCATGTATTTTCATCCTGGTTGCTGAATATATAACTGAAAAGACTGGTGTTGCCCAGTGGCTTCAAATCGTAGGGCTTTGGGGAGTCTGAAAAAAAGCATGATTCAAATATTTTGAAAATAAGGTTTTTATTGGCCAGCAAGGGATTCTCAAAGACAGTCACTGATCGCCAAAACGGGAAACGGCTATACAGGCACATATAAATGTGCCTTTTCACAGGGGCATTTGAGATAGGAACATCTAACTGAAATTTTATGCATGGATCATTTCTTTGTGGGATTGAACTGAATGTACAGACTCAATGTACTTCATGTACAAATAATTTAAATACAAATTATTTATATCAGTATAAATCAGAAGCACTTTCACTGAATTTTCCATGTAATTCCTCAGTAGAGAAGTGAAATGGAAATCTCCCCTTGAAATTGCACAATGTGAAAATTGCGTACTTTAAAAAACTAAATCTGTTCTCTCTCTCTTCTCTTAGCTACTTCACAGCTGCCCGTTGAAATTGAAGCTCTTAAAACTGTCTACAAAACAGGCGAGACCATTGTAGTAACCTGTGTGGTCTTTGACAATGAGGTGGTTAATTTACAGTGGAATTATCCTGGGAAAGTGGTAAATATCTTTCTCTCTCTCTCTCTTTTTGTTGTTGTTGTTGATGTTTTTGTTGTTTTTGTTTGTTTGAATGTTTGTAGTTACTTACCAGGGGAGAATGTGAGGTTGTAAAATATTCTTCTCTTCTCTAATGAAGACAGCTGAGGAGAGAAAACAAAGCAATTTCTATTATTCTTAGTTTACCACAAAAGAAAGTCAGTCCCAAAAGTTAGATTTTGCTGTTGGAAAGTATGCAAAGCATGAGAGGAAGGGAAGGCATGGCTAGGAATCCATCATCCGAGGGAGGAATGGTCTCTCAGGTCTTGTGCTGGTTCAAAAAAAGGAATGTGACAGTAGAAAGATCTAGGAATATGTTGGGGATCTGCGTAGAGCTCTGCTGCTGAAGGTCTGAATCTCTAAAATGGCCCTCTTAAACCCTGGGTTCTTGGGCATAATAAAGGAATATGAAAAATTAAGTCCGTAGTCTTAAATATTCCTCATTATGCAGGTGTAAATTAAAATGACTTTTACAGTCAGTGTAATTACTCACTAATGAGAACCATCTAGTAAGAAAACCTTGAAACTTTTGGAGAACCTTGGAAAATTTCAAACTGGCGTAAAAGCCTTCTGCAGTAAAATCTGTATTCGCTGAAAATTGGCTAGAGCCAGTCCTGTTCAATGGAGAATTTCAGAGTATTCCATGTAAAAAGTCTGGTCACTGGAATTGAGTAGTTGAAGTGTACCTAGTTGTGACCTCAAATCCCACTTTTTATTTAAGTAAGTTAATAGCCCAAGAGGAAAAATGATTTGAGAATGTTTTGTTGTATTTTCCATGTTATACATCATAATCTTTGCTCTAGGTCACCTTTGAAAAATAGCCCTGGCATAATTTTTGTTTCAGCCTCTCATGATAATGTGGCCTACCATTCTCACCATGCTTTTACTCATGGGAGTCTTCTTCTTGCCAATAAATTATCCTTGTTTTGAGAGCAGGCAGAACATAGCATCTAGCAACTGGTTACTTTTTGTCTGGTGGAGGGGATAAAAATTCACCCACCGTTCGTGGGAACTGAACACAGAAAAGTCAAGTGACTTTTATGTCTGAGAAGGTAGCACATAAGCAGTAAAACACTCTTTTAGGCTGCTCACCCAAATTCTGCAAGCTATTTGTTTTAAGCAAAGAAAAGATGAACTCTCAACCTCCTCACTCTTCTCTGCTTGTCCCCAAAAGAGTTATTTTTATAGACACAGCTTTTGTGCTGTGGCTGAAAAATACATCCCTGACCGAGTAAACAAGTTTTCTGCCATACATGGTTTAGATGGTTGCTCTCATTCCAGTGCCATCACAGATCTTCAATAGTGTGCTTTCAGCTCAGTTACTTAAGCAAGGTTTTTTTTCCTTCTCCAAACTACAGAAAGAAAAAGGTGTGATAAAACTTGATGATATCAAAGTCCCATCGCAGAAGCTGGTTTACACCTTGACCATTCCTGAGGCTTCAGTGAAAGACACAGGGGATTATGAATGTACTGCTCGGCATGCAACCAAGGAGGTTAAGGAGAATAAGACAGTAGTCATTACAGTTCATGGTATAGTCTGATTTTAGCATCCAAAAATTATTAATGCGTTTGAAAACACCATTCGTGAAAAATGCTGCACAGCGTTGTTTACACAAGGATTTTTTCATTTACAGACAAAGGCTTTGTCCACCTGGAGCCTCAGTTTAGCTCTCTGGAAGCTGTCAATCTACACGAAGTAAAAAACTTTGTCGTTGATGTGCAGGCATATCCAGCACCAAAAATGTACTGGTTGAAGGATAATGTGACTCTGATTGAAAATCTTACTGAGATTGTTACTAGTTCCAACAGAGTCCAGGAAACAAGGTAAAAATTTTATTCCTGCCCACTGCCATGTTGACTTGAGTTTCTCCCCCAGAAACCTGGGCACTGCTCCTGCTCTCTCTTTCTACCTCAGTTTGTTGCTTCTTCCTCAGTGACATTTAAAAATCCTTTCTTTGTTTTCTACCTAAAGGGCGAAGCCTAATCTGCCTCCTCTTATTCCCCTCATAACATCAACCTCTCCAAAACATAGAAATCTTAGTTTATGAGCACTAATCCTCTTCAGTCCCTCCACATGTCTCCACAGCAGTAACCTCTAGATATTTCCTGTAATATCAGAGCCTTTGTCAGATTCCTGCAGAATATAACTATGCCCACTTGTTTCTCAGTTGTATATTGGTAGTTATTTACAACTTGAGCAATAACTTTAGTTAAAGGCATGCTAGAAATGCTAAATTCCACTGCATTATAACTCTACATACCCAGATTCCATGTTTCATCAAAGTGAATATTTTTTTTATGCCTGCTTTAAAAACACAAACAAACCTCTCATTTCTGCAGGTTTCAGAGTATATTAAAATTGATCCGAGCAAAGGAAGAAGACAGTGGATACTATACTTTAGTTGCTGAAAATGAAGATGAGATTAAGAGATACACCTTCTCTTTGCTCATACAAGGTATTGTCCACCAGAACTGATGGCACACAGCAAAGATTTGATCCACTTACACATCAGATTGCTTGGGGTGTGGAGATAAGAAAGGCAAAAACCAGGGTGTCTGGAGGAGTTTGTGCACGCCGAGTCCTTGAAGCTCTCCTACCCCGATCCTGGCTTTCATTTTTGCGCTGGCCTTGAGCCAAAAAGAAACTTTATCCTCCTGCCTAAGTTATTCCAACTGACAGAGGGGATGATAGCTCATTTAGTATGACATGAGGACGTGGCATAACCGCAGCACTTCCTTTTTATGGCTCTAGCCTAGGATCTGCTCTGTCCTACAGGAGATAAGGACCTCCTGGACGAGGTTGGGTTTCTAGCTGTTGCTAAGCTGTGGGCCAAACAGCACCTGTCCTGCTCTATTTGAAATTTCAGGCTCTTTTTTTGTAGACCCTATTGAATATTTTAACAAATTCCTGACTGCTTCCCAGTTCCAGCCCTGATCTTAGACCTTGTGGACGATCACCACGGCTCTGCGGGTGGGCAGACGGTGAGGTGCTTGGCAGAGGGGACCCCGCTTCCTGATGTGGAATGGCTGGTTTGCAAGGACATTAAAAAGTAAGAGGAAAGGGTGCCTTCTTACCTAAAATATGACTTGCTGTATCCTTGATTAGCGTAACGTTATTAGTTACTGTACAACGTATTCCCTATCAAAGGCTAGTAAGCTCTAGATTTTTTTTTTCTTTTTAGAGGCATGTTGCTTGTATTTCAAGAGAGACTTTCGGTGTCCTTCCTACTGCATCCTGCAGGAGAAGACACAATGCATCAATTCAGAAGGTTTCTTTCATAGAAGCTTTGTGTTCAATAAGCGAACTAAACAGATTTCAGAACCTCGGTTTGAGTAAGGGTCTTGAGAAGTTGCTGTCCCTCCATTCAGGGAGTTCTTACCATTTCACAGATAGCTCAGTGTACCTCAATAGCACTCTTGTTTGCTTCTAAATTTTCACTTGTAATTATTTCCCCCCTAATTATAATTTTCACCTTCAAAGTATTTTAGACACATAGAGTAAATACTTCCAATTTTGTTAGTTCTAGAAGAGTTCTTTCTGTGGCTGCTGGGAGGCTGTGTTTTCCCTGAAAGGTTATCCACCAGGGAGAGGGAGACCACGCACAGAAGAGGGCTAGAAGCCCTGGGTACCTCCCAGCTGTGTTCTGCTCTCACTGTACCAAAACCTCTTACTGTCTGGTGTGCAGCACTAAGGATTCAGGGAGAAATAGAGATCCATCCAGTGCTATAACTCTCTGGGATGCATAGGGACACCAAGATCTATCTATGCCAGACCTGCTGGGCTGCATTGTCAGGCCCGCAAAGCAGCAGCAGTAATGAGGATCAGCAAATTATTCTGAGGGAAGAAAGATGCAGACTTTTTGCAGAGGCAGTCTTAAGGATTTCTGGTCTTTAAAAGGATTGTTGTCAGAAGAAAGTTATAGAGAAAGGTGATTCTTGTTCTGTTTACTCTTCTTTATCCACACCTATGCCCAACATCCATTTCCCCTGTTATTCTTCTCTGCAGGTGCAGCAATGAAACCTCATGGACAATTTTGACTAGCAATATCTCTGATATACACATGGAAGACCATCTGAATGATAAAAACATGGTGGAAAGCCAGGTGACCTTCCAGAAGGTAAAGGAAACCCTGGCTGTGCGATGTGTGGCAAGGAATGACCTTGGTGCTGTTACTCGGGAACTGAAGCTCGTGGCTCCCAGTGAGTATGTTTTGTCCTTCTGTGAAATTATAGCACCTGGTTTGACCCCTCTCTAACACATCGCAGTTCAGTCTTAATAGATAAAAATATGAATTGTTGCAGATAAAAATAGAGGAAATTTTTTTTTTTTTTTTTTCACTCTGGGACATCTGAGAAAGAGGCTTTCTACAGGTCTTGATGGTGCATCTGTTTTTCACTTATTATGTGGCTCCACGATTTGTTTAATCATTTTATGGCCACTGGCTATGGGACGTTCTTGATAATCTCTGCATTTGGTTTTGAAACAGGAAGGCAGAGAGCAGTTCTGGGCTTGGAAAGACTTCGCAGTCACCAGCCTCAGGAACTGCTCCTGCCACATCTGCAGGACACGGGAACTGTGATAGTAGGGGAGGTGGGTGTCTTATGAGTGTGTCATGTTCCTCGTGGCTCAGGAGGAAAATATGGTCTGTATTTTTACTCCACAGCCTTGCGATCAGAACTAACAGTGGCTGCTGCGGTCTTAGTGCTGTTAGTGATTGTGATAATTTCACTGATTGTCCTGGTCATCATATGGAAACAGGTAATGTAGAAAAGCATTTCAGTTTAGATTCTGAGCCTTGCTGGGTTTTGATCCGCTCTGAAGTCAGGCACAGGACTAATGGTTGGTTTTGCATTCAATGTTCTTTACAGAAGCCGAGATATGAGATAAGATGGAGAGTCATTGAGTCTATCAGCCCTGATGGCCATGAATACATTTATGTGGACCCAATGCAACTGCCTTATGACTCCAGATGGGAGTTTCCTCGAGATGGGTTAGTGCTTGGTAAGTTTCCAAGGGGCTAATCTCATCCTTCTCTGAGAAAAATGATTAAGGACAACTCTGAGGTCTCTGCTACTGGAATTTGTGATGTAAGTTAGGGCCATGAAGTCCAGAGCCTCTCTGTACCTGTCTGTTCTTCTCAGTTCTCCTTCCACACCCCTCTTTTCTCTTTTTTCTCTTTTTTGCTGCGCATGCAGTGTCCACCTCCACATGGCTTAGGGGGCTTCTCCTAGCATTAAATAACCTCTTCAACACTCATTTCTGCTAAAGCGCACACAAGAAGTGCATCAGCATTTTTTATTTACAAGATATTTATACACTTATGTGCAGAGGCCAAGTGAAATCTGCAAGTAGTTATGTAGTTTTATTTAAAATATTTTTTAAATTATTAGTTCACGCTGTGCATGTATCAGTGCTGAGTAACTGCATAACTTACTTTTGTGGCTGCTGTCCTTCTTCCTTCCCCTTCTGCTTTCCTGCTTTGTTGTTCATGCATTGGAGTTCATACAGAATTCAGCTGTAATTATTTCTTCAAGGCTAGCCCAATCTGTCATTTTTATCAATTGAAAGCATAATGATTATAGACAATTTTAATGTTCTATCCCGATAGTACTTTAAATATACAAGGCTTTCCTCTCTTGGATGTATCTGTGCACCAAGTTGTATCACAAAACAGAGCAGAAGATGAAATACGTTTTTTATTTGAGATATTTTAAGAAACACACTCCCCTGGTGTAGTTCTCCTTCCCCATCACAGAAAGAATTGATGTTAATTCTTGAAAGAAGCAGCACAAAAATTTCTGGTTCAGAAACAATATCCTTTAATTAAATTCATGTTGCTGATTGAAAACTAGGGGAGGGTGTATATTTAATGAAATTATTATATTACAGCCCAGACTTTAATTATGTGCCTAAATAGGATTTGTCAGATCTGAGTTGTTAACAGACCACCACTGTGTCTTTTTCTCTCTCTGACTTATGAGCTCCATCCCACTACAATGCCTTCCTGTTTACAAGTAGATTCAGGATAGTCAGTGCTTTAAGAACTAATGCTATCTGTCATTTTAGCAGCCTGGATTGCACAAGCATTCTTCTCAACACTGTTAACATCTATCCACTGACAGTTTTGCCATATGAACTGATTGCTGGTGGGGACCTCACTTGTTTCTGGGTTGATAATTCTAGTTTGTGTGGGTTTTCTCTTATCGAAGTGGGAGATGACAGCAAAGCAATTACACCTTTAGCTCTGGGAGCCTCTGAAGCAGGATGCAAACCCATTTTGGCTCAGCTAGACAAGCATTTCCCAACCTAGCTGTGTAAGCCAGCTGGCATTTATTTGTTTTGCTAGCTAGTAGTGTTTGGAGTGCAGTCCTGCGTTAAATGCCAGCTATGAATATTGCCTGGCTGGATCTTCAGATGATCAAGTTGGGTTACACTGCAAATTTCTCTTTGCTATTACCTCTCCACAATGTACTTAGTACGCTGCTGTTCAAAGCTCTCAGCATCCAGTGTAAGGCTGGGAGATATGTAACAGAATGGGAAATGCAATAGCGCCGTGAGCTGTTTGAATGCCACTGCCTTCTGGTTCTGCTGAGAAGTGGCAAGGTCCCAGCAGGAGCTGGACCTCCTCCTTTGTCTGAGATGGCAGAGGGCAGGGCCTTTTGAGCAGCAGAGTCTGAGTGCTGCTGTATCTCAGGATCTTGGAGTTGCTGAAGTGAGGTGGCAGAATTGCTCCCATCACTTCTCAGCAAGCCACCCTTTTGTCCTGGTGGCCTTAATAATCAGAATCAGACCCATCTCCATTTGCAAAAGGCAAGTTAAGATTCAAGCTACACAGCATTATGGAATGAGGTACCTAATTTGTCATAAGTCTAGAACCTAGATGTAGATTATAAAGCTCGTCACTTATTTGGCTTTTGACATAGACCAAGAGAGGTATGATTTAATTTGGGGTGCGCTGATCATCCCAGTTCAATTTTAGCCAAAGAAGCATCAAGTTGAGAACGTCATGTCTGGAAGAAATTCATAGACCTCACCTTTGTATTTATGTGTTCAACCCACCCCCCACCTGGCACCCCCCAAGCAGAAAAGCAGCATCTCTCTGACAGGCTCAGCAGATAAACTCTATGGAGAGATACAGAGGCTGAAATAGCTCTCATCCGCAGGTGCTGTTCCTCTGCTAGTTTGAGCAGGAGCCTTGAGCTGCTGCTGTGTCTGCACAGTTCCCCTGTGGCAGAGAAGCAATGCTGCTTCTCTGGTAAGCAGCTCACAGAGGTGCCTTTATACTAAGAAAAGTAAACACACAGTATAATTTTGGGCTCCACTGAAGGTCTCGACATCAAAAATGTGATGGCATTACAGATGCCTCCAGCTCTTGAGCAGTCAGCTCCCACCTGGCTCCAAACTTCGAGTGTAAAGCACATGGTGCTTGGGCTACCTCTGCAGAGAGGGGTGAAAAGGGGAAATAGCAGTGATCATTCCCCGCCACTCCGGAAGTGCTCTCACCATCCCCACATGCACCCTGGCTCAGCAGAGGTGATGGAGAGGGAGATGTGCACCTTGTGCTCAGCTGACAATCTGGTTTGGGGAAGAATTGGCTTGTGAAGACGAGAAGATCAAGGAGCATCAGCAAATGGATCACATTCTAAGGGGCTGCATCCTGCCATATGGCTCCCAGACCTTCAGTCTGAAAAGTTTCAGGGCCCAAATTTCAGACTCAGGTTGTTTGAATTAGTCTGAAATTTCACGGGAAGCTTTCTCACATCCTGATTGGGAAGAAAACCCTTTGGAGCACAGGAATCTTGAAAAGAAATTGCATATTTTTTGTTTGCATGACAAACTATGCTGTCATAGTCTTGGAGAGGTTCTTCAGTGGTAACTCATCTAAGCATTCTTAAACTGTTTCTTGAGCTCGTTAATGATGTAGATATCAGTTGGTTGGAAATTTTCTTTTAAAAGTGTGTATGCAATAAAAGTGGGGGCTATAGCTAGAGGATAGCAGAAACATATGGCATTGCATGCCAGATAACACCTTCAGAAGAGTTAAAGGCAGCAACTTCAAATTGCAAACGAACGTCAAAGACAAAAACGTCATATATCTCCATAGTAAAAGTCACTACTTATTCTTTCTGTGCTGGAAGTTAAAAAGTAACGTAAAATAAAATACGGATCTTGTTAGAAGTGTGAAAATACCCTGGCATCTGGAGCTCATATACAAGTTTGTTCACTGAATAAGTGTTGCTTTGATGAACTTGCTCTTCAATATGAAAACTATGAAATATAGTATTTTGGAGTATGTTTGTGCAGTTCATATTTCTCTAAAATCTCACTCAATATGTACACAATTCTTCTGCACGCTGTATCTATATCAGAAGACAGGATACGATAATCAGAATTTTTTCTCTAAATTGATTTTTGGGAAGAGTAAAGTGTGTATAAACCTTAGCTGTTTCATTATAGCACTTGGAAATTTGCAGTAAAATTTATTCCAGCATATGACACACACTTGTACACTAAACTTCAGAGAACTTTCCCCTCATATGTGATCAACATGTATTTCAGCTTCTTGCAGATCACTGATGGTCCTGCCTGTCTGTTTTCTAGAAGTGTCGTTGATGTGTTTCAGTCTATCTTTCTGCTAGCTGCATCCAGCACTGACACAACAGCCTGAAACTACAGCTAAGGAGTCCCATTCAGATTTTTAAGTAAAGGTCAAAACTATACTATAGTCAGGTGCTGACTGAGGCAGAGAGGTCAAATTAAGTGTAGGAGAATCAATGATTAGAAAGGACAAAGTGAGGGTGGCAGGGCGCCGTGGGAGGCAAATTTGAATGAGTTGAGCTCCCACGTGCAGATGTGCTGCTGATGTTTGCTTGCTTGTTTTTATTTAAGAATTGTACTTAATGACAGATTTTCATATTTGCTTTTTTCTGCTTTGAAACAACAGAAATAACAGTAATACTGGTGGTCTGGCTAAGTGAGTGTGCTCTTTCCACACAAGAATCACAACCCATAGAGGAATGGCCATGGGAAACGAGGCAAATTGCTGTTACTTTCTGAAATAAATAATGCTCTCCCCTGTGTTCAGGTCGAATCCTTGGTTCTGGTGCTTTTGGAAAAGTAGTCGAAGGGACTGCGTATGGACTGAGTCGATCTCAACCAGTGATGAAAGTAGCTGTGAAAATGCTGAAACGTAAGTTGTCATGGTTCCATTTCCCAAGCTAGGTAGGGCATGTTCCCACAGGGTTATTTAAGCATTGCTTGTTTATAAATAGATTCTCCATATCTGAAGTTGAAAATGAACTGTGGAATGACTGAAATGTAAAATTATAGTTCAGATTGCTTCATGGTGTTTCAAGACTGGTATCCAGGTTTCTGAAAATATCCAAAGTTTGGTTTTAGCTGTACGGACCATAGCAGCCACAATAACTCAGCAAGTTCAGAAAGAGATAAAATATGAATGTTTGTGAACAAATGAAACCTATATAACAAAGGAGAAATAGGCAGGTGTCTTGTGAGAATCCTAAGTTCACTGAAGATTACTCAGTTCACAAGAGCTAAGAATCTGATGCAGTGATTCTGGAGGAATCATGAGGAGCTTACTTGTGTTGAAATGAGCCCCTTGTTAAGTGCCTCTGTGCCATGAGGAAAATCCACTGTACCCCTGGAGAGGAACAAACAGACTGGGTCAGCAATTGAGCTGCATCAAGTGAGTCCTTTATTACTGATTCATGACTTTTCTCCAAATCTTAAGAAAGCCCCTTGTCAATTAAAGGACACAGTCTTCTTCAAGAAACCATGGTAGCAATGCTGTAATGAGGCAAGCAAGGAAAAATCGTTTGTTATTGTGAAAAAGGTGATTGCTCTCACTGAGCAGCTGGTGTGTCTTTTCAACAGCTACAGCTAGATCCAGTGAAAAACAGGCGCTCATGTCAGAACTGAAGATAATGACACATCTTGGCCCCCACCTGAACATTGTGAATTTGCTTGGAGCTTGTACAAAATCAGGTGGGTTTACCTGCAAATTGGAGGTTTGTTGTGGAGCCATCATCCACTGTTTAACAAGCACACGAATGTCAAGAATAGGATTTAACAACATATATAAACAAATAAAAGGTTTCACAAACCTATTGGATATTTGATAGTAGCTGCAGTCATCACTTAGTAGATAAAAATGTATTAACCCACAACATATTTCTGGTTTATATTATATTTTCTGTTATTTTTGGAGCTTTTTTTTTTTTTGAAGACTCCACTCATCAATTCATTATTTTGCTTTATTTTGTCAGGCCCTATATACATCATTACTGAATACTGCTTTTATGGTGATTTGGTGAACTATCTGCATAAGAACAGGGACAATTTCCTGAACCGACACCCAGAGAAGCCAAAGAAAGATTTGGATATCTTTGGGATGAACCCAGCTGATGAAAGCACAAGAAGGTGGGAAAAAAAGAAAAAAAGCATGACCTGCAACTTAACAAAATGTCATTACTAACCCTTATTCCATTCCTCTCATTCATTGATTTAGAGCCCTTTCAAATTCTTCCCATTAGACTTTTATCAGGTTTCATAGATCTGGGAAGGTCTGAACACTTTTTGTTCAGTCTCCCTGATGTGTCCTAGATCCATGTTTCCCCTGTGTAGAGATACCTGCAGCCTCAGAACCTCCATGGCTTCTCTATAGATATCCTGAGATCCCAAAGAACATTTCTATTAATAAAGCACAGCCCAGTGTTCCTCTTTTCTGTAAAAACATCCTCTTTCCTCTACCCACTCAAGTTTTAAAAATAAAGCACCACTACCTGGTTTCCTTGTATCCCTGTTTGGGAAATTTCCACTGTTTAAAACTCCTTTCCTTCAAACAGCCTGGCAGAGTTTGTTCTCCAAGCTCGGGTACTGTCCTTTATCAAGCAATGGCTTAGCCTATCTCAACAGTTTCCTTATGGTTAATGTTCATCCCATAGCTTTTTCCAGATGATGGTGGAGGAAGCTCGTCATCATACATTCAGCAGTAGAGCAATGTCATAAAATTAGCTAGGTGAATCTCTGTTCACCTTCTAACAGAGAGGGAACTGAGGTTTTTCAGTCTGGAGAAAAGGAGGCTCAGGGGAGAGCTTATAACTCTTTACAACTACCTAAAGGACGTTGTAGCGAGGTGGGTGTCAGTCTCTCCTCCCAAGTAGCAAGTGATAGGACAAGAAGAAATGGCCTCAAGTTGCACCAGGGGAGGTTTAGATTGGACATTAGGAAAAATATCTTCACCAAATGGGTTGTTAAGCATTGGAACAGGCTGCCCAGGGAAGTGGTGGAGTCACCATCCCTGGAGGTATTTAAAAGACTTGTAGACGTGGTGCTTTGTGATGTGGTTTAGTGGTGGACTTGGCTGTGATAGGTTAACAGTTGGACTCGATGGTCTGAAAGGTCTTTTCCAACCTAAACTATTCTATGATTTTATTCATTCAGATAATCACTAGGGCAAATGAATCAACTGACTTGGTAGTTGAGTACAGCCAGGACTATTCGTTTGAACATGGGTTTGTTCAGCAGGACTGGATTTGATGCAAACCATGTGGGTGAATAAATTACATCTGCAATTTGGAATACCTTGAACTAAAAGCCCTAGATAATAATACCTGAATTCAGTGGGATTTTGGGAAGTTAGACAGTATATGTTTACATACCTGACTATCGATAAAAGTCTGAAGCACTTACGTTTGACTACAGCGATACATAATAACATATACTAATATGTGATAATACATGGTTATGTTATGATACATGACCTTTGTGTATTGCCTACCATGAAGCCAGCTCTTGTATTTCACAGCAGTACAGCATAAGAGGATTGTTAATACTGTGCCAGGGAAGTCACCTGGGCAACACTAGCTGATACATCTCTATTTTTTTTCTGATTTCAGTTATGTGATTTTATCATTTGAAAACACTGGAGAATACATGGACATGAAACAAGCTGATACCACTCAGTACGTGCCAATGCTGGAAAGGAAGGAGGGATCGAAATACTCTGATATTCAGAGATCCGTGTACGATCGGCCTGCTTCCTGTAAGAAGAAATCTATGTCAGGTAACGTGGAATTGTCCCTTCTGCATACATCATCAATACAAATAATTCTTGCATCAATGCATATCTATTTTTTGCCCTCTGTATGGACATAAACTCCTCAGCTGTGTTCTGCAAGTGTGTGAGTATAAGCTATAAGCTAAAAGCTAAAAGCCTACGCTTGTGTTCTTCACTGTGCTCTGGGGATAGGAGTGCAACCCCCTGGAGCAGAAGGGGTCCAGTGGGGTATTTGCTTCTACGCTGAAGCGCTGATTGGCTGTGTCTTGCAATGGGGCTGTAGGCACTTTTTGGAGGCAGTGATTTTAGCAATCTTATAGTTCACAAGACTTTGAGCAATAGCAATGAACAATAATAACAGTAATTTGTATTGGTCTGTTTCCACTTAATTTCATATTAACTGACACTTACCAAAAGCAGAACACCGCCAAATACTTTCCTGGGTTATGTAATGAAGATAATGAATGCATCCCATTCCCCGGCCCCATTCTCAGAAACCAGATATGTTTTGCTTTAAAAATAGGCACCGTCACTTCTGCCTCTAGGCCTCGAAACGGAACCATACCCAGTCCCAGATTTACAGGGCACATTAATGTACTCATATTGTGCTCTAGGACAGTCGGGGTAAATGAATCACTGAATTTTGACTTTTTTTTTTTGACCTGTCATAAAAAAATAAGAACTCTTGCCATAGAATTCCTGACCCTTTTTGCTGATATTGGATTAGTCCCAGTGAAACCTTGCTGAGAAGCATAACAGTGTTCAGCAAAAGTAAATGGATAAAAACGGATATGCATGCACCAAACCATAATGAAGGCACCACCTCTAGGTAAATGTTTTTGCACCACATGCTGAGTGTTGTAAACAAACTGTGTAACACTTCAGTGAGTCTTTTTAACTTCACCTTTTCCTGCAGTTCTCTGGGAAAAAGAAGTACAGACAGGAGAAAAAAACAAACCCCATATCTAATACTGGATGTTTTTTAAGAATGGAGTATGTGTCAGTGGCTGATGCAGATGTTAAAAGTGGTTAATTATTATGAGAAGAGTGGTTTGGTCATGGTACTCTCTTAAAATCAGCTCAGAATCATGATAGGTAGGGGAAAATGGGTGCTGCTTTCACACTCCACATCACAAACACTTTTCTCTCTCCTTTTCAATAGAATCAGAAGTCAAAAACCTCCTCTCAGATGACAGTTCAGAGGGTCTCAGCCTACTGGATTTGCTGAGTTTCACCTACCAGGTTGCACGGGGAATGGAATTCTTGGCTTCTAAAAACGTAAGTAAACAAAAAAGTATGTAAAATGGAAGAAAGAGTAAAAATGTCTTCATTTCCAACTGTGGGTTTCAATTTAGATTCTGAAAACACAACACAATATAATATTCTTTCTAGGGTTGTAAACAGCTTTCTCACTTACCTGGCAACTGAGAACACCACAGCTGGAAAAATCAAAGCAGCAGTCAGTTCTCTTCTCCTCTTGCAGCCCATGACATTCAGGGAGTCAGGGTGCCAGAGATGGTGGTGGATCTAGGCAGGGTCTGGGTAGAGGGTCTATACAGCTGCAGACCAGCATGGTCAGGAGCAGAGACATACCTTTAGTACATGATGGGTAGAAGGGGAAAGGGTGGCTTCACTTTTGTCTCCTCCTAGCTGCAATGCATCTGCATGAGCCCTCTCTAATTCTGAGGACTGGTGCCCCTCTGCCTCTGTTAGCAGGGCAATACGGATGCCTGTTCAGTAGAAGGTCTTGTTAAGACTGTGCCCAGAAAGTCAACAGATCTTTTTCAGGGATCTTTGCAAGGGAAATATCCCTCGTGGAATTAGCATGTCCTTGAACCACTTAATTTCTCTTTATACAGTGTGTGCACCGTGACTTGGCAGCTCGTAATGTCCTCCTGGCTCAAGGAAAAATCGTGAAGATCTGTGACTTTGGGCTGGCTAGAGACATCATGCATGATTCCAACTATGTCTCCAAGGGCAGCGTACGTACTTCTTAATCTCCTGAGCTCTCCTTTAACTGAAATGAGAAGTGTCAGTTTTAAATGCTGTCAGTTTTTTAATGCTCTTGCCATTCAGTGTTGGTTATGCTAATTGACCACTGGGATGAACACTCTTGAGAACAATTTTTCTTCAGTTCATTAATTCCTGTAACTTCTCCGATCCTGCTTTAAACCCAAAAAGTATTTGACCACACACGTAGTACTTCCCAGACTTACAATTTAACTGGCGAGATTTGTGACTAGATAAATTATTAAGGAACTGTGATATAGAAAGTAGTGACGCATCAATAGATGCCATATCAGATCCAGAGCAGCAATGCCAGCTTTTGTGTCATACTGTTAATCAGCCTGGTCATTTGCTAGTGATAAAATTAATACAGTTATGGTTTAATTAGCTTTTGTGGGGAGCAAATATTAGCATTGCTTATAATCCTGGTACCTCCGTGTTACATGCAATTAAAAACAGACACTAGCCAGGTTAACATAACTTTTCTTATTAGAGAGCAGTTAATCCTGGCTATCAAACACCAATTGTAAAGGGAAGCATTTCTTTAATGACTTACCTGTGTGATTTGGGGTTTCTTTCTCTTTCCTGCAGACTTTCCTCCCGGTAAAATGGATGGCACCTGAAAGCATTTTTGACAATCTGTACACTACGTTAAGTGATGTCTGGTCTTATGGCATTCTGCTGTGGGAAATATTTTCTCTTGGTATGTACTGTGAATCTTTTCTTATGTGTAGTGATTAACCTTTTTCAGTTCAAGTTGTTCTACATAAAATATTTCAAATTCTACAGCAAAAATACACGTGGGAAATCAACTGTTAGTTATTATTCTATATGGGGTTTCAGATCCCAGTGTTAGGTGTGAAGTGAAATGTCCATACTTTCCCAAAGTTCACTTTAGAATTGCCAGGATGGGTTTTCTGGCTCATACAAAAAGGAACATGGCTCCCGCTTGCAATGGGTTGCCTGGGGCTACAGCCCAGACCAGCAGCTGGTTTGACACAGTCTCTTCATATAGATTTCAAAAGAGCCCATCTTAGTCCCATTACAGAATGAAACAAATGTCAGTCTTCTGGGACGCTGAGTTCTCACTTCCAGGTCAGCACTGTTCATACAGTTGGTTTATGGCAGTGTAAAGTGGTTATGACAATGTATAGCAGTTACAGACAATGTGCAGTTCCCAGCTGGGAACAGCTTGGCTCTTTTCTCATTAATTTGCCTCCCGGGTGGGTGGCTGGCCTGCTTCAGTAAGCGCGCATTGCCCAGATTTATTTTCAGCAGAATTAATCATGCCTGTATGGAATCTACTACTGCCCCACGGCAACCTCAAGCCTATTGTTATTTTCTAGAATACGTTGTCATATAGCTGCTTCTCAGAAAACAGCAGGTGCACCACTATTTATGGTATTGATTACTGTAATCTCTGGGCATCATAGGATCCTGTAAATATCCACTCCCCAGCATCCCTGGGAGGCATGGGAGTGCCACTGCATAGCTTGGGAACTGAGGCACAGCCAAGACTGTGCTTCACTGCCCTACCTGTAAGGAAGGTTCTGAAGCCCTGTTTTAGGTGGAAATCCTATTTTTGAAAGCTGAGGTTTCTGGAATAATATGACTCCTCCACCTGAGAAAGATGATCATTCTTGGAAAGCAAACCATATCCTCAACAGTGTTTGTTAAGAAGGTCAACTTTGAAATCTTGCTGCAACACTGACTTCAGGTTGAATGACCCTTTTACACATCAGCGACAACTGAGCACGAGTGCAATAATGTCTGTGTGCTGTGGCTCCAAATGATCGCTTAACTGTGTCAGCTCAGGGGGCCAAGTCCAAACGTCTTGACAACCCATGCACCTGACATGTTAGCTGTTGTTTAAAGCTAGCTGCTCCAGTGGGGAGAGTTGGGTATGGAGGGGACTGGCTCACACTAAGGCTTTGCCCTTACAGCCAGGATGAGGCAAGTAACTCAAGCCATGTCACTCTCAGTTGTTGTGCAGGAGCTAAACCAGACAGAGCAAGTGACTTGCCTAAGGGTGCACAGAAATTCAGTGGCAGAGAGCAGCCATGACTTCAGATCTGCCAAATGTAGGCTGATGACCTGATGCAGGTATCATCCAACCTCTGTGCCCAGTCAATACATTCTATAAACACTAAGTAAAGGGACTTTTTTCTAAGTAGCAACTACTTCAATCTTACCTAGCCAGTGTTTCACATCAGGGCTTAATGTGGCCAAGACAATAGCTCTGATGTGAAGCATTGGCTAGGAAAAGATTACTTTTGATGGCACGTCAAATTATAGCATCAACAATTTTTGACATGAACAGTAAGAGAGTATCTGGGAACTCTGCCTGGATAGTCAAGGACAGAGTAGCAGTTTTTTCTTCCCTTTTATCTGCAGGTGGCACACCATATCCTGGCATGATGGTTGATTCTACTTTCTACAATAAGATCAAGAGTGGATACCGAATGGCCAAACCTGATCATGCTACCAATGAAGTGTATGTGTTCATTTGGCTTTTTTGCACCTGGCCAGACAATTTTGGCTTTAATTTCTGTTTGGTTATTCATTTTCCTTTACTAGTTGGTTAAATTGGTTTCCATCTTATCTGCAGGTATGAGATCATGGTGAAGTGCTGGAATAGTGAACCAGAGAAAAGACCTTCTTTTTACCATTTGAGTGAAATTGTTGAGAGCTTGTTGCCTGGCGAGTACAAAAAGGTTTGCTCTTTGACATTTTCTCTGTGTTTTCTATGTACCATTTTAGAGGGAATGGTACGTGTTGTTCCGGCCATCAGAGCCATGAGCTCTGAGCTGGCACACCCTAACTTACGTGAATTACATGATTTGGACAGGGACATTGCATGTCCAGTTTCTGCATGCAAGCTTAGTTAGAGAAGCAGTTCTGCAGTATGAGCTGGGAAGCAGAACTCTCCATTTCTACTGAGATCTTACCAGCTCAACTATTCTACTGGAGAATGGGTTCTGAGTATTTTCATGGGATTTTCTAGGCAGTGAAAGAATTCCAGAAAAGAAATACTTGGCCCATGTGTATAATTTCCCTATCTCCCTCTCCAGACCCTGACACCAGCAATTTTTCCCCTCATACTTCTGGTACCTCTGGATGAGCTCAGCCTTCACCATCATTCAGTATTTCATTTTCCCACGTACCTTCACTCCCTTCCCCCTCTCCCTACCCTTCTTTGTCCGCTCTGTGCTGCCAAAATCATTCTTGGATCATCTAAAACTTACATGTCACTTCTCCCTTCAAATCATTTGAAGATGCTAGGTTTCTCTATCCAGTGTTGCAGGCTCACAGGGCAAAGTATTTGCTGGGTTAATGAATCACAACTACTCATCTGAAGAAAGGCAGCCTTAGTGAATGGCATCTAATGAGGCATTTATATTTTCAGAGCTACGAGAAGATTCACCTGGACTTCCTGAAAAGTGATCACCCAGCTGTCACACGCATGAGAGGGGACTGCGACAACGCTTACATTGGTGTCACCTACAAGAATGAAGACAAGCTAAAGGACAGGGAGAGCGGATTTGACGAGCAGAGGCTGAGTGCTGACAGTGGGTACATCATTCCCCTGCCTGACATTGACCCTGTTTCTGAAGATGAGCTTGGCAAAAGGAACAGGCACAGGTAGGTGTGGTTTACAGATCATGTACCCCTTAGTCACTGTTCAGGGTCATGTTTGGCAATGTGCATTAACACTTTTCAGCATCCTACTCTGCAAACGTTTTCCTTAGCTCTGTTGAAACTACTTATGGGGAAGCTCCAATGTAAATATGGTAGTATGACGGCCACTGTGTTATCAATGGGAAAAAAATTAATTTTGCCTCTTTTGTAACTGCCAGGGGAAGGGGATTGCTATTAGGGTGCTCCTGATTGACACTGGATCTCTGTTGCTTGCTTGGGAAAGTTGCACTGGCTGTTTGGTGGCTTTGTGGGCACATTTTGCAACACGTCTTGCCCCTACAGGTCAATGCCTTGGAGCCGCATATGAGGTCTCAAGGGATTGATTTACTCAGTGCAAGTCCAGCTCCAAAATCTGGAAGTTTTTTTTAAAATATCTTTCATGGTATTCTTTTTGTTGACAGCAGGGTATCCAGAACTTTTTACTGCTCCCTTGTCAGTTTGCATGAGTGATTCCACTACAGCACCACATTGTATAACCCTTAATGTGAGTGTTGGGGGTTTAATTCAGCACTTAATTAATAGTATATAGAATTAGAAACCTAGAAGCTTCTTTTTGTGATATTTTTGCATAATTTTCAACAGGCTAATAAATGATGTCTCTAAGAAGCACTATCGAGATTAAGATTTATTGCCTCTCTCTGTTATTCATATTTTATTGTCTGTTATTGTTATCTTATTTCCACTTGACCTCTCTAGATCTACCTAAGTGACCTATTGCCACAGTAGTGTCATGAAGCTATTTCTCTAACAAGTCTCTGGCAGAAAGGGCTTGGAGGAACATATGAACAACCCATTCCTTTGAATTCCAAGGTGGTTCATTACTCTTCAGTAAGAGATGTATCATGACATAAGAAACGGGTGATCAGAGTCACCTAAGATTGCTCCATGGGTCAGAAAGCATGTGGGGAGGTAGTGTTCAGTTCTGCCGGAGACTGGAGTACTTATCCAGCCACATTTGCCATTTTATCTCTGAGGTGTTTGTATCTTCCAGTTCCCAGACATCTGAAGAAAGTGCCATTGAAACTGGTTCCAGTAGCTCTACTTTCATCAAGAGAGAGGACGAGACCATTGAGGACATTGACATGATGGATGACATTGGAATCGACTCCTCAGACCTGGTGGAGGACAGCTTCCTGTAACCCCACAGACACCTTCCAGCTCTGCACATGGGGAAGCTTGCCATTTCATCCACAGACTTCTGCTCCACAGAGAAAACCACTTTATTGCAATGTCAAGGATGTGAAGAGGAGACGGATTTGTACAGAGAAACTCCCAATGATGGGCAGAGGAATCGGCCCGAGTATAAATAAGAGACATGTTGAAGATGGATTTTTTTTGTAGTGTTGCTTCTTGCAGTACTTCAGTAGCATCTCAGTGTTGTTTGCCATTTGAACTGATAGGAGGATGAAGGAAAAGGCCACAAACAGACCAGTTTTGTGTTTCAAGGGCATTCTTCCGACTTTGATGGATCGAATTTCCACTGCAGCAATACTTCACCATTGCAGTTATGTAAAAACTGTCTACTCAAGGATCTTTTGAGGTGCACATTGAACATCTGCCATGGATTTTAGGAGAGATAGCTCATGAACTTCATGTACTTCCTCCCTCAATCTCAACGTCAGCTGCTGTTGAACTATGTGAATTGAAGAACAAGCAAAGACCACTTTTGGACCAAAAAGGTCTAAAACGACAGGGACTGACCGGTACTAAACATGTTACTTTTTACCATTAATGCAAGTAAAGGGGAATAATAATAATAATAATATTAATAAAAAAGGCAGTCTATAATAGGTGTTAGAAACCTAGTAAGTCTTTATTAACTATAGAAGATAGTTGTTTTCAAGATAATACTACTACTGTTTTCAGTAACACAAAATGTATATTTTACAATTCATTGTCCTTCAGTAAAAGCACAGTCTCAAGAAACTTTTTAAGTACAAGGATAAAATTTGTGACCTGAAAATTTTTATGAAACTGTTCTTTTTTTGGCTCTACACAGTGCAGTGACTGCTCTGGTTAGGGAAAACTATTTTAACATGGGAAAAAAAATTAAGATTTTGGTTTTTATCATGAGCTGAGTAGCTTTTCTAATCAGATATACTAAAACCAATTATTATCCTCTGATTAAGTGAGGTTCTAAACATTTAAATTAGAAAAAAATTAGTAATTTATGCCAAATATCCGAGATGGTAGAGAATGGACGGTTATGATAAACCACCAGCATCATCCCATTATTACTGTTTCAGGGGTACTCAGAATAAATCCTATCCTGGGATTAGCTGTGAAGAATCAATTTGATATTTGAACTGGTCAAGGAACAGACATCTCTTCCAGCCTAGAACAAAAGTTTAAATAAGCAGAAGTAATTCTGCGGCAATTATTCTTGTCTTAGCTTTCAGGTTTAAACAGGAACAGAGACTCTGAATATTTTATTTGCAGACTGTAACTATGAATAGTAATTGCTTCCAAGATTGTTTTTTGGAAGAAGATGCATGAAAATGAACCTGCTCGTAGCCTGCAATAGTTGGTTTTTGACACTATTTTTGTGAACAAAGTATTACAATTACTGCCATCACTGTACAATGTGTTATTGAGATACGATGTTTTGGAAGACTTACTTGTGAAAAAGGTACGTCACTGTGAAGGGCCTCATCCTTTCTGGTGCTCAAATTTCCAATTTAATCTTAATTCAGTGTGATGAGCACCTTGCGGGAAGTGCTCAATCTCTTGCACGACACAACCAATGCAAATGCAGTGCAAACTCACCCCTGTGTTGCAGTATTTTTCGTAGGAAGTGTGAAGGACGGACCAACAGTGACCGAACATGCTGCCACGTTAAACTACAGTTTAACTTAAAATGGCCCTAAGAAAAGCTGTACAAGTCCCCTTGACTTTACGTGTTGTGGACAGTTGAGGACCAAATGAAAGCAAATGTAATATGCCCAGTGTTACATGCAGATATTTCTGGGTCTGGGTTTCAAAATGCCACCTGGCTGAGGCCACATACAAGCATACCGTGGATGTGAAAACAGGACCGGAAGCGAGACACCCACATTTTTAACCCGGATGGAGGATGACAATCAGAAGGAACCGTGAGTGATGGCGTAACCTCCATTTCTTGCTGTCAACAGATCAAGACTGAGTGTCTTCCTGGGAGCTGTGCTTTAGCCAAAAACACATCACTGAGCTCCGAATGGTGACAACTGTGAAACATAAAAACGCCTCAATATATCCAGGACAGATGAGACGATGTAAAGTCTGCCTCCATCTATGAACTATGAATTGAGGAAACACAAATTGTCTATTGGATATCCTAGGTATCTGAATGGCCACTTGAGACCATATGTGCCTTCATTTGCATGTGAAGTCATTACAACTACACATTCAAATTAGGCAAGCAATTTCACCTGCATTTTTGCACATGGCCTAGTGCTCTTCAGGGTTTGAAAACCAGTCCCAGCACATTTTAATACAGCAGTTACTGGAATCTAAGGACATTTTCATACAGTCTCCCCTTCCTCTCACTGGTGTCATGCTGTATCTCACAGCTCATCTCATCTCTAGACCCAGATGGTGGATGTGAACCAGAGCTGGCTCACTTTCTGATGCATGGTAATGTTGATTCTCAGTTCTGTCATGAGTATCCTCTAGATGAACTGCATCCGTGTCTGGGGTCTAGCCAAACCCAGCTCAATTCAGGCTTGGCATCAGATAAGCTGGCCTGGAAACTGGAATGAGAAGTAGAGGAAGAGAGGGGATTTAATAGAGAGGGCGAAGTGTGAGAGAATGATTCACTTAGTTTTACAATATTGTCAGTATTACAGACTTTTTCTTTTATGGCTTAATTTTTGAGAAGCCACTGGAAGAGATATTCCCAAACCTTTTGCTACAGTAATTGTATAACGACAATCAGTGTTAGCTTATGAAACACAGCTTTTGATTTGGAATGGCCAACCAATTCCTTACAGTGTGGTCTACAACTTGTACAAAATGGTCCTATTACATGATGAAGGACGTGAGATATGGTGATGTTATACATCAATATGTATATAAGTATTTTTATATAGACTTCTAGAATACTGCCAAAACATTTATGACAGCTATATCACTGCCTTTGTTTATATTTTTTTTTTACTGTGATATATTCCACAGGCACGTTAACTGTTGCACTTTGAATGTCCAAAATTTATATTTTAGAATAATAAAAAAGGAAGTGTTTTCAAAATGTTGGCTGTTGTGAAATGTTTGAAGAAGGGCAAACTGGCCTGAGTGATGGTAGGCACAAAATGTATTTCAAAAATGCCCCTGTTGATATTTTGTTTTTGAAAAAATCCTGTAAATTAAGATCTCTATATTTCAATAAATGATATATAATTTAAGGATATGTGAGGGGTCTATACTCAGTTATTGAAAGATGGTTATAAAGAATCAGCCTTGCTTGGGTTTTTTTTTTTCCCCACAAAGGTTTTTGGTCAATTAAGTGTTCTACAAAACCATCAGACAGCAAAGACACGCAGGTCTTTGAGCCATTCCAGCAGGCACAAATGTCCTGGATAGTGAGTGACATCTCTGGGGAGTCATGTCATCCTTCAAAACCCAGCTGGTGCGGTGCTGCAGTGAATGCTGCCCAGAGCAGATGAAGTTCCCCAGGGTGGGCACTGGCCTCCCCGCACAAGATGAAATCCTTCTTGACCTTGGCACTATGTGTACTTCGGGGTTCAATGTTTGTGGGTTTGCATACACGGAGGAAAGAGAGGACATGGGATGCAAACAGAAGTGCTGCACCCTGTGTCAGCGATGTACGCCCTCTGCCCCTTCTAGCACTGGTGTACAACAAAGGGCATTATGCAAAGGTTGCTTTTAACAAGAGACTAAAAGTGACTTGTGTCAGTCCTTAGCCTAAAGCTTTTGATGATTACAGAGGATTAGACGGCCCCACCTCAGAATGGCCGTGGCTCCTCTGCCTCTGGTTGCAGGGTTTTTTAAACCAGGCAAGGCTGGCCATGGGAAAGACCTGTGAACAGGCAGGTTAGCAACCTCCTGTCAGTGGAGCAGTCACTGTTAAAACAAGCTTTGAGATGAACTCTCCATCTATCATCTCCCTCTTCTTCACCACTTCCTCACAAAGCAAACACCTTTTCTCTTCAAACAGGATGCAGCAGCCTGGGTCCTTGCCTTAGACAAAGAGTCAGAGCAGGTTCTCTCTTCTTTGCATCCTTGCTGAAGAGGAGTCTTTATCCTGCAACTCTGCATGGACATGCAACACTTCCTGACGCCCCAGGGGTTTGGGAAAGAGTCATGGCAGTGTTTGTGTCCTTACGTCTGTCCTGCTTGGCCCTGCACCTGCTCTTCTGGAAGTTCAGCAACTGTGTGAGACGTGCGAACTGATGGGCTCAGTATTCTTGCTGTGCAGAGTAAAGAGTGGTAGTACTAAAACCTCTTTCTATGCAAAAGCCTGCAGCTGGGTACAGAGCTCAGATTCAGTTCTCCATACTCTTCTTCCTCCTTGCAGAGCAGGAATGTGATCTCCTGTGTGTAGGGTACAGCTGTGCACGCCTGTGAGCATGTGTGCCCACATTGGGGAGCATGGATGGTGAGTGTCTCACCCTCTTTCTGAGGTAGATCCATTTTGGGCAAAAGTCCAAGCCCTCACTCCACTGATAACCACAATCTGGGTGTCTATCAGGAGTCCCTCTCATGGTCTTGCTCCCTGTCTCAAGGCCTCTGCAAATATTTAGCTGGAAATGTACAGAGGTAGCTCACTGGCATACGGCAGAGACAGTCTGCCCAGGAGAAAGGAGCTGGGGGGAGAGCGTCACTATGCCCAGAGCAGCAAGAAGGGGTGGGCTCCTCGCTAGCATAGGAAAGAAAAGGTAGGGAATGGCTTGCCTTATGGGCCCTGTGCAGGACACTTCAACTCATGCAGGACCTTTGGCTATGTTTCTGGATTGCTATGAGTGGTGCAAAAAGGGAGCATGAGGTTCATCAGTTAGAAACAATTCATCCAGCCACTCTGAGATGCTCCCAGTGGCTCTGAGAACCTGAGACGCAGTGCCCTTCCAACTGCTTCAGCAACGTGGCTGTGTCCCATCACCTTATCTCCACTGTTAAAAGTTGTGTGCGTGGTACAGGAGCTGTGTGCTGGCATAATCCCTGGAAAAGATCAGAGGAAAACAAAGGAAAGCCTTTTGTATGCTCAAAAGCAAAAAGGGAAACTCCTCATGGACCTGGGCTGGCCCATGAAGCTGGCAGCTGAAGTAGAGTCCATACACTGTAGGAGTCCTACCACCAATGCCTACAGCAAGGTGAAGTGTTGAGTTCAGCACTCATGGGCTTGTCCACCTGCATGCTTCAGCAGAGCCAGGTTGTTTGAGACCAAAACACAGCTGGCGGCAGAGGAGGCACCAGCCCTATCCTATTCTGGCATTGATATTCAATGCCTTTTGAAGGGAAAACTAATCTAACTCACAAGCCCAACTCACCCCCATCCATATAACTGGAGGTAAGGATTTGGGACACCTGTAAAAATGCCAATGTTTCCTTACATTTGTTAATACCTTTGCTGAATTAAAGAGTCAAGCATTTCTTTTCCGAGTTGGCCACAAGATGGAAGCATCAGACAAAAATCTATTAAATAGTGCTCCTCATCCCTTTGCCGTTTTCGTTTCCACAGCAGCACAGATGTGCTGCCGTTGCAGAAGCAGAGTAGAGCTTGAGCCTTTACAGCAATAGGAGGTACGGGAATACATATCATGTCCATCACCTCAAAATATTTTGTATGGAAGAACTTTGAACTTGTTATGATAACCATAGTTTTCCATAGGATAAGACCTGCAGTAGACACTCCTTTTTAAGAATGAAATATGTATTTGAGTCTACATGTACCAAAGGAAGACTGAAACAGCATCATAGAAGTCAGGGAAGTCGCCTGGGATTTTTCTGAGACACAGTTATCCATTTTGTGTTACAGCATTCAGCACAAATTCTGCAAAGCTGGAAACTTCACTGGCAACAACTTCACATGCTATCCCTGATGGTGCTGAAGGACACCCTGTCTTTTCTCTCAAGAGACTTATCTCTAGTGGAGAGAGGGAGGGATTTAGAACAAAATGTGATTTTAAATAAGGTGAGAAGTGAGACCTTAGATATCCCAAACTCAGCTGAGATGGAGACCATCTCCTCTGCATTCATTCTTTTGTTGTTTTAGTCTTGTGCTGATGCTAGACGCTGAGCCAGAAGCACTCCTGAGCTGAGGGCCAGATTCATGTGCCTTTGTGGTATTTGAAAAAATAAAGAGTTGGGACCAGTCTAATGTATGTAGCCAGACCCCCAAACTCTAGCTCCCAGAAGGCATGCAGGTTTGAGGGTTAGTTTAGTTTGTAAGCTATTCCAAAGTCTGCAGCAATCTGATGTATCAGATGTTGCTGCATCCGCCCCGCCACTAACACTGCTGTGCTCTGCCAGCAGGAGCATCACCTGCTTTATCATTTCCCCATAAAAGTGATGCAAGCTTTGTAAGAAGGATGTGATTTACTAGACCAGCTGATAACAGCTGAAAAAAAATGAGAAGTAACTCACGTCAGGACTTGAGGTAGGGCTTGGATATCTAACTACTGGGCTGTGTTTTCCAGCTCTACTGATTGGCATCAGACATCTTCTGCTTATTACTTCTGGGTAGCTGAGACAACAGCCACTGGGTTGCCAGCAGTAGCACGGGCCAGCTGATGCCCAAGTCTCAGAAATGCCTCTTTAAAGGCAGCTCTAAGCTTCGAAATTTGAGCCACCTTGTCAAAGGTAAGCCAAGCATGTGTGCGCTATCAGTGACAGCTCTGCAAAAAAGTGGCTCCCACCAGCAGATATGAATGTATTTTTATTTATACCAAGTGCATTTGTGAGCTTGTTGATTTATTGCTTTAAAAGGTAGAGTTTTGTTTTGTTCACATTCTATTTGATATGCAAAATGATAGGTGCTTTGGTAGGTAAAAATGCTGCTATATCGATGTGGGAATGCTGTCAATGCTTTAAAGCCAATCTTCAGTTATAAAGGAAGTCTACAGTCGTCATTAACCTGGCATGCTGTATGACACAGACCAGAGGGTTTTCCCAAATCAATTCCCATTTGAACCAGAGCCTGTCATCTAGAAAAAAAGCAGTCTTTTCTCATCTCTGTGAATCCTTGTGTAAATATCAGGTTTTGCAGCTGCTTACATGTGAGACAAGTGTTATTAGTTCAACACTCTGGGCATGCACCAAACCGAGACTTATATTTCCACACTGTTTGCTTAGAGGAGCTCAGAAACCTGTTAGCCGTAATTTCTAGTCTGATTGGCTGGATGAGCAGAGGAGTGGGATTTCATTAACATATTTTAATCACTTTCAGTGTAGTTTCTGGTGGCTGCCTTTGGTGGTTTTGATTATGTGTGTACTCTGGGTATGAAACAGGAGTTCCTCTGGATGGAAGTTAGTGGAGCTGGACTGGCCTGAAGGAGGAAAGCTGCCCGTAGCCAAAAAAAAGTTAAAACATTTCTAACCAGTAAGAAAACATGGGTGAATTTAGTTAAACTTGAGTGTTTTCCCTCTCTGTCTCAATACCTTCTCATGCTTTTCCAAGCTGTGCGCCGGGGGAGGTTTAGGTTGGATATCAGGAAAAACATCTTTACAGAGAAGGTTGTCAAGCACTGGAACAGGCTGCCCAGGGAGGTGGTGGAGTCCCCATCCCTGGAGGTGTTTAAGAGACGTGTAGCTGTGGTGCTGATGGACATGGTTTAGGGACCCTGGCAGTGCAGGGTGAACGGTTGGACTCGATGAGCTTAAAGGTCTCTTCCAACCAGATGGTTCTGTGATTCTGTGATTCCCATTAGATGGCCCTGGGAGATTTCTCTGAGCAGAGCAGGAGGGGTGCCGCTGCCAAACCCCCAGGCTTCAGCCAAGGCCTGTGCTTGGCTTTTGTGTATGCAAAAGCAGAGATGGACAGAGGACCCTCTGTACCAATCCCAGATATGACATAGTGTAGCAACATGGAGGCTTGGGCTGCTGCCCTTGGCTGCAAGCACCGGGGACTGTCCATGCTCTGTTACAGCTGTGGGCAGTTCCAGAGGTGCTCTCCCTTACTGCAAGGCTTGGCATGAGCAGTGAGAAGATGCTGGGGCATGGCATATTACGCTTTTTTCTGCTGTCTTGCTAAGACTGCACGATGTGTTCAAAGCTGCATTAGATTTGTCTCTTTTTCCTCCCACCCACCCTTTTCAGCTTCCCTCCCCAGAGAAGTGGCCTGGGAGCTCTGCTGTATCCCTGCTCTGCTTCAGACTCAGATGACACTGGTCGTTGCCAAAGGCCAGGGCCAAAGGGGTCCAGCACCATTCCAAGCCACTCCTGAGAGTCTGTATAGCTAACGCATTTCCACAGCTCCTCCCTGGATCCTTGGCTGTTCCCTGGCAGTGAGAAACCCTCAGAATTAAATACCGTGAAAAAGTGTTGGAAATGTTCAAGAGAAACTGCATTTTGAGAGAAAATGCATTGGAAAATGTCAGCATTCTGTAAAAGAAGAAAAAAAAAATGGTGCGAATATATGTTGCTTTACTGTCAAAAAATGAGCAGCCCAAACCTGTCCTAAGCTTCCAAAAATTAAAAACTTTATTTTTTGGCTTGAATATTTTGGTATTCAAATTTTCTCCTGAAAATGCCATATTCGCTATGGAGAATGTTGAAAGCAAGATTTTTGGGTTTTTTTGCCCCTGTTGAAATCCACTTTTAACTCCTCCCTCCTGAAAAGGACCCCCTTCCCACCCTGCATGTTTTGACACCTTGTGTTGAGACTGAGACCGTGCTGCTAGAAGGACCTTTCATAGGAACAGCTGTTAGAAGTTGCCTTGCCACTCCAGGGAAGTATTTATCAGGACTTCCGGCAGCTTCTAAAAAAAATGCCGGCAGAGGATACCGTGCCCTGCTGGGGTACTGCTCATGAAAGATGCATTTTGTTCCCCTGCTCTGCCCTGTGGCAGTCAGCTCTGGGAGCCGGAGAGATCCTCCTTTCCCGGGAGCATCGCTTATGCAAGGGCTTTTATGTGTCAGTGAGAACACAGCGGTGCTTGTGTGCAGGCACATGCCTGCCTGCGTGCTTGCCTGCTGCCTGCCCACGGGGAGCTCACCTTCAGGTCCCAGGAGAAATGCAAAGGAGGGGTCTGAGCCTCACCATGGCTTTGCAACTTTACACCAGTCAGAGACACTGCCGGTGCTTGCCTGGGTTTTACCAGTCACATGGGCAGGGCTCATAAAAGACATCACCTCTCTCTGTGGACTCACCCGGCATTAATCTTGAGACCATCTCAGCCAGGGGAGCTCTGATGCACCAGGGCTGAATTTTGTCACAACATTGCACAGGTCGTCTTCTTCTGCACCGAAGAGTGAGCAGGGGGCTTGTGAGAGTGCTAAGTCAGCAGAAAGGAATCATTTTCTTGCCTATCTACTGAAAAGTGGTGATGTAGCTCATGGCCAACCTCCCTCTCTGTCTTTTCCTCCCTCCAACACTACGTGTACCCTGCAGCTCCTGCTGAGGTTCCCCAACCATACACATACTGCTAGCGCTACTGCTGAGACCTGTTTGACTTGTGCCATGAGGGGAACTGTATCTCTGGCCCCGGAGTTGGCACTGGACTGTCTGCTGCTGAGGGAGGAAGAAGGATCGCTGCTCAGTTGTGTGTGGTGGGAGAGGGAGCAGGACCATGTAAGCACTAGGACAGGGTAAATGTCATCACATAACACACCCTATAGTCCTAGAAAGGAACAAACCCTGTCACCATTGTCCCGGACGCAGCGCCTCATTCACACAGGATCTGGCCAACACTGCTAAGTCCAATACTGTGACATTTCTGGACAATCTAGAGGGACAATTAAGGATTTAACCTTGAGGAAATCACCAGGAGAACTTCAGGAAGAAAAAAAAAAAAAGAAAAAAAAAAAGCATCAGCCACTTTGTCCCAGCCCTGCATTGAAGGAGGATCTTTTAGGGCTCAGACGATTCTGTGGTTCTGGCTCAAAGTTTCTTACTTCTAGGTGAGCTTACCATCACTTAAGGCACCTTGGTTGTGTTTTGTGGATTGACATCTCTCTCTTCTAGGGAGTGGTCTGAGAGCTTTTGTGGTACTGTCTAGAAACTGGAGGGATGGGTAACCTAAAAATGTTGGAGTAGTCCTCTGACTCATTTTACTTAAGTCAAACAGCTGCCAGAAGGTAACAGCAGTGGTAGTTCCATTATTATCATTATTGCTGTTGGCAACGTGGCCTGGATTTGCTCCCGTCAACTCCCCAAACCACTCATTCTTCTTCTTACCTAGAGTTTTACGTCAAGGAGCCATGCAGCAGCTAAAATACTGGCAAGTTATGATTTTATGTTATTCTTACATTGTTGAACATGATGTGATGTCATGAGATTGGATTGTTTATGTTTATATATAACCGTACCTTCTTCTCTCTTTGAATGGTCGAAGGTTCCAAATATTGGTCATCTGGTGCATTGAAATATATCCTCTGCATCTGTCATGAAATGGAAATAACATTTTTTTATTTCATTAAAATTCCTACCAGAAAATTTTGGGAAAGTTTGGAAGTTTTCATTGTTTTATGAATCTGAAAAAACAAGATGAGAAAAGGTTTAATTTAGTCAAAAAGACCCCCATTTATATAACACATTTTAACAATAGTAATGGAAAGTCAATTATTATAATCTATTTTTCATGACCCATAGCCTAGGCTGAGATCAAATACATTTAATAGAGCAGGCACATCTTGAATACATACCATTTCTGCATTCTCTTGGCTTTAGTAGTTCTGCAATTGGAAGTTCTCAAAGGCTGGACACAAGTACCAATACTTCAAAGCAAAAGAAAATATTAGTTAATTGCAGAAGTTACACATCTTTCAAAATGTTCATTATTTTAACATGACTACATCAAAAGAGTTTGTTGAAATTTTGTCTCAAATCTAGTCATACAGTTTCATCTTGATCAATCCTTGCATGCTACCCTAGTCACCAGTAATTCTGTAGAATAAATTCTGTTAAATACATAGATGTACAGCTATACATCTGCTCAAAGGGGCAATAGTTTCTCTCTGCCAAGAAAACTTCGCATGAAAATAAAATTATTGTTTTGGATGGAGTAATGAAAGCAAAGGATGCTAGGTAATAAGAAGGTCCTAGGGGAGCAGGAGGAGCAAGGACTATCTGTGTGGTGGCTGGGCTTATGTGTGCCCTGTCGCCAATGTGTTCTGTCCCAGTATAACTCCCCCAGCTTAGCCTTCAGCAAGCTTGTCTTTTTTTAAAAGAAATTGGCAGAAAGGTCTCTTAGCATGTGACAAACAGAAGTGACAACTGATAAATACCTGCCTTTCCTGCTTCCCTCCCTCTTAAATGTGCAAACATATCATTATGGAAGTCAGAAACTAGCAATACTATTGTCCTTTCTTGTCCTTCCTCTCCCTTAAGGCTACATCACCCCCATGATATGTCAGTGGTCAGTACTTTGGAAAATCAGTTTGACTCCTTTCCCCCCTGCAGGTGCTGTGACTCATTTGCCTGAACATTGCTCTGGAGGACACAGATGTTTTGCTCACTATGCTCACTGTGGTACTTTGCTCCATGCTTACTGCAATACTTTGAATCACATCTTGGTCTTGGCTTCAAAACCTAGAGAATTTAAAAGAACATACATGTGAGTGACCGCCTAGAAATGCAGCTAGGTTGTTTCTTTAAAAAATAAGTATTTTGATGCAAGAGCTGCCCATTGGAGAAGAGAAAGAAAAAGCAGAGCAGTATTAACCAAAGCAATAAGTGGGCAATATGTGCCAGCCTCCCAGTACCATCTCCAGATCCTGAATTCATGACTCTTCAGTCATTTGTAAATGAAGGTCCATTCCTTTCTCTGCTTCCAATATATTGTCAAGGACTTATTGAGTTATCCAAAATGTCCCCACGAGCTGTTTCATCCCTATCCATCTTCTGGTAGAAGTCTGGAAAGATTCTTACTGACATAGAAGGATTTTGAATAAAAATCTGTCTTGATTACATAGTGTGCAGTATGGTCCTCACTGGCTGACCTTATTAGCTCTGATAGATCTCTAGGGGGCCAAAAAGATGATGGTGTTCAGACAAAACTTGAAGCATTGCTGTACTGAATAACAACAAATCATAGGCTGATCTTGCGTGATTTGAAACCAAGGCAAAACACACTGGGCTCTTTCAGTTCCACTTGGTGGACTTTCAAGTTGTGCTTGCTTCACATGATGATGTTTATCTGCAATGATGAAAGCTAGCAATGCACTGTGACCAAATGAAAGTGAAGAAGCTGTGATTCCAGCAGCTGGGAGTTTACCAACCATCACAAAGACATGGCAAACCAATCTGATACAGCACAGAGCCAGTCCAACTCTCCTTCTGCCAGCAGAGAAGTCCACAGAAATTCACAGAATATTTTAGGATTCCTTCTCCAGAACTTTGTTCTCTGGGAAAACCACCATCCTTCAGCTGATTAATAGTATCATTTGCATAGTTGTCTTTTAAAAATGAGAATCCCAGAAGCTGTTGCTAAACTGTACTAGAGTTTGCCTGGATGACTTTCAATAATTAGCAGTAATTTGAATAAAACTGGAAGAAATTTCGAAGAGCTATACTCTACAGAAGATCCAGGTGCTGCCTTCAGCCTCAAGTATTCACATCCATGAAGCAGAGCTGCAAGAAAACCGTGATTAACTTCTATTTATCTTCCCCATTTCACAAAGGCCAGGTTTATACTACAGCTTATGTGCAGTCATTAGCACGTAATAACATAAATACCATATTGTCTTATCAAGTTGAGTTGTTCATCTGCTTTTTGTCTTCTGCAGGTTCAGATGGCTGTGTGTACACAGTCACAGGTGTACATGCAGGATCTGGTTTGGATTTGACACTTCGTCTTTCATCTCATCCGTCTGAAGAGAGGTAGTGATGAGCGTTTCCTCTCTCTGAAGTCCATTTCCTTTAGCTGCTCCTTGTAATTTCCTAGCAGGATTTGTCTGTGTATATGAAGGCACAGCTGGAGAAGGGTGATGTTTGTCCTTTTTTCCCCCTACAGCTACCCTGTCTGTGTGTGTGGAAGCTGTCACAAGGAGGCTGCAGGGCTCTTGGTCGCAATGAGGAGCAGGAGAGGAGTGTGACCTCAAACTCTTCCCAGGACAAAAATCATCTCCCTGGTTTGAATTTGGTACTTCCTGGGGTTTTAGATGCATAATTAATTTAACTTTTTGTTTGTTGAAAAATAAATTAATGAGCAATGAAGAACTGAGAAGCAAAACTCTGTGTTTTAGTGTAACACGAGGATGCAGGAAAAGAGCAGAGCAAAGTCCACAGGTAGGTAAGATGCTAAAGATTTAATGTTAAACCTGGCTCAAAGTTTGCAGCAAAGAAGCAGCTGTAGGTAAGGAAAGGGCAATGTCAAAGGCAAAGCTGGTATTTATACAGCATCTGTGAAATCCAGGGCAGATACTAATAGATTTACTTCAATCTGTATCACACCATAGCCATCGTTTATCAGTAACATTAAATGGCAACAAAAGCTGAATTTAAAATGTTCTCTTCTAGATTGATTTCACAAAAAACTCCCATCCCAGCTGTGATAAAGCTGGCACTCTCTATTTAACAACAGCATTAGGACTGGGTCCTCTAGGACAACCACATCTTACCACGGCAATCTCTACCTTTGTTTGCTAAAGGCATGCTGTCAAAATGATACCTGCTTATCTCCTAAAATGAGTTAAAAGTAGCTTGAGGATTACACCTGTCTTTGCCAATTTCTGTCATTAAATAATTTCCTGTCTTGAGTTTTGTGCTTTATTTCCTGCTGGTGTCTAAAGGATGCACGCTGACAGCTGAAGAAAGCGACTGTTGTGAAACACTGGCACTGCCTGTGGGGCCGCGATCAGCAGCAAGACTAACTGGAGAGCCTGGGTGGGATGTTTTCTCTTGTTTTGATCAATCATTTAGCGTGGGAAAAATGCGGCTTTGGCGGATCTGGCACTATTCAGTGATTGGGCTGAATGTGCAGATTGACTGAAGCACATGCTTATGGTTTGGGAGATCCAAGTTCATCTCCGCCATCTGCTTGAAGCCTCATTTTCCTGCAGTCCTGGTTGAGCAGATTCTGGATTGCGCAGGGTTGGCAGGTGCAGAGTCTCCCTTGCTGAATCTGTTACACTTTGCATACAAAGATTAAATATTTATTAGCATGTACCAATGCCCACCTGGGTGCCCTAATCTCTGCACTGTAAGCTCCCTCTGGAGCAATACCTGCTCAAATGTAATGTGCAAAGTGAGACCTTCACCAAGGGGAGAGACTGTAGAAGCCTTTCCGTGCTGCACAACAGTTTGCAAGGCTAAGGCAGTCTCTTGGAGAAGGAGTATAGGTACGAATCTCATTGTACAGAGGAAAGCAGGACAGATTTGGGATTTCCTTCACCCTGAATATGACAAGCCTGTGGTTCTGTGGGGTTCCTCTTCAGGTGTGGAGAATTCTCCAGTCTTTGAGCTATGCAAAGGACCATGAATAGTGTTTAAGAAGCCTGAGCCTGCAGGAGAGATTTTAAATCCTTTCTACTGTGGTCCTCACCTGGCAGCTTTGGGGGATTTCAGTAAATCAGAATTGCTGGAAACAAGTGGAGGAGATGCTTGGGTAAAGGAGCATGACACCCAGTATAAGATGAACTAAATATAGCTGCGTGCTCTTTTTGCTTTTATCAATTCAGTTGAAGATGCATTGAGGCATTTCTGAGGTCCAGAGACTGCCACAATCAACAACCTAACTGCAATCCTGAGTCTTTCCTTCAAAACCTCGCAGGTCATAGTGGGTAAATATAGTTCAGACACAAATATGGTTTTAGATGAAGAGTGTTCTTTTAAATCTTTTCTTTTTTTTTTTTTTTTTAATTCTGAGAGTGCCAAGTAGTGTCAGTTTGCAAGTAATTTTTGAAATGTGGACATCTGTCTTCTAGGATCTGTACTGCAAACACCATCTTTTTTCATATGGCTCACCAAACAAGCCATTCATTAGTAACTAGTTTCAGTCTGTAACGACTTTGGGTCTGATTCATGGATGTAACTTGAGCTTTGTGCCATTGTCAGTGGGGTTTGCATGAGCATACATCTGGGGTGCAGTAGTGAATCTGGCCCTCTTTCTGGTCAGACTAATGATTTTCATGAGATGTTTCACAGCTCTTCATCGATCCCCAGAGCCCTTCTAATGTCTGAGAAATAAAAAGCTGCAGAAGAATATTTACATCATAAAATTACTCTAAAAATAACAGATAATCTCCTGTTTGAGATGTTAATTTATAGAAGGAAAGGCTTTGGAATGAACCCCAAATCTTGTAATTACGTGACTGGTTTTTTTCCTTGAGGTACATAAGCAATTCTTGTGTCCTTAGCTGAGAAAGTGTGTGCTGTGTTCTACTCCCAGATCTTTCTTTTATCATTAGCTAAAAGGTATTTCACACCAGTCCACATGTAAGAAAAAGCTTTTCATCAGACTGAAGTAAGGTATAAACAACCTCAGGAAGTTTGGAATATGTTATTAAAACTGTTCTCTAGTATGCTCGTTAGAGGATGCTTTGGCATCACAACCTTTAGCGTAAACTTATGATGTAAGTCACATGTTGGCTAGCCTCTGATCTGTCCCATGATCTCTCATCAGAAAATCACATCCTTTTGTAAGCAGCATATGAAAAGAGAGACAGTGTGCTGCTGTTCATTTAAATGATTCATTCATCTTGCTTTCCTCCTCTTCTGACCTTCCTCCATTTCTGGATTTCAACCTGCCTGTGTCTCAGGCATTTCTCCAGAGTTTCTTCATCCTGTGCCTTGGACATACCTTCACTCAGCTATGTCCAGGCTGGCTTTGGGTACCTCCCTGAGCACAGCATCGGGGATGTGCTGGCCCTTGGGGCTTGCTGCAGTTGGGGGAGAGGCAATAGCACCCATTGGGAGTGATACGCACAAAAGCTGGCATTAAAAATATTAAGGACACTGAAGAGGAACTCCTTTGCTTCCCTTTTACAGGGCAGAGCCTCCTGAGGAGATGTCCTTCTCCAAGCCTCACACACTGCCACGGTGGAGGCATGCTGCGGCATTCAGATTTTGCAGAGAGAGTTGATGTAGCAGTGCATAAACTTCTGCTGAAGCCAAGAGGTGTTTAAACACTGAAAGGGGGAATGGGTCACCCAGTTATTTGTGTTTCCAGTCAGTGTCTCTGCCTTTTGCCTCACATTAGATGTATTAAACTAATGGATGCCACAGGAAGATCCTGTACCAGGAGGATTTTGAAGATCAACCAAAATGTCAGTCTTGGATAATGCTTTGAGGCCCTGTAGCTGTGGACATGATAAGTACTGTATTTATTATTGCTGAGGAGGTGTAAGTGTATGTGGTTACAGGAAAACATGAAACTATGGAAACATGAATAAGAAGCATTTACAGCGCTGTATGAGGAAAAGCATCAGGTGTTTATTTTCTTTGACAGTGTATCTTGAAATGAGTAGGTCAGTGTGTTCTTAGGATGATCTGCTACCTCATCTGTCCTCATGAGGAGTCTTCAGAAGTCTTCATACTTTTCTCACAAGGCTGTAATCATCTGTCTCTTTAAAAGACCCTTCCCCCGTCCATTTATCAGTATGCTCCTCATGCTGAATAGAGCTAAGATAGTAAATCATCCTACAGATGAAGTAACAGGGCTGAAAACAGCTGGGCAATGGGGATGGCAGAGCAATTGCCACTGCTGAAGCAAAAGTCAGCTTGGACTTGTGGTAAGGTTATCTGAAGGGCACAGCAGTCTAAGAATGAGTATGAATTCAGACTCCCTCAGGGCTTCCTGAACTGCTTATCGGTTCATCAGGCAGTGCTGACTGCGGTTCCATGGCACCAGGCTTTGCAGGGTGCCAGGCGTGGTTGCAGGAGGTAGAGGAGGAAGACAGGGGCCAAGCAAACCTTCAGAAATCTTCCTGCAGTTACTAAAGCATTACCGAAGTTTGGCATGCTTGTGCAGGAATAACAGGAACAAACACATTGGTAGTAATGAGTACAGGTAGGGAAACCCATAAGGGGGATCCTGCCAGAGTTTGCAGATAATTTTAACAAAATTGCTTTGGAGGTAGAACCAACCCCAAATATCTCCTGGCTCATCTTTACACAGAGATATGTTTAGTGCATTGTTTTCAAAGGGTTGTTAAGTGGCTGAAAGACGCTATATCAGGATCTTTAATAACAGAGCTGGGAGGTAAGGGGTGAGCAGCAGGAGCAGGGAAGCCTGAAGACTGCAGTGGGAGAGGTGGTGCAGCTGGGGAGGAGCGTGGGTGGCTGTGGTGGCCAGGAGGGAGGGCAGCACCATGCATTGCTGTAGGAAGTGGAGCAAGCCTACTTGAGGAATGTGCTAGCTGAAGGAGAGGTGACACAGCACCCAAATATCTAGTCTGTCCTCCTGGCAAGTTGAAGTCCATTGGTAAAAACTGCTATGGTTGTTATACACTATAGTTATGAGTTATCTATTGTTCCTTAGAAACTAAGTATGTGTTAATGATATATTATCTATTAATAGGTACTATACTTCAGGTAAAACAATTCTTTTTCTTCTCTTTCTCTGGCTCTACATTTTGCATCCACTGAAAAATGCACATCTGGATCTACTTATTTGTTTATCTGTATTGCTTTTTCTGCATTTACTACCACTGTATAAACTTCCTAAGAAACCACTCTGCAAAGCCTTGGTAGGAATTCAGAACTTTTTCGGCTGATGGCATCATAAATAAAAAATTTCTTTAAGGCCAATCACATCAGAGGTGTTGTTCAAAGCTTTTAAAACAGCTAACCAAGTGCTGAGTCAAACATATTTTTCTTCACTTGGTTTGTGTTAAAGACCTGAGCTACAAAATTTACTCAGGCAAAATTTCTGTTTATTTTAACCAGGCACTTGGCTCCTGTTGTGCCCTGGTTTTCCTGGCTTTTGTGGAAATCAACTTGCATAATATCCTGACCTGCACAAGCAGTGTGATACCTTCTTTAAACAAGTGATCCTTGCCTGCCCAGCGCAGGCAGTGGTTGTCACAACAGATACGGAAGTAGCAGTGAGGGAGGGCTTGGGCAAACCAGCTGGCCACAGCCAGCCCCTGAACCTCAGGCACAATCCGGTAAGACCATCTTGAGGATCTGCCCATTTTCCAGGGACAGCAGGATGGCTTTCAATAGTGCAGAGGCAGGCTTTACTTCATGTAGTGATACACCTTTCCCCAGGAATTTGGAAGATTGTCCCAATTGAAGACAGTGCTTCACTGATTCCATATTACCCTCGTGTTTACTGCCAAGGTATTTCAGGGCATAGTTACTGCCATATGATACCGGTGGGTTTCTACAGGTGATCAGCTCCATGGCCTCTTGTCTGATGCTCATCAAGAGCAGAAAGATCTTTGAAAAAGATCCACACCACCCCCCAAAGTGGAGTTTGCAACTCCATCACCATTGTCTAGCTGCTTTGTCTGTGGATAATAAATCTTCCAAGGCCCTGAATTTTTCTCACTAGAACAGAAATAGACTTATTAGCTTGAAATGTTATTTCAGAGAGCAGGAGAGGGAGGTGAGGGGGCAGTAAGTGAGGCAGCAAATGAAGGTGGCCTGCTTGTGCAGCACAGCTGCACTGGGCATGGGGCTGGGCTTTGTGACCGTGTGGAAAGAGCAGAAGATCTGGCTTGACTCTCAGATTGGTGTTTACAGGGCAGGCAGAGGAAAAGTGGATGTTTTACTTGAAATGTTATGGAAATCACTGAGAAATAATGCCTGCAGAAGGCAGTTCTCAGAGTCTATTTCTGTTCACGAGGGACAAAAAGGTATGCAACAGAACCAAAAATTTAGCAAATTAATTTCCTTTTATTTTGTCACTGCAAGGTTCATGAACTGAAAGAGGACTTTGAGTAATTTGACACAGTTTCCAAGTGGAATTACTTTTATTTTTTTCGTATTCAAACTTCTTATTTTTTTAAGATAAGCTGGGATTTTTCCCCCTATACAACAATAGTTAAACCTGATACTCAGTTGCTTGGCTCAGAGACTGATAGAATTAAAATCTAAAAATACAGAAGATAGAAACCAGATTGTGTTATCTAAAATATACATCCTCTTCTGTCGTGCTGGTAACTTAAGTTCACACTGTAAACAGAGAACTAACGAGCTCTGGTATTGTCATTTGGGATAGGTGGGTTTTTGTTTGGGTTTTGGTTTTTTTTTTAACATAAACTAGCTCCAAGCAGCTCACAGAGCTCTCTGAGAAATCAGGTACGTAGATTTCAATGTGTCTTCAGTCCACGAGCATTTGATTGATATAGTACAGTAC
Organism: Bucorvus abyssinicus; assembly: GCA_009769605.1. NCBI lineage: Eukaryota > Metazoa > Chordata > Aves > Bucerotiformes > Bucorvidae > Bucorvus > Bucorvus abyssinicus. The sequence goes on from CM020026.1 coordinate 29,986,468, forward strand.
TCCTGTTCGTATAAATATTTGAAGTTGGAAAAACCTTCTGGTTTTAATTCTATTTTAAAAAGTCAGTTTAAGCTAACTTCCCATAACAGAACATTTCTTTCACACACACACACACACGCGTGCGCGCGCATATCTGTGTGTGCTTCTTCTGTGCAAACCCCTGCCATGAATGACGGGTTTTGTGTAGCCACTTGGCCCTTTCTGTTTCTTACAAACCAACAGGAAGGTAGCAGGGGCCTGATTCAAAGCCAGCTGATTTTGCAGAGCCCCCATTGACTTTGGAGGACACTGGATAGACAGAGTGTAGGACCATTCACTTTCTAGGTTTCACGTTTTTCTAGGGAATTCAGTTGTTCTTCTCATCCCTCATGCAATCTCCAGTCCCAATGCAGCAGATACAGAGGTAACTGCCATCACACAGAAAGACTTGGAGACCTTGTGGGGTCTACCAGCCTGTATGTTCAATTCATATGGAAGCTTTTTTGCTGCATTCACTGCTTTCTGAAAACATAATGCCACATTTTTATCTTGCTGTCATGAGAAGAATGTTGTTTCCAACTAGAGATACCCCTCATAAATGAACATCTGAGAAAAGGGAATTAGGGACACTGCAGATTCTTGTCATCCTGAAGCATTGGCAAAAGCAGCAAGTAAGGAAATCCAGAAAAGAATTTCCAGCAAAATAAGAATTGCAACTGACATTAAAAAATATTTCTCAGATGCTTGGCTTGACAAACTCAGAACTGGAAACCCAGTGTAAGAAGCTGCAAATAAAGAAAACAACATCTAAATGTCAGAAAAATCAAGAGGCTGATTCTGTAATCAGCGAAGGCAGAAGACGCAGCAAAGTTGAAGGCATGAGACAAAACCAGACTCCCATACTCTGGGATATTCCTGTTCTTCATGCTTTTATTTTTAATTCTAGCCTCTCAGGTTCTGTAATAGGACTTCTTCTTGCTGGCACTCTAGCCCTAAAAATACTGCCCTCCTAGCTACCAGCGGCACCTACCACAGCGTTGACGAGCTCAGTTATCACGGACAGGGAGGAGATGTCTGAGGTACTCTAGTCAGACTTTTAAGGACCTTCGATTCAAGACTAATAAACTTAAGCACCAGCTGAAGTCAGAAGTGATTCTTCAGATGTAGCTCATGTGGCAGCAGTGACTGGATGTCTGCAGGAGCTGGTGACAAGTGTGATTCACCGACCGTGATGCCACCCCCAGTGCGGTAGAGAAAGGCTTGGAGATGCCACCACCACCTGACACGCAACCTCTGGCTTCTGCTGAGTGCGTCAGGAGTCACAGCCTGGCTCCCAGTGAGGAGGGATCTTCAAGGGCCTTGCCACTTTACCAGCCTAGTTCCTCCATGTGTTGATGTATCTTTGTCCATAGCTTTTCCAGGGAATTAGAGATTGCCAGGCAGTGGCAGTATTTTCTTTAATTTTTATTTTAGCAGGATCATTAACCTTTTTTTGCACTGAACATCTACCCAGCTGGGAGGTAGAAGCCTCCCAGCACAGCCAGGGTGGCGGGAGCCTTCTCCACTAGTTCCACTGTCAGAGCGGCCTTTGTCCTCCGTCCTACATAGAATCAGAAATACAGAATGGATTGGTTTGGAAGGGACTTTCAAATATCATCTTGTCCAACCCCCTGCCATGGAGGAGAAATTATTTGACAGTCAGGAAGGCTGTGGAAGGAATAAAAGGCTACCTCTAACGAGGAGTGAGCTCGAAAGCGTGCAGAGTACAGTCTTCTGCTTCCTGTCACTTGGAAGTGAATATAATTTCCAAGTTTAAGAAGGGAGGCTTTCTGCTTTAACTTCACCTTTATTTGATTGCTGTTGTTCTTTTTCAATTCTGGCTTATACAGGTAGAGTCATTCTATGCATTATCTTGTTCCTGCCTGCCTGTGGCTTAGCTATGTATTTTAAGACTGTTTTCCTTTACAGGAAATGGGAAGCTGTGGAATGCAAAGTGTCATTTTAATAAAAATAATACTGCCTAACAAACCCCAAATGATTTAGTGTATGTAAAAAAGCAGATACACCAGAGAGACTCACTTGGAAACAGTACTTAGTGAATAATTTTCTTTTTTTTTTCCCACACCACATTATTTAAAGTTAGGTGGTTTGTAATTCATCACTTATTTCTCAGCCATTGCTCCAAGCATACACAGAATACAAACAAAATTGTTCTGCACCAGTGCCCCTAGCAACCCTTCTGCCTCCAACAGCCAACCTGAAGCCATTATCCTATATAATATAAGATTGCCACAGGTAGCATGAAGTCCGGGGAAAGTAGGCAGCTACTTATCCTTTGGAACAGGTTACAGGTGATTGAAAAGAAAATCTGAATATATCAGGCATTCCTTTTTCACTGGTGAGAAATCTTTCTTCTTAAAATGATAGGAAACTATTTCTTTTGATAATATACTGAGGACTGACAACTTAATAGAGAAGGTGATACAGAGTGTTTCTAATTACCTAGAAGGCAGGTTAGTGCTGGGGTAGGCACTGGCCTGCAGTACATGGCCGTGGTCTACCCATGGCAGTGCAGAGCTTCGCAGGGACTAATTTGCTCTCCTTAATTTCACCTCCCTGGCCATTTGCCTGCCATCCCTTCCCTCCCTGCCTCCCAGCACAAGCATAGGAGAAGCAACTCAGCTAATCAGGTAGAAGTTGAGTCAATTTGTGAGTATTTCCCATGGACAGAGGTGAAAATTGCCGCACTACTATCTACAGAGGGCAGCCCCTTCAGTTTGGCCTTTGGTGTGCCCCACGGTTATCTCCCCTGAATGCTTTGTGCTTGCAGGTGCTGAAGGTTCATCACAACGAGAGCAGTTTGCTGTCTGCAGCTTTCACATCAACCTGCCTCCTTCGTCCCACCAGGATCCAGGAGAAGCAGTTCTGGTGACTTGGCAGAACTGGTGCGTGGTGGAAGGGGTCTGTGGCTGAGCTGTCCACCAACCCAGCAGCTGTGCCCGGCAAATCCGTACATGCCAAGATGTCTTCAAGAAAAGCAGGGAATCCGTTTGTAAACTATTCATTCATTTAAGATGGAATTAGCTGCTCACAGCAAATTTATTTGCACTGAATAATTCCATCCTCACCAGCGATCATTTAGTTTTGATTGTGTACAGACTGCAGGAACAAATCAAGCCTTTTCAGCATCTGTAACAGTTTTGGCTGTGTGGAGTAATTAGAGAAAGTATATTAAATAAAGTAGACTTTAGTTTGCATGTTGCAGAATCTTCCTTTGGCAGATAGAGTTACTTTCAAATGCAGTGATAGGGTGACATTGTTCTGTCAGAAACTCTCCACAGTAACATTGTGAGAGTGACTTTAAGCCAGCACACAGGGACAAGAAATTCAGCCCAGGTTCCCTAGGACTGGGACCATCCCTCAGAGCTCTAGGGCCCTGGTTTGCTTGTGAGGGAAATGAGAGGATGTGTGTGGTGCCGCAGCAGAACAGGAATTGAAAAGGGGCTGTGTATCTATTGACAAGCAGGGTAACCATACCAAACATATCTCTGATATGATGTAGTTGTGCCAGTTTGCAGAAAATATTTGCATTCAAGCTATGTCAAAAATATGAAGCACACTACTGTGTCTTTCTTAGAAAAAATAATAACTTTAATAGTGTAGGTAAGAAAGACAACCCCTTATTTTATTAACAATTTTCCCACAGATGTTTTTCTTCTTTTATATGACTGCTTATAATAAAACATCAGTGGGAAAAACATAGGCCATTGCTATAACAGATCACCTGGGAGATCTTCCTGAGATAGCATTTGACATCATGATTTTGTTTCTCCTGGACATCATCTTTATGTTTTGTAAGAGGGGAAAAGAACCACAATCACTTGCTGTTGTCTCATGGGTGCCTCATGCCTATTAATTTCATTTTGTTGTTTTTCATATTCCAAAGTAAATGCATTCTTCCTGAGAGTGCTTTGTTCTTGTCACGTACTGGAAAAAAGTTCTGCTGGCTGGTACCTTCTCTTCTGTTGAAAAGGAGCCCAAACCAGCAGAGCCTTGCACCTGCGAGTAATACTTAAATAAGTGGGACATGACACAGAAATTACCAACCTGAGTAAAGATTGCAAAGTCGGTTTTGCCATTATGGAAACACTTATGAGCCTGAACAGGAAAAGACAAAAATGCAAGTTGAGAGGAAAAAAAAAACACTAGGAAAGAGAAAACCCTGAATGCCAGAATCTACCTCCTGCACAGAATTTGCATGTAAACAAACTTCAGGCATAAATGTTATGATACAATTAAGCATTGGAGAGTTAATTCCATTTAGCCACTTCAGAGATTGATATGTGGGTACCAACAGATGGTTGATGGTTACTTTACATCGATCACACCTGGTCAGAAGCCCTGGCTGTGAAAATTACACCCTGGTGTTTAAAATGCCAAAAGCAAAAGAGATGCTGACATTAGGGTGGCCCCAATAGCATGCCACAGTTATTTCAAAGAGTTACAAATGAAAAACACCTTATCAGTGCCAGTTTCTTGCTTGCAGTGGACTTGGGTCTGATCATCACCAAGAAGAGGACACTGTAAATGGAAGCACCCAAATGTGAGATGGATTTTTGAAGTTATGTCTACTGCCAGAAGCACCATGTAAAGACTGCGGCTTCCACTAAGATACAGTTAAAACTCACACCAAGATCACTAAGGGAAGGATGGGTTCCAGAAATTGAGGCCATAGGTGATGATAGCAATTTGAATGTTGTAAGAGTGAGCTCTTGCATTTGGAGATGCTTTCCAGATCCCCTAAGTGCTCCTCACTCCTACCTGGGAGTGCTACTCTTGCTTGGACAGGGCTGGCTCTGATCTTGCTCAATGATTATCATATAAGCTTCTGCTCATCTGATGGACTAGCCACATTTTCATAAGAGTGCCTGTGCAATACCAGTTTGAATAACTGGCCTTTTCATTTCACTTGCAAACAAAACAAGGCTTTTTTAAAACTGAAACCACTGGCTTTCCGGTAGCCTGTATTTACCACCACCAAAGTGTTCAGATTTGCATTTCATGCATTTGCAATGTTCTTCTAGTTATTAAATGCAAAGCCTTTGTTTAAAGCAAAGCAAGAAAACAAAAAAGGGTTTTGCCCTTGACTAATGCTTTTGAATGGAATGATGAAGGATCCCACTTTTTTTTTTAATTTAAAAAATAGGAATAAAAACAAGTCAAAATTGTTTTATCTTGGCCTCTGTTTCAAATGACAGATGTCTGTAGAGAGCTTGGGAGATGCTGGAGGATTAGGCAAGCCTGCAGCTACAGCTGCTGTCCCCCTCTCTTTCCCAGGACATCTCCATGTCACTGGGGTGGTGGTGGGTTGAGTTGAATCGTGCCATATCTCATGGGCTGGTCAGTAAGTTCTCAGGGACGACTCTGGTGCCATTGCTGCTTGAAGGCTACAGTAAAAACCAGGAAAATCACCACAATTCCACTGTGATCTGATAGTCCTCAGCCATTAAGCTAAGGTACCACTTCAGAGGTCCAATGTGGTGGAAATGGGTGGAAATGAGGCCATTTCCAGGTAAGACTGAGCCTCCCACACACTCTGCTACCTTATTGTGAGACCGGTAAAAGGATTTTTGCTAAGTTGCCTTGGGTTCAGCAGCTGAAACCCTACATTAAGATGTATTTCTGAGTTGTGTTATTTGGTCCAGCTGTCTCCAGAACACAGAGAACTGAGAATGCTTTTTTTTAACTAGAAAAGGCCTTTAATTGAAATTTATTCAGTGTTCTTGCAGACAAACTAGCTTTGACACTAACTTTCAGGGACTTATACATATTACAAAATATATTTCACTTAATATATCATAGAATATATTTCTTTCATACGAATTTCATACTTGGAATTGGCGTTTCTTATTCTTGCTCTTAAATGGACGTATTTGTTGCTTTATTTGTGCAATTCGATTGCAACACTGTAATACTAAGGTTATAGTTCAAAGGTATAGAGTCTGCCTTCTCTGTATTCAGTTTTGCTTCTTGATCTCGATATCTCTACATCTAATATGTATGTATGAAAAATGCTGCTATGGAAGATTCAATTTGTTGAAAAGCATAGCCACTGATTTGTGACTCTTCCGCCGTAGCCTCATCCATTGTATTACTGCAAATCAAATCACTTTCTTTTTGAAACAATAGCTTTTATATATGTGTATGGCACTTTTATTAACAGCTCCATTTCAGAAAAGGTACAGATTTACTTGGGAAATTCATCCTCCACGCTTTTTTTTTTTTTTTTTTTTTTTTTTTTTTTGTTTAATTAATTGTTTAGCCACAAACAAATACTTTTTGGACTAAGTTTTGTTAACCCTGAATTGTCTTGGTTTCTTAAGTGTTAGATAATACTAAATTTCCGTTCATGGAAGCACTTTTACCATTGTTGGTAGTATTTGGTACAGGTCTCCACCACTGCAAAACTCCAAGGCAATATGTCAGTATACGACCTTGTTTATGTGCTGGACATTGCTTAAATGAGACTTATTTCTATATCTTCATGTAAGTCTCAAATTTCAAAACCTGTGTTTTCAGAAAATATCCTTTGCGCTATTTAATGACTGCCAGCCTCTGAATCACTTTCCTTTCATCTGACTCCAAAGTTTCCATGACACCGGATTATGGTACCATAAGAAGTATGCTTTACAGATTCAATTAAGCCCAAGAGAAGAAAGGTGAATGAGAGAGAAACTTGCAGCCACTGAGAGAAAAGCAGCTGTATTTAGAAAGAATCCACAATAATATACTTAGGAAAAGAGGGGTTTTACCTTAAATACTGAGAAAAAACAGAACAGCAGTGGCCTGAAATAAAATGAGGTGGCTGTGTATTCTCTTGTGTATATCATTTTTATAGAGTGTATCTTTTTCACAAGCTGGTTAGAGCTGACATGAGAACCTGCATGTCATGCAAACTGTCTTAATTTCCTTGTTCTTGATTCCCTCCTGGGATTTCGAGCCTGGTATGCGTATTAACGAACATGTTTGTCAATGAAGAAATCACAGCAAATGCTCAAGTTAATGACAGTGTTAGCTGTTAGTCTGGCATCCTGTTCTGACTTCATTGGCAGATCTGTCTGTAAGGATAGCCAGGAACACACGTACTCAGAACACATAGATAGGCTCAGGGGATCCATGCAGTATGCTATAGACCAATATTCCTCCTCACAGTCAAATTAACTTTGAATTTAACGTGTTTTAAACTTAAAAACAAGTCTGATGAGGGCCTCTACCTGCAGGAATCCTGGTCTGAAATTCATGCAAACCACAGTCATATAGCTCTAATTTAAATCAACATTGTCCTTTGTAGCACTAAACATAATTCTGTGAAACCCTAAATGCATTGTAATTATAATATATCCACTGGGTTTTCTAGCCCAAGAAAATACATATGAGAAAGAAGAAGTTCTTCTTTTCTCCCCCTTTCCCAGAGGGCAAAGAGTTTTTGAACCAGGGGACAAACAGATATTTCAGAAACTCCAGGTGGTAATGTTAATGACTTTATCACTTCTGCTCAAAATTATCCTATCATAGCAAGTCTAAAAATATGAATGCAGATTGATTTACAATCAATAATATCACATTGACAAGAAAAAAGCTTTGTCAAGAACAGTTTTAATAACTGGCACAATGTTGAATTTCTTAAATGAGGAAAACCTGAAGGGGTAAAAAGGGGAAAAAAAGGAAATTCAATAGGGGAGGAAAAGAGCTACAAGGGAAAGCTGCGCTATCATCTCAGAAAGAGATTGTAAACTAGGTACTATCTTCTCATTTCAGGGTTCACTGGAGTTAATAATCTTGAATGTTCTGCTCATTCCTGGATCTTCATGGCAAATATCTAACCAAGGCCCTTTGATGTGAAACAACATTAAAAAGCATTCTACACACCGATGTTAATTCCACCTCTCACGGCTCCAAAGTCTCAGTCACTTTTTTGCTCGGGACACTGTGTAAGAGCCTTTGTCCACCCTGGCTGAACTGCTGCGCTCTTCCAGCACAAAGCTTCTAGATGTGTTGGAAGATGCTTCTTACATATCAGCTTTTGCTTTAATTAAAACAGACGAAGCATTTGTGAATTTTGAGTGTTTTTCCTGACAATGTCAGTCTTCTGATATGCCTCTGCATCAATATTGCTCAGATTTGAAAAAATAGCAAGGGTGACAGTACATCCTTAGGTACATGGCAATCCCCATATTTTTCCAGCCTTAAACTTTTCTGGGTTATGGAAACACTACATTTGTGTAGCACAATCCTTGTATTGACAAGGGTAGGCTTTTCTGAATAATGTATGTGAGCGTATAGCTTAGCCCCGTTCCAGTAAGACTCTTCAGCAAACTGCACTAAAATAACCAAGGTCTATCTTGGCCACTGGCAGCCCAAATGAGAATCGGGCTCTCTGTCTACAAAATAGCCTTCCTTGGGCTTATGGAAGCATGAAAGTCTTGAAAAGCCTATTCAGAAATCTGCTTCATATATGTAACCATGTATTTTCTGCACAGAGTTTGGATACTTCTTGAATCCTACCTGGAAGTACATCTAGCTCACCTCAAGTAGCATCCCTCAGACACCACCCTGTCTTCGAGCTTGAGACAGCATCTGGATCCCTTTGGGAAGAGACACTTTGCATTCACTTTCACTCAGCTCAGAATTTAGAAGTGCATTGCAGCAGGCTTATTTCAGCCAAAAAGGTTTGGGTTTTATTTTTCAGTTCCAGAAATCAGCCACATGATTTATGTATGGCAAATGCTCCTTCTTTTGGGTTGTCTGAGCTGCTTCTTCACCTTTGTCTGACTGCATGAGCACTTTCCACTAAGAGTCCTGCTTACCTTGATGTAGGTAATGGTGCAAGCCAAGGAAGTCTGGTGGTGCCTGCAGCTCTGCAGTAGGGTGTCCCTTTGCTCGGTCACAAACCTCCCTCCTGCATCCCTGGGTAGGAAAAACAACTGGTTCTTGCAAAGCCTGAGGAGCCAGACCCTGCAAAGGAGGGTGTCAAGGATGGGAGGCCAGGACCTTATGCTGGTTAGCAGGGCTGCGGAAACACCATGAGAATTGATTCAGTAGCTTGGTATCATCTCCTTTCTGAGCTGCACCAGAAGGCGCCTCTTTGCAGGATTACACTGTATAGCATGATCTACCATAAAGCTGTTTATAGTAACAGCCCTGGTGATTCATGCATAAATCCCCACCTGGCAAACCGTTCCGTTTGGGAGCAGAAACCGATGGATTTCAGATGGTATGTGATGTTGCACATAGCAAAAAGGCTCAAAGTAACCACTGACCCTATTACACAGGACCTTAGTCTCAGCAGACATCTACTGGAATACACCAAATACTCGATGAATAGTCAATACCATTGAAAAGATACGTGTACCTTCAGTGGTTTTTGAAATAGACCTTGAAAAGACCAAACTCTTATAGGAAAAAAAGCAAAAGGTTGGCCTTCAAATATAGACAGCCTACACACGTAGTTTCCCATCATTCTTGTACTCATTAGTCTAATCCCTGCTTCCATGAAAATCCCCAATCTCAACTAACCATCAAGTTCTACATATGATGCTTCTGAAAGGCACTGGAAGAATTAATTATACATGAAAACGATATTTCTTATCTTTAAAAGGAAGTATTGGATGCCAAGCAAAAAGGCCACATTTTTTATTTATTTTAAATAGCAAGATCCTATGTTCCTGAAGGTGATAATAAACATTTTAACACAGAGACTTTAGGTAAAACTGAAATACTGTAATTGAAAGTCACTGAGGACATATTATCGAAAATTCACCTTCCAAGAGAGTATCAGTGGCTTTTCATGGTGTCAAATCACAGTTTTGTAATTTTCTAATGTCAAATGATACCTATAAACAAAAGCCTGTTCTGCAGTCAGCCACCACTTTTTCTTCAACCTTTCTTTCAAAACCTTAATTTTTTACAGCTCTATTATGTTGGTGCAGAGGTACCTTAGCTATTACAGTCACTTGCAGATGTGTCTTTTATAGTGTGTTGCAAAGATTTTGTCGTAAACATCCTTTTGCTCTGCAGCATGTGTCAACTGAACTGAATGAATTTCTCAGTGTCTTGCTGGGCTCAGCCATTGAGAGTAAAGCCTCTTCCTCTGTCTTCGCAGATGCTTGTGCATTAAGCATTGTTGCTGCATTTCTGTCTTTCACAGATGGATTGCTAGGAAATGTGCGAAACTGCCTTGGGCACCAAGAAAGCAGGGGCATCACGCCAGGATGTTAAAAGACCATTTCCAACAACTGCAGCTGTAAGGTGTCTTGCTCCACACTGAGCTCCACTATCCTACCCTGGGCTGTCTCACATCTTTATCTAAGAAAGAGGGCACATTTCAAGTACAAGCAAGTTGGGGAATTACAGTAAAAATGCAAAATGCAATCTCCTTTAAAGCATATGCAGATTCTTCCCTCAGCACTGAAAATCTATGTATTCCCACACGTGAGATGAGCCATGAAAGTGCTTAGAAATGAGCATTTTCATCAGATCCCTCCCTGTTCATGCAGAAGTGAAGAGAAGGCAAAGAGCAGTACATAAATACCAAAATTAAACTGACTGGATTGCAAATTTTTTCTAAACCCTACTTTTGACTTTTTATTTCTCATCATTTGACTAGAGCTATGGTCCCCAAAACAATTTGAGAGGAGAAATTTGGAGCAGGAGAGCAGATGAGCCAGTTCAGCATCAAGCTGTAAGGAAAAGATCGAAACTACCATGCTATCTATTACCATTACTATGCCCATCAGACCCGAGGCACCTCACAAGCAGAAGAAAACAGTTCAAATCTGGCTGTAAATTAGAAATGTGGGAGGCTGCAAAATCAGCTAATTACAGGCTCTAAGAGATGTACCTATCCCGGAGAAAAATAGAGCTGTGGTATAAAAGAAATCTTGCAAAATTGCAGCTAAATGGCAAAACTGAAAATACTACTTGAGCTTTTAAGGAATTCTTAAGAAAACAAAAAAAGATATATATGATGCCAATAGAAAGTGCATAAATGCGATCTGTATCAGTGTAAATGATACTGTAGCGACTCCAGGGCATCATTTGTCTGTCTTACAATATCATCAACACTGTATTCTCTGCATATTGCAATTCATGCCATCATTCTGCATCTGGAATGCAAAAAAAGCCAAGGATACCAAACTGGAAACAGATGGTATTCCCTCCACCTAGATTAATATTTACATTTCTAGCCACTTAATCTCAAAGAAACATAGCAGAAATGGATGAGGCATGGGGAAGTAACAAAAATGAGAAAACTACAGGGAAAGAAAGCTGTGTTGTAGAGGAAGTAAAAAACATATGGAAAATAAACTGGTAAATCCTGTTTCATATTACAAGAACAAGAGAGGGAGCCAATGGAACCGAAAATCTGTAATCAGAAAACTAATTGAATCACCACGCTTTGTCTTTACACAATGCATAATTAATCTATGTCACAGATGTTCTAGAGTCAAGGGAGATTAGATGATTGTATACATAATTTGAACATCTGCAGCCTATATGTGATATAGGATGGAAGCCCTCATGCTGTACGATATCACCCAGGTACTCACTGCTGGAGTTTTGGATCAAACTTCTCTTACTAACAGGTTATTTTCTATCTCCTCTGCACTCAGTTTGTGATATCTTTAAAGCAGCTGGCAGACAGATGTCACACCAAGTTCCTGATGTGCTAAACTATTTGGCTTTTTCTGACCTGTGTCATTTATTCCTCTTTGATTTAAAGACAAATATGTGTATATATATCTATCAACTCATATAATAAAAATTTCTCCTAAAAGAAAAATAGATATGACTTACTTCTCCGCATGACTTAAAGCAAAGATTGCATCTTAAAGACTTTGATTAAAAATATATATATATTAATTCTGCATATATTATACAGAATTAATCATACAGATCTCTTCCCTCAGAAGGCTGGCTGTCTTTAAGCAGCTTTTCCCTTTGAAAATCCTGAACTCTGGATGTGACAAAATCATTAGTTTGTATTTTAAAAGAATTACAATGAATGCTAAAGAAAGACTCCTTCTTCCCACATACAAACTTTCTAACGATAAAGAGCCTTTTCAGACTGTATAATCGTATTTACTGTTCTTAATTGGAGAACTGTGTTTGTCAAAAAGTACAGAAGTCTTCAGTTGTTTGGAAGTGAGTCTGGCTCATCAGCTCCCAAGGGAAGAAAAGAACTATTTATTTTAACTTTAAGCCTAAATGCAAACTGCACAATAAATCCGTCTATCCAAATACTGACCTATTTCATGTAGTGTCAGGATGAGGCTAGCCTTGCTGTATAAGGCTATTGTTGCTAATAAGAAAAGCAAACCCTATTACAGAGCCCTGGAACAAACTTCTAGGAGGTGGCATGGTGAATAACTGCCAACTGCACCGCCTTCCTCAGCTCCTCCATGACCCAGGGCCTGCAGGGAGGCTGGAAATGAACCTCGATTACCCAGCTCCATCTAGTGTTTGGGAAACAAATCAATCCTCAGAAATCACCCTGTCTGTGTATATTAAACATCACCAGTTTTCTATTCTCACAAGGAGAAAGAATTTTGCAGAGTAGACAGCAAATGATGCTGAGATGGGTACGGGTATGGATGAGCACGGCCAAAATCAGAATCTCTCCTGTCTGGCAAACCCAAACTGACCACCGAGGAGCTTACTCTGTCACAGGGACGTTTTACTCCAGTCTGTGAACGCCTGGATATCAGTAAAATATTTCCAAGGTCAGCAGGCAAAGCTAGCTCGTTACAAGGAACGTATTGATCTGAGCATGCTCAGCTTGTTAAGGGATCTGCATTTCCACTGGAAAATTTACCGAGATCAGGAACAGAAAACCACTCTTCCACATCCAAAGAAGGGGTCAGGACGAGATGGTTTTGAAGTTCTTTAGAAATGCACCAAGGTGTGGTCTCCAAGAGGAAGCTGCCTCTGGATTGTTAGACAAATGACAAAAAGGTTCAACTCAGTCTTATCTCCCTTTAATTTCCCAAACCAAGACCAGCCTTTAGAAAGCAGAACCCAAAGAAATCGCAAGAGAAAAGGCTGTCTTTGGGGCTTCCTAAGCTCAAAGATCTCCTTTCTGAAACTTCTGGAAGTTCCCTTCTGCCCACTTTCTCTGACTCACAGGTGATTTCTCTTTGACAGCCACTAACAGAGCTCCCTAAAAACGTGCAATAGATAAGCTGCCAGTTCTGTGTCTCTCATTTGACAAGTTTCAGTTGTATTTCTTTAAGAAGAGACAACTTAAGAAACAGAAAACCATAGCAAATCCCTGTCAGCTCTCCAGTCTCTCCAGCTTTTTGAATAGTGCTGAGATAAAGCAGCTCGAATAAAAATTATGGCACCATTTTCAAGAATGAAGCAACTGTAAGGAGTTTCCAGCAAATACTCGTAAAATTTCATTAAAAATCTACGTTTAAAGCCAGCTGGTTTTCTTTCTGGTCAGCTCAGAAATAAAGTTCCTTGTTTTTTTCTCTCTTTAATACTTTTATATGGTTTGATTGGCAGTGCACTCCTGCCAATTATCCTGGGAGATTTGCGGTTTTGTCCAGCAAAAGCGGGACTATCCCTGCTCTGGCTCTGCAGATCTGCTAGGCATCAAGCTGGCTGCCTTCTGAACCAGCTGCAGACACTTCCCTCAAATCTTGCCTTCATACTGCAGTGGGGTTACTTCATCAGATGCAAAGATGGCTCTTTTCCTGAGTCTTAACAGTAGTTGTAATTCCACACAGCAGTTGTGTACTCTTTGCTTCAGGGTATTTCATTTGCATAATAACTAGAGAGATGGTTATTGTGCAAAAAAATGGGCTGTGTGCAAATTCCCATTGTGGGGAGACAGGCAGCCCTGGGAACCAATTACAGAGGAGGGATCTGAGTAACTGCTGCACATGTATTTTTTTAGGGGTACGTTGCCTGTGAGATATTTTAAGGCGGCACAGCTATAGGCCATAAACTTTCCAGTCTTCTCCTGCCTTCCCAGTCTCTCTTTGAGGCCTTAGCTGTCATGTTGGTTAAGAAAGCCCATGGAAGCCCAGGTTGCTCCCCAAGGCACAGCTGGCTCATGTATTAGGTGAGCCTGGGTGTGTCTTTGCTGCATGGAGGAGCCTCTAAGCTCCAATTCCCAAATCCCAAGAAGCGTCAAGTTCCTCAACCCTGCCTCCAGGACTTCCACACAGTATTGAAGAACGATTAATGCACAAGCCTTTTGGTACATGTACATGTTGCTCAGATCTCCTGCAGCATAACAGGATCTGCGGCACCTCCTCCTTTACACAACGCTGTTTCCCATCACCTCCTTCTCTATAGTCTCCTTTAATCAGCCCACAGCTAATCCCATCCATGCCTAAATAAATGCAAGGTAGTATAAGCTTCTTAGGTTTACTTAATGGCCTATACCTCCTCCTCCCAGCTTCCCTCAAACTCTCTCAGCCAAAGGATAATTCTGGTCACAGTAATCCATGAAATGAGAACTGCTAGTTCTTTAGTAGTCTATTTTTGCAGATTTCCAGAGCTAACATTTTGCCTCTAAAAAGTGAAAATCAAAAGCGAACAAACTTCAAAAACATATTTTTGCACTCCTTTTCTGCTTCTCTCTAGCTAGCAGACAATATTTAGTCTGATAAGACAGTAGCATAGGACATTTCAGAGAGGATTTTTTTTGCAGAGGATATAGAACGAATTGCAGGTATTGGCAGTTGGACTTGCATTTAGCTTTAAACTGACCTGTCCATGAGCTTAAGTAGTGCACGACTGAGTGACAGTCAGCATTACTAAGCTTTTCTATTATATCTTTCTGCAGTGATAAGCATCAATATACTCCTTTATCTAGCAAGCCTCTGTAGGTATCATGAGACCTATTGACTCATGATCATTAGTAAAGTCACAAACCCACACATTTATCTACAGTAAAACATTTTGCCATCTATGTTATCAATATACAGCAGAAGTCAAAAGAAAATACGTAAATCTTTATCAGAATCTAAAATGTTTTGTAGTAATTACAGTTCAGTGAAAACCAGATTGGAAAACGGCTCACACATCCTTAGGCTGTTAGGAGTTAACTCACTTACGCAGAAGGTATCAGAGCATCATTTTAACATGGAATATGATCGTTCTTGAGGACAAGATTTCTTGAGGACAAATTTCTGCAAATTTGTAAATTATATTGAAAAATGAAATGAAGGAATAAATCTGAACCTTTGATGAGAACATACTCAGAAAATTTCACCTTTCACTGTCCCCACCCTGCAATTTTCTCATTTCTACTCTTCCCAGTTTTGACTAGAAATGGCAAAGGCATACTGCGAGGGAAGAGAAGTGTGTTTTCTGGTATTTTGCTCAGAACAGAACAGGAAGTATCAGAAATCTAGATAAAAAATAAAGTCTGAATGTAAGAGGTTTTCAGACAGATTTCTGAAGCTCAAAGTTTCAGATCAGTGTAGCTAACCTTAAGATACGTATTTCAGCTTGTCTTAAAAGATAAGGTCTCCAACTTGTACCTGTTAAAACTGAATGGAGTATTTTGGATTGGGCTCTAGACAGAGAATAAATACTGGAAAAAACTCTTCATGGTATTAATCAGCATGTAGGGTACATTTCTTGCTATTTTAATAACATTTCCTAAGATACCTGCTTTTGCATAACAGAGTGTTGAGATAATGCATCAAGTGAAGCTCTTAAACAGAACATAATATTCTCCTGTTAATGAGAAAAGTAAGATATTACAGTGGCTTCCCATGTGTCAGTGCAATCAGCCAGTCCATGTGGGGGGCTACGGGCTCTCCTGCCCGCTCTTGTCAGTCCCCAAGCCAGAGGCACAGCATTGCTGTGGAAGCAAGGGCAGTCCTCCCAGCCCCGTGCCCCGAGCACAGATCTCAACGTACAGCAGCTTTTGCAACATTTAAAAGAAAAATGAGGTGTTTCTAGACACCCTGAGGGGTTTAGTCACGCTCCCAGGATTCTCCAGGCAAATCCTTCAAATTGTGCTGTATGGCACCATTTCCCAGGATGTTTCTCTAAGCAGAAAGGAGGGGAGCATTCTGCTCTTCTTCTCTCCTTGTCAGGAAGGCTCATAGCTGGAGATGAGGAAAAGCTTCTCCGAGGCGTGGGAAGTAGCATGCTAGTAATATTTGGGGAGTACCTCCATAAAGGAGAGAGCAGTTGAATTCATGGAAGAAGTAGGGGCAGCCACTGGATGATATTTTACTTCTGAGAGCCAAAACCTTTGGCTGTAGGCCTGATGACTGACTTCCCCTGGGTGGGTACCAGAACCAGCTGATGGGGTGAAGTTTTCTGCTGTGCCAGTGAGAATAATCAGTCACCGATGCCAGAAGGCAGGAAGAGACTATCACATTTCCAGAGTGCTCAGCCCCTGACTTTGTGGCATTGTACCCTCATTCCCCCAGCTTGCCATTCTCCTGGCTGCTAAAGGAGATTATTGAAGCAGCATGTGGTTGGGAAGTCACTGGCGAGTGCTGTGCTGGCATACTGCAGCAGCAACAGCACTGGAGCTTCAGCTAGGACCACTCTTAAGCTCTGTCAGAATAAAACTCTTCAGTGCAAATGAAGACTGGTAGGTAGACTCTGAGTTTTCACACTGCCAGCAAGTCTAGGTGTATACAGGCAAAAGAGAGATACTACTTGGCACAGTCCAGACTTTCTAATGCAAGGGGGACTTCCATCAGAAAGGCTGAACTGCACTAGCCATAAGAGGATGTTTGTCTATTAACAATCCTTCCAACCTTTGCAGGGCTCCTGCAATTTCTCCTCTGATGCAGATGGCAAAGGCTCAAAATAAACACCTGTGCACCTGAAGATCAGCAGAAGTTGTCCATTGAGGAATTGTAGCATGTCCATTTTGTCTTGGTTCATTGTACCCACACCAATATGCCAACTCCATGAAATCCCTGAGGTTCAGAATGGCAGCCAAATGTGACTTTCGGAGGCTACAAGAAAATTGGAGGTGTCTGCTCGGTGACTAATGTGTTGGTTGTAATATCTTCTTGCTGAATTTTGCATAATAAATGAAAAAGAACTACAAAAAAGGAAGTCAATAGACTTGGGTTAGTTTGTATGCAAGCAACTAGGTGATCTGTTGCTGCTGAACTTACATAGATTTGGACAAGAAAAGGGTATTGTGGTGCTAAGCTGGACTTGTTCTCTACATGTATTTTCAGACCAGGGATGGGAAACTGGAGATAGATGAGTGAAATAAATGTTACATTTGGTTTAAATGTGGGGGGAAAAAAAAAAAAAGATAAGAACTAATTATATGTTGCTGGCTTGATCTGTGCTTTACAAATTTGCGTTCATGAATTTTTTTCTCACGATTAGCAATTTCTATTTGAAAGGGTGAGGAAGTGCTTGGAAGAGTGAATTACGGCTCACCACTGCTGCCAAGTCTCATGTTTTAATTTCAAGTTTCATGATTTTTGATGCATTTCTTAAAACTTACATTCTTGGAATAAAGATTCTATAACATTTCCAGCTTTTTTAAAATGTAAAACATGAAGCAATTTCACCTAGAAGATCAGATCAGATCTAAAATGCAAATAAAAAGAATCCAAAATGTGTTATTTTAAGCATGCTTCAGGATTTTAGGTCAGTCTGATGGGATCTGGGAGGCCTGATTCCTGGAGCTTTAAGGAAATTCTATGCTTTATTTATATGAAAAATAATATGTCAGTTATACAGGTACTTTTTCAAAAGCAGTTGTGATAGCCAAATGAAGAGAAACATTTGCAATGACAAGTACAACAGAGATGTTTGTTTTACATTTTCATACAGTCCCTTTAGGTTAGGTCTCAATTTTCATCCTCTTTAATATGACCTGAGATGGTCAGACAGCAGCAGTTCAAGAAGTACAGGTCTGTACTCGGGCAGGCGACCAATTGGGCAGGTGACCAGTTGGACCAAGGAGCTTTATTCTCCATTTAGGCAATCTTCAAAATGCTGGAATTTTTCATTCCAGAAGCATTTCTCAGCTGGTTCCCTCTTTCTGGTCCCAATCTACGCGTTCTTGCAAAAGCGGCTTATTCAGAGAAATACTTTTGATATGACCTCAGGTTCATCCTGTCAATGCATAAACAGGAATTAGGCTTTTATTTTCTTTGGATTTGAGATTTCTTTTCTCCTGCTACAGACCAAATTTGCCTACTCCAACAGACCAAATTTGCCTACTCCAACCATCTATTTGTCCCTGATTACTACAAGGCATCAGCCATTACTGCGTAACCGAAGAAATTAATGCAAATTAAAGGGCATATTGCCACAGGAATATTCCATTCAGTCCTAGAAAGACTAAATGAGTGTAATAGAAACAGCATCTTCAGGCCAGTCCCAGTTTCTTGCGGCTCCCTTTCCCATTTCACTAAAGGTATAGGTGCATTTAGTGTGGAATATGCAAAAATGCTAGAGAGGTTTGTGAAAAATAAGATGACAGGAATGAATTAAAGGGAAGAAATAAGACAGGAGTGACCCTCCTCTTACCTGGGCTGATTGTGTGAACACAGCGTGGTGAGTTATAGAAGTCAGATGACTGTTAGTGTAAATTTCTCCTTGGGGTCTCAGACTGCGGTCAAATCCTCGTTTTCTAACAGACCGTTTGCTCTAGAGCAGTGTTGATTCCTCATGCAAACAAGCTCAGATTTTTTTCTTCTTTTTTTTCTTAAAGGTCAAATATAGATACTGTAAGCTTTGCTTCTCTAGTATAAAAAGAGGCTCTTCTGCTCCCCTTCCATATCTGTTTCAGTGAGCTTTTCTTCTTAACTTCCTAACACTTTTTTTCCATCGCAATAGTACCTAGCCCTCAAGCTGTACGCAGTGCAAGCATATGATCTAACATGATCCTTGTTCCCAAGAGCTTACAGTGTAGGTAAAGCAGAATTATGATAAAAGAAATACACTGGGAGAGCAGTTATAAAAAAGCAAAATTCAAGTTCTCCTTCAGTGAGGGATGACTGAGGTACAAACGACCATATGTGGATGGATTTAGCCATGAAATACATCTGTCACTATTTGCTGGCTCTCTTCTCAGAAGAGAGGTCATTTACTGTTAACTGGGTTGTATTTTGCCACATGATCAGGCATGTTCTGGAGGCTACAGTTTGCAAGATTGTCATATGAAAATAGCTGTGATCTTTGAAATTTGGGACCTTAAAGAAAGGAGATAGAGATGCAGTAAGAAAAAAGACAGTGAAATACTGTAAATATTGAGGTTATGACACATAAGTTTCGTGATCACACGATGAGAAAGATGGCTCCACTCGAACCAGGTGCAATGGTTTCTGCCCTGTTTACAGGGAGTTGCCAAATCTGGGCTCTTATCTTGGGACAAAAATGTCACCAAGCCTACAGTTATTTAAAGACCTCTGTCATGAAAGAAGTAGGAAGATTAAAACACACAGATTTTAAGCTTGTTGGCTTCTCATCTCCTTTCAAACCTCTCTGTTAGATTATGAGGCTCTATGTTTTCCTTTCTTTAAAGTCTCTTTTCAGATCCCTTTTATGTTGTGTGAAAGACCCACACGGAGAAACGGGGGAAAACACACCAGATAACGGTTATACAAATAACTCTATCTAATGCACAGATATAAAGAAT
The DNA here is from genome assembly GCA_009769605.1 of Bucorvus abyssinicus. NCBI lineage: Eukaryota > Metazoa > Chordata > Aves > Bucerotiformes > Bucorvidae > Bucorvus > Bucorvus abyssinicus. Next base: position 30,006,104 of record CM020026.1, read on the forward strand.
TATCTTCTTATATCATTTCTCAGAATAACCTAAGCTTTACACAGCAAAGCGAGGTTTCTTAGAAGTCACAGGAGGTCCTGAGAGGGTGGCCAGAGGAGCGGAGATACTTCTCCTGACGTCCTCTTGCCATCTGGAATAGGAACAAGGCCAATAGGGCTCCCAAGTCCTTCCCACTGATTTTGGGACTCCCAAGTTCTTCACCCTGATTTCTGAGCTCCAGCAGCAACCCTACAATGACTGGCAAAGGAAAGAGAGATAACATGGTTTGATATTCTTAATGGAGATCTTATACAGCTAGTGTAAAAACATATCACAGAACAAAGGAATATAAAGAAATTAAATATTCACACTTGTCTCTTTGGGCAGCATATTCCGTGACCTTGGGATGCTGTTTTTTTCATGCCCAGCATAACTATCCAGACTATAACTTACTGTACGAAGTGTATAATTAACATGGCAACGACAAATAAAAAAATTTAATGGAACTAGTTCAGAACTGAGCATTTTTTCTTTTTCAGCTTCGGTGCCTACACGTGCCGGGGTGCTTTTGAAACAGGGAAGGATTGTCTGTAGTGTTTACTCTGATATCCTTGTCTGCAGTTTGTTTTATGTGGGGTGTAATAGCAAGAGCTAAACTTAAAGGTCACTCTGCACAGAAAAATACAACAAAGAAAAGATGAACTCTGCTCTGATGAACCCATGGTCTAAATGCACAAGGCAACCAGGACATGGAGGAAGAAAGCACCATTGTTATTCACAGCATATACATATATCTATGAAAAATAGAGATTTAAATCAGTGAAATGTCGCAACAGGGTATATCTTGCTCTAAGATATATTTGAGTGATATTTCACGAAGTGGTTGGAAATGTGAGGTGTGTCTCCATTGGCGTAGCCACACAGAGACACCTTAAGTAAACTGATTTTCACAAGGAAGTGATGGTCTGAGTAGCTTGAATGCTCCAGGTAAGCATCTGGAGTAGCTTAGCCTCACTCATCAGCTTTCTGATGTCTACGAGCTGTGAATATATTTCTCTCATGTCTGTTGCTGCTGATGCTATTCACACTTTACTGAGCTAAGCAAAGTTCACCTTGTTTGGTCTAAGCTACACTTGCAAGTTGCTGCCTGCATGAATGTCAGTAATGGGAAAAAACATCATATCCTAACCTCGGAATAGTGATGAAAACTCTACTGTAGATATAAGCCCACGTTAAAACAGACCTTTTGCTAGTACAGTTTATTCTGACTGGCAAAATAGTACGACCTGGACTGACACAAAACCTCTTTTCTAAACACTAACTGACCCATAGCAAGGAAGATACACTGCTCTTAGGAACCAATATTAAACATTTTCTAATATAAAGAGGGTTTGGAGGCCAAATGCAAAAAGGTACTTAAGTCTAGGGGCTTAACTCCATTGAAATTAAGTGAGAAAATTGTTTAACATAGTTTCTATCTGCAAAGAAGGTAAAGACAGAATGCCAAATGTTATTTCTGCAACCAGGAAATACCATTAAAATAGAGATTGCAGAACAGATACAAGCTTAAGGAAATACATTAGGAGACCTTAAATCTTCTGACAACATATATTTTTTAAGCTTGCAATATCCTTTCAGTATCTGCATAGGTTTTTTCATACCTTGTTAAAACAGCATCACAGACAGGATTTGCCTAATGAGAATAATATCACACAGGTACCTGCATAATCTTAGCACAGTCCTGTCGTCTCTTCTGCCTGCTCCTGTTCCTGCCCTAAGACTGCAGAAGCATTTTTCCTTCTTGGTAACTGCAAGTCGTGACTCCTTCAGGGATGAACTTCTCTCAAAAACCCAATCCCCAAACCAGCATAAACCAGCAAACAGGGTGAGACGAGGCAGAGCTTGCACACTTACAACTTTAACCCCAGCTACACGAGGATTAGTGGGCTGAGTGGAAATGCCACATCTGCCAGTTTCTGAACACAGACAAGCATTTCTGCAGACTATGCTCCTGCAGTAGCTTCTGATTTGTCAGCTATTTCACCAAAATTGCCCGGAGACCCCAAGAGGCGATAAACTCAAAACTAAGCAGGAATGACTGAAACAGAGAGCAATGAAAGTAATCGTGCACTATGGCTAGGAAATCCTGGCTGAAGTTATATCTGAGTTTATCTGATGACTCTCTGTTTTCAGTGTTCAAATGTAATTTAAATGGGGAAATTCAGGTACCTAAACATAATGCCTTTAGAGATGACGGGAGTTGCTGGAGTCATCTAAATGTGTTGGCAGCTTTGACACAGGATTTATGGCAGGATTTGTGCCCTGCTGGAGCAGCAGCTGCAAGCCAGACAGGCTTCTCAGAGCATCTAAAATGACATTAGACAGCTCTTCTTATATTTAGGCACCTGAACCTCTTTTAATGTTCATTTCTTTGAAGTAAGTGTTTTAGAATCCATTCAATGTCACTTCTAAGTTACAGGAGTGGTGCAGTTGTGCAATCAAATACAGAACAGAAAATGACTGAAAGGTGGCACCTCAGGCAGCCTTAACATGTCTTCTTGCAAGTATATATCTTGACACAGTCCTCAGAATATCAGAAATTCTTTCCTAAAAGACCCATGTCGCATTCAGTCTTCAAAAGGAGATACTTATGCAAACCTTTCCATCTTTTAATTACTGTGTACCTTTCAGACTCTGCAGTGAATGTGAAATTATTAATTTCCTCATGGAAAATGATTAATGCATATTAATGAATACACCTTTACAGCGTCTCTCCCTAAAAAAATTACCTCAATTCCCAGTTTACTGCAGTAGCTGTGATGTCAAAATCTTTAAAGTGAAAACAGAGGCAGGTTGTGTGGACAAAACACCTTGATGCTGCACCTGTGTTGTGTCCATATGGGTCTTGCTGAGAATACACAAGTTCATAGATTAACAGAAGGCTCATCTGATTAATGTTTTGCAGTTGTACGCAGCATGCAACTAAGTAAAGGTTTCAAAAGGTGTGTTATGTCACGTTATCCTAGAGACAGGTACTAATAAAAGGGGACGATAAAGTTCAAGTTATTAAGTTTACATTTGCAGTGTATGCAGATTAGGAGCGGAAAGACGAAATAGTGCAATATAAGAACTAGGATGGAGATGAATGATTCAGGTCAGAGGAGGTGGGCAGGGAGAGGGGAGGGCAGGAGATGGATGGCTGTGGGAACACTCACTTCCCAGCTCTGCAGCCTGGACACATTGGAGGATTTCGTGTTGAAGTACACTGAAACGGCACAGCGAGAGTGTTTTTAAGTGCAAAACAGTACTGTGTTTAACCTCTGATTTGATCCTGGATTCTCTGTTTTTAAAGTAAAACGAATAGTTCTAAAAGCCCAGCCTTAGGTCCAAAAGGTGTCTTATACTTAAAAGTACAAGACTTCCCTCAGGGAAACTTGAGATGGTGGAGTGCAGTGTCTCAGCAGCACCAATGAATCTGCAGAGCGGAGGAAGCTGACGTGCCCGCTCCTGGCAAAACGAGAGTTCCTGCCTGGGATGGATGTCCCTCTGTTGTCCCCACTGCCTCTGGCATGGGGCATTGAGATGTTCTGCAAGTCTCTGGGTGAACCCTGAGATGCCACAAACATCAGGTCCAGGGTGACAGACAAGGTTAGTACATGTAAGACTTAAATCCTTTGTAGACTCAGTCCTCAGTCCTCTAGGGCAACATTCATCTGTCTCAACTATAAGTATGTCCTTTTTGCTGGTGAATCACTGTCTCCTTCACGATATGTCCTTTCCGGTATTTTCAATGAATGAAATGGGTCCTGTGGGGTGAAAAGTAAGTGTTACAGAAACCAAGCAATAAAGTATGTGCATAAAGGGAATCAAATGAAGGGATAAAGTATGTGCATAAAGGGAGTCAAATGAAGACTGTAGAGGAACTCTTAATTTTCCCATTTCCTAATTTCTTAACTTACTTATAATGTGGAATTTGGAGGAAAAAAAAAAACCAAACCATTTCTTATCTTCGCTCAAAAAAATTCCAGAAAAACCACAGAAAAAAATTAATTCAATTATGTGACTTAAGTCCTGACTCTTTTCAGTGGTGGTGTTGGGACCTTTTTAGACCCATAGCAAATCCTCTATCCTCTTTCTGTTTTACATTAAGGTGAAGGATTTTATCTGCCATCTGCACACCTCTGAGGCAGGAAAAGATTCAATTCCATGTCCAGGGAGGCAATATGGTCTAATAGCCCTAGGATCCCTGTATGTCCCCCTCTTCCTCATCTCCTCTACCATTCCTGCACACATACTGCACTGTCCTTGCCAGTGTCTGCCCCCTCCCTTGTTGACCCTGATTTAACTGCTCTAATAATTTTTGTTGCATGTGTGAGGAAAGATTTTATGCCACATATTGAGAAAAGACTATTTGTTCTTTACAATGTTATGCTGTTGGCTTGGCAAAAAGCACACAGTGTTTGCTCCAGAAGCACATTTCCTGTGTCAAATTTAATATTGAATTAGCAAGGAGCTAAATCCATACAGAGGCTGAAGCTTCCCAGTGCTCAGTGGTGTAACGACTGACCAAATCCCAGGCTTTTTCTGAGAATCAGAACAAGGGTCCGAACTGTTTCCACAGCCCACCGTGCTCTTAGACTGCAATGGCAGCCCTGGAGTGGTCCTCCAGACCCTTGTAAGGAAGAGCCAGCTCTTCCGCCTGATATTAGCACACTGGGACATTGTGGGGCCAGAGGCTTTGCAGGTTGTCAGGACCATTTACACCATCTGTAAGTGTGCATTAGCGAAAGGCAGGCAGACACACTGCAGATTGATCCTGGGAAAGTTCATGCTGCTTCTTGCTTTTAAAAAATGGCAATGCTGGAGATATATTTCCTTGTGGCTTTTATCAGACTTCCCTTTAGGAGCTTAAAGAGCAACTGAGCTCTTTAAAGCTACTGTACATGGTGCTTGGTACCTTCTTTTTGCTCTCCTGCCTTACCGATTTTTCACTTGGTCATGAATTTCAGTGATTGCTGGGGCCCTCCAGGACTACTGCCAAGAGAACCTAGATGCTGAACCACCTCCCGGTGCTTGCCTCAGTGTCACTGTATATGTAAACCGATAGTTGCAGCTGCACAGTTTGGCATGCACATCCCCGAGCAGTTGTGGGAACTGCACTTATTGCATCCTTGAGGTTAGGACCTGAGCCAGCTTCCTCACCAGGGGTTGCACCCTCCCTACATCTCTCTGTGTCAAATTGTAGTCCTTTTGATGGAAGAGGCTAAACAAAGCCCGCTTCAGACACCCTTTGCTTGTGGTTTGTGTGGGAGAAGTGGATGCACATATCTCACCCAAAAGAGGGTGGGGATTTGAAGCTAGTGCCTCACTGCCCCAGTGCTGCAGATAAAGTTAAGTTCCTTGCTGTCATTTGTGGGTCATTTAAACCTACCACAACAAAGTAGGAGAGGCTCTCGGAAACTCTTGTTGGGACTTTGCTGTGAACTAGGGCTGATTCTGGGCAACTTCCGGCAATTTGTACATGGCCACTGGGAAATGTGGCATTGGCAAAAGCTGAATGTGGTTTTGACATTCATCAGCAGGCTTCAAACTAGTAGGTAAATATGTAATAAGATCCAGTGCCAGAAAATAGATAGTCACCTTGGTAAGTCTTGAAATGTGCAAATTTTTAAAGGTGAAAGTGATTAACCTCTAGAAAATCTTGTCAGAGGATCAGTGAAACCAATCATAAGATTTTTACTTTTATTTTTAATCAAGAATACCTGTTTTCTGAAAGAGATACTCTAGTTCACACAAGAGCTTGAAAAGGTCTGGTGGTTTGGTCTGGCAGGTTCCACAAGACACCAGGCCAGATGATCACAACCCATCCTTGTTAACCTATGATTATTTGAGAAAGAGGCACTGGTACTTTGATACCTCTGGTGGGTTAGACTAGTTCTTTGTACCTTTAATGTGGTTGTGTGAACTCAGAGAGTGATTTGAATGTAAGTATGCAATGTTGTGCTTGTACCTTCCTGGAAATTCTTCAGCCTTTCGAATGTCCTTCCTGTAAGGCAGACGGACATTAGCTACCACCAATTACATATAAGTTCTGTTCAGTTGTTGCTAGTTGAAGCCCATCTTAATTGACGACTATAGGCAAGAATTTCTCCTCTTGACCCAACTCATCTGGCTTGTTTCCTCAAGCCCATTTCCAGTTTACTCAAACGCTGTTCCATAACATCCTTCTTTCTTCAAAAGGAAGTTGCAAAAATTAGTATTGAAGAGCTCATTTCTTTAGGCAAAAAGAGTGCAGTCTTATTCCTAAATCTGATATGTTCTCCAACTTTGTATTTCTTCTCCTAAATTGTAAAACTGAAATATCTCTGTGAGTAGAGGGGAATGTGTTACAGCTAATTTGCTACAGACTAACTGATTAGGCATCCATGTGTCATCATGTGAACCTGTGAGGAATTTCCTGAGTATAAAAGATAACATCAACCCACATTAATTATTTTGGTGAAATACAAGTGCGATATTTTTAGATGCTTTTTTGAGTAATGCAGTTCTGAAGTTTATTATGTGAAATGCCATTTTTATTTAGAAGTGTATAGCTAAAATAAGTTTTATTTTCCTTTTCTCCATCTCATTCAGTTTAAGTAACTGGTTATCGCGCATGCACAATCTGTGTTACTTAGCAAAACTGTACTGTGTAATATTTGTAGTTCCATCTATAGAATTAAAACAAAAACTGAGATCTTTGTGAAACTTTTTTCATGACACTTATGAAGAGCTGAACCATATTTGTTAATGTCCTGTTAAATTCCCCAGCAATACCTTCCCTCACATTAGAAATTCTCCTACCCATTAATACATCAGTCAGCCAAGTTTTCTTATCTGTGTGTACAGTTCCAGGCCATGCGATAATTTCTGAACACCTTTTCTACATAGGAATGCTCTTCACTTGAACTAAATGGTTGAAAAACAAACAGTAGCACATGTTAAAGCAGAGTTTAGGAACTAGATTAAACCCTCGGTCCATCTAGTCCAAACCCCCTGGCTTTGTAAATGATCGTCATGGCTTATTGAAAAACAGTGAAAATCTCCAGCAGGTAGTAACGGCGTAATCAGCTGATCATAGTAGTTGTCACTACTCGGTGTTGGTATACATTGCAATGCAGGACACAGAGCAGGAAGGAATACCTGAACCATTTAATTATCTTGCAATCATGCAATCACATTCAGAAACGTACAAAATTTCATCTTAAAACCAGTTTCCTCTTTCCCATCACTCAGTTGATGATGGAGGCTGTTGAGAACCTCTCTCTGCTGAGGATCAGCTTTCCACACCTCTTTTAGTATCTCCACTGACCACACCTGCCCTAGTGAGTTGGTCTGAACTGACAGTACGGTTTGATGTGAATACTCCGATGGTTCCCATTTACTTTGTGTCACTTTGCTTCCTACAGGTAACCAAAAGCATAAGAAGGAGCTTAAATGACAAACTCTGTTTCAAATGCATTCTAACACCTGTGCATCATTGGTCCAAGGTACATGTATGAACTACAGCACCATGAGATCCTCTAGGATGTAAGTCCTCGAGAATTTCTGTGACAGCTGACAGCATTTTCTACACAAGGACCAAGATCCACACAGTATACTTGCTGCTTATGGCCAGACATTCAACTTTTTATTGCATCTGGACTCTCTCTGTCACATTTCAACCAGACATTTTGCACCTAAGGTAATATCTAGTCTGCATCATGCCATATATCTATGTGGGGTAAAATGTCACTTAGGCACATTTAAATCAACAAATTCCTGTTGGTTGTTCAAAGATGGGACAGGCTGGAGGAGCAGCCTGTGGTGTAAAGTGATATGTTTATGTGTTAAAATTCCCAGCCCTCAGGCTAGATTGCCAACAAGACAGCATGGATGAGATGCACAGCAAACACTAGCGGGATGCCTCTGCTGTGCTCAGAGGCTCCATCCATTGCCTTGTATCACTGGAAGCAATGGAAGGTTCTTGACTTTTTCATCAATGCAGACTCCAAAAAAAAAAAAAAAAAAGAGATCAATATTGCCTTGAGGGCATCACTCTGGCCTCCCTATGTAGATCTGGGTCTCCCCCTCCCTCCTCAGAGAACCTTCCCTCCAGGTCTCACCCTGATTCCCTGCTATGCAGAGAGGTTGCAGAAGACAGTATTATCACCCATGGCATAGAAGGAACATACCGGCTTCTTGGAGCATTGGTCTCTTCAGAGTTGGGCTTTTCCCAACTCCCCCAAAGAAATGGGTTTATCCCAGTAATACCACAGAAAACTCTATCCTGCATTGGGGGTAGCTGCTGGCAAGGGTAGCCTGCCAAGTATCCTTGCAGGACTGCTGGGTTTGTGTCTCTCTCCTCTACAATGAAGAGGAGGTGACAAAACCCCTTCTCCCACCCCTCTGTGCCTGCTCTCCGTACTGGAGCAGATGTGAGACAGGTACATTTGGGAGTCTGTCCTGCAGGGAGCACTGCTGGAGTGGGAGGTGCTTCGGAGGAGGAGAGAGGGAGGGAGGAGAGACCCTAGGGAAACTGAGGTAGAAAAGGAGCCTATTCGTGCAGAGCTGGCAACAGCTCCTGCCCACTTGGTGACAGACCAGCAAAAGCCTGGAGAGGAGGTGCAAGGGGCAGTTCTTCCCCTGTTTCTCAGTTTATGGCCTACATTGCTCTTCCAAATCCCCTCCCTGACCTTAGGAGCTACGGACTACAGTGGTGCCCAGGAAATTGAGTTTTTCTGTTTGAGCATTTATATTTGACTATAAGAGTTCCGTAATTCAGATCTACAGCCTTTGCTCAAAGCTATGTGCCCTCTTTGCTTGCGTGTTGTGGTGGTTGTGGTGGGGACTGGCAGGGAGCCAGGGCAGGTTGTGAGGCCCACAGGCGGGGTCTGCCATGAGACGGGAAGGCCCCTTTCACTGCCTGAACGTCTTCGGTCGTTGCTTGTGGAATGGGTGCGCAGTGTGTGGTCCAGGCAATTTTAGGAAGTTAGTTCTTAATCTCTGTTTTACTGTTACAGTTGTCTTCCTTACCTGGTTCCTCTTTATTTCATGCAGCTGGAGAACCTTTTGCTACATCTTTTAACATCCTTCGCTGGTCTGACTCAGCTTGACTTTTGGCAGTACTTTTATTGAACACAGATTTCTTTGCTGATCAAATGCTTTTGCAATACATCTGAACTCTCTCTGCTACTCTTAATATGACTTCTGAGATGCTGACTCAGTTTTCTTAGTCTGGACCCTTTCCTGAAAGATTTTCTTTTGCTTGGGATGAAAGTTGAAGACAGTGTGGCACCTTTGGCTTTAATGCATTTCTCTCCATTCATGTCTTCTGTTCCTTCAGCTGTTAGAATTCATTTCATTACACAAAAGTACCCCTTAGGACTTGAAAAACTTTTAAGTCTTCCACTAAATTTAAACTGAATCAGGTTGTAACCACAAACCATTTTATAACCAGAGAATATAGAGGATACTCTACATTTTCTGACATCCGTTATCTTCTCTATTATCTAAGCACCTGTCCTGAGCAAAACATGAGGTTCTCTCTGGAGCCTCTTCCCTCCTTTCCTTGCCCCATTGTGAGTGGTCCAGGTTCCCCCATGTTTTGCTTCCCAGGGGAATCCTGTGATTCCTCTTTGCTTTTCCCAGAAAATCCTTCCTGGCTGCAAAACCTGACAAAAAACCTGCTGTCCTTCCCTCTGGCTGCAAACTGGGAGTGTTTGATCTCTCAACTGTACATAGAAAACCACGTCTCTTCGTAACATGTTTCCCAGTTGCATGGGCCAGTTCCAATCCATACTTGCCTGATGACCTGAGCCAGCTGGTGCTGGAGCACTGATGTCCAGGAACCACGTTGCTCCTCCCCACAGGTCTCTGACCCAAATATACCTTTATCCAGGCTTTTCCAGCTTATTTCCTGCAGACCAGTATGGCAAGGTTCTTCCCACCTGACATAGGACTGGAGTCTGGGCTGGGGAGCACACGGGATGAACACTCCAGCTGTAAGACAATGCTAAGGGGAGCACAACCTTTTTATCTTATTTCCTGATGTGCCTACTAAGTCCCGACAGAATATTGTGATTCTGAGGATGATGTCTCATCATTAGCAAATTAGATGCTGTAATCTGCTTCTAAATGAATCTTCTTAGGGGGCATTACTCAGGGTCAGATTAAAATTAAGTGAGGGAAAGACTGATTAAAACGTAAGGTGAGCTTCCGTTCTCTGCTTCTGGTGGGAGCGGCACAAAACCCTTGAAAGGGCAGAGGTATTTTTAAACCACTTTTTCATGGCCTGCCCAGAACTGTCTCTAGGTTACGATGCTTCATATATCCTGTGATAACATGCATCTCCTCCTCTAGTCTGGGTGCCAGTCCCCAGGTCTGTAGGAGACTAGGTCTGCTCAAGACCATGACTAGAGAGGAAAATATCTTCACAGCTGAAGGGGGCCTTTAACAGCTGCTGTAGACACTTGTCCCGGTGTTGCAATCAAGAGCAAGAGTCCTTCTCGTACCCTAGCATTATCATGCAGACTTGTGGGAACTTGGGCTAGCAAAAGACTTCATCTACACTAGTGTTGTTTCCTTTAAAATAAAGGATCCCAAGTTAGATGCTGCATTGTTGAGGGAGAAAAAAACTAACTCAATGTCGTCTTGGCCTTCATTTTTTCAATCTTGCTTCTGATTTCTGAGAGGGAAATAATCCAAACCAGCAAACGAGAGGCTGCGAGAGACCAGTTGCACTTTACCAGGGACTCAGCATATCCAGGGGTGTCTCATGGCAGCTTTTGTGCTCACTGACCTAGAACAACCTTTATTTACTTTTTGAAATCTCAGATTAATTCTGACTGGATTCAGATGACTGCAATGCTATGGTAATGCCGTTAGGGTAATACGGAGCTCTGCACATGGGCCAATAAAAAAATATTTGCTTCTAATTTTGATTGAAATGAATGACTTAGTGAGCCACCGTATTTCAAAGCTTTGCTATGGTAGATCAAAACTGTCATGTTAATTAATTAGATGTGTGTGAGCTGATGTTTAGCTGCAGTCAAACAACAGCAAATTTATTTTTCTCATGCTTTACAACAGGCATTACCATTTCTGTTTTCTTGTCTCATATCTGCTGTCTCATTTCATGACTGAACATGAAGGGTGTTTATGAAAAAATGCCTTAAACTATTCTGACATGCTCTCCTTTCCTCTCCCTCCCCATCGAGTGGCACCAGGCTTGCGGGTTTCTTCTGCTCCATGCTCACGGTCCATCCCACATGGCCCCAGTGCCACTGGGATGGCCTCACTGTGCATGCTGAAAGAGAGCTTCCCCAAAAGCCTGAATACAGCCTTCTTTACCCAAGTTGATTACTCCAAGGCTCCTACCTCAGTACTAAACTCAGCTCTTTGGTTTTCAATTCTGTTCCAGCAGCTAAAGTTCCTTGTAGTGGTAACTGTAGGGAACGTTGCCTTTCCTCAGTGCTGGCCAGTCTGCACAGTCTCCCAGTCTCCCAGACAATTACTACTACTTATTTAAAGCCCTCCTAATCTAATTAGGTGTCTGTCATGAACATACTAACAAAAAAGCCCCTACATCTAGAACTATTGTTCGATGCACAGAACAAAGCCTCCTCGGTAATTTTTCTGTTCAGGTTTCTAATAGTGGAGCTACAAGTTTGCCAGGTAATACATTAGGTTTTCATGCCAATAAGGCATGATCCAATTCCTACTGGAATCCATAAAAAGGTCCCTGCTGACATGACTTGTGGCTGGGGCTCAAGACTTACATCTTTATCAGAGAGCTTTGCTGTCTACCAGATTTTTTGAGCCTAATGCACAAATTCAAGCAAACGCGGGGACAACTGCGAGAAGCACACTCACGAAAACAGGCTCCAGTCTTTCTACCTGGATATTTGACACAACAGATTTTCACCTTTTCTCTGAAATGTCTGGGGAAGAAAAGGTTTAAAATCTGGCTAATTTTCTAGACATCATGATGGCATTACTATTTATTTCCAGGCTAGAAGATAATGTTGTTATATTTAAGAGAAGACAAATACTTGAAAAATTTCTGTGTTGTCACTTGATCTGAAATAGGTGTTAGAAAACAAAATCAAGATCGTACCAAGAAATGGTGATAGTTATTCAAGATGCAGTATTCTCCTCTCCAAGTCTGCTGGGAGTACTTCTCTCCACTGCAAAGTGCCCAACAGCTTCTGATATTTCTGTTGCCTTCTTTTGAGGAGTGGATTTGAATTATATTAAAAGTTTACTGTACCATAATCATGCACATATGTACATAAAATACATACAAGATGGGACGAAATATATAACTGGTAGATGTAGGTGTGTATGTTTGTCATAAGCCTCTTTATAAGCTCAATTTGAAGTGTGAAAAATAAGAAAACCCAGGGATATCAACTATCAGGACAGGGTCAGAACAAGCTCAGATGAGCCTGTGTTCATGAAATTGGGGAATAAATAGAGAGGGACAAAACAGGCTGAACTCAAAGAACAGAAAAGTAGTTCTTGTTAATAATTTTAAACACACAAAGTCCACTAAAAACCTATCCACCAAATAAGGGGTGAGATTATAAGGGTTCCGGTTATTGTTAAAGGATAAATAAAGATAAAAGGGAAAAACTACTTCCTTCTTAGGAGCGCACATATAGGCAGGCACATTCAAAATCTTGTGAGATTGTAGGAAACACAACCTTTTGAAGAACACACTCTAGGAGGGCTGCAAGCCAAGTCCAGGATGGGCAGTTATGTCCTGCGAGCTCTAAGCAAAATAGCTATGGCTTTGAAAAAAAGCCCATTTTGGATACTTTTTTATTCACATGTTTTTGTGAATATATGGAGGAAGGCAATTTTAGAAAACATGCATAAAGCTTTCACGATCAGGTAAGAAATGGTACAGAATGAAATAATTAACTCTGGTAAATGACTGAAAGAAGTTATGAGTTGGTTTGCCTCTGATTTCCACTGGTATGCACCAACATCAGTGGGCTAAATCAGTGGGAATGGGAGAAGAATTAATGCCTCAAGAATGAGTCTCAGTTTTAACATCCTGCTACATGGTGATACTGCTGGATGAAAGGCTAGACATGAGCCAGCAATGTGCACTCGCAGCCTGGAAGGCCAACCGTATCCTGGGCTGCATCAAAAGCAGCGTGGCTAGCAGGTTGAGGGAGGTGATCCTGCCGCTCTGCTCCGTCCTGGTGAGCATCCAGCTCTGCAGTCCTCAGCACAAGAATGACATGAACCTGCTGGAGAGGGTCCAGAGGACAGCCACAAAAATGATCAGAGGGATGGAACACCTCTGCTATGAAGAAAAGCTGAGGGGGCTGTTCAGCCTGGAGAATAGAAGGCTCCAGGGAGATTTTATTGTGGCCTTCCAGTACTTAAAGGGCGCCTGTAAGAAAGATGGGGACAGTCGTTTTAGCAAGGCCTGTTGCGCCAGGACAAGGGGTAAAGGTTTTAAACTAAAAGAGGGGAGATTTAGACTAGACATAAGGAAGAAACTTTTTACAATGAGGGTGGCAAAACACTGGCACAGTTTGCCCAGAGAGGTGATAGATGCTCCATCCCTGGAAACATTCAAGGTCCGGTTGGATGGGGCTCTGAGCAACCTGCTCTAGTTGATGATGTCCCTGCTCCCTGCAGGGGGTTTGGATGAAATGACCTTTGAAGGTGCCTTCCAATTCAAAGCATTCCATGCTTCTATGATTCTGTGATTCTACATTTCAGCAGCACTTTGGGATCCAGTGAGATAAAATGTGCTGTACAAATACAAATGTGTCTTATTATTAAGTGTCTGCTAATTTTATTCAGGGAAATAACCCTTGCTGCTCTGAGTTCAGCAGCAATTTGCATAATCTCAGGTAAGTGAATCAGAAATGTCTTTCAAGAAGAAGGCTAAACTCTAAAGAATTTAAAACTAGGAAGGACATTAAACTATTCAAAGTCATCTGAATTGTCAGGTACTTTTCTTTATATTTCATCTTCCCAGGGACATCTTACTCCAGCTGGGTGAAAGGAATGGAGGAGGAGGGAAGACAAAAAACATAAACAAAACCCAAGCAGAACATTTGAAGGAGAAGTGGCATAAATGAAGATTAAAGAAATACAAAGTAAAAAAAGAACCTCTGAGAACAGGCATTGCTCACTGAGTGTTTTAGTACGTCACAGGGAAATCACACTTATGCTGTGATAGATGGATGGAGATTTTTATTTTTTAGGCCAAAACCAATCCTTGGACTCCGTTCTAAGGCCATCATTTTTGTTTTGGCATGTTTTCTGGTTTTCAGGACATAAATACCCCTCGACCACCCTGCCTCTTTCTCTGATACATGGTAACTAACAGAATGCAGGAATGCGTCAGTGTCAGAACACTGAAAAAAACCATTGAAATCAAGGATGGTATTCACCTTGACTTCACTGAAGCCAGGATTTCATCCAGAGAGTAAGATGACTGAACACAGCACAAGCCTTCGTGTGCCATGGGTGTTCCTGCTATCAACTAATTGCTATAGATTGGTTCCCGCAAATTTTAGAAATGGCAAAGGGTAGCTATGAGACACCAGAAAGGAACTGTTTGGCTTCAAATTGTTCTTTGATGGTCTTTGAGCCAAAATAAAACCTGTTTGGGGTCTCCGTGAAGAAGGGTGTCCCTGTCTTGAGGCTCTAAACATACATGGCTTCCTTTTGGGTTAGTTTTTGCATCATTGACAGAGACCTTCTTGTCAATAAAATGTTGAGCTTTCCTTTTTGCTCATATTGTTTCAAAAGGCAAGTGCCTTTTAAAAGAATTAAACACTAGGAAGCTGTCCATTGTCACTTAGTCACAACAAGCCCATCTTAAAAAACGTGCTTCCTCACTGCAACTGGAAATATGTTCTAGGACATCTGAGAATGAGAACTTGCTTTTTAATTTCCACTCCAAATTATTCATTGTCATTTTCCTCGTTTGTCCTTTTCCCAGCGTTGTCATCTTACTTAAACAATTCTTAATTCTTTAATGACTACCTAGTGATTAGCCATCTAACAGACGTATACAGAGCAATCGTAACTCTGTATTCTGGTCTAAGCCAACCATGCTCTTTTATTCTGTTCTTGTGGAATGAGCACTCCACCTCTCTCTTCCGTTTTAATGATCCTTCTTTGCCCTTCTCCCACCTGCAATTCAGATTTTTGAGTATAGGCTTCTACAGATTACCGTAGATCAGATCCTAACAGTCACTTGTACAACTGCATTAGCACATCTCCAACTACAAGAAATATTGAGCTGATGCACCCCACAATTACATCTGTATTTTTCTGGTTGCATTTATCCTGTGATTGTCTAAATACACAGGATTTTATTTTCCTCAGTTTCTTTACACTGAAAGTTTTGGTTTTGTGTACTAAGCCATTTCATCAGGGATGACGTGAGATGGGAGCATATAGTGTGCAATCATTGAGTTAGTTCCTTTCATACATGTCACCTGCCAGTGATTTGAGTCTTGAGACTGAATCCAGACTAAGGAGAAGCTCGCTACGGAATATGGCATTTCCTTGTTATGGCGGTACCTCTCATGAAGATCACACACAGATCCTGTTTCCTAGAGCTGTATGTGAAGGAATCACATACCCGAAGAAAGTTTCTGTACTGACCACTCCAGTCCTCCTTCCAGACAGCACAGAGGTCTCTCCCAATGCTTTTCCTGGGGTTGAACAGCAAGTGCTCTCTATGGGACTTCTTTGCAAGTCTTCCTTGAGTATTTTGGCTCCTGCTGGCTTGACAGGTAGCGTCACCAGAAAAATAACCACCTCCTGCACTTGCAGTTTTTCTCTAGTGAAAAACTCCTGTCTGTCTAGCGCTGGAGTAGTCTTGTCCCTAACGGTTTTGTGGCTTTGGGTCTTAATGTAACTTGAAGAGGAGGTTTGTTACTATGGATGAAAAAGGGTTGTTACGGGAAACGACAGAGTCCAGTTAGGCTTCATATAACATTCACAAC
The DNA here is from genome assembly GCA_009769605.1 of Bucorvus abyssinicus. Taxonomy (NCBI): domain Eukaryota; kingdom Metazoa; phylum Chordata; class Aves; order Bucerotiformes; family Bucorvidae; genus Bucorvus; species Bucorvus abyssinicus. Next base: position 30,022,093 of record CM020026.1, read on the forward strand.
GGCAAAATTGCAAACTTGGGGGAAAACCCACAATCCCCTTACTCAAAATGCTACTACCAAGCCACATGTGCCTACGCAGGAATTGACATAAAACCATGAAGAATTCAATACATTGTAGTATCAGGCTCCTCTGGTCATTTTAGAAGTTGTGCTGGCACTCAGCCTGCCATTGTGGAAGTCTGGGACTTCAGAGATGAAAGTTGTCACTAGACTAAGAAATAGGAAGAGGTTCTTGACTGTAAGACAATACCGATGAGGAGGTTGCTCGTGCAGCTATCTCTAAATCCTGCTGCCTGATATTATGTTCACATAGACTGGCCAAGTGCCTCAGTGTCCACATTGTTTAAAAACCCCATGCAGGCAAAGGCTGCATACTATCCCTGTTAAAAATCCAAGGCATTGCCTCTGGAACTGCAAGTGACAGATACTTCGTAGTTCAAATATGTTTGAGAAGATTTACTGTTATCATCCTTCCTTACTCCTGCTGTTCTGCTACCATGTTCTTACAACACAAGAGTTTGGGGTTCTTATTTTTTAAGAAAACCGTTACTATACTCTGGAAAATGTCCAGAATTGCTTCAAGGAATGTTATTTAGAGAGAGTTTCAGAAGTCTAGTCCAATCCTAGTGTAAGTCAAGGGTAAGTCAGACCTAGCTCATGTACCAACACAAAACCAAGTTGGTAACTTGTAGTTAAAACAGCACACACGGTGAAGGTTGCAGAATGTCAATGAAGAAGATAAGCTTAAGTTTCTTCAGTTTAAATCACAGTAAATTATAACCTAAGCGGGCCACAGTCGCAGTTCGAAGTGAAAAATCTCAAAGGAATAGCTGCTGGTTTTTTTAATAATGTCTTATTTATACAGCCATTATAAAGACAGTAATGATAAAATGGAAATGATAATGCCTTCCACCTGAAGGAATGGCAAGCATAAGTTTTAGGGAAGATAACGTGCTTGATGGGAAGGCCATTTTGAAAGGAGCTTATGGATGAGAAGGTCCATCTATGGGGTTTAAAGTACCTTCCAGATCAGAAATGAGTCTACCAGTGTGGACTTTATGTGATCAGATGTAGATGGCTACAGTGAAAACATCTGTATCTGAGCTGTATTTTAAGCATATTCATTGGAAAAAAAAAAAAGCACTTTGGGTATATGATCCTCAAGCAGATGTATACAATGCTTCTGATTCATTACTCCCTAAAAGTCCTGGTTTTCCCTATCGACTCTTAGGGTTTCATAAACTAGTAGCCAGGAGGAACACACCTCTATTACACATATAAAGATACATGAGATGAGCTTACCCTGGTGGCTGCAGCTCATTGACAGTTCAGGAAACCTAGAATAGTTATTGCCGTTCAACAGATAATCTCTTGCACTATTGTGAACAATAAGACTGTAGGACTTGTGTGGGATCTTTCTTTCCATTGATTCTTCTCCTGCAAAAGGACTGATGTCCTACAAGTCATCAGGCACCATGACCTAATTTATTAGTGCATTGTAGACAATACACTTTCCTATTCTTCATCCAGATGGTAATGTAAATTTTACACCGGAGCAAAAAATTCAGACAAAAGTGGAAAGGCAAAAAGGACTTTATGCTGCTTAAAAAATTAAAACAGATCAACAGTATTTTGCTTTTAAGAAACCAGGGGCATTCTTTCAAAGGATCTCATGCTCCTTTAAAACAGCAAATTAAGTGTAATTTTGGACTGAAATTAACTGAAATTCTGAATTAATTGAGGTTTAAGATGTGACTTCCATGATGTGCCAACTTGGGTACTGCATGGAGAAGTATTGCACTGGAGTCACAGAAGCATATTCCTCAGTTGCCGTGTCAGTGTGAATCTACTATAAAACGTGCAGGAAAAGATCGAGTTACTTTTCTGCAGCAGAAATCACAGAAATAGTTATGCTCTTCAGCAGACCATAGTCAGCTGTTACTCCAGTCCACAACGCAGGGATTGCAGGTATCACAACTCCTTGGGATTTGCAGTGCCCCTCTATATAGAAAGGGAGAAGAATATACATCTCCTGCCAAAACCAACATTATTGAGACATAATGGGAAAGGTAGCTCACCACAAGTGAAATCCATGCTGAAAAACACCGGCTATAGCTCAACAAGGGTTGAAATGTTATTTACACATACATGCTTTTGTCACAGGGAAAAGGAAGCTGCTACTGTGAATAAAGGAAAGCTTAAGAGAAAATAAAACGGTATTTTCCCCTCTCTTTCATTTCTTACAGAAGTAGCAGGTAACAAAAGATACTTGTCTTTCAGCAAGAATGTTGTTTTCTTTCCTTCCTTGTTCTCTTTACCCCTGGACTTCAACCACATTTCAGGGTATTTTTCTTCAAAAAGCAGTGCTACTAGAGAATTGCCTCTTGAATCTCTAAGTGTAGCAAGGGAAGTGTTCTTTTTTTCTACAGGTAGGATGGCACCACCTGAAAGCAAGACCACTGATTAGCAGGGAGACACTGTCCTTGCGAGAACAAAATTGTAAGGAAGTCTTGACGTCACAGCTTCACTTCAGATGAGAAGTGGTGAGCCAACAGCTCTCTATCAGCTGAACACCACTTGGTTGTCAGGGGTGGACCAGCAGCAGAGGTAGGTGCTTGCAGACGATGTGTATGCTGCCAAACCTTACCACACGCAGAGAGAAAAATAATTACTAGAAGGGAAAGAAGGAGATGTTGAGAGGATGATATCTCTGAGTTCCCTGTACCAGCAAAGCAGTGACATACGTTTTTTACTAATGGTATGCTAGGTTACAGAGGACAAACACTACCTTTTCCCAAGTGCCGTGCAGACTTGAGAAGCCAAACTGACTCCAGCAGCCTTAGCCCCAGGAGAGGTCCACGCTCACATGTTCAATGGCAGGACTCGGGCCACACCATCGGTTTTTCTCCAGCTGCTTCGTCAGCCCCAGAAGGTGAGAACAGCCTTGTTTTCTGTGCTGTATGTACTGAGGAAGCAACCCCAAAACTGAAGTTTCCCAAACTAAAAAAAAATGAACACAGATCTACCAGTAGCTATAAAAACATACTATTCCTGTTATTTGTTATCCTCTTTTTTTTTGCTCTTTGAGGCTTACAGCATATGCATGGCCCATATTTGAGCTTTTATCTACAGCCATTAGTACTGGAACTTTTCTTTTTTAAATGAATGCTGAGATTCTCACAAGAGCTGGGGAAAACATCAAATATCATAAGACATGTGAAAAACATCTTAAGTCGGCAGTACTGCACATAAAAAGAGACAGCTATCGCCTTGAAGAGCTACAGTCCAAACATAAGACAAAGAGTGGTAGAAAGTAGCATTACCACAATTTTACAGATACAGCAACATTAAGGAAAAACTTGTCAAAGGTGAAACTGAGCACAAATCTGCTGCGGCTCTTTAGAGACAGAGTTATAGGGATACATTTCTTCTTCGTTATACAGCCTTAATTGTCATAGAGAAAATAAAATATTTTGCATGTTGCCACAGGATTATGTTTCCCTTCCTAAAACAGGCCAATTAGACTATGTTTGACAAATCATAATAACATATTGCTGTAGTGGGCCATAATCTTCACAAATAGAATTATGGGACATTAATATTTTTCAATGAAACCAATGAAAACTATGGTATAGCACCCAAAAAAAGTAATTTTGAAATAGATTCAGTGACTATTTCTTGGATTATTTGTGTGAGTGTATGTATGTGTGTGCAAAAGCAAACAAAACCACATGCCCCACAATTCCTCAAAGAATCAGGAAGGTGACAGTGACCCTGCTCCTTGCATTGCTCTGCAGAATATTACCTAAGCACTGACAAAACCATTGCTCATAATAAGCCACTTTCACCCATGGAAGTGACTACATAATTTTCACTACAGGGTTAATTTGCTTCAGTTTCCCAGTCTATTTTAATCAGAAACCTAGCCAGTTCTCAGCTGTAGCTTATTTTGACAGCCCCAGACAACACAGTGTTCCTTCAAGTTGTGGGAACATGGATTATGGTGGTTACAGAGATGAGAAAAAGCTATATGTACTTGTTCTCTATTATTTAATGAGTCATTGCAATTAATAACTGTCATGTTCTTATCTTGCATTACAGTTGAGAAACACACTGGTTGCAGCCAACAGAAAGTTGAAAAGCTGGTTGGTTTGTTAATGGATCTGTTGCACTTGTGAACTATACAGCCATGACTCAGTCACCAGCATTTTACTGTCTTTGTGTTCTTTAAAAATCTCCCAGGAGCCAGAAGCTGTTTCTTAATTCCTTGATTATACCTTGTTTCAAGCTAAAGGAAGTCCCTGCATCTGTGTTAATATTAACATAATTCAATTAATTGTATTTAAAATTATTTGCTGGTATTTGCATGGAATAATGAACTGATTAGCATGCCAGCATACACCATCTTCATCAATGACTGACTTAAAAAATAAAACCAAGAGTGAAGTGAGATTTTGAAGCCTTAATTCTTGTAAAATCTCTGAACATTTTATTGATCAATGATCTTACAATGAAACTACTGAATCAAATACAACCTAACTCATTAGTAGCCCTTCACCGCACTTACGACTCTGGCTTTTGTTACAGTCTGACCCTCTTTTGTTTAAGATTTTATTTTAAGCATCAAATGATGAGTGTGTGAACTAAAACTAAATAATAATTACTTTGTGCTGCTTTTTCTTTGCTCATGTTGAATAATTGCCTCTGAGAGCTTGGGGTGACCGTGTCAGAGCCTGTGTTGGCAGGACATGTTGCATGAAACATGGAGGACCTCCACATCACCAGAAGACTGTCCTGGGTGACACTGAGTCTGCTTTGCTTGCTTCATTCAGGGGAATTTGATCTTTCAAAACAGGTCATTGCCACATCTTTCCTTCACACACTGTCCTGCACGAGCAAGACTCATGGCTCCATGCTAGAGCCCCTAGTAAAAGCAGCTGGGAAGGACTTTTGAAGATGATGGAGCCCTTTAAATCCTTTCCAAGGTTGGGTTTGTCTTTCTTTTTAGTCTTAATGGCTAAGTACCTCTGAAAATTCTTTCTTCAGTTGCCATAGCAAAGTACCATAAAAAAATCCCCCACAGGTAAATAGATAATTTCACACCAGTGTTTATTTGCCCTCCCAGTTCACGCAGCTCAGACCTATTCCTGCCTCTCCATCCCCTGCACACAGAGCAATACTCTGGTCAGTCAGGAAATCTCATTGCTACAAAGTAGGCCAAAGAATTTGCTTCCCTCAAGAAGTCAATTTGATTGATTTTTCTTTCTGTGTCTATTGATTACAAACCTTAAAGAACATTGCTATTGTCATGGTTGCCGCAATAAGCGAAGATGGAAGGGGGATGTAATAACAGTCTTCAGATATGTAAGAAGTAGTTGAAAGAAGGACAGAGCAAACTCTTCCTTTCATCCCAGGTGGACAGAGAAAGAGGTTTAGGGGCTTAAACAGGCAGCAAGAGTGATTTATGTTAGACTGTTCTCAGTGATGAAACTTTGGGAGACATTGCTAAAGGAGGCAAGTGATCCCTAGAAATGTGCTTGGACAAACATGTCTGGTAAATTGTTTAGGGAAAGTTAAAAGCGTCTTAGGCCAGTGGGGTGGTGTAAATGACCTTTCTTTTTTCCCAAGCCCTGCTCTGTCCTGAGCATTCCACTACAAGTCAATGTTAAATTGGACATGGCTTGCTTTCATCACCTGGAGACGGATTTATTTTGTTGTGTCATCACGGGTGGCTACAGCAAGCAATAGCCCTCATGGCAGTCAGGCAGCATGGCATGCAGGCAAGGAGGTGGCTGCAATAATTTTTATCCTCCCTTTCCCTTCCTGAGGGCAACCTGTTCCTTCCACAGCATCCATCCTTAAACTGTATGTTCCATCTCCCACACACTGAAACCCAAGTTTATACCCACTGCCACCCCTCTAGAGTTGCAATGTCACTGCCATGCTTCCCTTTGTGGTGGGCACCCTGGCATTTTGCCATTGACTTGCACGGGCACAGGACAAGGAATCCAGTGGAAGTCACTACCTTTGTGGTCTGAAAGAGAAACCTTGCTTTCTGCAATGGACCATCCCAGCCCTCTGAGGCAGTACACATGGCACCAGAACCCTCTCCGAATTTTTCACTCCACATTACAGTTGTGGGGACCTCAGCATCTACACAGTTGGTGGCACTGGTGCACATTCATGGACAATGTCAGCTGGCAGCTGGGTGCCTGCTCCTTTTCAGACAGGATGGCACTTTTCTGCACCTGCAGCACCTGCGCTAATATTTTCTGTGAGACCATGGGTTGGACGTTCTTATATTCAAGGTGTCCCAGTTCTGGCAGTGAAAGTAGCTCTAACTGGGATGGTGTAGTGGCTGTTGTCAGATGTGTGAGTGCTGTGTGTTGAAATGACATCCCGTCATCACATGCAGACAGGAAGCAGCAAGCAGGCGAGAGAGAAAATATAACAAAAAGGATTTCTCTGTCTGCCAAAGGAGCAGTCCATGCGCAAAATCCTGGTTGCTAAAAAGGTAGACAGCAGTGTCAGAAATGACAGCTTTGGCTCTTTATTGCCATCTTCTTATCTGAAATTCTTATTATTATGTACCTATTAACTAATAACTTGTAGGTGAATGCAAATGTCACTTGAATATTTTCATAGGTTCCAAATAATCAGCGTTTTCTAAATAGTCCAGTATTTCTACATCTGCTTCTGCATTTATGCATCTAGGTTTTAGTTATCTCTACCACACTGGAAACATATAATAGTTTCAATGGATATGTTTTTTAAAAACTAGATACATTAAAAATGTGAACTAAAAATCACTCCTTTTTACTGTACAAGAGGAATAAAAATTGCTAACATCCTCCTCCGTTTCTGTTTCACCTCTGGATCTAAATTCACACATTCTTCTTGCTCTTAAAAAATCTCCATAAATTTACTTTGTGGCAGTTGTAGTAAACTGTGGCTCTTTAGAGAAGACCTTCTGTGTTTTCTTTTAACATGGATACTGTTCCCAGTAAGATTTATGCATAAGCAAAAAAGAAAATCACGCTAGGTTTTTTGGTTAAAATTTCCCACAGATTTTAAGCACTAAAATGATCACAGCCTGAAAATTTCTGAAAAATTAAAATCTTGTGAGTTTTATCCAACTTCCAGACTTTCAAAAAATTTTGGCACTTTTTGAAGCAGCTACTTGTGCAAAAAAAAAAAACAACAAAAAAAACCTACGTAAACCTCCGTTTTCCTGACGAAAAAGATTTGGATGTTATGCTTGTCACCTGCTCACTCAGTTCCTCGGGCACATTAGAAAATTATTCCCTTTAGTGAGAGATACTGAGGATTTTGGAAAGGAATAAGCAAGGCCATTGCAGAAAATGCTTCATGGGCTGAGACTCAAGACATCTCTCTTTGTGGTGGTCCGTTGTTCTTTTCTGCATCCCTATTCTGTCCCCTTCATTTTATTTCAAGATCTATTTGAAGAGGGTTTTTTTGTCCCAAATAGAAGGTGGGTTTTTTTTTCTGTACAGAATAGTTTGTGTGGGTATGCAACTCTTTCAGTTACAGCTGGAAGAGAGAAAATGCCATTTTGTTTTACTCAGAGACATTTAAACGTGTTGAACACACCAAACTGGTGTAGGGCCATGGACAAAATCTGCAACAGCAACAGTGCAGCAGCACTCTAGGGGTGAATTGCAAAGCAAATCGGTTCTGGTGTAGAGGACCTGATGTTCATGATACACAAGTTTATGGAGGTTTTACCTCAGACTAGCTGTGGTCTTGTCTATTCCCCCTTTTGTGAGTGGAACTCCATAGACATGCTCCTGACATGCACTGTTTGGTTTAGGCTGGTCTCAGAAGAATCCAGCTTGCACTTCCCAGCAGTCACCTTTGTAGAACTCAGACATGCACCTCTTGGCTGGCATTAGGTGCTGGCAGGCAGGGGTTAGAGAACTGGAGATGTGACTACCCTAAACCTGGCCTTTCCAGACCAATGAAAAGTAAAATAAACTCCACACCTCCCATCTTCATGGTGGCAACCTTCAGCCAAGGAGGAGCAACTTTTTACTTTGCATTACTTGATGCTTTGTGTTCTTTGGACTGTGGCTGCATTTCATGGGGTCATCACAACAGGAAACACCAGTATCAGCTATCAGTCTCAGCTGAGACTGAGGGGCAATTGTTACCTGCTCACCTACCAGTCACCTACCAATGAATTAAATCAAAATGCAGTAAGACCAATTTCATTCCACATGAGAATGTCTACACAGAATTTTAACAGGAATTAATTCACTTTTCTCAATTTACAGGTCTGATGAGTTCAGACCAACATAAACCCAACATCTCTATGACTGTACACACACAGGGTTGCTCCCACTCTCTTCAGTAAGTGTGACCATCCCAATTTCCTCCACTTTCTCTGGTGGTGGGGAAATGCAGCCATTCTGCCACAAATTAAATGAAACCTTCATAGATAAGACAGTCATTGCAGCTTCCCACATGAAGCCCAAGATTTTCATCCTATTTAATAATCAGACACTGTAAAATGGCATTTTAAATGTATTCACAGCTTTCAAACATCTGGTGCATATTGCTGATGTGCAGCAGATGACTAACTTGTATTTATTTTGGAGCGTAATGCCACAGGCTGACTATTTAAGAGAGAATATATGAGAAAGAACATCCCAAACAAAGGCTTATTGGTGAACTTACCTGCCACTGACCTTTATTCATTTGTTGAAACAGTATTTGTATATTTGCACAACTTGAGCTGCTCAGCAGCAATCAAAGCCATGACTACCCTGCTATCATTAGGTTTTGCCTGATTTATGCAAAAATCCATTTACATGGGTGAGCAATAAGCATCTTTTTTCCCTCCTATGTTTCAAAATCGATAGCAAAGGAGAGAAAGTTTTGTCAGAAGTATTAAGTCATTTCAGAGAAGTATTTAGTCATTTTGGAACCCAAGAGCTCTTTCTATAAGTTTTGGCTAAGCAATTTAAATATTTCTTCATCTTTTTCAGCCTCAGTCTAAACATGAAATTTCTGATGTTTTAGTTTCTGAAAAAATAGTAGCGCCGCATCTTCTCCCTTCACTGTAGTAATTTGCATCCAGCAATGGTCAGTCTCATTGTAGTTTGACAAAATTTGTTTTCCATAAATCAATTTGGATTTGAAACAGTTTTATTTTAAAATCAAGACCTATACTCACAATTCAACATTTTGTTTTGCTTCCAAATAGTTCTGATATGCTTGTAATATCCAAGCTCCCTGCTACAGGTTTTTTAAATACTGACATGCCATTGACTTCCTTCCAGTCTTCAGGGAACTGCTGGAAGCTTTCCAGTATGCTGAAAATCACCATTTCTGCTTCTCAGTTCTCTTCAGTTAGCTGTCTTAGAAATCACAGGTGCAGGTTATCCAGACCTGCTGATTTTAAATGTTTAATCTTTGTAGCTGCTGTTTAACATCTTCTAGCTCCATGCTTGGAATGACAGTCCGCAGAGAGAGCTGTAATCTATCCAGATTTAAAGTAGCACCAATTTGCACACACACTGGACCAAAAGGCTTTATTAGAGGTAGCCCAGTTTTGAGATAATAGACTTAGTGCTATTTCTGAGATCAGCTTAGGCTGGGCTGGTATGCTAAGCTACACATACATCTCAAATGTAGCTTATCTTTCTTTTTTGTAAATAAATAAGCTTTTGGCTGTGAGAGCTGAAAGAATATCCTGTGAATGTGAAATGGATGTGTGCCTGAAGCTGAAGGGAGCCTTGGACATCTGCTTGGAGAAGCCAGAGGTACTTCGGTCCGTCACAGGAAGATGTGAACTGTGGTGGTGAGGGACACTAATCCTTATTTCAGCACAGATAAGGAACTTGCTCTGGAAGAGGAAAGCCCACTTGACTTTTGTCAGTGTATATATAACTATGCTGTTAGTACTTCCATGATGATAAGCCATATGCTTTTCTTCCAGAAGAGATGGAGAGGTGGGTTTGGCAGAGGTGGAGTTTCAAGATGGAAGAGGATTAGTTTTTTCTGTTGTTTTTCTGTACATAAGTTTATTAATGTGTTTCTGTAAATACGTTTATTTATGTTTTAAATGGGTTTATGTTTTTCTTAACTAGGTTTGTTCATGTTTTTCTATAAATACATTTACGTTTTTCAAACCCAGGCTCTGTCTTATTCTCACCCTTGTGCTGGTCACACGTGGCGTTTGTCCAGTTGTGGTTTCCACTTACTGTGGGTTGCCGGGGCTGGAGGCAGCTGGGGGTGCGGGCAGGACCGGCCCGGGGGCCAGGGGTGCCTGCGCCCAGGGGAAGGGGGTACTGCTTTAGCGGGGTGACCCAGTCCCCTCCTCCATCAACCATGGCCACCAGCCACTCATTAGCAGGCCTGACAAGGCATTACTCCTCTGACACAATCTCCACCTACCAGCAAAGATGTGACTTTGAGCAGACATAGCTGAACATTTTCAAATGTCTTTGAAGAGGGTACCTCACTGTCATATACCATTTTTGATGGTGTTGTGCTTCCACTTTGTCTTCCTGCTTGCCTTGGCAGGTGTATTTTCCTCCAAGACATGATAAGGACATGGTCAACGTTGCACATGGCTGTCTTTGCCTCTCCACTCAGAGTGGCCACATCTCTACTTGTAACATGATGTGAGAGTGAGCACGTGTGCAGAACACAAACCATATCGAGGTTTCTAAACAGAGCCAAACATCTTCTGTGTTGTTCCTATTCAGTCAAACACACTAACAATCCAGCATGTTGACAGATAACACTCCCCCTACCCAATACACAGTTTTATTTACAAGCAAATAAGGGGAGTTTAGTAAGTATATGGGTTTAAGCACTATCCTAGACAGTCAATACTTTGATGACACCACAGTTTATGATGAGGAAAAAAAGATGGCTCTAGGTCACAGTTCAGGCAGTGCTAAATGTTACATACTGTTGATGCTACTCTAGTTTAATGTGGTTTAACCTCAAATACACAATGCTGGGCATTATGTATTATGTACAAAACTGCAAAAATGGCTCCTTTTAACATTCAAGACAAGACATCTGACTTAAAAATTTCCCAGCATGCAGGTCTTCCCATAGTGTTTGTCTTTGAAGCGAAACAAAACTGCAGCTGAGAGGGAATGTTTTGATGAAACAGTTTCTCATGAGAAAATGCCGATTCACAAACATGGAAAATTTTCATTGAAATACATGGGGCAAGGAGGTAGTTTAGGGCCAGGATAGAAGTTCTTGGTCAGAGAGAGACTCCTGTAATGGTTGAAGTGTTGTCTGGGATGGGAGGAATGTGTGTCTTTTAGGCAGTATCCTCAAGTGTATCTCAGGTAATGAAATACACCCAGACAGAGCCAGCACAGTCAAGTGTTCATTCAGTGCTTGAAAGTGTTAGACAGAAAGTTTTCCATCTCAGGAATGGCTTTAGTTGTTGCTGATCAGCAGTGGGTAAAATTGTGGCTCTAACAAATGAATGCTGGTGAGAGTGAGTATTATTGAGAATTTCTCATGAATAAGTTGTTGGCCCTATCCTGGCTAGAAAAACTTAGCATGTCAAGTAATGTTTGCTACCTGCAGTGAAGCAGTAATGCATTCCTTGGCCATGTTTGCAAGTCATTCAACCACACACCATATCAAAGAGGCTGTATGTTGTGGAGCTGAAGATCACCAACTGGAATCAGTGGAGTGTGACTAAAGGTCTTCATGGAGAGACCTAAAAATTAACATCACCAGGGATGCTGTAGGAAGGGGGTTGGGATGGAACATCTTACGATTTTGCCTTGCCATCTTTCATTGAAACAAACTTCTTTTCCAGCCAGGCTGCTCTCACGCATGCTTGTTCAGCCCATGAGCCTCCTATTTGTAGCCACGGAGGTAGCTGAGCGTCAAAGGCATAGCCAGCACTGCACCAGAGTAAAGCAGTCCATTTGAGAGTCTAGCAGATGGCTGAATGACCTCTGTAGCTGAGCTTGGTTCTGTTCTGCCAGCTCTATGTGCAGGCACAGATAATGCAAGACTGCCCTCACCAAGCTGGCAAGCCCACATTTTCATCAAAGGGCATCTCTGTAATGAGTCCCTTCTGATAAATGCTAAAGCCATGGAAAAACCCATCTTCAAAGCTTTCCTCCAAGCTTTGTATCAAAGATAGTTGGAATAGGAAGCATCTAAGGCTTCGTATTTGTAGGGTCTTGATTTGAACAAGTCTCAGACTCCATAAAAACAGGGATAAAGCTTATTGGTAACTTTTTTCACAGTTGCCTCTTATCCATGTGAGATCTCATTGCTGAACAAACCTCAAACTATTGAATTAGGGTACAGACTAATGTATTAGGGGTACTAATAAATGTCCAACCACATTCAGAAATCCCTCAGTCACAGCAAACTCCCATTTCCTGAGACAACTCAAATCCCTGAGATGTGCCTGAGCATCATCCCTTATCTGAGCAGCCTGAGTTGGCTCACAGTGAGGTCTCCAGGTGGGCAGAAGGGCAGGCGCAGGCCCAACTGCCCTACCAAACTTGTCCTGTAACTGAATGATGGGCCATCAGATGAGCTTAAAACACTGAACTGCTTTTGGAGGTCAAAAAGTCAGTTCCCAGCTTCAGGAAGAGTTGACCCCTTTGGTCTCTTACACTGTAATGGCAAAAGTATTGTCCTCCTGACAGCTTCTCTTCCTCTTTTTTCTGGGAGGATACTTGGTTAGGAACACAATGCTTGTTTTCTCACTTCTCCACACAAAGCAGTCAGCCTTTTCCTCTAGCTAAAGCCTCTTTAATTGCAAACGGTTAACATCAATCATCGCAACTCTGTTAGAAGTAACCTGCCCTTTACCTGGCATTGGGAAGATCTGTCCGGTTGTACCCTGTACCAGCTTGGAGGGTTGGCTATCCATATAACCTCTTGCTTTGTTTATTTACATTACAGAAGGGAGTGAGCAATTCTGCAAACACTTCAAAGAGGAGGAATATCTCTTATTTGCTGAAGTCATGGTTACTGCACTGCTATGTATCACTGTCTAAAACAACTACACCTGAAAATACATATCTAATTTGATATACATTCACAATAAAGTGTATTTAACTACAAAGATGTATATGTCTGAAGGTATAATTGCTACTGGGAGAACAGCTGAGCCTTATTGCCATATGCTCTGGGGATGTAGAAAATGCTCAGAAGTCCAGTGACATAATAGTAATTAACAATACTTGCATTTCTAAAGTATCTTTAATACACTTCAAAGAGGGGGTGCTGGGAAGGCTCTTCCTTTGAAAATTAAGGTTCCTCTTCAGGCACACAGACAGGAACAGAAGAGAGTGTCTCAGAACTTGGCACCCTGTGCACAAAATGGATTTGTTTATTTATACTAATCATAAATGGTATCAACAATAATTCTATTCAATTCACACAGGATCAAGTAGAGGAATCTGGTGTAGGGGGTTTTGAAACAGCAAGAAAAATGAATGAGAATAAGCTATGTGCCTGTCAGAGACCTGAAGGTGTTTGAAATAACAGAATCCTGGCAAATCTAGAATTCTCAAGGGGTCAGGCAATATTGATTTGAATGAATTCATCAGTACAGGAAACCATACTGTGATTGCATGTCTAGAACAGTTAGAGAGTCTATAAACTTTTCTAAAAAGTCTTGAATTTTTGTTTCTGGTCTACAACTCTACAAACAAAGAATTACTGTGTTTTGGAAAATTTTTCCCATGGAGGAGAAAAGGCTTTTTGGTGAAAACATTGCAGGTGTCTGTGGCAGTTTGAGGAAAAAAAAAACCTGTTTGGGAGGTTTTGTTTTAAACTGACCAATTGGACTATTCCCTTCCATGTTACGTTTAGCACCTCATTGGTTGTAAAAGCTTCTCGCAAGCGTCTGTCCCTTTAAGAGGCATGTATTGCATTTTGCCGTGGGCTTTTTGCAGCTCTCTGTGCTTTTTGCTCTCCAGGACCTCCAGGACACTTCCTGCTCTGCACTCCGAGGGGCGCCGCGGGCTTGCAGCTTCCCTCCGGGAAGAGGCTTTTCCAGACTTGCGGTTTGGCTCCGGGGACCTTACAGGCTGTGTCCCCTAGGCTCGGACCCTGCCCGCCTGCCTGCCTGTGGCTGCCGCTCCCCCGCGCTGCCGGAGTGGAGCGAAGCTGTGCGCCGGGGAAGCCCCCCGCTGCGCCGCTTGGGACAGACTGCTCTGGCCGCTGGAGACCCGCGCCTCGGGGCTGCCTTCTCTCTGCCGCCAGCGCTGCCACTTTTGCTACTTTTCTTTAACCCACACGCCCAGACTGGTAGGAACAGCGTAGCTCGCAGTTTGCACACGAAATCCCAGCGTTCATAAGAGCCACGGCTACTTTGTTTACTCCACAAGAGCGTCCACGTGGCCAGTGCCATTTTGGACTCTGCGCGGTACCGTCCCCCTTTCTCTCTCACTCGCGATTAACCCTCGCTTCTCCATCCCGTATAAACCCTCAGATTTTGCATTGGTTTTTTCCCTGTATATAATATATTTTGTTCTGGTGTTATTAAACTTTGTTTCAGTTTTCCAAATGTTCAGAGGTCTCACAAAATCTTTCTTCCTTTTCCTATCTCTGCTTTTTAACCCTTTCTCTCCTGGTGCAGGGGAGAGGAGTTTAAAGATAGGAGAGGACACGTCCCCGTGATTGGCTTGCCTCAGCCAACCGGTGACAGTGTCCAGTTCTTGCAGTTTTCAATTTGCATAGCAATTTCTATGCTCAAACTATTCTGAATTAATTTTGAGAGTCAGACTTTGTAAGGCACTGCATCAAAGTTTGTTGCTGTTTTTAATTCAAATTACCGCTACCATGTTTTCTTCAGTTGCTAACTTACCAAAAGAATTAAGAGTCAATGAAGAAAAGCTATCAAGTTTCCCAAGTGAGATTTGATCTTTAGAGAAAATCCATGCATAAGTTTCATTCTTATTAAACACTGCTGAGCATCCAAAGATAATGAATACTAGGCTACGTCTGCCTGATTTCAAATGTGTAACTCAGAGGCGAAGGGCGCTTTGAGGACGTATCACAGAGACACTGGATCCGTGAGCTTGACATTAATCGTATTTTTTAAGTCATGCTTCACGCTTGCTGTACTGCTGCATTATTTGCATTACACGGTAAGCCTCAGTCATAAACAAATATATCTGAAAATCTGTATTGTGAAGGCTCAAAAACTGCTTGAAGACATAATTCATACTGCAACACTTAGACGCATCACAAAACTGCTAGTAATTGCTGGAAACATTTTGACCTTTGTAGCAATTTCACTTCTCTCCCACCTTTTCCTTTGTAATCACTTCCCTTTGATGGAAACTCTTAGTATTTTAGAGATGCCCGCAAAAAGCATTCTGCAAAACCATATTCTAAAGTTTTCCTCTGAAACTAGGTCTGCTGGAGACACACAACATATGCAGAGGGAAAGTTAATAAATTAGAGCATATCTGAATCCAAATATAACAGACAATGCCCGAAGAAGCTGTGAATGCCTGGAGGATCTTCCCCAGCACATTATGATGCTAGACATGTTTGGATCAGAAGTTCAGAGCCTTTTCCAAACAAGTGGAGGAGAAGGGTAACTTCAAGTTTCTTTACAAAAATTTCTTCAGGAAATAAGATTCTGCAGAATCAAGCTGCCCCAGATGTATGACAGCTTAGTAGGGAGGAAAGTCTAGGAATCTGGAAGCTATCTACGCTTTTCTCAGTTCCTGTATTAGAACAAATGCTGGACTCGGAGCTTGCTGCCTAACCGTCAAGGGTCAGAGGGCCAGAGCCCAGCCTTGTGTAGCATCACACGGATCTACCTGTGCTAAAGCTCTGAGAAGGGCTTTTGGAAAAATTCTCCCCTCGCTAGTTTCTAGCTAGGAATTACGAAAAGTCTTTCAAAACATGGCCTTTCTGTGCAGGAGTTCAGAGAAAAAAAGAGGAAAGACCCTGTGTAGTTCATACGTACAAAGTAATTACTGCCACCTTTCCATGTTCCACCTTCCACCTCTGTTCCTGGCAGCAGCTACCATCGCTGCTTTTTAAAAACACAAGTTCTAAGTCAATTGAGCAAATGAGATGCAAACAATACACCCGCCCACAGTCTCCACCATCACATCTGGAGGAATAGATGTAATTGCTAGCTTCCTATATTCCAACCTTGTACCAGGGGCATGAAAGGCCAGGACAAATGATCAGCAAGTCATTTACAGAACAGCACTGCTTTCCAGGGTTGACTGAGCTTGCAGCAGCTCTTTGCAGGGTCATCAAACCTGGCAGAAACTCAGCTGTTTATGCTAATATTTGCGGTTGCAGCGGGATTCCCATGAGGAAGCTCCCGCAACGCTGGCTATGATATCAATAATGAAACAATGCTGCCAAAGTGCATCAGGGAGAAGAGTAGCTGCTAGAATCATTATTTCTATAAGCCGACATCAGTTTTAGTAAACTTTGACTGTCTAATGTGCCCAGTGGGATTTTCCAGGGGTTAAATCCCTCTCACACACAACTACAGCCTTGGGTTTTTCTTGCAGTTTAGAAAAAATGGGACTAATGTCATAGTTTCTTAATTAACAGCCTCCTAAAAATGCAACCAGGAATTGCAGCAGATACAGAGGTATATTAATATGATCTTAATTTGTATTATGTTACTAAATTGGTTTTTTGCTCTTTTCATCCATTTTGTGTGTTACCACTTTAAAAGGTGTGTTGTGTGTGATTAGTACGCAACTTAATCTTTAGCACATTATCCATAAGATTTAAGCACAATGCATGCTCTCTTAATTTTGGTTATAGCTTCTGTAATGTTTATACTTATTTTCCCTTTTTCCTATGCTGATAAGTTAAAAATGCCCCCAAGCATTTTGCAGTTTATGTCTGTGTGTTTGTTTCCATGGAATAAAACACCTCATGTTACAAGGAAATATATTTATCTGGAGACCTAATAGCTGTTTGGTTTTATTTCATCTTGCAGATATCAATAAACCCAAATCTTTTTGTTTCCCTTTTAAATTAAAAAAAAAAGTATTTCTCTTGCTGTTAATGAACATTATTAGCGATGTTTTTAGCCTCTCAATTTAATAGCCACTTCCTGTGTTTACAGCTCTATCTTCACAGAACAAGGGCACAAAGCACCTCATACAGGGAGAGCCTATGACAGATTGCCCCTTTGCTAATAGGGGCTCCAGATACACCACTGAAACATTTACATCAGAAATGGATTGCCTAGACCTAATTTTTTTCCCCACTTCAAAGCCTGAGGGTGACCAGATCAATTCACAAATATATCTTCCTTCTTTCATTTCCTTACTGTGTCATCATCATGCAAAACTTTTAAAGAGTTAGATCAGAAAAAATTAGGAAATTCTCATTTATAATGGAGTATAGAAGAAAAAAAAAAAAATGAACGAGACCAAAAAGAAACTGGGGGAAGTTCTCTCTGCTTGATAGATGGGAAACAGGTCAAACAAAGAAGGCAATTCATGTGTACTTGGAGACAATTCTGAGGGTTAGCAGAGATGCAGATTTGCTAGGCATACTAGGAATGGAAGGACTTACTTTCTTCTACTTGGATGTACACCGCAAGTCAGAATGGGGAGCAGTCTCTCAGCACCCCGCCACGAGCGCCTGCAGAGGTGTTCATATTTATCAGGAGTTGAAATAGTCCTCACTACTCAGCTTTTGTAAGTTATTATTGTCAGTGAGGCAGTGTGAAAAGAGAAATGGGCTGGAGATGGGAGGTTGGGGATGAGAAAGGAGAGGCTGGAAACAAGAAAAATCGCAATAAAGCAGGTGGAGAGGAATGGGTAGGTCTGAGCCACCAGTAATGTGAAAGACTGAGCTCAGGTCTTGCCTCACCACAAAGCGTGGCTCTCTGAGACAGACCCAGGAAGGACATCTTCCTGCAGCAGGAGCTGCAGAGACTCAGAGTAACGCAAGAGAGAGCTGAATGACCCTGTGAGCCTCCCAGTGAGTCATGGGTAGTGTTAAAGGTAGAGATCTAAGAATATAATTTTAGGCTTTGAATAATTGACTCTTTCTACAGCTAACCAAGCACAGCCCTGTGCCTCTCATTTAGCTCATATCCAGTCTTTAATCAACACTGACTAGTGCCAGAGACATCAAAGTTCCAGATACTATAGCCCTCCCCTGGGTCACAGGTAATGCTCCAGTTCTTGAATATCATCTGGGGGGAGGAATTCAACACTTAACTTCCTTTTGGGGCCCTGAGGTCTAAGCATCGTGCTGAAGACAATACTTCCTCAAGAGAGGAATTTTTGACCTGGATCATCAGTGGCCGAGAAATCCGCACAATTTTTGGAGGATTTTAGCTAAATGCATTTTGTCCTTTCTGTGCTAGCTGGGTGCGAAAACTGATTACAGCAAAAGACGCTGGCCATATGCTGCTTCTTTGTCTAGAAAACACAAAAAACCTGTTGTTTTTCAAAACTTCATATTTTGTCATGGGCTTTATTCTCAGAGAACTACGGTGTGTTTGAAGAAATGGCAAAGTTATATATAATTTTTATATATATATATGCAATGTATATATGCATTGCAGGCATACTGTAAAGGAATTTAGGCCCAGTATATAGTTTTGTAAAAATAACTGGAGCATTGGTCTATTTCCAAACTTAATATTCTAAAAGGAAATAATATTTGTTGCTCATTTTCTGCATACTATTTCCACGTGTAAAACTGAATGTCGTTTCTGCACTATTTCTGTTGGTTTAAGCTCTTAATTGCAGCATTAGCTGGGTCCAAAATTTTTGCTGGAATAATGATGTTACAGAGTCATCAATACCACACAGCTCACAAATGCTGCTGGGCTGGCAAAACTGTTCTTGATATTGCTGCTTCTGTTCAGAAAACTGGAACAAACTCTAGAGGGAAATCACTTTATTTTGGTGGAAGCAGTGCTTTTTCATGAGGATTTGCCAACATTTCTCTATCAAAAACCCCCCAATTCTAGTGTAGACAAAAACTTTGCAGTTAATGTGGGGTTTTTTTTTTTTTCAGAGATGTCCTATAATTCTACATTGTACTTACATGTCTTGACTCTAGTGACATTCTAGTTAAAAGTAAAAACATTTCCCGCTGCATGGTTTGATTTAGCACAGAAATTAGATACAGTTTGTTTAAAAAAGAACTTTTAATTGTAGCTCAAAATAGAGTGAAATAGCATAAAAACTGATGTCATGGTCCAAAAATACAATTCTATTTTGAACATCTAAAGTTATCTTGTCTTATAAAAGTTCAAATGATTATCATAAAAGTAAGAGCGAATCAGAAGAACAGTGGAACTGCTCTTTTATAGATTGGGCAAAATCTATCATTTGCTTAACAAAAAGATGTCCTCTAAAGATATGCTTGCTGTTAAAATTGAGGTACTGTTGCATACTTGGCTAAAAAGGAGTTAGCAAACATTTTCCTTTTTATCCAGCTGCAGTCAATCAAATAGTGTGAAATGAATACGGATTAAAGTTGTCTGTGGAAAACACAAGTTGAGCCTTTTCAGAAGCGCAATTCCCGAGAATGTACGAAAGTCTACCAGCAATTTGTGCACAAACAGTTTGTTTCCACGGTTCTCCCAAGACAGGTTTACTTCCAACGGCGCTATTCAATGTAGAAACATCAGCACAAATAGGTCATACAACCCAGTGCAACGGTTTTCTCGTAATACCTGTTGCAAGGGGGATCATGCAGTCAAGGCGTAAGGAACGGTAAGGCTCTGCTCCCAGCTCGCCAGCGAGCCGATACAGATGCAAGAGCTTTGGGCATAAGCTGAGCACACTTAAGAGCTAGTGCTTTGAAACATGTCATGCTGCCTGCCTGTTATGCAGAGCTTCCTGAGGCCAGACCCTTGCTGCAGTTGTAGGAGTGGTAATCTCGTAGTATTTTTGACTGCTTGGGGAGCCATCTCCACACCCTCTCCTTCTCCTGCTCCAAAATGCATCCTGCTTGGGGCAGCTCTGCACCTGCTGGCAGTAGACTCAGTGCAGGTGAACTGAGAAGAGTGTTCCCTGTGGCTCCTTCATCTGTGAAAAAGGACCTGCAATTTATCTCAAACATCTTTAGTAAAAGGAAATTTAAAAAATCTATATGGAACCACAGTCTAGCTGAAGGAACCAAAAACTTTATCAGAGGCAGCAGCCAGAATTTGTCATCTCTAGGAGACAACAAAGACCTAGAAAACAACTGCATGGGCTGCAGTCCACGATGCACCTCAGTGGCAGTGGTGTTAATTTAAGCAACACTGTTCTCCACCTCCCCGTTTTGTATCATAGCAATACTTCAGCTAGGCTAGTTCGCTGCATGGATCCATGATGTGGCCACACACACCTTTGCCTAGCACAACAGAAGGAAGAGAGCTGAGCATGAGTAAGTCACAGACAAGACAGAACAGCCACTTTGAGAATACGTGGTGTTGGGGCATCAAGCAATGCAGGGACGCAGATGGCTCTGGTACTTACTGCTAGTCCAGCTTACCAACGCCCAGCTACACCTCGTCTCACGGGGTTACAAGTACTCCTATAGATTAAGCATGGCAGTGTGCACCAGTAGGGGAATCCTCCCACAACCACGGTTGCTGGGCTTGCTGACTCCATCAGGAAACACTCTTCACATCATTGTTAATGGAAGGATGACCATTCAGGCAAGGTATCAGTGGGAAACTGAGTGAGAGGGTGTCTGCAACCCGCAGCCTTTGTGCTGTGTTGGTTTTGATGTTAAGAAAGGAGCAGAGCTTCAGGGAGGAATACATACCAGCCAGCTAACGAGGCCCAGAGGCATACTGGAAATGAATGTAGCACGCACTGGAGATCCTCAGTGACTGCTTTGGGAGGCTAATACCTAGCTCTTATGGTGCCCTCATTAGCCACGGAGCAAAAAGCATTTCGCAAAGGAAGTCAGTGCAATTTATAGCTGTGCATTGTGTCACAGAGAAATTTCACTGAAGGTCCCCAGTGGGACAGTGCAAAGGGGATCCCAAATCCCAGTGCCATATGGCAGCTGCAGGGTCCTTGTTTTCAACGGAGCAAGGAGACCTGCAGATGTGTTTAAGGCTGTGCCATTCACAGATGAAAAAGGTGAAGTGATACGAGATTGAGCTGGCAGTGATGCAACACCTAGACAGATCTGTGCTTGTGACTGAGTCTCTATGTCTAAATATTTTGTTTAGTACTGCTTTGGATTTATTTACAAAGGAAACTCCTCATTGAGCGCATTCATCCACCTTATTGTTTTTTAAGCATCTAAAGGAAACGACTGTTAAGCTTTGAGACTAAACAGCATATAGAACTTTCACACAGTTGTCTAAATTCTCTCTGAGGTGGAGAAAGACATCTCCAGAGGATCATTCATTCCACCTGCTTCGGGTTGGGTGACTATCACTCCAGAGGTGCTTACACTTCTGCACTGGACACAGACAGCACCTAGTTATCTGTCTTAGACCCAGGTGAATCTCAGTCTCAGAGGGCTCCTTTCAATAGGGATCTTGTCTTCATTAAAGGACTACGAGAAAAAAAACTCAATGAGCTGTCAATAACATTTTTGCCAATGTAGCTGACCACATGACACTATGACACGAATACAAAATGAATGGACATTTGACTTGCTGATCCAGGACCCTGTTATCACTATGAACATAGGCTGCAGGTTTCTATTTTATCAGTGGCTGATAGCATCAGCCAAACATTAACCCAGGGGCTGTGATGTGTTGCGAGTTCTGGATACCTCCAGTGTTTGTTTGCAGAAGGATTTCTGAAGTGTTTGGAAAGGAACTTGGGATGCTAATGTTATTCCAGGCTTTCAAGGGTCAAAACAACACATGCTTCATCATATGATCGTGTTAGAGAAACTGAGACATCATCAGTGAAAGAAGACGAAAGAAGAATTCTAAATATTTTTTACAACATTTTCTGCATATTTCTGCTTATCAGCTGTACATTGGTTGTGCAGTGAGAATTATTAACATGGCATCGAGGTTCTACAGATAATAATGCCCCAAGATTTAACCCCGGCTTGAGACTCTGACTCAGATTCAGCAAACAGCACCTGTTAAATTTGCCTTTGAAAAGAGCTACCCTACCATGTTATTTTGACTTCTTGTCACTGTCATAAATCCAGTGCATGCTGTCATAGACTAATGAATGAGTGGACGTTTGCCACAGCCACATCCTAATGGCTATACTAATTTCATCCGCAAAGCCCTAAACAAATGATCCGCTTCTGACACGTGAACTCAGGCAAAAACTGGGAGGGAAGAGCTGCCTGCTGCCTGAGGTGTAGTGAGATAAGCAAGCTGCTTCTGGGCTGACATTTGTGTTAACAATGGACCATATGTGGGCTGTAGAGAGAGGGCTGGTAACGCATCAGAGATCACGCATTTAACAGATTGTACCTATACCCAACATCTTGTATAACATTTAATATAAAGATAAATAAAGACGATGGCAGCAGCAGCCTGGACTGGGCACGGCACAGTCAGACAGCTGATGTGAGGCAGGGGAAATAGCTCCGAGATAACCAAGATTTCTACTCCTAAGAGGAGCCGGCTGCTGCCTTGCATTGTTTAAACTGCCCTGGTTATTTAGGTGTCCATCTGCAATGGGGAAATCACCTGTAAATACCTTTACACCTGGCTTCAGATAGAGGCATCATGGCTTTTACTTTGACGTTTAAAGGCCGCCTGTGAGGAATAAAAGGATTTGCTTTTGCAAGGTGGTGGCTTCGGCAGCAAACCAGTAAGTTCCTTTTCACCGCTTGTTCTCACTGTTTTTCCTCCCTCAGTTTGGCAGTAGACCTGTTTGCAAAGCCGAACAGTAAATGAGATCACAGACTAGATTAGGGGTGAAAAATAACCTTTCTGTGGTTCCTCAGAATGGCTGTGGCAGCAAAACAAAGAGCTAGCAAGTTAAAGTGCAACAGCAGGGGACAGAATTAGGAAGAGAAGGGTCAGGACCTTCCTAAGCCTGTTTCATGGCCAGGGTCTTGCAAACCAATGTGACAAACACAGGCCTGAAAGACACAGGAGTAGTTCAGGATGAAGGCAGACATAGAAACCACGCTATCAGCTGTGAAAGCTGAGTCCCAGTGGATGCACATCCCCTTTGGCAAGAAAGACCGTATGCCTAGAGGGGTAACAGGCTCGTAAGCTGCAAAACTGACATTTACATTTGCATTATTTCCAACAAGGAGCAGATGGCAAAGGGATGCTCCATAATTTCTTATGTGAACCCCAAAGAATCCCACATCTCTGTTTCAGTTGGATGCTTTCCTGTCCCAAACTGGTCCTGTGTGCTACCAGGTGACAACAGCTCCATCCCCAAAGGCAGCTGTCTCTGAGTGGGGGATGGCTCTATAGGTAGTTAATTAAGGAACCTGGGGCAGGGAAGAGAGGCTTTGAAATATAAATATATGTAAGATACAAAACAGGCAGAAGTGAAGGCAGGGCTTTTCCACTGCAGGTGCAAAATGCTGGTGAGCTCTGAGAACGCACCTTGTTGCAGCCACTGGAGGTCACATCCTAATAGCAGAGTCCTCTGAGTGTGGGAACCTGTACATAAGCTGGAGCTTGGCTTTATGCACGGTTGGCACCTGGGATTACATGTTTGCCAGCAGTGCTCTTGAATTTGGAAGCAGAAACAACAGACAAGAGGGAACCAGCTGAACATCCCAGGACAAAACCAGATATGGTCCTTAGAATATGTATTTTTTTTACATTAATGAGGTTATTTATATGGCATATCAGACAAATGTACAGAAAAATGTGCAGAAACATCTAGATGAACATGGTACACCAGGGTAATGCATCATTTCAATATCAACTCACTAAAAGAACTGAGATAAAATAGAAGTGTCTCAGAAAACACATCCTGAAACTAATTTGACTGAATTTGAGCATACTGAATGGCTATGGCCCTAGGAAATCTGCTTGAACTCAGAACAGGAGGAGAAAAAAGGAGAAGTAGCCATCTTATTTGGTAGAATATTGCCTTTTTAAGGTTCAAACTCACAAGTCTTCTAAAGCTAGATTTTATTAACATCAGCAAGCTTTACAACACCTGTCTCACAGGGATAAATACCATTTTTACTCCCAGCCACCTTCACAAACTGATTTTATCTTTCTAGTTATCCAGCCTGGACAAACTAAGTCATGAAAATGTGGACTCATCAAGGTGCAATCCCAGGCTTTTCCAGGATACTGGGCAGCTAGCATCCATTGGGGAGGTGGTTGAAAGTGTCTGCAAAACCTCACTTATGCTACATACTAGGCTACATATGGTAATTTCCAATGGTAGCTGCACCATCTCGGTTTGAAAACTCTTATCAAAGAGACTGAAAAAACTTCTACAGGTGAAGAAATTATAGGATTGGATGATAAATGTGATGGACATCACCTTCCTAATGGGGAGGCACCTCTGACTGCCCTTTACTATCCCAGTGGTGTGTATTTTTTTTCCTGCTGTTCCTCAGCACTGTGGGCTTGGGGGTTATAATAAACACTGCATTTGCAAATACATGCAGCTGAAAAAAAAAAAAAAAAAAAAGAGACCCAAAGACCTCTGGTAGTATAAGATAGCTGTAGGAAAATGGAATAAGGCTGATAGGAAAATAATCTCTTAGAGACTTTTGGTTACCAAGAACTGTGAAGATAGATTGTAATGAAAACATAAATATGGACATACCTGCTGTGCAGTTCCCTAAGACAGCACAGCACTGCCTTAGTAAGGGTTACCTACCCCATAAAGAAGGGCAACAACATCCACAGCACTTTAATTCAGTAAGGATTACTCAAGGAGTTGCAGGGGCAGAAGTGAGAGGTGATGGAGAAGCTGTAGCTCTGTGGATACTGCATGCATCTGCAAGCCTTGCTTTCCCAAAGCTGTGAGATACCCATCCAAAGATGGAGATGCTAAGCAAAAAAGTGCCTTGCTCTCTAAGTTCAGTTGCCTATGGCCATCATGGAAATTGAACAAAGCCGAGCAGAAACCGAGACAAGCTTTGTGGAGAAGCAGCTTGGGAGACTAGGCTTCTTGGTCTTTCTATGAAAAATAGTAAATGGGTCACATGTGCAGCCTGTTTACTATTTTAAGAACTGTCTTCTCTGAAATGCTTTGACTCTAGTAAATAACAGTTGCTTTTAAGGCCAGACACTGATATCCTTGTTCCAGATGAGGTGACAGGGTTGTGACAAATCTGCCTTGCTCTGTACGAAGAGACGGGCAGAATGGGTGCTGAGGATGGGACCAGGAAGCTCATATGAAGCTCCCCTGACAAGGCTGAGCGCTCCAGGATAGACCTGTGAGAGAAGCACTGGCAGGAGGAGTCGAGGGAGGACACTCACCCATAAAGTACAACCCAGGTTAGTAACAAGTTTTATAACCGAATAAAGGGGAACCGACACATTTCCGCAAACTACACAAAGATGTCAACAGAATGGGACCTCAACAACTTTGAAGATGCCTTGCATGGCTAAAAAGGATCCAAGAAATTTCTGACACACCTAAATTCTGATAAATTAAAATAAAGAAAGATACTTTGAGAGGCAATGCAACAAACAAGATGTGATAAAACAAACTTTCCAGTTTATCTACTCAGGGAACACAAGCAAGAAAAGCACCACGTTCTCCACACTTTTGACATATACAATCTCAATCAAGGGGGTTCTTTTGCTTTTGTGTTATCTTTCTCCTTATTTAATCCCCAAATTCATACACAACATAGTGCAGTTTTATAAAAATGCCAAAGGAGTCAACTGGATCTCATGTGGCTTTAATCACCTCAGAAGAAAAATGCCTGACAAAACCCATCTCTAGTGATTTATTTACATTTCAGTTACGGCAAAGCACTGTGAGAAAACACAGAGGACTCTTTATGCACTGTAAAGCCAAGTCAGTTCTTGTCACAAGATGCAGATCCTGGATATGCTTTCAACAACCAAGGCATTAACATCCTGTTGGGAGCAGGCAGAGAGGGCAAGGACAAAGCTCTCCAGGTCTGCAGCCCATAGCTGCCATGTGTGGGAAGGCCAAGGAAGGGTGGGAAGGGTAGTGAGATGAGAAAGGAGAATGCTCTTGAGGAAGCCACATCAGCTGTTAAACTGATATGTTAAACTCGATTTTTTTTTAAAAAAAAAAACCAAACCAGCAACAAAATGAAATAAGCTAAAACAACACTTGAAAGGACCTAAGTTGCTGCATGGAGTCAGCTCTTCAACAGGGGCCTGTACAAATAAAGCAGCAAGCGATAAAGGCACGAACCATATTTAGCAGTTCATAAAGACAAATCTCTTTTCTTAGTAAGATTGCAGGCTATAAACTAACAAAAAAATGCTATCAAGAAGATTAGAGCCTTTATTTTCCACTTAAGCTTATACTGATAAGACAGTTTTTACAATAGTGTGCTATGCATGTGATAATACAAGATGTCTTTAAAAGCAGCATATATTTCAAGCTTCAATGACGATTATATCTAGGCTTTTGACATTTGATGCTGGAAAACTCTTTAATTAACTACGATGGCAATGCTGATTTAAGATCCCAGGCACAATGGGATTTAATGAGTATTTTACAAAATTGGATTAAAAGGGAATAAGAGATACCACCCACGTTAGTAAGACTGAATGGATTCAGTTTCAAGGCTCATATTCCAGAGGGAATGAAATAAAAGTGTCCACTTCATCTGCATTTATTTTAGTGTCATCCCTGCTAAAAATAGCGGAAGTTTCTTAGGTTAAGCTGCATGGAAGACATTAAAATCTTACCACCTACAGATGAAGTCTTAAGACATATGCCTATCAAATACTATTAGTTTTCTCCACTTACCCACCCTTACAGGACAGTGCAAAGATGTAGAAGACTAGAAATTAATAAAACTAAATGCAATGGGACATCCTGAAATCTCAAGACTTCTGGAAAATAGCTGGATTATATCTTGCCAAACTAACAGGTTAGACCAGCAGATTTCACACTGGGTGGGGTTTGTTTGTTTGTTTGTTTGTTTTGAAATTAATAAACCAGAGGCTCAGAAAAGTCACAGCTATGGTTTTGTTAATTAAAATTAAGATACAGCAGAGTGCTGAGTATATATTTTTGCACAGTGGTCACATGACATTCCTGACAGCCACTCTTTAGAAATTCTGATTTAGACGAATGCACAAGGCAGAAATTTAACTACTTTTCATTTTTTAAAAGTTTAACAAACTTTTATGCCACTGTTTAGATAGCTTTTACATCTACATTGGTAAATCGATACGCGTTTCAAACTCTCGTAATTCCTCAAAAACTTCAGGAATCACAGAGGAGCTAATTCTGGAGCTGTCTGGCTTGCTGGGGCTGCCAGTTTATATGGATAGACAATGCTCCAGACTAAAATCGATCAATCTGCAATTTAGAAAAGGGAAAGCATAACCTTATAGAAGTTGTTATCACAGGGTTATCAGGAGGGATTCTAGCTGACAGTAATTGGCTGTATCAGAAGGGTATTTTCCTCTATTCGCATAAGATATGCCATGTCATAGATAAAATAGATCCCATGGATTATTTATGTTGTAAAGTTTTAGAATAAAAAGGTTTTCACAGCCCTGACAAACTGCTTGGAACCATCAAACTAGCTAATTTCCAAATGCATTTTCATTCAGATACAGATTTAGCGTAAGTTCTGCACTACGGCACTAGTCATTCAATCACATTAGCTTAATCTTACCAATATCATCGATCTAGTCAATGTTTACTCCAGTAAGCAGCCCCATGGATGTGTAAAAGTGATCATTTGAATTGGCTCTTCAAAGCAGCTGGTCCATAAATGTTAAATCACTTCAAGGATTTCAAGCCGAAGTGAGATTTCCAAATACAGGGTTTCACATATTTCTCCAAGTTTATCATTCTTATTTCTGAACCTGTATCCATTGTCTCCAAAGCATGTAGACCTCTCTCTCTCTCTTTGTCGTGGTCCCCCCTAACATGTCAACTTGTTGGCTCCAGCAGACGATGGGGAGAGATGGCATTCCCTGCCCTAAAATGCTGCCACAGTACCACAGTTAACGACTGCAGAGAGGAACATGTGAGGCTAGCTGCAAATGCAGAGAAGACCCTTTCTGGCTTAAGCACACGTATGTTGGACAAAGGTAGAAAGAACACCTAAGAGAATCCTCCACTGCTTAAGAAACTGTCTTTTTCTTCTATAATGCAAACAGAATATGGATGAGAGAACTTAGAGCATTCAGTGCAATACATTGGACGGAGGTGGAAAGGGCAACTGCATTTATCATTACGTTTATTAAAAATAAAGGTAGTGGCAAGGTTAAAACCAATTCACCTTTGTTTCCCACTTACTGTGGCTATTTATAGCCAGGCAAAGTACACGAAGAATATTGTTGCCACTCTCATTTTGAGATGTCTAACGTTCAGCTAATTCTCGTGAAAATGAGGCACATGATGCAGGGCCATGCGGAGTTTGGCTTCATGTGATCAGGGGTGTGCAGGACATAAAGGCAGGCCACTAACTGAAAGAGAGCTAATCGAGAAGAACAGGGAGAAACCTGTCACAACAACATCACGTGTTCCTTGATAATGTTTCAGTGGAAACCTCTTGTAGCATATTGTGTGCTGCCTTTGCATCTTTAAGAAATTAAGCTGTATATGCTCAAAGTATTTATGTAAAAAAATTCCAACTCCTTTTTTTTCCTCCTACAAAAACAAAACCAAAAGACGCCTGAAAAATCTGAAGTACACTAAAATTTTAAGTATTTCTGCTATTTTTTTGCTCTACCTAGAATTCATTTGATGAGGCTAGCACCTAGAAAGAAATATGATTTTAAAATTATGTTTCCTTTTGGAATTGTTGGCGTGCTAACAAAAATGCATTCGGTTTTACAGCAGAGGAAGGATTCACCCATCAAAAGAGACTGGCTGTCAGAGATGAAAGAGAGTAAAGAAATGGAAAGCGCCATTTTAAACATACAAGACAAGACTTTCATCTCACCCTGGACCATATGGGACAGCGCTATTAACCTTGGGAAAAGTATAACAGGAGTGAAAAAGAAAATAAGATGAAGGGGGAAAAAAAGGAATAATTTACCTTCAATAACTTTTCTGATCTGTACCAACATGTTTCAAGCAGTTTATATTTATGCTTTTCCACGAGTGAAGGTTTTGCCATGTGTCCCCTACATCTTTCTGTACATTTAGGAGTTGGTATGGGTTGTCTGACAGTCTGTGCATCCTTTCCCCCGCTGCCTGCTAGGGTGCTGCTTGTGGATACCTGGGCAGAGCATGGCTGGTGAATGCCTGGATGACTGCTTTGCCTGGGTCACTTATATACCTTTCTTTCACCTCAGAAGTGTGTGACAATGACTGACAAAACAGTGATAAAGACAGGCATTTCTGTGGTTTGTATTACTTCTGCCTGAAGAGCAGCTCCACTCCAGCACTGCAGCTACAGAAGCAAGTGCTCCCAGATCCTCCTTGTCAATTGTCTCATCAGTGCTTAAAAAACTCCCTCTGTGGGATTCCACAACCTCTTCTCCACGATGAATTTGTAGACTAAATTCTCCTTACTCTTTGCAAGTGCTTTACAAACATTTAAGCAATTTCTCTTTTTTTTTTCTTCCCAGAGAACTAAATGGATTACTTTTTATCTCGCTCTTGAGGGACATGAAAAACAATTGCTCACAATCCTCTTTGTAAGAATCTTTTCCATGTTTAAGCTTCCTGTCAGCTTTCTTTTTTCCGTACCAAACCAGCCAGTTCTTTCAATCCTTCCTTTTGTGTCACTGCACATACTTCTAAGTCTCACTTCTGGTGCTCTGACTGACCCTTAACAGGTGACAACCCAGAGCAGGTACAGTTTGACATCTCAGTGGCACGCGCCAGTGTAGAAGCGTTACCTTCGGTGCACGCAGAATCTGCTGTGCCGAAGCTATCACTGAGGGGTTTACAGCTAGATCAATGGCTTTGTACCTGCCCCTTGAAGGGTGCTCCCTCTGTTTCCAGGCCCTGTGCCCAGCCTGTTACCCCTCTCCCCCGACCACGCTGCCCCCTGTGCTTAACCAGCCCCACATCCCGACCCCTCCTCGCAGCGCTTGCCGGTGCTCAGCACGGCAGAGGCGCTAACCCGTGAGGAGGGCGATCTCTCTCCCATGACAGCCCTGTGTGCATATGCGGCTTCTGGGGTTTTTCTCTTTTCTCATGCTATTTTGGTGGGGAGAGGGGGTGTTCGCGGTCTTTACGGAAAGCCCCACAGAGGCAAACTAGGATGCTCCCCTTTCTCGGAGAGGGGGGGGCGGGGGTGCTGGGGGGGAGCGCCTCACCTGCGCCCATCCTCACGACGGCGGGGCGGGGGCGCCGCGGGCGCCGCGGGGGGCCGCGCAGCGCGGCGCGGGGCGGGCGGCGGAGGCGGAGCCGGCGGCGTCGCGGCGGGGCCGGCTGTACTCCGCAGCCCTCCCGCGGGGGCTTGGGCATCTCTGCGCGCGCGGCGGTGCGAGCGGCAGCCGCGCCGCGCCGGGCTCGGGGGGTGGTGGCGGCATGGAGGGCGCGTACCTCGCCTGGGAGCTGGCGCACGCCGTGCTGCTGCTGAGCCTCTTTCCCGCAGGTGGGAGCCGCGGACGCGGGCGGGCGCGGAGCCCCGCGGGGCGGTGGGGCCGGGGCAGTGCGCGGGCGGCTGCAGGGAAAACTTCGGCGCCGGCAGTCCCTTCGGCGGGGGCGGCGGGGGCAGCGCCGTGCCGGGGGTCGCGGCGGCAGCCCGCGGTTTGCCCTGGCATCGCCCTGCGCCGCCTTTGCGGGACGCCCCGCCGGCGAAAAAAAAAAAAAGTCCTTTGTTCGCAGTGCGCGGTTATCCGGGGCTGGGAGAGGGGCTGTCAGGGAGTCTCCCCCCCATCTCCCCGGGCCGGGCTGTTTTGACAATAAACTATCTAGTAATCAGTACAAAATGTCCCCGCGGTTAAGTGCTCGTTGAACAATAGGCAGAGAACGAGCCGCCGCCGTTAGGTGTCCAGCGCTACCTAGCAGAGGTGAATTCTCGCC
The DNA here is from genome assembly GCA_009769605.1 of Bucorvus abyssinicus. Lineage (NCBI taxonomy): Eukaryota > Metazoa > Chordata > Aves > Bucerotiformes > Bucorvidae > Bucorvus > Bucorvus abyssinicus. Next base: position 30,053,106 of record CM020026.1, read on the forward strand.
AGGGGAGGCTGATCGGCTCGTGCCCCGCCGCCCCCCGCCGGAGGGTCGGTGCCCCGCGGTCCAGAGGGGCCGGGCAGGCGGCTCTCCGCCGGACAAGGCATCGGATGCGATCCTCCCGTTGAAAACTTTGATGTGTCGGCTATAAATTCAAAGATTCCTTTCCCCTTCCTTGATGAAAGGGGGTTTCCTTGCCTAACCTCACACCCCTAGTGCATACGGCTGGTGGTTTTAAGTACAGCATCTGGCTGCGGCGCTGGGCAACTTCGCACATGGCTTTCGGAATCGGCGTGCAGCTCGTTGCAGTTTGTAGGCTTAAGAGGCAATTGGAGGTCTACAGAGGAAGGTGCTCTGAGGAGGTCGCTGCTACTGTTCGAGGGATGGCACCCAGGGAGGAATTCGGCCCTGCGCGCCGAAGTCTGAAAGCAGATAACGTGAAAGGTTATTTTGCTACTTAGATATAAGAGCAAGCCGAGGATCCAGGGAAACGATGCACAATACTAGGTGTTTAACGTCTGCTGCCACCAACGGAGAGGAGCCCTGCAGAGCACCCTGGGTGAGAGCAGCCGGGCGGGCTCTGCATGTCCCTGCCCATGCTGCTGGGAGCACATAAAACTGAAATATCAGGAACTAACAGTAGTGACAATTTACACTTCTTCACTGTAAGCACTTCACTTTGCCGTGTGAGAGGGGGCAGTCGTTGATTTCTGAACATTTTTGTTATTAGTTTTTTGTTTGGATAATTTTTGGTGTTTGCTCCCTTTTGTTTATTGATAATCTGAACAAGAGTGTGATATCTGACAATGTGGACTTTCCTATTTAGAAATAACCACATACGTCTGCAAAATGCTAGTCCTGTGGCCACAGGGGTGGAGAAGTCTCCTACCTATAGATGATTCCTCGAAATAACAACAACAAAAAAAGTTGAAATTATTAATACCCACCATACTTCTTGTCTTTCTTGCCAGCACTTGAAGGTTGTACGTCATCATGTGGTTAGACTGTCCTTAAGAAAAGCTTGAGAAACAGGTCAGACTAGCAGCATCTTCTGGAAGACATGAGAGGCAGCCTCCAGCGTAGTGGAGGGGCGAGAAGGGAACCTTTTTTGTGATCCTTACTCTGGTTCTGGGTTCAGACACTTACTTAGGTGGGAGAACCTAACCTCAGGGGCACATCAGACAGACTTGTGTAGGCAAAAATACACTGTGTAGTAGGCATAAATGACTTGCTGTTGGAAAAGACAACTCATGTCCTGGCAGGGGTGCAGCGGACATGAGCAGTGACAAGCAGGTCAGCGATGTGTTGTGCTGGATTGCTCTAGAGCTGCAGTGACCCTAGGTTACTTTTGAGTATACGCTTGGACTGGATGATCTCCCATGGTCCCTATTGAGACCTATGCTGTCTGTCGGTGTACAAATTTATATTAACTATCTTTGACCTTTAGTCAAATGCTTCTTCCTTTGGTTGCAAATAGGGAAGGAGAGTGTAGAAAACACAGCTTCATGTAACTTCTCAGAGAGTAAACCATTCATCTCCTCTGACCACAGCCCCTTCTTACTTCTTATTTTTCTTGTATCCTAACATATGCTTTCACTTTTCCTTCCTTTTGAGGATTGCCTAGTCCTCATCTTATGTGATATTCTGGAACAGTCTTCTCTATGCCTCTCCTGTCCTCCCCCAAGGCTCGCCCTGTCCTCCACCCCCCAGTACTCTGGCAGGGTCTCTAGCGTTTTCATCCTGTGGTCATGGAAGACTGGACGTGGTTCCTTTCAGCATCCATCAAGACAGCTTTTTTTTTTTTTTTTCCCCAAAGTGGGCTGCAGAGTAATAGGAAGCTCTCCCTGTGCCCAGAGGGAAGAGTGTCTGTTTTCATGATGCTTCCTGCTACTTGTCAGCCATGAGGGGAGCGGCTTGAAGGAGGAAGATTGAACTTGATTTGATGAGGATTATGATTGCTGTCACTCAGTTGCTGCTTTGACCCCCTCAAACGATCTGAGCATGCTGCCCTCCCTATTCTGCTATTCCTTCTCTGCTCTCTCCTCCTTCTTTTCCTTTTCCTCTCTCCCCTGCAGCAGTGCAGTTTCTCCTGTGCAGAAACATGGCCCAGGGCCACTGCCAGGAGCAGAATAAGAACGTCAAAGATTGCTCAATACTTGACTCTTTTTCCTTCCGTTACAACTGTAATCCTCTTCCAGCAAGTGCATATGTGATTTTTCTTTAGGCTTTATAATAAAGAGTGTGACAAATCTGGCAAGAAGCGAGACTCCCATTTGCATCCCTTTTAAGTACCATTCATAGTCACTGGAGGCATTTCCATGTGCTCACTTTGCAAGAGAGCGCCTCTTGTCGGCAGGTGACTGCAGCTGTAGTACTGTGGGGTTATACTGGCTCTCCGTGGGCTTCCCACCTCGCTTCAGCCCTCCCAGAAACTTATCGTTGATTGTCCAAACAGTAACGCTTCTTTGCAGGTGCCTGGATTGATCAAAGGATCCTGAGTCACCTCCAGAAGGGACATGTTGCACCAGGACGCAGGTGGAATCAAGAAGGATATGTCTTTAGCACATGTAAACATGAGCTAGGACTGGTCTTAAGAGGGACATCTGAGTCACACTCCAGTCAGTAGGAGTTTCTTGTAGTGAAACTTTTCTTTTTCTCTCTCTGGTCTGTTGTGAGAGACTCTAATGATACCTCTATATCCTTTGGATTTCTGTCTGAAGTATAATTTGTTGTTAGTACAAGCTATTTGAAAGATTTTTAAGGCATATCTAGAGCTGTCAAACTAAATACCAAATACTACACATTTGTAGTTTGAAGGAAAGCTGCTTTCTAGTCTGAACTTTCAGTAAACACCAGTGTAATCTGAAGGTAAGGAATAACAAGTTCTGGATGAAACAAGAACCACGCAGCATCAAAGAGTTTCAACAACTTACATGTTTATCAACAGTGCATGACAACCAATCTAATCTCATAGCAATCTTGTAGAAGACAGGCAGTAATTGCTCAAGGTTAAGCCACTTTTCAGCTTTTTCTCTCTGTCCGTGAAGATGAATGCCATCGCAGAGATCAAGCGTTGTGCATTGTCTTGCTCTGTGTATGTGACACATGATTTTACAGATGTTGTTTTCTTTTTTATCTAGTACAAACATCTTCCAGGATTTTGACTCATTTCCTTAAGTCTCAGCTGTTCAGAGAATGGGTAGAGGAAATGAGGTCTAATAGCCTAATGCATTGCATTTACTGTAAGTACCCTCTCGCTTTAAGTATAAAACTTTGCCTTTTTGTAATTTCTGAACATCCTTCTGAATATTCCTTTGCACAAGAAACAATTTGCAGTCGTTTCTGTCCTTCAGAAACTCAGCTCCCCTGGTTGAGGCTCTTGAGCTTTAATAGAGCTTAAGGTGTTCATTTTAACCTTAGGTGAAAGAGGAGAGCTGATGCTAAAGGCATCTAATGAAAGCGGTGATCCAGACTTCAGCGTCTTACATCTTTGCACATGGATTAAAAAAAATCTTAGGAGAATGCACATATAAATTGCTAGAACTTGGCATAAAAGGAATTGTAAAATTATTATTACTTTTCTGCATTATTTTACTGCAGAAGTATTGTGCTTGGCTTTTTCAGTGACTTTTAGGAAGTGAGAAGGGCTTTTTCTGAAAGGACCCTCTGTGACAATTAATCTTGCAAACAGTCATAAATGAACGTAATATTACGCATGTGAACAGTCTCCTTGGTTGGTTGCCAAACCTAATAGCAACCGAAGTGCGTTGTTTGTCCATTGGCCAAGATTGCTGCCGTTAGTGATAAAAGCATAAGGGGAGTGTAAACATCTGTGTTTGAAGGGAGAATGCGACTCTTGTTTTCTAGGGTATTCCAGTTAGAAAGCACAGTGAATGTTAATCTCTCCAGTGGATTTACTCTTGGGGATTATCTTGGTTTATTCTGAAAACACAGGTTTTCAGATATACCTTTAAATGGATTTTTAATGATCTTTTTCATGTTGCAACAGATTTTTTTTGAACAGCGTGTAAGGGTCTTGGTTATATTATCATTAGCGCCAAACAAGCGTGTAAATAACAGAACGGTTTCTAATGTCGCTACCATGCTCTGCAGCTCCTTGGCTGCTCCATACAGATCATTCCTGGAAACTGTAACTAAAATGAAGCATCATTTAGTAACATTATCAGCTGGGGGGGGGTTGTCACTTGAGGGCTGACAGCATTAAATGTCTGTGATTTTAAATGTCATCTTGACAGCTGAGTCTGTAATCATGCAACATAATCATTAAATATCTGATACAGAGAAGAATTTGCTGGTCAACTAGGTGCTGACAGTTGTAAATCTAAGTGATAAAGAGGATGCATGGGCAGAAGAGATGAAAACGTGACAGAGAAATTCGAAAGTCAGAGAGATGCCTCTCTTACAGATTCTTTGGAAGCCTGGCAAATGCCAGGTTAGTCCTCCATCTCCTCTTTTCCCATCAGTAGTTGTAATCAGTAATTCCCATCAGTAATCTGCTCATGCTGGGTGAACATGTTCCTCGTGACACGGAGTGGACTTCTTTTCAGGAAAGGCTTTGTGCAAAAGCCACATGGAAAAAAGAAATCAAACTTGTTGGTTGTAACCTGTCATTCAGAGCCTGCATGTTTCAGGGAGGGGAGGAAAGGTCCCAATGAATGGTGCAAGGGAAGTGTTTTGCGTATTCACATACCTAGGCCATTCAGAACTAACGAGGTTCCTGCTGAAGGATATGATGAGATTAAAAACTTGCACTTGGCTCTCTTAAATCTGTTCTTTGTTCAGGAGTTAATGGCTGCAGTGACGTCACATGTTGAAGGCTTTGGCCAGAGCTGTCAGGACTGGAAATGTAATTCTTTGCTTTCTTACGCATTCACCTGCCTCCTGCAGCTGAGTTTGTAGGAGACACAGCAAGTCTTAGGAACCTCCCACAAAACTTTAAAAGTAAGGCTGGAGGAGACCTGCAGAGGTCACCTGGTCTGTCCCTTGCTCTCCTCTGGGGTCAGACAGAGCAGATCTTCCCAGGTGGACTTTTATCTAACCTGCGCTAAGGCAGACCTGTAGCACAGAGTCCGCCACCCATTTTTTCTGGTACATAACTAGTTTTTAAATGCCAAAAGCTTCTACTGATACCTAACGTAATCTCCCTTGCTGGTTGATTAACCCCATCCTTTTTTTGACTATATCTGGTCAATATAAACTGTTGATCACCATCCTCTTTATAATAACATTTTGCACATTGACAAGTAATCTAACATCTCCGACTTCTCTTTTCTATGATAAACCTTTTCCAGCCTTTTCTTTTGGTGCATCTTTTGTAACTCCTGTTCCTCTTGTTCTTCTCATCCCTCTCCAACTTGTTTGCATTTCCTTTAGATACGACGCATAAAATTGATGTCCGACTCCAGATAAGAAATATAATGTTCCCAGGTTTAACAAAATAGTTACCTTTCCGTGTACTTTGTGCTTTAATTTGATTCAAAGCATTGTAAATCTGATTTTAATCATGATTTAAATCAGCCAACAGTAAGCCTCATTTTAACTGTTTTGCATTTGTACTTAATCATTTTGTAAAGAAAGGTTTAACCTCCTTTATTACCACTGAGAGAGAGTTTTAATTAAATATAGCCTTTGCACTTAATGTTATACTTACTTTGATTAATTACTGTGCCTCTATTTAAGCAATTATGTAGCTTGTTATATATACACTTATTCTGATTCTTCATGTGTATGTTTTAGTATGGAAAAAGGACGTGTTGACATTTCTTGTATTAGATAATTGATTTGCATTGATTAAAATGAAGGAGACAAGAATTCTGAAATGTTCTTCCGTTAGATAAATAGCACCACATAGAAGCCAGCCAATTCAGAAGAAAAAACTCATTGAGAAATGTTTTGAAATAAAGAATTAATGTCTGAAAGGCCTATCTGTAGTCAAAACTGGTGGTTTCTAATCACTATGCTGTAAAAATTTTAGAACTAGTCCATCTCATCCTCTTTTTATTCATAGAATGGCAGTTAGAATGGAAGGAAACATTTTTGGTTTTTTTCAGCTCCTGATCAGTAGCTTCTCTTTGAATGGACTAGTTGCTCAATTAACTTGTACTGAATGAACTGAAATAAATATTTTCTCTGCACCTGCTAGCATACTCTCCAGATGCCAAAGGCTGGTTTATCACTGCAGCACGACTTGCCTAGAGGTGCTCAGTGACTGACTTCCATGAACTCAGTAGTTTGATTATCTTTAAAATGTTGACAGCAAATGTATGGCTTGAGTAATCTTTTTGCCCATGATTTTTTTTAATGATTCGAGGAGTTGTAAGTTTAAATTTATATTGCTGTATTTTGAAAATTACTATTGAATATTTTTACTTTTTAAAAGGAAAATGTGCATTATAAAAATGCTACATTTTTACTTTTAATGTAATATTAAATTAAATAGACAGTTTAATAGGGTATTTTTACCTGAAGTGTGTTCATATGCCTTAGATGCTGTTCTACACTAGGACCTGATACTGAGGCATTCATTTTCTGCTGCTCAGGGACTGCCTGATTCTTTTCTTTACTTTTGCTGCCTAACTCTTTGTTTGCTATTTTATATGCATGGCAGTGTTTTCTGTGCCTGAATGAGCATAACTTTTTAACTTTGAAAAAAAATTATGTTATCGTCAACAAAATAAAAGCTTCCTCCCAGTAGTGTTCATTGTAACACAAGCTGTTGAAGTTTCCTATTCCATAGCACGTCTGATTTCCAGGTATTATACATAAAATTGCTGACTTTGCAGTAGTGCTAATATCATCTTACCTAGGATTTGAGGTATGCAGTACAATAAAAGAGGTCAAATGGAAGGAGCAGAAGCAAGCCCTGTATTTCTGCTCTCCTCCCATAAACTAAATACCATCAGAAGTGAGGCTGAAATGGGATTCCCTGCTTAGGCAGGTACTCAGACTGTGTCCACAGCACGATGCCCTTGTGTATCTCTCCTGGGGCGGGAAGAAGAACCACCTTTTCAATAAGCAGCTACCTGTGTAGATGCCGTATATGCATTTTGTGATAGGGCTTATTAATAAACTAGGAAATAAAGTACAATTTGCAAGCAAAAAATACAAGTGGAACTTTTGCTGACATTGGAGATTAAGTTCAACAGCTAAGTTATGTATTTCCTTGACAGAAGACTGGGGAAATTAAAGTTGGTTGTCATAAATATGTCCAAGTCTCTGTATTCAAGGCCCTTCCAAGACAGTATCAGTGACAGATTTTGCTGGGTGTTTGTGTGATTACTTGAGGCAAGATCTGTTCACCCTAGGAGGTTCTGAAGAATGTGCCAGTGAATGCTCCAGAAGTTGTCCTAGCCATAGTTTTGGAAGGCATTTGCAAAGATACTTCTCTAATACTGGGTCCTGTATTAAAAATCTTTATTAGATTTGGTATTGTCTGTGAAACAACATTTTTACATGAATTTTTTACCGACATCTTAGTAGTAAAGTTTGTGTACTGATTAGGCAAGGGAAATCATACTTACTGCAGGCTTATCACTGGATAAAGTTAATGTATATAGACAAATATGGAAATACTCCAAAATCTGCTTATTAAATGGATCCATGTGCCATGTGGATGCATGACATGTATTTCAGTAATAGAGCTATATAAATACTTTAGGTATCTTAGTAATAAAACCATCATTTTTCTCATGAACCTGTCAGTTCTTTCAGTGAAGGAAAAGAGAATACAAAGTAATATGGACATACAAGATAGCTGCAAAATTTGGTGAAGATGTTTATTATTCTGAAAGTGTTGTTTATTGCTGTAATCTTCTAGGAAAAAGTACTGAACTAAATATCTAGAGAAAGCAAAAAGCAGTGCTTCTCTTTGTGGTATTTAATGTGGTCCATCATAAGAGCAATAATAACATAATTATGCAATTATTAGTATACTCTCCCCTCTGGAGACCTTATGTAGATGATTACCAGTGCACCTTTTAATGAAATTGCTACTATTTGATAAAATTACTGCCAAGACTTGAAATAATTAGAATTCGCATTGCCAAAAGTCTTACATCTCCTTCCTCAGTTGAGCCTTTTCCAAATAGTCATTAATTCAGATTGCAAAACGATTCACGGTTCTCCAGTTTTCTCATTTCTCTTCATTAAAACTACCTTTTCACTGCATTTCAGCAAACACGCTTTCAAGCCCATGTTGCTCATTACAAGGAACATTTATTCAAAATGAAAGTTGAAAGATACTGCACCTTTTAATGTAAATGTCAGCAAAGAGAAGTGAGAAGAAAAAGCCATTAAAGGAATAGACTGGATGAATGACAGCTGAATTTGAATACACTATGCATTAGTGCACTTTTTCATTCCTTCTAATCATTCTCCATACTTACTTCATAGTTTGTTTGTTTATGTGTCTAACAGCTGGTAGATCTAACTGTGGGAACAGCTGGTTAATAAGTAATTTTGGAAATTAGAGGGAAGGCGACAATAATTCAGTAGGAGTAACGATCAATCTAAATGTATAAATCTAAATGCTGACAAGTGTTGTGGCAAACAGTTGCTCTTTTTTTTGCAAATCCTACTTGTATGTGTGTACATACATATATCTTTATCTGTCCCCTGTATTTTTCTTTGAATAAGAATAGGCCGGTAGTTATTTTAAGTTCAGACCATTTTAGTTTTTAAAAACCCTGATAGGTTAGTCAGGCTTTGGGTTTGGTTTTGTTCATTAGTACATTGCCTGTAGATAAAAGACCGTAGTGCATCAGTGTGCTGCAATAAATGAATTAATCACCTAGAATAGGTTGTTGCTCATAGTGCTTCAAGGTGAGTGATGGGACTGCTATAGTGCATATGGCCCTGCTTCAAAACACAACCCCCCAAACAGCAGAAAAAGTCCCAAAGCCATGTCTTCCCAGAGAACGAGCATTCAGAAAGGTATCATACCCAGCTTCGTTTAGTATGAGTGCTAGGCTAGAACTGTATTCAGCTACCTGTCTGCCTTTGACAGATGCCTGTATGAGCTGTATTGGCAGAGTGACACAGGCCAATCAGAAAGGGCAAGCTGCTTGGGAGGCAGGAAAAGTGGCCTGCGTGCATGGCTGAGTTTTCTCAGGCCAACAAGGGAAAACGGAGCGGCTGGGGAAAGAGGAAGGTGCAGATACTTCCCTCAGCCCCCTGCCCTGAGGGAGTGTTGCACTTGCATGTTTAGGGCAGCTCTCACATGTTCGTTTTAGAGGTCATGTGCAAAATCTGCTCTATTAAGCCTGTTTCCGAAATAAGGAAGCAAAGTACCATTAGTTACATTGCTAATTGCTGCAACAAGACCCTCTGCAGGAGCATCTGCTGGCTTCCACCCACAAGCCGGGGATCGGCCCACGTGCTCATGCTTCTCATGCCTGAAGACCCTGTGAATGCCTCTCTTGGAGAGTGGGATGTGCTGGTGCTAGACAGCTGGCTGGATTTGTCTTGCCACCTGCCTGTGATGCTGGCTGTTTCTGATTAACCACATCTCGTTTGGAGGGGTGCATAACCTCTCTTCAGGAGTAGTTGGGTGTCTCCTCAGTTGACTGAGATGTTTTCTCTGCAAGAGGTAAGCACCAAGTGCATTTTACTTGCCCTGTGGAGTACCCTTCCAGGGTGTGAGGTGTTTAGTGAGGCAGGTCCATGTAGGGGCAATCCTGAACTGTGAAGCTGAAAGCTTCCCGTGGGGCAAAGGGGGATGTCTCACAGGCAGAGCCAAGGTCCAGCTGCCTCTGTGGTTCCCCATGCTCATGTCTCCACAGATGATAAAGACAACCTTTGTTCCAGCCTCTTTACACTTCCTCTTGCGTTTGCCATGGCTGGGAGTTGGCTGGCTGGCTGGCTGCACACTTGCTCTTTGTGTTGGAGGGTACCCATTTCTCCTTTATGCTGCCTGCAGATGGAAGTCTGTTTGGCTGCACCTTTGAGTGCCAGGCTGGCAGGCTCCCACCTTGTGTCCTCCACAGTGCCATTCTTCTGTCCCCTTCCTGTTCAGAGTGAAGGGACTATGGGGGAGGAAGGCTGGGTGAGAAGACAGTGATTTCCCTCCTCCAGCTGGGTAAATGTCAAAGCCCCCACTAATCCTCTCCCCTGGTTTTCTGCTTATTAACGTAGAGCCTCTGAGGATCCAAAACTTCAGAGCAAGTGAAGCACAGAAGCTCTGCATTTCAGCTTGGGAAGCACACAGTGTTGGAAGAGTTTGCTGGTCAGCAGATAGCACTGACTCTGTTAGATGGGTTAGAAGCGGACCACTTAGTTCTGCAGGGAAGCCTAATCGGTCTAGTAATACATACCCTGTGACAGTTCAGTTATTTTTCAGTCTCCAAGATGAAGTTGGGGCAGAGGACCCAGTCAACATTTCTGTCAGGAAGGATTTGTTGCATTCATGTATGCCAAGAGTCTGTAATGTTTGCATGGGACAATCATGTTTTTGGTCTTTTTTGGCCTATGTTTTTGAAAACGACGCTAGCATGAGTGTTGGCGTGGATGGTTTCTTTTGCAAAGAAGTTGTCCCGCAGGCCTTCTTCGCGCTCCCCCCTGCCCCCCAGCCTAGCTGAAATGGGATCTGATGTAGCTTGCAGATCAAATCGTTGGGAATTGACATTTGTCATTGCTAAACTTTTCATCTAGCATAAGGGAAAGTATCTGTGTAGTGAAGTGGAACAAAACAAGTAAGCATGTGATAGCATCTCTCCTTTGAAAAATCTGTGAGATTTTATACATCAGGGTAAATTAAAGTTGTGAGTTTGACACTTTGTTTGTTTCTTTGGGACGTGAAACAGCAGGACAAAGAAAATATATTTGAAAAAGTCTTAAATTCATCTCCATCATAGCATATTTCAAGTGTCAGTGACTTTAACACATAAGAGACAGAGTTGGAGAGAGGATACTCTTCAATTAGACCAACTAATACCATAGAGAAGACTGGGCAGGCTTCTGGTGGGGACTTCTGCACTTGTATAAAAGAAGTAGTTTTGCTTCTGCTTTTCTTTCAGACCTACAGGAGATTTGTGTGTCTGAAAACATGTTCATTTTTCCAACAGAGCTGGGTATGCTGAAAGAGGATGTTACCTCCCTGCAAGCCCTGTCTTGCTGATATCCCCAGACCATTGCATCTACAACAGTGTCACTACTTTAACTGATAAAGCCTATCTCTTGTTTCTGCTCTCATGTTGTTGTAGATGAGAAACTGAAAACGCTGTGCATGAGGTCGGTGTGATAGCCCTTGAAATGAGCCCAGTGCCCAGAATGAACAGGCACTGAAAAGAAAGCAGTCTCTCTAATTTTTTCCAGTTGCCACAGTCTTACAAGAAAGTTGCGGACATTTTGTCCCTTGAATGCTCCTTAGTGTGCTTGTCAGAGAAAAATGTTAACTGGGTTAGAAATCATGGTCAGGATCAGGTCATGGTCAGGTCATCAGTTTCATTGTGCAGGGTTTGTACAGCTTACATGGGGACTGCTGATAACTCTGAAGGGTATGGACAACCACAAGGGAAAGAGGCAGAAGCTCAGAAGAGCCTGCTGTGCCCTTACAGTGCATCCTAGTCCTGGGAGTGGCAGGGAGAGGGATTTGCTCTGGCTGGGTAGCAGTGAACCTGCTAGCAGGTTGCTTCTAGCCCTTGGGCTTGGCAGAAAGGCTGGTACTGGATGTGAGCAGGTTGTGGCCATACTGTGAAGCTGTGCTGTGCCTCTGTCTTGGGAGGTGTTTAACGTGGAAGGGAGTGGGATAAGGCACAGGGGTTTGTTTTGTTTTGTTTCTCTGTGTTACGGAGCTGCCACAAACTTGTTTCTTTTAATATTTAGATAAGCGTTAAAAGAGGAAACGGGCACAGAGGGACTAACCTGTCAGCCTAAGGTTGCGCAGGAAATCTGTGGCAGAGCTGGGAATAAAATCCACAGCACTTGACTCTTCATCTTATTCCATAGCAGTCCCACGTCCTTTCTTTGTTTGGCAGGTGGTTTCCAGTTGCTTGTGAGTGTGATGTGGACTTGCACCTTACGTGCTTTTCCGTGCTGCAGCAATGTTGTGTCCGAGACTGAAAAGCTCCGTCATAAACCACATTTTTTCCCTCAGAATGGTGCACTACTTAGCCAAAGCTTTTTTTATTTGCACATCCCTTAATTGTTACAGGAACATTCTGCTGTCCTTAATCATATCCCTGCAATTTGACCTGCATTTCCTATCTGTATTATCTAGAGCTGGTTATTTTCTAATTCCTCTAGCCTGGTTTTCCAGATGTTCCTTCTGCATGCAGAAGTCACAACTGCTGTACTCCCCCTCTTTCCTCCTTCTCCCTTCATTTTTAGGGCTTAGGAAGCTGCTTGTAATATATTCATGTAGTCTGCTTTTTTTTTTCAGTTACACAGCCTTGTTCACAAGTGATCCCGGTATTGTAGTTTTTAATCTCAAATTTGTTATATTACAAGAAGGAGCTAGGGTAGTGGAAGCAACTCTTTTCAGTTGTGGGACAGAAACTTAGAACATCCAAAATGGATCTTGGGCTGTTCAGCTCCGAGATTTGCAATTTATTTTATTTATTTTATTTATTTTTCATTGTTAATTATGCAATATTTGCCATTATCAACATATTTTATTAGCATGTAATAACTATCTGCTATTTGTCCTTGAGGACAACTCTAGAGGATCATCTAGAACCCCAGTGTGGTACTCCAGCTGTGCAGTGTATGGGGAGTGTTGGACGTTTTGCAGTGGGATCCACAGCCTGTGAATGATAGTGGGATCATCTGCCCCCACTAGCCCACAGGAGCCATAAGGGTAGAGGATGGGTTTCCTCTCTTCCCCTTGTCCTATGAGGTCCCTGCGGTCAGGTAGGCTTCACTGAGGTGGAGACACTCAGACGAATATTGAAGTAGTTGTCCATCTCCTTTTCCAAGGTGTAAGGAGGTAGCAAGAGTGTGGGGACATGCCCAGGTGTTGGTGAGACAACAGAATAAGGATTCATACCTATACCTGGAAAAATTCAGTGGAGACATAATGATGGATTCCTCCACCCTGTTGCCCAAAGAGTTTGCAATCCCACTGGTGACTAGTAAAAGTCATGGTTCTGCCTGGGGGGAACATGGAGCCCTGGGCGGAGACAACGGATGCCATATCCCATGGGGTTTGGCACTTGGAGATCTCTTACCGTCCCTGGCATTTATCCTGACAACACAACTGATTCCCAAATAATTAGTTTTAGTATCATGGTTATGGTTACATGCTTATATGATTGGTGTTACTGAAGTGCGCAAGAGCAACTGTGGGTCTGGAAGAGCCCCATCATGCCTCAGGTGCGGTACACATGGAGCAGTCTCAGATGTAAGGCATTAGCAGTCTGAGGAAAGATCAAGAGATAGCAGATGGACACAGGCTGTGGGGATTAGTACACTGGATTACAAGTTGTTTGTTAAACTCTCAGATTTCTGTTACTTAATTATTCCTCCAAAAAGAAGATAGAAAGTCATTCCCATCTTTCTACACACCATTTTAATTCTTCTCTTTTAAAGACAGGCAATATTTAGGTGCGTAATACCAGCACAACTGATGTACTTTTCTCGAAGATACGTTATTTTTAGAAGGCAACAAAAAAACCCCTTTACATTGTGGGAATCCTTTGCATTGAGGTACTAATTCAATTTGTAAATTGTTTTGCTGAGAATTTGTAGGCTGCGTAAGCTATAGCAAGGTTGTCTTGAAATATAAATTTGTTGTGGAGTGCCATAGTGTGCTAGTTCCTTCTTTGCCTTTCTTTACTCAGCTCCAGTACATAACGTATTTCTTGTGCTTGTGGACAGAGTCATGCTCTGCTGTGTTGTTTACCACCTCTAAAAACTTTCCAGCATAGTCCTGATAATAAGCGTTACAAAATTTTGAACTGCTAACCTGAATCGGTAGGATGAGTGCTAAGGGAGAGAGTAAGTAAAAGTCACAAATACTGCATAAAAATATGAAATTACATTTATCTTATTCTTTCTGGCAATTATTATTTTTGGAATGGTTGTTTATATGTTCAGTCATGTGAGTTTGTATAATTAGTGGACTTCATGTGGAAAACTTCTGATGGTGCTGGAAAAACAGGCTCTGGTGGACTGCCTGTTGGATTTAGGTTTAGCATTGGTAGATAAATCTTCATTCAATGGAGATGGAGAGAGAATGAGGGCACCCTCCAAAACCCAGACCACAAGGCAAGTGATTAGGCTCTGCAGGTGGTCACACCATCGTTTGCTTCCTGCTCTGCTGTGCATTTGTCAGGAAGAGGAGCAGTTAGTTACTTGACCTGGTCTTAATCCAGTGTATACCTTAAGAACAACTAAAGCTGTGAGATGAGTGAATTAAGTCTGGAGTATATAACCTCATCCCGACTAATTATCCGATTGTTTTTCTTGAGCGTCTGTTGTTATCTGTGTGGGTAGAGAAATTCAGCCTCTGAAAGGAGACGCAGAGTGTGTTTTTTGCATGCAAGTGGTGTTGGTTTTTGAGAAATGTTCCCCCTCATCTCAGGCATGGCTATTACACATCCAGTTCAACTGTGCAATACTGGGCAATGCATTTGAGGGGCATGGGATGATGATTATCTGTTGGACTAAAGAGCCAGCCTTCAGAAAGGGAAGGGTTTGATGCTGCAGCACCCATCAGCATTTGCACACAACTCGGCAATATGAATGGCTTGACAGCTCTGCCCTCACTTAGTAGAACAGTTATGACATTAATCTGCTACCTCCAATGTGTCCCTTTCCTCTGCAAGACAGTTGATGACTCCCTACATTTGACCTTCTTGTGCCCTTGGCCCTGGCATTAATTGGGTTTGGGAAGGAGGCGAAGCCCAGTGCCTGGCTATGCAGTACATTACGGGCTGGTTTTATCTGGGCATTTTGGAGCCTACAGTTACCCCCTGTGTCGTTAATGCGCTGTAGAAATGCCCAGGAGAGAAGCGGAGGGAGCGGTTCAGCAAGCCAGGCTGGCTCAGCATTTCCTCAGGGGCAAGTAAACGAGTTTGTTCTCCATGTAGCTCTGGGACTCTTTGAATGAAGTAAGCCCTCGCTGCAGCTGAGAGCCTGTCTTCGCGAAGGCGTGTGTGTGACGCAGAAAGGTCTGGGGAAGGAGTGTCCCCTGTCCGTGCACAGGCATAGGTTGTGCACCGGGAGTTTCTGTTGGCTGCAAGGGCATTTCTATTCACGTGGCCGAGGTGTGCCACTGGGTTTTTGTTGTTGCAAGGAGAGCGTTGGGTAGGTGCTGTGTTGGTTGGCTTTGTGCTTTCAGAGGCATCTAGCCATGAGTGACGCCGTCGCATCGGTGCTGCCGAGGCTGCTGCTGGAGGAGGGGGTGCACGGCTTGCCCCCCACTGCCTGTTTCATGCCAGGTGTTAGGAGCTGAGGCCAGGCCACCACCAGCATCACCCCTTGTGCTGGTGAGGGAGAGCTGCCCTGTGAGTGATGAGTTGTTCCCTCATCGTTGTTGTTTGCTCCACAGCCGAGGCTGTGTGAGGCTGTGTGACCTGTCCAGTGTTGTGCTCCTTGGTGATGGGGCAGGGGGTGGGCAGTGGGGACCATCCCACCCCGGCCATACGTGCACCTCCTCTGCAGTACCTAGGCTGTAGACCTTGCTGGCTGCAGTCAGGGACTGATGCCAGTGAAGGATGTCCCGATATTGTCCTTTCCCAGCCTTCCCTGACTTGTTTAAGGACCTAGTGCCAGAGTGGGTATACCACATTGCACTTTTGCCTTTTTATGCAGCTTATGTAATTTTTCATTTAAACTATCCTATGGTCTATGGGAAGCAGCAGAGAAGTCTACCAAAGACGTCTTCATGAAGGTTCCGCATGATCTTTCATGAGACCTTCTTAGACATCTTTGCCCTTTGTCTTCTCTGGTGCCAAAAGTTGCTGATGCTGATCTGAGGGGTTTGCAAATCAGAGGTCACCTTACCTCTGCCCTGCTCTCAGGTGTCTCTACATCCAGGGCAAAGGGGTTTTGCAGCTCTCCTGCCTGCCGAGCCACTGCCTAGTGGAACCTGCACTCCTCAGACCTTGGATGTCCACTATGCTTCTTTGAGCTACTGTATCACAGCTCAGGCTCACACTTGTGTTTTGAGGTAGCAGATTTGAAATTAAAAGTGGCTTTTTTCTGCCTTTTTCTGGCAATTATTACTTCTAAAATCGTTGTTTATAAGCTCAGTGACAGCAGTTTATATGCAGTGTCAGTGGACCTCGTGGAAAATTTCTGGTGGTACTGGAAAAATGACTGCCTATTGGGTTAGCACTGATAAATAAATTTTAGTCTGAGGGAGCTGGGGAGAGAATAAGGACCGTCCAAAACCCAGACGACAATTAGGCTCTGTAGGTGGTCAAACCGTCATTTGCTTCCTGCTCTGCTGTGCATTTGTCAGGAAGAGGAGCAGTTAGTTACCTGACCTGGTCTTAATCCAGTATATACCTTAAGAACAACTAAAGCTGTGAGATGAGTGAATTAAGTCTGGAGTATATAACCTCATCCCGACTAATTATCCGATTGTTTTTCTTGAGCGTCTGTTGTTATCTGTGTGGGTAGAGAAATTCAGCCTCTGAAAGGAGACGCAGAGTGTGTTTTTTGCGTGCAAGTAGTGTTTTGCATGCAAGTAGTATGGCATGTCTCTACTACTACATATGGATGTTGTAGGGTCTTGTACAACTGTGCTTCACGTGAGAGAGACATTAGCTAACTATAAGCTAAGGATTACTTGTAGGGCTAAAGAGCTACTCTGAAAGGGGAAGGGTTTGTTCCTGCAAGACCAGCTCAATATTTGCGTATGTTCTTCTGATGTTCAAATAGGTCTATAGCAGTGAGAATTTATCTGCATTTTAAAGCTATGAACTCCATTTCACAGGTTCACTAAGACTTTCACATTATGGGTATGCTAACTTAGCAACTCCCTGCTTGGCTTATCTTAACAGTGAAGCCTGAGAAGCCTGAATGTAGTTTTTTCTCCAGGTATGCAGTGTAAGTTAGGAAGTGGTTGGGAATTGTGAACTGAAGCTGCTAATTTTACACAGCTTTATTTTCTGAGAAGTTTTTAGAAGTTGTGGTATGGCATGTTCAGTTAAAAAAAAACAAGCTAAGAGGTCATTTAGAGCAGCAACTGTTGAGCAAGGAAAGTTTAGTTCTTGGCAACTGAGTAAATGACAAAGAATGATTAAAAGCGCTGCTGTGTAGAATCAGGCTCATATGTTCTTGAATTTAGTTTTTAAATAACTTGGGTCTGTTCCCATTCAAAAGCCAAACCATTGCAGAAACTGGTGCATCTGAAGCTAGTTTCAAATGTTTTTTTAAAGGCCTGTTGCCATCTGCAGTGGTTATTTGCTCTGTGTGTCGAAGGTCTTACAAGCCAGAAGGTGTCTGTAGAACTGCACAGGGCCATTGCAGCTAAGTATTTTTAAGAAATATGCCCAATATATTAACTGCACATATACAACTATAAATAAGAATTTTGCTGCAGAAAAAGAAGAGAGTATTGTATTGACAGGCATTGTATTTTGTGCTTTTTTTCCCCAGGTGGTTCACTGCCCCATGAAGAATCTTCACTGGTTGTGAATAAAGGGGAGGAATTAAGGCTGAGGTGCGACGAAGATGGGCCCGTGACTTGGAGTTTCCAGAACTCAGACCCATCGGCAAAAGCAAGGAGTTCCAATGATAAAGAGTGGTACACCAAAAATGCAACAGTCAGAGACATAGGCAGATACATATGCAAAAGCAAAGGGAGTATTGTCACCTCTTTTTATGTTTTTGTTAAAGGTAAATATCAATGAAGGCATTATTTTTGCTTTTCTCCCCCTTCCCCACTCCCAAAAGAACAAGACAGTAAATGCTGGAGAAGGGAATGAATTTGAGGTACAGAGGGAGAACACAGTCTGGTAGAAGAAATCTTCTTCCCTGTCCAGTAGAAAGAAAACTCTCTCCCAGCTTTGCTTGCAATGGCCTGTGTCACCAAAGCAAAGTTCTGGATGAGTTTCTCTTTACATCTCTCTTGTTTTGTGATGAAATATACCTGAGCTCTCTTTCTAGATGCTAGCCAAGTGACCTGAATCAACTGTATGAGTCAGTTGTACTGTGAGGAATCAAGCAGTATGTAGAAACATCTTTTCAATTCCATGCCATCCATCAGTATGGAGTCATGTAAGGTTCAGCCCCAAGCTCTTGATTTATTGAGGCAGTTAGCTAAAGGATTTGGCTTTTTGAGGCTGTGCTTTCAGGCTCAAGCCAGCAGGCAGCAATGATTTCTCTGCCTTCAGCTCCTGATCTACCTTGTGACTGATCAGAAATGCCTCAGATGGGAAAAAAAGTGCCTCTGCTCTGACACTTTTTCGCAATCCTTTATTACGCTTCTTTGTGCAGTGTTTCCTTCAGATTTGTTCTCTTCCATTGGCTCCCGATCTGTGACTTCATCAGCTGCCCTCAAGCTGACAGTTCACAATGTCTGGCATTCCCTTTTCCTTTCCAGGGAAGACAGTTACTTTGCTTCTCCTTCTCATAGTTCTGGTGGTCTTTTCTGTGATCGAAAAAAGTCCTACAACATCGACTTTCCTGGAGGCAGCATTCCTTGTCCAACAGGGGTTGTCTCAAAGAGCCTGTTCTGAACCCTGCCAATCCTTTGAGGATTACTGCAAGGTTGTTCTCCAAGACAGTGAGATACCAGCACAGCACAGTGAAGAGTATTTAGCCGAGTGAAAATATCGGACATAGTGGCCACACAATTTAAAGTGTGCTCCTTTAACCACTCCTGAATTGTCCAAATAGCCACGCATCTACCATGGATTAGTTTTCTTGACTTTCTGTCTGAGACTATGACTAAAGGAACTCTGGCATGTATTTTACCTATATGTGACAAACATTCTTGACTTTATCTCCTATGACTGTTTTCCCAAAGGTTATGGTAATTATTCCAGACAGCTCTGATCACAGAGATGTTCGTGCTTTCCATTATGTGAATGACTCCCTCACCTCAGGATAATAGGCAACCCTCTCACTGAGCATTATTACCAAAGCATCAGAGGAGTTGTGTGGTCCTCATGCAACATGTAGTTAATTTCTTTGTCTTAATTGCATGAAAAATATGTAAGCTTCATTTGACGAGTTCCTGGCAGTAAAATAAGTATGTATGTGAGGTTGTCCATCATTTTGCAATAGGCTGTGGCTTAATGACATCTTACATCACTTTGAAAACGCTACCACGAGCTCAGCTGCTTGTGGATTTGCTTGTAAAGCTGGGAACTGAGAGAGAACAGGACCAAGAACCTTGATCCTGCACAGTCCCAAGTGGCACGTAAAATGGTGGCAGCTGATTATTTCTTATGGCCATCTGGATCTACTAAAACCACATTTTTTGAGCTTCTGTGACCAAGGATGACAGAGTGTTGACAGAATGTAGATGCTACCTCTTTCACCTTCCTGCTTTGCCATGAAGTGCCTGTGTTGTGATTATAGAAGCAGTTTGTGTCCTTATCCAAGCAAGTTTCATGAAGATCAAGCTCATTCAGACACCTACATAAGAGAGAAAAATCTCTTGTTTTTGATCTCAAGTCTTTTCAGATGCAAGCAATGATAAGCACCACCGCATCTTGTGTTGGAAACCCGAGGTAAGCCCAGAAAGCAAGTCGTACCCAAGATGTACCTGGGGTGGAAAGCTGTGAAGGGAAGAACATGACTATGAGCAGCCTTGTTTGTGCCTGGATTCCCTACAGCAAATCCTTTCATGTCTTCTCACCGTGATGTCTCCCTTAGAGAGGGGGATGGAAGATGGGCAATTCTGTTTACCCCAGCCAAGGCCTTCACTGTAGTTTCAGCTCTTAGTGAAACAGGTCTTTGTTCCTTTCTTCTATTTTGGAAGAAATTTCCTGGGAGCCAGACACTCTGCATAGTGAAGATATCTTGGCTCTGTCCATATTTGAGAAAAAGTGGACTGAGAGGAAACCAATCAGTTATGTCTCTGTCAGCAAGGATATTTAGATCATCTCTTCTAGTCCATGCTTTTCCAGCTTGGGAGTGACAGCTATTGATAGCATTTCTCTGAGTATTTCTGTGTGTCAAATGTCACAGTGCGGCTCTGTTCAGACGTGCTTTACTTGATCATTTGTTAGTAGTCTCCATTCTGTGCTTCTAGACTGATGCTTCAAAGCTTTTAGTTTGGGTGTGGTTCTTGGGTGGCAGTATCAAATGAGGTTAAAACTACCCCCTCACTCTAAGCTAGAAACCAGTCAGTAAAGTCTCTGTTCAATGATGAGCAACCTTCAACTTAGCATTCCCTAATTGCTTACATAAATGACCCATGCTTCATTTTCAGATGGTACGTCTTGTCTTAAATGAAATGGACGTTCTCCATCACCTTAACCAAATTCTTTCTGTCTTCCTTGTTAAGTCATGTTGATCTCCAGTCATTCAAGTTGCACAAAGCCAGTTTGCAAAACAGAGAGAAAACTTCTCCCTCTGTTTCTACATTTCTAATTAATGCTGCTCCGTAGGGAGGGCAGATGGAAGCTGAAATAAACTTTTACAGAGTGTTTGTCACCACACCATTCTTTATTTTTGTGTTTCCTATTAAAGGACAGGTTCTTAGCATTTCAAGGTCATCACCTATCATGGGCTTTGGCTTTGGTTGTAAAAGCATTTAAAGTACTGTATGTTTGTGTGCTGTGGTTGGCAAGATGAAATGCTTTAGAAAAGTTACCTTGTGAAAGATTACATGACAATTTTTCAATCGGATAACCTGTTTGTGTGCCCATTTTTTTTCTAAGGAGGCTAAAAATAACCTCTGCTTTCAGGGAGAGGAGAAAGAGAGAGAAGTTGTTCGGTGCTTCCTCTGGTGGCAACGTGTGTTCATTTAGATTATGTATTTTACAGAAGTGAAAACCATAATTTAGGTGCTTCTCAACTTCCATTTACTCATAAATTTCTTCAAAATCCTCCTGTGGGCATAAAACCTTACAGCCCTGCCACTAGCTAAAAGCAAATTACTTTTAATGGTCTGTGAAAATCTGTTTACTGTTCTTGGGGGTGGAGAGGGGAGGTTTCGGAGCTAAACAAGGCAAAAAAAAATTTCTATCTCCAAATAAAAAAGCAGTAAGATTATTTTTAGTGCACATGATGCTTTAGTGTGTCTGGTATTGAATTCTATTGCACATCTCCTGTTGCGCTGCTCTTTTAGGACAAAATTTAATATCTGTTGGTAAACATGGCTGGGTAATACTCAGTTTTACTGGCTGAATGTAAAACTTGCTTTGATGTAAGTGCTCACTTGCCAAGTTAGGGTCTTCAGAAGTTCTCTCTGCAATGCCAGCTTCTCTGACAGGTCTTTGCATTTCTTCACAGACCCGAATGTGCTCTTCCTTGTTGATTCTCTGATCTATGGAAAAGAAGACAGTGACATCCTGCTAGTGTGCCCACTAACAGATCCAGATGTTTCAAATTTCACGCTGAGAAAATGTGATGGCAAACGTCTCCCCAAAAATATGACATTCATTCCGAATCCCCAGAAAGGCATCATTATAAAGAATGTACAGAGGTCATTTAAGGGCTGCTACCAGTGCTTGGCCAAGCACAACGGAGTTGAGAAAATATCGGAGCGCATTTTCCTGAATGTGAGGCCAGGTAACACTGAATTTTTGCCTTCTTGTAGAGCACTGGATTTTACCCTTCACCTCCCAGGATCTGATGGGAAGTGCTGTGAAGCCTCAGCTTGTGTCCTGACCTTGCTCTGGGGAGGGTGGAGGTGGTGGTTAGATCTGGAGGCTTTTGGAGTCTTCTTTACTCAAAGCCAGAGGTGTTTGCACACTAGGAGATTGTTCTGTGGCACCTATGGCCACTGCAGGCTGTCCAAAGGAAGGTGGTGGACTTAGAAAGGTTGTTCTGGGCAAGTTGTGTCAGGGCACAGGTTGAGCTCATGACACCTGGCTTGTGGCTGTGCTGAGCACGTTTGACCATAATCAGTTTTATTTTTTGTTCCTGGTGATTTGCAGGTGTTTTTTTCACCATTCTAAGAAATGTGGGTTGTTCTGCTAAACTTTGAGGACAAACCAGTGCCTTGAGGTTTGAACAGGTTAGTGAAGACATGCTGGAGATTCGGGTGCCTGACTTTCATGTCTTGCCCACAAGTGTTAGCGGGAAGAGCTGATGGAGTGGCACTGAAGAAGAGGGATTCAGTGGAGAGGCAGAGCTGAAGGCCCTTTCTTTATCTCCATCTTTGTGATTAAGGATGGTCACAACAGCAACCATGTGCCCAGATCACGATGACAAGTGCATTGTGGCTGAGCTGCCAGCTGCACTGCTTAGCTCTGCAAGACAGTTGATGACTCCCTACATTTGACCTTCTTGTGCCCTTGGCCCTGGCATTAATTGGGTTTGGGAAGGAGGCGAAGCCCAGTGCCTGGCTATGCAGTACATTACGGGCTGGTTTTATCTGGGCATTTTGGAGCCTACAGTTACCCCCTGTGTCGTTAATGCGCTGTAGAAATGCCCAGGAGAGAAGCGGAGGGAGCGGTTCAGCAAGCCAGGCTGGCTCAGCGTTTCCTCAGGGGCAAGTAAACGAGTTTGTTCTCCATGTAGCTCTGGGACTCTTTGAATGAAGTAAGCCCTCGCTGCAGCTGAGAGCCTGTCTCCGCGAAGGCGTGTGTGTGACGCAGAAGGGTCTGGGGAAGGAGTGTCCCCTGTCCGTGCACAGGCATAGGTTGTGCACCGGGAGTTTCTGTTGGCTGCAAGGGCATTTCTGTTCACGTGGCCGAGGTGTGCCACTGGGTTTTTGTTGTTGCAAGGAGAGCGTTGGGTAGGTGCTGTGTTGGTTGGCTTTGTGCTTTCAGAGGCATCTAGCCATGAGTGACGCCGTCGCATCGGTGCTGCCGAGGCTGCTGCTGGAGGAGGGGGTGCACGGCTTCCCCCCCACTGCCTGTTTCATGCCAGGTGTTAGGAGCTGAGGCCAGGCCACCACCAGCATCACCCCTTGTGCTGGTGAGGGAGAGCTGCCCTGTGAGTGATGAGGGGACCCGCTGGTGTTTGCTCCATGACTGAGGCTGTGTGACCTACCTGGGGCTGCGTTACCTGTCCAGTGTTGTGCTCCTTGGGGAGGTGGGCAGCAGGGGCCATCTCAAGTGTGCAGTTTGCTGTGGCAAACTGAAGAATCTTTTTTTTCTGATGATTTGGAAACTCTGGTATAGTGAATTTTAATGAGTAAAATTAATGAGAAGAGAACAAAGGTTTAATCAGTATAGTCATCTCTGGCATTCTCCTTTGATAACAAAATTCAAGTCTGTTCTTGCTGTCTCTCTAGTTTGTTCTGTAACAGGTTTTTATTTCAACTGTTTTTTCTGTTTTTTCAACTGATGGCCAAAGAAAGCAAGCAGTGGATTGACGTTAACTGACATTCTCTGACATAGCAGAGTGCACGTTGTAGTATTGGACTATTTCATTTTTTCCCAGGGTCTGTACTTGCTCGATACAGCTATGACTTCAGATGGGAGGGTGCTGACCTGGCATCCATTGCCAGCCAGCCAATGATGGTTGGCAGTTATAGGTGGCTGGTGGGCCTTGGGCATTCTGCCCACATTCGTCTGCAGGGAAGTGTGCAGTGAGTGGAAGCATCTGCTGAAGGCCATCAGCAAAGCAGCATTGTCATCTTCAGTATTGTAATTATGGTGCTGTAGTTCAGCCCTTACTGAGTTCACTAGGTAAAACTCCCGCTTTTTCATAGGCTGAAGGTGTAAGTACATTGGAGACCCTTTGGTGGGCAGCATTTTTGTAATCATAACCCTTGCACTGAAACCCCCAGGCCCGAGCTTCTGATGCAGAAAGACAGAAGAGGCATCCATGAAACAGGAAGCTCTGCAGGCTTACCCAGCCATACACATGCCCTGCTGTGAGAGCACAGGGAGTGTTTATGTCCAGCCCCTCTCAAAACAATGAGGGGCTTTATGACCTTACGGCTTTTTTTTGGTTGTCCATAGATGTTTCTGGTGGCTGAGAACACAGCATGCCTTCTGCACCGGCTTCCTTCTGTCTTTTGGATACTGCTGAATGCCACGGGGGATTCTTATGTGAGCCTTTATATCTGAAGAGAGCAAACATGTTTCTTTGTTCTCTTCCGTAGATGCTTACAACAACATGAGGAAAACATTATTGTTAAACTGTGAATGGCTGAAAAGCATGGTGTTGTCCTATAATTTAGATACATATATATATGTTTCATATAATTTACCTGAGACAACTACAAAGCTTGTGTCAGAGACAGGAAAAGAGTCTAGAAGACCTTATCTGATAAATGTTGCATTCACAGTTCGAAAGTGAGGCTTCCTGCATAAAAGCCCTAGTGGGATGTTCACTGGAGTCTCATAAATGAGGAAAATTTGAAGGAAGGATGAAGAAAACAGAAAAACACTCTGTGGTGGGAACAGAGGAAGAGCTGAAGAGCTTTGTGAAGATACATAGTCCTCAGATACACTTAACTGTTGACAAAAGACAATCTGAAACATATCAGGGGTACAGCTAGCCCACAGCTGCTTGTAACCACCTGCCTCTTGGGTGATGAACTTGTCCACGGCCTTGGCTCCAGCCGCCTCTGTGAACCATGACCGTGAGCAGAGGTTGTAGTGCTTTCAGGAGTGGGTGTGCTAAAGTCCTTGAGTTGTGCTTGTCCTTCCTAGGCTGCTCATGATGGGCTTTTCAGGGACCTGTTAGATGGTACTTTGTGTCTGCTGTAGTATTTTGTACTTAAAAGTTGCAGTTAATGCTAGACTGTGGTTCTGCAGTGGCTGATCTGCACCATGTTTTTGGTTCTAGAGTGCAACTTTTTAATTGCTGTCATGGAATGAATCGTCTCATTGGTGGCTCAACATTGTTCAAGTTTCTTCATGCTGGTTGCTACCCTCTAAGAAGTATTTTCTAACTTGAAGTGTAATTTGAAGAGAAATTGAACCAGAAATGTGCTGTTGTAAAGGGAAAACTGTGTAATATATTAAAGAAATTTGAATACCTCTCAGAGGCCTGAAATTTTATTGGAAAGTTAATGACTGTTGATTTTTATCCTCCCTTGGAAGCTCTGAAGCTAATGAAAAGTAACACACTTCTAAATTGTTTTCCAGTTCACAAAACTCTTCCCGTCATCACCTTATCCAAAAGCTATGAGGTTCTCAAAGAAGGGGAAGAATTTGAAGTTACATGCATAATCACAGATGTAGATAGCACCGTACAACCTAGTTGGATTTCTCACAGAAGTGGGGTGAGTTCCTTTAATGGTATCATGTATGCCTCAGCATAGTATGCAAAGTCTTTGTAGACATTCAAATGCTTGTCTTGGACACCTAATGCTGTATCGGTTTGGATTTGTCGCATTTCCAAAGGTTCCACATCCCACACACTGGCAAGGGGCCAGCAACAATTGTCCTGTGCCTACATGCGCAGCTGGGACAAAAATCATCTGCATGGGCTTCTCTTCCCAAACGTAACTAAAGTTAGGCTTTTCAATGTTAAGTTTAGGTGACCTCTGTTGGGCTGCCTAAATACGGAAGCGTGGAGAGCCTACACATCACATTGCAATCAATGGGTGCTGCAAATATCAACACATGGACTACAAATTACATATTCTAGTCGTTATCATTAACATTAAAATACCTGCTAATTAGCATGGGATTGCGTGTGACAGGAATAGTAGTAAGCAGTCGCAGGAATGATTAATTCATTTAAATTACATGGTGTGCTTCACTAACTGGGAAAGTTCTGAAAAATGAACCAGTGAACGGGATTCTGTCTGTAGTGATAGATGAAGTTACTGCCTGGCATCACCAAATCAAATTATTGGCAGGCTAAGTACTCCAGGAGAGTTCATTACCAGCAGCACAGCTATTCTGCAGACAAGGGGCAGAGAGATCCTCTCCCCTGGTCAGCTAGTGTGCTGCCAGCTCTGCCTTTGAAATGAGCAGCAGGCACTGTGTTGTTTTTAAGGATGCTTCTTGGTCTTCTGGGTATACCCTGAAATTTAAACTCCTAAAAAGCCCTTGTGAAGATCTGTTAGTAACTCCTGCCATATATGTTCCCATGCTAATTGGCTGGTCTTTCACTACTCATGGTAGTGACCGGAAGACGTGATTTGCAGTCCACATGTGTATAGAAAAAAAGGCTTCTGTGATGCTGTGATGTTTGGATAAATCACATCTCCTTGGGCAGATAGTGAAGGGGAGGCCCGTTCCCTGGGGCTGGGCATGCCATGCTTAGCTAATCCACCCGCTCTGGCAGAGTTGCTGTCACTAAGTGCTCACTGCTCCAGAAATCCCATCTCACGGGTCCGAAGGTTGAAGAGGTCTAAATGACACAAAGGCAGCGTGGGACAGGCAGATGGGGTTTTTGGTCCTGTGCCAAGGTCAACTGCAAGTCCTTAATCTGAGAAATTAATGTCTTCTCTCGTTCCCTTCCCTTTTCTTTGTGACTGTGTGATGAAATTGGGGCCTTCCCGTAAGTTTTTGTGCTTTATCAGTTTTCATTTTATGAATAAAAGCCACAAGGAAGGTATTTTTGATCAAGTAAGTTTGACCTTTCTATCCTTTCTGGTAAATAGCAGGGGATACTATCTTTTAAATACTGACTATCAAATTGAATTTTGTATGGAAAGAGAATACATAAAATTCATGTTTAAACAGATCCAGAATTATGTTTTGTGCTGAATAGGTGAGAGGAAAAAAGCCCAAAACACTTCTTTCTGACTGAAGTTATCACCACTTCTGAAAATTAGGAGACTTGGTATAAGCAAGCACATTCATACAAAACAGACTTACATTTGTTATTATTATAGCTCAGGAGAAATCAAAATTGCATTGAGAGGATTAAATTTATCTAGAAGCTCTTGGAACCTCCAAGAATTGAAATCATTCTATTAGAAAATCATAGCAAGTCTAGGTCTGCATTTAGATTAATCAATGTAAATTTATTGGTCTTTCCAACCACACCGAGCATTCTCACGGAAACTACAGTCAATACCTCAAAGCATTTATTTTTTTCTATGCATACATAGGCATAGAGTCATGATATACTTAATGATTTGAAAAGAGGAAGAAGTTTCTGGTTGCCTTTAAGATTAATAAATCTAGATTGCTATGGATCAAGAATCAGAGTGGGTACCAGAGGAAGGATGCCATGTAGAGCTTGCTGCCAGCAGATCTCTTTGCAGTATGTCTTTAATAAAAGAGATGCTGCGGACTCAGGACATAGAGCAACCCAGTTTAAAATGAAGCTCCCTCACCTTAAATTCTCTCTTGTCATTGGGAAGCATTGCAACCATTAAAGAGTTCAGTGGTATTTAGGCACCACTTGAACGGTGAACCGCACTTCGGAATTGCAATGACTCTTTACAGTAATTGCGGCTTCTGACCATTAGGAAAGTCAAGACCCAGTGGTCATTTTGCATCAAGCCCAGCTATAAGTATTGTTTGTGCAAATAAAACCTTCTGTCAGTTCCTCACCTTCATCAGCATTAGAAATTTAGCCAGAGTAAGCTGGGTCTGACCTTGGGCATAATACACTTTTCATTTCTCACATACACGCACACAATAAAGAATAAGGGGAGGGGATAGGGCTTAGGAGAGAACATTATCTCCCGAAGACAGCTGATCACACACTTGTTTTGCATGGAGGGATTCTAGTGACAGGTTTGTTGTGCTGGCTTATTATTCTGGTTTAAAGTTATGAATATTAATATATCAATGTTATAATTACTTCTATTTTTAATTTATCTGGGAAAGATGCTGCATGCACAGTGTTTTAGATGTTAATTGTTTTTTACCAACAGAATGTTACAAGCAAAAGCAGAAATTTGGGTGATTATGGATACGAAATGAAATTAACATTGAAGATCCATTCAGTGGGAGTTAATGATTCTGGAGAATTTACATGCCAAGCAGAAAACTCTTTTGGAAAAACTAATGCCACAGTAACCTTGAAAGCACTAGGTAAATAGTTATTGTGGAAATCTTAACATTTCTAAGAGCAGGAGGTGGAAAGTGGGAACACTGGGAAGCCTTCCTTTCCATCTCTCTCCTTTCCCCCGAAACCTCAGTGAGTAAAGTTGCTTAATTAAAAGGTTATTGCTGACTGGTACAGTACGGGATGGCTCAGGAAGTGTTGTGGTGTATGTGACTACTTTAATTTCTGTAACCCTTTGCATGTTATTGGAATGTAATAATAGAACAACCACCCAACAGTGTTTCCATCTTTCTCCATTGTCTTTCTGGTTTAATTTTAAATTTAATCCACTCTTAACGAAGCAAGTAATTTACCTTTGCCTGGAGCTGTCCCTACACTTAAGTAATTTCGCAGCACAAGCACAAAGCGTATCTTTAATACCTGCTTTCCAAGCACAGGAAATTTTCCTGACATCAGCACGTCAATGTTTTTTACATAGAAGCTATATATGTACTTCTATTTAAAATAATGCCATGAGGAACATTGCAGTCTGCATAGATAGCATGAAATTGTTCCAGAGCTTACCCCCCTGGTAAACCCACTCTCCATTACTTTCACAAGTTTTGTAATCGTGGCCCTTAACAGTGAGCATACTCCCTCCCTCCTCTTGCTCAATAACAGACTAGTCTAGTCTGCTGTGTATTAACTTGGGTGACACAGAATGCTTTTGAATTTTAAAGCTGCTGAAAACTGCTAATTTGATAAATTAAGGACATGTGGTATATTTTAATCAGATCATTCTGAAAAAGTCTGCATAGTTGGCTACAACCGTTTCAGTTCCTTACCATTCAAGGGTGTGGTAACTGAGGGGAGTGTAGCCTTGGATCTTTTTTCCTTTTCAAATCTGTTTTTCTGTTGCACAGATACTCATGCAACATTGCTTGTTTTGCTTTCCGTAGTAACTTAAAGAAAACAGAAGTGTTTGACTGATGAGGGTCAGATCTTCAGCAGAGCGGTAGGGGTTTGAGTGCCCTTAACCTTGCTCTGCCATTCCAGGGACTCATAATGATGGGGATGTTTTCCTCAATTTTTTACAGGAGAGACTAAATTCATATGTAAACGTGTGAAACAGTGTGAAGTGTGAAAGAAAATCCTTTCCCCAAGGGGAACAATATGAAAGCTTTTATTGACAGAGATAGGAGGTGCTTAACTACAGAAATTCTTAGGACTACTACATATGCAAATGTGGCTTTAAAAAGGATTGACTTTGGAAGGTCTGGGAACTAAAATAGATCATGGCATTATGAAAAACGAGAAAACAAAGTAACAGGTTTTTACTTAGTAAAATGCAAAGCTTCTATTTAATAAAAAATTCCAGAGACAATCTGTATTCTTTCCTTTTCAAGATCCTTTTCTCTCCCCACCCTCTCCAATTTGACTTAAAATAAACTGTCTCCTGGCTGCCTTTCACCATTCATTGTCAAACTGACTATATTTACCTGAAATGTGCCACTTCCCAGGGTCCTGGGAAGTGTTGTGTGGTATGTCCTAGAGAGATTCTGGGATTGTATCAGATCCTATATGACTGTGGTTTTAATGTTAGCCAAAAGGTTTACGAGAAATAATGGATATATTTTGTAAATTTCATAATTACTTTAAAGAGGTAATTATTATTAAGTTAAGTTAATTAACTGTAACAGTTTCAAGAACTGTGTTTCAGGGACTGATAGCACAATCATAAAAATGTGTTTGCAGGCTCTTGGGTCTGCTTTTGAATCTAGGTTGCTTTGGGGATCCTGAGATTATACAGAAAATAGAAAAAAGTTCTGCAAAGGAACTGAAAATCTGCAGTTTCCATATTTAAAACCTTTTCCTGTTTTCTAATGATGGAGAGCATTTTAGAGCATACCTGTCTGCTGTGAGTTTACTTCATCCTTTCTTCTCCAAAGCATCTGTCAAGTGCTCTGGCAGCAACATATGTTTTCACCAAGCCCCGCTGGCTCTGGTTTTCCTGAGCTCAGATGCCCAGCTGGCCGCAGTGTTTCGGTTACTAGAAAGTGGGAAGAAGCAGGGATGTGAGATTGGCTTTCGGTCTAAATTCAAGCTCTCTCAGTAAATGTGTTTCCTTGTAATTGCAATCTGCCTGTCAGACTGATAATTCCCATATGAATTTGTGTAATAGGACTGAGAGATTTGTCTTTTTCAAAGTGAATAGTCCTGAAACTGATGAGTTTAATAATGAAATTAAAACCCCCGCACTAAGGATGCTGCCCTACATGGTATTTTGGAACAGAACTGCACGGTGGTAAATGGTGTCTGCCAAACAAAAGGTTAAGACCCAGCAGTAGGTGAACAGAAATGCCTCAGTTGGTATCCAGGCTTGCGGACTTAGCACATTTTTCTCTAATTACATTTTTTAATAGCTTCATTTGTAATGTTGTTCTTAATTACACTTGACAAAGAAATCTTAAATACTCGTAGTATATTTTCATAAATGGGCAATTTATCTTGCTTTTTTTTTTAGTGTTTCTTCCGTACCAACAGTTAGCGACTCTTATTTTCAGAAAAATATAAATACTTGAGTAGAATCAAACATATGGTTGCATTTTTCCAAAGGCAAATAGAGGGTATTTATCACCAGAAAACAGAATTATTTCTGTTAAGGCACTCAAGGCTGCTTTAAGTCCTGTGCCTCATTGCTATATATAGCTTGTGTCCTTGGTTTTGGCAGGTGAGGGTTTAAGTTCTGCTTTGTAGCTGAGGTTTCCTGTTTCACAGCTGGATGGTTGATCACTGGTCTTGAAGTAGTCTTAAGTGTGGTTAGAGTACTGACAATCTTATAACTGGCCCTGAAATTGTTTATCTTCTCCTCTTATGGCCATCAGCTAAAGGATTTGTCCGTTTGTTTGCAACAATGAATACCACAGTAGATATAAATGCAGGACAAAATGGAAATTTAACAGTTGAATATGAGGCATATCCAAAACCGAAGGAAGAAGTCTGGATGTACATGAATGAAACATTACAGAATTCATCGGACCATTATGTCAAGTTCAAGACTGGGGGTAATAACAGGTAATACAAGTGACTGTAAGTGCTATCGATTTCATTTTGGAACAGCAAACTAGAGTCTGCTCTGGAGAGAGGAAAGTGGAGATGGTGAGAAAATTATGATTATAAAAGATCTTGTAGTAGCATGGCTTACCACAGTAACTGGTGCAAAGTGTGCTAATCTAGATTTGGAATAGCGTAGAGCTAACCACACCATCTGAGGACCAGTGCGCCACATACTCATGACTCACCTACAAGATGCCATTTCTGAGCAATAAGCAAAAATAAGAATTTAAAGGTTTGTGTTTGGACTCTTCTTCCACCACCACAGAAGAGCCCAATGCTCTGGACAAAAGCTTATGCTTTTATTTCTGCTGCGTTCTGTTCTTTCCTGAGCCGTGGTCCTCAAAAAATCCAGTGAAGCATCTAGCACGTGTGACCTGGCTGGTGTATCTGGGTTCCCTCCTCAGCAAGAAAAGGAACAGGTGGTGGTGCATGCACAGGGTCGGAGCCTGGTGCTGAGCTGTCACACAGGCACAGCCTGTCACACAGGGTGTTGAAAGTGGCAAGACTTTTGAGTGCTGCGATGCAAGGGCACATAAGAGTGACTGCATGGACAGTGTCTGCAGAAGACAGTGTGCTGATAATTCACTCCTTAGCTTCCGTGCAGCAATTGCCCATTCACCACAAGTTGTGAGAGTCAGTAATGCTTAATTTTTTTCTTTACAGTTATACAAGTGAACTTCACCTTACCCGATTAAAGGGAACAGAAGGAGGCATTTACACAT
Source organism: Bucorvus abyssinicus (assembly GCA_009769605.1). Taxonomy (NCBI): domain Eukaryota; kingdom Metazoa; phylum Chordata; class Aves; order Bucerotiformes; family Bucorvidae; genus Bucorvus; species Bucorvus abyssinicus. The sequence continues at coordinate 30,084,881 of CM020026.1, forward strand.
TTTTTGTGTCCAATTCTGATGCCAGCTCCTCTGTAACATTTAATGTCTATGTGAAAAGTAAGTAAAGTGAACAGTCTGAAATATTTCATTACCACAGTCATTGTCTTTTATACAACATAATGTATGCACAAGGTGTCACAGTGTGGTTCAGCATATGAGAGGCTTTTTGAAGTGAAGCACATGCTGGAAAACTATTTAAATGTCAAGATATAAAAGTTCAGAGTACTTACATAAATCCACCTACTATCCCAGCGTGACCTTACATTCTAGCAAATGTATTCCAGAGGTTACCAGAGATCAGCTAGATAGTTTATACGGGAAAAAAGCTGTAGCACCTGGAAGCACAACCTCAAAAATAAACGAGTATCTTAAACCTTTGACAATTCAAGGTGGAGCAGGATATACAGGGGTTATAACTGGCATTTTTGGCAGCCAGGTAAGCTGTTAATTGTCTTTAATTCATTTGAGTTGGGTGCAGAGTTTGAAAGTTTGTTAGGAGAATTACTCACTTGTGCCTTTGGCATCTAAATACTTCTGTGGAATAATATAGATCACCGTTGTTTTAGATAAATCTGCATAGCTTTACAAACACATGTGCTGCCATCTTTGGAACACACTTGTTGAAAAAGTGTTGGTCTCAGTTCCAAACAGTACTCTTCAAGACAAAATCTAAACTTCAAAATCAATTTAATGAGACCTTCAGGAAACCCTGTCCTTCTTAGCAGAGCCATCCTGTTAGAGCATTTCATGCTCTCAGCAGACAAATATTGGCAGCTGCTAAAGGCCAAGCTTAAAGAAAATTAAACCAGGAGGGTACTGCAGGCAACCTAGAGAAACTAAGGAAGGTAGGCAATGGTGCCTTCAAGCCCAGCAGGTGGAACTGTATAGAAACTGAGTGACTGTGCTGCAAATACAGTTCTGTGTTGCTGCTCTACTTTAGCAGCAATGTGTCCTTCTAGGTTTATGCAGAGGACTGTTGAGACTTCCACAAGTGCACAAAATCCTGGATATTTTTTTTTTTAATTCTTCCCATTTATCACTGACGGTCAACATTTGTAATGTCACTATTAGCAATGCCGTAGTTTGGAATTAGAAATGTCACTTGGACTCCTTTCAGAACACGGCATTTCTTCCCTCATCTGTGAATGTGGTCATTTGTATTCTTGTGCCTTTTCCCTCTCCTAGATGCGATTTCTGAGATGAGGGTATTGAGACCTCAGATGTCCTTTGCCTCTGTGGATGAGTGTGGGTTACCATCACGAGGGATAATTCTACTATTTTACAGATTAGCAGAGCAAACTGTTAAGCCAGAAGTTTAATTTCTGGGAAGGAATGGGAGAAGTTGCAGGTTGCTTGTGGAACTGTCAGTTCATATGAGGCTGGCTGGTGTTTTTCCAGCTTGCGGCATCATACGTGTGCCTGGAGTCAGGGGCTGTTCATGGTTCTCCCAGCTCTCCCAGGCTCTGCAGGCTGCTCGGGAGAAGTCTGAGCACAAGAAGTAAAAAAAAAACAACCCACGGTTTTGTCATCATCAGGTGTCAGTTCTTGGTGCAAAGCTCCGTGTTGCCACTTTTGAGGAATGTGCTACTTGATAAAAGCTGAAAACCCCTTTAGATCATGGTTAGGAAACCAGACTAGGAAGAACATGGTGAAGCAGGATGGCCAAGGCAAGAAGGAGCGTAGACAGTTTAGTTCTTCTGAATGGCTTGCCCATACAACTAGCAGTATTCAAGCCTTCTTCCCTCTTGCTTCCACTACTGGTCTCTTAAGTAATAAGATCAGTCTTGGGATGCAATGAGGACATTGAAGCAGCCTCATAGAGCTCATGTTACCATGCACTGTGGCCCTGGGTAGACTGCAGCCATTGCTGAAACTGATGAGTTTGTCATACTTGACTCAAAAATTGATTTGGCAGTTTGACTAAGCTACTGCAAATATTTTTTTCATTTAAAAAAAAAAGGAGATGAAATAGACCGATCCTTTTAGGGGGTTGTTTTTAAGAAGAAGAAACCTGTTTTCAGTGGCTTGTAAAATGCTCATCATTTAAGTATGAAAAACAAACTGCACGACAACATACCATAGTAGTTGATATAGCAGAGAAACTGCAAAAGGTGAGTTATGTGTGGGTAGATCGGATCCTGATCTAATGGTGCATCCTGACCTGGCATTGCTGTCAGCCAGGATTTTCATGTAAAGTGCTGGGATGTAGCTCATGATGTTTGCATGTCTGGCTTGGGTAAGTAATCAGCAGGAAGTATTCAAACAGGTAAAACAGGATTCATAATCAGGAGAATTTCTTCACATAAACGAACATTGATGCTGAAGCGTTTCCTGAAAGATGTGGAAAACTTAGTGCAGGTATACTTGTCTTGTATTTAAACACGTTTAGCAATTGCATATGCTAATCTGAAACAATACTAAATGGCTTTAAAAAAATAATGTAGTAATTCATAGTATATGTGACATAAAGCAAATAAGGAAGGAGCTCTGAAATTAGGAGCCCAAAAGAAATTACAACTTGACAGGCTGAGTTACAATTAAGAAATTGTAGAAATCTCTGGAGTGGCAAGGTACAGTGTGTCTAGCAATTAGTAGGGGAATCTTCCAACTAGTATCTGAGTTAAATGCAAAAGCCTAAGTATAGTCAAAAAAATATTACCTATGCATGGGACTCATGCTGCAAAGAGACACCTGGTCATGGTATTATAGATGACGTGAAGCCAAGCTCAGCATTTTTCCTGTCATTGGTTTATGCAGGGAACAATTGAGGAGTCACCATGATATTATAAAAAGATTTGTTCCAATCCAGAAAATGTAGCTCCAGGAGGAAAACCCTCTCCCTTTGACTGCGATGACAGACAATACCTATTAATTGTTCCTTTTTAGACATTTACTTCGTTAATGATGAAGAAGAGGAAATTGGTAATAGAAAGCTATTAAATGCACAATGTTATTACACAGAGCCTTGAATTAAAATAGGAGTAACCTCTTATAAATCATCTTCGATACATTCAGAATCAACATTAATAAAAGCTGAAAAGCAGTTAATAAACTCAGTGAATTTAGAAGTTTAAGATACCTAATGACTGATTATTGAAGGCAGTACGCATATGTGCTGAGCAATGTAATGAAACATTACATATTTAAAGGGTTAAACCCAAAACAGTAAGCAAAGTCTAGTCATTAAGAGCCTGTCTTATACCAGGGGTAATTAGGCAGTGAAAGTAATAAAATCTCTTTTAGAAAGAAGATGCGTAGTGACAGCTTGGCATCTATTTGTGAAAGTCTGTCCGTCTTTGCTTGGAGCACCTACACTGGTGGGTGAGGAAGATTCTCTGGCTGTCAGAAAGGGGTACAGGTGCCGAGACACATGTATGGCCTGAGCCGGCAAATGGGCACAGCCCTGGGGGACAGCAGTAGCAGGTGCCTCCATCCCCTTTGGTCCTGCCTGGGGCAGGGGCTCTTTGCTGCCACAAGGTAACCGTATCCCTTAGTTTTTTGGGAGAGGCTGATCAAGCTAATTGCCACATCAAAGTGCTTCACCAGGCACATCACGATTAGAGCTGTTCCTCAGAGGCTGCTGCAGCTCAGTTTCCCAGGACTGAGGGGCTGAACCACTCTGCCCGAGCTACTGGAGCCATTAACCCTGCAGACTCATGGCCATGTAGACAGGCTTTTATTGTACTAGGTTTTTACGGAGGAAAAAGCCTGACTAATGTGGGCATATTTCCTTCCCTCACTCCAAGTCAGAAGATGGTGGAAGCAGCCCAACTCTGGCACAATACTTTTTCCAGTGCTTAATGTTCATATTCCTCTTATATTTGACTTTTCATTTCTCTCATTTCTTGAGTTACATTGCATTGTAACATTGCCTAAAGCATAGTATATACCTAAACAAATTGCACATGGGTAGTAGATTAGCTAATTACAATTTCACAATCCAACCATTTTGGTAGGAGTTCCGGAAATGTAAATTACGTATATTCCATGACCACTGAGGCTGGGTGAGATGCTGTGCACTTTCAAAAAGTTCCTCGCCAAGTGAGTAATGCACTGTTTTGCAACAATGTTTGGTTCTTGGTGGTTTGCAAAAAACACAACATGCGGATTTAGAGTTGAAAGAACATTTGGTTCCTGTTACATGAGTCATGAGGAGATGATTGAGAATATACATGTGCTTTATTGCCTCTAGTTTAATCAGCAAGTAGAATATTCATTAAAAACTAACGCCATGCGGTCTTTGTACATGTATTTTATCTGAAATAAATCTGCATTTTCCCCACTGTAGTCTTTACAGCTTCCATACTTTCTAGAATATTAGAGGTTCATCTTACTCTTCTGTAAAGTTGTATTAACTGGTAATGGACTCTTAACTTGTACCTGTCAGGTGAGCAGCATCACTGCAATATAGTCTGGTTTTCACATTAACTACTTTTTGGGTGATTTTGCAGGAAAGTTAGGGTAGTTCTGAGAAATAAGGCCTCTAATGCAAGTTTCACCAAGAAAAATATCTCACTGTGTTGGTGGGACCCTTGGCTGAAGTGTATGACTTTGGAGTAATGACTGTGAAGTCCTCCTGATGACTCTGGTTTCCTGCTATACTTGAAACAGCAGGTCCTGAATCAATTGCAGGACTAGCTCCAGTGCAGGATGTGGCAGGAGACGTTGGCTGGATGTATTGCTTTCTCAACTACTAGAGCAATCACAAATTATTGTTTGGAAAGCTGATACATTCAGCCAAATAGTAACTTCCTCTGTGTGCAGTGTTTCAGAGAGTCATGCAGTCGGGCATTTCGGTAGCGGTATCTTAGAGGGACGTCTGTCCTCTGTGCAGATGGGGCGGTTCTGCACTGGTTACCTTGCACTGCAGTTCCTTTGCTGGCTGCGGTGGCGATGTTTAACACAGGGCAGATGTAAGAGAGTTGTGGTTTGACAGATTTAGTACACTTATAACTGTGAAGAAACTGTCCTTTTTTACAGGCAGGTAAAGTCACACTGTGCAGGAACGGGAATTGAACTGTTGTTCCAAGCACACACTTCTGTGGGTTGTTTAAGCTCTGGGCTGTGCTGGTCTAGGATCTTTTATCAAACCAAATACTCAGTGGAGGTAAGGTATTCTTCTGAAATACAGCCCAAGCATTCAGTGTAAGAACTGATATTTTCACAGCTAGTCAGTGCTTGCAGGACACCAATTCAGACCCTGAGACCCTTGAACATGTGAAGCTCTGTTCACCTGAGTAATTCCGCGAGTGATGATGCACACAAGTTGCTGGGGTGAAGAACAAATGGCAATGCAAATTCTGTGTTCCCCTAATGTGTAATTCTCGTTTTTGTTTATTGCAGCAAAGCCGGAGATTCTCACTCTGGATATACTTAGCAATGGTATTCTCCAGTGCGTAGCCGCTGGATTTCCAGCCCCTACAATATACTGGTATTTTTGCCCAGGAACTGAGCAGAGGTGAGTTAGGAAAATGAGAGTCTTCAGAGGTTATTCGGGATGCAACACACCCAATTTATAATTAAAAATTAAGAACATAAGATGACTTGGTAACAGTTATGTTGAAAGGTTGCATCACTGTTTTCATCATTTTGAGCGTTGCATTATTTGCAGTGGTTTGAGGGAAAGGAGGGAGACGTTTCATTATTCCCTTTTGCATTCCATCCTTGAAAGGGGATTAACCAACATTTGCTGCTGTGGAAAACAAAAAGCCAAACTTTCTCTCTGCTGCAAGCTTGCTAATTTTTGTATCAGTTTGGCCTCAAAAGACACATGTTCTGTGTGCAATCTCACAGAATGACAGTCACAGAATCACTTGTGAATGTGGCTGTTGCCTTTTGGTTTATTGTGTAATGAATTTTTCAAGACATAAAGTAATTAAGATTTCTGTTCACGTGAAGCGTATGACTAGTAAGCAAGTCCAGTTATTATGAATAAAACCTGATGTCTAGTTACCCTGTTTCTAAATAAATTGTAGAGTTTTACTGTGAAGTGAGCATTTATGAAGCATATTTTAAGGTTTTGGTTGATTTCCAGTGTGGTTGTAGATCTCGTGCTAGCAAGTCATGAGTCTCCCATCTGTAATTTGTTTTATGCCTAAAATAATAGTTATTTCCTTGATGTTTTTAAGTAGTACTTTTTTTTAATCTTAACTGTGTCCTCATGTAGTAAATATGTGACATATGAAGGAGAGGCAGCATCTCAAGAGAATAGAACTGGCTATTTTCTGACTGCATATAAGCTTGATGGTGTTGTATGTACATCGTGGATTTTTTTTGTGCTGTAATAAGACTTGGTGAAAGTTTTCAGGAATAGGTAATAGACCACAACTGCATGAAGCTGAAGCTGGAGGTGCAGGTAGAATGATAAAAAACCCGTAGTGGGCTTACAGACCTACAGGTATTTCTAGCCAAAAGCAAACGCAAAGACCTCATCGTGTCCAGCTGGGTCAGGCTTGGTGTACGTATCCATTTCATCCAGTACATAGAAGACATTGTGAGTAGACTAAGTTTCAAGAATAAAACGTTCAGATGAACCCCTAGGTAGAGTGGTGTTGTTTAGTTACCTGATGGTCTGGCAGTGACTATCTGCCTTGACAGCGGGACCTGTCATCCATTCCAGGTAGCAATCTGTGGCAGGTAACTGTCAGTGTTGTTTCTCCCAGGTGTTTTGATTCACCGACAATATCCCCCATGGATGTCAAAGTCAGTTACACAAATTCGTCAGTCCCATCATTTGAACGAATCCTGGTTGAAAGCACTATTAACGCCAGCATGTTCAGGAGCACCGGCACCGTGTGCTGCGAGGCCTCCAGCAATGGGGACAGGAGCTCTGCTTTCTTCAACTTTGCTATTAAAGGTAACAGCGGGAGTGAATGAGACCCTAAAACACGGGTGCCGTTCAGCTCTCTCTGTAAGAGGGTTTTAAGTGGTTTACCTTTGCCAACAGCAAGTTCACGGTACTGTGGCTGAGTGTATGACGTGTTGTGCTGCGTGTGCTGCCTGTCAAGGCATTGCTTTAATTTTTCACTGAATATTGTGGTATCGTCTTTTTATGGCTCCAGATCTGCAGCGCAGTAGGGGGCTGTTTTCCTTCTGTCTGTGCAGCACAGGGGCAAACCACGTAAAGCATTACACTGGCACTCCCCTCCTCTCTCCGTTCTCTTTTCCTGTTGTTACCTGTTTTGACTATTTAGTCCATCACTGTTTTTGTCAAGGAAGGACTGCGGGCTTTTTAATATTTTTACAATGTTTCAGGAAAAATGCAGTCCCAAACTTGCCTTGAGCCTAAGGGCCCTGCTGGTGTAAAAGAAGTAAGCAAAAGGGCTTATGAGTTTTGTAGCTGTATTTGTGGGTTTGTGAGGGATGTTGGTAAATCTGTGCTCTTCTTTGCAAAATCCAATGTTTTGCTGCTTCTTTTTCCTCTCTCACACCCAGGTAAGATATATAAGCAAATAAGCCAGATTTGGGGCAGACAGGTTTTAATGGAGTGGTATTCCTTTGCTACTCAGCACAGCCTCTACTTGTAAAGGCTGTGCTGTAGAGATCGTAGTGGAAAGAGAAGAAATTAGGACTGCAGAAAAAAGCTTCTTTCTTTAACCTACCTCGACCGAGATCATGCAAACCCCTTGCACTAATTGATCTTGGTGTCACACCTCCTGAACTGATGAAGGTGAGATACCCGATGGTTTCTGTACTGGATGGTTTCTGTAACAGCTCTGTCCCCACAGCTCATTCAGGAAAGCCATTCTGATGTCCCTGGAGCACATCTGGGGTAGTCAAAACCACAAACCGTGTTTCACAAGGAAGAACCAAGGAAAAGTTTTCACCACCTTCTTTTTAACATGGTTTTTGTTCTTCAGTATTAAAGCAGAATTTTCTCTTTTTCTTTCCAGAACAAATCCGTACCCATACCCTTTTCACCCCTTTACTAACTGCATTTGGAGTTGCTGCAGGAGTGATGTGCATCCTAGTCATAGTCCTGGTGTACAAATACTTGCAGGTAAAATCAGAAGCCCTTGTGCATGAGCTGCCTGTGGAAGCTTCAGTAGTGACAGCTGTTCTTTCTTTTCCAGAAACCAAAATACGAAGTTCAGTGGAAAGTTGTTGAAGAAATAAATGGAAACAACTATGTTTACATAGACCCAACACAACTTCCCTATGATCACAAGTGGGAATTTCCTAGAAACCGGTTGAGTTTTGGTTAGTTTAGATTTATTTAACTTCGTCTGCAAGGTGAAATCTTCAGGTCTCATATGAGACTTTGGTCAAACACAGCAGGGTTTTGTCAAAAAGGTGTTGTGCAGTAATGCAAACAGTGATAGTTGCTCATACTTACCTTGGGGCAAAAAGCAAGCAGGCATATCTACAGTAGCTTCCTTGATAACAATAAAATAAAACCTTGAACTCTTCAGGAAAAAGTGCTCCAAGTCATTACAGAGTATTTTGTTTTGCTTTATTAGGTAAAACCCTTGGTGCTGGAGCTTTTGGAAAAGTTGTTGAAGCCACTGCTTATGGTCTATTTAAATCTGATGCTGCTATGACAGTAGCAGTAAAGATGTTGAAAAGTAAGTTGTTGCAATAGACTGTACATTTTTTTCTTGATTCCTTCTGGTCAGTGTGTTACAAACTGAACATTGTGCTTTACCTTGCAGCAAGTGCCCATTTAACAGAAAGAGAAGCCTTGATGTCAGAGCTCAAAGTGCTCAGTTACCTTGGAAACCACATTAATATTGTGAATCTGCTTGGAGCTTGCACTATTGGAGGTGGGGTTATCAATAGATTATCGATTATTTCTGTTCCTTTTTTATTGCCAGAAGGAGTAACCTTGTGAAAAAGAATCTGGTGCTGCTAAGGATAAATATTTTAAATACATTTCTTGCTTAGGCGGGTTGTAGATCATCCTGACTATCACCTGTGACTTACTAAATCTAGATTTTAGGCTCGTCCTAAAAGCAGTAATGAGACCAATGTAACTGCAGCTAAACAGGAAGGTTGCTGTTATTCTTTTATGTGAGCCATTGTGTGCTTTCTTGTTGAGAGATGACAAAGCGTACGGCATAAGTTTTTTCCTCAACCACACAGTTTCTCACGAATGAGAAAAGGTACGTGAGCTGGCTCCTTGTTGGTATCCAAGATGAAGTTAACAGGCCTGTCTTGTGTAGTCTTCCAGCCTTCTGTTTAAACTGTAAATGTGTCTGTTAAGGCACCGCTGAAGTTACAAATTCTAAGCGGCAGAAAGTTGAGAAATACAATTTTCCAAATAAATTACTGCACAACCCGAATGTTTCACATTTAATATTAATGTTATAAGTTTGTTTTCATACATAGTAAAAGCTACAAAACAGCTGAAGTGTCAGTACAGACTGATAGGGTCCTGTATTTTTAATGTATGTGCATTTTAATATGAAAGATAATGTTGCTTTTTACACAAGTATTTGCTCTTTAAGTTTTTGCGTAATTTTTCAAAGGAAAGGAGCTTGTAAAAAGTCATAGTTTTAGATGGAGGCAAAGCATTTCTCATTTTCATGCTTCATGATTTAAAAATAGGATGAAATAATTTTGTTTAAGCAGTTGACAAAGTAGACTCACTGGCCTGAATGCATGTCTGTCTCAGCTGAACAAAATGTGACATCTGTAAGAAAATCCTGCCACAAACACAGCTTTTGCTATTATGAAAGATATAATTTTTAACTGCAGAAAAATGGAAATAAACTAGTGAGTCAAAGAAATGGTGGTACAGAATAACCTTACAGATGAAATAACACACAGCGCAATTACATATTCAAGGGCTATAGCTGGAGTCATTCACTCAGAAAGCATATATTTGATCTATAAACATCCGTGCTGGAGATGACTTGATTCTCCTTTCCGATTTCATTTTAATATTCTAAGACCTTGTGCAATGTAGTTTTCTGTCGCAGCAGGCTGTTCTGTTTGAATGATTTTTCCTATTATACTGCAGAATATAACACTCTGCATCATTTCCAAAACATTACTGAACGAGTGTGAAGCTCTACTGTAAACAGAAGTGAATCAAAAGGATTAATGTTTGAAGCTTGAATTACTCTAACGTTTCGAACAAATAACTTCCTTCAGGAAGTGAGCAAAATCAAACAGATGTGTCTGGCCAGAAACATTATCACGTGAAGAAAGAGAAAAAGACTTATTTGTTTAATTTTTGTGCAATGCAATGCTGTTGAAGGGAGAGAAATTAATTGGTAGTGACACAGCTTTAGCTGGACCATAGTTGCTGATCTGTGAAAGGGAAAATGCTGGGTTACTTTTCTATAACTTTTCAAGTCTAGACAGTGCTAGGCAGTGTGATTTTTAACAGCCCAGCCTGTGTGCTTGGCTGAAGCTGTCTTTATGTAAGGCTCTCTGTTTTAAAAACAACACTCATCTGCTTTCTAAACCTCATGCACATCTACAGGTCCCACTCTGGTCATTACAGAATATTGCTGCTACGGTGATCTTTTAAATTTTCTGAGACGGAAACGAGATTCATTTATTTGTCCAAAACATGAAGAACATGCAGAAACAGCAGTTTACGAGAACCTTTTACATCAGGCGGAGCCTGCAGCGTAAGTATGACATGCTGAAATATACTTGTGTTTTTAGAAGATTAGGAAGGAGGAGATACCAGAGTTTATTAAGGATAAGAGATGTGGAGAAACCTTTCGTGCAGCAGGCTTTGACAATTCTTTGCTGTGCAAGGAAACAATTTTAATTAAAGAGACAATTTGTACAGTGGGCGGTTTATTCTAACTGAGCGTGATTGATTGTATATACTCTCTGTTTTGCTTCTTTATCAAATTTCCTATAGTTATTTCATGCAACTCCTTGCCTCCAGTCTTCGTATGTATTTGTGTTTATTGTTCCTGTTAAACATTGGCTGTTCTCATTTAGCAGCTTGAATGACAACTCCCCCAGTGTTGGGGTGTTATTACTGTGAGCTCTCCTAAGTTCCTGCTTTCAGAAGTGACTTCTTACAAAATCAAACCAGCACCTTACAGTATGAGGCAAGCTGCCACCAATAGCTTGTTAGATTTTGTGATGACACGACCCACGTCACGATTCTGAGATTGCTCTTGTACTTTGGTTCTTTTCAGTTACTTCATTTGTATATCTTTAACCGCTCTGATTTCAATATCAGCGCAGAACTCTTTCCGAGTACGTTTCCAAGCAGATTTCCTGCTCTCTCCTTCATTTTGCAAAGTGAGGGAGACATTACTTACCAAAACCTAGGGGCTGTTACAATACCTGCCCGTTTTTATTTTTAGTCTGTTTATTGCCCCAGCGGGCCCCTTACTTTGTGTTGGCAGACACAAAAGAACCAGGCAGACCCTTAGAAAGTGGCAAAGTCCTTTTTCCTAGCAAGATTTAGTACTGGTGAAGCCGTTTGTGCCATGGTAATATACAAATAGCTGGTGGTGCCCCAGAGAGGTTGGGACCACTGAGGTGATGAACATGAAACTGTGATTTGCCAGTGGAGGTGTGCCCTCTATTCAGTGAAGGAATCTCACTGTTCGAGCGCATTTTGTAAATTGAGGTTAACAATGGATTATTTATCCATTTAAATTCTCATATTAGTATTTACTGTAAAGTTGCAGCTGCTAAATGTGTCAGATGTGTTTCTGGTGGTGCCTAAAGCTATTGGTGATCTCATTACTCCTTTCCATGTTAGCCCTGTGGCTGCGTTTATTGTTCATGAACTAAACAGATATTTCAGGCTGAGGAGGAGCTGTGTATATGAGTTTTAATGGCAAAGTGAAAAATGCCAAAGTACATCCATCATTTCTAAAGGTGTCTAACTGTGTATTTATAAACCATATAGTATGAAAATCTGTACATTTGAATTACAAATAGCAATAAGAAAACTTATTTGTTATTATAACTAGCAATAAGAAGACTTAAAACTTAAAAAAGATAGCAGATGGCTGTCCCAAGCCTCGTCTCCTTCTTAGAAATACATACGAATCCCTATGAAACTTGGGAATCTCTGAATTTAACATTTTTTACCATATGTCTTCTGCATTTCAATTGCCACTTGGTAGAAGCTGACCTAAGCAGAAGAAGGAAGCACTAGCAGAGGCTGTGAAACGTCTGAATGTTAATCTATAGAGACTGAAGTCTGTATAAACAGAATACGTATGAAAGGTTTTGTTTGCTCACCTGAGCCAAACTCCAGACTTTGGGATGTACCATTACCTATGCTGACTAACCTCACTTTCTGTACAGGCCTTTCCTCATCTTTTTCACACGCCCAGTAGTTTCCTATCTACTGATCATTTGTGAAGCATTATTTTCAGAAGGTTGGCGTAACCTTGGCTTTTTGTTTGGATGGCTTTTGAAACCTTTTTCACTAAACTGTGTTTCATTTCATCAACAGTGATGTTGCCAATGAGTACATGGACATGAAACCAGGAGTGTCCTATGCAGTCCCACCGAAAGCTGATAAAAAACGACCAGTGAAGTCTGGTGAGTACTGTGATGAGAAATTCTCTTTCCTGGTATGGAAAGAGTAGCTTCATGGATTTTTTCAGTTTTATGATACTTTTCTTTCATGGATGTGAACAATTAAAACTCATTAATTGATATGAGAAGGTTTGAGAAAGGACAACATGCTAAATTACAGTGCCTTGTATTTCTCCACACTTAAATGGGGTATCAGGATTATTATTTGCTTTTTGATGATGGGATATTTATGTGACTCTAGTCTGATACTTAATTCAGATCACTGTTTCATTTAATGTCAAGACAACCCTGTTTCTAAATGATTACACTTGGCTCCACTCAAAAGGTGTTGTTGTTTATATTGTGTAGGATCCTACACTGATCAGGATGTTACTCTTTCTGTGTCGGAAGATGATGAACTTGCTCTAGATGTTGAAGATCTACTAAGCTTTTCTTACCAGGTGGCAAAGGGCATGAGCTTCCTTGCCTCCAAAAATGTAAGTTAAGAATTTTTCAGAGCTGGACAAAATCAGTAGATTTCTGATTTCCTTTATCATCACTTTCAATGTTTTAATGTGGTCCACATGTTTAAGTGCTGAATATTACTGTGTTCTTTTCAACAAGCACTGCAAACTGATACACTCCTCCTTGTTCCTGAAGCATTGACTAGTGTCGGAGTTCTGTACTGTGCTCATTGGCCAAAATTGGTGTTTTATATCCCATAAAACAGATTATAGGATGCACAGTAGTCAGCGTGAGGCAGCGCTGTTGCGTATCCACAGTTCAGGCTAGCAGAATCAGTGGCCTTGCTTATGAACAGAAACTAGTCATAGAACTGTCAAGAGAAGAGACAGAGGAGAGGAACTGCAGCAAAGTATGTTTGCTGCACCCTGAGGCCCCACTGATTAATAATGTCAGGTGTTGGGAGACAGCAAATGCAGCTGAACCCTGCCTGGCTTGGGTGGTGCCTCTTAACATGTCTGATCTTCAGCCCTTCCTTTGTTTCCTGGAGCTCACAAGTAGCTTCATAAGAACTTCTGATGGCATTTGGAGGCAGTGAAACCTATAGGAACCCCAAGAAGTTATTTCTTCAGTCTCCTCTGGTGTATGGGAATTAAATGGCATTCAGGAAAAAACCAGAAACCCAACATGTGGACACCTTCAAAAATCAATCTCAAGAGTTTAACAATGATTCTCTGTGCGCTGCTGGAGAGTTTACAAACTAAAGAACAGTATCAAGACCAGCTGCAAAGGTATCTGTTTGCGTGAATTTTGAACAACACTAATGACACTGCACTTGCTACTTCTTTCATGCAGAATACTGCCTTAAACAGGAAAGTTATCACATTGTGTGCCTTTTTTTTTTTTTTTTTTTTTGTTAGCAGTATGGCTTAGCGCATAGGATATGTCTTAGGTTTTAAATTTCTGGAAAGATAAAATCAGCCTAGAGACCCACAAAGAATCTTCACTGGCTACCCTGAGCATAATAGACATTTCTCTGGATTTCATAGAAGAATGTATTGCCTAACAGAAAGGGATTTATGAAGAGTAAGAAGTCCTAAGCGCAGCATAATTAAGATCTGCCTATGGTTGTTCTTATGTTTTGTTGGAAAAATGCCATTTAACATGTCAACATTGTAACTAGGATAGACACAGGATAGTACAGGTGCACCTCGGATAAAGCACAAAATGAAATTTATGCAATTTAAGGAAAATAAAGTAATCCTGGGATCCTGTCTTAGTAGTGGGAAATGTGGCTCTCATTCTGCTCCAAAGGAAGTGCATATTAAAACTTGCTTTTCAACTTGTAATTTTCCCCCACTGTTCCTCTTTCCAAACCCTGTAGTTTATTTTTCATCTATCAACAGCTTCAAAACAGGCCTGACCCGTAAACACGTTATATCACGGCTCCTACATCCGTCACTATTCAGGACATCCAATGCTTAGCACACATATTCTTTATTTCTTCTTGTTTTCTTACAGAATAGCCTCAGGATTCACTACGCATCATTCCAAGTGACTGTTTTCTTTATAGTCTTTCCATTTATACAAACAGACACTGTGGCATTGAGGAGCAAAGGCCATAATGAATGTAACACCACCTCACTGTGAGGTTGGGAAGTTACATGCAGTATTGCTTTGGCAGTGCAGAATTAATGGCTTTATCACAGAGTTAAGTTGCACTATGCTAACACATTACTGTGCTTGGTCCTCTTTGGTCATTGTGTGCATACATGCTCTTAGCTCCAGCTAGTAAATGCAGAGTAGTATGGACTGATGGATAAGATGCTTCAGATTGCCTCACGCCCTTGGGGAAGGACAATCCATGCAGACCGACAGTGCAGAGTACCCAGCTGCTCTGCTGCAGCTTGTTTGTGTATCAAGGCTCAGAGGCATAGAAGTGCCTCTGTGCGGGAGTCAGGATAGGAGCCTGTCCTGGGGGGATAATTCCCTTATTAAGCACGTGGTGCCTTAATCACAAGAGAGGGCTTCCTCCAATGGACAAAGGCTTTAATCAATGCAAACTGCACTGACCTGGAGGAGCAAGGCAGAGACATGCTGGATGCTTGGCCATTCCTTCCCTTTACTGCTTCAGTGCAGTAATTTTCATAGACAAAGTGAAGAATATGTTGGATTGGGAAGTGAAGGAGAGTCCCCTGAGACAGTAAGTGTCATTAAAAATGGTACGTCATGTAAACACGCAAAAGGGACAGAGATTAAGTTGCTTATGCCACCTGCAGTTATAATTTTCTGAGTTTGATTTGCATAATTATTGATGTTTTAAGTCATTTTTTGTAGGGAACTCATGTTTTGTATTTCAAGGTAAAAAGCGAAGAGAAAAATTGAATCATCTTCACCTATTTTTTGGAAAGGTGGGGACTCCATACTATATACCATCAGTAAAGTGGGAGCTTTCCTTTCCAGATAGAAAAAGATACTTTTTTTTGAGAACTACATCCATTCTCTAACAAATGCATGTGGGCTTCACACTTGAATACAGAGAAAACACGACCACTGGGAAACTCAGGCACGCTTCTGGAGCTGCAGTTACAAACACATGCCCACTTCTGACGTGAAAACTGGAATATAAGCTGGGTGGCTCACCAAACACATGACTGTTCATTGAAAGATACTGGCATGTGAAAATATCCAGTATTTTCAAATACTTAAGCCTGCTTACAGAACTCTCCTAGGTAATTAATAATTCAAGTCTTCCAGAGGAAGACTTTTTGGAATGAGCTTCCTGACTTCTGTGCTTTGAAGTTGTTACCATAATTTTCTCTATTTTCAGCTTTTCCACACTTTACCCTTAACCACAATAGCTAATTAATAAAAGGTTGAAATTATTTTAGAAATAAACCACATTTTTCCCCTTTTGTGTCCTGTGTTAGGAAACACGCCAGTGAATTTTTGACAAAAAGCAGAGAAAAAGTACATTAAACCTCAGCTGCAAATTTGAAACACTAGAAAATTCTAAGTGACTGCAAGTGGTCTTTTCTAAAGTGAATGTATAGACAGCGTAAACCATGTGGATCAGTGTCATGGTAGGAAAGATACTACACCAGAATGTTTAATCATCTGAGTAAGCTTATTAACACATGGTTTCATTTATGTCTTTCAGTGTGCCATAAAATGCATAAACATGTAACCAAGCAACTGCCTGTTAAGGATATTAAAAAAAGAGCTGTGTTTGTTTTTCTGTTTGTTATTTAGTGCATTCATAGGGATCTGGCTGCAAGAAATATTCTTCTCACTCATGGTCGAATAACAAAAATCTGTGACTTTGGCCTGGCAAGAGATATAAGGAATGACTCAAATTATGTGGTCAAAGGAAATGTAAGTATATAAGATATTTTACCCACCTGTTTTAAGTTAGGGAAGTTCCTGTTGTCTTGACTTGCAAAGTCTTTCTTAGGCATGAATCTAGATTTCCCAATTCTGATATATATCTGTACTGGTCAGGAATGTTAAGAGGTGCAACTGCTGATGTAAATGTGTGTGCTGATAAAAACCCTTGGTATAATGCCATGTTACACTGGAAAAAACATTCTGGTAAGTATGTTGTGGTGGAGATGTTTTTGCTGCGTCAGTATAATGCCCAGCCTTTCTGTTATATCTGAGTGTACTAAAAGTTACAGCTCTGTGAGTAATTGCACGTTTTGCCATTGGAATATTCTGGTAGCCCAATCCTAAAGACGATTTTTTTGGAAACTTTTGTGCTAGGCATTTCTATATGGGTCCATTGCTGAAATAGTTTATTTTTTAAAAATCTAAATAACCAGGGGTTTGTATCCTGTTCTTTGCTATAAAGCATCACTCAGACAATGAAAACTGGATTCTGAAATGTAAATTTATTGATTAGGGCAGAGTGGGAGGCAAAAAAAAAGAAAAAAAGCCTTGGTTTTCTCTGGTTCCATGTACAGATTTTAACCTCATATGTGTAATAAACACAGCTTTAACTTGCAGGTGTAGTTCAAACTCTATAACAGGGTTGGAAAAGACACTATATTTTGATGAGAAAAGTTTAAAACCTCCCATGTAGAAGAGTACCGATTAAACTAGTGCCTAGTAGTCCCCTAGAGGGGTACAAAGACACTTTGAAGTGAGGCAGATTACCTTGGCAGGACTTGAAGGCCTCTTTAAAGTACCAGAGCAGAAGAAGGAGCCCTACTCCCAAAGAAAATTGAGCTTCTCTGTGGTTAAGCTGGAGAACTGTACTACAGAGTAAAGGCATTTTGCATCTCAGAATGATGGGTGCTTCCTGGATTAGAGTTTTAATTCTGTGTCAGATACGTGCAGTCAGGTGCTGCAGAGTACACATCCTTCCACTTGCACTGTTTCTCAAAGGAGAAAAGCTCCGTGTTCAACAAGGCAGCCCCTCCTCTCCAGTCCACCCGAGTGCGCCACAGTCAGAGGCTGGTGGTTGGGGACTTGACAACTCTATCAACTGAAGCTTGCCCATCCTGGCTTTGGGCAAACTGGCGAAGAGAGAAAAATCCCACACCTGAGCATTTCTCACTGAAGTGGTTTGTCACACTCAGTTAACCTCAGTCAGTCCATGGTGTCTCAGATATCTGAGATATCTCTGCTGATGTCACCCAGCAGTGCCTGATAGGTACCTACAACATCCCTATTTTAGGCTATGGGAGAGATGGGTTTATTGGTTGTCTTCAGAAAAAATGTTGGTCCCAGCCACTGGGTGCCTAGAAGTTGAGATTAGGGAGCAGTAGGAGTGGAAATAATTCAGGAATGGCTGTCCTCACAAAATATTGAGTGGCATTTAGTGTAAGAAAGCTGCTTTCAGGCTCAGGATCAGATCAGGAGCTGCTTGATCAATCAAGACTCCTGGGATTGGGAAGTACAGATCAGCAGCTTAGGAGAGAAGTGGGCAGTAATTAAGTTTTACTTGTCTAGGCTACCCTTTAAGTTTCCTGGGTTGCCTGAGAATAGGATTTTATGTAGCCTGAAAGGGTCAAAGAAGGATAGGGTGCAGCTGTTCAGGAAGAGAGGAAGCAGTGCCTGTAGGAGGCATCTAGTTGCATCTGGCCTGATCTTAAAGCAGATCAGAAGCGCTGGGGCATCACTAGCTGTGGACACTGCTGGGAGGCAGTGCTGCTGACAGCAGCTGGGGGCTTGACCAGGCAGAGTATTTGCTGTCTTTGTTGTTCAGGAAATAAACAACTCTCGTTGCCTCTCTGGTGAGCCAGCCCATGACAGATGCTGCCTTTCCTCCACCTCATTTCTTTTCCTTTCCATTTACCCGCTTTTCTGTTGGGTCTTCTTTCTTTACAAGACATCAGAGATCCTCTCTGTAGCAGGGTTGAAATACATCTTTGGACACATCGTTGCAAGACCACTTAAAAGAATAGATCTGGTTTCTCCCACAGAAGGATAAAGGCTTAGGAAAGAAGCCTGACCAGCTTCTACAGTCAGACAAGGAAAGAGCAAAGCAGGAAAAGGAAGGTGGAAACAAATCCAAAGGCTTTCTGTGCCCTTTACTGCAGTTGGCGTTCCAAGGGACGTCTGTCCCCACACAAACGTATGAAAAATCATAGAATCATAGAATTGTTTAGGTTGGAAAAGACCTTTAAGATCATCACATCCAACTGTTAACCCAGCACTGCCAAGTCTGCCTCTAAACTATGGCAGTAAGCAGCACATCTACACATCTTTTAAATACCTCTAGGGATGGTGACTCAACCACTTGCCTGAGCAGCCTGTTCCAATGCTTGACAACCCTCCCTGTAAAGAAATTTTTCCTAATACCCAGCCTAAACCTCCCCTGGCACAACCTGAAGATGTTTCCTCTTGTCTTATTGCTTGTTACTTGGGAGAAGAGGTCGACACTCACCTCGCTACAACCTCCTTTCAGGTAGATACAGAGAGTGATAAGGTTTCCCTGAGCCTCCTTTTCTCCCGACTGAAAAACTCCAGTTCCCTGAGTTGCTCCTTCTGAGATTTTTTCTCTAGACCCATCACTAGCTTTGTTACCCCTCTCTGGACATGCTCCAGCACTTCAATGTCCTTCTTGAAGTGAGGTGCCCAAAACTGAACACAGTACTCAAGGTGTGGCCTCTCCAGTGCCAAGTACAGGGGAACAATCACTTCCCTGCTCCTGCTGGCCACACTATTTCTGATACCAGCCAGGATGCCATTGGCCTTCTTGGCCACCTGGGCACACTGCTGGCTCATATTCAGCCGGCTGTCGACCAACACACCCAGGTCCTTTTCTGCTGGGCAGCTTTCCAGCCACTCCTCCCCAAGCCTGTAACGTTGCAGGGAGTTGTTGTGGCCCAAGTGCAGGACCCGGCACTTGGGGTTATTGAACCTCATACAACTGGCCTTGTCCCATCGATCCAGCCTGTCCAGATCTCTCTGTAGATCCTCCCTACCCTCAAGCAGGTCAACACTCACATTCAAAATGTGTATGTCAATATGTATGTATTGCATGTGAATTTTCTTTTTTTTTTCCTGACACACTGAGGAGCTAAAGCAGATTGATTAAAGCCTTTAAGTTAATCTTGACTATGTGAGTCTCATCTATGTGCCTGTGATGGCTAGACCATAGAAGTGGACTTGCATGTTTGTATAAGGAACCATGCCATGGTCATATATATTATTTTGCTCTGACTTCCTGCTATTCCATATAAACAAGACAGAAGGAATCACACAGTATACAGATAATCAGCATGCAAGGAAATGACTGAGTTTAGTAGACCCACAGAAAGATGCAGACCGTGCAGCACTTGGGGACTCTAAAATGCTGAAATTTCCAGTTTTGGCTTGATACTTCTATTTCTTGATTTAACAGTATCTAAAGCACGTAAGAACTAGCAAAGGTTAATTTTATCTTGTAAATTTTGCATGCCTTATGTCCGTTGTCTTAATTTATTCCCTTCTGCCTGGAAAGGCTCGTCTTCCTGTGAAGTGGATGGCACCTGAAAGTATTTTCAATTGCGTCTACACCTTTGAGAGTGATGTCTGGTCTTATGGAATACTGCTTTGGGAGCTCTTTTCTCTAGGTAAGCTCCTTCAAGATCTGTGCTTCAGGGCATTTCTGTTTCATCTTGGTTTTACTGCAGATGAAGAAATTATGATGCTCACGTGCTCTCTCAACAGGAAGCAGCCCATATCCAGGGATGCCCGTGGACTCCAAGTTCTATAAAATGATCAAGGAGGGATACAGGATGTTCAGCCCTGAGTGTGCACCGCCTGAAATGTAAGTGAGCAATCAGCACTTCTAATCACCAAACATAGCAATGATGCAAAGGAAGGTAAGCTTCCATTCTTGCATCATTGCACTGCCCCATTGTCTTTTGGGTTTTTTTTTAAGCTCTTTTCACATTTAAAATAATTTGTGTACTCTTAACTAGAAGAACACGTGCCCGTGTTATTACAAGCAATAAAATACACTCATACCTTGTACCATCTGATCACTTTGTCATGGCATCTGCTCCATGTCAATAAATTATTGACAGATCACAGAACATAATTAACATTTTTAATGCAGATAAAGCAGTCAGTGAAATGTATCACCAGACCGTACGGCATCTGCATTTGTGCTGTACTGCCTGACAGCAAGAGGACTGGCTACTGAGCCATCCCTAATTCACTGTTCTGTAAATGGATTGGCACTTAGCAAGCTGTTGGAAGAAAACTGTCCAGACACTCCTGTTAGTATTGAGTCCTTTTTTGTCACAAGAACAGGTGTTAGAAGCACTATTTCTATTCTTAAAAGTCATTTAAAGAAGGTAAACTGTGGGACTGGGTCACACTTTTCTTTCAAGTAGTAATGGAGGTGAGATAAGAGCTCTAAGGATTTCTTCAGGAGCGGTACTTAATTTCCATATCTTTGCAGGTATGACATAATGAAGAGTTGCTGGGATGCTGACCCTTTACAGAGACCCACATTTAAACAAATCGTACAGCTGATAGAGCAGCAGCTTTCAGATAATGCCCCCCGGGTAAGATACGGATCATCAGTTTTTCGGAGTCAAAGCAGTTTCAAGCAAGACATTAGACTAGAGCCATGAGGAGCAAAGAGCATGGTCACTTCATTAATTTTCTAGTAGTATTTATGTAGCTTTGCACTGTACGTTTAGGTGGTAGGAATGATGCCTGGGCTGCTAACCTCTGCTTTGTTGTGCCATTAGACAGTAGCTGTCTAAGCCCATGGCTGAAACAGATGCCAGCTGGAGAAGACTCTTTGCATAGTTGATGTTTGTCACTCAAAACAGACCTGGCACGATGATTTTGGTGTTATAAACTGCAGTGGTATGGCATAAATTCATCTTACCTTAAACCTTGAAAAATTCTAATCCAATGGGAAAAATCTCAGAAGTTAAGTATACTTAGCTTTTATTAGAAGAGCTTTCCAGAAGAAGGGATTGAGCTTTTAGAGCTGTTCTGCCTCTTCTCACTTGGTCCCCCTAGGTCTCTTTATATAACCTTGGAGGTATGTTGTGACAAACTGTATTCACTGCTCTTTCAACCATTCCTTAGTAAAAGCTTTTTCTGAGAGAGTAACTGGACAAAACAGTCAAAAAAAAAAAAAAAAAAAGGAGGCACATCAGAAATTTGAATTTTCTCTTGCAATAACAATGTGTGTTACTGTCAGTTTAAAACCTCGTTTAAAAATAAAGCTTCCTTTTAACTTCTGGATGTGTTGTTTGGGCAGACTACATGGCTTCCTGACAATTTGAGAAAAGAGGAAACTGGAAGCTGCTGGTGTTCGATTGCATCCTGTAGCGTATTTTTGGCAGGTGCAGGCATTACTAAAACAAAAGCAAGAATGTGAAGGAAGTATTAGTGAGGTTTCTGGAGGAGTTTAGTAATAACCCGAGCTGCGTTTTTTCAAGCTCAATTGAAATTTGGCACACAGTTGGAAGCTGCAGTGTTTTTAATAACTGAGGTTGAGGTTCTTGATTCTTTAAAAGAGCAGTTAAGCCCCAGACCTTTTGAAACTCTCGTTATGTTTGCAAACAAACACCAGAGCTGGAACCCTTCCACGGTGTTGTCTAGTACACAGTGGGAAAAAGCCAGGAAAGGAGAGTTCTCCAAGTATGTGCGAAGGGAGCAGTCTGCATATTGACACTGGTCTTTGGCTGTGCAGGTTTATGCGAACTTCTCAACTCCACCTTCCAGTCAAGGAAACGCTCCAGATCACTCAGTGAGGATTAACTCGGTGGGTAGCAGTGCTTCATCTTCTCAGCCTCTCCTGGTACGTGAAGATGTTTGAGTGGCATGTGGAAGAAGAGAAGCCCAGATGTATTAGCTGTTTGTGTTGTGCCGGGGGTGAGAGAGGGGCAACTTTAGTAATTTCTCTTACTTTTACTTACTACTACCACTGTGTAGCTGAAACATTGTTGTAATACTGTCCTTTACCACACACTGTTACACATAAACTTAATCTGTTGAGCACGGTTACAGGTATCATTGTAATGTTAACTGAAGCTGTATATATTTTGCTATATTGTGTGTATTTGCAGTAGAGAGCCAGATCTGATTTAAAAAAAAAAAAGCCAACAAAAGAAATCCTGAGCCAGGGTGTGGAATAAGATCGCTGCAGATTAACCGAAATCTGCAGTGATCCTTCTGTGGATCTGTGCCTGGAAGGCGTACAGTCATTTTCTAGTTAATCTTGTTTTGTTGAATTTAAGAAATAAATGAGTATGAAGCTAATGCTTTGCAAACCCCTGCCAAGTCCAGCCAGGCCTGAGAAGCTTTCCCAGGCAGGTATCGTAGGTTGGAGGACAGCAAGGGTGCTGTACGTACCTGAGCAAGAGAGATGAAGAGACCAAGAACCTTCCAAAGGTGGTTTGCACAGCAGCAAACGGTTGCGGGAGCTCTGGGGTTTGATCCAGAGAAGACGAGAGGGTAGATTTTCGTCTTTATTTCCCACACGTGCTGCCAGCCTTGCAGACTGGCCTCAAGGTTTTTGTGGGTGTGGCCCATTCCTTGCCAGGGACAGAGCTGCCCGTCACTGAGCCACTCCCGTGCACCACCACCGCCACCCCCCCCCGCCTTGGGAGCCTGAGGGCTTTGATGCTTGTTTTGCTAATAGTTATGTCCAGAAGTGTTCACCAAAGATAGGTGGGTCCTGCCAAGTTGGTCAAAATAGAGGAGGAGGGCTGCTTCCAGTAAACTGTGTGTCTGGGGGAGAGGCTGTTTAACCATTCATCTTATCTAAGAGACAACAGAGGCAAAAAATTCCCTACTGGGCGCCCTTTCTTTATCTTGCTTTACCCAGGTGAATCTTTCCCACAGGCAGGCTTGGATAGTGCTAACTGGAAAGGGTTATTTTTCTCTGCCCTGTGTCATTTCATCTTACAGTAGTCCAGAGATGATAAAGAAGAGGACCCTAACGGGGAAGCACTGAATTTATAAATGGGATAAAAGAAAGAATCCCTTCAGTCTAGTATGACAGATGAGAAGCTTTGGGATCAGTAGCTGTTGAAACCAGGGTTGTGCTCAAGTGTCTTCTAACCCCTTTTCTTCCCATCAGAAACACTGCTAGTCCTCTTCTTCCTTTGTTTCTGTCCCCTAGAAAGTAGTAAAGGCATTGAGAGAAGCATTTGCCAGATTCAGAGTACAAGTTAAGTACCTATTTATTTACAATGCACTTAAGCACTCTGTAACTTATACTTTACCAGGATTTTGGTTGAGTTTACATGTGATCTAAATGTGTAACTAACTGCCCAAATGCAAAGTAACACTTGCACACTGGTAGTATATTTTGGGTTGTGTTGAATACCATGCTCCTCCTGTGACTGCATTTGGTTTATTGTAACAGGAATCTGTCTTTCAGAGTTAAGTCAAAAATTAGCCTTTTGCACTGAACTTACTTAGGCTGTTGCACCTTTCCAAAGTTAGCCAGTTGTTTGGAGGCACTCTTATGCATACTTGTTGCTGAGCATTTTCAGTTTAATGCTATAAAAGCTCTTTTGTAGTGTGTTGGCTTTCAGAGCAACTGTAGACAAACTAGTTGTTATAATTATAGATGTCTCGGTACTTCATGGACACTTAGCTGAAAGAGGTTTGGGGTTTTTTTGTTCTTGAAATTTATATTTTTATAATTTTGGGATTTATGAAACTTATTTTGCAATGGCTTGGTGTTTTGAATGGGTTTATGCATAGTTTTTGTAAATATGGAAATGTAGCAATAATGTCCTTTTTGACTATTCTCAGTCCTTGAGTCTCAAAAATATTTTTTTATATATATATATGCAAAAACTATATGTATAAATATGTAAGTGTTCGAAAGTTTATGAAACACTTATGGATATGTTGCTCAGTTGTAGAATTGCAGTTGAGAAAAGTTCAAAATAAAACTGTAAATATGTATTCAAATGCTATCAATGTGTACTATGTTAAGATGGAATATTTTCATGTAAGTCTTAATAAACTCTTGGGTTGAAGCAAAATCTCAGTGTCTGGACACACAGAGGTCAAGTTTGGCATTTTGAAACATTTTTGCAAATGTGTGCCAGAAAACCTTAATATTCATTTTTTACGAAAGTTCTTTACCTGTGAATATATGGGACAAATACTTGAAAACGTGGATGCAGCTTCATTCTGGAAATAATTGCTACTAGAAGATTGACCCTGTAGGCTGTCGATGCAGTCTATATCATTAATATTATTTAAAGCTGAAGAAAAATGTTATTATTAAGGGTATATTTGCGGAGGCAGTTGGAGCTACTCAAAGGCTGCAATGATGCTAAACATTCCCACTTCGCTCAAGCATTCGTGCATGATCTTACATGCTGGCACTAGAGCCAGGCTGGCTGAATGCAGCACTGCAGAGGAGGCAGCATGAGATACCTAGCGCTGCTTGGGTTGGGGGGGTCGTGAAGAGAAAACGTGATGCTTTGCTTGCTGAGCCTGTACCCTGCATTTTAGTGCGAGACCCTCTGCTTTAATTACTCTGCCCTTGAAATCAGTGACTCACCTGCTCACACTTGTTCCTCTGCTGCGTAAGGATTTGCATCAGCATGGCTAGTGCATGATTTAATAGTAGGTACAGAACGTATAAGCAAAACTATCCGACCAAAAACCCCTCCCATACTAACTCATATAAAACACAGACCTTGACTGTTTTGGTCCTTAAACATTTCTGTTCTGTCAACAGACCTCCTTGAAGAGCTCTTTTCCTTCAGAGTTTCCTTTTAAAACAGCTTCCTTTTTTCTTTATTGCTTCCACCCAGGTCTTGGCTCCGTTTGTTAAAACTAATTAAGAAAATTAAAAACTAATTTTGTCAGGAGCCAGGAGGTGCAAGCTTTACCACAATTGCATTATCATCATTTTCTAACAATGCTTCAGAAGACATGAAGATTGTGGCTGATTTGGAACCATTTTTTCTCCTGTCTTATCCACCCCCCATTCATGCAAAGTAGACTTCATACTGAGGCACGCCAGTTTCTGAATTGGTATGAATAATTAGTGAATTCTCATTTAGCATAACCAGATAAGCTATTTGCTGTATTCATATGGTTAGCATGTCATTAGTTTTACTTTCCTGGTATGTTTCCGCTTCTGAAACAACCTAGAATACAGCATCTCTGTTTTCGGAAAAAATCTTTCTCCTATTTTCTTATTGCAAGGCTCACAGAGATTACTGCCTCCATTCCTGTTTGTGATCACATGCACCATTTCCCTCGAATTATTTTCTTGTGCCAGTTCTAAGGAATAGCTTACATGGAAAAGCACATCAGGAAGGCATTTAATGTGTATTTTAGCTGTCCTTCAAAGCATTATTTTACCCAAGTATAAAGAGAAACCAACACCATGTTACCAGCATGGACCATTGGGACCACGGACCATCGGGACCATGGACCGTCATAGACCTAATATCTGAAGGGAGGGTATGAAACAGGCAGAACCAGGCTCTTTTCAGTGGTGCCCAGTGACAGGACCAGCATCAACGGGCACTGAAACATAGGAGGTTCCCTCTGAACATCAAGAAACGCTTCTTTCTTTGCCGTGAGGGTAACTGAGCACTGATACATGTTGCCTGGGGAGGTTGTGGAGTCTCTGTGCTTGAAGATACTAAAAAAAAATCTAGACATGATCCTGGGCAATTTGCTCTAGGTGACCCTGCATGATCAAGGGGGTTGAACCAGATGACTTCCAGAGGTGCCTTCCGACCTCAACCCTTCTGTGATTCTGCAATCAGCAAAGGCATGTTGGAGAATCTCCTCTGTGACAGTCACTTGGTCAGAAGTAGCAAAGAAAATCCCACTCTTGTACTGAACGCTATAGTATGATTCTTCCTCCGTTCTCTTTACTAGTTAGAGAAGAAAATACTTGCAGGTGCTGTAAGAGGGAAGAAAGATTGTGGAAACACAACAGTATGCATGGAGTTAATGACCTATATCATATGCATCACTGCTTGTTTCTGGTTCTCCTTCACATCTGTATGCCGTATAGGTCTTTGGGGAGGTTCGCTGTAAATGGAGACCTGGCCAAGTCACCAGGGAAAAGGTCGCACCCTGGACCAAAATGTTCACAGCGATCATTGGAGAGGTTGGACAACAGCATCCTTAATTCTACCGCACTATAGGCTGACATGGAGTGAAACGTTTCCTTCCTCCTGTATGTGAATTAGGGTATTTCTTACTTGTCCTATGGGGCGGCCTGAGTCTCAACAGAAGCTAAGGAACAGTTGCATAGACCTTTTAGCCCCTGGTTTAGAACTGAAGCTATAACAAAAGATACAAAAAACTATGCCGCAGTTCTGTTGTGGTTTCCAGAAACTTCTGTAACTATGAGTAAATGGTACAGATGACCTTCAACTGCCATGTTTTGTGAACACTGATTTCTTAAAAGATTACTCTGTAACTAATAAGTTTATGTCCAAAAAGTTGATTTGAGGCTTTGTTTTCTGAAGGATTGTCCATTTTTCATAAATTGATTATTGGTCACTCTTCTTGGTAATAACTATTACCTGTCAGCTGCCAACGAGGCAGCAGAGATGATTTACTAGCAGTTGATAGCTCCAGTGACTTGATTTTTCTGTCTGTGCCCTGGAAATCATTTTAGCTAGGTTATGACAGGCAGTAGAAACTAGCTGACCCTGAAGGGCCCACTGGGGTTTGAGCATGCGCTCCTGGCTAAGCAGTGTCAGCAGCATCAGGTAAGGGCTTTGCGTGGCAGATTTAACTCTTTCCACCAGGCCTTCATGAGGGAAGGCACAACGTGTAGCGTCCTCTAGATCAGTAGGGGCATCAGAACACATCAGCACATACTATAAGTTACCCCAGTACTTTATCCAGCTTCAGAAAGTGCAAAATAGTCTTTGGCTTCCCCCAAATGTGTGTATTTTGAGAAGTACTAGTGTTGGTGGCTGGTTACACTCCTATGAATCATACTGCACGTGCTTTTGGCCGGTCCAAGTAGCATCACCAGGCAGGGGGCCTTGCTCTTAATATGTGTTTGTGGGTGAGTTTGGTATGGTCATCAAAAAAGAAGAGAGCTTAATGCCGTGGCTGAGTACTCACTTTTGGTGACTGAAATAACATGGCACATATGACTTGCCTACTTGGCGTGGGAGGAGGGCTGCTGAGCAGGGCAGCCAACCTGGGTGTAGTTGCCTGGTGGGTTGGGGATGAAAGGAGTGAAAGACATACATCATGCCTCTGGACCATTCAGTGTGTTAGAAGAAAATTTGAAAAGGGCAATAGCAACGTTCCCAGATCCTGGTTTTGGCATTTCCTCTTTTGAGTTAAAATAACAAAACATTTCAAACTTATTTATGACATGAAAACATTTCTTTGTATTTTTCATCAAAAGCCATTTGCATTTTTCTTCTTTTGCTGGGACCAAACATTAGCTAGTCATGTTGTTCCAGAAATTAGTATTATTTAGAAATTTCCAGTTTTTGTGCAACATTTTGGGTGTCGACTCACTCGGGTAGACAGGATGTCTCTGAACCAAAGCACCAAGGGAAAGACTTCTCCTTGGGCTAGAAACAACAAATCAAAAATGGCAATTGCCTTACCAAAAGCAGCAAGTAGCTGCACAGTCCCATGCCCGCCTGAGGAGAGCCTTGAGTTCCTGCATTGCTAAGAGGAGTGGAAGAGTGATAATCCTCTTGAGCTGGGTACCAGCACGTGGCCAAGCCCAGCAGCAGCAGATGAAGAAATATTGGCTTTATCCCTTCGTAACTCGGGCCTTCAAAGGTGTCCTCACTCATCCTGGTATTTGTAAGTGGCTTTTTATTTATTTCTATTTATTTTGAGGGAAGGAAGGGAAGTTACTGGTGTAATACATTTTAGCTATTCAATCTGAGAGAACTAAGACACTAAAACGGGGGAGAAATACGTGTGGTTTAGAATACCTTCTCTTCTAGTAACAGAAATAAATGTTTGTAGAGCATATTTGTCAGCATCCTTTGAACTATCTCAAAGAAACTGATTAAGTAGGATAAAATCAACTGTCTTCACTACAGTTAGCTATATAACTCCTTCTGAAAGTTTTATTCTTTTCTTTTAGACGTTCTGGCATTTTGGGGTGTGGAAAAGGGTACAAATATGAGCAGTACCAGCAAAAATCCCCCAAGAAAATTAATAGAGTCTGAGGATTATAATTACTTTTCAAAAACTCATGGTTAGGCCACTGTAGATTTTGGAGGCCTGGGCCGTTATCAGGGAGTGCCTGAGCCTGTCAGTGGGGAGTTGCCATGCAGAAGTAGATCCCCATGCTTAAAGGAGGTAGCTCCAGCAGTGACCCAGAGGACACAACTGACCAGCGCCTTTCTGCATCCCCTTGGGCCATCAAGTGTCAGCTCATTAGACACTTCCTAGGAGACTTCTCAGGCTCCTTTGAATGGCAGCAGTTGTTTGGTTTTCACTGGTAAAGTTGCAGCAAAAAGAGCCAACCTGAAAAACAAAACAGTATTTTTTATCATAAAAATCTTATTGCAAGGTCTCTCTAGTGACTGCATGTCACACTGCCTGCACTCTGCTGCATGGCAGGGATATACCAGCAGGACCCAGGAGAGCAGGAGTACTGGGATCCTAGCGTGGGGACGAGCATGCCCAACAGCGCTAGCCCTGGACTCACCAGCCAGATTTCCTTTGGGGCCATACAGAGCACTTCAAGGAGCAAGGAGAATATCTGCACTGTGTCTCTCCAGCCCCTTGCAGAGAAGCCACCAGCACTTGACAGGGGGCAGGAATTTCTCTAGGAGTGGTAGGAGTTAACGCAGAGGATTTGCCTCTCAGGTGGCCTCTGTAACTCTGCCAGTTAATCCTAGTAGGAAGCATATTACCTGCTTCCTTACAACCTCTGTGCCAAAGAGTTGGGGAAAAAAGTAAAAAAAGATCTTGAATGCTTCTTTGCATTTAAATTTTTGTCTTATTGCTCCTTAATAAAGTGGCCTCACCAGCCTTGGCTCTTGCTGTGTTTAATATTTTTGATTTTTCTATGGAGGCTTAGCAGTACAACATTGGGGAAGACCCTGGTTTTAGGCAAACTCTTCAAGGCCTTTCTCTAGCAGTGAGAAGGTTCCGGCTTCCCCCTTGGGTTGTGTGTGTGTGTGTGCTTGTTAGCGTAGGATGGCTGCGGAAAGCACTGTCCTGCAGGCAAACACACTGCTGAGGCAGGCGGTGCGGTTTGACACAAGCCCTTCTGGCTCCCTCTTTAAATGGCTTCAGGAACAAATCTCCTTTTAATCATCTTCATAAACTAATACTACAATTACGTAGTATTCCCAGGCCGTGTGATGGTCATGTGTGCTGATCACCACCCCGGTGCTTTTCTAATCACAAGTGATAGATGGATATACCTCCTCAGGATCAGACTGGCACTGTTGCCTCTGCCCCGAACAATGCCTGTGCAAATGACCATATGATGGTCATTTGGACTTCCTCTTGTCATCTATTCAAAGCAAAGAGCATTTAAAACATGAATTCCGGAAGGGAGGGAAGAGAGGGAGACAGAGGGAAGTCTGAAGGAGAACCATGTTTCATCGTGTTTTTCATGGCAGGAAATTATTTAGGACTAAATACATCACACCTGCTTTATCACACTTTACCCTTAGTTCAGAGCTGGGGAGAGAAAAACGAAGGTCCTGATAGAAGGTCGAAGTACTTTGTGCTCACAGCTGTTAGTTATGTAGTTACAAATTGTGAAGAAAATACCTCCTACCTAGTTGGAAAGTAAGAATTTCAACCACTTTGTTTACCATCTGGTATCTGGATAGTCCAAGGAGCCACTTACATTACATGAGAAATATATTAAGCCACTTCTATTACAAGAGAAATATCTTCAGAAATAACATCACAGTATCACCAAGGCTATTTTCTGGCCTGATGCCTGCAAATCTTGTAGAGCAACATGTGGCCAGTGTCACCAGTCCAGAGAACACATGCATATTTGGGTTTTTTTCAAGATTTCTTCTTCTGATACCGAAAGCCACTCTGGAGCAGAGCCTGATTTTCACCTGAGCCCACTGATGTGTACAAATTAGGACTGTGAATGAGTATCAGCGCTCCTCACTTACCTGCCCTTCCAATGGAAGAACACATATGAAGAAGTTGCAGTTTCACACTTGCTGGTGAAAGCAAAGAAGATGGCACAGAAAACCGCGGACCCCACTTGCACTGTGCCATGAGATCGTTACAGTCATATGACAAGCTATCTAGATCGTTTGGCACCCTAATTGTAATCTGTGGTTACGTACAAGCCTAACCACAGCGATACCTACAAATATGGTTAAAGCTGATCTACAACATATCAGCTGGAGAAGGAAACATCGCTGCTCCTTTACACAAGGAACTCGAACAAAAAACTGGTTTTGTTTCTCCTCTGTGACAAAAAAACAGCCTCTGGGGCTCAGTGGAAGTTTTAGAAAACAGGCTAAAAACAGCTTTCCTACACTGAAGCTGAACTGTTCTCTGAAATGGTTCTTTCCCTAGTTAGAACTACTAAAGAGCTCAACCATCAAATAGATGGTTATTTTAAATTAAAAAGACTAACTTTTCTGGTGGCAGATTAAACTGGAATTACACACTGGCACACATTTGTTTAGGCTCAAATTCATTTCAAAATACGAAATTGCACAATGCAACAAGAAGTGGGAAGAAGAGGAGGGAGGAAAGCCAAATGTTGTGACATTGGAGCCAACTCGCTGTGCTGACCCTTCCTGAGAGGAGAGCCAGGATTCTCCACACCAGCAGCCAGTACTGGGGCAACCGATACCAAATCCAGTGTAGCTGAAGGTCATTGCCACCCAGCAGGGAGGAGGGGGCAAACTTTTTATAAACTCACGTGGAAGAGGAAGCCAACACAGTAGCGGTTTGCAGGAGTGATAGAGCCCTGCCATAAGGCTGAGTTGTAAGAATCATGCTAAGAACAGCATCTGTGGTGTCACACACCCAACAAAGACCCAAAACATGGGGAGATCCAGCCTCAAAACTTATAATCTATATAGACAGCTTACAGTGATCGTGGGAGGGGGAGCAAACTCAGAGGGAAGGGAAAGAGCTTTCCCAGCATGTGGGAGAAAGTCAGGGCTCCCGTGCCCTGGGGGCGCTGCTGGCTCAGCCTCTGCTGACAGCAGCCACTGTCCTTCAAAGTAGTCACCCTGAAAGGTCAACCAGGAAGAGTGTTTGACATGATGGGATCAAGTGTACCCTGATAAAGTTTGCTGATGATACCAAACTGAGTGAGGGAGTGAACACTTTGGAAGGGAGACACACCCTGTAGGAAGACGTGGAAAAACTGGAAGAGTGGGCTATCAAGAACCTTATGAAGTTCAACAAGAACAGGTGTAAGGTCTTGCACCTGGGAAAACATGATCCAGGAGTGCAGCACATCTAAGACTCCATCTGGAGTTCCCTGGGAAATGAATGCTGGCATTTAGTGTTGCAATCTTGGGCAACAGTCCCATCAGCTGCTTCAGGGGAGGTTGGAAACAAGTCACCAATCACACACACCACGGGAATAGCTGCCTCATGGTAGGGGATGTGTCTTCTTAACGCAAAGCAGTGACTGATGGCTGGTACCCTGCAGTATGAGGCTGGGTATTTTTTCTAACTTCCCATCCTGCCCAGTGTCACAGTGGATATTTGTGATAAGTAGCTTTCATGAAATTTCTTTTCTGAGAGATCGAAAGTAAGCAAAGCCTTCTTCAAAAGAAAATGAGTCAAATATTATCCTACTTCCCTAAGCAGTTCGGAGCAGACTCGATGCAGTTGGTAATGAGGTTCCAGGTCATTTCTTATTTTGGGTGCCATCTGCTGCAGTGGGAAATAACAGCTAAATGTATTTTATAAACACCATATGAATACGGTTCATTTTGTCTCAAAGTGTCCCAATCCTCTCTCCCAACAAAGTATATGCTGAACTTGAAAAGACCATTCCTGAACATCGGTACAGTTTCAGTATGTCTATCACTTCCAAGCAGACACACTCAATATAACTCTTTTGCAATAACTTTTACATTTTACCCCAAGTGTAGAAAGTGGGTTGTACAGGGCTGCTATGACAGCCAGCTATAAGCCTATGCATTATGACTTATGCATATTATGCATGACTATATGTCTATATATGACAAGACTATGCATGACATTTACTGCGGAGTCTTTACAACAAGAAGAAATACTTCAGAATTCACATTGTTGTTCCGCCTAGCCTTTGTGCAGCATTTTTCATCCTGCTTTCCAGAAGACTATTGTCATGAAAAAAGATGTGATTATTTTTGAGAAGTCCATCAAGGGAACTGTTTTACCAGCTTCCCAGAGATGCAACTTGCTAAACTAACTGTTTGCCTCTGAGGATGCTCACTGTTACTAGGATGGCTCCTGCCAAAGTATCTTCTTCATTACATCCCCACCAGTGCTTTCCAGCACCCACCTGTAGCCCTTGCACATCTGCTCCCCTTACCCTCCTTGCCTGCCCCAGAAGTATGTGGGAAGAAGTGTACAGATAGGATAAAAGAAGATAGGCTAGATGTGCTGAGGGCTCGGAAGCTATTTTGTTTGAGCAATCTGAACAAGCAAGCTTAAAGCACGGCCACACAGCTCCTGAGACAGCCTGGCGCTGGCATCACCATCAGGCATACAACCACCCTTGGGAGGCACCCCACAGGGTTGATGGCACCCAGCTCCACTCCATGAAGGGGCTACTCCAGGGCGAAGGAGAAGGAGCAATTTAGGGTAGTTGCACTGCTAATTTTGACTGGAAGGAAGAAAAGCTTCCTGGCAAAGAAGTAGTTGAGTTTAACTACTGGCAGCAGCGTAGTAATTTATTTTCTAGTTTTGTTCTTCCAGTGACTCTAATTAATTGACTCCTTTGTAAAATTCTAGATCATGAATAATGAAATATATTAAATAAAAACAGGCCTAATACAGACGCCTGTGCCGTGCCATTAAGGGCCTTATTGAAACAGAGGTAGTTCCCATTACATTTGTTTAAAGAAGATTTTATTTCATGAGGCAGCTCTTGGACACAACACAAACTAGCACCTTTAGCAGGTGCTTTAGCAGATAGGATTTTGTGCTGCATGGTATGAAGAACCAGCTGAAATCAAGAAGTATCATAGCTCTTGCATCCCGCTTTGTTTCCTAACCTATATTTGCCTGTTGTTCAGGGAGCAGCAACCTGTGGCTGTGGCTGGAGGCAAATTGTTTAAGGTTGGTTTTTTTTTTTAAACATTATTTCACTATCATTCAAGATTTGAAATCGGATAGATAGTGACTGCAAAAATCACCTTATAAATCGTATGGTTAATAACTGCATAGATTGCCTCTGTTTTTTCTTAATATTTTTTAAGCTTGTCTCCCAGGATTTAGCTTTTTTACTGAAATCTTTCCCATGGTCTCAGGGGACTGGGCAGAGGCAGCACAAGAAGGCGGCACCACAGTGCAGCCAGGCTGGGAGACATGCCCACAGGAGCAGGGGTGAGAGCGGCTCCTCCTTGCCTCCCATGCACAGGGTCATTTCTGAGCACCAACCTCTTCCACCTGCCGTGCGCGGATTCTCCTTTTGACGCTCTTATCTTTAGTCTGCATGCCATGACCAATGATACCTTTTGTGGTGTTTCCTTCTCCTTTCGCCCCCACCAGGTTCCTCTTTAGAAACCGATTTTAAGTAGCCTCTCGCTACCCAGATTGGCCACTTCTTTCTTGCATTTTCCTCTCCAGTGCAACATTGCTTTGTTTTTATTTCAGTGTCTTATTTACAAAAAAAAAAATTCCTAGAACAAGGTCATTCTCCCTCTTTCAGTCTCAGACATTACTTCATCTAATTGCAACATGCTGAATGAGGACCTAGTAAGTGGAGTTGATTAGAAGGGAGACCATTTACACTGCCGGCTACATTTGGTCACAACTCTCCTTCCAAGCCCTAAATTGTCTCCTACCTTGGGCCTGGCTGTGGTGAAAAAACACTTGAATAAGGGAGAAGACAACTAGAAAATAATGTACCCATACATACATATACAAAAAATAAAGCCCTTTGCCCAATTAAAAAAAAAAATCAACAACAACAAAAAAAAGCCTGGCAAAATCAAGCAGGAGTTGTCAGAATTCAATAAAAATTAAACAGTCAGTGGTGCAATCTGTTTTCCAGACGGCTTCCTCCTTGGGGCAGCAATGCCTGTAGCAGGAGGCTTAGCTTAACCAGTTGATGTATCAGCCGTGCTGGCCCTCGGTGTGAGGGTGGATATCCTCTCCAGGTGGGCTTTGCCCACCAGATGTGTGCTGTTCTTGAAGCTTTTGCTGCATGGCATCAGACCCGTGGTGGGAAAGCCTCTTCTGCAGAGTTTTGCCCTTGGATTCGAGCAGCGGAAACACGCCTACAGACTTAAAAAGGAAGCTGGTCAGGTCAAGGTTGTAAACTGGAGCCTTCATCAAGCCTTGGTCATGTTGATACTGAAGTAGGTGGAAACAGTAACATCAAAGGTGATGACTTTTGAAAACCTTAAGCAGATTATGTTTATAACAACCCAAAAAAGTGAAGCACATAAGCTAACCACCTGCAGCTTTGTCCTGCTTTCTACTGTTAGATTTTTCCCTCCCCTTTAGGGAAAAATAATAATTTTTTTTCTTTTTTAGTACTTTTTTATCTCTAGGTGTATGTTTGAATTCATCCCGTTTTGGAGGTCAGCTTTCTTGTAGTCCATTACTTTCCAAATCATTACCCAAACAGGTTTTTAAATATGTTTCAGCCCAGCCAAGGTCACAACTTACATTTATTAACTTTTATTTAGTTATTTATTTACTTAAATTTATAACTTCTATTTATTTATCTATAATTATTTATTTGCCTCTATTTATTCATTTATTTTTTTATTCAACAACTTTTATTATTTAATTATTTGCTTTTATTTATTTAGTGAAATAGGCATGTACTTAAAAAACCTACTGTCGTGCTGGCACAAAGAATCAGAATCAACGTTTAAAAACCAGATTTGAAAGACAGCACGTGTTTTTACATGTGTGTGTGTGCCAATGTGCGTTCTCTGGGTATGTAATTTGACCATTATGGCAGGGTGTGATGCTAATTGCAGTGTGCTCAGTTCTCTGAGCACGGACTTTGTGTGTGGATTTTTCCCTCCTGAGTATAAGATCATTTAGGACCCATGTACTTTTAAAGTAAAATTAGATGCCTGTGGAAGGTTTACAGTAATTCACTTTCAATTTAGAGTTGTTTTTTGAACCAGAATAAATAGATGAGCATCTGAAAATGATACAAAATGTAGTCACCAGGCAAAAATCGAACATCTCTGAAAATTACTATTTTGGCTACATAATCAAGCAAGCAATTATTGCATTATCACAAAGTATGATCATACATTATTAATACATTTTCTGCAAAAACGGTTTTAGTAAATGCAATTTTTTTCTGGCTTTTGTGATACTCAAGACCCAAATGTAATTCTAACTGAAAATACTTCAGGGCTTGTCATTTCCCAGTTTAAGACGCAGTTTGGTTGAGCATGAGAGACAGTAAGGAGGGACCAGGAAGAACAGAAGGATATGGACATTTGTGTAAGTGATTACTGACATCCTTCCTATGTGTCATGCATAGCCAAGCCAGAGAGCCAATTTTCCAGTGGAAAAGGATTTAATGAATGCAAACACTAAGGTGCGCTGTGCTATATACAGGACATTGTCTTCACGAGTTTAGGTATACAACCGGGCAGGCATTTTTCACCGAGCACCAGAGTTTCATGTGATGCAGAGGGAACATTTTCAGAACTGGGAAAAGATCCTAAGTGAGGTGCTCACTGACCTTTGATGTTCTGGGCTGTTCTGACTTTACAAACTAATTCCCATCTTCAAAAGCATCTTAAAAAGTAGGATTAATTTCAGTTAATTTTGGCGGTCTGAAAGATATGTAACCTGGTCAAGATACACACACACATCTCCGCTCCACCTCCGGTCTATTTCTGCAGCTGACAGCGAGACAATTTCACCTGTCTTGGATGCTTATCCCATGACAGGATGAGTCACTCAAGCCTACAAAGCAGCATTTATACTGCTGAAGCTATGGAAGGTGAATCCTTTAATCATTACACAGTTTCAGTCAGTTTGTAAATGGCTTCTGGAAATGGAAACTAGGTTTTAAGTTAATTTTGGGAAGTGAGTGTTACCTCAGCCCTGACGTGACTAGGCTGTGCAGTTTTCATGTTGAACTGCATGCCATAATCTAATGCCACCAGCTGGAAGAGAGATTTGCAGCCCATTTTTGGGGCACGATCTCTCTGGGTCCTACTCTTCTTCCTTCTCTAAAAGATGCTTGAAAGTGTATCCTAAAATGTCAGCAGGAAATACTTGCGCCTTATGGACAAATAGCCCAGACTGCCTGGGGACTCATCAGTCAAGATTGCTTCACAGATAAGCTTCTTCAAAAGAAAACATGAGCAAGACCTAGCCGGGAAAGATCTACCCAAAACTGCTGCTAGTGCCAGAAAGTCTACTAGAAAGAAGTTAATGTAGAATATGTACATATGTGTGTGTGTGTGTGTGTGTGTGTGTGTGTGTGTGTGTGTGTGTGTGTGTGTGTGTGTGAAAACATTCATGGACAGGACTCAATTACTTATATAAATTACCGCTAATGGGTGCAGTACCAAATGCCGTGGGATAAATTCATCCTTGGCATGAGGAGACATTAGTCCTAACTGCACCCTTGTGGCACAGACAGGTATTATTATTATCCAGTCTGACAGACACAGAGAGGTGGAGTTTTGCCCTTGGCAATGGAGCTTTCCAGAAGACTAATGTAATTTGTGGTGGAGGATTATGCTATGCACTTCAGATGAGATCTATCCCATAAAGAGATGAAGGGGGTAGTCCAAGATTTGGGAAAACCGATCCCCAGCTAGAAAATTCAGCAAGTAGGTTCACGTTGGGGTGTTTAAAGGAATGTTCATGTGTATGTTTAAAGGAAGACCTTTAAATACACAACACAGCAGTGTTATGTACTGGCACAAATGCCTTGGTAAGGAAAGCTTGCACTTCAGCAACAGGAACTTTCCAAGTGTCTTTTTTCCCTTTGAAAAGTCACACTTCTGATATATAAACACCAGCTCTGCACAGTGTTCAAGGTTTTCTATAAAATGGACCCTGCTGGGGCTATCAGACTTTCCCTGCAGCATGCAAACCATGCTAGTGCAAGGCTTGAGCCTGTCCCCCTCCCCAATTCATTTGCTGGTAAAGATGGAGACAGTGACCGTTGTTTCAATGTGCCCAACAAAAGAGAGGTGCTGTGTGTTAATAGGTGTCCCAAGCGAAGGAACATTTTAAAGTCCTGCCTTCAAAGATGTGCTATCCATTGCATGAGGAAACTTAATCCATATACCATATGTTTAGCATATAAAGATTTCAACACGTAGCAAGTTACAGCTGGACAGACAGATTGTATATTGAAGGAATTTCCTCTGTAGCGATCTGTAAAGCCCACAAGCTATCCACCTTTCCTATGTGTTTTCATTCAGTGCGAATAATTTTAGACAATAATAATAATCTGCTAGGACACAGAAATCTAACTTTCTTGGCTTGAGAATGAAGCCAGGAACAAATAAGATCAAACAATCTAAATCGGCTTGAATTTAAGCAATACTTTTGGAGTATGTTTCTAAAGCTAGGATTTTGTGGAAAAAATAGCATCTTATTACGAGAAAAAAACACAACCAACCTGTACTATGGTTGCACAATCTTTATTTGATTACACAGGGAAAAAAATTTAAAAATATATTGCATATGCGCAGTTCAGCCTTTAATGGATCTGAGTCAAAGAGTTTATCCTCTAAATTTTTAACTTCCCAGAAATCTAAAATTACTTAAAATGTAAAAAATACAAACTGCTGGTTTCTTTTCTCTGGAAACTTGCTTAGGCCCATTCTGAAGTCCTCAGAGGCAAACAGTCTTTGAATGCTTTCTGAATTTTGAAGCTCCAGATACAGGATACTAGTTTTTGAAATAATGTGTATTATTAGAAAAGGTCTTACCAAAAATTAATAAAGAGACACACTAAGAGACAGCTTATCATAACATCCTCATAAGAATGTTCCCTTTTGTGGAACACTATGATGGTCTTCCATGTATAATGCAAAAAAATTTTTGAATTAGTCTTCAAAGGAATCTTAGGAGCTGGAAAGATTTAGGTGTGTATTAAATTACATTAAAATAAAATGCTCTTTCACGGGCACCCCCTTGCCGTGGGGAAAGAGCTTGCGTGCCCTTGTGAAGTTGAGAGCTATGCTGGTGGTGGCATATGCCTCCGGTAGGGTCTCCCAAGCCTGACAGGTCTCAACTGAAGGGTCAGACAAAGTGTGTCCATGGGCAGGATGGGCTCACTCGCCTTCGGGCAACCATCCTAGGAGAAGGACAACTCTAACTCCAAACCCGGGCAGATGGAGCTCGTTTAGCCCTGTAAGGCCATCCATCTAAGAGAAGGATACTCTAACCAAACCTACGACCTGAGGACTTCGCTGTCACCGTCCAAGCTCGCTAGGCCCTGGCAGATGAACCTCAGGTGTAAAGGGTGGGGCCAGTCTCGCGCACGCTGCGCCTCACCTAAAAAATCCACCGCGCAGGCTTGAAGGGTGTACTCACGTTTAAAGCCCTTCCCAAATCTTCGTCCGCGAAGCCAAGCCATGATGATGAAAATAAAATGCTTTTTTATACATGTAGGTATCCTAATAAACTAAACCCTGGCATTAAACTCTTGAACAAATACCTGTGCCTAAAACCAGTCCCCTGTCCTCTAGGCTCTCCTCTCTCCCCTGAAGGGCAGGGGCTGAGATGCACAAATTTAGGCTGAGGCAGATCAGTGTGATGAGCAAGTGCCAGGGACAATTGGAGATGCCACCTGCCAACACTTACCACGTGAAACATGTGGCTCCCAGCAGGAGTACCTGGGGTGGCACAGTGTCCTATGAGGATCAAGGCAGGTGCTGGAGCCCAGGGACCACACTGTTTAAGGTTTCATGGATAAAAACTGTTCCTCAAATGTCTCCTTAAATAGGCTGCAAACCAGGCTTTACGTTCCAGAGGAGAGCACCATCTCCAGCTGGGGTACCACTGCCAGCTGCTGCACAGGGCAAGGCAAAAGACCCCCATGTCAAGAGCCTGAGCAGCAAAGGCAGCCCAGCTCCACCTTCTGTCATCTCCGAGCTCTCTCAAATCACAGGGAATGGAGTTGCTTGAGTGCCATTCCTGTCCCTTTCTCAGCCCCTGTGGTCATGTGGGGGACACTTTGCCGTGTGCCATATCAAAGACTCCAAAAGTGTTGGCTTTCCATCCTCGCTCGGAAAAAGCCGGGCCGCAAACCACTCCCATGTCTTCTGAGTCCATCGGGAGCAAAATAATTTAGTCTTTGCTTCTCTTATGGAGGTAGCGTTTGCCTCTCTGTGTCGTGTACTGAGGAAAGAATAGATGTCTAAAAGGTCTGGTAAAGAGAGTTACAAACCATTTCAAGTGAGAATCCTGTGAAAAATAACGTAGGAACCGGACCACCTCTTCTCAAGATTATATATTGCCACGGAGAAAACCCCGCCGCGCTGCACTCTTTGGGGTGTATTTGTGTGCGTACACCTGTGTGTACATGAGGAGAGAGGGAAAACAGAACCCACCCGACCCGGGCGGTTTCAGTTTAGCCCCATTGCAAAATGTAGGTGGTTTATTATATTTTCATCTCAGTGGAAAGGAAGCAAAAGGCCTTTACTGTGAGGCCTGCCCGTCCCGTGAGCCACAGATGCTCAGGAAGCCGAGCCGCTAGTGCGGCTGATGCATAGGAAGCGCTGCCCTCCCCGCGCCCCCGCTCGCCTCGACCCCCGGCCCCCAGCCTCTGCCTGCGCACCAACCTCTGCCACTTATCTAAGGTATGGCTGACTTCCTGGTACCCGCCTGGCGTGTGGCAACCTGCTGCTGTTTAGTTGCATAACAAAGCAGTTGCACAAGAGGATCTTAAGAAAGGGTCAAATAATTAACAGTGAATAACCGCCACTGCGTGTTTTGACAATCTGAACCCGGACAATAGTTATGGGGAAAAAAACATAGCACGAGAGAATCTGCTTCCTGAAACGGTGCAGGGCTCATTTAAATCCCAAGTCACTTTTCCCAGTCAAAGACCCAGCCTTAATTAGTCCAGATCAAACCAGCTGGGTCTTGATCATTTGCTTATTTTAGGAGTCACTCTCTAATCTTCAGGGATGGGCTTTTATCTAATGATGGGTTATCTTTCACAAGCCCAGAGAAAAACATGGATTCTTGCTCTTGCAACCTCTTGTGCGTCTTCTGGGTCCTGGCCCAGCACAGCCTGATGAGGCTCCGCATCATCCCTTCCCACAGTACCGAAGTGATGCTTGGCTGGTCCTCTGTGAATATATTGCACCAAGGGGAACCCAAGCCTGACTTGGTCAAGTAGGACTGTACCAAGTAAGAGATACAGAAACTTGCCCAGATACGGGATAAATGGCAGAGGACATCAGAAGGGTCTTCTGCTTCTGAAGTAGCTGTAGCTGTAAGCTGTTCCTGCACCTGCTGAGAATGTGTATGAGCACAGGGGACATTTTGCAGCAAAGCTGGCTTTGCGGTTAAAGAACCAAGGTGGGGTCAGCAAGCAAATGTTCCCTTTGTTGTCCCCACCCAGGTGACGGAACTGGTGACAATTTTGTTAATTTCTTTGTATCACTGCTTCCTTACCTCTGTGAAAGAAAGCACAATACCTCCAAACTTTGTGAAATTAGGCAGGTCTGTTTGCAGGTACTCGCAGGGCAGTTAGAAACCCTGAAACAGAAGATATGTTGGAAATAAGAAGATACCTCATACATGGGAATTCATAAAGACTTGTCCGCTGCCATGTTACAGCAACTTCTGTTTGCAAAGCAAAATATATTTCCCCTTGCAGAAAGCAGTCTAGTTCCTTGAACCAGGAGCTTTAGCTCACAGAGTTATTGATAATCTCTGTCAACTTGAAGCACAAAGAAGTGCTCTTTTCGGCTGATGAAGTCCAAGTCTTTGGATGGGATAGTCAGTGGGGTCCATTGACCCAAAAGACAAAAAGACTCTACCTGCGAACCCAAAAGTACGTATCAGTCAAGAGCCTCCTGACATTGCCATTCTATCTCCCATAATTTTTTTCACCCGAGGTGCTGGCAGAGCACCAGCATAAATTCGGGAGCCTTCTTCAGCCTTTTGGGAAGGGTAGGGAGAACTCAGAAAACAAACACAGGCTGCTGCCTTTGCCTCAGTGTGAGGACGGAGCTGTGCGCCGAGGTCCAGCCAGTGGTGCTGAGCAGGATGAGTACTCTTTCCTGTGTATCCTAAGGTAGCACACAGACATATAAAGAGAATGTTCTGTTATTATTCATTATCCATTAAAAAAAGACATTAAGTCAGAACCTGCTATTAACTCTTCAGTGGCTTTACTCAGATTCTTCCAGCATGAGTTACACCCTAATGAAAAATGCATTATGCTTTTATGGTAAAATCCCACCAGCTGCACCAAAAGGTTAATTAAACTGGAGAGAAGAAAATAAAGAGGCTTTTAGAATTAATTATTCAGGAGATTATTAAAAATCAGGCACACATGATACTTAGAAATCCTAAATGTAAACACTCATTCCCGGCTTAATGTAAGATTAAGAAAATAAAGAGAAGTTACCTATGCGTTGGTACTATCTATTGTTAAACAGCAGAGTTAGCCTGCATGGCTTTAAGAACTGCTTTTAATTGTGAGCAACATTCTTGGTGCGGAGGACTAAGGAGTGAGATGGATGCTCTATGGGGAGCAGTATCAGACCCCAGAAGGCTTTCTCACTCTGTGCTGACTGCTTGGGTGTCCCTTCCTCACTGACCCCCTCCTCTCCACTTCGGGTAACACAGGTTGGGGTACAGCAAATGCAAATGTATCCTACTGATACTGAGTCACCAAGTGCCATGACCAAGTGCCTGACAGAGCAGTTGTGGGCTGTAAGCTGTCACCACGGGCCTTTGCGCACCGCTGATCCCTTGGTTGAGCAGACTCAGGTGTCTGTGCAGCCCAAGGCACCGGCGTGATCAAGAAAATCCAAATGTCTAGAAGCCCAGATTTTCTAGGAGGAGGCAAAGAAAGCAGTGGCACCATCTCCACTGCCTTGGCCCCAGGCTGGGCTCAGGTCACACGGTGTGGCTGTAACAACAGGGCCATTTCTCTTTCTTCCCACTTATCTCTCTGCTCTCAGAGCTGGTTTTGACCAAAGCTGGCCAGCTTGACTCTACACCAGCCCCGCAGTGTGTGAGTCATCTCCTGAGCTGTCAGATGTATGAGAAGTCTCGAACACAGATGCTTTTTCTCTGAGAAGACTTCGCCTGATGGATGCTGGGGAGGTCAGCAGATTCACTGAGACTGACCCTTGAGGTGTTTTCTGAACACTGAATACTTTATTTGTCTCCTCTTGTGAAGCTACAGTGCTGCCACTGGGATTTTCAGCTGTACCACTGCCATTTTACACTTTGAAGAAACAACTGAATTAATGTGAACTTTCTGGGCCTGAGTTTTATAGTTAGCAAGTCTCCACTGGGGCAATTAAAAGTGAGGTTGTAATATGTGTAAATTATACTTATGTCCCATTTGTGGTCCCTTTACACAGTCAGAGAGCTATCAAAACATGCATGAACATTAGGCCTCCAGTCTAGATTACATCTACTGAGTCAGGCAGGAGACAGAAGAAATGTGTCGTGATAAAACATGGTGCTTATCTCTGGCTCCATGAGACTCTTCGTCTTGAGCTGTCTTGAGGTGCAGTTTGTAGATAATTTTTAAAGCTGTAATAGAAGGGGAACATGGATAATGCTGTATCACTGTCCTATCTTGGAGCCATGCTCTGCTGCACTTCTCTCTATATATTCAACAGGAGGATTTGACAATATAAACTCTCACATGTGATATTTTTTCATTATTAACCAGCTGAAAACAATTATTTCTTCACCTTAGAAGTAATTATCTTCTATTTCCATTGAGAAATGGCTATTGTGGAGATGGAAAGATCCTACTTTCTTCAAGTCAGCTTGGATATATGAAAATAAATACTGCAGAACATTTACTTAAATTCTTTTGAACAGACTAGATTTCAGGTTGAGGAGCAATTAGAGAAGAAGGCTTGGGAATCCCAAGGATGTTATGAACTCTTCTCTCAATGTGGCATTTCAAAATGACAAATGCTTTGCAAGTTCAGGCATCTATGTCAAGTCTCTGCCATTGTGAAGGAGGCATTCTTGTAAGGTCAGCTGCTGTCACGAGATGTTTGCTGTGATCCTCCCTCTTAAAGGAATTAATGTGGGCACTTCCTCAGCCTGGATATGGCCTGAATAAAGTGCCAGAGGGATAAGTTTCAGGAGAAGCCTGAACCTGGTGTCACTGATGTGAAATTTTAGAGTTTAGCCTCTTCTGACTTATAATAGTGTTTTGTGATGTTTCCCAAAATCTATATTCCACAGAGGAATAATTATTTACCACTAGAGAAGAATCTGTTTCTCCATCAAGCCAGAGACATAACCTTTGAGTTTTGAAGAGCCTTCCTTTCTGATCCCCTTTTCTGGTTTTGTCTGTAATTTGCAAGACGAACCTTGTGTATGAAGACAGCTAATGCATAGTCCCTGCTAGGGTGACTGACACTGTCATCTGGAGACAAAGCACTAAGTGTCAAATAATTTCATTGGAAAACATGCTCGTTGCTCCTAAGTTCAGACTTCTTTGCTAACGGCAGTCACACTGGCTCAGCAGCCACTGCTGCAGAACCTGCAGGCTCCAGTTGCTGCTCCGTGACCGGCAGTCCTGCGCAGGGTCTAGCCACCATGTAAGCCACCCAGGCACAGCCTGCACAGCACCAAGGGGTGTGCATGAGCATGGAGGCTATTAGGGAGGATTTATCAGAAGTGTTTCTGTGGCTGCTGCAGGGGCTACTCCCAGGTGAGCTGGGCAAGGGGAAACACAAGCACTTTCCAGGTCTGCAAGCGAAAGTGTTGGGAAGGGGGACTCAGCTCGGGGCGAGCTCCCCTAAAGCTGCCACCCTCCCTACAGCCCTCACTTTGCACTAACAAAGCAGTTGTTTTGCGTGCAACCCCCGCCAAGACCTGCACCTCAAAGTTATTTCTGAAAAGGCACCTGACTCCTCTGCCAACCTCTCTGTGTCCTGCACAGACCAGCACCACCCATTCCTCCATCTGTTCCTGCTGCACTTACCCCGCCTGCCAGCTTGCCCCACAGCTTCTCAAAAGCATACCCCCCCAAAATCTCTGGTAGATATGAACTGCTGATTCAAACGCACCACCCTGGTCCTAGAAAGCATTTCCTCCAGGATATGAACATCCAGGAAACTCAGATAGATAATTTTAGGAGCATTATTAAACCTCTGCCATCTCAGCTACCTCTAGCTTTCACACATCTGAATCCAGAAATCTTTGCTTAGTGTGGC
Source organism: Bucorvus abyssinicus (assembly GCA_009769605.1). Classification (NCBI taxonomy): domain Eukaryota; kingdom Metazoa; phylum Chordata; class Aves; order Bucerotiformes; family Bucorvidae; genus Bucorvus; species Bucorvus abyssinicus. Next base: position 30,129,742 of record CM020026.1, read on the forward strand.
GGATACCTTCAGTCTATGCAGTGCTTCTGCCTTAATCCATGTGACTGTGGTCTTAAGACTCCCTAGTCTAGCAAGGGCAAGGGACAAAGCACGCTGTGAAAATATGCTCTGGGATTTATTTTTTGAAGGGCACAGTCATCTACATTGCCTGCTATTGTGGATTTAAATGCAGATGTCTCACGAAAGTGCAGAATTTTTTCGCTCTTCCTCTGAAAGAAAAAAGGCAAGTGACACGATATGTGCTGTGTGCCAGGGTTTGTTTTACAGGAGAGGATAGGGACATGTGCCAGGACAAGGTGTCACCGTTTAACTAACTTTCCTGAATATTCAGATGAAGCTGGTGGCACATCAACTCTCTGCTCGTTCTTGGCATCAAGTTGTCCTGCTTGGTAGCTCCCCATCTTCTGCTCATTTGCTGCCGGGTTGTCTAAGCCCATTTGTCCCCTGAAGACAGAGGCACACTTGCACTGGTTTTTTCTGTTGAGATTTAAAATCTTAAAACGAGATTTTAGAAGAGTTTTTTAAAAAAAATCAGCTGTGCTTTTTCACTAGCGTGGTAGTATTCTTTTCACTAGCATGGTGCAGTAGTTAAGCTAAAGATTTTATGCCTCTTTACACCACTGACTACTGCAATGGCCATAGTGATAATGTAGTGTGAGAAGAACAATCCCTGCAAGAGGGTTTTGTTTGTTATTCCTTGTGGAAAGACAATCAGTCCAGTTTGCAGGCAAAGTGAGATGGACTTCTCTCACTCTTCTGAAGTGTGGGTTTCCAATAGTGGTTATTCAGCCAAGTCAGTGCAGAGCACTGGATGCTGTATGCACTTAAACATGTCAGGGTGCAGCATAGCTGGCTCTGATAAAGCAGAAAGCTAACATGGTTTCCTCCAGGGAGAGGTGTCTGCAGCCACTGAGGGACTGAGGATGCACCTTTCCCTGAAACGGCTCTGCTGGAGTGACTGCCTGCAGCACTGCAGTCAAAGGCTTTGCTGGAGCCTGGCTGCCACACCAACACAGCCACTCTCCATGGGTGTGATGGCCAGGCTCTTCTCTCTGACGGCTTGGTAATGGTGTGAAACAGCAGCAAGTGCTGGGGACCATGAAAGGCAGGCTACTCCACATGAGATGTGGAAGACCCATCACAGTGTCAATGAACAATATGGTTTTCTCTAGGAATTCCTGTTAAACTGGGATAGCAACCTCATTTCTGGTGTGCAAAGGGTTATAGAAATGAATGCTGGAAAAAAGCACTGAGAGCTCACCCAGTCTGTTTTTCTACCCCCATGCAGGATCTGCAATTCCTAATCCATTTCTGGGAGATATTTGCTAACCTGTCCTTTAAACCCTCCAGGATGTTGTTTCCACAGCCTCCCACATTAGTACTGCAATACTTCACTGTGTGGGTAGAAAGTAAGGAATAAAATTTAACCTCAGTTTCCCTTGCTGATATTTCTTGTCCTAATCACAAGGCATTTGGAAAGTAGTTTTATTTTGGTACCTTTTCCAATGATCTTTTATTTGGCATTTGTTTGCCATTTGAGTAAGCTCAGCAAAAAGTCCTCCACAAAGAAGTACAGTTAAGAACTAGTGTGCACATGCAGTAGTACAGTCCGTACAATCCGGAGGCAGTGGTCTCGCTGCCTTTCAAACTGGCTCTGAATGAGGTTCCTGCCACTCCTGCATTAACTTGCCTCAGACTGGTCACCAGTCTGAATAGCAAACCCAAAGCAGCTAGTGACCAGTCTAAGACTGTTTTTGTATGTGACCACTGAACCTGCCCTGTGCAGCAGCAGTCCTTGCTCAGCCTCTGGGTTGATGATGTGTGCAGAGCACAGGGGAAGGGAGAGAAAATCTTGCCACTGGCTGTGGTGCGTGCTCCTTGTCTAAAGGAGACAGTTGTGGAAAGCACAAGTCCGAAGCTGCAGAAACACGTCAAAGGAGCCTGTAGCCAAGGCTTGCCTCTCTCCAAACCACCACCGATGTGAATCTAGAACAGCTTTGAAAGAAATTTCACTTACCTTGGTATAATCCAGTTCTTAGAATACCAAATGTCCTTCTTGATGTTAAGTAGATAACTGTAATTTCACAATAAATGGCTCCTCCGCAGCACTGTGTGGGCTTGTATTCGTACTGTATTTGTATTATATTTGTAATGATAATGAAAAGGGATGTCCAGTGCACTGTAGAAAAAAAGAGAGAAGCTTCACCTCCTCTATGCCAGTATTTACAACTAAATCAGATATATTTGAGTGACTTGAAAGCAACTTGGTAGTCAAGATGTAGCATCTACAGAGAAATAGCACATAATCCTATCCATAGGATCAACATCACAACGCATAAAGAACTCCACACCCCCACCCCCTGATATGCTATTATAATTCTGGCACTTCTGACTTTTTGCATGCATGAGTTTGCCATCTTAATAATGCCATTTAAACATGGGAGGGTTGTGTGCGTTGCAGTAAGCCATCATTTCGAAGTATGAAGGCGATAAGTTTTCTTGAGGGACGTAATCTCTTCTCAGTAAGGAGGGCAAGCATTTCCTGTCTTCCCCCAGACTCTCAGAATTTGTTCAGAGAAGGTGGACTCCCACACTGGAAAATAACATCCCCAAACTCACTGAAATTCAACATTTTAAGCTACTGAAAATAGATATTAAAAATACAATTCTCAAACTGTCCCAGTAAAAGCTCATGCTATGGGCTGTAATTTAGAAAATAAAGTGTTTAAATTTAGGAAGAGTGGAAAAAATCACCTTAAAACATAAGTATCATGTTAATTGCTAATTATTGCATTTAGTCAATTCAGTTGGGACTGGGAAACCCAAAAATTCAATTAATAAGTGAATTGACTAATAAAGGCTGTGAAATCGTAGGAATGGTTTCAAAACAGGAAATTAAGAAGACAGCATCTGTGTCCTTTTTATCAGTCTAGAAATGTTTTAATGCTCCCACAACACCTTTCCAAGTCCTATTTTTTCCAGGAACTGGAGCTCCAAGCAAAAAAGTCAGAAAATATAATCTATGTATTAGGAGATTCACAATAAAATTCTTTTTTTTACATTACTTATGAAGATGAATGTCTTCACTGTAGAACACTGGAATAAATTGATTTTTAATAGCCCCTGATTACCTCCCATGCCTTATATACCCATGTGATAGGAACATTAGAACAGCAATATCTTGCTACATTTCAACCTCACACTCTGCTGAATCACGGCTTACGGTTACAGCGTTTTGAGAAGTGCTGCACAAAATTAAGCCTCTGGGCTGTTTGTTGTATAGAAACCCCCCAAAGTTGATATAATAGTTCCTCAACAGTTCCTCAAGTTTCTCAAGTCAGCTTGAGAAAGGGAGCCAAGAGAGAGATGCAGTATCTTAATAAATATTTCACTGTATGTTTTAATTAATATACAACTTTGCAAATAATACGTGAAATATCTTTGAAAACCTTTGAAATAGCAACCTCTGGGTAGTAAGCATTGCTGTTTTCCTCATGACAACCTCCTCCTTCTCCTCCCTTTCCTGAGATCACAGATGTTAAATACAAGATCTTAATACAATCTTTACATGCCTGTTCCTTAGCACAGAAATACAGACTTTTCCAGGCACTGAGCTTCTCACCTCCCTGAATCTCAGACAACATCCCCATCCGATGACCTCGTTCATTTACCTTCATCCAATTGACAGAGACTTGAAGTGTTGAACAGGTCATAAGGTACAGATGTTTGCATCAGGATTTTGGTAGGACAATTTTACCCATGCGGGTCTTTTTGAATTACTGAAAAAATGAAAGAAAGGGGCAAGATGTTGTCTTGGCCCAACGTGAAGAACCACACTCAGATTCATTTGTGCCACAAGACAGGGTGAGCATCTATGCAGGAAAGCATGAGGCAGACACACAGAAAACCCCACCCTCAACCCTTCCACTGCTCATGAGACAGAAATCTGCAACAAAGCCACGCAGAAGTGTTAAGCTCTGTCCTGAATATTCCTACAGACTTTTTTTTTAAAGCGCTGCTGCTATTAGCTAGAAGAGCAGAAGACACTCACATTAACAGGACGTCAGAAAAGCTCTGCTCTGCTTGAGTCTGGGTCAGTAATAGTGATGGTGAATAAACTGTGTGCTCCAGGAAAGCTACTGAACACCTTCGAGTCCTGCTTGTCCTCTTTAGAGCATTCCTTATATTTGGCTATACTTATAAATCCCTGATTTAAAAATAGCTCGTTTCCTTCCTGACCAGGACACATTAATGACATTTATTGGCTGTCCTGCATGTTTTACATTTAGTCACATTCTTATAAAGTAAATAATGGGTACATATAGGGCAGCAAGGGGATCACTTCCAGAGCGAGCGTGCTTGTTTCTGGGAACACATTTGTTCATATGTCAATTCATTCACTTGTGTGTGAATAATACTTATCCATATAAATAAAAGACTTCATAAATATCTATACAGAGAAACAATTTCATGAAAGCAGGTGAAAAGGCAGCATCATGGCTGATTGAATTTTGAGTCCTTGGGAAAACAGTTTTCCATCAATCACCCAGTTCTAACCACTCAATACTTTGAGAAGCATGTAGGGGACTGCTCTAGGGTATGCCAGGCATCATATGGTAAAATTCCATTAAGCTGCTCAGGATTACCAGAGTGTTCAAGCCTTGGTGTCTCCATGTAAAGCTAGAGCCATGCAGCATGGTAGCATCATCACTGGCTGTGGGCCAGATAGTATCTCCTACAGTGAGCACAGGACTGTCTTGTTAGGAAGCTCTATGGTTTCTCTTGGCTGGAAGACTTTCTCAGCCAGAGCATGTATAAAAGCATTTGTATTTCCTATATGCTGCTCTCAGGCAGAAGTGATTATTAAAACCAGTCATCTTGATTTTTTTGGTGCTGTGGCTACTGCAAGCTCTTTTACCCCCACATAAGGAGTGCACAGCATGCTCTCGTTCTTACCCAGCTGTTAATTGTTATATTATTTCTGCGAGGGAAAGATAGTTGAGAAGGAGGATGAGTAGAATGATAGCATCGTGGTCTGTAGTGAGTCATCACTTCGATTTTTATTAACTTGAAGAGTGACACAAGTCTGGTGCTACAAGCAACCTCCAACCAGAGCTTGTAGCCAATTCAGGTTCAGCCCAGACAAAAACTGTACCTAAAATTTGAGAGGAGGAGAAACAGGTTTAGCTGTTCCTTAAGCTTGTGTATATACCTTTGACATTTTTAAAAACAAAATTATCATTGTGGAATAAAGATTCCCACTAACAAAAGACCTGGGAATAGGCAGACTCTACCCTTGGTAGATCAGTGTGTATTTGCACCATTCCAACCTTAGGTTTCTCATTAAAAATCTGACACATACCAAGAAATAAGAGGATCCACAATGGATATTGTTCAGTTGTTTGTAGCATTTTAGGAGCAAAAGGGAATTGTGATGAATTCAGTACAAATTGAATCAAAAAGCCTGACAAAACGTCATGGGTCTTTCATACTGATAGTTAAACCGTGTGGAAAAGGCTATGAAATGAATTATAGTTTCAGGGCTGGTTCTTTTTGCTTACTTAACCCAAAAGCCTTGTTAATGCCTATTAAAATGAAATCCAGTGAACAACAACAACTGTCTCTCCTGTTTATGGGCTGTCAAGTTAATTTCCATATAGCTGCACTATCTTCCTTGTCATTGTTGGCCAAGGGTTAATTCACCGCCGGAAAAAGTGTGACAAAACACATCACTTTAATCCCTTTCTTTTGTAAAGATGGAGCAGTAGAAAAGGAAAAGTAACAACTGGGAAAACGTTAAGATCCGGAATTTTTTATGTAAACTTGTCGGCCATTCCTGACGTCCGCAGTAATAAACACTCGACAGTAAACATTGAGGACTTTTCTTAAACCTCTATAACAACTTTGAGAGCAAAAAAAAATGTTCAAAGGCTTTTTCTGAAAGCATTTGCATTTCCAGTCTTTGTTGTGTTATCTACCTAAAATGAATTTGTTGCTTTTTCACCACTTAACCCTTTACAGGACACTTCTCAGCACCAAAGCAGAGTCCCACGGCCAAGCTTGGCAGAAGTTGTTGGAAACTGTGATATCCTGACGGGTAAAATCCTGGCTTTTTGGAAGCTTTGCGCCAAAATTGTCCCAGACTTTCTGAGTCTGCATTTCATCCTCCATTTATTTCTTTCACTCCTGTAGTTTTTTTCTCCAACGTTCCTGTACTTTGTGCTGAACTGAGGCTCTCCATAAACCAGTATTTCCAAAACGCCTGGCATTCCTTCTCCCCTCCATAATGCCAGCATTGCACACCCCAGCCGTCCTCCCCCATACTGAATCTCATCATACTCCGTATAGCCTCAGCTCCTGAGCAGTTCCTGTTTCCTGAGTCCATGTCCTACCAAATAAAAGGCAAAGGATCTCTACACAACGTTTGCTTTTTTCTATTATTAACTGAGACAGGGTGCTGCTAATGCTTGGACAGCTTTGGCACCAAATAAACCAAATAAAAGAATTAAACTTTCAGAGGCCCAGATGTTTTCAGAATAAGATGGGGCATTTGGTTCACACAATTGTTCTGCCTTTTTTTTGTTGTTGTTGTTTTTTGTTTTCCTGCATGGTTCTTTCCTGTAGAGTGTAGGATATATTAACTTGCAGCCGCAGAGTACTTGAAACGCATCTACTGGATCAGCCTAGTACATCAGTGAAAGATGGCTAACAGTCTTCCTTTTCCTGTGCAGCTGTTGTTTGCAGCAAGGGATGATTTTAAAGTTGATTTATTTACCTTAGACTTTTTTTTCCTTCTCTTAATCAGTGAACATCAGCATGCTAGTTGTTACTAGCTTTGAAACAATGAATAAACCTCATTGATACAATTAGGATTTTAATAGAAAAACATCCTTGACTCACAGGTGGATAGCTAAGGACTTTTGTCCTCAGGAATGTTGATATCTCAAAGTTCCCAGTTAAAAAAAAAAAAAAAAAAGGAACAAAGTTCCATATACTCCGTTTAAAAAAACCAAATCAGCAAGTTCTCAAATTAGACTTTTAATGTAAGTGTTGAAATTTATATATGGTTTTCATGTTTTTAGTAAACGCCTACCTTCTGTAAATTATTTCTCATGCTCTCTTTAAACTGCTCACTGTGCTGGAATGGAGCAGTCTCCACCAGCAAGGTCCTTTTGTTGCAGATGTTGGGCTCAGTAATCCCCCAAGTGAGAGCACAGAAACCATCAGGATAGGTACCACTGCTGTCCTGGTCCTGGGAACCAACTCCTGCAGAGACACCATTGTCATTCCACACCAGTTAAAACTTCTTTTTGCCTTCACAGGTTAGGAAGACTTAATCTTGTTACTGTATGTTAAACACCTTGCTGAAGCGCTGCCTCCATCTACAGTACAAAGTGCAGGGGCTCTTCAGGAGAGGGTCAGGCACGGCCTCACATTCCGATTATATGGTCCTCATTTTTCCGTTTATGATCCTTCCTACAGAGTTCTCCCATTCACTGTTTCTTTTTTCTCTTTCTGTCTTACTGGCGGAGACTGCCTCTCTGTGGCAAGAGTTTGTATGCAATGAGGTTCTGCAAAATCACCTTGCCTGCAGCCTCCGAAACGTGCAAGGGCATTAGTACGCTCCTGGGACAGTATTCATGAGCTTGCAACAAAACATTGGAAAACATCTAAGAAACTCCTCATTGTGCTTTGAGGAGCTGAGGGCTTGTGCATCACCTGGTTATTAACTGAGGAGGACCACCCTGCATTTCCTTTGCCACAAAGACACAGCATGTACCTGCTTCACAAGTATCAAGAAGGATCAAGACAAGTGTGGCATTGAAAACAAACAGAAGAGAGTGAGCTGGAAGTCAGAGCTCAGGTTCTGCATGGCTGTGGGTGAGAGCAGAAAAATGGCAATGGTCTATCTGCAGGGTGGACAGGGAGGTAGGAGCCACCAGCCCAGCCTGCTCCAGATATCAAGCAGCACAGGCTCCTCTGTGGAGCAAATGTTGCTCTGCAGACTCTGCGCTACAGAGTAGAAATGCAAAGCCCAGATCTAGGCACCTACTCTACTATTTTGTGTAGGGGAAAGGTGAGCTGTCTTAGAATTGCAATTCAAACCCAGCCATATAGAGACTGGGGAGCAAAGTTTGGAAGATGAACTTTCATTCTGGCAATGAAAGTCTCCCAAGCTTTGCTTCTGAGCACTTCAGTCTCTTTTTTTGGCTGTAGCCCTGAACCTCTCTGGGGCTATAAAACCCATAAAAAGGTTTTTGGCAGCCTGAGATGACAAAAAAAATTGATGCCCTGGGAGGAGATGAGGCCTCCTTTCTCTATGCACTAGCAGAAGATTTCAGAGCAACTAGACCAGAAAAGGCTCAACATTTTGCTATTTCAATAGAAACTCTCCTCACCAACCAAAGTTTTTCTGTCTTACAGGGATGAGTTTCTCTACAAACAGATATGAATCACCTTTCCACTGAAGTGTCTTCCATGGGAAAGTGCCAGACATCAAGATGGAAGGGCTTCTCAGGAAACACAACCATTCTGACATCTCACTTTGACAGAGCCACGCCACTTCTTGCCTGCTGGCCTCAGGGGGTTCTGGGGAAAGCAGGCTGCCATGACCCACTGACCTGGTTTCAGCTGGGATAGAGTTAATTTTCTTCCTAGTAGCAGGTATAACTCTGTGGTTTGGATTTAGGATGAGAATAATGTTGATAACACGCTGATGTTTTAATTGTTGCTGAGCAGTACTTAATGCTAAGAGAAGGACTTTTCAGCTTCTCACACTGCCCTGCCAGCAGAGGCTAGCAGTGCACAAGAAGCTGGGAGGGGACATAGCCAGGACAGCTGACCCAAACTGGCCAAAGGGGTATCCATGGGGGTGGGACAGAAGGCCAATCAAACAAAATTTATCACTGCTCTGCTTTTTAGTTAGTGCTCTTGGTTGGTCGTTGTTGGAAGGATACAGCAAACCGAAGTGTTAGCTTCTTCCATGAGCCAGTTTTTATAATTTCAAAAGGAAAAAAAATAAAAGGAGAAGCAGTTAATTCTCTACTAATAATGAATGGCCACTGCTCCATGGCCTATGAAAGGCAGGACTGTCTGTGGCACAGTGGGCGTGAGGACTTGGCAGGAGCTGCCAGGACCCTTTATCTGTTTCCCCTTTCAGAAGAAGGAAAGCTGCTGTTTTTCCCTTTCCTGTTTCTTTGCTTGGAGAAATATGTTACTTCCCCTGAGATTTAGATCCTGACCTATGTAAATCTTTGAACTGCTCTCTTTAGTGTTTCACTCAGGGAAGATTCTCGCTGAGAAATGAGGCTTCAGGATCATGGGATAGTGTTATTTAGTCATCTGATTTTAGTAATCTATGTGGCAGCATTCATCAAAGAATTGCTAAGGTTTGTCCATTCTACAGTCACTCAGTGTTACTCACAATATGGAGTGAGTTTCCTTACTTAAATCTCTTGATATACTTTAAAACAATGGCCTAAATATGCTAATGCTCTCTGTCTAATTCCACTAGTTTCTTAAAACAAAATTTGGCCATAACTGAATATTGCTTTAGGTATACTTCTTAATGTATGTCATATAAAAAAAGAATTGATGTATGTGAATATCTGCATTCTGTGCAGGCCAGTACTGATTATAATTTAATTCCATAATCATGGGCAGTTTAATTATTAATTGTTATGAAGTAAGAATATTTGAGAGAGGAAATGAAGGAAGAATGTTTCCGGAGTCAGCACATGCACACATACATACAAGCACACATATATATAACTTCTGATCCTTGGTTAATTTAGTTCACTGATAAATGGTTTGTTTTTTCCTTCTTTGAAGTGGGGCACAAATGACAGATATCTAAGAAAAAAAAATGCAGTTATTTTACCAAGAAGAAGTGTTGCCATCAGCCTGTGTCTGTGGAGCATCTCTACTTCAGGTCTTGTGCAGTTCCCACCATCAACAAAGACAGAAAGAAAAAGAAGGGGATTCTTGAGAAAGGCCAGCAAGGATTCCTGTTTATGACTGAAAGCCCTGTGGAAGGAAGGTGCAAGCAAATGAAGGGTAAGCGTGAATTAGTAAGCAACTAAAAAAAAGTAGAGCCCTATGAAGAGAAAAACCTGATTGCTCTTTATTGTTAATGAGGATTCTGCACATTGGTACAGCTGCTCCTGGGAACCTCACAGGTGTTTTGCGAAACACCTGATGCTGGGTGACCTCCTTGGGGTTGGGTGTGGTCTGTGGGCAGCATCTTCTTCACTCCATCCCCAGATCTGCATTCCTGCACTGAGGTTGCAGGGGCTGCTGCCCAAGCACTGGCTGCCTTCTCCTTCCTTTCCCTGCTACTGTGCACCTCTTTCCACAGAGACAGACCAGCAGAAGCCCAGGGAGCTGGGGAATATGGCCCCAGCCCACAACTGGCCTCACCAGTGTGGCACTATATTTCAGAGTGGGCTTTGCTGTGGGGAGATGCTGGTGACTTGTCAATCACTGGGCTCTATCTGAAGTGAAGATGTGTTATGAGTGCTGCTGGAGACACAAGTTTTCTCAGTGAGTTGTAAATAATTGCACTCTGATGTTCAAGAAAGTCCTTTAGTTTCCTCTGTTTAAGCCATTTAGGAGTTTGTTGTTGTTTTCAGGCTCTTCAATTCCTATTCCCGTCAGTAAGTAGTGGAGAAATTGGCTCTTTCTGAAAAGCTTTTCCTTTGGCACTGTATTGGTTGTTGCTAATAGCATCTTCTTTACTATTCTTGTAACAGTTGTATCTGGTTACCCTGAGGAGGAACTAGACGTGTGGGTCATGTTCATCTTGCCTAACATTAGATATTGACCTCAGTGGTAGCTGCCTGCACCTGAACTTAGTGCCTATGTGCCCTTCCTGCTGAAGGAGATTTTCTCAGCTGAGGTCTCATAATATATCTGGCTAAATCTAGCCAACTGCTTTAGGCACGAGTAATTGCTGTCTGTACTTCATTAACTCTGCTGAATCTAAAGGGTGCTTAGTTGCCAAGCTGGAAGGTTGATGTGCCTCAGAGTCATCTAAAGTCAGGTAAGAGTCATCTCCCTCTTATTACTCTGCTGTGTATAACAATCACCTGGTTGCTGACCCAAACGTTTTAAAATCAGAGCTTCTATTTGGCCATATTTAGTGAATTTTGTTTAAATACTTGAGAATTATTTGTTTGCTTAAAAATGCTGAAGGGCAATGAAAAACTCACCAAGCAACTTAAGTTTGCAACCTGGAAGAAGCAGTGGCTGTCCCTCACAGCAGTTCCCCAGTTTCCACAATTCTGTGGTGCTGCTTGGTTCCACTGGACTCTATTGTTTTATTCTAGATGTCAAAAATATGTTACCGTATGTGGGAAAGTTGTGAGAGACTCGTAGGGCTTGTGTTTATCTCCTTGCTGTAGAGCAGCAGCTGAAAATCTCCAGGAGAATGGCAGTGTAACTCGCTGACAATAATTCTTTATTAAATGCAGAGAGACTTGGGACTGATTACTCATGCTTTTTCAGAAGCAATCACTTCACTCCAGTGTACTGGGAGAAGGGAGCACTGCTTCATGGGGCTGCAGTGTTGCAGTAATTCTCCTGTATTAGCTGTTGATGTCATTTGAAAGTCAAAAGACTTTGTTTCCAACGTGCTGGACTTTTCACTAAAAATGAGCAGTGATCTGCTACCATATCCTCTCTCCTGCTATCTACCCTTTACTCTGTGGAGAACAAGGGCACAAGACTATAGCCTGCATTGTCCAGTCATTGTTTCCTTTTCATAGGAAACAAGACTTGTCCATCAGCCAAACAGCATTTGAACATCTCATATGAGCTAACCAGACTTCCTTGCATCACATGGCTGTGACCCTACCTTTGGGTGCAGAGAAAAGGGAACAATCCCCTACCTTGGGGATACATCCAGAGGAGCAAATTGCCATGCTGGCTAGACCAGCTCATGTCTGTGTGTAGAGATGGGTGATGCTGGGAATGAAACTGGTGCCTTGGTGAGAAAAGGGGAAGAGACCTGGCTCACTGCAGCTGGGGGGCCTGTAAGTATCTCAAATGGGCCAAACAGATTTTGCTTGCAAACCGAACATGATTCCTGGGAAACTCAGGCACCCACTGTGCTGAGACCAGGCTCTTAGTGCCTGGTAATAACAGTAGACAGGTCAAATACACCCTGCTACTTTGCCAAGGTAGGAATTTGGTACCAGGTGGCGTGAATGGTGGCTATATCACCGCTATCATCTCACTGACTTGTTCCAGATACTGCTCGTGTTTTGACTGATATCTTCACTGATCATGTCTGCATAAAAGACATTTTATTCACCTCTTCATCTAACCACTGTTGCTGGAAAGAAAAATGTTTACACACACTTCTTGATGGCACAGAAATTGATATGTTAGTCCAGTTAGCAGTAGCAGTAAGACTCCTTAGTACTACCTGCCTCTGTTTTAAAGAAAAACTACACTAGTACACCAGGCTATGATACTGGTGTAGATTTTCTTTATGATGAATTAATTCCTGTTTGTGACCAAAGATGTTAGTAGTTACTAAGGAACACTCACCATTTGTTCCAGCTCAAGGACCCTATTCTTTAAAAGAGGGATGATGATTGATGCTGGCCTCGGCTGGGTACAGAGCTCTTCCCTCCCAAGAGCTGCCACCTGGTGGGGAGGAAACTGTAATTCAAGACATGAAGGTAAGTTACAGAGGCAGAAGTAGTATGGATTCACTGAAAGGCAGGTAGTGACACACTAACCCAGTATATTCCTCTGACAAGAGAGCTGATTCTCCCAACAGATTTGCACATTCCAGCAGTGTGGCAAGGTCACTGACAGTGCCATTGAGAGCTCAGGTCTGAGCTTTGGTAAGATGGGAGGTAGAGAGGGATTTGGGACTGGCCATCTTGGACAACCAAGATGCCTGCTGTGCCAGAGGTTCCTGCACCGCCCATGCTGGGCAGAGCATCCAGTGAACATAACCCACACTGTCAGACCATTGCAGATATTTCACACGCAGATCCGAAGACCTCTTTCACTTTGGATATCGCAAGAGCTTCCAGCTTCACTGGCATGGGGGTATACCAGTGAGTCAAGAGCTGATGGTGCTGCTGGCTGCAGAGATTTCCCAGCCACTGGCTTGCCCAGCAGGAACATCTAGAAAGATGGAGCAGGACCTGATGTCATCTTTTTTGAAGGTTGGGAGAGCTCAGGTGACACATCTGTCATTACACAGTCACATTATAACTGCAGAGAACTCGCCCCCAAAGAAGGTCCAAGAAGTTTCCATGTGTGTATACTATATACAATGTGCAGAAATACAGATTTTACGTTGATAAATTACGTTTCCCCTCAGATATGTCACAGCAGCAAGGATAAGGAAGAACAAGGAGAAAAACATATTAATTTTTCCTTATATTCTTGTAATAATCCATACACTTGTCCAGGAATTGTAAGCAGCTCTTCATTAGAGTTTTACAGGTAATGGCCTGTGGTTTAACTTTGTTTTCTGGTCTTAAACTTTGCTTTCTGATCTTTCTTCAGCAGCAGGTTAAGCGTAGGTGAAGGAGAAAGCATGGGAGGATATAGCAATACCTTCTCTATCTCACTCCAGCCAGAAATGTCAAGAATCCACAAAAAAAAAAAAAAAAAACCCACAAAAAAAAACCCCCCCCCTACTCCTCAAAAAAAAAAAAAAAAACCCAAAACAAAAAAACCAACCCACAAATAAACAAAAAGCTGTAAGGCAGAGACTTCTTATGTTCCAATAACCCAGTGAAACTGCAGCCTCTAAGGAGGCTGCACTTGCTTTGTACAAAGAAAAAGCAATGGAGAAGGCACATCCACCAATAAGCAATGCTTTTTTCTTCCTCCAAGGCAGGACAGAAAGAAGCCACCTAAGTTTGCAAGAAACATACTGAAGCTAGTCTTGAGAGCAAGCTGCCCAAGTGAAAGTGAGTACCACAGCGGTAAGGCTGGCCAGAGAGAATATGAAATTCCTGCCTTTGTAATGGCAGTGTTCTAGATGTTTTCAGGGACAAGATAGACCAATATCTGCTAGGACTAGCCTAGGTATAACTGACCCCTTAAGTATTGCATAAGGTTGGATAAATGTTTTCTCAGCTCCATCCCTGTATTTGCTATCCTAAGGAAGAAAGAAATACAGAACATTGGACCTACCATCATTTCCGTACGGGTATGGGGCAGTCAGACTGGTCAGGCAGTCCTTCCATGCCTGAAAATTTCTAAAGACTGAAAAGAAAAGGAATAAAAAAGAGGAAGAGTGAAAGGGAGCCTGAGAAACGGTGATAAAATCTTCAAAGTATGGAATAGGGAAACGGTTGAGGAATTAAGAGTAAATGGAAAGAAATGGTGTATGCGGGAATCTTGCCCTTCTGACACTAGATGGCTCTGCAACCCCGAGAAAAGTGTGTCCGGCAGGATGGACGTGCTTCCTTTTCCTTGGGAAAATAAAAGTAGCAAATGGACGCAAGGTGACGAGAACGCTTCCAGTCTGTCACATTAAAGAGGAGCAGCACTGCAACTGCAGATTTGCTCTCCTAGATTAAGGAGTTTAATTACACTGACATATTTTGATTGCATGTACTTTGTGCTTCATAATAACCCTTAAAATATTTTATTGAACGTTATTGGATGCATTGCATAAAAATATACATTTCATTGCTATATATGCAATATAAATGTAAACTAATTAAAATACAAGAGAAACTAAGTTTTAATCACTGTCTTAATATGCCATAGATAATTTGAACATACATAAAGTATTGACAATTTTTTTTTACAACAAGTGAACCACTTACACTGCTTAGTTCTAACAGAGTTGAGGTGCATTGATGTTGTGGATCTTATAGCACAGTCCATACAGTACTGGCAGAATTAAACATTTTAGAAAGAATCACTAATGAAACATCAGGTATGTCTGTTTTTACAGAAGGATGGTGAGCAAGCAGATGTGGTCCAAGAACACCAGGAGAACTGAATGCAGTTCGGGTTTGGGGAGTTGCAATAAACTGATTATGATACAAAATTTTTAAACAACAAGCAATGGAACTCCACAAATAAACATGTTGATTGCCAAAAATTTATATGCTTTTTATTTTTAAATTTTTTTTAAGTGCATTTACTTACATCAGAGAGGTAGAAGGAGATCCACTGAAGTCAAAGCTTTCTAGTATCTGTTGTAAAACAGCAGTGCTCAGAAAACCATTAGCACGAAAGTAATTTGGTTTTGGAAGAATCTGGATTCACTGAGCACAGAGACTACCCTTCTTATTTTAGCATGTTATATTAAGCCACTAAAAATTTCCGCAGTTTTTTTCTCCTTCCAGTTATCTTCCTGTATTCTTGTTCATGTCCTGGTAGAGAACTACATCTTTATCAACCTATCCAAACCACTGCTGCGAGGGAAGGTCACATTCCTTTTCTGCTGTTTTTCCTTTTTCACCTCACCCTGAAAGCTGTCTCTAGCTTCCTGCCACTTGGTGCATCATATCAGGGGCTTATTTTTCAGAAGCTCATTAAAGCTTCTAATACAAATACTTGCCAATAATATGAATGTTGTGCTTGAGTGATATCTGGATTTGTTATTTCCATTATGATTTACAAATAAAAGTTTTCCCATTACACTCCTTAGGCATCTGGTTGAGGGAGAAGCATTTCTTCGGACTGTGAAGTTTAAAATCTCTATGATTACCACATCAAGGTAGAGTTTCTCGTAGTTTTGTGCCTATTGCCTGTTGCATTCTTCAGTTATCTGTTAGTGATGGCTTAATTAAAATAGTTTTGATGCTGTGTGTCAAAGTGAAGAAATAATAAAAGCCCATGAGCAATTGGAGTGCAGAGGTTTCTGAGAGGGCAGAAGGCAGCAGAGGCAGAACAAAGCAAGAAAAGACATCAGTGTGCGCAATGGAATGAGACTGTTATGACTCCTCTGGAGTCTCCTTCTTGTATATGAGTATGTATATTTGAGAATACACACTCAAATTCATGTATATGGGTGTTCAATATCATATACACGGATTTAAGCACAGCAGAAGTACAACTTCCTTTAGCCCCCTTTCTTTGTGTCAGATGATTCCCCTTTAGTAGATACTTGCTCCCATTTGTCACCTTCTATCCACCTTCCACCTCCTCTTTTTGCATTGCCATCAGGGAAATCCCTGCTGAGAGTACCAGACCCCAGCGTGCCTATAGGACACGCTCTGCAGTGAGATGAAATATGAACTAATAACCTCCACTTTGTCGTTACTCAAAGATCACACTAGTTAACACATATCCAATGTTTTCCTCCTAAAATCTCAGTAACAGTCTTATAAACAGTACTAAGTACATCTCCCTGAGCCAGGCAAGTTTTCTATATTTCAAGAAATAATATTTAGTTTTACATTATTTTGAGCATTTTAGGTAGGTTCTTGAGCTCTCCTGTGAAACTGCAGTTTTGTCATTACAGCATCAAGCCCCAGTCTAGATGCTGTAGAAGAAAGATACAGCTGATGGAGAGTTGTTGGTTCTATTAATCAGTCTTGACTTTATTATTTTGTGTGTGTGTTAATGCCAGCACTCAGAAGCAGGATAGGATCCCACAGGACTAAGCAAGCACTGTGTAAAACTGGAAGTGAGACACAATCCCTACATCCAAAATCTTTACACCAGCCTGTTTTCCTACTGGCATCGTTGGATTGAAGCTAGTGCCTTTTCTACCGTGTGCTGAACACGGCCTAACAGCTAAGATGAAGAAGAGACTCTGCTTTACTACCTTGAGCTCAGATGGTTCGGTACCCTGGAATACCACAGGAATTATTGCACACAAAAAATAATCCTGATCTGTAGCATGCCCCATCTCACCTGCATGGGTGTATCAGTCCTTGTGTTGGCCATAAACCAAGTATAAGGCTTCATGCAAATGCCTCTCAGTGAAACTTGGGGTTCTCATATATGTGTCAGATCATTATACTGAAGTAATGATCCTCTCTAGCTCACTAGTAGAGCCAGGCTGGTTACAAATTGAAGGTCTTTGAGGCATCATAGCCATTGCATCCTGCTGAGTAGCCACAAGTGCTAGTGGATAGAGGTTACAGTAATGTTGCCATATCTGTCCAAGAACTCGAGCTAGTTTGTGTGATGGTTCCTTGGCCATCTCCACATAGGCTTCATAGCACGCAGCACTCCTCGCTCCGTGTGATGGAGGAGCATGCAGTCAAGTGGGGGAGACTGTCCCATATCCTGGACTAGCAACCAAACTTTCATACTCCTTACTCCTGCTGTCATACTTGTGTCTGAAACAAGGCCAAAATATCTTAGTTTAAAATTTTGTTTTGAGTAAGTAACAGCTGTTACTTGCTGCTTTTCCCCCCCTCAGGCTTTTTTTAAATAACAAACTCTTCAGCAACTCTGCATTTGAGAGCTGACCCAGGTGCAGCCCCAACTGAAGGCCAAACAGCTATGACAAACCTAATTCTGGGATGTGATTTGAGGGAAAAGAAACACAGCAAGGTTGGTCTGAGTTAGGCTGTTCAAATAAAGCTGCATGAACTTTCACACTTTATATTGTTTGTTATGATGTTTTCAAAATGAACCACAGATGTTTTACTTTGTTGGGTTTTTTTATCCGCTGGTTGAGTCACCTATTATCCAGGCCAGATCTCAAACAGGAGTCACAATGAAGAAGTCTCCTCAAGAAGGTCAATAGTTTATTTGATTTTTAGATAATCCTCTGCACATACCTGAAAAGATAATGAAAGAAACACAAGCTCTACTAATGATATGGTGTAAAATGTTGGGAAGTTATGGATCCTGAACTGCCTGTGTGCTCCAGCACTTAAATTAAGTCAAAGAGGATGAGTTAGGATTGAATTTTACCCATACCTTGCAGCTTCTCTTTAAATATTCTGCTCTGATTACAGTGTAGGAGTAGAGAAGATTGAAAAGTTTCTGAGACAACCTTTGATCTCAACTGTATATCTTCAGCCCTCTTGAGCAAGTGGGATCCCATCAAACAAATTGAGCTGGAGACATTATGTAAACTGTCGATGTGATGGCAAATGACCAGAGACATGCTCTGAAAAATGCCAAGTGTCACAACAGGGCACGGAGAAACCCCTTACATTTCCTTTGGAAAAAAATAGTCACATATTCTCTGACAAAACAGATCTCTGTCTGGCCATATGTTACTGCAGCATCCTTTGGGGATGACACTAATGTGCAGAAAAAAGACAATACTCTGGGAAGAGCTAACCTGATTTTCATTCAGTAGTCTGCTGAGTCCTTCCTAGAAAGGACAAGTATCTGGCTAAAGAGTGCTGCTTGAGAGTAGTAGCTGTCAGCCCATTTGAAACAAAAGTTCCCATCCAAACACATCCCCAGTTTTTTTACTGCGTGCTTCATTTGTTTTTTGTTTTCAAATAGTTGTGCAATAATACGTCCAGATCCCCAAAATACACGTTATAGTTTTAACAGAGCATTGTCCTTGGAAAGTTTTCAAAGTGTTTCTGTGTATTTGCAGTATCTCTAGTTAGCACGCTCAAAGCCAGAGTGATTCATTTCCTGCCCAGTGGCCACTTGTTGTTACATACACTTTTTTTTGGCTGCACCTTTACAAATATAATGGGAAAATCACTACTTGCAGATAATGAAAGTGAAGGAATTAAAAATTGGTGCATACAGCAGAGAATGTCAACCACAGAATCTTGCTTGCAAATGCCAGTATTGGATAGCCATGATCAGTGCCTACATCTTTGCAGTTAGGAGGTCAGTAATTTGGAATCAGCTAGAGCCATGGGTTACTTCTACAGTGTAAGTTCCTGAGCAGTGAAAAGAAAAAAAAGTTCATATTATTGCTTAATAATTGATATGTCAGTGTATTTTTGTTTGGAGCGAATCTATGCTAATCATTAATGCTTTGTATATCTAGTTGTTAGTGATTTCTCATTTGAAAGTGCAGTCTCTCCAGCAATTGTCAAATACTGTATACACAAGTAGGTGAGGTCTGGGGAACAGACCCCACCTTGTGACATCTGGGCCTTACCAAGTCCAGAGCCTGTCAAACCCAGGTCCATGATAATAATATATGTTGGATAACTTCCCTAAATTTGGGTTATTTTTGCTGAATAAAAACATAAAGAAGCCATCAAACTCTTCTAGGCAGTCAGGATGAAGAAGCCACTAGCAAAACCACAGGACACAAAAGGCTTTAATCAAAGCACTCACCTATTTCTATGGCTCACCTTGTATGTCTGTTTGTCCTACGAATTCACCTAGCAATGCCAAGGGTTAGGCATTGCTTGTTTGAACCGGTATTGGGAGAAAAGCAGCAGAAACGCAACAGATACTACTAATAAAGATACAGGAGCAGTAGACACTGAATTTTCATTTCATTGCCCTTGTAAGCAGTTGACTGGAGGAGTCATATGTTTGAAGAAGGAGTTCTGGGCAAAAGTTCTGATCTCTTTCCTATTTGAATTCAGGAAAATTCAGGGAAAAGGGGCAATGCATTTCTTGAGAAAAAACCAAGATTATATCTGCTATCTGGCTCTGTCCCCTGGTTTTCTCTATCCTGGGGCGCCCTGAGCTTCAGCTAGTATTAGTTAGTGTCAAGAACTGTGGCTGGTTTCTTGCAGAAAGGTAATGACTTTTTGGTCCCTTGAACCAAGAATGAACAAATAGAGGTTCTCACATACCTTAAAATTGGTCCATGATGTATGAATTTAAAGAAGGACCTGTTTATCAGAAGAGTTTCAAACTGAATCTGAAGGCTTCACAAAAATAGCACAGAAAAGATATTTTGCCTGGGACGCTTTTTTTAGGCATGTATAAAATCAACAGACTCTTGGAGAAACGGGAAGTCCAGTTGCAGCACTCTCAGTCTGGAAAAGCAAGGACAGCAGCCTAGCTGATATGGACTATAAATATGGATTGACTAGGAAAACTCTGCCCAGTTTGGCTCTTACTAGCAGAAATGAGCTCCTCCAAGGACTTAAGAAACAAGCAGAAATGTTTCCCAAAGGAAATCAGAAGTTTTGCAGGTTAACGTAGAAGCATCCACAAGAATAAAGGATCAGAGCAGTTTTATGATTATTATGACTGTTCTCCAATCTGTTTCTAACCATGGAAAGGGGAGAGACTGAATCATATGACTTCAGCTGCTTCAAAGATCACAGAATCATGGAATGGGTGAGGCTGGAAGGGACCTTTGGACTCCGGTCTAACCCCACCTGCTGAGGATAGGTTGTTCACAACCATGCTGAGCAAGGTTTTGGATATCTCCAAGGATGGAGACTCCATAGCCTCTCTGGGCAACCTGTGCCAGTGCACGGTCACCCTCATAGTAAAAAAGTGTTTTCTGATGTTCAGAGGGAACCTCCTGTGCTTCAGTTTGTGTTCATTGCTTCTGGTCCTATCACTGGGCACCACTGAGAAAAGCCTGACTGACTCACTCCCCTTTAGTTCTTCCCATCAAGGATGTATACACATAACTAAGATCCCCCTGAGCCTTCTCTTCTCCAGACTGAATGAAGATTTTCATCTCTCTCAGTTTTTCCTCATGAGAGATGCTCCAGTTCTTTAATCATCTTCAAGGCCCTTTGCCAGACTCATTCCAGTATGCCCATGCCCTTCTTGTGCTGGGGAGCCCAGAACTGGACCTAGCATTCCAGATCTTTCTCATCAGTGAATGAGTGAAGGGGAACGATCCCCTCTTCACCCTGCTGAAGTGCAGTCCAGAAGGCTGTCAAACTTCTTGACTGCAAGGACACATTCCTAGCTCATGTTCAACTTGGTGCCCACCAGGATCATGAAGGCCATCTCTGCAGAACTGCTTTCGAGCCTTTTGGTCCCCAGACTGCACTGGTGTCTGGGGTTATTCCCCAAGCACAGGACTCTGTATTTCCCCTTTTTGAACTTCATGAGGTTCCTGCCAGTCCATTTCTCTGGCCTGCCCAGGTCCCTCTGTGTGGCAGCACAATGATCTGATGTATCAGCCACCTCTCCTGATTTTGTACAGCCTGCAAACTTGCAGAGTGTGTGCTCTGTCCCATTATCTAGGTCATTCCTGAAGATCTAATAATCTCTGTTCTTTGTAATCTGTTGGAAGATTAACAGAGATAGGAGGGCCTATCAATGCCCTTGTGTGAACGGTTCATCTCTTGGAGTGTTGCAGAACAGTCCCTTGGAAGACAGACTGGATCACCTGGATTGTGTACAGACCATCAGTGTGTGGCTTGGAGACAGCCAGCAATATAAGCAACCCAGGGAAACAGCTGAGAGTGAAGACAAAGGCATGGTGGCTTAGGGTTGGGAGGGAAATGGATGACTCTACTGAGCTGCTAGAGGACCACCAAAGTCACATATTAGTAGCGGATAAGAAAGCTACCAAGGATTTCCAGGATAAACTGGCAATGAACCAACTCACAGGCTTTCAGCTGGTCTTTAGGTTGTGGACCAAGGTCAGTGGATGGATGCCAGATGACTCTGAATGGCTCTGGAATTTGCCATATTGCTTACATTTTTTGTTGTAGTAGTGCATCACAAAAGGAAGCAGGTGCTTGCAAGGAAGATGGGTGCAAATAGTTATGAACCTAGTAACTCCAGCTCTGCATCTTGCCGAGAATCAGCATTTCTGGTATGACTCATGACAAAGCATGAAGAATCAGAAAACAATTAAGCTCAGTTTTTAATGGGCAATGATTCATTTCCAAAAATAAATAAATGGCAGAGGAGGTCGGAGCATCACAAATACAAATCACTCTCTGAAGTGGACACTGAGCAGAAGGGGAAGCATCTGAGGACATGAAAATCAGCTTTATGGTTAAATCTAAATGCATAAAGAACAATTGTAGGCTTTTCACTGCTGAGTACACAATGCACAAGAATAACAAACACTGTAGTCATAAGACAAGACATGCAAGATCTTCTGGAGGTTGAGGTACCAATCAACTGGAGGTTAGCCAATGTGACACTTGTCTACAAGAAGGGCCAGAAGGAGGATACAGGGAACTATAGGCCTGTCAGCCTGACCTCGGTGCCAGGGAAAATTATGGAGCTGATCATCTTGGGTGCCATCATGCAGCATGTACAGGACAACCAGGTGATCAGGCCCAGTCAGCATGCGTTTATGAAAGGCAGGTCCGGCTTGACTAACCTGATCTCCTCCTATGACAGGGTGACCCACTTAGTGGATGAGGGAAGAGGTGTGGATATTGTCTACTTGGGCTTTAATAAGGCCTTTGACACCGTTTCCTACAGTATTCTCCTGGAGAAACTGGCCACCTATGGCTTGGATGTGCATACTCTCCGCTGGATAAAAAACTGGCTGGATGTCTGCATCCAGAGAGTGGTGGTGAATGGAGTCAAATCCAGTGGGTGACCAATCAGAAGTGGTGTTCCCCAGGGGCCTGTTCTCTTTAACACCTTTATCAATGATCTGGATGAGGGGATCGAGCGCACCCTCAGTAAGTTTGCAGATGACAACAAGTTAGTTTGGAGTGTCGGTCTGTTTGAAGGTCAGGAGGATCTACAGAGGGATCTGGACAGGCTGGATCGATGGGACAAGGCCAATTGTATGAGGTTCAATAACCTCAAGTGCCAGGTTCTGCACTTGGGCCACAACAACCCCCTGCAGTGCTACAGGCTTGGGAAAGAGTGGCTGGAAAAGTGCCCAGCAGAAAAGGACCTGGGTGTGTTGGTTGACAGCCGGCTGAATATGAGCCAGCAGTGTGCCCAGGTGGCCAAGAAGGCCAACAGCATCCTGGCTTGTATCAAAAATAGTGTGGCCAGCAGGAGCAGGGAAGTAATTATCCCCCTGTACTTGACACTGGAGAGGCCACACCTTGAGTACTGTGTTCAATTTTGGGCCCCTCACCAAAAGAAGGACATTGAGGTGCTGGGGTGTGTCCAGCGAAGGGCAACAAAGCTGATGAAGGGTCTAGAGAACAAGTCCTGTGAGGAGCAGCTGAGGGGACTGGAGTTGTTTAGTCTGGAGAAAAGGAGATTCAGGGGAGACCTTATCAATCTCTACAACTACCTAAAAGAAGGTCATAGTGAGGTTGGGGTAGATCTCTTCTCCCATGTAACAAGTGATAGGATGAGAGGAAATGGCCTTAAGTTGTGCCAGGGTAGATCTAGGCTGGATATCAGGAAAAGCTTCTTTACAGAGAGGGTTGTGAGCCATTGGAACGGGCTGCCCAGGGAGGTGGTGGAGTCCCCAGCCCTGGAAGTATTTAAAAGACATGTAGATGTGGTACTGAGGGTCATGGTTTAGGGACCTTGGTAGTGCAGCATGAACGGTTGGACTTGATGATCTTAAAGGTCTTTTCCAACCAAACAATTCTGTGATTCTGGCAAAAACTGGGGCTGAAAACAAGACATCTCGTTACTCAGTGAAGAGCTGAACTCAAAAATCCCTTTGGACAGCATTACAGCTTCTGAATTTGCAATAAAGGCCAGGAGTAATACAACACATTGGGAAATCCAAACATGAATATTATTTTTTAAAAGTGGTTTGAGTGATGTTTGGGCAATTTTCAGCAAAACGAGTTAGCCTACCTTCAGAAACAGTTATAACATTCACTCACTAAGAGAGGTACCTTGCAAAACAAAATCGGGGAATGATCAAATTGCATCCTGACACCAGCATTTTGTCTGGCTTTACCAGCTGAAGTTCTTGGGGAGCAGAAACAAGGAACGTGATTTTCTTGTAGATATTCAATATCCAACAAACGCAACAAACTCCATCACTTGATTTTCCTCCTGTTCTGCAGAACCCCACACATTGGCCAACCACCTATATGAGAAGAATATTTGCTGTACATGCAGCCATGCATATCCATACTTCTTTTCGCTCCCCAGACTGTGCTGCAGTGGAAATTGCATAAAGACTGGAGAAGTCTCTCAAAAAGCACCCTGATCTCTGCCTGTTGCTGCAGTCTGGACAAGAATTTGAAAAGGATGTTCTTGCTGTATTACAAGCATCACTACCAGAGCAAACATGGGTTGTGTTTACTCTGCTTTTCACTGTGTGAAAAAAATCTTGTTTATCACCAGTCTCAGTTGGAGTCATTTGTTGGTTTCTTTCTGAGCTCACTTTGCTTCCAATTCAATGAGAACTAAAAATAATAACATGGATAATCTAATTGCAGATCAGTAGATATCCTGACCACTCTCAGTCTCAGAACATGTATCCCACGTACACTAGAGGCACACGCAGTGCACAAGCTTTCTAGCAGCAGTAGCTTTTCACCTAGAACAGGGGTGACATTTGTGAACCATAAAGCCTATCAATTTTATCCTGCTCAGCTGATATGGTGCAGGGACTCTCTTAAAATAAATAACAAATGTTGATCTCTCTCCCTGATTGCATACCATGGCCAAAGGAAAAAAAAATGTTTAAAGCCTTGAATTTCATATGCACTGGAGAAATCTTGGAGAAAAGAAAACAGGAAAGCATTTGTAATATTAAAAATAGATTGCTTCCTGGAAGTAAGAGCCCTGATGGTCTTGTTGACTGGGTTTTTTTACATGTTAAATGCCATATCATACAGGAGAACAGACAGTCAGCTCCTGATTTTATTTGAAATTTATTTGAAATTTACAAAATTTATATGGTCAATTTTATACTTTGTTTTGATTCTTTTATATTTTTTATTTAACACATTTCTATGAAAAAGATACTGTTATAGGCCATGATGTGAAAGACTGACTTCAGAGCCCCCAGAGAAGTATCTTAGCCTTAAAAGTCATAAGTAAGTAGGAACAAGATAAATATTGCTCTGGATAATTATGTCCAGGAAAGTAAGTGTCATTCTGAAAACTGAGCATTTCCAGGGGAATTCTCTACAAGGAATATTGCTGGAAATGGTCAAGATTTCAAAAAATGAAAAAACTTTAATTATACCTACAGGCTACACTCCAATTTAAAACAAGATTCAGGGCTATGTATCCAAACAGATACAGCCACCTCATTTGTCATTATGATTTTACAGCATGGCACCCCAGCAAACAGAAGCTGTTGAAACGGCAACAACCTCACATTCCACTATCGTTACCAGTTTCCCAGCCAGTAAAAGGCAAGTTTACATGTGCAGTTTTGTGTCAAAGCCCTGCAGCTTGAATGCAGGGAACAGCCCCCTCGCTGGGTCGTTGTGAGCTGTTGGCAGAGTTTTCTTGAAGGAAAAATTCACTTTCAGAGATGGAGAGGGCAGCTTTTTCTCCGTAGCTGTGAAGCTCACTTGTGCATTCCAGCAATCAAAGCTTACCTTTCAGCATCGGCAGAAGAGGAAAATCCACGTCTGTCCCGGTAGCTCATCAGTAGTCCACTACTATTGCATAGACACAATCAACAAATACACTGCAAACTTGTGATAAAATGGAACAATTGGAATTATATGAGGATTTACGTGCTAGCAGGTAAATGCCCAGTGAGTAACAGTCACCGAAATGCAGAGACCAGGCAGAGAAAAGTCATGCTCGCAATTGCATTGCATACTCTTCTGATTTTTACCTTCCCAAGTTCCCAAACTTACAAGTGAAAAGAGAGTAGCTAGAGGCAAAGCCTGGAGGTGGCTTTTGATTTTAATTCTCATCAACTTCTTCTGTTACTCTAAAAAGGTGGAAATAGAAAATATACTTTTAAAATTTATGTCCCTTCAGATGTAAACTTGTCTATTGATTATATCTTAAATACATTCTTTTTTGACAAAAAATTGGTACGAATGTTATTAATCCTGTTGTAGTTTTCTACTTAGGAAAGATTAAAATAAGAAATATTTTTTTCCCTAAAAGAAGCACAGGTTTTCTTGAAACATAAGGTTTTCTTTAAAATTTAATTTAAAAATAAAATTCTAATATTACCTAAACATTTTTTCCTCTTTCAGTTTCTACTCAAGTCCTTCTCTCATGTTTTTCAAGGCAAGGAAAGTGGATTTTCTGAGTTTTCCTCTGGTCGCTGGGCACTTGTGGGTTCTCCTGCTCCCAGTAAGATCCCCGTGCAGAAGACCCATGAGGAAGCAGGAAGACTTTTCTCACACAGCTTTTTCTGCAGTGCAAACTTTTTTTTCCACCACTGAAGGCAATGATAGTTTCTAGTACATACCAGCCTATGAAAGCCAACGGTCTGCAAATGTCGCCAGCGATGCTGAGAATTTTGGTGTGGGGGAGTCTTTTCACTCAGTCACCGAGATACATCTATCTCCAGAAGTGGCATGGACTCTAGTGTGGCGCTCGGCTTCCAGAACAGCTGTGTGCTAGGCCTGTCATTTCTAATCTTCCGCACTTCATTCTTCCACCTGTAAATGGGGGAGAGGACTTTTTCAAACCTTCACAAGAACAGCTTCATGGGAGCCTGCACAAATACATTTTCTTTCAGTTTTGGGGTTTTTTTCCTCATTTTTTCTGTTACTTCACCAGTTGCTGGGTGTCATTGCAGGTAAAAACTTTTATCACAGCAGAAAAATTCCTACAAATATAAGTACTCTGAATAACATCACATATTCTACTGCAACTCTGGCCATAGACAGTTCTTGGTTTCAATGGCAGTTGAAGCACATTGTACAGTGCTGCCCTGTTGATCCCTGAAATATACACTAACTCCCCATGAAATTAGCTGTTTATATACACCTAAGTTGTGCCCTCATGCTTTGCCTTGGATAAACATTTGCCAAAGTGGTTTATACGCGAAGGCTGTTTTCCTTCTGAAAGATGATCCCTAAAGTAACTTCAGTCAAAAGACATGTAAAGATGAATGATGATTTTCTTCTTCCAAAGGTCTCTTAATGGATAGGTTTAAGGTGCCATTCTTCAGTCATGATCAGTTGTTCTATGAATGAATCACTTGTTTCTTGCAATGAATGACAAGTTTTGTTCAGTCAAACTTTTTTTTTTTCCCTGTGAAAATATTACCCCTCAAGATTAGGACATTGCCAATTATTTTATTTACAAGGTGAACACAATGTTTTATTTTAGAAGCATGCAGCTTAATTCCAGGACAGATGTGATGAGTGCTGATGACATCAAAATGGTGATAGTGAAATCTATGAACCCTTATCCTTTAAGTGTTTGGACATAGCTTGGTGTTAAACTTTGTCCCTCCAAGCACCTCTCATTTCACACCTCTCAGCCCCTGGGAGTTGTCCCTGCTGGTTAGGATGTAAAGCCCTACTAATACTGTGTGGGAAAAGACAGCAAAGGCAAAAGAAAATGAGATTTCTGACAACCCAAATTGGCTGGAGGAAAGGGAGTGAGAGAGGGCCCTCTCTTACACATTTTTATCTCTTTCCAAGCCTTTTGAAGAGATTGTCCTAACTATGACGTACAGCTTAGCCAACACAATGAGACAGCCTTCACCCCACTGTTATTTTTGGCTCCTTTTCACTGCACTCCTCCAATCTCTCTGGGTAGTAGGAACAGCTGGGCTACCCTCATCTTTACCTGTCCTCAATTCATCCAGGAGGTGAATGTCATCGTTTTCTCAGGCCAGTTGTTTCCATCCCTAAGCCTGTTGTTGGTGACTTCTCAGCCTTACTTACTGGGGACACAGACGTAGACGTTCAAGCATGATTTCACAGTCCATTATGTCCCTGCAAATGTGAATTCGGTTATTGCAAAACCCGTCTGGTCTTATGGTCCCTTACAAAATCTTGAAAACTAAATAAAAAGAAATCGAAATTGCCACTAAGAACAAAAACACCACAGGAACTTGACTTAGAAAAACAGAAGAAAACTAGATAGTCAGAAAAAACACAAGCTAGCAGGAATAAAAAGTGAAGAAATCATTTGTTTTACTGAATGAGGAATACAGTGTTGGGAACTACTTTCAACAGCTAGAGTGGCAATGCCATGTGCAAAACCTAGAGCTGTTCAAACTGCCCTGCCTACAAGGGGCCTAGTTCATCATTCCCTTCAAGGATGGATTCCTGGGACTTCAACAGCTCATGGGAAAGAAGATCTTATTTCTTCGAAGAAATTCAACTAATGCTTTGAAAAGGGGATCTTCTGAATGATGAAGCAGATAAAGTCTTCTGCCTTTGTCTAGTGATACATCCCTTTTATCACTCAGATGATACAGAGAGCAGAATTGAAAGCAACTGGTGATAACACAGCAGATTTTCTCTCTGGAACAAAAACATGGGTTGCTTCTGGGTGAGGCACTATACAAGTAGGACGTATTTGGTGTGATATGGTTTATCACTTCTGTGAATTAGTGCATGATTTATAGATGATAGAATTTCTATTTGCCCCTTTTCAGGTAAGTCTGACTTTTTTTTCTCAGAAAATAACTAAAAGTGTGTACATTTTTGTAGAAAGTATTTCAAAGGGTATGAATTTGAGAACATCAGCCAGACCTTATCACAGTCACGTGATAATACAGAATTTGTTCCTTTTCACAGTACTTCAGTGTTAAAACAGAATATATATATATATTTATAGTATGAATCTGTAAAAAATGTGTACAGATAATGTAACAAGTGAAATAATACGTCCTATTTCGTTTTGGAGTTGTTCAAAAGTGTTTTCAAGACTTTTGAAAAGTTTCATGTCAAAATACACATGGTCCTATGAAATAGTTTCATTTTTACTAGAGCAGAATTGTTCCATAGAAAGCTTTCTTCTGAAATATTTTCACAGTACAAGCTAAAACTTCAAGTCATAGAATAATTTAGTATTGAAAGGAGCTCTGGGCATCATCTAGTCCACCCTTCTGCCCAAGCCAGGGCTAACTTCAAAAAACAGATTACTCAGGGCCTTGTCTCCATCGAATTTGTAAAATCTGCAAGGTTTCTTCTCTGGGCAACCTGCTCCAGTGCTCATGGTGAAGAACTTCTCTGTATACCCATCTGAAATTTCCCTTGCTCTTACCTGTGACCATTGCCTCTTGTCCTTTCACACTGTACCTCCAAGAAGAACATGGCCCTAACTTCTCCCTATGCCTCCACAGATAACTGAAGACAACAATTAGATCCCCCTGAGCCTTTGCTTTCACAGGAAAGCAAACCTGGCTCCCTCAGCATCTTGTCTCTGCTGGCTTGTTCAACTTCTCATCCAGTAGGTCCCCCTTTTTCCATGAAACGGGTCCCAGCGTGTGTTGCTGAGGGGATTTATGCACCAGGATGCAGGACATCTTGCTTCTTTTCAGGTCTTTGTTGAACTTTCCTGTTGGCCCGTGTTAGCTCATTCCTCCACCGTCTCAGGATCTTGCATGAGATGACCTGGAATGGTCTGGAATTGTATGTCAGTCTCCAGCATTTCTGTCCGACTTATCATGCTACTTATATATCAAATTCCCTATGACACAACTGTACCTGAATGTACTCGTGAATGTATGTGCCCTGTGACTATTTTCAGGCATCCAGAAACTAAGGTGTTTTCCCTAAGTCAAAGCAGAGAAAAGTGCTTATCTATAGACCATAAGCTAGGACTGCTCAAGGTGATGGTGCTGACAGGTGTGCTCCTCTCACTTAATTCTTTCTAGAATTCTGGCTTATAAGTTTTAGGACTGATTTAAGTGCATAATCCTGTCTTTTTTTTTCTGGTGTTTTGGGGTTGTTTGTTTTTTTTTTCTTTTTTTGACGAGGGAAATGCTATAAGATCTCTTCCAGCACTATTAGCTTAGTATTACGCTGGTGAAATGATGACACTTCCATTAATCTCAAGGAGCAGAAGCTGACTTTCTTCTTATTGCTCATTTGCCATTTATTACAATGGGAAGAAACCCGCTTAACTGATATACTAGCCAATGGATGAGCACGGAGGTTATAGAAAGGTAAGCAGTAGTAATAACAGTTGTAATGGTAGCAATCAGAAGCCAATAAAACACATCTGACACTGACCTCAATTAACACCGACATGCACTCTCATTTTAGCAGTAATATCAGGTGACTACTACAACATAGTTAAAGCCCAGAGCTCTGTTTTCAAGGGATGGTGGTGACAGTTCTGTTTTCAAAACAAACAATCAGAGGCCACAAATCAGGATACCAAGTTGAAACGTGGTCTCCTGAGGATCTGGCAATCCTGAGCTCTCACATAAACACAGTGCTGCTATAGAGAGAGTCAAGTTGCTTTTCTCATTCCAGATGATAAACAGGTGTAGCCTGCAATTTTAAAATCCTGCCAGAAGTGGAGCAAACATCTACAGCTGGTATGACACAGGTCCTCTTCCGTTTATAAAGGCAGATAATATAAGATACTCACTGAGTAGCAGGCTTAACCTTTGAGGCTAGAAAGTTCAAACCAATTTGTTGAGAAAAGCTAAAGGCTTATATTAACAAGTCTCAGGAAGGGTCTGGGCAAGGAGAGGTACCTGGACTAACAGTGATATGGAAAATCCTGCAGTCAAGAAAAATATTCACAGTGGGTAACTCAGGCTGCACCAACATTAGTATTTTTATTTCTTTCTGAAGGAATATTTTGAAACAAATCTTCCACTCCCCTCATGGGTGAACACTTTGGTCACACTGGGTCACTATTGCAGAGTGTGCAAAATGGGGTTCCTGCAGATGACACTGGGCAGAATGGCGAGCTCTAGAAACACAACCGATACGTCCCGACCACTAATGGGCATTCAGGCTATGAGACCAGACTAGAAATAGTTCAAAGCAACTTCCTCTCCCCACATACAATATGGTCACCGAGTCCTTGGCTCCAACTGATTCACCCTAGAGAGCTGCATTGCTGCTAATGCAGACACAGCTCTATAGACAATTTCTGTAGGTCAACACAACCAAGAGTACTTATTCATATGAAATTGCCCAAGTACAATGGCAAAAAGCCAAGAAATATTCTCCAGGATGATGAAAGACTTGCTCACCTTCTAACAGAATAAATTTTTTCCTGCATCTTTTTTATGCCTAACATTTGCATGGGAGGGTATCCCCCACACCTCAGAGTTTCAGCTAGAGTGCCTGTCATTCCCAGGGTGATATCTCCCGTGACTGGAAAAAGGTCCTTGGAAAATTGTCTGGGACTAAATCAAAGCCAGACATGTCTTTTCCTTGGATCTCAACTGGACATGGAAGTCTTATTGTTTTTGAGGATCCAGACACTTGTTCTGAGCTTTCAAAGATCTAACTATGAAATTGCACATACTGGTCTTCTCCCAGTACCTGAAAGGCAGTAGGGTCTATGTAATGGTGTAATCTATGTTAAGTAGGTAGCAGTGGCCTCTGGCTGGGCTGGCTGCTGCTTTCTGCACTAACTGCAGCAGAAAACTCACAAGACCCAGGGTGAGAACAGTGCAGGATCCAAGCTTTCAGTACAGCCAATGAAGCACGAATCATCACAAGTGCAAGTGAGTAATGAATAATCCAGAATTAATTGTTACAGTCATCTATGGATGGAAACAGCAGTGTTGTCCTGAGCTGCTACCTGAATCATTCAGAAACTAGAGACATTTTACGCTTAGGTTGTAAACGGCCAAATGCCTTCATTAGGGTATCTCACTTGCTTCCCAATTATCCCTTCTGTAGACCAAAGGATATTTCCTCTTCTGTGGATTGAAGCATCTAGCTCTTTTCCAGGTTTTAGTATTGAATCCTTTCTAAACAAAAGTATTGACTCATTTGAGTCAATGCATCACCTGGGCAGGAACAACAGAAACTTAGTCAGCTGTAATCTACAGTTTGATCCTTTAACTTTGAAGTTTGACATATACGTATCACCACAGCTAAAGGCTTTATTTTTCTGTCTGGTATCATATAGAACTATTCAACAGAAAGTGTAAGAGATTAGACCCCTGTGGTAGCCCCCACAGCAGCTCATAAGGCTGAGCACCAACTACATCTAAATACTTTCTTAGCTTTCTGTGGTTAAAGAAACAAAGTTACGCTGATGCCTCCAGTAGTTGTGTCCACAGTACACTGAGATGAATGTTGGAAGCAGCTGACATCTAAAAGATTCTGCATAGACAATGTCATCAACTGGTGTCAAGAAGATGGATTTTATGAAACATCGAGGGAAAATTTCACAACCTCAATTATGTTTAATAGAGATGAGTTTTTCAATGTTATCCATACCACTAATTGAGGTGAAAATATAAGAAAAAGCTTCTGGTTAAAATGTGGAGCCACTACTATTCACACTATTGTGAAGTCTTGGCAGTGGATTCGTTCTTAATTTGAAGGAACAGATGATGAGATAAACCTTTACTTTAGTTTGATTTCTCTGATGATAAAGAAAGACACCCTTACTCACCTACTGTCACAATGAAAATCCTTTTGCGTATGTTTTTCCAATTCTAGCATCCTATGTAGCAGTTTCTCAGTACTGTTACTGCTACTGCAGGTTGCTAGTATTAACAACCAATACATATGGGACCTAAATGTTTGCCACATAAAAGATGGTCATACCAAGAGACCAGAGGGGCTGCATCTGAAGGTGCTGAGAGAACTGGCTGCTGTCATTGCAACATCCCTCTCTACCATCTTTGGAAAGTCATGGAAATTGGGAGAGAGCTCTCCCTAATGCTGGAGAGAAGCAAATGCTACACACATCTTCAAAAAAGGCCAAAACAATCCAGGGAACTGCAGACTACTCAATCTCACCTGATCCCTGAGAAAATCTGGAAGCAAGTGCTCTTGGAAAATATTTCTGGGCACATAAGCAAATGAAGGTGATTTGGAACAGTTTACATGGATTTACCAATAGTGAGTCATGACTGACTAACTTGATTGTCTTCTGTGATAAAATAACCAGCTTTGTGGGTGAAGGGAGAGCAGTTAAAGTTGTTTCCCTTGACTTTAGTGAGACTTTTGAGACTGTTGCTCACAATGTTCTTGTACTGCAAGTTAGGATATTACAGTCTGGATGAATGGATAACTAGACGGCTAAAAAGTTGGTTGGATAATCAGGTTTAGAGGGTAAATGGGTCATCCTCCACCTAGAGGCTGGTAACAAGTGGAGTACCACAGGGGTCTATCTTGAAATCTCTTGTGTTTAACATCTTTATCAATGAGCCAAAGTGGGTTGTGAAGAGCACTTTCATCTGACTGCAGAGCTGGCCCTGCTTCAGGAGGCTGGACTAGAGACCTTCTGCAGTCCCTTCCAGCCTAAGTTATCCCATGATCCTGTAAGAAGGCATTAAATGCAGCCCATGCTGTTCCTTCAAAGGATATTAACATTTGAAATGCAATATGCATCAGCGTTCTTTGCTCTTCATCACACTGCCTGCTGCAGACAGTTTCTCTTTTTCCATGCTGTGGGTTTGTTAATCACAGAAGACCATGATGGGTCAAACAACTCAGTTGCTTACAGACCACATGCTGAAGCTGTGATTTAGTTTTCTCTCTGTTCTTACGCAGGCAACAAATTTCAGTGCTCAGCTCTTACTTCATATATTCTGTTAGTATGGTTTCAGATCAGTACAAGTTTTTCTACTCAAAGTTAAAAAGAGGAGAATTATTCCCACACTAATGGGTCAAATAGCTGAAAAAGAGCTGCATGTCCTGAAATAGACTGGAGAGGATCAGTGCGGTAACTAAGTTTCCGTGTGAACCTCTGACTTTTATAAATACCAGAGACTCTTTCCTTTCGGATCCCAAGTTCACCTTCCTCATCTGGCTTGTTGCTTCCTTTAGCTGCCCTGGGAGGGGACTGCTGTTTTGTAGGGAGAAGCCTGGGGTATTGTTGTCTAATTTGTCTTGGTTTTTTTTTTTTTTTCCACAGATATGTCCCATGGGCTTCAGAAACTGTGAGACCAGTGAAAGGTGATTTTTCTATGCACAGTTTGTGAGACCTTGCAGAGACAGCAGCAAGTAAAATCTTGGCTGGATTAAAATCAAAGGTGAAACACTCCTGGATTTCAATGAGGACAGAGTTTCATCCAGTTCTTTTTGCAGGAGGATGTTCCTTACAGGGAGGAGGTTTGTATGAGGGCAAAAATCCAATGAACTTCAGAAAAAACTCTTAAGTTTTCCCTGGACTCTCTAAAGAAAATTGTTTAGTGGTTGTGGCATGTTATGTATGGCATTTAACTTTTCTTGCATGACATCACTCTGATGGTTCTTGCAGACCCCAGGAAGGAAATCAGTAATATAATCACGCCGTCTGTATGTCCTCCCTTCCTGCCCCTGCAGTAACTTTTAAATCCACTGACCATCTTAATCCATTACAGAATCACAGAATTTTAGGCATTGGAAGGGACCTCTGGAGATCATGTAGTCCAACCCCACTGCTAAAGCGGGTTTGCTTAGAGCAGATTGGACAGGATTGTGTCCAGGAGAGTTTTGACTACATCAAGAGAAGAGTCCACAGCCTCTCTGGACAGCAAAGTTTTCCCTTATGTTCAAATGGAACTTCCTGTGTTCCAGTTTGTGCCCGTTGCCCCTTGATCTGTCGCTGGCCATCAATGAAAACAGCCTGGCCCCATCCTCTTGACACCCCCCCCCCCCCTTTAGGTATTATAAGCATTGATAAGATCCCCTCTCTCTTCCCTTCTGCAGGCTAAACAGACACAGGTCTCTCAGCCTTTTCTCATAAGAGAGATGCTCCAGTCCCCTCATAATCTTTGTAGCCCTCCACTGGACCCTCTCCAGGAATTTCTTGTCTCTCTTAAACTGGGGAGCCCAGAACTGGACACACCACTCCAGATGTGTACTCACCAGGGAAGAGTAGTGGGGGAGGAGAACCTCCCTCAACCTGCTGGCCACACGCTTCTTAATGCACCCCAGGATACCATTGGCCTTCTTGGCCACAAGAGCACACTGCTGGCTCTTGGTTAACTTGTTGTTCACCAGGACTCCCAGGTCCTTCTCTGTGGAGCTGCTTTCTAGCAGGTCAACTCCTAACCTGTACTGGTGCATAGGATTATTTCTCCCTAGATGCAGGGCTCTACACTTGCCCATGTTAAACTTCATTAAGTTTCTTTCTGCCCAGCTCTCCAGCCTGTCCAGGTCTCGCTGAATAGCAGCACAGCCTTCTGGGGTATCAGCCACTCCTCCCAGTTTTGTATCATCAGCAACCTTGCTGAGGGTGCACTCTGCCCCTTCATCCAGGTCAGTGACGAATATGTTGAACAAGGCTGGACCCAGTACTGACCCCTAGGGAACACTGCTAGTTACAGGCCTGCAACTAGACTCTACTGCTGATCCAACCCTCTGAGCTCTGTCCTTCTCAATCCACCCCACTGTCCACTCATCTAACCCACACTTCATAAGCTTACATCTGAGGATGTCAGAAGCCTTGCTGAAGTCGAGCTAGACAACATCCACTGCTCTCCCCTCATCTACCCAGCCAGTTATGCCATCATAGAAGGCTATCAGATTGGTCAGGCATGACTTCTCCTTGTGAATCCATGCTGACCACTCCCGATAACCTTCTTTTCCCTCCACATGCTTAGAGATGACATCCAGAATGAGTTGTTCTATCACCTTTTCAGGGATGGATGTGAGCCTGAGTGGCCTGTAGTTCCCTGGGTCATCCTCCTTGCGCTTTTCAAAGATGAGTGTCATTGGTTTTCCTCCAATCCTCAGGCACCTCTTCTGCTCTCCATGACCTTTCAAAGATGATGGAGAGTGGCTTAGCAATAACATCTGCCAGCTCCCTCGGCCCTCATGGGTGCATCCCATTGGGACCCAAGGACCTGTGGGTGTCCAGCTTGACTAAATGATCTCTAACCAAACCCTCCTTGACCAAGGGAAAGCCTTCCTTTCTTCAGACTTTCTCTTTCACCTCCATAGATTGGAATTCCTGAGGGCCAAAATTATCAGTAAAGACAGAAGCACAGAGGCATTCAGTAACTGTTTTCTCTGTATCCTCTGTCACCAGGGCACCCATCTCATTTAGCAGCAGGCCTGCATTTTCCCTAGTCTTCCTTTTGCTACTAGTGTTCTTGAAGCCCAAGTGTCCAGACCCTTTTTGCACATTCTGTAAACTTCCTTCTTTCAAGCAAGGTTTTCCAGAAGCTCCTTGCTCATCCATGCAGGTCTCCTGTCTCCTTTGCTTGATTTCTTACTCATAGGGACTACTCATTAGTTTTCCATTTTATTATTTTATATATACTCCAGTGCTGGGGAAAGACTTCAAATGGAGTTTGTGACTTATTAGGCACTAAGAAGTCTGACCACAAGAGTAGGATCCACATTCAGCTCAGCTTTGCTGGCTCCAGGCTCGGAGGGCAGACTTGTCTGCATTCTCCTTTTATTCTGATCTCAGGTAATATCAATATATTCTTCCTCTAATGAGTTTTATTTTAAAATGCCCTTGTCTGGGGAGGGCTGAGTTTAGAGAAATCCAGCTGTAACTTGAGTTTTTCCTACTGCTTTCCTAGCAGAATAGTAAACATTAGTTCCCAGGGGCTGATTAGCTCCCGCTTTGACAATGTAAATCACAGCCTTCCTTTGCACCTTCATCTATCCCCAGCAACAATAAAGCTAGACCAAGTTTATACAGCCTTCCTCTAAAGATAGTGGGGAGGATGACTGAAATGTTACCGTGTCAGTGTGTATGTGAAGCAAGGAAATAAGCAAGGAAATAAGCAAGAAAATAGTTAGTTGAATACTTAACCTAAGGGATAATCATGAACTTTTAAGGTAGAGTTCTTTCAAAGGGGGAGCAAAGTAAGTTGTTTCTGAAATTTCCTGGGGCCCCACTCCAGACTTACAGCAGTATTTGGAGAAGCAGCTTATTTACGAGCTCATATCATCTCTCTCCCATGGGAGAAGACTTAAAGGGAGACAGTGGCTTGCTGGAAAAGCACACAGATAGCAAGGTGTAGGCTGAAACAGGGAGCTCGATTTATCAGGCTGTCTGCTCGGTTTCTTCAGCCTTATGAGAAAGGCTTGGAAGAAGTCAGACAGGTTGATTGCTGTGTTACAGTTCTGTCAACGTCTCTTACCTGTACGTATCACACTTGCCTTGTACAATCCTTGGGTCCAGATCTCTTGCCTGCCTGTTGTACACTGCCTGACAGAGCTGTAGCAATACTGCCAAGTATTTGGCGCTCAACTGCACCAAATACCAAGCTTCAAATCTGACAAGATGTTTCTGCTCAGGCTCATATTCAGGGCACTTATTTGTCTGCAGAGAAGCTGCGGATGTGCGAAGCCCAGCAGCTTCAGGACTGAGCTCTAGCTAGCTAGTTACAGTTTTTTGCTGGGGATTTTCTCAAGGCCAAAATATCTGAATACCTCTTAAAGGCTAAAACAGCAAGGCAGCATTCCAAGACACCAAAGTAAGCAGTGTTTATATCTCACGGACCTTCAGCAGTTGTTTAGCACTTCCAGGCTATAGTTTCCAAGAGATTTTACCATGTAAAATTACTAACTAGACATGCTTCCCAATGATGTCAAGGAGTTTTCCTGCTCTGTGCGTTGCTGAGCATGGACTGATACAGTGTTCAGCGAACTTTGAGCTAGAAGCATGGAGTGGTAAGAAAAATGTGATTTATTTTTTCCTTTATTAATAACGGCTTTACGCTCACCTTATGTTTTTCTCTGTCTTAAAAAAAGAGTAAACAGGTTAACTTCTTTACCAAGATTGTGTGGAAGTACAGGATATATATATTTAGCACCAGTCAATCTGCTAAGAATGAGTCGGAAACCCATCAGTTCCTCAGGCTGTAGTAGATTTCCTCTGCACAACCGCTGGAGCTGAGGATATTCTGACTGTGTACTTGAAATGTCAGGAATGCATTGTTTATTTGCAGCCAGAAGGCTGAAAAACAGGGCCTAAAGTCTTTCACCCTGAGGTTGTCCGACTCTTCAAAAAGCTGCTCACATGAGGTATAAGCTGTGCAGCTGGTACACAGTGGCATCGAATCATCATTGCAGACTGCAAGCTGAAGCCCCTCATGTGAGGTACGGTGTCCGACCCACTGCCCCTGCGTTCTCTCTTTGGAGACACACTCAATTTCCAAAGGCTCAGGATCACTTAAAGCAGCTAGAGCAGAAGTCCCTTTATTAACCTATGTGGTGCTCAGTGCAGAGCAGTTTAAAGGCGTGTTTTTCAACACACACTGAACTTTTATGTGCAGCCTGAAAACTAACTCTTGCAGAGAATTAATGTGTCAGGCGGATGTTTTAGTTAACTGTAGGAGCTCACAAGTTAACCTATAAAAACTTCAGGGAGGTCATACCACAGTATACCAAAGTACCCTTCTAGGAGCTTTAGCAGTCAATAGTGGAAGCCTAAGGAAAAGAGCAGGATAAGCACATAGTAAACTTTTCCTAAATGTCCTATCTCAGTTTCCCATGATTTGCAGCTCAGAGATTTCTTGAACTTGTGACAGTATCTTTATATTTAGTACCTCTGAATGCTTTCTGCTTCCATGAATTTGCTTCACAATCTTCTGAACTGATGTAAATATTAGCAACTTGTGAAAAAAATTTCACAGGTTCACTCAACACAGATGAAAATTATATTCTTGTATTTGTTTTGAACTTGTCCCCTGTTACTCTCAGCTGATGCTCACTACTTCTTGTGCTGGAGAAGACAAAAAACAGCTTTTCCCTACAGCCCTTCTCCTTCTGTGAGATACTTACAACAATGCGAGGAGCTAGCAAAGTGCTATCATTCTTCTCTGTAACACAAATAAAAGAAATGCAGAGAACAGTTTTGCTGAAGACTTTTAAGTATCTGCAGAAGTACCTCCAAGTTTACTTGAAATCCTTTCAGCTAGTGAAGAAACCAGAAGAAACCAGATGCCTTTCTTGCCATTTTGAAAAATATTCCACATGGAGCAGTGGGTCACTCTCCCCCTTTGCAGCTTTGCTGGTGCCCACTTACAGTTGTACAGACACATCATGCTGCCTTTGGAAAAGGCTTTAGTTTCACAAGCAAAGTTAGCTGGAGGAAGAAACGAAGCCATTCTTCTCCACCACTGCCAGCACCCACTGCTCTCTGTCCTGTGGCTGCCATGTCCTTTCGTAACTGCAGTGATTAGCAAACAGCATCCTGGGACTCACCTGAGATCAGAGTAACCTAAGAAAACAACCAAAAAACAAATAAAACACCCAATTTGTTTTCAGTCAGCTCTGTCCTGTGACTAGATTCACTCTGGCAGCTGATTTGCTGGCACAAAAAGCCATGCAGCCTGGGCTAAGGGTCCTGAGGAAAGGTAGGGCAGCTTCTTCCAGTGACATTGCCGCCTTATGTTAGAGTAAGTGTCAGAGGAGCACTGGGCTGATCTATACTGAAAGTATCTATACTGTAAGTATATCTCATGAAAAGAAAGCCACCTGAGATACCCCTTGGTTTTTTACACAAAAGAGTAATGATATTTAAGCTCTGATTAACTGTCATATGCCCAGACATAAGGAAATGGTCTTTAAAAAGAAGAAAAAAACCCCTGCTATATAATGAAAAATAAAAGCACTTCTTCAATTCGTATGAGAATTCTGTCACAGAGAGTTCTGTGGCAGACAGTTCTCCACCTTAGATCAGTAAATTTTTGCAATGGGTGACGAACATGTTTATGGCATGGTGATTGGAATATACATATTTATATGACTATATCAATTTGCTTGAAAGATACATAGTGGTCTGGAATTCTAATGAAGTTTAAGAGTCAGAATAGGGGGAAGATATTTAAACTTAGCAATGATTTTTCTGTAGTCTACTTGTAAAACTGTCACTTGAATGCAAAGATTCAAGACTGAGGACAGATTTTTAAATCCTCTCTTCAATATCTCATCATGCGAAGTCCAATTGCAGCAGAATTATAAAGATTCCTCCTTAAATTGCCTTCAAAGCTGGTCCCACAACAGACTCAACAAACTGTATAGCCTTCAAGGGACTCTATGTCATACAATATTGATTTCTCTAATATCCATATAATTATACTGAGATGCAAATTGCTAATAAAACCTAATAATCCTCTTGAAAAATTAGTGACATTAGCCTGGAAGCAGGCTTGAAATGCCTAAAGCCATTGTTTTGATAGCATTACAGAACCACACATTAATAGTTGTATCACTTTAGCTTCACACTCCCTGCTGGTTTAGTACTTAACTAAACTGTGATGTTAAATAGTTGTTGCCAATTTAAGAAGTTTATCAGACAATATAAAGATGTCTTTGTGATTATAATTTAAAACTACACATAAGTGCACCCAAAAAGTTCCACTTGTGAAGTTACCTCCTAAGGGCTCCATTTATGGTATTACTCCGAGTTTAAAGAGAGTTTTTATATCCCCGAGTCTTAACTCGGTAAGTAACTGATAAGATAGGCCCTGCTTTCACTCTGTTCTGCTAGTTTGTGGTGGTAAATGGTGCCACTGTTTGTGCTGCGTTTGAACCATGCAGCCTCTGCTTTCTGCATCTTATCCCTCTCCACAGCCAGCCAGGAGCCAGCACAAACAGCCTGCGAATGGGGCGTTGCTGCTCACACAGGAGACGTGTCCAGCCCAGCCCTTGGCACATTTCACTGACCAAAAATAGCAACGCTGAGAAGACGCCAGCAAAGTCAGGATCTTGACATTGACTGATGATTGTTGATGCTGCGGTACATTCCGTCACACGAATAGGTTGACATAACACCATCCTCTGCTGACTGTCCCACACTCTCCTTCCTAATGGAAGCTGGGTCTCTTGCGAAGACCTGCTTGGGAATCGTGCCAACCAGATGTCATCTTGTCCCCAAAAGGGCCTATTTAGAGGTTTTGGGATATAGAAAAAGATTTTACTATGGGTTAGGAATAGTCTGGCTTGAAAGGGAATGACTGAGGGGGTAGCTGTCCATAAAATCCTAAATAACATAGAGAAAATGAGTAGGAAAATACTTGGTCAACGTACTGGAAAATAGCTGGAGCCATCAACTTGCAAACCTGTATGCAAGAGGTTCTTGCTGCACGATGTTGGAGACCCATAAGGGTTTTTACATGAGTTCAAAAAGCAAGTGGAAAATCTCTCAGATTAAACATAAGGGCCCATTGCTGTTTCAAATGCCTTGCCCCCAGCTCTTAAACTGTAGCCTGAACGTGGTGAACAGAGCAATAACCCGTGCGCTCTGCAAGACTGCAGGTGGACTACTAGCCAAACGTCAAGGGTAAAGGAGCCCTGTTCCCAGAGGAACTGCACACTGCAAAGCAGCCTCCAGATGACTAGCCGTAAGCAACGCTGGCCATCCAGTCCTACAACAGTGCAACACGATGATCGCTAATGATGGTGCCTAAGGGGTTTTTCCCTCTCCTCATTCTGTGTTCTGGTGCTAAAGTGCAACTCATTCGTTAAAGGAAATACGCATAGTTGAAAAGGACGTATACAATTACCAAAATTTTCTTTCAATCTCCTCTCTCCTGCTCCATGCCAATGCAGCATTGCCAAGTCAAGCAGAATGTCTGTCCCAAACCCAAGTCTGATGCTGCCCACTGGTACCCATAAGCTGCAGGGTTAAACAAGGGTCTAGTACACCAGGGACAAGTGATGGAAAACGAACTGCTATCTATGGCCTCAGCTGGGTCTGGGAAGAGATTGAAGAAATGAAGCATGCGGTGCGTGACACAGGTGAAACCATGGGTTAGTGCAGTACCCCCAGAAGCACGAGAAACCCTAGTAACCAAGAGTGACTTGCATCCCTGTGGTAATTCCTGAAAAATGGATGCACTGCAGTTGAAGGGGTGACTTTGTCACATACAGAGGTGTACTCTGCAGGCACCTTTCTGCTGGTGAGCTTGGTGCCAGCAGCATGAGCCTTGACGTGTGCCCCACTGCCCAGGCTACTGAACACCCACAGGTACTGCTGCTTAGCCTTCAGAATGAAAACTATCTTATGTCTATCTACAACGTATTGCAATCATACTTCTGACTGTAGTGTGAAAACAGACCAAGAGAAGTAAAACTAAAAGTAGCTACATTTCCACTCGCTTTTGGAAACCATTGTTAGAGGATCATGCCACTTACAATGGTTATATGAAAGACAGAGTAGCACGGAGCTCAGAGATCAGCTCTGTGGGATGCTGAAGAGCTTCAGCTCCCCTGGAAAACAGAATTAAACCTCAGTTCATATTCCATCTTTTAAGAAAGCCTCTTTTTTGACCAAGACTCAGGAAACCACATTGCACTGCCATTTTCCTGGCACAAGACCCTGTGTCTGATGCTAGAGCTGGACTCGGAAACTGAATTCATTATTCCCCACGCACAACCCCAAACTTACAGAGCAGCCATCATTCACCATAACATGTCATCCCTAACAAGGTGGAAGGCAGAGATACTTCACATTTGAACCAACTGGTGGCAGTCAGTGAATAATGTCTAGGTAACCAGAACATCCTTCATCATGAACCCAATATGTTTAACAGCTAATTAAA
Organism: Bucorvus abyssinicus; assembly: GCA_009769605.1. Classification (NCBI taxonomy): domain Eukaryota; kingdom Metazoa; phylum Chordata; class Aves; order Bucerotiformes; family Bucorvidae; genus Bucorvus; species Bucorvus abyssinicus. The sequence continues at coordinate 30,171,974 of CM020026.1, forward strand.
TCTGTGTAGGGATTAGGGTTTACATTGTTCAGTTTTATGGTAACAAAACCTGAGCTTCCTAAGATTACATTGACCAGCTCCTTATCTCTGATGCTGAGATGTTTATCAGCACCATATGTTACGAGCTCCTGCTACGTTTCCCGATGACTTTCTGGGATTTAATCAGCTGAAATGTCAGGGGTTGAGGAGCTGAGGACATATATTACAACACAGAATGCAATGCTCAGCCAGACAGAATGAAAATCCAGGGCTGAAGTCCAATGAAAAGGTCTGTGTTGGTTAACTTCTGTCCCTAATAAATTTGTCAATTAGGAAGAACAAAAGTTAACTTTGTTTTCCTTGCCCTTGCAGTTGCTTTGTGAGGTCCCATACTGTGAGGTAACACAGGGTGTGTGCTCAAGTATCAGCAATGAGGGGAAATCTCAGATGATTCATTGTTTGGGAATGTTTCACACAAAAATAGCAAATTCCAGCTTTATATCTGGAGGCTATCCGTGCTACCCAACTGCGTTTTCCACCCTTAGAACCATCAAAAAGAGAAGCAATTAGCAGGAATTTTTTGTCAAATTTTAAAAGCTCTGTGATTGTAGTCTTTTTTAGTCACATGCTGCTTTTAGAATTAACAAGTACTCCATCCCAGACGTCCCCAGGCATGGTGACTGGGGAAGATCACATCAGAAGAAGACATGGAGGAACATCATAACACTTTTTGTGCTTGTGTGAAATACAGTTGCTTGTGATTGGAGACGCATTAATAAGAAAAGCTTAGGCAAGGACTCTATTTGCCAAGACATTTCCATGCAGAGAAGGAGATACATTTTCCATTATCTTTCGCAGGGAGAAGGACCTAGCTACCACTCTTGAATGCCCCTGCATTCTTCAGATGGGCTGTGTTTACATTGATAAGAGCTGACAAGAACCATCTTCAAGACCCTAAACTGTCTATTTCAGGCATGGCTCTGCTTGACTCCCCATGTTCAAACCTACCAGCAATTACAGTTCATTCTGAGTTCTTCTGAACAAAAGGAGTCAGCCTCATCACTGCTTCTGCCTGTTCCTACCCAGCTGCTCACAACGATATGTTTGGATGCCTGATCTCATGAGAGTTCCTTCAGTTCACAGCTCATCGAGCTTAGATCCAGACTGGAATCTCCCATGCATTTTCGTGGATAAGGATGTTAATCCAAATGCTGACACTTCGCTGCACGGCTGCAGAATGGAGATAAAGCCAGGACTGGTTTGCGAGGCATTTGCAAATCTGTGCGCTATATGTCTGTCATTTCATTGAAAATATCCTTTTTGGAACTTAAAGCATCTACCAAGACAGATGTGGTCTGACTGGGGTTTAGCTGTATGTGATGTATTCAGAATACAACGAAAAGTCCAGGTGTTTTAAAGGATGTAATGGCCATGGTCTAAGAAAAGAATTGTGTTACTGGATGCCAAATATATGAACATATTTATAGAAACTTTGCTTGAAAACTGAATATATGGGGTGTTTGTTGGTTGGTTGTTTTTTTTAAAAAAGACGCTAATTTCCTTTTCTAAAGCAGGTGTGTGCTAGTTCCCACATTTTCCAGGCATATTTAAAATGATTCAGACCCACAAGAGAGTTTCATTGGCTGACAAGGATTCTAAGAGAGACCTCATTAGCTGAAATAGCTATATTTCAACTTCATCAGTCCTGCATTATGGTGGTTGACTATTTTAGAGGTACTAACAAACACACCAGAGAAGCATCTGACTACCTGTATGTGGCACATATCGTGTGTTACACCGAGCTGGAGAGGAAACAAAACTGCAAAATGAGATGTCTAAATTGAACACCCCAACCTTGGGGAGCTCCAGATCTAGGGCGGATGGACATCAATTGACAGATCTCCATCTCACCTCTCTGTCAGGGTTTCTTCAAGATGTTGCTCAGTACGGTATCCATCGAGCTTCTGCCAGCGTCAGTATTTTATGTCCATTGCATAATAACACAGAGAAGAACTAATTTCAATAAAGATAGTGAAGAATATTGGGGAGGGTAGATGTTGAAGAATTAGGCATTGTCCTCTTGAGCGTACTCTACTGGCTAGACTCTTCTCTGGGAAGCAAGATAATGTTAAATACATACTTGAAAATACAAGTCCTTCCTAGAAGCCCTTACAGAAGATCTAGGAAGCCTCTTCCTGATTTTTTCTACCTGACCTTCCAGCTCCTGCTTTCCTGGCTGTAAAATGCTTCAGATATCAGGAGGAGAAAAATGGAGAAACATTTGAAGTTTTACATCCCAAGTAGTAGTTGGGGCACGGCACGCAGTGTGTAGAAGGTATTAGTCCCATATTCAGCCTGAGAAGAGTTTATGCAGCGAGATCTCTCACTTCATAGAAAGAGCAGGCTCATCACTATTCAGTAGTCTATGAAGGTCTCATTTCAAACTATAACAAAGAGAGATTGAGTTAATATCTGCAGTTTGTGGTTTAACTTCCCTTGCCTTTTTTAGCATGAGCTGTCATGATTCTTTGATCCCTGATACCCCAAAGGTGGCCAGCCTCGCACTGAGAACAAAGGCCTACACAGTACAGAAGAGAAGTAAAAAAGTGGACAATCGAGTGAAAAGGTGGGGAGCTTAAAGTACAGATTTAAATAAAGAAAGACGTTGTCACACAAGAGTAGGGACCAAGGTTCAGCTGTAGGAAGTGAGATGGAAGAAACGCAAGTGGGAAAAGATGAATAAGGCTTCAGGGAAACTGCTACTCCCCAAGCAAAGCCACAATACAATTAGATCAACCATGCCCTAACTGAACATAATAACTCCTTCAGAGGAGATTCAGTCTGTACAAGCTGTCTAATTCATCTGATCATTTCTCTAAAGGCACTTGACTGCCAACTGCTAAAAATCGCTGAAGTTCTTTACTGTAGGTACGCACAGAATGTTCATAGACTTGTACAAGGGTATAAATAACTAATTCATTAAATGGCATTGAAATAAGTAGCACTAGATAACTTCCCTGACAGTAGAAAGGATATAAGAAAATACATGCAAGAAAAGCAAACAGATCTACTTGGAGCACCCACTTTTAAATTTTCAGTCCCTTTTAATAAAGTGAAAGTTTTAGGCTATTAGAAAAATTTTGTGGACCCGTGTAATGCTACAGAAACCCAATAAAAAATGTTGAAAGCCCAAATATCCATTATATATATATATTTATATTTTAATATATTACATTTATTTCTACATAAAGATGCTATACAAATACTGTATAGGGCCTTATTTCTGGTTCCCAGCATTTGACATTATAGTAAGTAACAAACAACAACAAAAAAAAAATTATAAAAAGATACAGAAAAAGAACTCAGTAGAAATAGCTTACATTTTAAAATCTTGTAGCCTGCATTGTGTCTATCAAAAGAGCTCTGGGACTACAAGAGGACAGGTAAGAAGTTGTCCAACAATTAGGCACAATCTCACCACTCACTCACAGAAGAACAAGCTGCCAATAAACCAGTCACGGATTCCCAAGACTACATAACCATGATCTCTGCCACTGCAACAGACTCAGTTTGCAAAGTGAGGAGTCAGACCTACATCTGAGGGAGGGGGCATGATTGAGAAGTTAGGGGTGCCCTTAGGGATGCCCCACTAGGACCACGGGCTCCCTTTTCTAACTGTTGTACAGGCTGCCTCAGTGGTGATTCAGAGGGGGATATGTTCTGCAAGCTGTTTCAGGCGAGCTCATAAGCAGGTAGGCACTTGGCACAGGTCAAGGGGTGCTGCGGAGGATGGGGTCAGAGCCATCCCCAGAGGTGAGGCAAGCCTCTCAGCACCTATGTCCCCACCACTTGGCTTGGTGCTCTGCCTTCTCCCTACTAACCAGTCCTCACCATACAATCTTGCAAGCAAATGCAGCTTATGAGGTCTGGTACAGCAGATTTTTCTTTGCCAAGGACAGAGACCATTGCCTCCACCTATATTTAGCCCAGCCTATGTTTAGTCTTAGGTTGTCAGCAAGTGCCAGAGCCTTGAGCGGGAAGTTCCTGTTTTTGTTTGTAGAGGTGCAAGCAAGGGATAACCTGAGAAACAAGAAGCCAGTGCCGTGCCATTTCCTTCCTGGAGTCCAGCCACAAGGAGAAAAAAAAAAAAAAAAAAACCAAAGAGGAGGAGGACTAGTGCCATTATTTCGTACAACTAGAAACAGTTAGGTTGAATGCCGTGCTGCTGCCTGCATCAGGCAGATGCTCAGCATGTCACTGGGGTCCCAAAGGCCACCACACTGCTTCTGCCATTGGGTCAGCAAAGCCCACATACCACAGCCAGGGCTTTGCACCCTCAGCCACCAGCATCTCTTGAGAAAAGCACCCAGCAGCCTGGCACAGCACATTTTTGCTGCCAGATGCTTCTGCATCCTCTTCAGGAAAAATAAACGTCTTTTCTTAGTCTCACAGATGCCATTTTTCTATACATTAAACCTGAATACCACCAGCCCAGGCAAGGAAAGCACATTCCGGGGGGACCTGGAGCTGTTGACTTCACCCTAGAGCGGTGGGGAGGCGAGAGGCCCAGCACTGTCGAAGGCAAGCCCATGTGCACAGCAGGGTGGGGGTGAAGCCTCCCGGGCACACAAGAGTTCAGTCTCCTCACTGGAGTAGACAGTGGTGTCCATGTCATCTGAGTGGTACCCTGATTGGTACCCACTTGTCTGGTTGGAGGCTTCAGACATGACAGACTCATTACTCTTGCTGGGCACCAGTGTGCTGCGAAAAACAAGAAGAAACAGGACTGAGAGAGCTGTGGAGACTGCCTTCTTGAGGGCAGGTGGGTGATTCCTGCTGGCAGCTGCTTTCCGTCACAGCAACAAACAAAGCAAAACGGTGCACTTAGCAAAACTGGCTTCAAGCCTTTTTAAACATACATTTGATTGTAAGGAGAGACCTTTTTATACACCCTAACTTCACTAAGGCATGAAAAAGATACTTAATTTTATGATTATACAAGGAGTTAGATTACAACTGCAGATGAAATGGAGAGAAAACTTTGACAGGCTTCACACATTTCAGCTGTGGTGCAATTGTAACTTCAATACTGAAGTTGTCCTGGAAAAAGTAATGCTGAGAAGCTCTGAGAGAGCATACGTGAGGTTTCAGCTCCATGAACTCCACAGTACTTCCTGTGAACTGCACAATGAGACCCCTGTACAATGCTCTGAAAATACACCCAGGTATATCCTGAAAACTCAAGACTGAGCTTTACAAAAAAAAAGAAAAAAAAATTTTTAAAAAAGGAGCTTTTTTTCACTGCAGACAGGCCATCACAAATATGCTCAATTGTGTGCACTGGCTCAGCTCCTTCGAGGGGTGGTTGATGCTTTGGCAGCTGATAAATACAAGTCCTTTCTGTGGTGCTGGCTGATGCTTCCAACAGCTGCATTACCTCTCCTTTCCTGGTACCAAATGCAGATGACCAGAAATACAGTGCACAATCTGTGTTTTTAAAAATACAGTAAGAAAATATTTGGACTTCTAAAAAATTTTACAAACCAATCAGTCTTCCGACATACTGCAAGGAAAAGGTCATACTCAATACTACGTGCAGCCCGAACCTTACCTAAAGGGTATTTTCACTTGTTTGTCGCTCTCTTCCAATGTCTTCAGCTCTTCAGACGCAAGAACCATCCCACTATCTGTCTGGTTTTCCTGCAAAGGAGTTGCAAATGCATTAGGTAGAAAGGGATAAAAAACAAAAAAACCCACGAAAAAAAGACATCAACAGAAGGAAAAGACACACAACCAATAGACAAACTCACCTCCTGAACAACTTTTACAGTGGTTACCAATGGGACATCTTCAAATGTTTTCACACTCACAGGGCGGCTTTTTCTTTTGCTACCTTGTCGGTACTGACTGAAAAGAAAACAAAACAAAACAAGTTTTGTGTCCACTATCCACAACTTGGCTGCAAAAAGCACAATGATATCAGAATCCTTTTATCTCTCTACAGAGAAGTTAATCCTTCTGTCAAAACATATTATGCAAACCTCAAAATATCCATTTATTGAAAAGGATGAACAGCCTAGAAAGTGGCATGTTTCTGACCTTCTGCTCCTGACAACCTTGATCTCTGAGCAAAGTCTAAGAAATGGCTTTGAGAAAACAGCTCCTTTCCTTAGTTACACTGAAGGGCTTCACTTCCTGCAAACTTCACTTAGAAGTACAATAAACAGAGGAGCCTGGACCACAGACATGTGTCTCTTCCTTTGGACTGCACTTCTGAGACCCCTGGCTGGACCTAGGACAACAACAGCAGACTCAGCAGACTGCCGCCCTTAAACCGTAGGGATCGGGACAGGGAGCGCTACATCTCTCCTGAAGGCTCCTCTCCAAAAGAAGCCCTCTGGTCAGGATGACATCCATAAAAAATATTGGACAAAAAAAAAAATTTACTTTCATGGAGGTAATAATACAGCAAACAAAACAGCTACCCTCAGCTTTCTGACTAAGTAGATATGGAATAAAATGGATGTTGTCCCAGTTAAACAGGAAAAATGCTATTCCTAACAGCTAGTGAAGAAAAAGCCATGGAGTTAGAATAGAAACCTGCATCCACTTGAAGTGCAAAGCTGAAGGCAATTAAGAGCATCATTCATCCCAATTCTCAGCTTTGAGTCTAGCTATGCCAAGTCCTGCCTATCTCCAACAGACATTTATTTAAACTGGTGGGGATTTTACAAGTTCCCTGTGTAGCCTGCTCAGGTGCTCAATCACACTTTAGAATGTTTTTCAAGTATTAAACCCAAATACTTGCTGCAAATAAAATTTGTCCTATTGCTGGGGACACAGAATAATTAATTAGCAACCTTCTATATACTGAAAACTTACTATGTTCCCTCTTCATTTTCTCTTCCTAGACTAAACAAAACCAGTTCTTTAAAATCTCTGCACTAACCATGTCTTCTGCTCCTGTTACTCCGCAATGGTATTTAATTCCATTCACACCCAATCCTGCCAGAAACAAAAACATCTAGTGGACAATCTAGTCCACTTAGCCTCCTGGACAACCTGACCTTGAATCATGAGTTCATTCCACAGCTTACCTTCTTAGCCTGAAAGATCCCTGTGTGCTTGCATTTAATTGTCCACGCAGGTGCAGAACTGCATGGCCAGCGCTACAGTTACCAGGGTGGTGAGGACTGGGAATTCCAGCCTATTGATCTAAACAACCTCCCAGGTATGGGAGTCCTGTCTCTGCTCAGCCCTGGCAAGAGTCAGCCTACATGGGCTACAATGAACGAGATCCACCCAGTTAAGCCAAGCTACTGTGCAAAAAGGACCAGAAATACTGCGCAGGCAGAGAGAGCCCACACACGGAGTCTGACATCTGCCTGGTTGTGGTGATGGCTCAGCTATGTCCTTACAGTGTTTCCTGACATGTGTTTGCATTTTGTAATAGACTGTCTCATTAAAAAGGGGCCAAAAATGCCCTCCAGAAAATCAAAATCCATCTTCCCTGCTATCCACCGGATCAATTTTTCTCCCTAAAAATGAAAAGTAGATTGGTTTGACTTGATTTGTTCTTGACAAATCCATGCTGGCCATTTTTAGTTACTCCATTTTCCTGTAGGCATTTACCATTGTTTATCCGATCATTTATTCTGGGATTGTTCCTAGGATTCAAGTTAATATGATTTAAGGGTTACTGCTCTTCTGCTCTTTCTAAAAACAGGTATTATCTTCACGTTTCCTTAAATCTTCTTTACCTTACCTGACTGTTCTTAATGACAATCTTTCAAGGTTCAGAAACTGCGTATCTATTTCCTAAGCCAAATATGGCAGATGTTAGGAGGTCCTGCTTATTTTAATTTATGTTAGCAATCTAAATAATCTGTAATATTCTTTGTGTTTTGCCTGTGCTTGCTTTTCCTCCTCCAGCTTTGATTTAGAGATTGTAAGACTGAAAAAGACATTAGTGACCAGATCAATCTTTTCCACTAAGTGCATAGCAAGATCCATGCCAAAATTATTTTCAGCCACCAGAACAGAAGAATAAAGCCCATAAGCATGTCTTAAGCTCCCCACTTTGCCTCTCCTAGCATGATTTCCACAAGTGGTTTCACAACCCTGTCACATTGTAAGACAAAAGAAAAGAGGTTCAAAGTCTCTTTAAAAGGTTGACAGAAAGATTTTACTTCTGCTCATCACAGGAAGTGGGGACTGGGAAAAGCCATATAGGAAGTATTAGAAGTGGAAAATAAGTGTGATGTTTTCAGTGTTAAATCACGTTCTTTTTCCTTTGTCTTTTAAATATTTATATTTTGGACTACTCCACCACTAAATGGGGTTGAGAGTTCAGCTCTAGGATCTGAAGTTCAACTGAAGTGTGAAATGCACTGTGCCTACCTAGATTTTCCCAGGACCACATAAAAATGTCATCCTGCAGTACCCAAAATCATTAGGAACTTTGTTTGCCTTTGGTGGATATAATGTAAGCAGTGAGGGAGAGGGTCCACGGTCGAAACCACATGAAACATGCCAAAAAAGTTCATCTCTGTTCTGATAGTTGGATCCATCTCCTTCTATCCTCCTCTTTCTTCTGAGACTGCAGCAAGCAACCCAAGCTTGCTCCCAGCAGCTAAGTGGCTGAATTTGATCTTAGACAGCACTGGATGAGAAAACACCTTTCTCCCTTACATCCCATGCCTGAGGCCCTCACAAGGGCCAACACAATACCTGCTTAAGTGCATTAGTACAAACTCCTTACCAGGGAAGTCATCTCTGCCACAATACCCAACAGCATCTACCACTATTGGTCCATGGTGGATGCTCCAGCAGCCCACCAGAAGCAAGCAGTAGACAAAAACCAGTGACAACACTAATTAGGTCACATTGCCCTTGGCTATCAATTTACGACCTATTTACCAACATTTCACTTTAGGAGGAGAAATGCCAGAGAGCTTATTAAGGATAGATCTATTACCATTAATATTTTAGGGAGCTGCTATACAAGAGTGTGAATACAACTGAATTAGAGCAGTAAAACTTCGTATTCACTCTGGTTCTTAAAAAGTAAATAACAAATACTCTTGTGGGTTTTTTGAATAAAAACACCAAATCTGGAAAAAAATCACTAGCATTCTGCCTACAAACACTCTACGGTTTCCTTCTTATTGCAATGGAGGAGGTTAAATATGGACCAGGCAGCTGAAGTCTCTTCCTTTCAATTTCCCTGCCCCCAGCATGAACAAAACCTGCCCAGAGGCCCCAGTAGGATGTCCACCATATAAAATACCTAATTCCTGCTGTGTTGTCATAATGGAATTTTGGATCACAGACTTCCTCTTCCTCCCTACAGGAAGCAGGTGAAGTTGGGAGAGAGAGACCCGAATCCTCTTCCATATTCAGCGATACTGACAAAGGAAGGACAACGTAGTCTTTACCATCCTGTAGAATGCAGTGAAAAAATACAAAAATTAAATAGACTACAGAGTTGCACAGACACAAACAGCTGCACACACGTACATGGAGAGTGCACCAGTCCAACAGTGCTACCCTGGTTGTTTTATTAAACTATGACCACTATAAAACCTTTGCAGGAGCAGCTACATTAAAAGAAGGAAATTTAGTAAGAATCACTGGCAAGTAGTTTTATATAAAAAATTGAGATTTTTATATGACCTACTGTAACATAATGTATAATCTGAACCTTTACTGATGTTTTTGAAATAATAAATGTAGTTTTTAGTAATGTTTGAATCCCAAAGACTCAAAGAACATGAACCTGAGGAAAAAAAATAATGTTAAACTGAAATTGAGACCAAATTAGACTACAGCATATTTTCAGAAAGACTAAATTAAGTGTAACAAGTAAATGAAAGAAAGAATGAAATGGAGATAGCAAAAAAGGACTTTTTTATAATACTTTGGCATCTAATATTATGTGAATAATAAGGATACCATGTTTAAAAATTTCTTCCGCTTGTGTTTACACTTCTGAAGTATAAAGAGAGAAATGGGTTATGCATCCTTCAGTACTATGTTCCTATTTATAGTCCCATAAGACATCCTTCAGTAGATTCCACCTTTTCTCTGATTTTTTTGTATCTATCCTTTTTGGCTTACAATTTGACACAGGCGTAATTAGCTATTAGTAAATCATGTTTGTCTTTTAGAGTCACAGTACGCTACAGTTTACAACAAGAAGGTCTAAATCATTAGCGATCCAACCATATTAGGTTATGGGCAAATATACAGAAAGAATGTTCTGAACATACAAGGAAACACTTTTTTACTGTGCAGGTGACTGAGCACTGGCACAGGTTGCCCAGAGAGGCTGTGGAGTCTCTCCTTGGAGATATTCAAAAGCTGTCTGGACACGGTCCTGGGCAACTGGCTCTAGGTGGCCCTGGCTGAGCAGTGGGGTTGGACCAGATGAACTAGAAAGGCCCCTTCCAGCCTCAGCCAGTCTGTGATTCTATGGCACATATGATTCAAGTCGCCCTTTAGCAAAGTGAAGAAACCCTTTGGAGTTTTGGTATGCACGGAAGACACAATAGTTTGGAAGGACAAGTAATTCCCATCGTTACCAATACTCAGAAAAGGAGAACTCATCTAATAGGAGAACACATGGCCAAATCCAGCCTCCTTCATCTAGTGTGCTCACATCTATTGCCCTGGCCTTGTCAATTCTGTAGAACACGAAGAGGGAGCCACAAGATGGAGAACCTGGGAGGGAGGCCCATGTACCCTACCTTGACACAGTGGGCTCTTAACACAATGCCTGCACACAGGACAAGTGTCAATACACCTATCTGCATGGAGCTGCTGACAGGCAGTGAAACGCCTGTATCCTCATTTTACAGAAAAGCATTGCAGTCCTCATCCTCACATATGCTAAGATGTACATCTCTAGCGCAGTAAGATCAACAGTAGCTACCTGCCAAAATGCCTCTGCTGTGTGCAGAGAAATCATCAGCAGAGCAGGGATTGAGCCTGTGACAACAACTCCCCAGCAAGACAGCTAAGTAACCACTGCAGTGGTGCCACAGGAAGCCCTTGCTGGCAGGGCAAGGTGGCTTTTGGTTACCAGCGGACCTCTGCAATCTTTCCCCAAAAGCCACTCTTCTCTGCTAGTTGCCCTGATTGCTGGTCAGTAACAGGAGCAGTGGGAGAAGTCCAGGCTCCCCAACAGCTCCAGTGGACAGTACTCAACTACAGGATTGGCAGGACAGGAGGTATTTAGCTGGTGGCTTTAGCAACCAGAGAATACATGTCACGTACCTGACGGACGTTGGCTTGCAGTAAATTCCCCAGGTGCTCCACCAGCTCTGAAAAAGTCGGTCTCTGCTTAGGATCTCCATGCCAGCAATCCAGCATTGTTTGGTACCTAGAAGGACAAAGCCCATTAAAATATCAGCATAAATAAACCAGCACCTATTGCTTGCTCCAGCACCTGCTATTATTATGAGGTAAATGTGGGCAGCTGGAAGAAGAGTTTCTCACATTTCTGGTGTTGTATAGTCTGGTGCTCTCATTCTTGTTCCTTCTTTTAGTCTTCTGCAAAATTCCTCATCAATTTTCACTCCAGGGTATGGTGACGCACCTAAAATGAGAGCAACAGTAAAATTAATGCATTAGACTCTTAAATTCTGGGGTTAATTTTCAAAAAAATAATTTGTAAAGGCCCTAGTTAATAGGTAATTCAGTATATTTGGATGTGCAAACAATTCATGTTTATGATGGAGACAGCAAATGATTGAGTAAATGAAGCACATCATCACATACTGAAATGGTATGAAGAAGCATTTCAAGTCCGTGTTCCCACATTTGCATTTTTAAGGAAATTTAAGTATTTTATTTTGATGGAGAAAATAAACAGGAAATTTTCAAGAAGTGAAAAAAAAATGTTAGGAGGATCCAAGAACACTTTGACTGTTTTCTTCAGACTCTGTTTTTTAAAGTTTAAGATGGCTCAGTAAAATTAAAGTGACTTACCCAATGAAAATATTTCCCATAGCAGAACTCCAAAGGACCATACATCACTCTGAATGGTATACACTCTATCAAAAATGGTTTCTGGTGCCATCCATTTTAGGGGTAGTCTGGCCTGAAAGCATTTCCGTAAACAAAAAGGTACCACAGTTTAGCAAAAGATTGAGTTTCCACAAAGCCACTTAAGGTGAAAAAAAAAAAAAGGGAGTCCTGACTTCATATTAATTGTCTCTCAAATATTAATATACTAATTCTCTCTCAAATACAGAATTTGAAACTTACATCTCCTTTCCTGACGTAATCTGGGTCTTTGTAGATGTCTCGAGCCAAACCAAAATCACAGATTTTGACCACGTTATTGTCTGACAAGAGGATATTACGAGCAGCCAGGTCCCTGTGGATGCACTGCAAAGAGAAGTAAACAAGTTCATATGCTGCCTGTCGTCATAGCTCTGTCCACAGGGCTGATCTCTTTCACATATGTGCTCTCCTACCCTCAAAGGCCAGATAATCCCTAAAACCTTTTTAGAAAAAGAAACCTCAGCATCAACAGTTACTGATTTTAAGTGCTTTTTTGATGGTCACAACTGATTTGGCTCAGGGAGACTTGTGTTCCCAAGTCCAAACACACATCTGTTTATTCACTATGCAGAGAGGGCCTTTGAAGTCAGCTAATTAATTATCTTAAGAAGCTGACACAAAACAGGTTCAGATCTGATTACCTTTAGATTTACTTAGGTTCACTCAAATTTGTGCACTCCACTCTCTCCGAAAAACATACCACACTCAAACGCCGATTTGATTCCAACACAACCTAATCTTGGCTACAGAGAGAAAAGTCCATGTCTTTATCTACGCAAAACAACAGCTTAGCCAACAACCCAAAGGCTTCAAATCTCAAGCCTTAATACACTGAAATAAAAAAGCCAGGTTCTGCAAGTAGCTGCAGATTTGCTTCTAGTATGGACTAGAACTGCAGATCTCGGAAAGATATGCTTTTACATATACACCAACCAGGACGTTTGAAATGTAGACAAATGCATATTTTTAGAAAAGACTGAAGCCTGCTCTTGAACACCTCCCCTGCACTCTAGGGCAGTGTTGTATTCTCCGCTTCTATTTTCTTTTCCCATTTCTGAGTACTTTTTGTTTCTATACAACTGCAGGGAATTCCTCACACTTGCTGGAATGTACATCCTTTGAAATGTGTACTATACGTATTTAGGTTCAAACCAAGGAAAGCATCTCCAGAAGGCCAAAATGCAGGTGAGGTGCTACGGACTGCCAGCGTGTCTGTGGCAAAAGACTCTCCAAGGAGTCATCCATGAAGTTTCATAGGCGAGTATTGTCTTTCCTCACACTGTCCTTCCAATTCCACTGCACAAGTTACAAGCTACTTCCTCAGAGAATACTCTTTTACCCTACTTTAGCTCCAGTTACCAGGGATTTGTCCCTAATTCCTTTTGATTGTCTTCATAAGTCAGCTCCCCTCCTCCAACTACTTAATCAATCTTCTATGAATCAGTGACCCATAAACCTTACACAGATCACTAACATTTCCATCAATAAATGCATGGGCTGTTTCACTCTGAGTATTAATCATTTAGGTATGTCTTAGAGCAAAAAGAAAATGCTGCGGATGACTGCTAGTCCAAAGATGAACATGCTGTTTCCTACAGTCAAATAAATAACATGCCATTCTTCTTGAGAAGTTCCTTACTTTGCGTGAAGCCAAGAACTCCATTCCCCTCGCCACCTGGAAGCTATAACAGATGAGGTCCTCCATGGTCAAAGGGTTTTTGCAAAGGTCTTCAGGAACAGCTGCAAAGAATCAGACGACCGTCAAACATGTCCTTTGTCACCGATTTCCCCGATAACTGCTTCTTAGGTAAAAGTCCATGTTAACCTTACGCCACATTGAACTAGAAGAGCAAACCAAGCCCTTTTTTTGGGTGTATAATTATCACTAACAACCCATTTTACACCAAATTAGTCCTGTGTAAAATAAACTTCGAGGTGATGGGTTATACCCCAGGCCTTTTTGCTTATTTCCAGAGTTCCCCCCAGTGGAAAGATTTGCAAAATAATCCCAAAAGAAACAACCAAAACTCAGCTCACAAGTTCCTAGGACAGGAAAGGCTTGCTCTGGTTTCAGGAGATGAATTTGGAAACTGATGAGAGGGAGGCCCCACCTAGTCCTTATGGGGGAAGAATATGCCATAGGGAGAAAGACTTGAATTTGGCAAGAAGCCCTGCTAATTTAGGGTAGGAGAAGCTCTAGTGACCTGGGGAAATAATGTACTCAAGTATCCAACAAAGATAGCTAGGTACTCAGTTCCTGCTGAAATAAACAACTCAATGACTTTGCTCAGATCTTGATTTTAAGAAGAAATCTACCAAGAACTACAACACTGGTAGCTAAAACCCTCATCTCAAGTCCTGCTTTAGATCTACATTTGACAATATCCCAGCTCAGAGGGTCAGTGGTTACACCAGAGAGCTCTGAAAAGGACCAAAATGGTGTGGAAATGCATAAAGTGCATGCCTGGCATTACCTATTAGGATTGCATTGAAACTGCAAGACCATCCTCCCTGTGAACATACTGATGTTTTTCTTTGCATTAAATAATTTTTAGTAGAAGTTGAGGTACAGGCAGTTGAGCTACAGTCTCCCTCCTGACCAGTCCGATCCCAGTGCTTGCTGAAATTAGCCATCCCTGAAATATGTTGGCAGTACTGAGTACTTTGTACTCTCTCTGTCAAAGGAGAACATGGCAAATGCATCAGTGAAATCACTGCAGAGATTATGTATATCCAGGGAAGGCTTTGAGTAAGTGGATAATTCAGGTTTCCTGTTCCTGACAGACCACCTGTGCAGAGGGAAGGCAAATCAACCTCTCTGCTAATAAGCAGTGAAGCAGATGGCATTTCACAATATTTAACTTCTGAGGAAATTGAGTTAGTAGGCTGGCACAACCCTCTGCACTGCCTTTGGAGTTTGTGCTCTGTGATTTTCCCCTGAAGACACTGGGATGTTAAATAGTCAGATCTCCAAAAGACAGTGCACTTAAAAATGCACCCTTTTCAGACAGGACATCACCTGGGATTGGACTGAGGGGTTTAGGATGCTGAATTAAATAATCCATAGCTTGGGAACTTTGGTCATCCAGGAAATACCCTCCACACAACTTTGAGGAAGCTTTGGAAATTACATGGTCTCCAACGTCCCTCATCAGACCCCACAACTGACAGCAGTTGCAACCCCAGAAGAATACACATCCTACCATCCTCCTCTTCCACATCACTCAGGGATCGCTCCTCCACAAAGCCAGAGCTTGCTGAACTCTGGCTGCTCGTGATGCTGTCCAGCCGATGCTTTAGGTCTGCAGAGATGTCACCAACATAGTTCTCCTTCCCCTGTCGAAATCTGGCACTTTTAGTCTAGAAATGTGTGAGCAGGGAGAAATCAGAAACAGAAAGTCTGCCAGAAGCTTCCTCAGGAGAGGCAATGGTACTCCCCACAGTCTGTGCTAGAGGCACCGCTGAAGGTGAGGATAGGCTGGCATAACTGGCTGCTCTGCTCCAAGCCAGCTCTGGTTGGGGCACCAGCCTGGTGTGGTGACAGCACTGGCAAACCCCAAACCATGGCCACGCAGGCTCACCAGCTTGAGTACCCTCTGCCACTGCACAGCACAACTTTAGCCTGCTCCCACGTCCACCCAACCACCTCCCAGGAACATCTCCACATGCTGGGCAATAAATGCACACTAAGGAGCTGGCCTTCTCAGCCCCCTGGTGCCCATCACTTGTGAAGCACATGTGGATACTGCTGAACCCTCTCTTGTACACTCAAGCCTTTCCGTATTGCTGCAGCTTTACCTCCCACTGCTGCAAAGGCCCTTCTGCTAAACCTCGACCTTGGCTAAAACCCTAGCAGCCCTCAAAATCTGATTTATTTCCTTCTTCCCCTAAGCCACCAAATGCCTCTAGGAAGGATGCCAGCTCCACAGGCTTCCTTCACTACCTTTCCATTTTCTTCTGCTTAAGTTTGGTGACTTTTCTCCCCTGGCAGGGCTGTTTTTTTCCATTGTCAATTCCCATCCCAACTGCTTGTGTAAGCAAGGGTCAGCACCTTCATGAAACCCTGCCTCTTCCTTCAAGGCCTCTCAGATATTTGTTTATCCTTTTTCCCCTCACAAGAGGATGCAGCAAGTTGCCTTGCCAATATAAAATAGTAAACAATGACTCCAAGGATAAAGAAAAATAACCCCCTGGAGAACTGACAAGCAGTTTGAAGACGCTCTGATCTAAACACAGCAGCTGCAGGAAGATTCAGGTCTACCAGCGTGGCAAAGTACAGCCCATACCCTCCCTCTTGGCCCTGTGTGAAAAAGGGTAGGGTCCTGATCGTGATGCTCAATGTTGGGTACACGCAGCCATGCTCTTCATCCAGGAATCTGACCCTCAGAGAGGCTGAATCCTCTCAAGCCCTCTCCAGAAATTGGACGTCCTCTCAAAGGTGTCCAGAGATGAGTTTGAAAACGCCAGCCTCCATCCCCCCTGTCCTTTCAAACCAGGATGCAAAGAGGGGGTGCTGTGATGGAGCTACCCTTTGGAGCTTGGGAGGTGAGAAGCTGAACATAAACTCATGAGATGCATCAACTATACAACATGATTTACAGCAAAAAAAAAATGTATAGCCTGGTTCAGCAATGAGCCAAGGAGATAGTGGAAAGGATAATCATGTGACAGAAGATACCTACGGATATCTGATGGATATATACACTAAGCAGGGAGTGCAGTTATTTAAGGTGGTCTGGAGCTTAAGTAAGAAAGGAAAAAATTCAAGCTGATAATCAGAAAAAACTTCCTGACAGATACGGCCAAGTGTAGAACAATCTGCCAAGGGAAATAGTGGAAGCCCGGTTCCTTTGCACATTTTAAGTTAACAATAACAAAATAGTTACATTGCAGGGGCCAGGGGAAAGACTAAGATGACCTCTGATGTCTTTGCCATCTCTCATTCCCATGAGAAGATATTCAGAATCCCCAAGGATTGGCACTTCAGTCTGCACTAGAAACAGAAACATCATGTGTGGAAAAACCCCACCGAATCAACCATTACACTGTTAACCTCGACTCCTTACCTTGTATGGGACAAATTCACTCCTCTTGCTCCGTAGGTAAGCTGACAGATTTCCAAACTTGCAATATTCCACAATCACCATGAGTGGGCCTGTACAACACATAAAGCAATTCCTTAGCATAATTTGTGGCTAGAAATGCATACATCTCAAAAAGCATTCTACTATCCAGAAGTTTTTAAAAATACCAGTAATTGACAAAAATCTAATCAAAGCAGGGAAATTATTCCTCTTCTGTTGTATAAGGAAGGAAAAGAAAGCACATACTTTTGAAAATCACAGGCCTAACTTCGTATGTGAAAACGTATAGTGGTGTGCTTATACTTAAAGTGCCAATAACCACCTACGCTAATTGACATTGTAAGGATGCGACACACATATTTGAATGAATTCAGTGCAATTAACCACTCATCATTTGCAATAAAGTACACACACAATTATCCACACATTTTTGTGCAGGCAGTTTAAGTTCTAAAAACTTAAAATGGGAATCCTGGTTTCAGACCTAGATGGCTTAATGTACAGTCCAAATGTGATAGTTCATACTCAAATTGCTTCATATAGGCATAGGCCACAATGATAAACTTCCATCCTAGGTTCCAGATACTGGCCATCTCTATTTTATTATGGAATAAACAAGGAAAAAAAATGAATTATGGATTACGTTTCCCTCAACAACTGCGCTTCTGTCATGGAACTTTACAAATTAAATTCTGATCCCACAGTAAGACAAGGCAGCTTTCCTGAAAAAAAAATTATTACTGAGTTACTTTACACTGACTTTCTTCCAAATTAGCATCCAGTGCTGCATTTGTTAAACAAAACATCTGTCCCTGATTATCCACCCAGAGCTGGACTGCAAACTGCAATCTCCCCTCCTACACACACAGAGGCAACCACAGTCCATCCAAAGCCAGGGAGGGAAGTCACAACTTGCAGTTGCACTGTAGCCGGTGACAAGAATAAGACCAACTTGTTAAATCTGACACTAGACTCAGACCCAAATCTGTTACACATGGGGTGTCCACTATAAAAGTGCATCTAAGGTACAGAACAGCAAAGTGATAAAACAACTAAGGGATGGAGCTGAATGTAGAACGCAGGGCTTCTGAGCCCTTATTCCACCGCTGGACCTGCTCACTTTTATCAGAATTTTTTGGTTTTTTTAAATAGAAGAATATTTCTTCCAACCTTTAATTTTAAAACTCAGTTTTCTATGCAGCAGCAATGGCAGAAACAGGGTTATCATTAGCATCTTCCCATGCCCTGAGAAGTTACTCACCTCCTGGTTTTGTACAGGCTCCAAGTAAATTGACAACATTGAGATGATGGCCAATATGAATGAGGATCTTCAGCTCTGACATAAGTGCTCTGTGCTCACTATGGGTTGCACCCTCTGCAGAGGTAAAACAACACAGATCAGGAGCATCACAGACAGAAAGGTTTTTCCCTCCTCTGCATTCTGTTATTTTTCCAGCCCATTTAGTGAGAAGTCTTGTTGGTTGGTAGCCTGGGTCAACTACGCTTTTGCACTGCCTTTGAACATTTTCGAAAGTTTGCCAAGGGCAGTACATCAGAACAGGGGCACAAACAATACAGATTAGCAAACATCTTTTTTCCTACAGACATTGTGAGTACTCTGCCGTTTGACTCTCTCAGCCAAGAAAAGCCAGAAACATTGTCCCATAGCCATTGCTGGGGTCCATGCTAAGGGTCCAATCGGCCCATGGACTGCAGGAGATAGGGCCAGGGCCAAACATGCCTAACCCTACAGCCTCATCAAAAGCCTGGAGACGTGGCTGGTGACTTCATCCCACAGGGATAGAAAGGGAAGAGGAAAATGCTGAAGCAGGAGGGAAGAGGAGCCAGCTCTCTGCAGGCCACCTGAGCACTGGGAAGCTGGAGGGACAGGGCTTTCCAATTTGTGCTGTCATTACTGCATGCTCATCCCATTGCAATGAGTCTGCAATAGGTCTTGCCTGCACTTGCAACTGCTCACGCTGTACTGTCAGGAATTCCCCAGCTTTCCCACCCTTCTTCCAGTACAGCACATGGTGGGATACAGCCCCTGGCTGCTGGCAGCCCCATTTTGCTGCCCCAGCTACGTCCCCTTCAGGAACAACATGTCTGGGAACTGCAGCTTTCAACTTTTCTGTGGCAAATGTGAGGTACTATAATATGATTTAAAGTGAGGAGAAAGCTGTTCAAAACTATGACTCATTTTGGAACATGCCTAAGCTGTTTTCTGAGACTCGCAGAAAGCTCCCCACGAGGCTGCATAAGGCAAAATGGACACGTGCAAATTGCTTGGAGGAGCAAGGTTATATTCTGAACCTGAGTAGATCTATAAAGCAATGGCTAAAAAACCACAGTCACACTGCTCCAGTTACTGACAAGGCAAAGTCATGTATTTTCTCTAATCGCTGCTTCACGACACCAACTGTTAAGCTAAAATTATATAAACCCTGGTACAAACATTTTGATTTTTTTCCTACCTACTGGTTATAGTATTGGCAATTATCCCTATATGGTGTATTCAAGGTGAAGCTTTAGTCATCATTTTTACCTTTAAGCATTTTGACTGCCACTGTTTTGCAGGTAGCAGTTTTGTCGATCCCAAACGCATCTGCTTCTATGACCTGGCCAAAAGCTCCACGCCCAAGAGGTTTACCTTGAAGTGAGAAGATGAACATACTCTGATTTATTTGCCTGGCACGGTGGGCAAAAGATGCAGAATAAACAGCAATTCTAAACCGAGTTTATGTATCAGAAATCAACAGAAGGCTGATAATGGGGAGAGGATGCATTATATCCTAAGGGATCATAGAGCCCAGCCAGGGGTCCTGCATCAAGGCACCCCCATGGGAAGCCTGAAACACCCCACAGCACAGGGCTGGCTGCAGTATCACTAAAAAAACCCATGGCTGGCGCAATGAAGACATACCTAGCTTTAGTCGGTCTCTGGGAAACTCCCACTTGCTGGCATCATACGGGAGCCGTTCGCAGTGCTCATCTATAGGGACTTCATCAGGATCCATGATGATTGACAAGTAGCCAGTCTTCATGTCCCCTCCGTTGGCCTGGAAAATGGTATTAGTTGTAGTTGCACAGATTTTTTGCTGGTGATGTGCAGGCAAAGGGCCATTTTCTGACTTTGCAGTGTTTCATCACTAGTTCCCAGAAATGCCAGGCTACCGTTTTCCTACACCATTTTGTCATGAGTGCAATCACCATTAATTACTTGCACTTTTTTTTTTAATAAACAAAACCAGCTGAAACATTTTTTTCTCTTGCAAGGGCCTGTTCAATTAAAAAGAAATTTCTGTGCCCCTGGTTCCAGGCAAGAATGTTACGGCACAAAGAGAAAAAAATGTGTCTGTTGATTTAAGAACAATGGAAAGAAACAACACAAAAGGCCTCAATCAGCTCTCATTTGTCATGCAAGACCAGGGCTGATAGGACAATATAACAGAATTTGTTCATTACCCGCTTAACGGTCCGGAGGATGATTACAAGAAGCAACCAGAAGAACATGGCAATCACTGCAGTGCCAACGAGGATAATGAGCTCCAGATTTGTTTTCTCTTCAGCGCCTGGAAAGAAATAAATGAATATCTGAGTTATAGTTGGAAGCATATTGGTTTTGTTCATTCATTAAGGTAGAGAATGGAGGTCCTTGTTATGAAGGTTCGTTTTAAAAGTGCAACATGGAGGAAGGAAACGCAAGCAAAACAAAACAAAAAGCTTGGGGGTTTTTATGTTGGAATATCACACTTAGTTTCACGCTGTTTCACACACCACCCAATTTCTTAGAATCAGCTTTGTTCCAAGGACAGTATCTGAACATTTGGCAAATATAAAAAGGTAAAATATCACATTTTAAAAAGAAAACTTTGTTTTAGAGTACTTGAAATGACTGACTCTTTCTCCAGAAACCGAAAAAAACTCCGTCATATAGTAAATAAAGTGCTGTGAGAATGACCCAGAGAACAATCTCTCTCTTGTCTCTTTAATGCTTAGCTGGGCATGAAAAAACACGGTTCTACAAGAACACATGAATATAAGGTCTTATTAAGAACATTCCTTTTCCAGTAAAATAGTCTCCAGCAGATACCACTTGAACATCTATTACAGTGCAGGAGCAGCTCTCTTCTTCAGCTCCCGTTCACCACATCATGCTCCCGCATTTTGTCCTTTGCACCATACAGATTTTCTTACACAGTAGCACACTCCATTACATGACCCCAGTGAGTTGCACTATATATTTTCCGGAGTGAAACAATATGTCCTACACAGATTTCAAACTTTTACAGACATGCCCCAGCCATATTTACCACATCAGCTGAAATCTACATCGATGTCAGCTGCAGATAATCTCCACCCCATGTAAACATATTGCCCAACATCTTAATTTCCTAAAGGGACCTATAAGAATAACAGGATATTGCTTTAATTACCTTAACAACAGAACAGTTCAGACAATCATCCTGACATATAAGACAGAGGTTTGTGAAGGATTCAGTGACCAAATTTTGCAAATGTACTAATATCAAGAGCAAGGAGCTTTTAGTTCGAGGCTTCTCATTGCAATTCTTGGTGGAAAGCCCATGATGATTCCAGCTACTCAGACTGCAGACTTTTTAGGTTTTATTGTCTATCATTGCAAATTGCATTTCCGTGTGTCACAAGAGGACTGGAACAAGTGAGAGACGGGTCTCACAAAGGCTACTTTCAGAGCTTGGTGGACCAAGGCGGGAGTCCCCTAACCCAAAACTGCTACCTGTTCCTATCACTGAAGTGGGACAGCATCACACCAGACTGCACAAAGCCTTCACCCTGTTCTTCTTAGATGCTGTGACAGCAATGACAGTTTAAAGAGTTACAACTGTTAAAAAACACAGTATGGCAATTACATTACCAAGACAATAGAGATGCCCCAGGATATCTGCAGCGTTAGGTAAGCTCTGTTGTATAGGTTTGCATGTAATACAGACTGACAGAGTTTTCTTTGCAACCACAGGTAAGATAGATTCAGCTGTTGTTGAAGAGCACTAAACAACATTGTGGAGAAGAAAGCATCAGCCTCAACAGATGGGATTATGACGGCTATGACAGCACCCAATTTGAGCTTGATAGGAAAGTCAGGACTTCTAACAAATCTCCAATCAGGATAGCCAGTAGATTTTCCTTTTAATGATTATAAAGATTTCATGCACAATCTCAAGAGAAGCTAACACTAACCTTCTACTGAAAAAAAAGCCACTGTTTTTCTGCATCCAAGGACATTGCAGGCACGGCAGGTGTATAGCCCTCCATCTTCTTTCCTCACTCGACGTATGGTTAGTGTTTTGTTTCCATCTTTCAAAACAATACCTGGAAAAAAATAATGATTCTTAGTTCTGCTATTTTTATGTCACTTTTTGTTAAAAATGCAAAATGAAACTTTTCATGGTGAAAATCAGCATTGAGGTCCATGAAAGCAAGCCCTGAAGTAATAGAAAATTCACAGCGAAGGAGCAATCCTCACCTGAATCTTCAACAAGGGTTTCGTTATTTTTAAACCACATGATGTTTGGAGGAGGAATGCCATTAGCTGTGCATGACACTTCTATGGTTTCACCAACGTTCGTTGTTTGATTTTCCAGATTTCCTATGAGGGTAGGTGCCATGGGCTCTGTTGGTTCAAAAATACGGCAAAATTTCTGACCATTAAAGAAAACATCCATTTTTGCAGTAATAGCACATTATGACACTCTACACACTTGGCCCAGTAACAAAGTCTCAAACCCTTTTATAAAGCCAACAGCCAGAGTGTTCATGTTAAGGTCATAGTTAAACTTCCACATGAGATGAAAAAAAAATAATAGCCAAGAAAATTTAAACAGTATTGATGTATCCTGCTTTAGAGGATTTAATTTGTAACTTCTCAGGCTGCTGAGGGAAGGGGGAATAGGTGAGAAATCGCTTCTCTCACGCTTCTATTTCTAGGGTCTTTACGAGAAGTCTGATACTGCTGGTCCATCAAACATCCATTCAGGACAGCCCATGAACATGCGTAGATATTTTCCTGAATCTGCCTAATCAGCCTAGACATCTAGGTCCCAAAGCAGCATCATCAGTATTTGTGTGAAAAGCTGATTACCAGCTTGTGCCTGAATACCAGAATTACCCCATGACAGTTTTAAATTACAGACACTACTTCAAACTCAAGAGTCAGTGACACAAAGCAGTAGCATTAATGCTATGAATACACACATGCATATACAGCTGGAGGGAAAAAAAAAATGTTTTGAAAGAATTGGGAAATTATTGAGCTAAACACATGCCATTATTTGTGCAAAAACCAAACTCATCTCCTTGCACAGCACAGTGGCTTGGTGTTTCCTCACTGGTAGTGATGAAATGGTAAGTCCCTGCTGCCTGAACAAGCACCAGACCTGCGTGTTAAAACAAAAGGTCTAAATCTGTTTAACAAACTGAATGCACCATTAAGCCACACATGCAAGGCTTGAAGATACTGAAAACTGACACTACTGCAGTGATTTTCATACACAATCCCCGTTTTTGTTCACAGTAAGAAATCCGTACCTTGAACAGTGAGGTGCTTCACCAGGCAGTGCTGTGTTTTAGCCTTTTTGTCCTGAGCAATGCAAACATAGTCCCCACCATCCTGGAGGGAGATGTTACGGAGAATGAGCTCTAAGGTGATGTTTTCACCATTGGTATTTGAAACCGTCGCATTCAGCTTCTGGAGAGCATTGAGGTTCTTACAAACGGGCATGGGAAGCCCTCCAAAGGAAGTCTGCAAAGCGTGAGCATGGAGTTTGTACCACGACAGGTTCTCAAAGGTGAATTTGTCTGCTGTGCATTGCAAGGACATATTATCCTTCTCTGTCAGTTGATTCTGAGGCTGGAGATTAATTTCAAGACCCCCTGCAAGTTAAAAAAATAAAAAAAGAATTAAAAAAAAAAAAAGAATTAAAAATAAAAAATAAAAAATTAAAAAGTTACAGCAACCTAAGCATTAGCTTAGAGTTCATTTTCAGATTTGGATTAAAATAATATTTCAGCATGTGGATGTGGGGACTGATTTTCAAGAAGACAGAAGCTCTTTGCCACTGGTTTCAAAAACGTTAGTCGTAGCTTTTACGGTACGTCTTTACTCATTCTGTGACACTACCATATTTTCTCTGTAGCTCTTTTAAGCAACTGCAAAAGCCCCATAGCAATCACTCTCAGGACAACAGTGCCCATTTTGCATCATTTTCATGATACCGCCACTCCGCTGATGCCAGCAGAACTAATTGCTTGGCTGAAGATAGGTGTTGATTTTAAAGGCTGCCTTAGGAAAGCCTTAGGTACACCTACAATTCTAAAGTATTTTATAAAGGACAGGAATTGGACAATGGCATTGAAGCACCTATCACTAGCAAGCCAGACGAAATAACATTAATTTCACATGGATGTCCTCAACAAGGTATACTTACTGGTCACATGAAAGGAGATAACTCTCTCGCTTGACCCAGCTCTGTTTGAAGCTATACATCTATACAAAGCAGATACATTCGCTGCTTGAATCACGAGGGTGCTCACAGTCTACAAAAGAACAATCAAGCAATTTCATACTGTGTCAGTGCTAAACTACATACATGAGTCTGACCACCCCAACAGCTCAGCAAAGTGCTCTGCAGGTATCAAAGATCTGCCCAACCAAAGATCCCTCCAAAGTACAAATCCATGGCACAGCAGGAGCACAGTCCCCTCCTGACGTTTAAATTTTTGTCCTCAAGAGGGTAACAATCAAGCAAAAGAAAACAAGAAAAAGCAGCCTGCCAGAAGGCATATGTGTTAATAAATGCCACACCAGTAATTTTTTCTGCTTTTCAGCCTCAGCTTTTCCTTATTACAGTTAATTGGCAAGATTAACTCACCTAACTTCAGACTGCTAAAAGGTAAGCACTGAATCTAAGTAAGTTATGCTCCTCAGTGGAGACTCTGTGTGTCTAAAGGACTTGAAAGTGTGTATCTCTGCCTATTGGCTTCAGTAGGAGCTTGCACAACTAGCTGAGAGTAGATCCCAAAGTTCAACAGTAGGTGAAAAGAGTCTTATCTCTAGTGATATATTTCCAGATACGTGCCCTGCTAAACAGAGCTAATCAACCCCAACCAACGGAAAAGAAAATCTGCTCACCTTTGTTTTTCCAGCAATAGTAACGACTTGGTGCTTAATTTCAACCTGATTCCCACCCTTTCTCTCTGAGATCACCTTCCACTTCCTGCATGCATACGGATTGGCTCCCGAGTGAACTTTCCTGAGATATAAGCAGAGAGGTATGCATTAGATAAATCACTCACCCTTCAAGAGAGTGGGTTTGTGTTCTCTTTATAATACACAGATGTTTATCTATAAATCAGATGGATCACCAGCCACAGCCTGCTTCTGGAAAGGAAGAGTATGTTTCTGGAAACTTCTATATTAAATGGCACCCTATAACCTTCTGAGACCTTTACGCTCTTTAAAATGAGGAACCCCCAAGCCCAAAGGTGAATTTCCTAATTAATCTGCCTGTGTCAGCTCAATCAGGATGCTTGGAGGGAAGCAGCTATTCTGGGAACAAACCTCCATTCATAAATGGATGATTCAAGTTAATTTAGTTCAAAGGAAGACAGAGACACACAGAAATCACTGAACTCCCTACAAGAATTTCTTGAGGACAGTAGCCATTGTGTAGGAAAGAACCAGGCACCAAAGGAAGAAACTAGTGGAAACCATTTTAAAAACAACAACAGGAAAGGAGAATGCTGCCTTTTTTTTTTTCCTTCTGGCTTTTTTTTTTTTTTTAAAGGAAATCTGGGCTTATGGCAGGCCCAGATAAGGGAAGCTGCGTGAATCTCAGTCAGGCACTCTCTCTATCACTCCCCAACATCAATCAGTGCACTTCCTCCAAGATACACTGTCACACAGATAAAGAGCACCGTCACACTCAGCACTTGAGTGTAAGAAAAAAAACACCACAAGGAACCGTAATTAGCATAAATAGCAATTCTCCTCTGTTTGGGATGGAGTTTTGGGCCTGCAGCCCACAGGGAGATCTGAGGGGAGGGTATGCAGACAGCTGCATTTGAAACCCTGCGCAAGCCAAGATGCCCTTCAATAAAGTATGACGGCAACACGCAGACACTGCCCACTCCTTGCTGTGGGTGGCCCTTGCCTCTGCTGACAACAAAGACCCTGGCTGAGCCTGCCTGCAGCAATCTGCCTGTTAAGTATAACTATCTTTTCTGCATTGGCCACTGGGTAGTCACTGGCCACTCAGTAACAAACCTGGACAAGGGATTCATCCAGAAAAAAAACCCAACCCAAACATCCCTCAAGAGCTACACAAGCCACAGAAGATGGGAAGGGCTTAGCACTCACTGCGGGCTGAAAGTGCACTCCTCCTCCAGCTGCCAGTGCCAGAGGATGGCAGCGGGTGGTGGGACAGCATAGACGGTGCAGGTGAGCGCCTGTGTCGAGCCGTACTTGTAGGAGTCAACAGGGGCCAGCAGTGCATTCTCACCGATCTGGGGAGGGACTAGAGGAGAGAGTAGCAAGTTATACCTCCCAGTAACAGCTCCCCAGTGGCACTGTTAGACCCACAGTAGACTAATTCATGCAGTGCCCCACAAACAAGTGCAATGCAGAGCATCTCCAAGGACATGTTGGGAAGAGGTGAACGTGCTCAACCCCTTGAGGATCATGCCTTCAAGATGCAATGCTTAGGATCTCCTAAAAAATCTGCCTTCATTACCCCCTGGTTTAAAATGTATCCCTCAGACTCCCACAACCATGCCCAACCATTAAATGCATGTTATTCCCCAGCCTTGGTCCCACTGCATGTAGCCTTGCTGCCATTTACAAGATCTGCTGTTTCCAGAGCATGTGGGCTAGGCTGTTTCCTGGGGAGCAGAGAGGAGAGGAAAGAGGAGGGTTGCACAGGGCAGGGCAGAGGAGGGACAGCATGCATGGGACAGGAAGGATGGGAGAGGCTGGACAGGGCCAGGATGGAGTGGGGTGGGGGAGGACTCCAGTAGCACAGCCAACAAGGAGGGCAGGAAAAGAGCAGGATGCAGAGGCAAAGAAATAATACACAAAAAACAAACAAACAAAATACACACAGAGTATCATCTCAACAACACCACCAGGAGCCTGCAGCCTCTTAACCAACCCATCCTGGAGCCAGGAGAGATGAGCCACCTCTGCCCTTCCAGGGCTGAGGTTCAAGTGCTCTCCTCCCAGCCACTACCACCTCTTAAACCTTCATAGCTCCAGGATGAATTTAATCCTAAGAATGGTAATGCACCAATCCACATGTGAAAGAAAGGTACCCCTTTGGTATGCCACTTACCATTCACAAGCAGAGTAAACGTATGTCTCTTCTGCACCTTGTTAGTAGGGTTGGTAAGGACAACAGTGTAATTCCCAGCGTCCTTTTCAGTTGCCTCAGTGATCACTAACATGTAGCCAAGTTTAACTGTATGATTTGCATTGATGGCTTTTCCATTTTTATACCTGAAGAAAATATAGAGCACTTTGAGTACTTTAGAGATTTACCTTGATGAAGAAAAGCTCAGTTTTTCAAACACATTATGTCCTGATTCTTACCATTTCACCTCTGGTGGAGGATATCCTTTAAACTTGATGGGAATTTTGACTGTAGCACCTAGCCTTGTCTCAACCACATTGTCCATTCTCTCCAGATGAATAAAAGGACTTTCTGGAAAAAAAAAAAACAAACCCACAGTCTTTTCACATGGACAAAAGTGTAAGTGCTCTCCATTTGGGTAGGCACTTAGCAGCAGATGACAGTTATGGGCCAGTGACAGGACACCACTGGCAAAGTTCAGCTGGCTCCAAATTGGGCTCTGGAGAGGTGGGCCCACAATGAAAACCCAGTCCTTTCTCTTGCAGAGGAATGGACTGGTTTCTCCACCAAGGAGCTCTAGAAAACAGAGACAAGACTCAGCTCTCAGGACAGTGTCAACTGTCAGACCCAGCATCAGACCTGTATTTCTATCTATCTGTCTATCTAGCTAGCTAGCTAGCTATCCCAAAGCTGGCTAGATCTATTCACTCCAGGAAATAACAGCATTCAAAACTACAGTGTGATAATGTCAGATACTTTCAGCATCTTCTCAAGTATGTATTTGAACCATTGCAATCACAGAATACTTTGAAATTATTTACAATACTTGTTATAAGTTATAAACTTACATTCAGACTAAGACAGTGATTAGCCTTTTGACTAAGATTTAAGATGGTATGGACTTAATATCTGGTATACTGGCTCATGACCTTGTTTTGTGTCCTGAAGAGAAACAGAAAGAACCCACAAGACAACTCGGTCTATCTTGAATCACCATGCCATATAATAAAACTAAACGCTTAAAAAAAAAAAGCCATTAATATTCTGGCCTCTGAAATCAGACCTCAGGAAAAACAGTCTCCTTCAAAATATAAAGCCCTTTATCTAACTCAGTGATTAAAAATGGGCCATTCTCATGCTGGCAATTTTTTTCCAGAAATAAGCCAGTGGAGCCACTGGGGCTGTGCCCAAGAGGGGCTTGAGAAAGGCTGTAGGATGTGGCCTCATACTTATTGCTGCACATAGCCAAAGCTGTTTCCTTTGCATCATTTCCATACAAAAGTCCATTTGATTCATGTATTCATAATGTAAAATCTGAAAGTTTTACTTTCCTAGCTTCATTTATGTGGACCCAGACTCTTGCCCCACAGAGCCACCAGAATCTAGCCTAAGTTCACATGGAGCGAGAACAGGCAACCTTTATTACAAAGCCATCTACACAAATGCAGTTTTACAGCACATCAAGGTGGTCAACGCAGAAGAGGACCAGAGGCTTACCTCACTTTATTATATTTACTGCCCATTTTCCTATGGGATTCTACAGATTCCATTAACTTACTGCATCGGTTAAAATCTTAGCAATACCTAAACTCGTGGTCTAAAAATAATCCTATAGTGGGTGCAAGAGAAATATTGTAGCTGCAGTTCGGTTCATTTCTGTCATTTGATTCATCACCAAGATGCCTTTGGCACCCCAGTAATCCATCCCAAACCTGAAGCAACCAATAAAACTGAAGTGGAAGATGTCATACCATGGATAACGAAGTAACTGCTGTTCTTCATGTTCATACGACCACTGGATGCTGCACAAGTATATCGACCTTTGTCTCTTAGGGACACACTGTCAATGGTAAGAGTGCTTACAAACTTCTTTACTTCTCCTGCAGTGGTTTTTAAATCCCTTATGGTAGCACGTTTTTCCTGTAACAGATAAAAGACAGAGGTATTTGTTACTCCTCCTGTCACACTTTGCACACCTGTATATACTAGCAACATCTTTGTGTATTATCATCTGCTTTGTCAGTATTATAATGGGGGAGTGACATTAAATCATATTTTGTTGTGCTGTTGGCACCCTTACGTTATTACAGATTTACCTTGATGGAAGGGTAATCCCATTTAAAATCAATTCCTACATTCAGCTCTGTCCTTACAGTGCAATTGAGAACAAGTTTTTCTCCCACTGCCAGCTCTACTTGGTAGTGTGGGTTCATCGTTAGGTCATAAATGCGGTATCCTAGAGGAAGAAAACACAAAACATGGCATGAGAAGAGGTTTCTTTACAGCACTCAGCACCAAATTTCCCAGGTGAATTCACTGAAACTCCCCAGCTACAAAGAGGCCCCTCAATGCCCCAGTACAGCATGATGACAGGCGTACAAAGGAGCCTGGAGGCAAGGGATATGCCTGCCCTGAGCATTTCCCATCTGAGACTCGTGTCAGACAGCAGCACAGTAGGATGTATGCACTTGATCAGAGCCCCCCAGGTGGTGGGAGCAGGCGGGAGACAGTGACCCACTCAGTTCCTCTGCCTTCGACACCTTCTTCTAATTCTTGTGAGAACTGAAACTAAAGAAGATAACATTCCCTTCCCAGCAGCAAGCAGGAACTTTACCAGGAATAACTGTCTGGCATTGGCAAAATTATTCAAGGTTTACTTTGTGCAATAAAAACCAGAATATTCTGAATGAAGAAATTCTGCAGAAATCCTGAATTTGCTCCATATCAGAGTGAGGACTCATGAATGTGATGGAGAAGCAAAAGCCTGGGGCACAGAGTAAAGGGTGGAGGGCTGCTATGCCTTCCTGCCAAGCAAGGTGAGACTGGCTTGGTGCCTTCTGGCCACTTGAAGTGGTTGCTGTGTCCTCAGCCAAAGGATAAATAGCCTTAGTTCCAGCTCAGGCTTGAGCCTTCACAGAATCATCATGTCATCTCTGAGTTTTGATGAACAGCTGACAAAATACATCAGGAGAGCATAAAACTGTGAGTCAGGACACAGGTCTGAAGGAGACAAGACAACCTAGCTCCTAGTGCAAGCTTCAGATTCCCCATTCTCTTGGTAACCCCTCAGGGCGATTCCTTTCCATCTGCTGCTGATGGATGCCTGCCTCTAGTTCCCTCCAGCTATGACTTGGATCACGCATAAGCGAATAAAGAACAGAATAGAGTGATTTTAGGAAAAAGGCTGGTATTGTCAGGGAAAAAAAATAAAATCCCTGGCATCTATATAAAACACTAAAAGTAGAAGCACTTATCCCAGTGATGATCCAGAAAGAACACAATACTTTGCATTTAAAAGAAAAGTAATACATATCACAACGTCCATTTTACATGAGCTGCATTGTCAGTACTGAATAACGTAGAGTCCAACCAAATATAATTGGATCAATATGTTGTAGTGAGCAAGATAACATCAGAAATAGAGGAAAAAAAACCCTTCAGCTTACCTACAACTGCAACGATGTATATCACAGACTGGTAGCTTTCATCATCTATTTTAGCTTCACAGAAGACCATGCCTGCATAGTTGATTAAATGACTAGGTATAGTGAAGCCTTTTTTATTATTCCATGAAATTGATTTACCATCAGGAACAAATATCTTTTCTGGATATTTCTGTTTGAAATATTGATAAAACACATAGTCAGATTTCAAAAATCAAACAACCCTGACTTTTCAAGTTCAAAATTTTCCACAACTTCCTAGTTCAGGCAATCTCCCTTTCGTGGGCGATCACTCCGCACTTTGAGAGCGCAGGATCACGGACAAGTACATTTACAGCACTCACCTTGTAATCACAGGCTGTAAAATTTGCAAGGATAGAAAGAAGTTTTTAAGAAATGTATTTATACTTCAAGCAATGTATTTATGTCACATAGATTTCAAGTAACTCTTAAAAGAATAATGGGGTCTTTCCTTACCGCATGTAGGGATACATTGAGATTTGATACAGTTCCAAGGCACGGCACTACCACAGTTTTATTCTTAGTGATGTATACAATGCCAAGCTGATCACCAACTGAAGTCACAAACGGAGATCTGTAATCTAGAACATTCAATTCATAAATTGTCACATGATTATGGAGGAAACATTTCCAATTTTGTTCTTTCCCTGTCTTTTTCTTCTCAAATCAGTTTTATTCTTTTCTATGTGGTAAATCGCTTAAACAATGAGACTAAATAGGGGGTACATATTTTGACAGATACCTCCCCCAGCTTTACAACATCATTATTCTCAAAACAGCTATCGGCCACAGTGCACACTTTGGAGAATAGCTTCCTGCCACCACAGTCTGTGCCAACAAAAATCTGATTTATCCTAGTGTGGCTTTCCTTGCATAAATATTAAAGGAAATACCAGTTTAAAGTAGTGACATGCTACTTTGGCTCCCCCAATGGCAGCATCCTTTTCAAAGTCAGACCAAGAAAAAAAAAAGTTAACGATCTTATAAAACAAGCTAACCCATGTACATAATAACAACTGATTTTTCAAAATGCTAACTATAAGTTAACAATAAAAAGGAAACAGAGCGCATAAGAAAATGAGTATGAAGCCATCAGTGCAAAAAGACAGATGCCTCAACGAATGCACTTATTTAATCTGAGAGTATAACTGGAGGCTTTGCAGTGTCTGCGACGCTCAGCTGTGTTGCTACCAACACAACTGACCACCCAACTTTGAAAACTTAGCTCTGACATCCTAAATGGATTTTACCATCGCAGTCAGCAAGTGTATGAAAGTTCATGTTTTGGGGTTGTTTTTTTTTCTTTGAATGGTATCGGATAGTGCAAATTGTAAAAGGGATTGGATCTGCCGGTTTTAATAAACATACAATCTCTGTAATTCTCCCTCGTATGAAACTCCTGCTGAGGTCAGGACAGGCTCAGAGTACAGCAGAGGTAGGTGTGCTAAGTTCTGGGTGGAGTAGAAGAGCAGACCAAGTACTATGTATGGCAGGTCAGTTCAAAATTTCAGGTTCAAAGGCTTTTCTGCTGATGGCCACTAGCATACTGGCATGTAATTATTCAACATGAAAACAAGAAAAATAAGTTTCACAAGACCAAAAACTCTACGATTAATAAATTTTAATGTCAAAATCGTTTTGAGATACTTGATATCTCTTTTTTCTTTTGAGGCTAGGGGAAAAGCCACCTAAAAGCTGTGTAACCACTTACCTTGAACATAGACGTAAATGGTTGTGGCTGCCTGGTTGTCCCCATAAAGGCACCTGTAGTCCCCTGTGTCATTGCCAATGACTTTGAGGAGAGTAAGTCTCTTGCAATAAGGGCCGTTATGGCAGTCTGTCACAAAGATACGCTTCTCAGCACTGCTCTGGTTGCTTGGCCAGGACCACTCCAGTGGTCTCCGACCGCTGGGAAAACAAATGAGCATGTGATGAGTGCAAGTACTGATGCCAAGGTGGTGAATCGCAGCCACGATAGTCTCTACGGCTAGGAGAGGAATGGGTTTCATCCTGTCATATGGAGCATGAAGCCATGTAGGATGAATTCACCTAAATCTACCTATTGTTAATACCTATAAGGAAGCTACTTGAGATTTATGTTCTGCTGAATTTAAGTGACACAGTACCCAAAAGGGAGAGTCAAGAGCATGGCTCACCAGCGGGCTCAACGAGGACCCGGCTGACACTTCCTCCTCCCAGCCATCGTGTGCTTTCCAGCTCTCCTTCGCTACAACCCTCTTAAGATCATTTCTAAAGTCTGTCAGGGAAAAGTGAGGCGGGGAACACAAAGGGAGTGGGGAAAGAGGCTGAATCACCTGCGATTCAGTACAAAAACTCACTACACAAATTAACTCCATCAAAATCATGCTGGACAGATTTGCTCTTACCTGCAAGTAATATTTAGAGTCTCATTCGCAGTTATTGTGAGGACATCTTTTTGGATGCTAAGGGTTGGTTGATCCAGAGAAATAAATAAACCTGCAAAACCATGTATAAAACCCCTTAAATCAACCCAATAAACAAAGTAAATGCTACTCAATCAGAAAAGCATTATATACAGGAATATGCAGCATGTTTTAAGTAGACACTTTCACATCACCTACTTAGCAGTGAGGGGTAAATAATGACTTTTCACACGTCCCAGAAAGTTCAAAAACTCTGTCATAACAGGAAGTAAAGGCAGATGGTCAGGAGCTAGCTGCAGAGCACTACAATTCAGTCAGCCAGGGTGGAGTTCCTGTTTTCTTGTGTTGCCAACTTCAAGGTCTAACAAGAGGATGTGGGACATTAAAACGAAGTGAACCTTCATCTGATGATCTCACTCCCAGGGGAAAGGGATTACCAACTTTTCTTATAATAAATTGAATATACTTATGTTCTTCTAGACTGCTGATCAATGAAGTGCATGAAGCAACTATTTTACAGTTTGTCACAAATTCAAGATCCTATGAACTTCTTTTATCCCTTTATTTTCTAAGGTTATCTCTTTCCTCCCAAGCAGTTAGGCAAATATTGATTGCTACTAGACTTTATTCACCCAAGGGCTTGCATCACACCCACCCCCAGCTACCCACACTTGTGAGGGCTGCGATCTGGGTGCCAGCGCTTGCTCTGTCGCCCAGCTTGCGCAACGTTTGCAAGTACCAAAGAAGAGATTTTCAGTCTGCTCTGGCTGCTTTCACCACCGTCAGGAATCCCACCTCACCAGAGTGAGCCGGCAGCCCCAACCGGGACAGCTTGGCCAGCTACGACGGGCAACAAGAAAGTGTGGCCAGATCGGGACCTTCCTTATTTCCCCAGTGTTTCCTTGCTCTTTAATCACTGGCATCCCGAGCAGGTTCTTCGCTGACGACAAGTTTCCCACGTTTGGCTCCGGGGACATTCTGCTCTCGGAAACAACGGCTGATGCTGGAGCCAAGGGAGCAGGACGCTATGCATCCACGGCAGGCAGCCCTCTCCGACGGGCCAGCACCGGCCGGCCGGACAGGCGAGGGCAGGAGGACCGGAGCGGGCTGGACAGGCCAGGGCAGGAGAGGACAGCAACCCCGCAGCACGGGGCGTCCCGTCCCGCCTCACCCGCTCTACCAGCCCTGACAACCCCAAGGGACACCCGCGCCCGCGCCGCTCCTGGCACCCGCTCATCCCCGCACCTCCTCTTCTCGGGGCTCCCTGGGGCTGCCGGAGCCCGGCGGCTCCCCGACAGACCGGACCCGGGATACCTGGTACTCCCTGAGGCTTACCGGGAGCCAGGCACAGCAGAACCGCCAGCAGCCGCGCCGCACCGAGCTCCATCCCGCTGCGGCACGCAAAGCGAACCTTCCGTCCAACGGCGCCGTCAGGTCGGCAGCCGAGCCGAGCCGCACCGCACCGCGCCGCACCGCACGGCGGGGATGCGGGTCCCCGGCAAGCAGCACCGCCCCTCTTGTGCCCGGGCCGGGGTTTTTCGCGGCGGCCCCGCCCACCACGGCATGGCCCCGCCTCCCGGTCCCGCCCCAGGGCTCTCAGGTTTCGGGGGTCCCCAGGAGCTCTCCTCCCTGCTCGGCGGCAGGAGGGCCTCGGGCTGAGCGGCCGTCAGCGCTGAAATTCAACGTCGCCTGCCGCTTCATCGCACTTGTTTGGGGTTTTCTAAAATCCCCTCGACAGAAATGACCCCGGAGACCAACCCTGTGAGGCACATGCGGTGAGACGCCACCATCTTCCTGCTGGCAGTGACTTCATCTAACCATGTTTGAAGTATCTGATGGTATGAGTGCTGAGTTCACAGCGTGGGAGTTCCCGAATCGTACAGCATGTACCCGGCAGCCTAACGGTCCACATTGTATCTAACGGGATCCACAACTGCTGCAAGAGCCACCCTTCCTACTCCCCACAGCACCATTCCACTCTGCGGGATGCTACTTGGTCGCAGTAACCATTCCCCTCTCACACCAAAGGTCTGATTTTTTTCTAGAAATGAACCCCCCCAACTGGAACTATGCCTTTTAATCAAAATCATTAACCAGTGACTGTTGAAAGAGAAGTTTGTGAGCAGGTCCTTTGGGAAAAATAAACACATAGTTACTAATGCTTTATCCATACACATTAAGCGTCTGGGGGAAATAAATACACATGCATAGATAGGTACATAGATAAATGGATAGGCAACCAGGTAGATAGAAACACACAGCTATGTACATAACTGTGCATGTTTAGATATATATGTACTTCTGCATGCTACATTTTTCTCTTTCCCTGCAAACATGCATGTGAGCTTTTCCACAAATGACTAAGTTAATGAAGCAGTGATTTTATTTTTCACACTATGCAATTCCATCTGTTTTAACTGTACTGAGAGGTGAAAGTAATTTCTTTGAAATAACACCCCTGTTGCTCTCAGAAAGATACAGGGAGTAGAAGAAGCCAAATTTCTGTACTGATTTTTCCCAGAGATCCAATAAAATCCAAGAAAAGTCGAAGAAGACTCATGTGGTTCAAGAGGCAGCAAGTTGGCACCGTGCACATAAAATGTGTTCTTGCTATTCTTATGAGCTCTTAAACCAGAAAATTCGTAGCCCTCATTAATATACCCACCTCCATCGTACTGCAGGTCAGGTCATTTTGGTATTTCTAAGTGATTCGGGGAATTCTGGAAGTGATTGCTAAACAACTGACCCTTGCTGAGTCAAGGCTGCACATAGGGTTTATGTGGTAGTGATAAATACCTAGTGAGGACCAAGGGTACCTCCTGTTAAAGAGATAATTTTAGTTGTGGTGATAATTTTATTTTGTGGTGATGCTGGTTTTGTTGGGTTTGACTACAAAGAGAAAAAAAATTGGATAGGGGATGGATGACCCGCAGTAACTGTTTGAATCCAAAGCAGTTTAGCTAGTCAACAAAGCAAAGGAAATTATAAGGGTAAGTTGAAAAATATTCACATTAAATTACTACAGGATCCATAGGACACAGTAAATCACTGGTAGCTCACTTCAGTGCTTTCTGCATTCCTGCAGAACTTCCAAAAATGCAATCTGTAGAAAATAGGCCACTGTATCTATTTTAACAAGTGACTTTTCTGAAATGTAGTCAGATGATGTGCAATTAGAGTTTACGGCAATACCACTTAGCTCTGTTCTTATGCACAGTCATTGCTCTTAAGTGAGCGCTTTCGGTGGGGCGTGATTGATTTCTTTGTTGAAAATTATTTTGGTGCCCGAGCTTCACAGGAACAAATACCCACTGTTTGCCCTAAGCATATCTAAGAACAGATAGATGAATGCTAGCCCTCCCCAGGCCCTTTGGCATCTGCCATGTCCCCTGCCTCCTTCTGCCCTGCAGTGTCCAGAGGGAAGGAAGGGAAGGGAAGGAAAGGAGGGGGGCTGACCCCTCAAACACACAAACCTCCTGGCTCGTCAGCGCACACATCGAATTGAGCAGGAGGCAGCAAAGAGCTTGCACATTGCGAGTGTCGGGCATCCACAGGGAAGCACACATTTCAAAAGCGCTAAGTGTTTTTATCTCCCTGACTGATCCCGGTGAGCTCTTAGTCTTTACACTGTGTTTCCTAAAAGGGACACAATCGTTCAGTAGTACTTTGCCTGGCTGTCAGTATAAATCTTGTTAACTAGAATAATGCTGCAGAAACTGCTGCTTCACTGTATGAATCTCTATAGTACCAGGGACATTTGAGACGCTAATGACTAAACTAGAAGATAACTTCTTTACACTCCAGATACTTGAATGAGGCCCCAACCCTGTAAACATTTAAGTAGAAGAATAACTTTACTCTGGAAAGTCATTCTATGGATGCAGGGCTTTTCATCTGAATCATATTACTTATATACATGGTGTTGGTGGGGCTATTCCTCTAGTAAGATCAAATAAAAAATATAGCCAAGAATCATTGGAAATGATAGGTGTCTGGGAGAAGAGAGAGCTAGAAAAGATGTGAGGTGACTTTACTGGCACAGGATATATAGTATTATATGTGCTTTGCTACAGTAATCTTTCTATTTTGAGCTTTGATGCAGCTTTCTCAAGTGGACTGCCACTGGAAGACGCCCCAGGGAACCTCTGAGAGAAAAATAGACCTGAGCACAGAAGAAAGACAGTCACCTAAAGTCCATGTGAAAGACTCACCTAAATACACTGCTTCTGTGATAGCTATGGGTCAACAGATGTCTGGTTACAAAACCAAAACCCCAGTGATTCAAGTGATGGCAGCTTTCTTATCCAGCTTTTCAGGCTGCAGTCTCTGCACAGCCTTTGTGTTGTCCTTTGGACTTGTAGAACATCCAGCACAGCCCAGCTTGCACCAGAAACTATCAGTGCTGAGCTATGGGGAGCTAGTGAGAGAAGCCAAATATATTTAATGTTATTGAGTGAGTATGGAGTGGGATTTCCTCCCTCTCCAGAAAGAGTTTCAATCTGGAAAACTTCCTGGGATCCCTAAAACAACATGTAATGGCTTCTAAAGTTATCCCACCCTCCACTCAGCACCCTCACCAGCCTTAAATAACAGGCAATCCCGTCAAGACATTTCAAATCTGGCGTAGTTCAGAAACATCCTTCCCTGCCTTGGCCAGAATAACAGTAAAGAAATGGGGGGCTGGAATGAGCTCCACAAACATCCAGCCCTTCTGCCACACTGAGCAGATCTCAGCCCAGTATGGGACCAGATCTGGAGATTTGCAGGAGAGCTGGTAGCCGACAGGCGGGATGCGATCAGACCATGTGCATCACTCTGTGTTTCATCAGATCAATTCCCTGCTCACACAGCATCTCCCAGAGCCCCATGGAAATCAGCTCCCATCCTGAAATCAGCGTGTTCCCAGCCCCTGAGGTTACTTCCCTCCTTCCCCGCAGCCTCTTTTTGCTGCAGCCCCTGTGCAGGCGAAGCTCTGTGACTGTGGTTGCTCCCTGGGAACGGTCTGTGCAACGGGAGGGGGCACGAAGTATCGCCTTGGCCAAACAGGGCCAGCAAGTGTTTGTTTATGCATCTGCTCCTCTGGTTGCCAAAAGCTCATTAAAAACAAGACACAAAGGAGCATCAGAGGAACCAGACAACTCCCCTTCTCTCTCCTCCCTGACCTGTCATGACTACTCCAGGCTCGCCGGCTCTGTCAGTGCCTCCTGGGCAGTCCAGCTGAGGAGCCCAGCCAGAGAAACTGCAGCCGCAGGAGCAGCCAGGCTGCCTTCTGCTTACTTAATTATTCAAATTACAACCTGGGCGGAGATAAGGGCTGCCACTGGGAACACTGATTTTGTGCCTTCTCGCTCATGTAGCTCAATAAGTTTGCAAGTGGTCAACATCCCATGCAGAATACATCTGGGATGCAGCAGCCAGCAACTGGACCGGCTCGTGGTCACACCTCTGTCCCATAGCTGGGGCTGCAAGGACCTCAGCATCTAATGCCAGGGTGGAAGCTACCTTCAGCTCTGTCTACACCACAGATTGCACCATTGCAACAGCCTGCACCCTTGCAATGACCACTGGAGCCAGGCAGGATGTCCTAGCATGGCTTTCATCAGGCATGCTTTTCTAGTACACCGATAAACCTTGCTAAGGCAGATGTGGAAGCACATACAAGATGTTGCTATAAGAAGTAAATGAGAAGGCATTTGTTTAACTTTGAATGCCATTACTTTTTACAGAAAACACATGCAAAATCAGAAATACATTTAGCATGACACATAATCCATGTGTAGAGCCCAGAAAATGTGTTGGTTTGCAAGGCAGCATTGCAAAGGACAAAATCTATCCTTCCAGCTAGAAATGAAATAATAGCTGTCCCAGGTAAGAACCATGGAAGTAGGAATGAGAAAGTACAAACCTACTCATTTTCAAACAGAGATCTAAATGACCCTATTTTAAGAGTATGCAAAAAATGTCGAGACCTTTGCTGAAATCTGTGAACATGTCTCTTGCATTTGGCTATGTTCAGCTATAAACAGGAGGTGTGAGTTCGTCATGAGTGGACATCCCCAGAGTGGCTTTATTCTAGCCTGGCTGGATGCTGATGGTAACAAAATTGGAGAAGCAGGTTCATTGCTGTCACAGCCCAGACTAGTCTAACTTGCCTTGGATAATTCTCTCCACTCCTAGGCACCTAATTATGGTTGGAGGCACGTGGAATTTTAGGGACACACCTTTTAAAAATTCAATTTCTTTCCCTGTTTATTTACTTGTCCCCATCATATCCTAAAACTCTGTATAACTGCTCATGCCAGGACAAAAGGGTCATACATGCCCTCCATTCAAGGAGCTGTTCATTTTTTCCCCACCAAGCTGGTTTTCCCCACCAAACTCTTTGTGGGGCAAGGGCTTTGTGGGAAGAGACAAATGCCTTTACTTGTTTACTTGTGGCTGAAGTTTCTGGAAATTTCTCTCCCACTTGTAGCAGGAAGCAGCTCTGAAGCATCACTTTCTGAGCCCCAGGAAGCAGAGGGTAATTCAGTGTCTGGGCCCCTGGACGTGTGGTCAGTCAGTCTAATGGATGGGCAACTGGTGACAGGGACAAGCTACAGATTCTTACACAGAAGTGAGTGATACATAGTATTTTTTTTCTATTTTTCTTTTTTTGGAGGGCGGGGGGGGGGGCGGGGGTCAAAGTTGATAGTTTGTGAAAAATTTCTCAAAGCCTAGGTTGACAAAACTGCTGGAGAAGGACAAAATCTTTTTTTTCAATAGTTCACTGGTGCAGCATGCTCTCACCACAGCTCCTCCTGTGAAGAGATTTGCATCTCACAAAGACTACCCTCAGCTCCATGCTGCAGGAATGGAAAGCAGCATCCTCAGTGGCTTTGTCCACACGGCTGTGTTTTTATGCCGATTTCCTTATTATTCACTGAAGGAGAAAGAGAACAAGGGAGCAAGCATCACACTATTTACAAAGAGGCTCCTGAAGGAGAGCCGTGGAATATGGCCCTCATGCTTGCAGATATTGAAGGATTTTGTTTGATGTGGAACAGCGCCATCAGGAAATCTGAAATGCCCATCTGCTCTAGCGTGGTGCTAAGGCTTTCAGCTGACCTGAAGCCAGGCCTCCCACAGATGAATTTCCATGGTGGTGGAAGTCTAACTGCTTGGGAAACAGGCTGCCAAAAGTATGTATTACTGAAATGAAATACATGAAAATATATGCTATGAAATAAAGAAAAATCATGAATGTATCTGACAGGGACCCAGCCTATCCAATGTATTCTTACAGCAAGTCTTTGCGTTAGGAGTAGAAGCAATGCACCCCAGCTCCCAGAGTGTTTGTGTCGCCCATATCGCATAAGGAACAATCTCTAAGTGAAGGGGTTTGGGCTGTATGTAGCACCTTTCAGCCATGGAGGTGCCTCGATGTCTGCTAAGGATTTTATCATATTGCAGCCTTTCCTTTGTGAGGGCTCTAATGAGATGTCTTTCCTACATCCTACCACTTTTAAAATGAAATATATATGGACTTAATAGCTTAGAGATATTTGACCACTGTCATGTTTGCTTGAAACTGGCAGAAGGGTTAAAAAATTATGAGTCAAGCAGATAGAAAAAATAAACAGACAGACGTAAAATGTGATTAGGTAAGTCCTATTTCCCTAGGAAACCAGCCGAAAATTTACAGGTCACACCAACTGGAAAAAACTACCAGAACAAGACAGGATTCGAAGTTGAAACTGAAGGCAGTGCAAAGGAGAGCAAAGTGCTGTCAGAAATTGTGAAAACCCAGCCTATGAAGAAAAGCTGAAAGATTTGAGACTGTTCAATCTAGAAGAGGAGATCAAAAAGACGCTGTGATAACAGCCTTCCAGTGGGGAAAGGTTGGAGGTCCCTGATCAGTTATCCTCATAGTCACCAAGGGTAAGAGAGGAAACAATCAGTCTAATTTTCTGGACAGGAGATTTATCTCAGATAATGTGGAACATTTTCTGACTTCCAGGGCAGTTAAGCACTGAATAAAGTCGCCTGGGGAGTCTGCGACTGGCATCGATTGAGGTGTTTAATATCAGGTCTGACAGATCGCTGTCAGTGATGAAATTTAATTATGACTTACAATAGAAGTAGGTATTGGATAGTCTTCTCAGGTTTATTCAAGTCCCACATATTTATGATTAATAGGATTACAATTTGTTCTTTAATAAAAAAGCCCAAAAATTAAGCACTTCTTTATTGGGTCAAGTATAACATTTCATCCAGCCTATAACATTTCAGTATTTCTTTTCAGTAGGAAAACGATCAGTCTCTGATACCTCTTCTACCTCTTTTTTTTTTTTAGGAGGTAGCTTGGAGTGAGTGTTTTTGTTGTCATGATTTTGTGTTCAGCAACTAAAACTGAAAAAACCCTCAACCTCCAAACCGTTATTCACACAGCCCTAGTTCCAGCTAGGAACTCCCAGGAGAAAACTCAGGGCACGAGTTGGTGGGGACTTCAGAAATGTGTCAGTGGTTGCCAAAGTACAGGCAGCCATTTATAGTGATTGTTTGAAAAGATGTGAGATGGCTTTCCCAAATCAGTGCCAATGGCAGTTTACAGTGAATGTCTCGATAGCGTGTGACTTCAACTACAACTCACACTTGCCAGTCCATTTAAATAGCATTTGGGGAAATGTCCAAACTAGTTCCTTCCAGGTAATTAATTTTCTTCACAAATATTTTCACAGCCAGAACTGGATGGTAGCTGAATAGTCTTGTGGGACATAATATAGAGTAAGATCATAAGGAACCACAAGATGCAGAAAAGGGTGCAGCAAGGGCTTCTACAGACACAGGAGAGATCTCCATCACTCTACCATTCTTCTAAAGGATACTTCTTTTTGGGATGGTTTCTGAAGAACTATTTTTGTCTAGCAGTGAGGAAGCCTTGTTTCAAGTATGCTACAATGAAGATTTATTTGCACATATGATATCTTAAATGTGATCAATCACTTTAAAGTTGTAATACACAAGTTGATTTTCAATACCCAAGTCCCAAAAGGCTTTTTCTTACAAAGTATAAAAGATCATCAAAACTACTTGTCTACTTGCCTGTTAATCTTTTTCCTTGATTTACTTTTATGAGATGTTGGCAATCATTTGTCCCAAAAGAAAAGAACTGTTCCACTAGTGCCAAGTTCAGCTCCTGTTTAGACTCCCCAGACACAAATTAATCAGGTTTGAAAAGGAACAGGGAGAATGTCTCAGCTTATTTGCTGATCAAATCCTTCTATTTACAGAGGTGCAAAACACCTTTCTACAGCCTGCGTATGCAGACTCACAACCTCAGTTCTCACAACCAGAATCTTCACCCCAACACCAGAAACCCTAATCCAAAACTGTTTTCTACATATTTCGCCTTTGTGAACAAGCTGACTGATTGAGTACACTTTTTTTTAACACCTGACTATTTTCTCAAACCTCTCATTCAAGCAGACACGTCATAGCAAATATCGTACCACCTTCTCACTGTTTTCTCCTGTGGCTGTAGTTAAATGAACTCTCTGAACATTTAGTAGCTGATATGCAGCAGTGTGGCACCCAGAGGAAAAGCATCAACAGAAAAGAAAGGGAAGTGTCCAGACACGCGCTCTATTCCCTGATGAGTTTAAAAAATACATTCCAGTTTGTTTTCTGGAGGGAGATGCCCAAACAAGTCAGGCATAAAACTCATAGAATCATCATTAAGGCCAGAAGGAAATATTAGGATATGTAGTCTGACCTTTGAAAGCCGCAGGCAACACATGATGCTCACTGGGACACCATTCTTCGTTATTTAAGGGCAAATTTTGCCAGAAGAGCCGTGTTTACTAGCAGCTTGAGTCTGGCTGAAGTTAGAGCCAGACAGTGAATAGCTGGTGAAGGGCTCGGAGCCTGCACATTATCCAGGGTTTTAGGATCACATATAATAGCAACCTTAGCACTCAGTTGACAGTATTCTAAAAAGACAAAAAATAACTGTACATTCATTTATGTGGGGGCTATAATATATACATATCCATGTATGTATCTATACACATATATATATATATGTACTTTATGGGAGGTCAGGAATATTCCTGGAATTCTACTAGTATAGCATATATTAAGTATATAGTAAACATAGCTGATAAGCATTTTGAAATTATTTCATTTCACTGAATTGCTGATTCAGTGCTTTTAAGAAATGCATTACTATTTCCATCCTTCCAGCTGTGGGAGTAAACAAGGTGACTCTTTCCTGTGACATTCATAGCAAGCAAAGTGGACACTCCTTTCCTCCTGCCCAGACCCAGAGGGAGCTGATTAAGGCTGACAAGGCCAAGGAAGCTCTTAGGAAAACCCAGACTCTTGGGAGCGGCTGGAGGGTTTCCTAGAGACCCATTCTGCAGCCAGGAGAGCAGCTTGGGAGAGTGCCCAGCTCTGTTCTTTTCCAT
Source organism: Bucorvus abyssinicus (assembly GCA_009769605.1). NCBI lineage: Eukaryota > Metazoa > Chordata > Aves > Bucerotiformes > Bucorvidae > Bucorvus > Bucorvus abyssinicus. The sequence continues at coordinate 30,215,805 of CM020026.1, forward strand.
CCTCAGGATCACATTTTCCAGGCAAGTCCTGGATACAAACCACAACGGACCAAGAAAAACTGATACACAGGAGGCCACGTGGTTGACCGCTGCCAAGCTGTCCCCTGGGCTGCTGCTTTCTCTGCAGAGGTTATGCTTCAGCAGTAGCATTTCCAGCTGATAACTACAAGAGTAATGCTGAGCAATGGAGAAGAGGTAAGATGGCAATTTTAAGTCCAAGAATTACATGGTGCAAGCTACATAGGTGCAGAAGTAGACAAGGATGCCAAATCTCTAGTTTTAAATTGGTAAGAAGGACTTTCTCTTGAAACCACAATTATCACCATTAGAAATGAGTGGTGCAAGGAAACATTTAGATTGAAAACCTTATAGGATTGTCATAGACCTCAGATTATCTGGTTTTGGACTTTTGACCATAAAATGGTACAGGATGAGAGTCAGCAGGAATTTTCCCTAAGCCTGAAATTAGACCCTTTATTGCAGGAAATACTATGCCAGCACTGAAGTGTTGGCACTAATCACGTCCTTATTTTTTGACATCTGCTGACTGTCATGTGCCAAGAAAAAGGTAACTGAGCAGTTCAAGGAAGATGTTGAGCTCAGGGTCACTGATACCTGCCAGCGAGACTTATTTTATTTTAGATGACTTAGAAATACAGGAATATTTGTTTTATAAAAGATGAGGATCTAAGCATATAATTCCACTTCTAAATTCTTAAAAATTACAATAATTTTTTTTAACCCAGAAAATGTAGCAACTGGAATCAGTGAAGAAAAAATCTCTCTAACATCCATAGATGTATGAACAGTCACTATGCTGAACAATCCTCTCTATCTCCTCATTCTTTTCCCTCTGAATTATCCATAATGCCATTCACTTCATTCACACAGTTTAACTGAATTTGCTGCCCTCTTGTCATTATTTCAGTCACTAGATTTTTTTTTTCATGTAAACCTGTGAAAATATTTTGATTGAACTGGTGCAAAAATATTTCAGGCAAACCCAAGGTATGGATGTCAAAATATGCTAGGAGAGTAACACACCTCCTGATATACAATAACATTACGCAGTTATTAAAGGAAGCAAGTGGGAAAATACAGGTATATGTTTTCTAGCTAGTAGGGGAAAAAAATGACAGGTCCTGATTGAAAGCTGTAAAAGCATTTTGCATTCTGGTCCCCTTCCTTAATCCCTTTGACCTACTAAGCACAGTCCCAGCCAGCCAGGAGAGCACAGACAAGTAGGCAGGTTTACCATACTCGCCTGGTGCAGTCAGTGAAAGTCACTTTCTGTAGCCTCTAGCCTTCCTCTTGGATATGCATGTCATCAGGAAAACTGAGTCTGGGCTCACTACTTTCTCTTCCGCCCCTTTAGCTCCACGTGTTTCCTGACCCTTGGCTCCTCTGCTGAGAGGGCTTGCCACCTGCACACTGGCTCTGCTAGCACAATCACATCCTGTATATTCCCCATGTCCAAGGTTCATTATTTTCATTGTCCCATATGATAGCTGTGTGATGGGAATGTATTTGGGTTCCAACCATCCTTGCGACTGGAAAACAAACCAGTGTTTCCACTGCGAAGTGCAGTGGGGATAGGTGAACATTAAAAAAGGAACCAAAAAAACATATAGCATCACGCTTGCTGCCTCTTTGGCAAGATAATGAATGCCTCATGGGGATGTGGACCTTGGCCTTTGCAAAGTGGCACACAGCAGTGACAGTACATGTGAAAAAGCAGAGCTCCATTTTACCAAACACTTCTGTCCTCTTCTTCCAAGGGAGATGCTGTCATGAGTGCCGGGGGCGGGGGGGGGGGAAGTTATTTGCACTTTCTCCAATATTCCAAATCCCATTTTTTTCTCTGGTAATTTTTCCAGGATAAGCATGTCTCCTTATGAGATACTTCTTCTAAGAAAACAGAAGAGAATAGCCACAGCTGGAGGGTGAGCAGGAGACATCCTCAAGGAGGTAGTTTAGCAGAGAAATAAACCAGCGTAAAAAGGCAGAGCAAGGAGGAGAAATGTATCTGTCTCCAAATGTTCAGGCTGTTCTAATGTCCCATTAGAGTTCAACGTGATCTTTTTCTTACCTTTGTTTACCCAACTCATAGGATGGGTGCTATCCTGCAGTCGTATTGCTACAGCAAATGATATTAATGCCCATATTGCTCTTGTTCAGGCTGCACTATTGAAGGACAATGAGCAGAGGAGACAGGTCCTCCCAGATGAGTCCCCAGTGGACCCAAGAGGACAAGAAAGGCCAAGGAGTAGCAGTACACCCTCTGGCTGCACAGCGACTTTGGAAAGCCACAGGATCCCAGAACACATTATTGAGGGCTTCGCCACAAAACACTGCTTTGCCTAGAAATAGTTCCTAATTTCAATCCCTTCAATCCTATCACCAAGGCACTAGGACCAGGATTGCAACTCTCTCAATGCTGAGATCATCTTCTGTGTACATGTGGCTACACGTGGTCAAAACGAGTTTCATAAATCATAGAATGCTTTGGGTTGGAAGGGACCTTTAAAGGTCATATTGGTTGTCAAACCCTCCTGCAAGCGGGGACACTTTCAACTAGATCAGGTTGCCCAGAGCCCTGTCCAACCTGTCCTTGAATGTTTCCAAGGATGGGGCATCTACCACCTCTCTGGGCACACTGGTCTTGTGTCTCACCACCCTCACTGTAAAAAATTTCTTCCTTATATCTAGTCTAAATCTCCCCTCTTGTAGTTTAACACCATTACCCCTTGTCCTGTGGCAACAGAGCTTGCTAAAATGTCTGTCCCCATCCTTCTTATAAGCCCTCCCTTAAGTACTGGAAGGCTGCAGTAAGGTCTCTTCGGACCCTTCTCCAGGCTGAACAACGCCAGCTCTCTCAGCCTGTCCTCATAGCAGAGGTTCTCCATCCCCCTGATCATTTTTGCGGCCCTCCTCTGGACCCGCTCTAACAGTTCATGTCCTTCTTGTGCTGAGGACTCCAGAGCTGGACACAGTACTCCAGGTGAGGTCTCACCTGAGCAGTGTAGAATTACTTCCAAGAAATGAAGCAGCTGAACTCAGAAGGAATCCAAACTGAGCATCAAGAATATTTACAAATCAAAGATCATTACTTGTCTCTTTTGGGCCAGGAGGAAGTGGGGAACTTCTAACCAAATCTCACTGCTCTAAGAAATCCTACTGCTCACAGCTGGATCTCTCCCCTAGGCAGGACTAGAAGTGGTATAATATGTGCTGACTTGCTGTTTCCTCCATGTCCATTTCAAACCAGGAAATGAACAAAACAGCTCAACCATTTGGGAAAGGTTTCCACATGTACAGAGCTTTAGCCTGTTGTCCTAAGGGTAAAAACTGTGCCATCACATTGTTTGTCCATCTGCAAGTCCCACTCTCCTTATGAGCTTTTGAATTCATTGGCCAATTTCTGTTAAAGTTGAAAGGGTGTTAGAAATAGCACAGATAATTATGTTTGTGGAAACTGGTAGCCAGACAGGTCAGAAAGGCTCAGTTTGCTATCCCTCTAGGGAACAGGTAATCTCTTTGGCAGCAGCCAGATAGCTAAAGAGCATACACATATCAGCCTGCCAGTCAGCTTGTCCTAGCTCCTGACTGACCACAGCACAGGTACAGCTCCAGCCCAGTGGGCATGGAAATAGGCATGGAAAAAGCCATCATGCTGCAGGGACTGCTGAGAGACACAATTCCGTGGGAAACTAAGCTCTGCTAGTTCTGCTGCTTAAAAATGCGATCTGTTAATGCATTACTATGTTCAGATGTATTTCAGGTGCCAAATGCCAAAGAGCCTTGGATTTATTTATTGCATGTCATAGGCAAATGAAAGGCCAGTGCCTTCCAAAAAGAAACCACAGTGCTTCCAAAGGAACTACGCTTCTGTCAGTCCAGTCTGATGCAGACTGGAAAACTCTGCATGAACATCCTTCACTGGTTAATGTTAGTGTGTCTAAACTGCCACTTCAAATTCCCCCTGAGCGTGCCAAAAGACAGAAAAAAATCCCCAACATTTCTGATAGACTTATTCTGCTGTATAATCCTTTTGGCAGTAACCTGACTTCAGTAACCCTTAATTTCTCTGAAGTTGATAATGAATTTGGCTCAGTGTGATGAAAGAAGAAATGCCAAGTAATTCTTCATCTGAAATATTATCTTCTTATTGCAGTGTCTAGAGTCTTCATATGGACCCTTCCACCAACTAGTAAAAAAGAATTTCACCCTTGAGCTGATGTTAGATCTATTTTCTTAAAAACATTGGTCAGTGGCAATGTGAGAAAGGACCTATACAAAGAAGGACACTGGCTTTCATCTATTATGAAGTGTTTGCACAGCCTGTAGAAATCTGTTGGTTTTACAAAAAGAAGAACCACAAATTAAAAAGTTGTGTTCTCAGGACAGGAACACATATTTGGAATTCAGCTACAACTGGTTTGAATATATGGTAAGGTTATTTCCACCCGTGGAATTAATCTAGATTTCTTCAGTATGGACAGGTTAGATTTAATTCTTAATGGTTGGCTTTTACAAAGTATCTACCTGAAGTCATTACTTTTTTCAGGTGAGGTAGAGAAAGATTTAATCCTCCACCATAAGTGTGGTGGGGCTTTTCAGGAATAGAGAGATCATTTCTTCTAAGTGAACATCAACACTTAGTGACAGGTGATTTTCCGATACAGGAAAAGCCTTGTCTCAAATTTTGGCAGTGATATTTGGGACAGTCTTTACGTGGAAGAGATTTACTTTGGGAAATGACACAACACAATAGTAAATCGGGTAGCTCCACACTTTACCCATCCTACTGAAGGTTTTGTACATTGTCCTCTTCCAGGGGTAGATGAAACCACCCCTATCTTTAGCTTGGTCACTGCCGTCATCCTTAGTGGTAGCCATATGGCACTTCGGAAATGCAGCATTTAAGCCTTGGAGGAATTGTAATTGACAGCATGAGGATGAGCTTTCATCTTGGTGTCAGACACCAGGAAAGGCTCTGCAAAATGAACTTTTATGAAGGTTGGAACTCTCTGGGTTTGGTACATTAACTTTAGTGTTAAAAAAAGGCTCTAGTTCTGAGAGAGAATGTTAGAGTGGAAAGATAACATGGTATCTGAACAGTTAGACAACCTTCTGAACACATCAATGAGAAAAATACCTCATGAGCTCTCATCAATAAAAGTCTTATAGGCAGAGAAATTTTTCCTTCTATGGAACTCTTCTCAAAATGCCATTTGTCAATCAAGAGGTCACTTTCTCTAAATATTGAGGTTTTTCATAGGTTCAGTTAGAGCCTGACTGTGTTAGAAAAAAACAGTTTTGAATTACCATTAACCAGAAAGGGCATAAAACACAAGCCACCCACTTATTGGCTAGGTGAGTTGACTACTGTGTTATATAGAAACTGGGCTACCATGGGCAGCCTTTCCTAAAACAAAGGCCTGGGCTAAAATAATAGCCCAGTGAAGCCAGCATAGGAACGAAGGCCACTTTGCCTAGTTTCTGACTCACAGAGAAGGACAAGGGGTACAGAGCTGTTGAAGCCAGCATCACTCTGGCTATGGAGGCAGCACAATGAGCAGGTCTGATTTTCAAGTCCAAGGGGGACCTCCAAACCAGCTCAGATGCTAGACTGAGGTGGTTGATCAGTGGAAGTTCTTTTAACTCTTTGGATGGAGAGCCCACGTAAATCCTGTTTGAGGTAAGTAAGTCCTTTTGGTGTTTCTGGTCCTTTGATGCACAAAGGATTTAAAGAGCGGCTGTGTATTTATTTTACAATGCATTCAGCATGTATACTTCTGAATGATAAGATGGTTTATCTATAGTTTGCTTAATCTTTTCCTGTCATTCATGGAGATTAAGTACCATTTTCATTGTAAACATTCCCTCTGCTCCCCTCGTGATTCCCTAAGGATACACCAGTTCAGCTATCCCTTCACATAATGAACAGGCAAGGACTAATAAATATTTCACACATAGAAGGAATCTTGTAGCAAAAGGCTCTGATAGTCCCCTTTATTGTGGGGGATATTTCCATTTGATTTTTACTTCTTGAATCCTTTCTTAAAACTCAGAGCTGAACGTAGATTTCCAGTGAAAATGGTAAGCAAACCCAGATCTAGATAAAATAAAATGACAGAAAATAAACTGCCAGGAAGCAGAGCTCTTATGTTTTATACAGAGGTCCACCCCTTCCCCCTTCTTATAGTGCATTTTAAAGAAAGGGCTGCTCTATATCCCAGCCCAGTGACGATTACTAAACTTCTTTCCATTATCATCTAAAGCACACTGCACTTTTGAGACTTAAAGATTAAGTAAGAGGAAAGTGAAAACATAACTTATAGTGAAATTTCTGAACTTATCAGCTCTGAGTAAAAGTAAAGAAAGAAAAATCCAAGGAGGCTCTCATAATTTTCCCTCAGCTGTATTTTCATTAAGAGTTGCCAGTCTATTGCATTTCTACTCATCAGAGAGCAATTAATCAGTATAGCATAGTGTAAGTTAAAGCATCTCAAGGCTCTAAAGTGAAACTGGACTAACAGAAAATATCAGGCTTTGCACAGATAATGCAGCACACTGCACAACTGTACCTTCTAAATTTCATGTACCACTTACACCCATTTGGGGCTCAATTCTTTTGATAGTGAAACAAGCTGAAATCTTACGTTTCATTTCAATGGTTCTGATACATTCCTAATGCTCACTCGGGGCAGAAATTATGCACAAAGCTTTGGTATTTTTTCCCACATTTTGAAGTTACTGCTTCCTTCATTTTAGCTACTGCCCAAGTACTCACTATGTGAGAAAAAAGCATCAGAGGAAGTTGTATGTGTCTAAACATCTAATACCTTTTTAAGGTTTTTTTTTCCAGTACATTCACTTGGGAGAAATAAGTCCACAGATATCCGAAATTTTATGCATAGTATCTTGTTTTAGAAGAAATGTGTATGGTTAAGAAAACAGGGAAGTGCTGTTTCTTTCTTTGAAAGAAAGTCTGATTCATGGGATGGAAAAACTCATGGTGATTTCTTCACCTGTTTCTCAGTGGCTGCTTCTTTTGCTGTAGGACATCTCGCCAGCTCCTGTGACAGCTTTTGAATCCCTGTGGTTTACAATCCAACAAAATTAAGTATCTCATAATGAGTGCCTATTTTATGAAAATATTACAAACGGCAATGGTTTGGTAAGGGCAAGACCCTTTGGGAAAGAAGACTGACCAGGTATTCATCCTGCTCCGGAGGTCTTTCACAACATGGACTTAGCCAGAGACCTTCTAGCCGTGTGATAGTCACATCCAGATAAAGACCTCTAAAGGAATATGAAGCATCACTAAACACAGAAGTGGTTTTGGAGCTTTCCTTCCCACTTTCTTATATGTTGCTGGTACCAGGTCATGCTCACCATTTGCTAATCAAAAATACTCAACAATCAGTCACTGCCAACAGGAAAGCAAGACCTCTGCATTTACTCAGACATGTGCTGTTGATGCCATGGCTTGGTCTCTTATCTTCTTTGTATCTAGTAAGTGCCACTGTGCTTCCTGCCATGGAAAAGGAACTGTTCATGAGTATGAAATTATGTCTTTTGACTGGTAAACAGAGTTTTGATCCCACAGCTGTAGTAATAGTCAAATCTGCCAGATGGTCAGTTTTCAAAATGTTGTGCTTAAATCATTCACCGTGACATACATGTACTGACATTAATGGAACAGCATTGGTTTAGGACGACTGTTTTATTAGTAGTACTCATTGCAACTGGACACAGACACTTTTATTTACATTGCCCACAAACAGCGGCAGGTTCAGGCCCTGATGCTGTGGCTTCACAAGTGAGGTGAGCTGAGACTGCTTCTAAGAAAGGTGGTCCCAGCCTGACCCCTCTTCAGCCATGCATCCCTGTGGCTTTCTTAGGGCCGGCATTAGTGCTACAGCCCTAGAGGAAATACAGCTTCCTCCCACCCTTGACACTGCTATCCCCAGTCCTGGTTTTAGGGCTAATCTGACCAGCACTGGTCCAGATGGTGACTCAGATATGGCCTCTGAAAATGAAGCTGAACATTTCAGCCATTTCAGCATGATTCTGGTGGCACTGAAAGGGATGAATCCCATCCTACACATCCAGGCATAAGCGGTCATTGCTTCTCTTTACAGCCATAATCACACAGTTTCAGTGAGTTGGTCCATTGAACTTATCTGGGAGAAAACAAACCCACTTCCAAGAAACAGCTTTCTATCAAAAAACTGCATAAGCAGCAGTATCACTTGACTTTGCAGACTGAACCACATCCACGATTCCCTCTTTGTACTCTCCTTTCGCTTCCTGAGGTAACAGAGTCTGGAGGAGTGCTCTGCAAACAGCTTTCACTGACTGCTCTGGAAATAGCTTTCACCAACCTTGACTTCATATAAGTTTTGCTTCTCTTTCTCCCTTTTTCAAGCTGTTGATCAAAATAAGTTCATACTCCACTAAAAACCAAAGTCCTGATCTGATACAATCCCATTTCAAGACCAAGTCAAGTTTTCACTGCTTGCAAGCAGTGCCATGGTTCAGAGCGCTGTCAGGCTTTGAAACAAAGAGGAAACCTTTTCAGCAAGCTCTCAGAAAGGTGTGCAGGGAAGGCAAGTGCAGATGGGAGAAGAAACAGCTCTAGGGCTCCTGACCTGATGATGGAAATGAAATAACATCAGCAAATTTCTAAGAGCTGACTAAGGCCTTTTTCAAAGAAGCACAACAGCTGCAGGGCTGACTTTGAGGCTGTCATCCTGTGCTGTGCGGTGCACTTTGACCACGCTCTCATAAACACCACCTTCTGATTACAGGCAGGCTCAGTCACTTTGCTGGAGAAAATACTGGGTGAAATGATGCACCAGCACTGCAGAACACCCAGGCACTCTGCATATAACAGTTAGCAACAAGCAGATCCACAGTAAGAGCAATAACAATGAGGATGTTCATAACGACTAATAAAAGCAGCAGCATAGTGCAGGAAGAAGAGGTGGGAGAGGTCATAAAATTTAATAGGGTTCATTGAAAAAACCTTTGTTTTTCAATGAGCAACTTACTTCCCTAAAGAAGGGAATTGAGTTTGGACATCACCTCTAACAAGAGCTGTGCTCTTACCCCATGCGAGAGCAGTTACTAATGGTTTGTTTCAGCTCAGTCTTGCAAGGTCCTGCCTTTGCTGCTCCTGAAGACACTTGAGCATGTGCGTGCAATTTTAATCATATGTGTGTCTTGTGTCTTCCACAACCAGGGAAAGTGTTTTGAGGCTGACATACACTATGTTGACATACACTATGTTGACATAGACTATATGACTGCAGTTGTGGTACTTCATGAGATTGAGCCTTACATGATTAAAAGCTGTGACTCAACACGTTGTCCTTCTAATATGGTCTCATTGGACTCAGGGAGTTGACACTAGGCTGTGTATCATTTGGGGCAAAAGTGATTTTTGCAATGTGAGCAGGAATATGTCTTAAGGAGTGATTAATTTTGCTGTGTGCTGTAGCTTCCATTACAGCACTTTACTTCAAGTGCTGCTTCTTGCCTTAGGGAATATTTTCCCACTCTCCAGTTGTTTATAATAATGAAAAGGCTGGTCTTGATTTGGAAACAGCAATGTGTGCAGATAAGATAAAACTGCTGCTGAGGAACTAAGAGCAGTCCTTTCTTTGCGTTACCGCTTGCTGTAGGCCTGGACTCTCGTATCCAGCCTCTCCCTATCTCAGGAGCAAGCAGCAGAGCCTAGTGCTGTAGATGCTGCTCAGCCAGTTTCCCAGACATCAGGAAATGAACATTTTGACAGCTCAGTCAAAATAACAAATAGCTAAAGTTAACAGAATAGCAGCTGTTAGGACTTATTTCTCACATGGGGCTTACCCACAACTGTTGGTGCAAGCCAAGGTGGAATGATGGGACTCCAAGCTCTCCCTTAACTTTATGTATACATTAATAGAAATAGCTTTCGCAGAAGGGAATAGGCTGGCACTCTTGAAGTCTGAGGCCCTCTAATTGCTAACAGAGAAGAGACAAGGGCAGCCTTTCCCTAATGCAACACCAACATTTTTAGTCATCATCCAGGTGACCACATCTGGAAAGTGAAGATAAGTTCTGCTTCAGTGTTAAGTCAGTCCTAAGTCTAAACATCTTAGCAAGAAGTTTTTTATTTGCAGTTGGATTAGATTTCTTTTGAAAGGGGAACAAACAGGAAACAGGGATCTCTCCTGCACGAAGCCATGCCCCTGCTGGGTCGTTCCACCTCACCGCACCAGGCAGGAGCAGGGCAGCCCCCATTCCCACCTCCCTGCAGCAGCATGATGAATGATGAGTTCCCAGGACTGCAGCTCAAAAGGGAGAGACCAGGAAAATCCTGCATCCCTGTGAATCACGAAGACAAGATAGGAGTGCAAAGCCTTTTGTTGAAGGGTTAGGAAAGTTCCTGCACATCAGGACTACCTACAGCAACACAGGACGTCTGTTCTCCCAGACTTAGAAAAAATGGACCAACGTGGACTCTTGCTACACCAGCCATCATAACAGGATTCATGGCCATATATCCTTCTGTAACGGGAAGCAGATCCATGAATGCATGGCATCACCATGTGACCATAGTTCCCACACAGAATGGCTGAAGGATGATTCACTGGAGCAATGAATTCTGCCCAAGAGTAGAAAGTTGTTGGAAAATTGTGCAAGTGTTTAGCCTACAGCTCTGGAATTAGGAGCCACAGGTGGTACTTAGGGAGGACTCAGCATCCTGGGGCTGTGCGTTGGATCAAGTAGGATGAAAAATGCTCCACATGACCTCCCAATAAGCAAGTCTGAATGTGCTGCCAGAGGAGAGGGCTTCTAGCTGGATTCCAGAGGCATCCGCGTTCCCAGGTTGGCCACACCTAGTCTGAGAATTGCTATACTGGGCACCAGAGCACAGCATGCTCCTATATGGTTTTATAATGTCCATTATCAAATGCCTTCCTGAGGTAATTAGCTTTAGAAAGGGACAAGTTTTTGCTTATACTGAAGGAAGTGTTGTGGGAGAAAGCTGGAGATGGTATAAACTGATGTAATTTCTTCACAGTCACTGAAATCATCTCAATATACCAATTGATTTGGCCTCTGAGGGATGAGAAAAGAGGTTAGCCAGTGGGCAGCTCAATTAGAAGAGCTGCCAAGTGGAAGGTAGAATACTTAGCTGTTTATGGGATGGCCTTTCTTTATGAAATTCTCCCAGCAATTCTCAAACATTAATGAGAAACTTATAAGATGGCAGTGTTGACAAGCATTACCCTTGGCCCTCGCTATGCTGTAACGCAGAGAGGTGAAGCAAAGGCTGGTGTTTGCAATGCAAAGCAAGTCCCTGGAGAGCTCTGCTTAGTCCACACAGGTTCCTTTCTGCTCCAGGACTTTTGTAAAACAAGATGCATTTCTGAAAGTTATGGCTTGTTCATTCTAGAGAGTTGCAGAAGCAGTCATTGAGTTTTTGTAAATATTTGGCATTTCAAATTGATAAACTTGGCTCTTTGAGTGCCTCAGACCTTAGGCTCTTCATAATGTCACTGCCCTTAAGAAAAAACACAGCCCCCTTCAGAACAGATTGTTAATTTCTTAATTTTTTCTACCAAAAAAATAAAGTCTTATTTCATGCTGTGAAAAAATTGCTACACTGTGGTGTGTGATGCTACAGCAAGAGAAGAAAGAAACACTGGAAAAGGCTATTACAAATAGAGGTCTTTTATCACCATGGTGTGCCCGTTCATTTAACTCAGTACAAGAATGAAGTTATGTCTCAAACATCTCAAAATGACTCTACTTGGACCCAACCAGGAGGATGCTTGTCTTGTGGTGACTGGGGCTGGAGGTGGGGTGCAGTGTTCTAAGAGTGATGGAGAAGGTGAAGAGGCCTCAGGATTCAGGGAGCACAGCCCTCCTAGAGCTACTGTAGTTTTGGTGCTGAGCAGAAAAGGGGGCAGGCAGCACTGGAGCAGAGGGTGGCCAGGCAGGGGCAGAGGTGTCATAAGCACACGGCCAGGACAGTAACAAGACTAGAGCTGTGGCATCATATTCTGGACAAAGAAGGGACACAAATTTCTTCATGATCATATAATCTTAAACCGACTTTACTGCTTTTTCTCTTACGCTGCTCAAATTAACTTTGTCTTGGCTTCTGGGGAACTAATCTTGTCCTTAAAGTTAAGCACATATAAAAGTGGTATCTTGGAGCAGAGATAGTGTGCTAAGCCCCTGGCAGGATCAACTATACACTACAAAGTAAATACGGATTTTATACACACAAGAATTTCTACAAGAAACCTGATTCTAGGAGTTACATTCATCCAGCCAAGAGAGCGGAAATTTCTTATGTAACTTACATCAAATCATCTCAAAGCTCCAGTATTAATTGCAAACTATTTGCAAATGCTCTGCAGTCAAAAGCAGAAATCACTCAGCTAAAAATTTATGACAAATAAATCTGTTTACCAGTTATTTCTCTGGGAAATAATGGGCCAAATTCACCAAGTCTTTCAAAGCAAAGTCATGATAAGAAGGCAAGACTCAGAGGGATGAAATAAATTTGGGTTTTCTTATTTTAACTAACCCATCATTTGTGACATCAAAAGACTATTTTATTCAATTGATCTTGACTGAACTAACTGTAGTTATTCTAATTAGGCTCTTACTCTTAACACATATTCTACTAAAATCCTCCCCAGCAGTGCACAAACACAGGCTTGCCCCAATTCACCTCACGTTGCTCCTGAGAAACACCACCCTCACTGCAGCCCAACGGTCCTGCTTTCCTTCTCGTGCTAACTGGATCCCTGCTGAGCAGTTCCCATGGCCTTGAGACTTGCTTTCCTCACAAAAGACAGGATGCTGCTTCTCCGTCCCACAGTACCAGCCCATATCTGTTCCCACCTGGAGAGAAAGAGGCCTTCAAGAGTAGACGTGGGCCCATTAAGCACTTAGCAAGATGATACTCTCCAGGCATAGTCCTCATAATCTTGCATTCATTTTACTAGGCGAAAGCAACTGATGCTTTCACATTCATGGTGCAGGTCACCTCTGGTAGAGCGACTGGTACTGGGTCCCTGAAGCCTGGGATGAGGTGATGGCTGATGGGATGACATGGGCAAGTGAACTGTTGGGCCAAGGAAGGTGCTGGGTGAACCAGAAAACTGGTGTCTCCAGCAGTCCACGTGACCAGTGCAGAAGCCAACAGCTGTTTTTCCTGACCATAATTTGAAATGCAGCTGTGATAGAGCTGCATGACAGGCTTGGACTTGCTGCACTTCACCAGAAGTAGTAGACTACTACCCTTGTAGTCACTTTCCCCTTCTTAGAATATGGCATGACATTTTAATAAATAGGGTCTAATTTCACCATCTTTCTCAGCAGCCATCCTTAACTTCAGTACATGCCTGCTGGAGGTAGCCTTGCTTACTGCCTGGCTATCGAGTGCCCGTTTAGTCATCGCTTCACTGATACTTACAGGAAAGAGCTATTGTTCCTGCGCTTCCCTGTCGATAACACAAGTTCCTGAATTTCTACTTGTTGTAAATTAAATACCTCTGAAGAAGTATTTAGTTCTGATTCATAACCATCAATGTTTTCTGACTGTAATCTGTATGGATTGGTTTCATTTTTTAATTCATAGCCCCTGAAGCAGCGAGAGGTATTCAAGTGAACTCTCCAGGCAAGACGATGGTGCACCTTGCAAGAAGCATCCAGCAAATCCATGTCACCGCCTGGAAGACCCTTCAGATTTGAAAGATGCTCAGCCCCACTTTGGAGTTTGGAGGAAGAGAGCAAGGTGCTTCTCAAGGGGTATTTTCAATGTAACCAACATATTTATCAAGTTAATTCACAGGAAAGGAACATAAGCAAAACCAGACTTTAATTAATCAAGTTGATAAGCACAATAGTGGCCTGGTTCAACATAATAGGGGCACAAATGAGTCAGTCGTTTGCCAGTACCCTTCTGGTACATCTGACTGGTATATAATCTTAATATTGCTGTTCAGCTAGGAAGGGAAAGAGGCTACATACTCTGGAAAATGAGTTAGGAAGAAGAGAAACAAAGCATAGGTAGAAAGCTGGGGAGGCATCACTCGAAAACTCAAAAAAACCCACTAGATTAGATGGCAATCTGAAAAAGCTGGGTAAGAACATTTTTAATAAAGCAGTGTCCCATATAATACTGTATTTTGGTAAGAATCTTTATTCTCCAGGCTGTGTCCTAAATATACAGTAGCCTTCTTTATCTGGCTGAGATTGGAGACATGGAATTTAACTAGTTAAACATGTTCAGATGAGAGTTTTTCATGTAAGTGCTGCTCTCTAATAGATATGCCCTTCACTGAGATAATGAGCGATTTGGATAAAAGACGGGCATACTGTATCGACTTTGAAGATTCAATCTTCATCACAAAATTCTGCAAACTGAAACTAAATTACTCTTCTAATAACCGCACATCTCCAGGAACATTTCAATAGATAAATGCAACAGTAAGAGCTTTTAAACGACTTGACTGCTAAAAATGTGATCTACATGACATCTGCATAAAATTACAGACTCAGGTCATTCATGCCAAGTAAAAAGAGGCAATAACATTTTAAACCATTTTGGCATTGCTTCGGGTATTTTCATTGGTAAAGGTCAGGAGTTCCCTACAGAAGTGACGATGTTACTATTGACCAGGTTCATTACATTAAGGGTTTTAGAGACCCTGGTCATGGCTCTAACTGCATTTTTCTCTCAGACAGGCTTCTGTACAGCCCTGTACAAACCCAGAGTCACAGCACAGTGCAGGCACAGTAAGTCTGGTACATACAGTGTGATTTATCTGTAGGTGTGCAATAGCCATTTTTCCTGACAGGTGCCAGGCTGGACTCCCAAGCATCCGGAACAGTGTCCGGTTGCTGCAAAAGTACAGGAAAAGACATATCTCATATGCTTTCCTATGGTGCATGGGAATTGACCGTGCAGCACAGGAAATCCTATGCAGTATAAGCTGCCCACCAACCTTGGCACTAGCTAAAGGGCCTTGTGAGTGGGCATGTAGGGAAGGGGATGGCTGGGTTGCCTGTGTTGCCAACCGGCTCATACTTTGGGGTGGCACTGTCCCCGCCACTGTTACAGGGTCCAGCTGTACCAGTGCCCAAGCATCCTTCTCCTGGAGCCAGCAGCTCACTCTGCTGCTCTCACTGACTTGAAAGAAGCTACTCATATGCTTAGAATTAGCCCTGGAGCTGGGCCAGACTTCTCAGCACATTATGGGATGGAGCTGTTGACAGACGATCTTAACTCTGTCGCTTGTGAGAAGCTTGTACGCACGTTGAGCCAAGCTGCAAGACCAAGATCTTGGCCTAACCTTCTTGCTGAAGATCCTGTGGTGCTTCTCACAAGAATTAAAATGTCAGGCTCATCATTCAGATCAGATGCTGATGCCAGTAAAACCTCCTGCTCTGTCCTCTCTCAGTACCTATAAATGGCTGCAGTGAGCCAGTTTGCCTCAGCCCAGCACCAAGCAGATGAACTTTAAAACAGCCTGGCATTAATTTGCCTTTAATATAGAGAAGTGGCTACATGATTGATATTGCTGGCTGCTATTTGAGTTTGCATGTTCTTCATTTGGAGCATACAGAGACAAGTTGGGAGAGTACAGCAGAGGCATTCGCAAAAAGCAAGGTGCTTATCTGGTAGGATTGTGCCAGCAAGCAAGTAGTTGAGTAGAAAAGATAAACAAGAATAACATTTCATTGGGTTGGTTGGCAGATTTTTCTACTGCTATTAATTTGGGCAGAATAATCTTTAGAGATGAGGAGGGAAGGGGAGAGGTACATTCTGGACTTTGCAATATGAGTACTGTTGTCTCCCCCAGTGTTATGCTGCATCTGTAGAGTTACACTCTGGTTAAGAAGGAAGGAAGACAAAATGCTTGGCCCCAAGAGGACAGCAGCCTTTTGCCTTGCTACCTTTTCAAATTCACTCTCGATAATACAGTGAGGTGCTTAGGCAGAAGCTCCGCACCAGGCAGCCCCTGGCTGCAGCAAAAATTAACGCTGTCTGAATTATCAGTATGGAGCATGTGCCATTTCCTGGGCATTTTCTTATCTGTATCTTACTTGGGTTTTTGATCTATGGATGAGTGGGTCAGGAAGTGGCCTGAAGACACCCCTTTTGCCTCGTGCATGGAAATTTTCTAATTATAGGGCTGCATTGACAGGCTCCCACTCCTGTCATGACACTTGGCGTTGTTTATGTTGTTTAAACAAGAGAGGGAAAGAACCCACCTCACAAAACCAGTGAAATAATGAGGAACAAAATACACTCTGTTATCTTTTTGTCAAGTGAGGGAAGTCTATTATCTCCCTCAGCCTGTGGCTGGGATCACTGTCTCCCCCAGAGCAGCATTTTACAGTCTGATTAGTGTATAGCTTCCTGCAGTAAACTACCAGCAGGGACCAGAACACAGGAGTGGAAAGAGAAATTCAGGGACAAGATCTAAGCTCTGGCTTTAGTTTTTATTGCCTACATGGTATGTCAATACATATTTAACTGATAATCCATGCATACTATACGTACACGCACATGCAAACATGCATGCAAACACAAAATAGCCTACACGGGCCCCAGGAGTTAGTGCCGACTTTGCATACAGGATGATGCTAAATCAGAGGGGATTGAACCAGCTGGCCTTGAAAAAAGGCACCCCTGGAGCAGGATGGTAGCACTGCCAGACAAGTTTGTAGGACAGTGCCAGAGCTGTGTAGAGTCATTGGCTTCAGGTTTGAAAAGACCTAGAGACAATGCAGTTGGAAAGAGCTTCTGCTGCATTAAAAAACAATTAGCTTTTAAAGTTTTATGTTCTTGGAAAGTAACCTTGAATTCGCAAAGGAAGTCCTTTAATAATCTTGTTATTATTTGATTAGAAATGCCTGTTAAAAAGTGGCTAATTGTAAAGATACACCAGATAAATATATTTGCGGCAACAGGAAGAACAAACTGCTTGTTAAGTGCCTAAGTTGTATGGCAGAAGAGTGGTATGACAGTAATCGTCTTACAGCTCCAAATTACTAATGCTCTATGCCACATGCTAATGGAGACTTGGGAAGGTAACATACAGCTTTAGTTCCTTTAAATTAAAGCATCACCTGTGGGTTTGGGTGACAAAATACATGTCTAGCTGTTGAGTAAGATAATACCTCTGTCTGCAGAGATGTCAGGTTGAAATGGGTGAAGGAGGGATCACTAACGACACAAGGTGCTAGAGTTATAATTTTTAGGATTTTCTAACCCTGCCACTATAGCCAGATGCATGGCTGCATTGTGTAAAGCAGGACAGAGCTTAAATGTCATCAGGATCTTTTGGCTTTAAGCACTACAAATCTTTGAAAGACTTGAAAATAATACTCAGTGTCAGAGTACGGACTGTATGGAGTCCATTAGCACTCTAACAGACACAATTAAAGATGAACAAGAAAGTGGCATTATTACCTAAAAAACTTCCTGAAGATGTCTCAGCAATGGGAAAAAGTGACTTGAAGGCTAACTGGGAGCAGCTAGCAGAAAATGTCTCTCTGTACGAGCTGATGCAAAGCGCACTCAAATCAGCTCTGGTTTTGTGGATGCAACTTCTGCAAAGGCTTAGCAGGAGGAGTTTTCCTTCACTGAAATCAGACAGATAATCAGCTTTTAGATTCTGGCTGTGATTTTGTAAGGTGGATTGATATTGATTTGGAGATACACTTCAAATGAGCCTTTGTAATAGAAGTTAAGGAGCCCAGAACCTTGCTGCTTTGTATTTATTTGTTATTAGCATAACTACACAATTTATTTGCTCAGACATAAATGTTTATTCCAGGTAAATAGGATAACCTTGGAAAACCATGGTGATGATACCGTATGTATTAACTGTGTGCATTGTGCAACTCTGATTTACTTCAACTGGTTCTACATCAGCTTTGCTGAGACTATCACAAAAATGAATTGCATCAGCATCGCAGCTGAAGGAGAGTTAACATTACTCCCACTATACAACTGAATCCGGTAGGCCACCAGGATCATAGAGGAGATGGCTTGGGTGCAGATCTTCGATCATCTCCCTGAGCTCTCAGCTACCTGGATGGTGGTGAGAGGTGCTGCCTTGCAGAACAGAGATAAATGAAAAATGAACAGCAAGATAGCAGGAAAGATAAAATTGCATAAAGCTTCTCCCTCACCCTCTCAATGAGCTTTAACATCCACTGACCTTGAACTAGTCAGGCATGCAAACCTTTCACACATCCAGAAAGGAATTATAGACTACACTCAATCAGCTGTTGTGAGGAAGAGAAACTATTTCAGCTGTTTTCACAAGGAAGAGCAGATATTGCAGCTCTGGCAGGTAGTTGGACTGGACATTCCCTTCACGCTCATTGTCATTTGGCAACAATCTTAAATTACCATTAGTATATTTCAGAAAGGACAAGTCCAGTATATATTTAACCATAGCATTTTCAGCAGTAGATTTTCCTGACACGGAAGATTTTCTAGATGCCCTGACTCTTTCCAGCACCATACTGAGGGTATGTGTGCAGTCCCAAGCAAGGTGTGATACAGAGAAAGAAAATTGAATTCTAAATTATTGCCAAGGCAGGGTATTGACCTACCTCACAATAAAATCGTGCTCTCTCCCTGTGGCAACTCTGAAACAGAGCAAGCTACTTGGACACGCGGCTCATTGCCTCATGCTCGCTGGCTGCAAAGCAGGAGCAGTGCTGCGCACCCAGCTCTGTGAAAAAGGGCCTTCTCAGATCGGTGCACCTGAATGGCAGCAGCAGAACTATGAACTGTTCGATCATTTTAACATTTCTCACTTTGATATGAGACGAGATTTTTCAAGAAAATAACTGCTGAGCAAGTACAGAGGTTGATGAGAGAAATCACAAAGATCCCTTCAACAACGTCTGAAACGAGAGCTGCATGAAACACTTGGCAGAGGAAAGGTTGGTGGCAGCACAGAAGCATCTCCAAAGAATACTTAAAAGGTGTCAGCTCAGAAGAGGATAAAAGCCTAATTTTATCAGTGCAGAAGAGAAAGGAGAAACTAGGGAAGGGATCATGTGTGGGGATCACAAGGTGGAGACAAAATCCAGCCCACCAAAAGACCCATGAATCACAACAAATGGAAAATGGCAAACATTACCTCTTTATCCTCTCTCACATATGAAACAGAAGAGGAAAGAAGAAAAAAACCAGACACATGAATTTGGGATACCTCTTTTGGCATTCTTTGGGATGCATCCCTGAATTACCTGCCTTCTTCATAGAAAATACACATCTGTATGCTAAATGTGAAATTTTCAGCCTTATAATACAGAAGTGGATCCTTTCCAACCTAGTTAGTAGAAGAGGTGGACTTATATCGTTATCTTGAAGAAGTGCCTTCATTTGCAAAGTATCTGGGAATGCAAAAAGGCTATTGAGAATGAGACTTTTCTTATCTAGCTCCTCCCAAAATGAGATGGCAGCAGAGTTAGAAAGGGTTGCTTCAGTTGACATGTTCATAGCACAAAGCCTCTGCATGTGTTAACTGTGCCTCAGATTTAAGCATTTAAGCCAGAGGATGGCATTGGGTGGGAGAAGACAGAATTAGCAGGAGGCTTTTCTCAGCTGGATTCATTCCTCATAGATCTGGCAAAATGAAGAGTCCATACCATGTAAGTCAGTGTCTTCTAGGCACATAAAAACAGGTCAGTACTCACTGTGATAATCTGTAGTGGATGGAGAGCATCAGTTTCCAGGGTTGGGAATTCAAGCTCTTCACTTGTGCCTGTACAGAGTGACTCCTTTTTTACCTGGTAATTTTGCAGACAGCTATGACCCAAATGCTGTGTTTACCCAGCAGAGATACAGACTTTTATCTTGGAAAGTGCAGTTCTCAGATGGCTTTGTTCTCTCCTTAGCTCCAGGCAGTGGCTTGTCCCAAAACTCAAGTGCCTCAGAACAGCATGGAATTAACTTTAATTTTTTTTTTTTTTTTTTTTTTTTGCTTCCTCACATTCTCTAACCATTTTCCACAGAGATGGTATTTTTCCCTGAACAGGGAATTTATCTTTAAAAATACCTAATAACGTGTCTTGCTTAGGGCAAACGTTGAAGTCTGGCCGGCTACACTTTGCAGCTCATGAAATGAAGGCTTATGCCATTTTTCTTAGGAGAACAAATGACTGACACAACCGGCTGGTTCAATACATGCTGTAGAGCTCACAAGAAACGCATATTTTTTGTTTCGTGGCCACTAGGTGTCAGAGCATGGTGATGTGGGGGTATCCCATGAAGACTACGGAAGCCACTGCAGCAGCTGAGGCTGAGCCAGACCCCTCAGTTCAGCACAGGGACTAGAAGCATTGAGCTTTAGGTAGTTCTACATGATGAATAGTAATAATAATAATAAAAAAATCTAAAAAAAAAAAATTAAGGTCAGGTCTTGTATCCTCTTGTATCTGCAACTCATCTTCTTCCTGCACTATGTGCTGGCTGCTACCTCATGAGGCTCCATGGAGGGGGCGTTTGCCTGCCAGCATTTTGCAGCTTGCTGGCTATAGTGGAAAACATACACCCCAACATACAGTTTGATGTCAAATCCACATTCAGAAATGCCTGGTTTTTTCTACCCAGGTGCTTACATTGGCAACTATCAAGGTTGCTGCTAAGTGGTGTTGGCTGCTTAACAATACAATGTCATCTCTGTGTCATACCCAGTTTGGATTAGAAATTGGCAGTGTTTTCTCAAGAGAATGCGCCAATCTTCCTTGGGATTTCTCCTCTTTTGCATTTTATATAAACTGCAGTTATGCTTGAATCTGACGATGGGAAGTGTACAGGATCCTTCTCTATTAAAAACAAGATTAATTTAAGTCCAGCAGGAAGAGTTTAACTATGGAAGAGTCTATATTTAGAATATTTTCCTTTTCTGTACAGCTGAGTGTATTTCCAGATCCCTTGAGTGTCCGTCATGCTGTAGACAGCTACAAAACTTATCCTACCTTGGAAGTCATTCCAAAGGCAGAAGGAAGGCAAGAAAAGAATAATTAGCTCCAATGATCACAAAACTTAGGAAGACATCTCTTCCTTCCTCTGAACACAAATATACCTTGTTTGACAGCACAGTTGTTGACCTACTTTCAATATTTTGTTGTGAATGTTAAAACTAGCCCATAGAAGCACAAAAACACTGAATAATTGAAGTTAGAAGGGACCTCTGGAGACCATCTCATCCCCTCCTCAAAGCAGAGTCAGCTCCTAAGTCAGATCTAACATAAAAATTAGATCAGGCTGCTCAGCGCCTTGTCTAGTCCATTTTTTAATATCTTTGAGGACAGAGATTACACGGCCTTTCTGGCCAACTTGTTCAAGTGTCTGGTTAGCCACGTAGTGAAGAGTTGAAAAATTACTTGAACTAAGTATAACAAAGAAAGGTTGATTTAAATATAAATAATCCATTTGGTGCTATTTGAAAAATAAGAATTTTTTACCTCCTCAAGAATGTATCAGTGCCAAGAGTCTCAAACAGGGAATTTAGTGTTGTCAACAGCACAGAGCTATAGATGTATAATTTTAAAAAAGAGGTTAATTCAGCACATACTCACGTTTGTGTTGTTCTTGACTGCTCTCTTTTGATCCAGTCAAATACTTGCAGAGAATGAAATTTACAGTCTCCAGTAGTAATATTTTGAAGACCAAAAGCACATTAACAAATCCTTCTCTCCTCAGAAAAGAGACTGAAAAGGGGTTTAGGATATGACATTCCAGAAAAAATTAAACAGTTCAACGTCTGCTTAACTGAAATTAGTTCAATTTTAACTTCGGATTTTTATTCTAGTCTTTGTGGTTATAGTTTTCCAGATGCATTTTCCTTGTATTTATTGTACATTATTTCTCAGCACTGTGATGAATAATAAAAACTATATTTGATTGTGCAACAAACAGTAAGACACAGTAACGTAAGTACACATCCTTATTTCAGACTTCCACGAGCCCTTTTGAATTCAGGCAGGCACAGAGTAAGATGACCAAAGAGCATCAAAGATATGGACATGTGAAATCTGAAGGTAAAAACATAATCACATATTGTTCTTTAGAAGGGTCGTAAGTAGTCTCATTTAGAAACTCAAGAACTCTCATGGTGGAGATGCTGTAAAAGATGAGGTCACATCTAGTTCAAGATGACCTCATTGAGGTGTTAAATATCATCTTTCACATGATCTTGTAATTTAACCAGTGCTCTATCACCATTTTTGAGCTATTTTTACTTGCAAGATACTAGCCCTCTGGTTTTCATATACCAGGACCTGAAGTCTGACCTTCAGGCTGCTTGTAATTTTTTGAGATTTCTAGAAAAGGAGTAGAAGTAGCTTTTTTCTTTTCAAGACGTGGAGCATGATACAGCTGAACAAGATCACAGAATCTTATCTCCATTGTTAGGGACAAAATAAACTATCATTACTAGCTGCAAAGAAAATAAGCTCTTCTGTAAGCAGAGCAAATCCCTAGTCTACCAATTCACAAATATAAAAATAATGCTTTAGGAAGAAAAGGTGCCATGAAAAGCAATGGAATTATCCTGTTTCTGAGGAAAGAAAAATTCTCATGAGGCAGACACAGTTTGAAGACTGCTGATGGACCAGTGTCACCATTCAGACAAGGCCCGTTTTGATTTCTTTCTGAAGTTCAAGATTTCAAAAGCAAACACCTGATTGGCATACAGATGTTCATGGTGTATGGGACACTGGCAACCACAGGCAACCACATGTTGTCTAATAGCTATCAGAAGTGAAGACCCAGCTCCACGCTTTGTGCTCTGCATGGTATACACTGCTGGATAGAGGAGTAGTTGATCTTAGCATTACTGTAATTACGTCAGAAAGCACACATGCTAATTAAATACAGACTTAATGAGGGCAGTTAATAAGACACTGAACAATGTCTGACAATTTGCACAGATAACAAGAAGTTCAAGCTGAGTAAGCAATTGAGCTACTGCTTCTAATGTGGTAGTGTATTATAAAGGGTCCAAGCAGGGATTAAATGCTCCTTCAGCTAGGTTCTGTACAAACAAATAACAGAAAGAGCACTCCACTCCTGAGTTCACCACCTTGAGCAGTGCATTGCCAATAACAGTATCATTTACAGCTGAGACTTGGCCACATTTTCTGGGTTAATAAGCAGGGAAGCAGTATTTGGTATTTGCTGAATTTTGCAAGAAAACTGGAAGCTTAAGAGTACAGGCATGCAAAATGTGAAGGAACAGTTTATAATTTAGAAACCAGATATCACTTAAAAAGGACCAAAAAAATCATATTAGATTATGGTATGACTGATAGACAGTCCAGGGATAACGGGTACTGCCCAAAAGGGCATGGAGGGGCACACAGCATGGCATTTAATTATTCAAAAAAAGATTGGAGACAGGGAGTTTATTTCAGAACAAAGACAGTACAATTAATTTTTACTTCTGTTAAACTCAGTTGTTATTGCAGAAAAGTGTGACCAGGGAAGGAAAAATCTTATTCAGGAGACACCTGCCTGTGCAGCTGGTGAGGAAGGAAGAAGCCCTGGAGCACACAGCACTGAGAGCATGGTGGGGGATGCTTGCTCCTTGCTCACTTCTTGCTTGCTCCTCACTCAGTTCTGGCTCAGTCCTCACCCCACTGACTCCCCAAGCACCACAGGCTTGCCTCTTCACCTCAGGTCATGCCCCCGTGCCGGCATGTCCCTCTGCCTGAACTAGAGCTGCTTGGGGCATCTCCCAAAGAAAAGTCACTGCAAGTAGGGCCAGTATAACTCCACCTGTGTGAAAGTGATGTCACGTCTTGAGTGAAAAGCCCCAGTGGTGGAATAATACTAGAGAATGAAACTTCAAGTAACTGGCTACATTTATGCCATTTTCCTATCAACCTGCTATTTCTTTCCATCTCATTTTCTCTTTCTCATTTTAAAGAGGCAACTGGACAGATCCCAAGGTGCTGACCTCCAAATTAGCTTTTCCTTTGAACCCATGCAACGTACATTGCTCGAATCTCCAGCGCTCTCACCACAGACTGCTAGGGCAGTCCTCACCATTGCACAGCCAGCTCCGTGCTCCATATTCAGTACAGTATTCATTGCCAGATGGAGACAGAGATAGTTTGTCTTAGCATTATTGCAATCAAGTCATAAAGCAGATTCCAGTATTGGAGAGCTGGTGTACTGGAATTCAAGTTCAATCAGAAGGACATGAAAAATCCCTCTCTTAATCCTGGTAGAAAATATGCCTAATGCCCCATGAAATCAAGCCATTTGAGGTACATCTGTATCATAAACAGTAGATTTACTCATTCCTTTAGTCCTACATCAAATTCACTGTTCCAGCTGTCACCATTTAATATTTTTAGAAAATATTTTACGGAACACAAGCACACAAATGTGCTCAGACAGAGCATTACCCTCTAGCACCAAAAAACCCTTCAGCTAAGATAAATCCACAGAGGTCCATCGAGCAGAGGATCTGCCTTGTAGCTTAGACATTCAGGCTGTGTCTGCAGGGAGATGATGCAGGGATGATTATGTTACAGAAGTACCGTGTGAAAAACATAAAGCATCACAAGTAGTCTGGAGAGTGATTTTTACACTTACCAGCTTAATGACAAGCAAAGGCCATTAGATGCACTCTAAAAATTCCTCCCTGCTATTTGCAGGTCCCTGCAGCGTGCTGTAGACACGCGCTGAAGACACGCCGCGTCGTGAAACCTGCGGTTCTGGGAAGGTGGAATCAATTAGCATGTAAGATGTGTACTTAGGGAGAAAAAGCCTTGCTGTGAACATCCGACAAGAGAGGTATCAGCTGGACTGTTTGCTCACATGGAGCCTGTTAGTTACACAAACACAGGGAAAGAAGATAGTATTACAGGTGAAATCCTGCAGTTCTCCTAATGAAAGTGAATTTGTTTCCCTTCCTGTTTTTCCTACTTACCCCTACTATTTGACCGCTGTTAGACTGAGGCATGTACACTGGTTGACTGCCAGTTTCATCCCTCCCATTAGGCATTTTCTATCTCACTCACTGATTTTAACTCAAAGAAATTGCAAAAGAAATATTTTGACTTTTCTTGGGAGCTTCTTGGGAAGCTGGCTTTGATGCAAATGAGGGCTATTTCAAGAAACAGCTGGGGAAAAGAAACCCTGAGAAATCAGATCAAAAATGGCAATTTGGGAAAGAAAAGCATGCTTTTTCAATTTGCATTTTCCAATGATCTTTGACCTTCACATTTACTTTTATCTTCTTGAGTTTTAAGAAGGAAGCAGTGTTACCAGTACTGAGAAAGTAAATCCCCGAGAATATTAACCTCTGGGGAGGGAAGACTTGCTTTACTCAGACATAGCATAACCTGTACAGTGAACATTCATCTTAATGTGAAGCTGAGGAATGGAATTCTCCTCTCTACCAGAGGATCTTGTGATGAACAAGTACTAATTCCTGCTATCCCTAAGCCCTACTCAGTCTGTATGAGTAGTAAGACACAAAGTCAGTGTTAAACTCCTTTTCTTATTTGGAAGGATGGAGTCCACAGGCAAGGAGACATAATCTTGGCCTTAATGGGGAACAGTGGTTTTCCACTCCTTCATACTGCTGTCTTACTTCCAAAAACTGGGGAGCTGACAGTCAATACACCGGGCTCAATCTCTGCCCTGGCTTCCTGCTGTTAAGTGACACGGGTGCTGAGTGGAGGTGGTGTACGGCAAGAGCTGAAGCAGAG
The DNA here is from genome assembly GCA_009769605.1 of Bucorvus abyssinicus. Classification (NCBI taxonomy): domain Eukaryota; kingdom Metazoa; phylum Chordata; class Aves; order Bucerotiformes; family Bucorvidae; genus Bucorvus; species Bucorvus abyssinicus. The sequence goes on from CM020026.1 coordinate 30,241,587, forward strand.
GTAGTTGGGCGGGGAAAGACTCTTCTGAGATCTTGGCAATAAATCCTACGTCAAATTTTCACATCATAGCTACTTTTCAAAGGATTTATAATTTGAAATAAATGTGCAGATTTTTTTTCAGGACCAATGTATATCTTAAATTTTATTCTTTAAGTTAGTAGTGATAGTTTTCCAAACAAAACACACCATTTTAATACTGGAAAGTAGAATACTCTTATCGTTGAAAACAACTAAACCATTCCTAGCCACGTAATTTTTTTAAAAGTACCCTGAAGCAGACAACGAGCATGAGCAATGTCAGTTCAAAGGGCTGACACCTCCAACAAGAAATAGCAAGTAACTTTAATAATAGCTACTAGTACCAAGCAAATGAAACTACATTGCTCTGACTTGTCATAGCTGTCTGGGAGCAAGTACGGTGGAGAGTCCTGAAATGCTTCTCTCACTGCAGAAACAGAAAGACTAGCAGTGTGCTTGCCTTTTTTTTTTTCTGTAAAACTGTACAAAGCTGGCCATAATTTGAAAACTCCGCAGGGTTTTTTTTCTCTGAGCTATCAGCATAAGTGACATTGACCTTAATATCACTGCATTTAAGCTTCGATCTTTCAGGCGGCAAGGGGGAAGAGCAGAGTCTCTTAAACACAAACCAAGAATTGAAAATTTCAATGCAAAAGATGAATACATTGATGAATACATTAAACAGGGAATTTATAACACAAGTTCTTTTTATCTCTTCAGCTCTGTAAACACAGATATGCTAAAACTTGGGTGAAATCAAATGGCAGATGGGGAGCCATAAGATCCACTCTCTTCTACACAGGGTAAATGCAAAAAATATTTAAGCTCTTGAAGGAATAGGATGGGTTAAATACTGAAACCTTCTTTTAAAATACAGTTACCCACAAGGACTGGGATTGAGCTGCACAGTCACAGTTCCTGACTAAGAGCTGAAAATGGGCCAGGAAAACGCTGAGATTTTTTTGTTCCATTTTGGTTTGTTTGGGGCAGTGGTTGGTCTGCTTATGTCTAAATGGTGTCTCAAAAAGTGGTAGGAAGGACAGACTGACCACCCCAGCACAGACCAAGAGTTTGGGTCAGAAGCCGTATCACTATTGTTTTTCCCTGAAATGAGGAATATCCTCTGCCAGTTTGAAAACTCTTGTTGCTCCACAGGGTACAGACTCCAAAGAAGAAATCACCTGCAAGCAACCAAAGTACAAGTCTCTGCAGTAAGTAAAATTGCAACTAATTTCTCTACTATAAACGTATTTGCTTTTTACTGACAGATCATAGGTTTTGAAAAGTTGAGAAGAAACACTTCCCCTTCCTTCCAGAGCTTTGAAGCTGTATTGTTCACGTGATGAAAATATGAAAATACGAGCCATGTTCTTCATATGACAATGCACGAGGGAAAAAAAAAGGAAATGAAAAAAATAATATCAACTCAGCACCATCATTTCAGAACATTTTATTGTATTGTTTCCTCTTAACCACCCCCCTCCTTCTTATCTCATGTATGGGCCCAACTACAGTAATATTTTAAATTAAAAGCTTTTTAGTGAGCCAATTGCACCTTTCTCTAGGGAGTTCCCACTGAAATTCCTGATAACACTAAACAATGGAAATTTTTTCGGAGAGTTACAAAGCGTAATGAAAGTGACATAAATTATCATTTAGAAATTTCATCCCTTTGAATACATTTTTCCTTCATTATTCATAGCATTTTTTCTAGAAAAACAAGACCTTTCTGCAAAGTAACTTAATTAGAGCCAAAATATTAGCACTAGAAGTGGGGTCCCTCAATTACTACTATTCTGTATTTCTATTTTAAATTGCTTTTTATATAACAAGCAGTGACTCAGGAGCCAAAACTTTCCAAGTCTTTACAGCAACCAATTAAAACTGTAGCAGAGGAGGACACAGATTAAGTTGGTGCAGCCTTGACTCAGCTGTCCATAAATGGCATTTAGTACCTCTGGAGGTGCTCTGGGGTATCCCACTAGTCTCCTCCAGGAAGGGATGTCTTAAAAACCATCTGTCATAGCTGTCTACCCATGGGGATGCCCTTGGGTACCCCAGAGCATTTCAAATGGTGCCTTATACATGAACATAGGAAACTCAGTCAAGCCCGTAGTGTCCACTTTCGGAGCATTATATTATGCAAAGTCATAGAAAAGGAATATGTTTTAATGTGGAGGTTAATTTTTAAGACCTGAAAAATGTTAAGACTTTATCATTATGAATACAGAAGACTAAACTGATGTGGAAACTGGTGCCAAGCATGATGGTAATATTCTTCCTGTATCTAAGTGTGGATTTATGGATACTTGGAAATGGATGTCAATAACAAAGTGACCTCCAAAATATAAATCCTGAGCCCCATCCATGCAGGTAAATAAATGTGTGGACCAAACTTGTACTAACTATCTTCATTTAGGTAGATAGGAGATGGAGGTGTGTAGTTGCTCTAACCTGTTCCTAGCTTTCCCTTAAACCATGCCGTGTGTCAGAGATGCAACTAGAAGCTCAAGGGAGACAAAGGGAAGACCTGCCAAGAGCAAAGGACTCTGTGTGCCACACCTTCACCTGGTGGAAAAGATGGAGTCATTGCCATGTTTTAACTTATTCAGTGATTTAGGTGCCTAAATTACCGACATGGTGGTAAAATCAAGTCCTCCAAATGAGGGTAGTTACTTCACTTAAATTGTATGTATGAAGAAGGAGGGTGTGACTTAGTCCTCTGAAAGTAAGCTCTTACATTCACTATAAAGACCATGGCAGGAGGAAGGCATCTCTGACAACCCCCAGGAGCAGGTCCCGTCCAGTGAGCCAGATCTCTCACCTATATGGGGAGAGCAGGCCTGCCCAGTGGGTGATCTGCTCAGGCCAGGTTTGGTGTCCATCCCTTTGCTGGGGTGCCCCTGATAGGGGAAGCACGAGCTGGAGGATCCCCCTGCTCAAAGGAAGAGGACCCAACCTTGAAGGGCTGCTGTGGGCTGTGCTCTCTCCAGCTGTTCAGCAGGTGACTGAATGGATGGCTGCACCTCCCCATCGGATGCAGGCAGAGGGGCTCCTTCAGACTGGGGCAGACATGGACCCCATTTTTGGGGGGGTTCTCTGGCAATTTGATTGTTGCAGAAAGGGGAACAGGCCTAAAAGTGTGGGTGTGGGGTACTAACACTATGCTTATATTTTCTGGCTTCAGTAGAGATTATCCAGTCCAAGAAAGTAGGATCAGTGTGGGATTTAGGCAGACCAAATCCTATCCCAGGTTTTATGCTATTTTGATTTCTTTAGTCTTCTGCCAAGCCAATACACAGATCTGCAGGAAACCCTCTTCTTCCAGATTCATACATGCTCACAAATGCCAAAATTAACAAACCAAGATTGCATTTATTTCCAGATGAGCACATCTGAATTGCTCCATCTTACGATAATATTTTGCATCTTATTGAGAAGAAATGCTTGCATACTTAAACAACTAAGCAAAACATTTTAAAATCAGTTTCTAGCTCATGTCTCTGTTCCTGAATCCAAGACTATGCATGAATCCTCCTCCTCTCTCCCCTGTCTACTGTTGTCTGGTGCAAGGGGGAATTAAGGAATTGGGCTCCAACAATGTCAGGCAATGGGAGAAAGTAATTGCAGGTCCCTCATGGGTGAGACACAGGCATCATGACACTGCCAGGACTGGGACTCTTCCAGCCACTTCCAGCCATAAGCAGCAGTGGAAGTGTAGTGGTGAAAGCCAGGGTGCTGGAGGGGCTGAGTACCACACTCCTGGGCACTGGAGTTGGCAATCCCAGTAAGTCATAGGACCCCCTGTCCTTTATGGACTGCAGTCCAGGGGGTTCAGCCCAGCTGCACAGGAAGACCACAACAGAGAAAGTTATTGCACACATGGCAGAGCCTGCGCTTGAAGATAATTTCCTAACAATTGCACCCTCCTTTATTGTTTTTAGTGCTTCTTCACAATGCAGTTCTTCTGTTTTTCAAAGGCAGGTGCAGCATGGCAGGGCCTCCCTAGGAGTAACACAGGACGGCTCTTGATGAAGCTCAGACCTGACCTGCACCAGCTCTAAGTCATTTCAGATGGATCTGCAAGGAAGGTTTGGCAGTAATTCAAGAGGTTTGAATTCCTGGTTGTGGAGTCCACTGAGTCTGTAAAACCACCCTTGAACATTTTGTTTAAACAACCCTCACCCACCCCAGCCTGCCCTCTCCAACCATTGTAAAGGAATAGCAAAGCTGAAACTGGAGAGTTTCTTAAAAATAGTTCCCTTGTATAGGGGACTATGAGAAATACTAGGCAAAGCACCAAGCGATGAAGACCGAAATCCCTAAGAGCTTATACATATGCATTAAAAAGAGCAGTTTGAATGTCAAAATAAATAATTATAAAGCTGATTATACGCTACAGGATTATGGTTGGGAGGGAAGGTTTTCCTCCTGTCTTACACAGCCAGACTTCAAAAGAAAACTCCATGTGAAACGCTACTGGGTTTCTGCAGTCATGCCGACAAATCAGTTGGGCAGGACAAAGCTTTTTTCTGTTCGAGGGAGACGCTCCATTTGGAAGGCTTGGAAGAAATTTCTGCTCTCCGTTTGCAAAGTGCAAATCAGGACAGTTTGTAACAACACAGAGCTATTGAGATGCAGGGAACTATTTACATAAGTAAGGTAAGCAGGATTTGACCCAGCCCGTGAGCTCTGTAGATAGCATTGTCCTGTCAATTTTCACTCCTACAGCAATGAAGCCAGATAAATGGCTTCCTGCCATATGGCATCACCTTTTTACAAGAGATCATGTGGACATTGCCACTGGCCTCTAGGTGCTTTGGAGGAAAGATCCCACTTTGCTTCACAATGTAAATTCTGAAATGTTTTCCAAATGTGCCACATACAATGAGTTTTCTGCTGAAATGTATAGTGTCCTAGGTATAAGGGTACCAGGAAAAAGAAGACTCATGTGTGCTAGCTGTGTGCTTCAGTATCTTCAGCTCTCACCACTTGGCAGGATGGAGCTCTGCATGTGATCTGTGTGATCATGCGGGGTCATTATTGTCTCTTTTCACTGGGCAAGGTTCTGTACATAGTATTTTGAGCCATTTGTGACAACTTCAGCAAAAGCAGATACCAGCCCCAGTTTTGAATAGCACCTTTCATCGTAGGGCATCGACCATCAAATGAACAAAATTTAATAGCAGAGTTTAGCCTGTTAGAGAAGGCCTTCCTCAGTATTTCCCAAGCTGTGCTTTATCCATAGATGCTTGCTCTCATCCTCTTCTGCCCCTCAGCTATAGACTAGCTAGCTGTGATGTGTTTCATGATCATGTTATACCAAAGAAGGTCAGAAAAAATAAATGATATTATTCAAACTTGACTCAAGAAAAGAGCAAATCTCTAAGGAAAGCACTCCTCCCCTTTTATTTATGAAATAAAACTCTAAAGTCTCACCCCTCAGGGAGGGATTGCTTTATATTCTCACTGTATGTAAAATTTACCCTGCCAAGAAGCAACTGATAAACTCAAATCTCTCCTCACAGTGTGAGCTTCTTAATGCCTCTGCCTCATTTGTTCATCAGCACTTTATGAGAAAATAAACAAAAACACTGTCTGTTTGCCCATTGTCATCAAGGGCATCGGAACACTTCCTGCCGGGAGAGGTGATTGTACCACCCTTGGAGCAGAGGCGATCACATCTTTCTTCTGCCTCTGCATTTACAATGGCCAATCTACAAAGCCAGAATCCCAGGGAGCTTAATCAAAAGCCAGAAGACACCCCAGGGTATGTGTTATTGTCTAATAAGGGTAAGCAGTGCACACTGTTAGCACCAGCATCAGCCTAGTGTCAGCGTTTCTGCATACTTGGGCATCCCTTGAAGGAATCCTGCTGCTCTTACAAGGCAGGAATTGTAGCAGATGTAAAAAGCATGCTATTGCAATCTTACAATGATTTTTAACAAGGTAAAAATTAAAAACAGATCCTCCGTGTTACCCTCTGGTAACAGTTTTCTGTCTCACATCACTTTGGAAGGAACATTTATGCTTTTTTCAATTCAGTCTATCAGCTGCTATAGTAAACCAGTGCAACACTGTCTCAAACTATGCCCGTAATGGAAGAGGAAGAGGATCACAGTGATGTTTAGATTAAAACCCACAGGTTTCATCGCAAGCACACTAGCCAACATTTTCACGTAGTTTTAAAGCACAGTTCTGTGAGAGGCTTAGTGCAGGTCCTACCATCCACCCTTCAAACTAGGCAGCAGCGTATGTGCAATTTCTATATGATTAGTGCAGTGGATTTTTCTCCAAGTGCCTTCTTTTTTTCTTTCCTGCTTTTTTGTGGTGTCTGGCTTTTTTTTTTTTTTTCCCCATCATTCCCCTTCAAATCTGTACTTTTTTCTTCCACAGTTGGTTCATTCTAACAGTATTTTTCTTCCTGTTTTGAGCTTCTTGACTGGTAGATGTGGATTATTTGGCCCCACTTCTGAGCTCATGTGTGCACGTGTCTGAGAAGCGAGGAGCAGTGGATGTGCAGCTGGAAGGCACATTGTTCATGCAAGCTTTGCTCATTCGGCATCTCTCTGAAGAGATGGAGGGAACAGTTTTGTATGAAAGATGGCTAATAGTACTCATCTGCCTCCACCTTTCATGTGAGGGGCACCACGGACAAAGTGCTGGGGACGGGATTCACAGTCCACAGGGGTGCTCCTGTGCCCAGAGACAGGGACAAAACAAGGACCTGCTTCCACCCCTGCTCACTGTACCCTAAAAGTGAGAGGAGAGTGTACATGTGTGACTATATGTGCTATAATCAGGGGAAATATTCTGCTAAGTCCTATTTATACCATTCTTAGGTAAAGGGAGACCTAAAGACCTCTTCATCTTTTGCATCAATTAGCTGGTTTAACAAGGGGAAGAAGGGCCAAAGCAGAAGTGTCCTGGCAGACCTATAGCAGAGTCATCATTCGCAACAGCTGAGTGCCAAGACGTACGTTCAGTAAATGTGTTGTCCCATTACACTGACACTGCAGTGCTCCTTCTCCTCCATAGCCACAGTGCAGGAAAAGGTATCTCCAGCCCATACTGTAGATACGTGCCGCTAGCAGACTAAGGTGTTACAGCACCTCAGAACTGGTGGGAAATCTGATGTGGAGAGCAATCATCCCATCAGAATTACCTCATGTAGAGAAGGGCTTTTTGTTTTAAGTAAATTATAAAATGATTTTCAAAGGATTTTGCAGTCTGCTTCAGTGGGGAACTGGGACTCCTGGGCTGGTTTCAAATCTCCCTCTTTTAGTGTCGATTCATGAGTTTCACATCAGATTTTTGCATTTTAACGTTAAAAAAAAAAATCCTTGAACTTTAAAATTCCTCCTGCTATCACCTACTAGCAGCCAAATTTGCATAAATATATGCATAGACACACATACACACAAAGATACAGTAATTTAAAAAAAAACAAATAGAGCACTAAGACTAACAAAAGCCAGTCACAGCTCAGAAATTCTCACTGACTTGGTTTCTTGTACTGCCAGAGACCATTTTAAAAGGCAAATTCTCATCAGATATTGGGGAGGAAGGGAAGGGAAGGAAATTCATGACAGATTGTGCTGTGAATTCCTAAGCCTGGAGTTTTGTTTGTGATTTATCATTGCTAAGCCTTATCAACCACTGATTGAGTCTTTCCTCTCTCAGCCCTTGAGGGTGGCAGTCTCTGGTCTCCTGCAGTTCCCTCCCAGACGACCAGCTTCTCTAAATGCTAATCAGATGATACGGACCCTTCTGTGATCTTGTGAAGGGCTCTATCAGCAGTTTGCTAGAAACACCGTCATGTAAAAATGATACTCCCTTGTCATCTCTGAGAGGTGTCTGCCAGGAAGCGGGGTAGAAACACAACATCAAATGGCTTGTATATTGTCAGCTCCTACAGTTCCTCCTGTGATGCATCAAAGTGTGGACAAATACTTACCTGACATGGCTTGTTATGGAAAGGGAGCTTTTGCAAAAAAAAAAAAAGAGGTGTTTTATGAGGGATGAATTTTGTTTCTTTGTTTGCTAAACTGCATTAAATTCAGCCAAAACCTTCACTGCTTCCAGATAGGATAAACTTGGGGCTGAGGTCCTAGCAACTTTAGTTTTCTCATGGATGATATCGTGTCTACAGGCAACAGGGATGGCAATTTCCCAACACAGAAGCAAGCAAGGAAGCAGTGTTCCTACCAACGCAGCTAAGCAGCCAAACAGCTATTCCTCAGTGCAAATTGCCAAGCTAAGGGCAGAGGAGGAATTTTGCTTCTCCTCTTCAGGGGCAAAGCTCCTTGTGATGAGGTCTGGCTGGTACAAGAGGTTTATACCTTGGATCCTTCCATCACCAGCTGCTGCCTGAGCAGTCCTTGGAACAGAGGGTGGCTAGGTGTCTGCCCAGCACCTCTACCATGTTGCATCCACCAAGGGCTGCCTCTGTGGCATGTTACAGATAGACTTGTCTGGACATCACATGGGATACAGGTTCTCTGAGGACTTCTTGCACAGAGCTTGTGGGGCACTTTTCAGGTGCTCGCTCAAGCTCAGAGGATTGCAGCTCCCAGTCATGGGCAAGTGGTCTGACCATATCAATACAACCGCCATTGAACCAATATCCAAAGTATAATATATAATGTAATATGTAAGATAATCCAAATGGTGGGCACTGTCTGCCCTTCCCTTGCATATGCCCTTCCCTGCTCCACAGGATGCCCAGCCTCAGCAGAAGAGTGGATGTTCTCTTGTCTCCAGCTTCAGATGAGGGTCTGGATTGCCCTCTGGGGGCAACTGGGTTCCTGGGATAGTCCAGGAAGAGAGGAAGGCATCTTTTCAGAACTGGATCTCCCTCCAGAAACCTGCAGAGGCACCTGCGTACAATGCACCCAAGAAGCTACGAGGGAAATGCCTCTCCAGCTGTGCAACACTATTCTACGGTCCAAATACAAAAATGATGCAAAATGTAATTAATTACTTTTTGCTATTACCATTCAGGTTATAGCTAACTCAGCTTGTCTCATTGCATATGCCAAAAAGTTTCAGCCTGGGAACTATTGAAAATCATTTAATGATTTTGGTTTGTTCAGTTAGCAAACAAAAATTATCCCACCCTACATCCAAAAGCACCATGACAAGCCTTTGAGGAAAAAGCCAACCATCTGTGTGACAATATGCCAGAAATACCCACCAACCAAGTCTGCTGAATTTGAGCTATCAAAAAAGAGATCGTCTTCTAAAATGGCAAATAAAATCTCTCTTAGGAACACAGAGGCAGCCCCTAACCCCAGGCCACAAGGAAACCATTCCCCAGCCCACATAACGCTCACATGACAGTTTTGGGAGCAGGTCTGCTGCCTGGTTCTCAGCACACACCATCCACCTACAGACCTTGTGTAGATTCATGGTTCACTACTCCTCTTTCAGCTGTCTGCCCCTGAAGCATCTTACCGGCAGATTGACAGCAGCTATTGTCTCCAGGTGAGAAGAAGCACCGGGGGCTTCAGGGGCAGTGCACTGGCACTAAGCTACCCACAGTCACCACACATTATTGGAGATTTTAAACATTCTGCAAGGCTGCTTTGATTCATTAGTGGCAAAGCAGTTTCAGATATTAATTACCACCGGCACTGTAGGGCCAAGTTCAGTTCCCCAAGCTTTATGCTGAAGTGTAGGAGACTATGGAGATACAACCTGATATGTTTATCTTTGCAAAGCACGCTCTCTGCCTCAGTCGTGTGCCAGATGTAGCCACAGCTGCAGGAAGTTGTTTATCTGCCCTCGTGACCTTGCAGAAGTGTCAGGTGATGGCAAAATCATGTTTTTATTGAGCACCTCTTCTCTTCAACTGAAAAACCTTCCCCACCAGTTAAAATATATTTTAAATTCTATAAGGAAGCTAAGCATTGATATTGCAGATCTCTGTAATCCAATTTTATTCTTCACTGTCTGCTCGCTCTAAGAATTGATTTTGGGGAGCTGGTTTGGAAATGTTCACCTCAGTGAAAATAATTAACAGTTTGAACACCTGTGGTAGTCACTGTTACTGGTGCCTCTTCTAAATCGCTTAAGCCTGTATATTTATTGCTCTTTAGATGTCCACATTTTATAGAAACTTTGTCACGTGAGATGTACTGTGACATTATTCTGGAGCATAAGGAAGATTCTAATCAGCCTTTGGCTGGGTTTTACAGGACTCCTGGGGCACTTGGGCACTTGGTGCCCCTGGGATTTCACTGAGAGATGACTACACTGAATTCTCCTAGGTTCTTCCGAAAATCTTAGTCTTTACAGTTCTCCAAAAGAAAAAAGATACCGTGTGTCAGATAATTCTGTTGAAACAAATGTACAGCTGCAAACAACGGAGCAAGAGCATTTGTCAGTAGAGCTAGATACTAATATACATTGATTGATCAACACTATGCTGTAAGTGATAGTCCTGAGCATGGGAGAAAAAGGATTAAGCAAAATACAAGTGGTATGTATCCATCAACCTTATCACTCAGGAGAAAAAATAACAGTGTCATTAGCTAAGTTTCCAAAATAGCCCAGCTTCCTGCTTGAAAGTCAATCCTTCAGAAACAGGTTAAGCCTTCATTTTGTTATGACATGCTGGTAAAGTCACAAGGGTGCCTTTGGTCTTTTTCTGTCAACATCAACGTGCTAAGTGAAAATAATTGTTCCAATGGAAAATACTTGCTTGGCTCATAATACATTATAATTATCAATGTTTCCTTTTAGTCAAGCAGCAGCTGTATCACAGAAAGATCTTGCTTACCAAGAAAAGTGAGTAAAAAAATTTGGTAATGCTTTGTTTTCATTTGTTCCTTCTACTTTTACTCACTTCGAGCTGAATTTACATAAATATTTTAGTAATTGTTTATCTTTTGCATTTTTAGCATAAGCAATGCAATTAATAGCAATCTAGTCACTTGAATATTAAATCTTCCACTAATGTTAAAATCAATGCACATTTATTACGCCTGCTGGTGCTGTGTACAATTAGCTGCTTCTGTCTTAGCTGGTAACTTCCAGACATTTGCAGTAGCTGTGTTTAGACACATTTACTACGTGCTCATGACAAAACCACAGAGCCATAGATGCTTTAAAGCTTGGAGTAAATCCCCATAAAGATGAGGCTGCTCTTGAAGGTTTGCACTGGCTAGAGGTCAAATTTGTGAAGTACATAATTATTCACAGCAACCTTGTTTGTTAGGGCCCAGAGGTAATCTGTTTACATAGAGATGCAGACCTGATTTTCTTTTAAGTTAATTTAGTGTTCTTGAAAGGGTCAGGAGCAAATATCTTATTCAGCCACAGGGAAACAACAACCCAGGTAGGAGCAGCATATTTCCTATATTTTCCTGTTCCTATTGAGGTGCCTCATTTCTTTTTCTGACAAGCATCCTGATGAGGCTAAATGGGTAGGTCTGTCTCTATAGTAATTTTGGCCTTGGAATATCTACCTAGCCTTTCAGAAAGGTGCCTGCTAAGAACAGCCACGGTGGCAGTACTATGGTGTGGCTACCTGTCGTTGTAAGAGGCAAAAATTTCTTTCATGGCAAACACCAAGTAACCATTAAAGGTTAAATAACTTCTACCAGTGATATGAGGACAGACTAAACCTACAATTAAGTTCCTCGTCTGAAATCTTCTAGTTCCCCAGTGGAAAATAAATCCTTATTTATGTGTCTATCTCGGCAATTAGATGACTGAATTACATAGACTGAGAGCACATATTTTTTCAAAATTTTTTCAAAAATGTTGCCTTGAGTCTATGCCTTATCTGAATCTACACTTCCTAAATCCCCTTTTCCAAAGGCAAAAGACACGCTTATTCAATAAAAACCTAGAAGTGGACCTAGGACATAATCCAGTTATTTGTGAACACAGTAGAAACATCCTGACTTCACAAAATTATCTTCATACATTTTTAGGGACATGTGATGTTAACGCGCAAAATTTTTGAGGTTTCAATTCAACTATCACATAATTAGGTGGACCAAATGAGCACACTGTCTTATTGAAACTAAATTATATTTAGGTATTAATGGAACTCATTGATAATCATTTAAACAAAAACTCCTATTCCACTAGGATGGCTTGTACAATCTTTTGTCATATAATATAAACTGAGTAGGAAGGTTAGATGTCTTCTCCATCTGGCATGGATGAACTTGCTGCCAGAACAGTGGGATTCATTCTCGTGCTTGCCATCAAAGCACAACTTTGCTTGATTGAAAGAGAATCAAAGAACAGCCATAAAGGAAGTGCGTCTTTCACGGACAGTTGCAAGAGGTGGTTCTCATCTAAATTAACAAATAAGAACAAGGATGATTTGATCATAGGTGCATTCATTTGTGTTGAGCCTGCAAGCTGGATTTTTAACTCTATAGGAAAACAAGGTATAAGAAGTCCATAGAGCGAGAAGCTGAAGCCACACAAATTCAGATTAGAAATAAAGTGCAAGCTCTTTGCCTGTGAGGATAACTAATCACTGGACCAACTTACCAAAGGGTGTGGGAATTCTCCACCATTGAAAATTTGTAAGTCAAATGTCCTTTTTTTTTTTTCCTAAAAGATGTTCTAGGTCAAACTTTCGTGGAAGTCTCACATCTTTGCTGGGGAAGGAGGGGGCCTATAAGTTCACAGCAGCTTCAGAATCCATGGTTATGTCAAAGCTGAATGACAAAGACTCGTTTTGATTAGAATTCTTTAAAATACCATATAAGGAAAAAGTAAAAACAAAACCAAATTATCTATTTATTCTTTTCTCAATTAAATATCATGGAAGTGCTCACTTTTTCACAAACCATTCCACCTGAAATTAATGCAAATAAGTGCTCCTAAATGCACCATTGGGAAATTCTGACCAGCTCTAGTTTCAAAATATAGCTTGAACACTCTATGCTTCTGTTTCTTTTTCTGTACAAACCTCCACTTGAGAGCAGTGCAAACTGTGATCCTACAAGAAACTCAGGACTGGACTCTATAGGCAAATTCAACTCAGGCATAAAACAATAGAGTCATATTTTATATGCAGCATCAGTAACATTCAACAGCTTCTTTAAATATGAACATTTTAAAAAATGAGGGTTCTGATCTCTTTTGTTATTTTGTTTCATTAAGAAACAGTTTAAAAGTTGAACAAAACCTTTCATGTCTCCTCCTGAGATTTATCTTCTCATGTCTGTATGGTCTATATTTCTTTTGTTCACACCATAAATCTAGATTCCAAGCCAGGTATTTGTAATAAGCCTATAAAGAAAACAGAAGGAGGTGTGGTAAGTTTATCAGCTTGAACCACACATTTAAGTTTCTGGTGTACATAAAAATTCCAGACTTAAGTCTCTTGACTCTCCCTTCCAAAACATTTCCTGCATGGTTTGGGGTGAGGGGAGGAGGGGCAAATTTTTGCACAGGAAAGACACAACATGTAGTTCCATTTTTTTAAAAAAGCTCTAATAGAGTAATTTATTGGATCCTTAGCAGCAGCATGTTCAGACTAGCCCCACTGTCAGGACCCACCAAGCACATTTTATTTCCAAAGCAGGAAGAACAGAAGTAAACAGTGGTATTTCATACAGAGATTTATGCCTGGTCTTCATTTCCAGCAAGAAATGAAGAAATACTCTCCTTTTTTTTTTTTTTCTCTGTAAGTGTACAAGGGTTTCAGTACAGACCAAACTGGAGCTCCTGCAAGGTGAGGTGTAAGGAGCCATCCCCCTCTGTGCAAGGGCTCAGCGCAGCTGGTGGGCAGCAGTGGGATGGCTCTATGTTAGTCTCACAAACAGGAATCCAAAACCCCAGGATGGAAGATTTAGTGCTACAAAGAAACCCCTTTGTTTTTCCCTCCCTGGCATCTCAAAAATCCTGTATCGAAACGGCTTAGTACTAGTCACAGAAAGACTTGAGGAGGTAAGAGAGAGCTGCATGGAGCTATCTGCATTTCCTCCTAAGTAGCCTCTTCTAATTCACCAGATCAATTTCCAAGTGTCTCTAGATGTAAGTGAAAACAAATGCTGCATGCAGATAAGAGGAAGGAAAGAAGCAGAGAAAAACATCAACTATTGTTGCATTTTTAGGTATGACAAACACCAAACCTGCCTCTTCAGTGCAGTCATCACTCCAGCACTGGTCACTGGGAATTCTATGCTTTTCGTTATGTTCTCAAACAAGTTGGAAGCTGCTGATTCCATTAGGAGGTGAATTAGGCAGGAGAGTGGGCTAAAACTGTCCAGATCAGGGTGAAATGAAAAATTAGACATTGGATGCATGTTTCGTCAGGCAGGATGGATTTTCAGAGGATCTTACTGAGCAGGTCGGTAGTTGAACTTAACCAAAGGGGTTGCCTTGGTAGGAAATGCCAAATCCAAAGGTGTCCACCAGACCCTCTGATCACTGAGAACTGTTAGGCAGAGGAGATACTGTTAAAACTGATTTTTGCAGAAGTGGGGAGGAAGCAAGTGCCATTGTCCCACAGACACCTGGTCAGGCAGGGGCTGAGGGCAAGCAGAGGGACTTGCTCAACTGATGATCCCATCAAAATGCAGGAGTGACGAGCAGCAGGCTGGCCATTCAGTGGGCCTTCACAGTTCTTACATACACTGCTCATGACAGAAAGACCTCTGACTATCATGCTAATAAATACGAGAAACGTCCTGAGCTTAACTCTATCCCTGTTCAGCAAAGCCACTTAAGCTTGGGCTTAATCCTTTGATGAATAGGGGCAGGTTCCTAAGTCATCTGCAAGATAACTGAATTTGAAGGGTCAGGGAAAGTCATTGTTACCCATTTAGAGCTGTGATGTACCACGGTCTGTTCTCTTGGCCAGCAGCATTCATGCACCTCGCCAGGCCAGCCCACCAGACGCAGACCCATTGTGCACGATGCCCCATGCTTCTGTCCCTGTCAATTAGAGCAGGACACAGGGCCACTTACACCCTTTGAAAAGGTGTAAATGACTGGCAGTGCAGGAGAGTCTTCATCACTTATCGCCCTGCGCCCTGTCTACCCTTAGCACTGGCTCAGACAAGCCAGCCTAGAAGGCTTAGTGATCTACTTTGACTGTATTTCTTCTCGCACCTATGGGCTGCGTGGTTAGAAAGAAAAACCTAAATCATTTTCATATGGGTCCAAATTGCTGCTGTTTTCATCTCCCCCTTTTTTCTTTCTTTAACTACTTCAGGACCGGGAGTCATTTCAGTAGGTATAGCATTGTGTATGTAAAGCACAGCAGAGCTATGAGTATAGCAGAGCCAGCACACTGCTCTATGCTCCTGGCACAAAGGGCAGAGGCATATGCAAGCAATACATCCCTATTGCTCTTGTGTGTCATCTTGTTGCTCTCTTTCCAAGGATTTTGAAGCCTGTCAGGGTAAGATTTCATTAAAACAGACCAGAAATCATCAGCCTGGAGAGTGCAGCCTGTACCTCCTCCTAGGTAACAGTGCCAGCCCCGTGTGACCTCAGCTTTGTTTTGAGTCCGGATAATAAGAATATTTATTAACGGCTGTCTCAATTGCTGAACAGCACACAATGAATCTGGCAAGTAAGTCGTGATGTTAGCCAAAGCTGCTTGCACTATCTGAACACAAGGGCTGAGATTATTTATTGTCGGAGACCCCACACGCCTCAGTCATATCTACCTGCTCATAACCGTTTATTTTTTTAGCCTCTAGTTCAGACAACAAGAGAGCAGCCTATGTCTGTGCAAATCTGTATGTAAGGCACTAGAAGTAATCAACTTGCGGATGACCTTTTATTTGCTTTTACCACTCCCAGACCTTTTTTTTTTAATTATTATTTTGCCCAGCCATGCACACAGATGCAAATGAAGTGGGTACCAGCATGCTCACCTAGCCGCATCACAAGAAGCCCTTCTGGCTTCTCATGTGTCTATCAAACTGAGAAGAGTATTTCCACCAGGAGAAGATGCAGCATATTTTAAAAAGTGCTTTAAAACCAGTGTCAGCCTTCAGCTCCTCTGGTTTGGCTGCTGTAATTTTAAAAGATCTGCCTCTTCATTCTGTGCCCCCAGCTCAGGAGCTAATCCTGTGCCATCATGCATATGACAGATCTGGCAGGTAAGGAAAGCTCAGCTCTCCTACCTAAAAATCACCAGCTATTTATCACTGATTAGCTGCATCTGAACATGCTTGCAGCATGCAGTGCTCTTCAGGCACTGTTTCTTTCTTGGCTGTAGTCAATATTTACCACAATTCTACTGGAGTTTGGAGTGTTAAGCCTCTAATAAATATTTATTGAGAAAATTACTAATATAAAACTTCCCTGATAAATATTTACTAGAGACTTTTTGTCAGGAAGCACACCAGGGAAAAAAATTTCCTTTAAAAATCTGTTACTGCAAAGCATCAATTAGAACAGCAAGCCAAGGTAAAAATTAATCTGACAGCTGGCAAAAAGGAATACAGAAAATCAAGCCTATGCTAGCAAGGGAAGAAGTACACAGCAAAGTAAGTGTTTGCCAGAATAAAAGAAGATGTGTAAGCTAAAGTGGAGGTGACTCCCTTCCCACTCCCAGTTTCACTCAGAACTAGACTGAAACTTGTAACCAAAAGCTACAGACAAAATTAATTTCCTTTGAATATAATCACATTCTCTTGCACCTTCATTTGGAAACACTGTAAAGCCAGCACTAGTTTGTCTGATTTCCAACATCGGACTGAAAGCTTGAGCTCGGATGTATTTAGGAACAAGTCCTGCTAAGAAAACTTAGCAGTTTGAAGCACAAACCATATAGTATTAGCACAGACCTTACGTGCTATTTGTGCTATTGTGCTTTTTTGACCTGTATAGCAATGTGTGAATACTTGTATTAATAAGAAAACAAAGATGTTTAATTATTTTTCTGATATTGCACTGAGTTAATCAGGAACAGTTCATTTGCCAGAATGATATTTATACAATAAGGATAAATGGGAAAAGAATTGAATATTCGTAAACAGCTTTCATTTCCTCTGTGACATGTTTAAGTTTAGCAACACAAATTAATTTCTATAGCTGTTTTTACAGCTGTTAACTGTACCTAGTAGTTGAAAACCTGAATTTCTTTCTAGTCGCAGGTCATGGACAGTGAGGGTTCATTGAGCCGCTGTCTTTCCCAAAGCAGGATCACTGGTAAGTATGAGCAGATACCTGAATTCAGCCTATGTCTTCATGGTGTGGCACAACACAGCAGAACACTGATAACATATGGAGACAAATACTTACCTACATTCTTTAGCCTCCCACACCAAGGGAAAGGTAGCCACTCTGGATGATGTCCAGTTGAGAAGGTGCTTCTGCTACTCAGAGATAGCATTCTCATAGCCCATGATAAATGTGATGTCCTTCAAATGTGCTGGTAAGGGATTTCACATGTAGACTGGATATCTAAACCAAACTCAGTTGCATTCACAATTCTCTATGTTCACAGCATTGCAATACAAAAGGGGGAGTTTCTTCTTTCCAGATGGGACCATATGGATATTTGAGATGTGACCATAGCCACAGTCACATCTTGAACCTGCCTCTGTCGAGGAACACAAAAGCATGAGGACTTATTTTTTTTCCTTTTTTCTCCACGGCAGATGGAACACAAGTTCTACATAATAAAGAGCAAAGTCATAGTCAAGATTATTCTATAACACATTTTAAGGGGAGGGCGGAAAAAAGATAGCTTTTAGTCCTTGATGCTGTGAATTACTCCCTCAGTAATGAGTGGTAGAAGAGCAACTTCCTGAACTATGGTCTCCATGACGTCTGTGGACCATCTGTAAGCTCCTTACAACAGCCACTGTAGAGCTTCTCCAGGCTGTGTAAGTCAAATAAGCTGACGGCTGTGCTCAGGCACATTACAGCTTGGCCGATCTGGAGTTTGGCCACATATAGGCCATGTTTTCAGGCTGGCCTTCTGAATGAAAGCAACTTCAAAATGGAAAGGAGCCACAGTGTTGTCCACAAGATGCAGTATAGACAAAGTATTTATCTTCAGATAGTTTTGAAACAACTTTTATCCTCGTGGAACAACTTCTACCACCCCAGAGAACAGCAGCTATGTCCCAAACTCCCTTCTGTTTCCCAGCTGATTCTTAAGAAACAGGTACCAGCATTAAATTACTTTCTGTGCACAGTCCCAGATGGTGTAGGAAAGGGACACTAATGACATCCATTTCCATGGATTGCAGTGTACAAACGGTCTTTGTTTCCTTGAGAAAATTTTTACCCTTCCCAATTGTGAGCTATAAATGTTGCTATTACCTTTCTCATTGCCTGCCAAGTTTACTTAGAGCTTTCCCTTTTCAGCTGATAGCCCTGTTAAAACTAACTGCCCTCCACGGCTTTTATCAGCATTGGTCTTTCTCCTCTGGCAGGCAGTTAGTGCCCCTGAACTCTCAACTCCAGTATTTGAGTCTGAAAGTTTCAACAGGAATCTCAGGAAGAAACCTTTACTTTTGAACCCATGCCTGAATGCAGTCTGTCTATTTCAGGAAAACCCCAATCATTTTGCAAGCATATTTCTAAAAAAAATATTCTGGAGTATTTCTAAAATAACATAAAACAATATATGGAAGACAGAGACAGGTGAGTATATCCTCTGAGGATTTTGGTGCAGAGTCAGACAATTATTTGCTACTATTCAGGGTCTGAATTCTGCTCTTGCCAAGCCCTGGGGCTGTATCATGGACCAGTGCATTTTGACAAAGAAAGCATTAATGATTCATCCCTGAGCATTTTAAGTCATCTTCTCTGCTCTCATTTTAACCATAACTTACCTATCATCTTAAGTAAAGGCATATTTATTTTTTATTATGCTATTCTGCAAATCAAAATGATTCAAGTGATAATTATGAACTTTAGGTAGTTTTCTCCTTTACAAACTTCCTTAGATAATGAGTTTTTAAAAATCTGAATCAGGTTCATATAGCAAACAACAACTTGCCCAGACTTAACCTTCATAGCACATGACCAGCCTGTGATCAATACCATATCATATGAGCTGGAATAAAGCTGCTTTTATTCCGAGGGTGAAACTCCAAACTGTTTCAGATTCCAAGTCAACTATGTTGGCAAGATACTTGCTAGCTCTGATCAGTGAAAACTCAGCAAATAATATAGCTGAATAGTGAATAAATCATATGTCTTAGTATCATGGTTCTAAGAGTCATAGAAGTCACACCTTGAAGTTCACGTGTATGAATTATGCATTACAAGCTATGCAAACATAGTCTTTATCTCAGGAGCACGGCACCAATCCCACATGGGAGCTCTCATTTTATCAGAGAGCAATTCCTGCTTTCCGTCAGCTAGTGGAAACACATTTTCTAATTTGAAAGCCAAGGGCACATAGTCATCCTTGAATGGTGGGAAGTGTGTTTCAGTGCAAGTTTCTCACATCTCTAAGCTCTCTCTTTTTTTGTGCTCTGTGATTTATGTTTTCTTGGCCACAGTATCTTGGTATTATCTTCCAATGATTAAAACAAGTAGAGCAGAGACTAGTACTTTAACCTTCAAAATGTAGCAATCTGTTGACTTTCTTGGTTTATTTTCTCACAAATCACAGAAGTGACTTTACCCCACTACTCTAATTAGCCAAATCAAGGAATGTTTTAATAATTAAAGGTTCTAGAGCCACTGGTACCAACCAACTTAATTAACATAGATTATCATGTCCCATAACGGAGTATCTAGAATTTAGGGTCCTCACCTATATTGTCTTTAAGCACGTTGATAAAGGTCTGAAGGGCCACAGCCTCTATTTGTACTTTCAAGGTTGCCCTTGTGCTAAATTCACATTGAATCCTCACAGAGATTACCAAGAAAACCACTGTAGCTATTTTACTCACCAAGATTTGTGTGCTTTGTTAGCAAATTAAAATCTTTGTGCGAAAAAAAATCTGAACAAAGCAACAAGCAAAAAGAATATGAGTAACTGAATAATTTCCCTATTCTCCCTTATAAATTAAAAAAATAAACCAAAATCACTACATAAAATCAGTGGGTAAGTCTATTAAGTCCAGAGTGGCAGTGAAATCTGATGTGGGCTGGCCAGTAAACGATGCTGATTTTCTCCTCCGTGCAGACAAATCCCTTTGAATAATATGATGGTCTGAGTTGGAAATCTCCAAAGCAGACCTTTGCTCTCCCACCCCTACAGGCACTTCAAGAAGTGCTATCAGAGATTATTGCCCACAGTGGCCCACACAAGTCCAGCTTTGTGATACATAGATTTATCTTTCATCTGTTCTCTCTGCATTTTCTATATGGTTCAGCCAATCCTTGACCCTTCTTCCCACCCTTTGCACAGCTTCTTTCCGGCTCCTGCTCCATTCTCCATTCTCTATTCTCTCTTACATTTTTATAACTGATGTCTCACATCAGCCTATAAACTGTCCAGCCAGGTCTCCTTTAACAGACAGGAAACATAAAGCAGTTACA
The DNA here is from genome assembly GCA_009769605.1 of Bucorvus abyssinicus. Taxonomy (NCBI): domain Eukaryota; kingdom Metazoa; phylum Chordata; class Aves; order Bucerotiformes; family Bucorvidae; genus Bucorvus; species Bucorvus abyssinicus. The sequence goes on from CM020026.1 coordinate 30,262,050, forward strand.
TTTACAGATAACTCTCTTGCATGGCCCAGGCCTTTGTGAAAAGGTGCTTTTTTTATCTCAGTGAAAGTCTCTTTGCATGACACCCATCAAACCAACTCTAGATCCAGTAGAATAAATAATGTATACACATTTTTATTCTGGATCCTTTAAGATTCTTTTTCCATCAGGAGGGTCTTCACCAGGGAGGACAAGTGACAGGACGAGAGGAAATGGCCTTAAGTTGCACGAGGGGAGATCTAGGGTAGCTATCAGGAAGAACTTCTTTACAGAGAGGGTTGTGAAGCATTGGAACAGGCTGCCCAGGGAGGTGGTGGAGTCCCCAGCCCTAGAATTGCTTAAAAGCCGTGTAGATGTGGCACTGAGGGACATGGTTTAGGGACGCTGGCAGTGCAGGGTGAACGGTTGGACTTGGTGATCTTAAAGGTCTCTTCCAACCAGATGATTTTATGATTCCGTGATTCTATGATTCAGCTCAAAAGCTGAGACATCTGTGTTTAGAATGAAAAATCCTCCAGAAAATACTCTAGAAGTACCTGTTTCCATCCATTATATTAGGAACCCACCTACCTAGTTTCAGCTAGATACCTAAATTTTAGATGGGTAAAGTTAGGTAAACTGAACTCCACCCATCAAGGTGGAATAAGTGTCACAGAGCTGAGAACAAGTATTTGCCATGAAAGCTAAAATGCAACCACAGATGTTTACAATTGTAAAATTACAAGGCCTACAAAGGCTATCGGTATATCAGCTGTTACAAACCGCTAACGCCAGGAGCGAGTGCGAGGTGAGAGTCTCCCAGCGCTGCTCCAAGGATGCTCCGGGCCCTCCCCGGCAGCAGCGCTGGAGCCCAGCGCAGCAAGGGCGGGCTTCGGGGAGACCGAAGAGTGCTGCTGCCACCTAGAGGGAACTATTCGCCTAAAAAGTGGTAAAATCATTATCTTAAGTGGGTGTACAATGTGCCACAGATGTACAGCACTGGGGAAAAAATTCATAGAGAAGGGCTCTTATTGCTGTGCAAAAACTATACACAATTATGAGAAGTAGCAACGTACAACTTACATCTTCTCCTCAACATAACTTGCAAACACAACTATAAAAGATGTATTTAAGACAACCAATTGCTGATTCCTCTCCCCTTCAAACCATTTCCCAGTCTCACAGCTGTACTCCTTCCCTTCTTCCTTCAATTATCTGAACTGTGAGGAAATAGCTGACAAACTGACCACATCTGGAAGTCAGATCCCGCTTCCCTGCGCTGCTGTAGCACCAGCCACGGCTGGAGCCAGCTGGCAGCCGGGGGTGCCTTGGTCATCCAGGAAGCACCAACTCTGCGGCCAAGAAAGCCGTGAGGATGCAACTTCACAGCCCTCTGCTGATCACCAGCTTTTCCAAAGGAAGTCTAGCATCTGCCTATGTAACTTAAGACTGCTCTGAATTATAGTGGGAAAAGAACCAGCATCCACAAGCGAAGGAAGGACTTGTGCATAAATATCATCTTTCTCTCACCATTAAATCTGCCACCTACAAGCTGCAGTTCCCTGTGGTAACTACAGCAGTGATGACAGCTTGCAGGGACACTATGAAGCTTGGGGGAGTGCTGCTGATGGGTGGACTCTGCAGCTTTTTCATAGTAGGCTGACGTAATTTTTGAGCAAGTGTTTAGCAAAACATTGTGGACCACAGTGCTTTCCTCACCCTTAAACTGCTGCACATGGTCACTGTCATGGGTTGGTCTACAGGCATGGCATTCCCTCTGTGGGTCTTAATTGCCCCACAGGAAAACCCACTTGGTAGCAGTGCTGGAGCCAAGGAGTTAGATATTAAAAGGGATCTGTTCTGTGTGTGACAGCTGTAGTTTTCCTCAGACACTAATTTCTCTCCCTAGCCACCTATATATCCTGGTGGAGTGCAGGGCAAGTCTTGGCTCACATCTACTGAAGCCCTCTTTGCCTGGCTTTGCTGCTAGCAACACTGCAGTCAATACATCACGATTGCTGACACAGAGTGCCACACAGAATTAGTGTCTCTATCCTTCCATGCACTACAGACCCCTGCATAGAGGATTCCTGTTCTCTGATCCTTACATAAAGGTCAGTTGATGGAGGAGTATTTGATTTTAACATTTGCTAGTTCACTGACCTCCATGAGAGCTTTACCTCCAATGCTCTGGGTTAGTTAAATTTAGGAGATGACTGAAGTGCCAAAAAGTTGTGTACCTGTCACCCTAAAGGTGCGGCACAATGCACTGTGTGTCTTTTGGTGCACTTGACTGTCCTGCTGGAGTCCCGCAGTCATTCATCGGCTCCATCCCACAGCAGCATGCCTGTAGGCCCTCTAGCCTCCACTGTCTCATGGGCACCGTAATAGCCACATTCCTTATCCATTTCACAAACACCCCTAAAGCCCAAAACTGTACAGAAAAGTGTAACTTGGGTGCAGTGGAACCCAGGGACCTGCTCAGTATGCTGCAAGGCCATGCTGTACACCCAGCCAGGAGTTTTCAGACCATGATTTCATGAAAATGGCATCTGCACTGGCCACTAACGCTGCTGAGCAAAGCTATTTTAAGTTTTAAAAGTTTGCTGTTCAGATAAAGGAAGGACTGTCTTTAAGGGTCAGACCATTGCCCCCCCTTGCTTTATCTGTCTTGTGAAAGCCATAAAAGGTCCAGCCTGCAGAGACAAGGATGCGATGCATCTCTTTCATGTTTCAGAGAAGAGCTGCTTGGGCATGTTCTCCTCCCCCCTGACATCACCAGCTTTGGGATTACCTGCACATTGCCTGCTACTCACTCCCCCAAAATGTCCGCCCACCTGCCTGGTATCTTCATCTCCTGTTAATTACCCAAAACAATTAGCCATGAAACTCCAGAGCCAGATTTAGGATTCAGTTATACTGGACTGATGAGAGAATTAGCCTGAGCTCCAAACTTTGACATAAATAATACTGAGTTTAAAATATTTATTATAAGCCATTACGTAGATAGAACTGAAGAGCTAGCAACACGTTTTACCAGAAAATATGAACTCCAATGATTTTTTCCCCAAGCAATGTTGCTGATGTCATGAGTGCTTCAGCTGAGCATGTGCTGCTTTGTAGGATTCACTGATAGGACAGATTAACACAGTCATACATGTCAAATTAATTTAGAGAGGGTTTATACCTCTCTTTAGGAAACCGCATTGGAAAAATTTAAAAATTTCCTTTCAATAAAGCGTGATCTACACATATACACAAAAAGATACTATATGTGTTTGATAGCTGGTAGCAATGCAATTGAAGTGCTTATGACATAATTCAATATGGGAAAAAGCCATCAATATCTTTAAAGATACCTTGAGAAGTACCACTACAACAGCTGCCACACCAGCATTGTGGAAGCACATCAGTATCAACAAAAGTTCCTCCTGAAGTCAGAAACCTGTGTGTACTTCAGTCCTGAATCTCACTGAGAGCAAGGTGGTGGCCATTGCTTTATTCTCTTAATCTATTGATTTCATGATGGTTTGAAGTAGTTCTAAAGACTAAAAAAACTAGGTTGTTCTGTATTTAAAGTCTGGGGAACACAGCCCAACTATTTTTTGCTGAGAATCCCGACTTAAAATCTCTAGAGCATTATGTATTGGATTTGCATGGCAAGGTTTTGGTAGTGGGGGGCTGCAGGGGTGGCTTCTGTGAGAAGCTACTAGAAGCTTCCCCTATATCTGATAGAGCCAATGCCAGCCGGCTCCAAGATGGACCCTCCACTGGCCAAGGCTGAGCCCATCAGTGGCAGTGGTAGCACCTCTGTAATAACATATTTGAGGGGCGGAAAACCTGTGCAATTGCAGCTGCAGAGAGGAGTATGTGGCAGAAACAACGCTGCAGGTTTGCTGGCAAGACTTGTGACCCCGTGGGGGACCCACGCTGGAGCAGTTTGTGAAGAACTGTAGCCTGTGGGAAGGACCCATCTTGGAGAAGATCATGGAGGACTGTATCTTGTGGGAGGGACCCCTCACTGGAGCAGGGGAAGAGTGTGAGGAGTCCTCCCTGTGAGGAGGAAGGAGTGGCAGAGACAATGTGTGATAAACTGATTGCAACCTCCAATCCCTGTTCCCCTGTGCCACTGCAGTGAAAGAGATAGAGAAAATTGGGAGTAAAGTGGAGCCTGGGATGGGGGGAAGATGTTTTAAGATTTAGCTTTTATTTTCTCATTATCCAACTCTGATTTGATTGGTAATAAACTAATTTCCCCAGTTTTAGTCTGTTTTACCCATGATGGTAATTGGTGAGTGATCTCTCTCTCCCTGTCTTTATCTCAACGCACAAGCCTTTTGTTCAATTTTCCCTCCCCTGTCCAGTTGAGGAGGTGAGAGATAGAGCTGCTCTGGTGGACACCTGGCATCCAGCCAGAGTCAACCCACCACACATTAATAAGTACTAGCAGAACTATGCCCACACTAAACATCACTACTTTTCTCACAACTATTACGAAAAGTTTGAAATATCTTTCGGTATCTTCTTGGAGGCAATGAGTCAGACGATTGACTCAGTGCTCTTTGGTCACATAAACCAGCAACTGAACACCTGCCAAGTAGCACCTGGGTTTCTCTTTATGAACAGAAGACTTGACTCGCATCCCTGCACGCACGGCAGGGCATTTTCCCGTGCGGGTCAGAGGGAGCTGCTTCCTTCCCTTCGGTGCCAAGCTGGCTTGGCTTCTTGATTTCTCAGGGCAACAGAAAGTCAAAGGGAGGCTTTCCTTTCTTGTCATGACAAAAACTATAACAGTATTAGAATAAAATTCTGAATATGGGACCCCGCATGTAACGTGGAGGAAGTGCCTGACGGGTAAGCAGTCAGTTGAGATAAGCCCCGAAACAGGAACTCGGTGAGAGTACAGGCAGCAGCCGGGAAGTGCTTCCTGGGTTACCCGAGAAGACCGCGGCGTCACTGGCAGGTTTGTCTCTCCCCAGCGTTCTTAACGCTGTGGCAGCTTCCCTGCCGCCTCCGGGTCCAGCCGGGAAGAGAAGACAGAGGCAGCGCAGACGCTGAACCATGTACAAGAAAACGTGATGGACGCAGGTTCTGTCCCCGCCCCGCGCTGTTGCGGGCGTCAGCTGCAGCGACCACGACTGCGGCGTGTCCCGGTGCCTCCCCATGGCCCGGGGCGCGGGGCAGCGCTTTTCCCGAGAACAGGAAGAGGAGGGGACCGCCCCCACCGCCCCCGCGGCGGCGCGCGGAGCGGGGACTGCTTTGCGGGGCAGCCCTGTGCCGGGCCGGGGTCGGTGGCGGAGCCATGCCGGCAGTGCTGAGCGCCTTCTGGGCCCTGCTGGCCGCTGCCTTCCTGGCGGCGCTGCTGCTGCGGCGGGCCGTGGCGCGGCGGGCCGCCGGCGGCGGCTGCGGCGCCGTCGTCTCCAGCTTCTTCCAGGACCTCATCTCCTACGGGAAGGCGAAGGTCGGCGGCGAGCAGCGCCCGGCCTGGCTGCGTCGCCTCCAGGTGCCCAAGAGGTGAGGGGCGGCTTGGAGGGCTGCGCCAGCCCGTGCCAGGCGGTTTGCCTGCCGGCATGTCTGCTGCTGGAAGGCTGCGTGCCCTGTGCCGCACAGTCGGACAGGAATAACTACATATGCATTTCAGTTAATTCAGCTGGAGATGTAGAAAATGAATAGCACATGCAAACAGCGATGTGTATCTTCATAGACTTGGGCTCAGTTCCTTTTGCAGAAGTGTTACTCTGTTTTCACAGACGAGGAATTGAGGAGCATGAGGAGCTGCGATCATGCAGAGTCCATTATGTTCCAAATTGGAACAAAAGTTTAATCCCTTGAATTCCAGTCCCAAGCAGTATCTGCCAAACAAACCTTCCTGCGAGACTTAGGTCAGGGACCTGGAAATAGGGATTCCTGAGGGTAACCAGGATTATCGAGTACTGCAGGTTTACCCAATACTGCAGGTTTACTGTCTTGAACCGATTCTCAGTCATCGCCTAATTCTTCAAGGTTTCTTTTTAAGATGTGACAGGATATTAATAACAGCATGTAAACGTAATGATCTGGACCCTGTGTGAACAGTCTCTAATAAGGCAAAAGAACACTGTTATCCTAACACATTTCTTAATAGATATTAAAAAGGATGAAAGAGGGGGGAAAAGGGGGAAAACCAACGCGTACAGCTTTCTATATGTTACTGGGATTTTATTGGTTCTTATCAGCCAAGATCCATGACTAGAACTAGCCTTTGACTTGAACATAGGCATGACAGGATCTTGCACTGGGAGGCTACTTAACCCTAAGATCCAGTCTTGTTATCACTAATGCATTTTATATGCATACTGTGCCTCGACTATACCACCCAAGGAGACCCTCCGGTGTGCTCTTTGCAACCGGTCTTGCCTATCCCGCATTGGCCTTTTCAGCCATCAACGTGCTTGCAATAAGCGTGGGCAAAGCCCTTCCCAAATCTTCGTCCGCGAAGCCAAGCCATGATGATGATGATGAAACCAAATGTTGAAAAAAAGTTTTGCCCCACAACATGTTATTCATGGAAAGGTTGTAACATAGTATCTTGGTTATTAGTCTTGTGGTTACAGAAGAAACCCCAGGGATTCTGTTTAAGCTCTGCAGTACCCTCAGGGAAAATAAGGGCTCCTAAAGGCTTGTCTTAATTGCAGCATGCTGCCAAGGTCGACAGTCTTAAAGTAGCTTCTCGTTTGAGTTGACTTTTATCTAATAGAAGTTTCCCATCACCCCTTCTTACGGAAGACAAGACAGTGTCTTGTAGAATGTAGCTTTTCCAGGGAATTGGTATTGAGCTGTCAACATCTACGAAGTGATTCTGTTACTCAAGTAGTGAACCCATAACCCTGCTAGCTGAAAGACTGTAGAAGGTCTTGAAGGTAGCTGTTGAGGCATTTTCTGTTTCCATTCGTCTGCATCTTGTTTCTAAACAAGCATTGTGTTTTCACAGCCTAGGCTTGTTTTTAACTTTGGCATTCCATCTGGTCAAATGTTATGATTCATTTTGGGTTGGTTTGGCAAATAGTGAACATTCCTCACCTTGAGGGATGATACATATACTTACTGCAGTGCTGCATTGCTCTGTAAGTCCCCAGGATAATTGGGATTTCTGAAATCTCACAGGGCATGGCTCTGCTAAACTGGCAGGGCTTTATTTGTGTGCTGGTAGCAAAAAACAACACATGGAGAAAGTTCTCTGGTGAGTGATTAGCCAGAAGTCTACTGAATAACAGGACAGCAGGGAAAGAGCTTGAAACTTAGAGGTGGCGAGGAGTTTTTTTCAATGTGCAAGTTCTATTTGTCTTCTAAGCAAAAAAAAATGAGGGAGGGGGGCTAAATTTTACTTCTGCTGTTGCAGATCAGCAGATAGAATATTGCTGTTTCTGCTTGGTAGGAGAAAGAACTGAGGAGGAGAAGTGATCATCTGAAGGGGCTACCAACTGCTAATGCAGCTCCCTACCTCAGTAGCTCTGACTTGGCCTCTGTAGTGCTCTTGAGAGATACCCAAGCTGCTTTGGGAGGGGGTCACTGTATTTGGTTCCACTGAGCAAGGGCGTTACACCCGTGCACTCCCCCAAATGAAAAGTTTGCATGTTCCAGAGAAATAGTCTTCTCTGACTATACAATTATATCTTATTTTGTGACGATAGTTACATTTTCAAGACAAGGCACTCAGTGTCTTTCCGTGGTATTTCATTTCTTTGCAGGTGTTTCCAGAGGTCCTGATTTTTATTCATAGCCAGAAGGACCTTTTAGTTTAAAAGCAAAAGGAAATACTGGATCACCTAGTTTGAGCTGGATATTGTAGGATGTTTAAGTCTGTCTCGACTGTTTATGTCTCGACTGCAATGTCTTGCATTTCAGGAATGCATAATGTGCTTTTATAAATGCACTATGGGGTTGGGGGATTCTTTGTTTTCTTCAAAACGATGTGGTCTTGCCTAGTAATCACCCAGTGGTATTGGTGGTCTCTCCTTTTTTTCCTATATGATTGTTGCAGACCTTTAATTTGGAGAGGGACAAGATATTTCAGTGTAGCGCTGAGCAATTACTTCTGGGTGTCTTTTACCATCTGTGTTTGTCATTTATGAACTTTATCACGTCATGTAATGCAGCCACTAGAACTGAGGAAAGTGGGAGTGCTGCTAGGTGCAACAGCCTGGAAATCTCCAGAAAATTAATCTGAACATGCTTTCAATAGTGTAAATTATATTTAAAAGAAGTTTTGCATGTAACAATTAGTTGTAAGCATTCAGGAATACTTTTGTGATGTGTGGTTTACACTTTCTCCTCTTCAGTGCAGCCATGGTCAGTAAGGTAAGCTAAGTTAGAGGTTATTTCAGGCAGCATTTCGCGAGGGGAAGGAGGCGTTAGGGTTATTCTTGCTTGGTACCACTGGAGTCCCAAGCTGACTACATACTGATTTAAGTACCTAAAGGGAATGTACTCACCATCAAGAAAGCATGTCCTGCAGCCGCTCTTCCAACTAAGGAACGGTGAGAACATTAATGAAGATCCTTTTTGTTCCCACAGGTGGTTTACTCACTTTTATGTGGTTTCTGTGCTCTGGAACGGCTTACTGCTCATCTGGCTTTTGCGAGCTGAGTTCCTTGGAGAGTTGCTCCCATCATGGATTCAGCACATGCATCACGCTCTTGGCAGGAATTCTCAGAGTGAGGACGTGGGCAAGTATTCCAGCTATTATGATGCATCCATATAAATATTTAAAAGCTGCACTACCATCCTGTGCTGAATTTGTATTCTTCAAGTGCTGTTTCATCAGCTGCATTTAAACCAGGCTTTAAGTGACTTCCCTGGAATAACGAGTCCCTTTGTCATTATTCAAGGTAGAAAACATTCTAATTTTTGGATAGGATGGCTTTCAGCAGTCCTTTTAGCAGAAAGGGCCGCTAGCACCTTCTAGAAGTAATCTTGCTGTGGACAGCAGTGCCTCACATGTACAAATATTTTCCCCAGTGCTCAGTTAGTTTAAAATGAGGGTAAAAATTTGCTGTGGAGAGGGTGAAAAATAGCCTTTTTGAAGCACTGTCAGGGTTAAATTGTTCCTATCTGTGTCAAAGTTGCTGGTTTTTATCTGCAAGCAGATAGTGAGCACTTCTCTGCGCTGCTGGTTCTCCTGCTGTTTTGGCTGCATAGCTGTCGAAGACTTGCAGAATGCCTCTGGACCAGCGTGTTTTCTAACGGCGTCATTCATATCATGCAGTATTGCTTTGGACTTGGTTACTACATTGCTGCTGGCTCAACTGTGTTATGTCAAGTGCCTACTAATGTCAGGAATGGTAAGTGGCTGCTTACTTATTACCAAAGATGCAGTTTTGCTCCTACTTGTTTCCATCGTGGCAAATGGTTTCATAGAGGGCTGTGTGTGTAAGAATTGTGTTAACGGATGAGATGTAAAGACACTTACTGGCATAGTTCAAAGTAACTACATTTCAGTATATCACATAATCAACCAGCATTATACACAAACGCAGACACTGACACACACTTTCATGTTAACCATCACTGCTACTTCCTGAAAGACATCTCCCATACTTTCAGGATCATTACTGATCTGTCAACATTGAGATACATATGCTTTGTGAAGGACAGTAATAGGTACCAGATCTCGAATGCCACTATGCAACTTCAGTTCTCAGACTGGAGTTTGTTTTTTTGTTGTAAGCTTTCCTGTAAAGTGAGTCTGCAAGGCTGTCTTGGCCACCTCCTTTGTCTTCTGCTGAGAACTCGCCACTGCTCTGTCTTGTATCAGTCAGCCTTTTCTTTTCCTCAGTACTGTAACGTCTCCATTAATACAGCAGAAATTTGAATTACATGACTTCTGTCTGCCAACATTCCATGAGTCTCACAACTGAGCTGCTATTGCCCTGCACAGATGAACTGTGAGCTGGTTGTAGCGCTTTTCCCATGTCTAATTTTTGTAAGGTGGTCGTTACCAAATATGTAACTTTTGTGAAGTTTTTAACCACTTCCAACCACATCAGGTCTAGTTTAATCCAGTGATTTTTAAAAAGAACCTTCAGATCTCCTATGTGTACATAAGCCTTTTTCCTTCCGGACCTTTTCACATCTTGTAGATTCTTAGAGATGGTGTATTGGCTCGTACATCAGAAATCACCCTTAATACAGTTAAAATTTATTTGAAGGGCTAAATGGTTCTACACTGTACATGTGTGTGTGCGTGTGTAGGTGTATGTATGTCTGCATCCCACTCAGTGTGAACAAGACAAACAACTGTGTACTTATATGTTGACCTGAGCCATGACAACATCCGTACTTAGGATGATAATAATTACAAACAGTGCTGAATATCGAGGTCTTAGACTAGCAATTATGTATCAGTTGTACATCATACTGTACCTCAAGCTACTGGATTAAAAGATAGATATTTTACTATAGAGTGGTTAAGGGAAATGAACTACCAGCTGAATACTTACATGATGCAGGATTTAAAAGCATCTTTCAAGGGATTGCTAAAATTTTGTAAGGCAGTAACATTTAAAAAAATGTATACAGTGTTTTGGGGTGATGCTTGGGAAGGTATTTCCTGGCCATATATTAATGAAACATATTTCATTCAGGAGGACAGCCTTCTGTGCAGATCTACTGGTATCACATTGTAGGAGTCATGATGTACATTTGGGCCTCTCTGCACCAACACAGATCTCTTGTGATTCTAGCTAATCTTAGAAAGAGTAAATTAGGTAAGATCTTTCATCTCTGCTAACCATTTACTTAGGTAATTTTTTCCTGGTTGTTTCAATAGGCTTCTGTAGATTCTAATACCTTAAAACACAAGTATTTTTCAGTTCCTCTAGTGTCGTGCTCCCTGTAAGACTTCCAGTAGATGAAATGAGGCTGTTTGGAAAAGAGATCAAATGGCCGAAGAGGGGGTGTATGTCTGTGTCAGTATATATAGTTTTATGTAACTTTTTGGAACTGCATTTATAGTTTTATGGAACTTAAAATGAAGGTCTTGCTGCTGGTATCCTAAGGACAGACACATGCTAACGGACTTGTGCCACTCCTCAGGGACCTCACTTCTGTCTCCCTGTGGGCTAAAAATAGGTTTCCTTACTTTGTACTTGCACATTCAGGCAGAGGTGGCATCTTATTTCATTAAGAAGTGCAAAGCTGCCAAATCAGAAGGAGGTAGATGATGATGATAACTTTAATGCTCATTATTTACGAGTAGAAGAGAAAAGTTTGTTCAATGCATGTTGTTCTCAACTAATTTCTTTCTCTTTGCTTGCAGGAAAGGTCATAAGTCTGAGCCACAGTGTACCTTCTGGAGACTGGTTTGAGAGAGTTTCTTGCCCTCATTATTTTGCAGAGCTCCTCATATATGTATCTATGGCCATCATGTTTGGCTTTCACAACGTGACATGGTGGTGTGTCGTGATGTATGTTCTTTTTAACCAGGCTCTGGCTGCTATTTTGTGTCACGAGTTCTATCAGAAAAACTTTAGCTCCTACCCAAAGCATCGAAAAGCATTTATACCATTTGTTTTTTAGACTATTTCTTCTAAAGTATCTTTAGTGCAAACTGGGAAATATTTTCTATAAGGGAATAAGAAATTTATGGTTTATTAAAGCCAAGGTAAAATTGCACATTTTTCTCCAATTCTAGCTTAAAAGCCCATAATTTTATTGATAATCTCATCCATGTTACCAATTTATGTGGGGAAACGTAAGGTCTCTGCATACCATACAAGCTAAAAAAAAAAGGTTTATGGAAGACCTTAATTCAAACTGAAGAGATGCTAATTGGCTTTTTTCTGATTTATATCTTATGCATAAAACAGTTGCTGTTGTGCAGCAAGCCCAAGTACATATATCTGAAGACTGTAGTGAAAGGAGGGTGCAGGGAATCATTTGAACTACTGTGTTTCATGCACTGTCTAATATTTAAGCATTTTTTTTTTCCTAGTCTCTTTTCTTTGAATCACTTCAGAGGGAGGCAAATTGCGTATTGTCTTTCTGTGCTTCCCTATTGGTAATTAAAACCAGTCGCTGCTTTATAACTGCAAGCACAAAAACCAGTGGAGAAAGCTGTGGTGGAGGGATGACTCATGCTCTGCAGTGGAGATAAACAGGCCCATTCTCTTCATTATCTCTTTTGTGTTTTCATTCATTGATGAAAACTCCTTGCTTATTCCCTTAACTGGGAAAATGATGCAAGGTTTTCTGTCTAGAGAGACAGTAGAAGAGAATTTGCAGAACATTAACCATCTTGGTTATGGTTCTGTAGTTCTTACAGAGGGTCACTGGAATTCCTCCTGTGTTAGAGGGGGCAGTTGTGCAGGATGACCGTAACCACGACTTGACTTTGCTGGTTTTTAAGCAGCCTGTGAGAGTAGATGTAATGAACTGCTGAGGCAGAGAACACATGGAAACCAGTACTTGACAACGTGCAAAGAAATTCTTTACTGGGGAGATGACGTCACTCAGCACAGGGGTTTTTTGCACTTAGCCACCGAGTATTATGGGCCTTTTCACGATACTGGAGTGAATGATCCATTTGCATGATATAATGGTGCTGGTGTTTCAGCATGTTTTCTATTTACATGCATATATTATTTTGTATATGAGAAGAATTTTTGTACACTGCAGTATATCTTATGAATTATCTAATTAAAAGTTTATTACACCTTTTGTTTTATTTTTTCAAAATCGAGCTACGTCTTTGCAAAACAGGAGGATCCGCACAAAACGTTGTGCTCGCAACCTTTTCTCCATCGACACTTCCATACCTTCAGTTCACTGTGGAACACAAACAACCCTGTCCTGGGACTGCATCTTTCTGTTACTTTTTTTTTTCAGTGATTCTCGGGAGGCTCCTTGAGCGAGCCCCCAGGCATCTCCGGTGTTACGGGTGTCCTTTGGCCTGTTTACTGGCCTGCTTTGCTTCTCAGGGAGCACATTCCTCTCTTTGGCCCGGGGGGAGCATCGGGGTGCTCGGCCCTCCCCGGGTCACGCACACCCGAAGCGCTGCTTTGTACTTGGGCTTTTCGAAACCTGGCTGGGCCCAGGCCGTTTCGATGCAAATTTTCCGCCTTACGCAGCCGTGTCAGTGCCCTTTCCCTGCCCGTAGGCAACTCCGAACGGAGGGAGGACGCGCTCCGACTCGCCCGCTCCCCCAAGAAAGTTGCACAGCCGCCCTGCCCGCCTCCTTCCGACGCCGGGAACCGGAGGAGGGGGTAGAAGCCGACGCCCTGGCCTGATGCCGAGCGGAGCTGGACCCGGGACCCGCAAAACTTCGCAGCAGAAAGCATCTCCTGGCGCCTTCCCGGCCCGTTCCGGCGGGGCGGGGCGGAGGGCGGAGCGTCCGCCACCGGTGGCTGCAGCCAGTCGGCGTGTCGTGCGCGGCCCCGCCTCTCCGGGCCGGGCCGTTGCAGGAAGCGGTAGGGGGACGGTTTCGGGGCCGCGCGGCTGGGCACTGCGGCCAGGGCGATGACGCGGCGCCTTTAAGAGGGGCCTCGTGCCGGGCCCTACCCCCCCCTCCGCTCGCCACCGCGCTCGGCCGCCATGGGCTCGCCGCCGACCCCGCCGCCGCTCCCGCGGGCCGCCGCGCTGCTGCTGGCGACATCGCTGCTGCTACTGGTGGCCCCGGCGGGGCTGCGCGCCGCTCCGGAGGAAGAGACCGGCAGGAAGAAGGAGGCACCGCCGCCGCCGGCGGCGCAGGGAGTCGAACCGCGGGCTGAGGTGAGGCGAGGCGAGGCGAGGCGAGGCGAGGTGAGGTGGGGGCGGGCCGCACCGATCGCCTGCACAACCCCTCCCCCCTTCGTAGGGCCGCGGGGCGGGAGCGGCCCGGTACACCACCCCCCTCGCCCCGCGGCATGTCGCAGGCAGCGGGGCGGGCCCGGCCCGGCCGGCAGGACTCCTCGTCTTTCGGAGGCCATCGGACTCCTGAACTCGAAGAAGGGAAGGCTGGAGTGCCACCTTTTGCTGGTAGAAGAGAGGAATTGAGGAGCCCGACATGAAAAATAGGCTAATGGTTTTTTTCCACTGAAGAAGTATTTTTGTGTGTCGCTTGCTTGCGTGTTGAGGGAGCGGGAACCGACCTCTCCAGGTCTTCCTCGCAGAGGTGGATGACAGCAGGCTTTGCTGTGACTCAAAACCTGCCACTTTTTTCTCAATATTTAAGATTAATGTATTTGCGTCAAAACTGTTAAAATGGTAGAACCAGTAGGTTCGGGGATTCCAGTGCCGGGTGATCACACAGGGATGAAAGAATTATTAACATATGGCTTGACGTAGCATGTAGAGCATACCAAGTTTTAAATATCAAAACAAAAAATTTCCAGCACTGCTGAAGTTGAAGAAACTCTGGGAAGTCACTGTGTATCGTATAGAGCATGGGAACATTTAAACATCAAAACAAAAAACTTAACAGAGCTAGAAGTGGAAAACTTGGAGCTAAAAGTGGAATGCTGGGAAGTCACCGTGTTAAAACACGTTGCAATCTGTCTCTGCTGGTAGATGTGCTGAAACAAGCTTGCTTAGCCATTTCTGGTCAGATGTGAACATTGAGTTAACTTGCTTTGGGTCTTGGCTTTTGATTGTAGGTATCTTGAGCATTCTCACGCTTTGGTGAGTAAGTGAGATGTCCTGGTCCAATCTGACTACTAGAAAGTCTTAAAGCTAATTCTCAACGAACATAGAACGTGTACAGAAAATGGCTGATGAAAATTTTAATGTGGCTGAGATGCAAAGATTCTGCAAGGGAAGAAAGCGAATCTGACATTTTTTGAAAAGACTTCATGTTTTTCCTAAGCTATCCCAATTGCCCAATTTTAGTTGAAGAGTTTAATTTGTAATATTTATACCAGAAAGTGGCTTGTTTGGTCAAGATCGTAAAGTAAATAGCCAGGGATTGTAACAACAACAATATTAGAGCTGAACTATAGCAGTTTTCCCTATGTTTTGTTGTCATAGTGGTTCTCGTGTTCTGGTAATAGGGTGCATGGTGGAGTACTGCTTTAATAATCAGTGCACGATCTGATCTCCTTGCTAAGTGCCTAACTAGCAATTTGAGTTAGGTGGCGGCCAGTAACTAGTTAATGATCATTAATGTCGCTTGAGAGGTGTGAACTTAAAGTGTCACATTACGTGATATGGTATGATGGGAGACATACAAGGCTCAGTACTTCTGTGAACTAACTATTCAAGCCTAATTAACTAGTGGGGGTTTTGTGTTTTCTCTTCACCTTCTCTTACAGAAGGGGTCCTCGCTGGTTGCTCCAGTTCACATTGTCAATGAAGAGTCAGCTGACAAGACTAATTTGGGCTTTATCCATGCATTTGTGGCTGCTATATCAGTCATCATTGTATCAGAACTGGGGGATAAGACCTTCTTCATTGCAGCCATCATGGCAATGCGGTACAACCGTTTGACTGTACTAGCTGGTGCTATGCTTGCCTTGGGACTGATGACATGTTTATCAGGTTAGCACTCTTCTTGTTTCGAATCTTAAAATGTGCTGGATATGTATTTATCAATAAATCTCATTTGAAATTAAAGTGAAGGTAGTAGGTATGTGCAGTTTTCTGTTTGGAGGGGAGTGTGAGTCTCAAATTGAATGTTATGCTCCGAACTCTAGTGAGGTGTTTGTGCTCCCTAGACCTCAATATGAGTGTAAGGAGGAGGAATGGGATTGGGAGCCTAAGCATTTCCGTAGAGTTTTGGGCTGCTGGTTTTATTTTTAGCTCCTGTTAAATCAGTGTGCCTAAAGGGAATGTGGGAGTGACTTCTGTGTTTCCTCCTAAGGCAAAAGATTCTTAGAACGATGACAAATTTCCATCATCTGTCTTGTATCCCTGTGTATGGAGCTGTTTGGATTTGTGCTGGGAGCTGTGTGGCACTTGAGGAACCTGTAGCTGTGGGTGTTTAGGTAGCAGTGATCGTAAAATGGAGCAGCTTTCAGACATATCAGATGCAGCATAAATTTTGTTGTATGTGTGCTCGTTTCTAACCATGCCCATTTCAGAAATAATTTAAATAGTTTCTGTTTGTTTATATGTACTGGAGACAGCCAATTAACTGGCTTCAGGCTTCTCAGCAAGTGTTTGAATGGGTTTTGGGTGTGTAGCTGTTGCTATATGTACTGCTGCAGTCATTATTGCATTCTCAGAGCAGTTTCCATTGTGTGTAATGATAAGCATTGTATGAGTTTCTTCTATTACTCACTTAATGTAACAGTCTTTGATTCCTCTTCCACTGCTGTACTGGTTGCTTCATTTAATGTTGTTTAGTACTGTGATGCACTGTTCTGTAAATCTTGATCTCTTTCTTCTGCCCCATTATGGCACTCGCTTTTTCTGTACCAAGTCTTTCTTCAACTCTTTCTTGATGCTTTTTCATAAAAGTTTTCTTCTCTGCTTTATCCCTCAGTGTAGAGGTTCCCAACTATTTCTTCCTTTTCCTAAAGGAGCCTTTTATTTTCCTTCCCTCTCTCCTCTGCCCTTGTTCTATACAAGCCATGTCTGGAAATTCCTGGGGGTTTTGCCCACCTTGATTTCATGAAAACTTGCTTACTTAAATTCATTAGCTTCAAGAAATCAGTACTTGGGTTTTTTTTCAAGCTGTGCTGGACAAAATAAGCTGCTGTACTGTTCTGATTATTTCATTATGTCTGTGTTTGTATTTGCAAGGAATGCTGAAGTGTTAAGTGTAGAGTTTTAATTTCCTCTCACTTATACAGGCCATTTTTTGTCCAATGATGTCTTTCTTTATGAAGAAGTGCTTTATCCTGGATAGTTTTTGGCTTAGTGTGATTGCCTTTGATACCCATAAAAATAGATGCACCGTGGAGGTAGCTTTTTGAGTGGTGTCAGTGCTTTTAAATTAAAGGATCATCAAAATTGGTCATGTGTGTTTGTGGGGAATGTGGGAGAGGAGGGAATAGTAACATGCAAGGTGTTTGCACTTGGCAAAAGAAGACAGACGCGGATTCATGCAGCTGGATGATTTGTGGGTATGTCTAGTGGATTTAACTTGTAGAAAATCTTATTCTGACTTTATCTGATAAGTGAAATGATTGGAGAGAGATGCTATTCAACATGTAAACATATATAAAAATGGAATTAACTGGTATACACAGTGACTAATCTAACATGATTACAGAAAATAGTTTCATGGCATGCTTCGAGAAAGGCAGGACTTCCATAGTCCTTGATGGGAAAGATAATGTTGCTTGGACTGGCTCTTGGGAATAGCAGCACATCAACTTTGTCCAGTGTGCCTTGCCTGTGTGTTAATGGACCTAAGTCTCTGGCATGACCAGTAAAGGTTGGAGTTTCTAGAGTGTTGTTATCTTAATTAAAAAAAAAAAAAAAATCCACAAAATGCAGAATTATATAAAACTAACAAAAGATGTGCACTATGTATTTGTTGGTTGATATTTGAATTGCAGACTTGCTAGCAAACATTTGTTAAAACTGGGATAAACTATCATGATTCCCATGCTTAATTTTTTAAATGATGTATTTGTTTTCTTTTCAGTTTTGTTTGGCTATGCCACCACAGTTATTCCTCGTGTGTACACGTACTATGTGTCAACGGCACTGTTTGCCATTTTTGGCATCCGAATGCTTCGGGAGGGCTTGAAAATGAGTCCAGATGAGGGTCAGGAAGAGCTGGAGGAAGTTCAAGCAGAAATTAAAAAAAAAGACGAGGAAGTAAGTCTTAAACTTTCTGTGAATTATTGCTAATGAAGTAGTTACAGCTGTGAAGCTGCAGAAGGCCACTGTTGTGTTTCGGGTGTTAAGCTGTGTCTGATCGATGACCTGACACAGAAAATGCGTGGTTAATGGGACAGAACTGGCCCCTGGAGGCTGTTTCAACTGGTGATTCCACTTCTGTGGCAAGCCTGGCTTTCTTCGTAGAGTGTGGTGGGGTTGTTTTGGTTTTTTTTGTGATTGTTGTTTTTTCGGGTTTTTTTTTTTGTTTGTTTGGGGTTGTTTTGGTTTTTTAATACATTACTAGCAGAGAGGACATCAACAGTTTTCCCTTGCCTCTACTTTTGTTTCTTTCTGTGGTCAGGCAGATTAAAGCCGAGGTTTGTAGTGTTGCAGCAAAGGTCTCTGTTATAATTTTCTAAATATGTTGGGCCATTTCTAAGGAGTTGGTTTTTTTAGGATTATTTTTTTTCGTTAATTTTTTAGGATTTTTTTTTTTCATTAATTTTATCAAATCCTAATTTGAGAGCCAATACTTGGGAAGAGAGGGATCCCTGGAAATCTGTGGTTAAAACCAGCTGTCATTCCCATTGAAACTGCTGTGTAAGTGCAAGCAGTACAAGAGGGACAATAATTGGAAGTTACAGGTGATTACAGGTATATATGTGTGTATATGTACACACACATGCGTATATATGTAGCTAGTTTGTTTAAATGGTGTCCAATAAATAATACATTGGTAATGCAGCAGTCAGTGGCTAATAACATTCCAGCTACTAAATGGCTAGCTGTAGCTTTACTGTTGTAAGTATTTCATTTGGGTTGTTTCCATGACATTTCTGATCTTATGGTTGGTTGTTTTGTTGTTGTTTTTTTTTCCCCGCCCCCTTGTCCTTCACAGCTTCAGAGAACTAAACTGTTAAATGGGCCAGGAGATGTGGAATCAGGGCCAGGCACTGCTATACCTCAGAAGAAGTGGCTACATTTTATTTCTCCAATCTTTGTTCAAGCTTTACTTTAACTTTTTTAGCAGAATGGGGTGATCGTTCCCAATTAACAACCATAGTCTTGGCTGCCAGAGAGGTGAGTGTTGCAGAATGTCTGCTGTTCTTTTGTCCTCTTTGGGTTGCCTGCAGAGGGGTGGGAGAGACAAAATACTTTTGCAGGAGGTACCAGATTCACACCTGCTGTCTTGCTGTGGCTTAGTTACAGCTGTGCTGAGACCTGGAAATAAGTGCTCTGAAGCTCTGTGTAGTATTAAAACTACTGTTACAAGATTGGGACTGCACAGGCATTTCTGAACGTTGTTGCTTTATATCATGCAGCTGAATACAGGTGGGTTTTTTTTTGTTATAGTGTTGAGAGATGTTACAGCATAGATATTTCTTTGATCTGTGTGGTCATACAGTTTTTACAGAGTAGCTTTAAGAAGAGACATTCATCCCAGCAAACTTAAAGCTGTTAAAAAGATATCTCTTTTTAAAAACCTAAGTAAACATGGTGCAGTGTATAGGACTAAAATAAACTCCTTACTGCTATACAGTAAGTAATACTGTAAATGAAATTACATTTAGCATGATGATTGGAATGTATATAACTGTATTATATTTGAAGGAAAATTAAGGCTTATAGTCAACCTTTTAAAAAACATAAGTAGCTTGCCTGTGCTCTTTCATGTGTTGAGATAATTTGTATTATTTTCCTCCAGGACTCATGCTTCTTTCAGTGCACTTTCAGATATTCCCTGGGGATAAATCATGACTTTGTAATGAAGGAGGCTATAATCTGTAGGAACCTCTTGTCTGTTAGAGTGTAGGGAAGGTGCTTAGTGCTAACAAAGCAGCAGGATGAGAGGATGATCACATTGTTCAGGCAGTTACATGCCATCTCGGAAAACAAGGAATCATTATTGCCTCTGCCCAGGTGTTTGTGTGGTGCTAGGCAAGTTGCTTAAACCCATCTTTTCACAGGTGGTTGTTGACTTCTGGTTCGCATTTTCTGAGTGTCCCATTAGGAAGTGTTCATCAGACTCTGTGGTCTGGTTTGTGAAGTGCCAAGCCTTGCAACTAAAGACTGGATGTTGTGCCTTTAGCATATGAAGTGTTTCTGTAAGTGCTACAAAAACAGATACTATAAAAAATTAATTGAAAATATCTTGAGCTTGGCTACCAAAACCAGTGAGTGATTATGATCCTGCTATTTTTTCATTTTATCTGTGGGATTGTTTTGTACCCCTTTGTTTCATAATATATTCAGATAAACCCTTGTCTGTGAAGTACTGAGATACATAGCAGAAGCATTACAGAAATGCTTATGAGGAAAGAAATTATCTTTATATGGAGATTTGAGCAGTGTGGTAAGTCAGCTGTGACCATACATTCTTCAGTGGAAAAGAAAACAAATACTACGTGGCTGTTCATTAAGTCAGTAGTGTCCATCCTGTCACAATGAGCAGGTCTCCTTTGGAGGAGAGAAAGGGTGCTAATTTGGCTGTCTCAGTGCATACACCAGGGGAAGGAGTTAAGTCTGTCTTCATGAACCTCGTCCTGACAACAGTCCTTAAGAACTTGATTTTTACACCTTAATAGTTTACTGTGTATATGAATTGTTCGTCTGTTCAAGGAAACAGAAGAGGAAACTATAGTGTCCTACTAGACTGGCTTTGCCTCAGCTGCTGTGTCTGAGCACTTCTGCTCCTGGAGGTGCTGCGCTGAGAGAAGCCATCATAACTTGTTACCTTGCAGGGATGGCCTCTAGGGAATGGGGTGGGGGGTGAGATCCACCCTTTGCCAGTGGGGGCTGTACAGGTGACTGTTCACCACAGGGAAACGGATTTCCAGGAACTTTGGGTCCTGATTCTGGAGGCAAGTGTGTTCTACTGGTACAGGCCTGCTTCTGAGCTGCGTTCTTGGTAGTTTCTTACCTGTCCTCTACTTGATGTTCACCACCTTCTCTCACTAGCTTGTGGTTTTGATTCTTTTGGCCAGTCAGTGTTTTGTTTTCTTCAGACCACACCATTTCTTAGACAGTTTTGCTGTTGGCCTGCATTCCTCATGTGATGGCAGCAGCTTTGCTTTTTCTTCTTGGAGGTAAAAGGCTCTCTTAGACATGTGCAGGGAGCTCAGCTCCACTTTCCCTCATTTGTCTTTGTACAGCAGAAAGTTATGCTCCTACGTTGCCTTCATTATTGGTCATTAAAAGATTGTTTTCTGTTTCTGATGCTCAAGTTTTATGTTTTATGGAGCGTTCAAGATGTGTGCTGCCCTTAAATGTGTAATTTGTAAGTAGATCTGGAAACTTCTTTATGTATCGAGTATCTGCTTGTTATGCAGAGATATGAAAGCTGTCATTGACAAAGCAATATCATTGCTTTGAAAGCAATTTGTTATCCTCTGGACTTAAAATTCTTTCATACTTCCCTCTTTGGATGATTGGGGAGGCAGAGTGTAGAGCACAAGCTTGTTAAGCCAGACAAGGGAGTCAGAATGTTTTAGGCCGCTGAAAGCTTTCATTTGCAGTTCATGGATTTGTTTTTTCTCTTTCTTTGCAGTTAGGTTAGTGTTCTTCCAGCTGATGCATACTGTGTTTCTCAACAGCTGCCACCTTAGCTCTGAGGTTGCTTAATTGTTTAAGTACAGCAGAGCCATTTCTGGATCTATATTTAACAATGTGAAGATGCTTCTTGGTGGAAATGTACCATATGCTCCTCATATCAGTCAGGTTTAGATGTAAGTCTGTCACACTAGCTGACCTATGCTGTTGTTGCTGGCCTTTAAGGGAGCGATGGATAGCAGAGCAAACACCAGAGCGTATCCCCCGTGCTTGACAGTGTGCAACCGGGGAATCAAGGCATTGCTCCTTCATGGAAGGAGCTTGTCATAGGACAGTAGGTTTTCAACTGTGCTGATGTTTCATGCTGTGGTTTTTTTTTTTTCCTCAGGACCCCTATGGTGTGGCAGTAGGAGGAACAGTGGGACATTGCCTATGCACTGGTTTAGCAGTTATTGGAGGGAGAATGATAGCACAAAAAATTTCCGTTAGGACTGGTGAGTTTTCAAACCAAAAAAGTGTGCTAATGCTGGTAATGTTTGTGGTGTAATTAACTACATGCTTGGAACAGTGTTTCTCAAAACTTTTGGAAAACCCCAAAGCTTTTTTTTTTTGAATGTATGTCTTCTATCCTGCTCCCCACTCTGTAGTCAGCATCCCTTGTGGGGGGTGACCCTGCACTGTTCCCAGGGCTGTGTGTCCTTCTGCCAGGCAGAGTCTGAGCGTGTGCCACCACCCCGTGCAGGGTGCTTGTAAGAGGTCCAGCCTTAATTGAACTTAACAATTTCCTAACTCTGACTTAAGGAATCAAAATGGATATTTAGCTCCAGGTTTAAAGATGGACATAAGGTGAAGCACGTTTTGCTTCACTGTTAGCTAGCTTGTACTTGTAGGAGACCAGAGGAAGGAAATACTGTGCTTTGAAGAGTAGGTATGTACTGTTTGACAGTGGATAATAGAAATTCTGTCACAAGAGAAACTGCATACTTACAAGTTATGCCAGCCATATAAAGCTCTATATGCTATGCTGTATGTGGTGTGTGTTTTGTTTGTGGTTTTTCTTTTTAAATCATACCTGCTATCTGTAACAGGAACGACCAGTAAGGTTACTTTGAATTGTTTGGTTTTCCTTAGATTAGGTTGCAGCTTGCTTCAACTGTCAATCCTCTGATGTAGTGAGATCTCTTGCTCCCAGAAGGATTCTGTGAAGCTGCTTCCTGTAAATGTTTATTGAGAATATTTGTTCTGTAGTTGCAGAGGTTGTAAAAACTTCACTGCAAAAAGCAAAACGTGCATTCTGTCTTGTTTGATTGCCAAAGAGATTGGTGACGAAATGCTAATTAACAATGATTTAATGTGTTGCTAATAAGCTCAGTGTGGATCTTTGGCTGCAGGAATAGCCTTAGGTTAGACCTAAGATTCATGTAGCCTGTTTGTTCAGAGAAGAGTAGGACAATGTATACGGTAATGCTTTCGTAGAATACTGTCCCAGTCTCTAGCAGATTGTGGCCATTGCAACCAGTTAATGGTTTTGATACTGTCTCTTTCAATATAGTTACCTAAACTGCACAAAAAATGTTAATTAGTATGTCACTCTCAACTGATGGCTTTCTCCTGCATGAGAGTATTGTTATCTTACCTTCCCCCTGTACAGCCAAATACTCAACAGTGGGTGTCAACATCAGTTGTATACTAGCTAAAATGGTAAGAGTAAACAAAGCTTCCTTCTAAGGACCAGAATATATTCTTGTAGGTGCAGTTAGACAGTGGGATGGCACGTGGGCATCCTGACAGTGAACTAGAAACAATCTCCACTGTATGCAGCATAAATTTTAAAGTAAGGTTATTTGGGAATCGGACATTTAAAAAGTAATTTTGTAATGTGTCACAGAAGGTACTTAACTTTCAGTATCTAATTTCTTTTTGCTTTGTGTTTTGTTTTTCAGTGACAATCATAGGAGGCATTGTCTTCTTAGCATTTGCATTTCTGCACTATTTATAAGTCCAGACTCTGGTTTTTAAAATTTTTCATCATTGCAAAAGAACAAGGATTGGAAGCAAGAAGCAGATATCCTTGTGCATTTCTGTATATAATGTATAGAATCATAGTTATACAAGCACTGAAGAGGAGACACTGAACTTTTTATATCAAATGATTCATGGGACCGACACATTTATGGACAGCTTCTGCAGTGGAGATCTGCTTATTGTCTGGTTTGTTTATTCTGTGGTGGCTGCTCCCTCGGTGGGATTTGCTTGGTTTTCTTGCTTTCTGGACCTGGCTCAGATGAGTTTGAGGACCTGTGCTCCTAAGTATTGATGCTTCCTCTTTTTTTCCTCTGTACACATGGCCACTTTCCTATGTCTTCAAGAGCTGATTTTTAAGGCTTCTCAAAGCAGACTGTCTTGTTCCATGTTGTTTAACAGAAGATGTTAAGGAGAAAATTGCTGGCTTCCACCTCCAAGGACTTCAGTTCCAGGGTATGCCCAAGGCTGGATAATTAAGCAACGAGGAAACCTGGGAGCAGTTCCTATACCACTGAGTGGCTGAGCCACCGATGGAGAATTTTATAAACTTAATTTAGAGGGAAAACTTCTTAATCAGGGATTTTTATCAGGAAATTGTGTGGTGATTAAGAACCTATCATGTTTAATATGCAATCTGTCTGGAACTAGTATTATATGTCTTTTTTTTATTTTGAAATATTAAGTATATGAAAAGTAATAAAATGGTCCAGTTTAACAACGTTCCATTCCCAGGATTGAACAGTAATGGAATTCTTAGATTTGGATGTGTTCCTGTTTTTTCTTTTTAGGAGTAGAAATGTAATCTGGAAGAGTATTAATAAAGCATAGTGTCTCCATTTGAATTATTTTCAGAATTATTTTGATGGTTCCTATAATACCTACCACAAAGGTTTACCTAGTGATTACGTACTTAAGGGAAGTTTACTGAATTATTTTGGATGCCAGTAAATGCCAGTGTTGTAAAGACTTTGAAAATGTTGAGCATTGAAGATATGTGGGTGTCACAAATACATACTTTTCTGTGCTCGTCAGTGATGATTCAGATTCTGAGCTAACGGCTTAAATAATGCACTAAGGTCTACTCTGTAGCAGTCTTGTAAACTAGAAGATATGGTCTCTAATACTATGACTTTGCCTTTATTGAAGCTGAAGCAATATGGAGCATTACAAATTTGACTATTCTATTTGTAGCTCACAAACAGAGCAGTCAGTAACCCTTCTCTATTAGGTTTCTCTGCCCAGAAAACCTCTTAATGCTGTATTTCTCAAACTCTGGCTGCAGCAGCACGATGTCTGTCATGCATAGTGGTATGAAAACAGGCCACAATTTCAGGCTCCAGGTCTAAATGTTCCAAGTCTTGACCAGAAGGATGGGTGCTGGCTAGCAGTACCATCACTAATTACTAGATGAGGCACTATGTTGGTTTAGTGTTGTGGGTTTTTGGGCGTTTTTTTGCTTGTTTTGTTGTTATTTTTTCCTTTTGAACCAAACACTGTAGCAAAAACCTGCAGTCTCTTCTTCTCCACCGCCTGGAAACACACACTTTGGCCCTGCTGTGTGTCAGCTCCTGTGTGTGGGAGATTTGTAGCAGAGGTCATGTTAGAACAGGGAACCCAAAATAGGGAAGAGCCTAAACTTTTTAACAGTTTACTGGACAGCTGCTTGTTGTATCAAAAGCGGAGCTGCTGGACTACAGTATGTTCATATGGGTGTGTCCCGTACTGAATGGTGGTGCCCCAGTTCATACCGCTGAAAATTCTTGCTCAAAATCCAAGCAAAACCAACTGGCCATATTCTAATGTAGAAAGCCTTCCAAACTATATGCGCTGCTAAAAGCTGCTTTGATATGAAAACAATGGGATCAACCAGAAAAATGAAGCTATATAGCATGTCATTTGTTGAGATAAGTAAGTGAAGCTGCAGAACAAATCTCTGTGACTTTCACATCTATCTTTTACTGCTACAAACTTGGTACATGATGCTAAGCACTGCTTGGACCGGTCTCAGCAATGCACTTGGCTGCTCTCTACTGCTAGTGTGGGCAGGTAGGAGTTAAGAGTTGGTTTGAATTGTCGTCTCTTTTTTTGTTAAACCACAACATTGACTTATCCTTGGAAATTTATTCTAATACTAGATAGCTCATGAAATTTTAGTAGAAGCTTGAAAGGTGCTTTAGTAGTTGCCTAGTAGTTACAGTGATTTAATATTGTCAAGTGCCTTTGGAATTTTTCACAATTTAAAAGAATCTATTTGGGATGTAACTGAAGCCTGTTGAAGGGGATGGAGGGCTCCACTGATGTATTTTTAGCAGCGCTGTGTCTGCTGCGCTGTTTCTAGCACAAACGGTGTCCTTCCACAGCATCTCAAAGCACTCGCACCCTGGCCCAATCTTGCCTGTTGGCTTGTTCGGGTGGTTGGAAGTTCAGCAGCATTGTCCATACTTCTTCCTTGTATTTCTGGCGTGTGGCTGTCAGAGAGCTGTGTGGCACTGTGCTGTCTCAAAATAGCTGGAAGCTTGAGATACAGGTAATAGCTTAAGGAGCGTGCGTGCATACATACACATTATGTATGGAAAGTGTCTTACCCTTAGGGTGTGTTGCATCAACCACTTCCAGATTTTGTTAAAGCCTTCCTTTGCCCATACTTTTCCTTAAAGTAGGGTCTTAACTGAAGAGGTAGGGGTGTTATTGGTAGGATGAAGCTAGAGGTGAAACACTTTTTCGGAGAATATGGAAGCTGGGTCACTGGCTCCTGGCCAAAACAGCCTGTGCAGGAGATGTTGAAGGCAGAGCATGAGGGAGGTCTGGACTGATTATTAGCTGCAGTGACGTGTCATGCCCTCTGAATTCAGAGGGTGGGGAGCTAAAAGTGTTCTGATGCTTGAGATGTTGATGCATTCTCCTTTCCCTACCGTGTGCCCAAAGTGGAAGTTACTGATCTCTTAATAAAAAACTCTTGTCTCTGTACTTCTTATACCCAGAGATAAAGTGGGACCACAGGGCATGACTATCGATTGCATGAGCTATGCAGTTCAGGAGGCTTGTGTGTTACAACCTTCATCGAACTTCTTCCTTCAAGATCCTCAGTGAGCTGAATGTGTTTTAACAGCGAACTGTTAACATTGGGAACACATTGGAGAATAGGGGCACAGATTGTCTCTTCAGCAGCTAGCTGTAGCACTGGCTTCCTTTCTTCCAAGATACGGTCCCCACAAGGTATTTACCAATCTGCAGGAGCATTAAGCCTGTGCACTGAAGCACCAAGGCTGGGCAGAGACCTGTACGTGATTGCATCGGGGGCGGCAGGGATGCGATGTTTATATAGACATGCTCAAGCTATGAAATTGTAGCTAAGCACTTGGGGAGGGCAGTTTAGTGCTTTTGGCTGCATCAGCTTGCTCGTGGAAGAAACACACACCTGTAGCTCAGTCCTGCAGCAGCAGTGCTTGAGCTGCTCTCAGGTAGGTTGGAGGAACCATCTCCAGGGCTGGGAATGGCAAGATCTCAAGGTTTAAGACTGTACAGAGCAGACTTGATGCTGTACTGGTGGGGCACCGTGACCACATGGCTTTATAGATGCTTCTGTCCTGAGGGCATTACGCATAGCGCTTACTAGATGGGGGTACATGGGGGAAAGGAGCTAGCTGGTGTATTAGCCAGCCAAGGCCTGGCTTGTCAGGAAAAAATACAGAAAAAAGTTTAAATAATAGCTCTCTTTCCCTTTGAAATGGAGGGGAGTTTGGGGGTTGCCTTGCACTTTAGAATGTTGAAAAAAACACTTAGGAAACTGGCAGAGTTTTAATTACCACAGGCCTACACAATTTCTTGTTTTTTGAAAGTTAAGAATTGTGAAATACAGCAACTGTTTTAAGTGTTGAAGGCTTTGTAACTTCTTGCATCTGCAACGTGGGAAATGGGCAACTGCCCACCACAGGTTTCCCATCCACCCTGCAGCTCTCCCTGCTGGGGTGAAATGCAGCTGATTTTAGTTGCTGCCAAAGGAACCTCCAAAGCAGGGTCTAAAGCAGGAACTTGCATCTCTGACTGCATGTGCTCACAGCAGAGGTTTGAAAGTGCACGCTGCCTGCAACTACTCATTTCCAGGCAACAGAAACAAAATGGAGATGATGGTCAGTGCTACTGGGATGACGAAAAATCTCACATCAACTGATCTGTTTAAAACGAGAAACGCTTGTTGGAGCTATTTTTGAGGTGTCTATTCCCAATCCTTCAGTAAAAGCCTGTCTCACGATGCTGTATGTGGCCGAGTGCAGTACGTGAAGGTAAGGTAAACTAGTCTTCTGTCCTGCCAGGACAGTTTCTCAAAGGAAACCTATTGACCTGAAGTACAGGGCCAGTTCATAACAAGCTTGCTCTTCTGCAGGTAGCGCAACCAGGTATGTGTATGCTGGGCTAGTGCCTGGGTTTGCTGTTCTGAGGTGTGCTAGTCAGACACCAAGCCTGGAAACTAGGAAGTTGATGAGGGGCTCTGTTCAGCAAGTGCTGTAAGACGCTGCCTGCTGCAGACCAGGCTTCCCCTTGCCTCAGCATGCACCTCCAGGGCAGGGCAGGCTGCGCAGCAGCTGGAATGCTGCCACCGGATTCTTGTGAGCTGTTTTACAACACATTCCTAGAAAGGGGTTGGTGGTTGAGCCTACCTATGTGTTAATCCCTGATACTGCATAAAGAAAAAATCTCTGAACTTGCATGATCATCCTAATATAACCCAAGTTATCCTTAGTTTGCAGAGATGAGGAAGTGATGATGTAATGGCACTTGCTGTACTGACACGGCATTTTTCCACAGATGACCTCGTACAGCCCGTGAAGTCAGCAACCTTGGCAAGTTACAGCTACAGGCTTTTGCTACGGCAGATACGTGTTACGTTGACCTGTAACATTTCCATCTATATGTAGTATGTACTATAGATGTGTTTGTTTTTCTTCTGGATTAAATTTACTTCCCAAGTGAAAATACAGTTACCAAAGGGTCTGGCAGTTGACAGAGATGCTGTGCTGCAAAGAACGCTAGTAGGACTGTGGAAATCTTTGTTCCTGTATGCTACACTTGAGTAGCTGAAATCTTATGGAACTTATATAATGCCCGAGATTCAGAAATGGAACTAACCTTTGGATTCCTGATCTTTACAAGTCCTTAACAGTTGCATTCTCAAATAAACATGTTTTTTGTTTCTAAGTTTGCAGAATGCCCTTAAACAGCACGCTTCAGGTGTGGCAGCAGGTGTAATTACAGCTCTTCCTCTTGATAAGTTATGGAAAAATATATTGATATTTCCAAAGTTCAATTTTTAAGAAAACTGATAATCTTGCTTGCTACATGCTATCATCAGAACTTATCACTGGTGGGTGTTGACAGTTTTTAACTACAACTACAGCACTTCTATAGCTAATATTGTTTGAAGCCTGGGGCACAGGGGTTTATGGCATATAGAAGTAATATACAACTTGCACAAGTATTACTTAATTCCCAGAGGCAAAGATGAGTATCTATCTTCACATGGGCATCTAGTGTGATACTACAGAAAAGTGGCACATTAAGAAAAGAGCTGCAGACTGTAAGAATGGCTTAGCATGTTACCATTTTCTTCAGGCATTCAGCTTTGATTACAGGATTTTCTTCCCTCCCACCTTTCCTTGAACACTTCAGTAATTTCAAATTACTAATGTTTTTACAAAAGGATCAGGGAGAAGGGGTCAGACTACCCTGACAGGTTACATGTTTTCACACAGCTCTTCGCTGTGCTCTCAGTTAAATGCAAGTCTCTTCTTCCTTTTGACGGGCATAGCTGACATTCAGACCATCTCCTTTAAAAACATTATCTTTGACAATTCATGAGCAGAAGAAACACCCAGAGAGGAGAGCTGAAAGAATTGAAGAAGGGTGTTTTTGCCCATGGCTGTGCCTGATAAACTGTGCACACACAAACGCTCTGCAGTGCTGCCCCCTCACCTGGAGAGAACAGGGAATGTATACAGGAAGACAGAGAAGTAGTTCCCAGCCGTGGCACGTTCAAAACAAGTGCTGTGTGAGTGAATTTCAAGGCAGTAACGTAAATACACAAATCAAGTCTCTAGCCTTTAGAGTGGGACATCAATTTATAAAGAGATACAGAGAGAAGACAAGGAAAAAAAAATACAGTATGCGTTTTTACTGAAATCTCACAAGTCATTTGTCTGGGTAGGGGAGAGAAGCGAAAATCGACATCAAGCAACTTCTCACAAGTCAGTTCTATGGGTGGGAGAGGAGAGAGAGAGAGAGTGCCTTTGTTACAGTCCTGGAAGGGTAAGAGAGCTTTTCACTGTGAAACTTGGATAAAATTGACATCAACAACTCAGAAAAAAAACCTTCTTAGAACCTTAGAAGCTACAAAAGCAAAATTTAAATGAGTTACATTTATTCAGTTAAAAAATTGACAGTTAGTAATGGTCACATGAACACCAGGGAACTGTATCTACATTTCCTGACGTCATATGAGCGGCACTTAGGGTTTTTTGTTTTTCTTTTATGTATACAAATCTAATGCCAGTTAAAAAAAATACAAAACAAAACTGAAACCCGAGACACTGTGAAATCAACACTGCTTAAAAACTCAAAATTCAATCTGATATTTGAAAATAAATAATTTTTACCTTTCTTGTTAAAAAAAAGACAACTCACCAACTGCTTTCAAAGCTAGTAACATCTTTAAGACCATATCCCAAAAGTGTTTCATAAATAATTACCCATTGATTGTCTATTAATGCAGCATCTCTCAGTCTTAGCTGGGGTCTCTATATTAGGCCATACAGTATTTTTGTTCAGACACAGTGTTTTGTGTTCCCTCCCCCCCACTCCTTTTTATTTAGGTACAATTTCTTTGAATATAGCATATCATGCTGGCCAAAATTCATGCAGATGACATAGCATGAAGCATAGCAGACTGTGAAATCGCCTGGTTTTTTTTAAGACAAGGAATGTAGTGTTAAAAATCACAATAGTGAAAAAAGCAACTATTCAGTCTCATGGGACAACCAAGACAACTTTAAATGTTCTCTCACAGTTGGCTCATCTACTATGAGTGGTTTAAATATGTCTTTTTTTTAATCCAATCACTTAATTATCTTCAACTTTTTTCACCATGAATAAGTAAAAAATAAAAGGCTAATTATGTAAAACTAGTCTCTTTTCCCTTTTAATCAAAATAACCCATTTTCCAGCCCTGCTGACTGTACATTCTGATCTTAATAATGATTTAAATAGGAGAAACTTATGAATCTGACATGTTTGACATCTCTCCAGATGCCATGACATTTAAAACACTCATAAACAATACCTGGGTTAAATCTCTGAAAATATAAATGGTTCTTGAATTGACTTCAACATTTGAAAAGGCCACATCTTTAAACCTTCAGAACATTTTCACACAAATTATAATCCTAAGGGACACTTACAATTATTGAGACAGCGCAAATGAGCCTCCACATGATTCTCTCTCATAGGCAACTGTGCAACTTAAAAAGTCTCCTTCAAAGAAGCTATCATCATTCATCCCTTCCTCTGGCCATATAAAACGCAAAAAACAACTGGTTGTAGAAGCCTTTTTAATCTTGCACTTAGAGCCTCAAATGATCACCATATTAAAGAAACATTTTCCAGAAATGTCTCTTTATGGTTTTATGCGTGTCATTCCTCAATGCCCCCCCCCCCAACAGTTTCACTGACTAAAGAAATAACTGTTTTTCAAATATCTTTTCAGTAAAGTGCTTGCTGTTACTCAAAAAAAAAAAAAAAGAGAAAGTGCTATTTGAGTCTTAAGAGTATTTCTTTTCTGTGAAAAACTGCCTGATATAGCTTTATTTTATTCATTTTTACATAAAGCTGAAATGAAACCTATCTCTTATAAGGATACTGGGTTACTAATTTTGGTGTTTGGCAGTAGGCACGATGCCCACAAAAGGTGGTGACCCACTAGAACCATAGTGCAGAAGGTAAACCTTCTAGGTGAACTGGAAGGCAATATGGAAAGCTCCTACTAGAATCCTTTCATATTTATATACAATATAATATATATTAAATATAATATAAAAATAGCTATATTCTTTTTCTCTGAAGTTATCCTAGAAGCTTTTCTTCAACTGCTCACCCATCGCAGGCAAACAGTGTCTGTTTCCTGAACTCCATGCAACTATGCATCTTTTTCACTCTGTATGTATCAGCAGCCATTTCTTCATGAATACAATCCTCTCCTTAACAGACTCCTTCCCTTCTGTCGAGTCATTCTATCTGTAATGTTTATGCTCCCGAACCTGCAGCATTCACAACATTCACTATCGTGCTATTTATTAGGATATTGCAAATAAGTCTATGACTTAGTAATGAGTCGGGCAGAAGCAAAAGGCTGATTAAGAACAAGGCGATAGCCTGGTCTCCTCCCACCTAAAAATCGAGGAACAGTTCAGCGATTGAATCAGCAACAGGGGAAGCTGCAGACCCTTTAAATATACACTTTTTAGTCACTAGCTGTGAAACAAGCATCTGCATACTGCATAGAATCTGGACCAAGTTCTACATAATCGCTTTTATAAATAGTTTGCCTGATTCATGGCAGGAATTTTTCAAATGTGTGCTATATTTTTCCAGTTTCTTTGAATTTCCCCATCTTCCATAATTTCTCTACTAGCTGGTAGTTCTGTAATGAATGACCTCTCTCTGAGGTTACAAAAAGCTTCTCGATCAAAGTGTTCTTTCTATAGTTCCTCTTCAGCAGCCCATGCTATTGTCATCATCTATATCTCTCCCATCTCGTTTAGCCTTTTTACCGGACAGCACCTATAGCAGCACACCAGAGTATTTGGGAAAGTGGAAATGGGAAGAGAAGTTTAAATGAAGCTTTATATAAAAAACTAATCATTAACCATCTGTCTGGTATCTGTTTTCTGTAGTTCTCAGTGTACTAGCTTAATGAACCTATTTTACCACTATTCAGTATTTCTAACAGCACTACTAAAGCTCTCAGAGTTTCTTTTTTAGTGCTATATTATTACTGAAATTGGTTACCAAAATTTTATCTAACCTATTTTCCATTAAGCAAAAGTACCGACTGCACAGACCTCTAGTCAACGCAGCTTAATTTAGAAACAGGTGGAATGGCATGGTAGGGATAGTAGAGCAAGGCAGGATTTCTTTACAGAGAACTTTACAGAAACAGGTTTCTGACAATTATTCCAGCCTAGAGAATGCCAGAAATCCCTTTGAAGAAGGGGAAGTGTTCCTTGTTATGTTTGGTATTGGAATCTGTTCCTTGCTCCAGGTTGCAAGAAGCTTCCTGGAGCAGAAAACAATCTGATTCTCTTTGGTACTGTGTTTCTCACACTCTCCCTCCTTGTTCACTACTGTGCTTTTTGGTGCCAAACTCTTGCTTTATAACTGGGGAATAACAAAGATTTAATGGCGGGACATGTGCAGAGGCAAAGGCTGGCCTCAAAACATAACTAACTGTGTCAAATGCTCGGCTAAACTGGTATTACCTTCCTGCGGGTTTGGTTCATCCAGTAATACAATCAAACTCTTTCATAGTACAAAATAGTCCATCACCATTTGCTTACATTCATTCAACTCCTCCTCAGTATTCAAGATTAATCCAGCTTTCTCTCCCTAGTACTAATTTTAACTGCTTTTACTGTTTTTGTTTTTAATTATGAGATCTATCAGTATTTATTCATTTTCCTCTGAAGTTCTGGTTTCCATAAATTAGTACCATAAAAACCTACTAAACATTTCTTAAAATAGCACATAGTATCTGTTGGAACTTTTTATTTTCTTTATAAAGTGAAGTTGCCTTCTGAAGTCTTAGTTCAGTGATATCTCTTAAATCAATAGCCTGCTAGTGTTAAATGCAATCATGATCTCCCCCAAAACACACTTTAAATGCTACAAAAATTATTAAAACAAAATCAGCTCACTAGTCCTCCTCCTGCAAAAGGAGTTCTATACTTTTAGATTTTTTTTTTATCTTTTAAGAGTATTACCTTCAAGGTCTCAGATTTTAGAGACTCCTCTGTTTGTGGCTAGTGTTGAGGGGGGTACCAGTCAAAAATGCTCATGGTCTCAACTCAGACCATTATTAAAATCAACACGATACAGAAATATCTATGAAGTAGTACACAGTTTGGTGACATGTACTAAGACTTCAAAATTGAAAATGGTTACAGATTCAAGACACTGTTATTCAAGATGTTCAACATTATCACCTGAATTAAAATCAAGGCACTATGGGTTTTGTTGTCGTTGTTAAAATGACCCTGAATTAGTTCTGACTAATTTTGAAGGAGAATAAAAAGATTCCAACATATTTTACAAGTTACATTCTCACCACAAAGTGGTTAAAAAGTGCCCAAAAGGTTATTAAATGCTAAATATATTTTTGTGCAAATTACTCCTATAACTGCAACATTCTGAAAATTACTGTCTTTTTTTTTTTTAAACCTTTTACAAATATATTTCCAACTATGAACTATATCAAAAGATAGCTTTGGGGAATAAATTCCAAACCACCTGCAAGAAAGCAGTGCAAATTCCATATTTTTCAAATTAAACACATGCCATTAATTATGAAATGATGAATGATATTAATGAATCTGAATGTCCTGAACCCTGATGCACGATCACCAGTTCAAACAGCTTCATCAATATTTAACCTCAAGAAGTCAACTTACCAACACACTATACCTCACCGAACAAACCCTGACACACAGACCAAGCACAAACAAGAGGACTTGTGCCCACATTAAGGGTGAAATAATGATGCATCATGTTGTAAACAAAAGGGTAGAACAGAGGAAAACATTAGTCTGAGTATGGCGTGAGAATTTAGGGAAACATATTCAAACCTACAAATAACAGATTACATTTTCATGCATCATATAAAATATTTTGCTCTTTCCTCCTTTTATGCAGACATATACACAGTATTTTACAGCATCTGTACAACAGAGAACTGGATTTCACACAACATTTTCAAAATATTTACTGTCCCCTAATCATCTGAAAAAAATTAGATGGTTTTTTGGACTATATTCCTGGCATTTTTTCTGCTAATTCAAATAATTGCTCCATGTCCATTTTATTACTTTAAAAATGTACAGGATTGATAAAAATACCAATGTTTTCAGCATCCCTCTCATTTCAGTCACATTTTGAGCTTTCACCTGGGCAAATTAACACATGGCAGCAAATCCTTTAGAACACGGAACTGTTCTGGGGCAACTATCAAAGATGGCCATGTCCCCATCATCACCTTGTGGCTTATCTTAACAGATTCCAGAAGTTAGATCTCAACACTGTGCTGTTAGAAAGCCTTCATACTGCTACCTCTGTAGCCTCAGTGCAAACTGTTTGTGGAGCAGCTCTCTCCTGGTAGTTTGCTTCAAAAAGAGGCAAGAGTGCCACACTATTGTGGCTGAACTTTCGAAGGATCAGTCATCTTGTCAGTTCTGTGTCGCGAAAGTTGCTGCTGCTGCTGCTGCTGCTGAGACTGATGCTGCTGGTGGTGGGACTGAGTAAAAGTGCTTTGTTGTAGTGGGAAAGCAGCAGAGAGGATAAGCTGAGCTGACTGATTTCCATGAAGTAACCTAGATGTCTAAACATGGAAATAGAAAAAGATTATTTTCCTGCTGAGAACAGGAAACACGGGCCTAGCTGCTTTTTAACTTTTCACAGGGGTTCCATAAAAATAAACTTCTGATTGGTCACTTAAGCTGAGCAAACAATGCAAGATTAGTTCATACTAATGAAGTTAATTAGAGCATCTGACCAATTAATAAAGCAGCTGTAACTGGTCTTTATAATTTCCCGTGACAATGGGTAGGAACACATGGCAATTTGCTCCCTTCAACCACACAAGCATAAACAGGGCTTGAGAAATCTGTTTGAACAGTCAGGTGGCTGTCATTGCAGTCAAATGAAAAAAACAGTGCATGACTTGGCACTGATCAGATTTATCCCCCACAGCCAAAATGAACAAAGAAACTGCCACATCTGCAGACCCAAACATCCCTTTGGAGGAGAGTTATTACTATTGAAAATACTACTTAGTTTTTAATATTAATATTCTTAGAACTGAAAGATGCCAGTTACTGAAGAAAAGCCACAAAGGATGGGTACAAATGCATTTGGATGTCTCAAGCATGAAACACGTTCTGCAGCAGAAAGTAAACCACAGTGATTGCTGCACCTACAGAATCAGACTGTAAGAAGCCCCAGTGAGGAGAGGCAAGAGAAGCACTTTCCTCCCTTTTTAAAGAGCATTTGTTTCACTTCAAATTGCAGCCCTTTAATAGTTTGTATTAAAATGCTAAGCTTTTGCCTAGGACAAAATTCTAGGACAGGAACAGACCTTTGGAGATCTTAGTCTTTCACCAGAATTAAGTCAAAATTGTACAAACTTTTATATTTAGAAACAGAGATACAGACATTACCAACCTGCTAAACAGCTTTGTTGCTACAGTATTTATCTGAGTTGTCAGAGAATACATTCCAATTGCTAGGTATCCTTCAGCTCTCTTTTTGAGAGTCAACTTGCAGCTGAAAAGCCTTTGCCTGACATATGACTGAAATTGGTATGTTCCCATGAAACATTTTTTTCAACAAGTCAATTACTTTCTGTCCATGACCCAGCCAAAGAAAATTTTACTCAGCCCTAACCAGAACTGCAACCATTCCTTGTGCATATAAATGTAGGTTAAGCCTCCAACTACTTACTGCATTTGTATACCACACATGAGATACCACACATAGTAAGAAATACTTGCAAAATAAGATTTTTAACTATGTATACTTCTAAAGAGTAAAAAATATATAAATTGACATTACCAGAGTAGTTAAAGAATGTTAAGGAAGTTACAGTAATGTTAGGAATGTTCACAAACCAGTCATGACTCTTAGATGGGCTTTATCTTTCTTTGGAGATGGCAACATCAGAGGCCAAATTAAGATTTTTTAACTCACGCCTTCTTGGAGACACTTCCTCTCTAGTGTTCTAGGTACCTCTACACCTCCCTCACGAACATCACCTTCTGGGTGAGCTATATGCCAGTGATTAACTGGAATCAACAGACGGCAACAGATCTCCCATCAATTCTTTCTACCTTCTGGTTCTTCTCTTTTAGAGATTTTCCATCTCTAAACTTCATGGATTTTGCTTTCCTTCTCTTTTGATCCAGTCTCTCTTCTTTTCCCACTAAAACAAGGTTCTTCTCTACTCTGCTTACAAGGTTACCTGCTGCTCAGCCTCCCCCCATAGCCTAGACAGATGTTCAGGCCTCATGTTACCGGGACACGTCTTGCTTCGGGCTGTATGTCTCTTCCAGACCAACCAATTCTGTTTTGATATAATTTCTCATATCTTCTTGCAGTAATATGTGAATCCAAAGAAAATGCAAGCTGTTTTAAAGGGAAACATCTGTTTCTTCATCCAATGCTCAATGAAGAGCAGCAATTCAAAGGGCAGAAGATATAAAATAGGAAAGCATAGACTGAAATTGCAGGAAAGGAGTACCTCTCCTTTAAGTAGTAAGATTTTAGAGAATGGCTACAGAATAAACTTATCGCATGCATTGCACTTGTTCGTAGATTACTATTTCAAGCACTTTGTTTTCAGATAAAGCACCCCTAGGATAAGCTAACAATGCTGAAAGTGTCAGGACACTGAAAAATGTGTAGAGAATGCTGCGTTACCTGTAGAAACTGTTGGGGGGTGCTGGGTCAGCTGCGGCTGAGCTGGTTGCTGAACTGTGGTGAGCTGCTGCTGATGGTCTTGCTGACTTTGCTGCTGCTGCTGCTGTTGTTGCGTTACTGACAAAGTCTGTGGCTGCTGCTGTTGGGCAGCAAAAGTGGGATAAGCTGTCACCACCTGTCCCATAAACATAGTACTTGGTACCATTACAGCTCCACATGCTACTGGGGCCGTAACAAGTTTTGTTACAAGCTGCTGACCTTGAGAAAATCTGTTAATAGAAAAAGACATATGGAGTCCCTTTAGGAAGAAAAAAAAAAAAAAATCAAGCATCAAGTGTACTTGAGAAAGGCAGATTTTTCAGGTTCATGCTTTGCTATAATCACATGGGTTGTGGTAAGCCTGTGAACATGATATTTTGGGCAAAGTTCAGTTTAACAGTTGTATCCATATCTAGTTAAAGTAATAAATCAAATGATTTTTTTAATGCTACTTTAGTTCCTTTTGTATGTGACGTAGCTATGGAAGCATATCATTATAGCAAGTCATCCGAATATTGATCCTGAAGATTTACCTGATTTGTCTATCCTGTGTAAAGTGGTTACTGCAGCAGTATTCTGGTTATTGTTCTGTGGTAAGCTAGAAGGAACGTGGACCACATTTCCTGCTGGTGGCTGAGAAATCACCATAGTGTTATACAAAGGTGCTGAGACTGTGTTCTGTGACTGACTGGCAAGAGAAGGCTGTTGATTGTGCCCACTAAGTACATTTTGTTGATTATGCTGAAAAGAAAAAATATTTTATGAGATAGTGATTTGAAAATAGCCAGGTACTACTGCTGTGCTCCTTACTGTCATTGCCCATACTTCACCACTGCCAGTGTTTTTCTGTTACAATGAATTCTTAAAAGTACAGAGGTACTTCTATTGACTGAGGATTTGGAGGTGGAAATGGCCCTGGTACATCTGAAAATCTCTTAAATGAACCTCTTCTGTTCAGGTTATTTTTTTCCTGAATTTTTCAGCTACATGCATACTCTTTGTTCAAGATCTTAATTTCTGCAGGAAGCACCAGTATATGCTTGTCCCGTTCCTATGCTTTTCTAGTCATTTGCTGTCTGGACACTGGGTTTCAAGCTCAAATCTCAAGTACAAATCTCATGTTATGTGCTCTGTCAACACAAAATTCATAGACATTATTAAAAAGGCAATCTAAAAGTTTTCTTAATACTGGTCTTTCAAAAAAGCTACTTGTTATTAATTATTTACATGTCTAAGTCTGAAAATAAGATCTTAAATTGCATTATCAAGAACATAAATGCATTCAGTTGTAAAACTTGGAACATGAAAAAATTAATAAAACTCAAAGGATATTGTTAAAAAAATGGGAGGGGGAAATCAGGGAAGCTATTATGTTTCAACTATGGTTTTGAGCATATATCTATTGAGCAAATCAATAATGGAACTTTTACCTGTGTTGTAGTACTCTGCAAAGGCTGTTGCTGTATCATGTGTGGAGTACTTATGTGGCCCGTGTTCATCCCACTTTGAGTCTGATTAGTCTGAACAACCTGACCTTGCATGTTTATTGGCGTAAGCTGCTGGACATTTGAAGAATTTCCAGAAGCAAGCTGCACAGAACCGAAGTTGAGTCCAGAAGCTGACTGCTGCAAGAACATCTTAAAAAAAAAAAAATCCGCAAGTTAGCTTTTAAGAAAAATCTGTTAATTGTTCAAGACATTTTATAGATACTACATTATTTAAATCTATATGAGATAAAGTTTTATCTTAGGTATCACAAGTTTGAAACGGCCATTGCAACCACCAAGAGTAAAAGATCAAACTCCCATATATTGGGTCAGTATTCAGAGACTCTACTGTAACTGGTAAGGTATGAATCAGAATCCTGATTTCTAGTGCAGCAAACATTAAGGTTTAATACTTGTTCTCAAGAAAAAGTACTACTTAAAGACTAACTTGCAATGTAGGCTACAAGTGTGTAAAGACAAAACATAGTTGAGATCACATTTCTGTTTGTCGGATCTCCAGCAGTGAAACTAATTCATATGAAGAAGATCCCAGGATCAAAGGATCCAGGCATAGCACCAAGAATGTAATTTTCTTGACAACCCAAAGAATCATAAGATTATACTGAACCTTCCAACATCGTTGTAATAAACTGAATTCAGAAAAAAAATATGTGAGTCTTACAAAATGTTAGGCCCAAGACTACAAGAAGACAGGGTAGTAAGTAGAATGTGCAGCACTCAGATACTTCCATAGTTTCCACAGTCCCTCCACAGTGCATGGGAGGGGAGCTGTGAATCTCTCCTTTTAAGGCATATACGAGAGCACTCCAAAAGTACTGCCTCCTAGTTTATTATATTGGCCCTCGACATCAGAGGCAGATGTTGGTGATACGGCAGTAGAGGTTGAACCTTCCCACCAATATTCTGTTAGATTTTGTTGCCATGTGACAGACAGCAGCAGAGGAGCAGTCTGACAACACAGCGTCTGAGATGGGAGTGCAAAGGGGTGTAACTGAATTCCTCCATGCGGAACAAATTGCACCATTGACTCTCATTGATGCTGCTGATGTTTATAGAGACCAAACAGTGGATGTTGCACAGTGAGGTGGTGGGTGGCGCATGTCAGCAGTGGCGACAGTGACGGTGGGGTCACCTCCGCTGGTGCAAGTTTTTAAAAGGAGCGCAGCATGCAGCATTGTTCATTGCTGGGGAAAATGCACAGCCAGTGGTGGGGACTGTGTGAAAAAACAGTGTTTGCAGCTGAGAATTGCTCTATCAAATAGCGTTATTGTGCTTTTGTATCTGTTGTAACTTCCATGCAAATAAATAGGAGGCATTACTTTTGGAGTGACCTACATATAAGGCAGTCTACTGCTGGCAGGCTTACACTAGACACAATAAAACACTGAAAATGGCACATGCAAGAAACACATATTCTTCAACAGAATTTAAGCAACATACTCAATACTTCCAGGAATTATTTTTTTCTACTCTTTATTCTCAATCCACACTGAAAATATTTAGATTATTTCCTTAGGGTGTATTTAAGTTTTGGGTGGTGGTTTTTTTGTTGGATTTTTGATTTTTTTTTTAACTAGACAAGCCAGATAGGGTCATTCTTATCTTCCAAAGAAAGGTGCTGAAAAGAGAATGACCAAATTAGAAAAAAAAGTACTGTTTAAAATACAGAAATCAGGTAATCAGCTGCTAGCCTAATGCATCTTCTAGTCTTTTTGTCCTTCTGGCTTAGTAACTACTTCAGCATACCATTCGAAGTAGAACCACTTCACTAGGAGGGTGCGTAGGAGGAACACAGCCTGCTCGTTAGGACAGTTTAAGAAACAAAAGATATGAATTTGACACCCTTGAACTAAAAGAGGAAATAAATGCTTATCTTGTACATTTGGAATTAATATTTTAATGGCTGAAAAACTTTGCAAGAATAACAACCACTGCATCCTTTATGTTTAGCTTTAGGCATAAGCTAGGCTTGAGCTGCTCAACATTGAAAATGGGCACTTCCAGCTACAACCCAGAAGCAAAATGGAAGGTAACTCAGGAGCAGTAGCTTCAGATGCTATGGATTTTAGGCACATTAAGTCCTGATGGCAGCTGGTGGGGTGGGGAAGAACACCTTGTGGAATTAAGTGCCCAATCTCATTTTATATGCCTACAGATCAAACCTGTAAGAATTACACTAACTCACCTGGAGTCCTTGACCATGGACAATTTGAAGCTGCTCTTGAATCTTACGCAACTCTTCCTGCTGTCGATGAATATTCGCCTCTATCATGCGTGTTCTTTGCTCTAGCTGGTCCTTTAGGTGCTGCATAGCTCCCAACTG
Organism: Bucorvus abyssinicus; assembly: GCA_009769605.1. Classification (NCBI taxonomy): domain Eukaryota; kingdom Metazoa; phylum Chordata; class Aves; order Bucerotiformes; family Bucorvidae; genus Bucorvus; species Bucorvus abyssinicus. The sequence goes on from CM020026.1 coordinate 30,302,928, forward strand.
AGCTGAAAACTGAAACACAGGCTGTAGTGCAATGACTAAATTAAAAGCTGAGCAAAAATAATGACATTTTATTTACATGCAGAAAATACACTCCTCCACAGTCGCAAAGAAATCAAACACTGCTTTTTAACTGCTAATAACCATAATCTGAGGACAAATTCATTAGTATGAAATGTCACATTTAATTGATGCATTAGAATTGGTGAACTGAAAAAAAAAAAAACCCATAGCAAAAGAAATTGACTGGTGTCCAAATCATCAACACACTATAAAAAGCCTTAGTGATTTACATAGTGCTGTGTGGGTGTTAAAGTTCTCTCAGGTTAAAAATTAGAATTGCACCAGTTTTACAAAAAAATTCACCCAGAGCTAAAATACACGCAAGTAACTTGGGAATACCCTCAGTCACAAACTGTGGAAGGCTGAGCCCACAGAGAAACTATGTTACCACTTCTATTCTTCCCTAGATACCTGCCAGGGGCCACCAGTCAAGATAAGCTTTGGATACTTCTATCTACAGGACATAGATCTTCGGTTAGGCCCGATACCACTGTTCTTGTTTCACAGAAGTGTTTCATAGACTAAGTTGCCTTGTGTTACAAGCATATGTGTAGAAAGTTACCAGCATAACTGATGGATTTTTAAGAAAAAATATTTTAGGACTTGAATTTAAATTGTTTATATCTATTTTTCTAATGGCCAAGGCTGAAAACTATATCCACACAAATAATGGAAAGAAAAGTGTGAGATGAGGGAATTTGCTCGTTTCAAGAGAATAACGTTAAAGGTGACTTTGGCACCAAAGAACTCAATTTCTGATAGAGAATTAAGCTTATATTCAGAACAAGACTGTTTAAAAAATAATAAACAATAAAGCAACTTAATCCATACCTGGGACATGCCAGACTGGAGCTGTAAAGTTGCAGGTTGAGACATCGTTGGCTGTGTTACTGGCTGTCCAAGAGACTGGGAGCTTAAAGACTAGGATTTAAAAAAAATGTTCCATAACTGGAAGAGAACGAACTTCATACTTGACAGGAAATATTTCTTTACATAAAGTGTCAATTCCAAAATAGCATCACACAAACATATGATAAAAGCAAGTAAATGTTTCCTGAAATATCTAACCTTAAATATTAAAGAATTAAGAACACAAGAGGAACTGATTATATACATAATATATATATACATATAGTTTTTTCCACTACTAAAAATATATAAAAGCAGTAGGTGTAAAAAGGAAAAACAGAAATTACAATTACAACTCTTTTAAAAGGCTTACTTGTAGTAAGAGAAAATCTTGCAACAAGTTTGGGAACTGACACCTTTGATTCATTCTTAAACTAATTACTTAAAAAATTACATATTTTAATAAGCATTCTATTTTTGAAGGGAATGTATTAGTTCAGTTGGAACATGAACACCATGTACATGAAGCATGACATTTTCTCATGTTACCAAGATTTCAGAAACTGTACGAAAGGATTCACTAATATTTTTAGAGTCATAAATTTATATGAATTCTCTATAGGGACACAGACAGCAGTATGCTGGCAATTTTGTATGTGTATATATATGTATCTAATTGTTTATATACATATATATAAATGCAGAATCATAGAAAGAAGTTATATGTGAGTAAAAGCAGAGACTCATGCACGATGTTGCAAACCCTAATGCCAAAAAAATAAATGCTTATATGCTTAATTATTGTATTCCCTTAAAATCTAGTATATACCTAAGTTGCATATTGATGATACGATTCTGATAGTCACATCGCCCCAGTGAACCTCTTTCAGTTTAAATTAGGTGTTTTCAGAAGAAATAAAACAAAAGGTTCTATGGATCTAATAATACCTTTTAAAGGTGAATTACACTTATTAAGTACAAAATTTTTCTCTGAAGAGTTACCTGACTACTCAGAGATGATCTTCTTTGTGCAGTCTTTTCATGACCAGATAAGCTTTGCCTTGGAGGAGTGCTAGTGTCCACCGTCATTTTAGTTGGTGTTGCTGACAATGTTCAGAGTTACAACAGAAAGAGACATGTTAATAGTAATCTCAGTTCTGCATTGCAATAATCAAATCACAGGAAGCTTTTAAGGAATAAAAGAAAAGCTTAAGGCTTGGACTCTTTTTTTTTTTTTTACCCTGACTATGCCACAATAATGCATTCTGATGGACTGAAACAGGGTGTTCTAAGGACTGTACTGTTAGAAATCATTATACAACCTCTGAAAATCTGAGTGGTCAGCACATCTCTGAACCATCGAAAAGAACATTTTCATTTGCACACTTCATAAAATTACGATTAACTGCTAGTTATGCATTTAATTAAAGGAGAGAAAACCTTCAGTAGGAAGGCATTTTTTCAATATTTGGTGCTTACATGAATGATCTGATACTGCAGTATGAGAAGATTTTCTTGAACTCCTGGAGGAAGCAGAAGGTGTGGGGCTTGTATCAAACCTTTCCAGTGCTTCTTTGAGACTCACGGTGTTTATGTGATTGTCAGACCCAGAGTCCTGACTCTGAAGAGACACATGCAAACAACACTTATTTTATCTGATTCAGCACACAATGTACATTTCTGTTAGCAAATATCTAAGATCATGTTGTGTCTAATCAGACCCCTTACACAGGTGACTGTACAGAAGTAGTGGTTTGTTTGGTATCTGTAAGCTGAGTTTCCATTTGCGGCTTTGATCCTTGCAAAAGAAACCAAAACAAAGCCATATAAGCCTAGAAACCAAAATGCATGCAGATATAGGCCACAAACTGACTGCTGAGCTGACCTCCTTCTCTAGCAACTCAATTCACTCTGACCCGTGTAATGAGTGAACTGCTTATTCTTTTTAGAAAGGATGAATTAATTCCACTAGAAGGAGCCCCATCAGATGCAACTTGCTGAAGTGCCAAAGGAAAATGTTTCTGAACTGCTGGGGAAAACACAACAGAGCATCTGCACAAGGTGGCTTATCTAAGACTCACTGAGCTTCCAAGAACATTAATGCAAAATTAGTTTTGTGTACTTCTATGAATGGGGACAGAGTCACACAATGGAACAGCTCCTGCTTTCCTCTTGTGAATTCTTTTAAGCCATCTTTGTACGTGGACCTTGGTTTTTCAGATTATGGGTGCTTCCAGTAAGGAAGAACGTTTATTTATGAATCAAACTCTGCAGGAATCAGATCTGAATATGGACTTATGGCTGTTATGTTATGTAATAACTACATGCACATGAACTTCTGAAAAGAGGAGAGTAAGTATTCAGGGCAGAATACAGTTAAACAAACAAACACCCTTCCTGGACTTCTTTGATCATTTTAAGTAGTCTTTTTTTTTTTTGTGATTCAAATAATTACTTTATCTGTAACAGGACAAAATGCTTCTTGCTTGTATTTGCTTAGATATTATTTCTAGTATGGAAGAAAGAAGAGGTAAAATAAAATTATATAAGACACTCACTTTATCTGCTGTTATCTCTGGAAGAGACTCCTCAATACCAAGTTCTCGTCGCCTTTCTGCTCTAACTTCTGCATAACTAGAAGAACAAATGAAATATCACTACTATATTCTCAGATGATTTACAAAAATACCTCATAAAACAAATTCCTCAGCACTACCTTGCTTACAAAGTATCTCAGGAAGTTTTCCAATGATTCCTTAAACTGCTATAATTTCTCTGCCTCCAAAAAGACCAGCAATAAAGGTCCCATGCCATTAGAATTTCTCTAATACAGATTTTAAAAAAATAACTTACCTTACAACAGTGTGCGTACAGACAATAAACTCTGGCCTGGAATTCCACTGGTGATACGTGATATAGTAATGTGTTTGCAGCCAAATCCATTGCTGTCCCTTTGTAAGGAATCTGTAGTAACATGACTTCCCTTTCCCATATTGCATTACTATAAAAGTGAAGAATAAAGTTTATTGTCTTTCAAGTCTGTAAATATCGCAATTCCATAATAAACACTATTTCCTAGCTTCACATGGCCTAAAACCATGTCTAAATCCAGTATCATGACATTGACTAAGAATAGGTTTAAAACTGTAGCTTTCTACCAAAAGAAATTTACACTGCATTTTTTCAGACAACTGCAGAATTCAAACTGCCATTTTTACATATCGTGAAAAAGTTATGTTAAAAAGATTTATATACAGCTTTATGAAGAAAAATATAACTAAACAGAATGTTTATTCTATTAAGTGTTTAAACAATTTTTGCATTTATTAAACATCATAGAGCCTTTTAAATGCCTTTGGAAGAACTGAGGAAGTATTAGTCACAGTGCTGTGCACTCCAGTTCACCACAATGAAAACTCTAAATTATAAAATAAAGTTAAATCTGTTTTGTAGATCTGTATCTAAAGAAAAAAAATATATATCAGCAGTGCAATAATGTCAAATGAATGGGAGTAAAGACATTTCACTCAAATATATCACAAAATTTCACTGTAACCATTGTACAATTTAACAAACTTTAAACCAAACATCCATAAAGCAAACGTGCTCATTTTAGCAACTTAGTCATACTCACGATGCTCGTGACATTTTGCCAGATTATCTAGATCATCCACATGATAATAGTCATAGCCTGATGTTCCCAAAACTTCAAATGGAAGATAACCTATTATCGGAGGTGCCCTAATTAATACAAAAATTAATGTCATTTTATTTTCACACAAAAAAAACTCAAACAAAATTATTTAATTATGTAAGTTTTCTTGTTTACAGTATGTGCTCTGAAAAAAATTAAAAATTAAACCAAATACAAGCTATGAGTAGTTAATGCTGATTAGTGAACTCTAAATAATATAGCCACCGCTGTGATTCAGCTACTATTGCTGCTATACATAGAAGGAATTGCACCTGTGATCCAAGAATAGGAACTTCCATTCTAAGCTATGTCTAGATGTGAACTCTTCATTGGGTTCTTCAACAGTGCACATTTCCTAAAAAGTAAAAAATAAAAATCTCTCTCAAAACTGCTCTATTCTAATTCATAAGCTCTTTCGAAATTCAGACTTACCTAAAGTTAGTAGATAACTCCACAATAGTTATATTGTTATTTTTAGACAGCTTCATTGCTTTTGCTTGTACAGATGCGTAGTACTGAGGTAGAATCTAATCTCAGCTAGCCAGGCTGACATTCAGTTGATTTAAACGAACAACCCTGGCATGAGATTAAACTCAAGCTCAGTGTCTACCAAGTAGCACAAGCAGAATCAATAGTTCTGCGTTATGCTTTTAACTAGTAACAAGCAAAAGAACAGATGAAACACTCTCACCAGGACACTCTGATTACAGTATATGTTTATAACGGGTAAAAACCAACATCAGCAAGATGGTCACATTATTTTGAATTGAAGAATAGTATTCCTCCTTTTAGTGAATAACAGAGTCTACTGAATCGCTCTTTGGCTTGAGGGCGCAGAGATGTACTACAAATAACACACTATTCTGATGTTTAGAACACATGAAAAGCAAAGAGAATTTCGATTTCCACTATTACAACAATCCTCAAGGTATTCTCTTACATCATTTTAAACGTACTCGGCTCAGACTATGTACAACCAGTCCTGTCAGTTAATTCCTATTATCCCCTCCCAGAGTGGTAAAGATGCCTCACCAAATACTGTGCCTCAACGCTGAGACAGTAAAGGCGCTAAGTACCCCTAGCTAGCCAGTTCTTTTGCAACTCCTCTAGTGCTGCATTACAAGAATAAAGATGATGATGGGATACACGCATACATATAAATACATCCCTCAAAGAATGACATAAATTAGAGATCAGTAAATCTTTCTTTTTGGACAGCTGCAACACGTTTGTCACACTTGGAACTGTATTCTCACTGCCAGGAACATAGAAGATCTATTGATGATCAGATACCACAAGTTTCCGGAAGACTGCAATATGGAAGCCACTGGCTGCACTGACATATATTCACAACAGATGTGGACAGACGGGCACACTGCTGCTCTGCAAATATCTATAACTAAAATAGTCCTGTGGGAAAATACAGTAAAGACTAACTGTTGTTCCTACAAAGGACCACCTTTTCATCCTTTCAGGTTATAATTACAAAGGAGGGTATTTTGCAGTTCTTTAAATTATATTTCTAAGTTTTCTTTCTTTGAAAGAAAAAAGTGAACACATCTAAGCAATGTTTTTTCCTTCACCTTCATCAGTGTAGAATCTGAAGAGAACAACTAGAAAGTGAGTTATTGATGGTGGTACACAAACAAAATCACTGGACACAAATTTATGACTTTTGATGTGACTTGCGTAGCAAGACATAACCTTCAAAACTGAAACTACCCCCAAAAACCCAATGCTCACCTACTTTTCTAAGATTACAGCATTATAAAGCACCACTCATAGCAAAGTAAAAGAAATGACAAAGCAAATGTATATCCTTGAGATATACTTTTGATTTGTCATTCTTTTAATCTAATTTTTTTTGGCACAAGTCCAAACAAAAGTGAAAATAACTTAAGTGCAGGCAGTAGAATAACAGTAAAAACATCATTGTTAGAGAGGAGCTGGCAGCAGGTTAGTACCTGATTACTCAATGTATTTATATAAATGATTTGCAGATATTCCACTGTAAAATACCCCTGGGCAGAAGCTATCTTGTTCAACAAGGCATCTTGTTGAAGTTGTCAACAAGGCATCTAGAAAAGAAAGGACTTCCATTTGTAACAAAAAGCATTCTGGTAGAATCCTTTTGGCTGGCTTAATCCTGCCTTCTTGATAGGATTCAATCACTTACCAGCCAAAATGCAAGACAAATGTTTTAAAGAATGTGTAGAGCCAAATCTCTTTACTGGGGAGCAAAATTTGTGGCATATTTTGTTACAGAAGTGGTGGTGTCATATGCAGAAAATAAAAATGTGAACTTTCAGAGATTATTCTCTGAATCCTATGGTGTTTTGCAAAAATACTGCATATTTTTAAGGAATTACATTCTAGGTAAAAAAAAAAAATCCAGATCCACGTACCACCTGAAATAGAGATAGAAAGTGGCAGATGAGCTGGCAGGTTCTACCTTAAATAAGGCAATCGACTGCTACAATACACATGACATTACTGGCTATGTCACACATCTGTTAGTATAAGTTACTGGGATGGTGAAGTTTCTGACATAACACTTATTTGCTAGAGTGTAGTCAATGCTAGCCTCAACAGTAACAGAAGGTACCAAAAGAGTATAAACAAATATTGTCAGATTAAAAGTCTTCTCTCTAATGTTAAGTCTTCTTCACAAGAAGATTTCCCAGATGAAGAGCACTAGTCTAAACCCTTGAGAGGATCTTAAAAACTCCGTAACATGAAAGTTCCCTTACACACTAGGGGCTCAGAAGTTCAGGCAGAGGAATGAAACTTTAGCCAGAGTATAATTTGTAAGGCTTTTGTCCTCAGGAGACTGAGATCTGAAAGATTGTAACATCCATTTCTCAACTTCCAAATGTCCCATTCCAGAAGTGGAAAACATAAAAGTTTAGAATGTACTATAGTGTCAGATTTTAAAATACAAAAATATTTGCAAATACTGAAAATGCAGACTACTGGGTCTTCTTTCCCCAAGTATTTCATTAAACACAAATCACACATTTAATAACTCTACCAACTGTAGGCATAACAGGAAGAACATTATTTAGACCCGTGTGGGAAGAAATGTGTCAGATGAAAGGTTTTCATGGCTTCAGGAAAAATAAACAACAAACTTTCTCTGGCACGCAGTCTGGAGAGATCCAATTCCTATTCAGCCTGACAGAACTGAAGAAGTTTGTATGACTTCTCGGGCTTCTTACTATGTTTTCAAAGTGCAAAGTACATAGTCCATGTCTTCATGGACCAACCTTCAGCTTGAAACACCAGCGCATGCAACTTACAGGCAGAGTATTTAAATGCTCAAAGAGTTCTGCATGACAAACAGTAGTTTAACCATATGTCAGCTACATTTCATGGCATTTCTTTACAACTGAATCGCAAGAACAAATGTTAGATAGTAGACTATCCTATACCTTGATTAATGTATTTGTATAAAACATATAATCTGCATCACAATCACAGACTATCCTGTACTGTATCCTGAGTATTTATTTTGACTGATTTTGGTGAGGAACAGGATTATACTTAGTAAACTACAAATTTCATACACATTCTAAACTTGGAAAGATACTTTCCTTGTACATTAGCAGCTAAGCAAAATGTTCTCTTTAAACAACTGAGTTATTGAATAATAGTGCTGAAGCAGAACGCAAGAGTTCTATTACCTCAAAACCAACTTGGTTACTGACAAGTAATGTCAGCTTTCATTAAGACCTACCAGATTCGCTTCTGCGTCAAACTACAGCAAGACCATCAGCAACATAAAATTCACATCCAAGTTTCAACTGAAACTATTACTTTCTCCAACTGAAGTGGAATCTTGATGTTATCTTTCATTTTGTTTAAGTTAAACTTGCTAAATTATATTCCAACAGACTTCTTCTGAATTTATTTCTTGCATATGACTATTTTATATGACTATTTAGAAAGAGCATTCACAGTAACAACTTCATTTGACGCTTTGCATAACATTTAACCGATCTGTGTGTGAAGAAACACACTTTCAGTTTCATATAACAGAATTCTGTATGGTTTTAATTAATAATACTTGAAAATTCTCTCTGAAGTTTCCTTTAAAAATTTTCATTTAAAAATTATACAAATATGATTTAATTTGTATATACCTTGATAAATTGAGGTGTAGCTAATCTAACTGTGGCTACAAAGCAAACTTTGTCTTCGTACGAAGGCCGGTGCGATCGCTGAATAGTTCCTTCAAAACCATTGTGCGCTGAGTTGGGAACTGAGGGAAGACAGAGGAGAAGAGGTTAACACAGATTCTGATATAAGCATGGAGGGAAATGGCAGTAGTATCACAAGACAAATAGCCCAATACTTATCTAATGTGGTTTGCTTATAACTTAAGATGCTGTCCCGGGTTTGGCTAGGATAGGGTTAATTTCCACAGCCAAGAGAGCTGGACCGAACTAGCCAATGGGATATTCAATACTATACTGACGTCGTGCCCAACTGACCTCATGCCCACTATATATAAGGTGGGGCTAGCCAGGGAGGGTATGCAGTTTCAAACAGCAGTGGAGCTCTTAACCTATTAAACCTATCCTCGCTGAACCCAGGACACCTGCATTAAGAAAAATACTACATAAGATATATATAGATATATGCACAGGAACAGTAGTTGGACAGTAGTAATGGGAACACAACCATCAAGTAACTTTCTCAAAGAACTAAAATTACAGTTAATATCATATTATCTTACAAAGCAGTTTTAAGAAAGTAATGACGATTCTAATCCTTCTTGGTAATTACTAAAAATGACTTGGATATACCTTGAAAATATCTTTAAAATTTTGCTTTTGTATCAGGTTTTGCTAACTTTTTATTTTGAACTCTGAGGTTAAGTATTTCTTTTCTAGGCTTCCATCACATTCAAATACTACAAGATGAAGACATGCTGAGTAACAGAACAATCAAAGGCGCAATAATTACGTGCGTGAAAGAATCAGGAGCTGAGAACAAACAAACTCCACTTCCTGAATCACAGAGATGGATGGAATAAGGGGGCAAAAGATGGACTAGACCACAAAATAGATTAACCTTATCTTCCATTTCCACCATAGACCAATTCAGTTTATCTTTACTAAACTCTCATCTTGGTGACTCCAAAACACTGTCAGGCTCTTCCAAGCCTGACTGGTTTAGAGCAGAACTACTGGTTTCTTCATGTAATTTAAGCTTACAGCTCCTTGCTCATTCCATCAGAAAGAAAACAGGTAATTTACTTCCTCTTTATCTCATTCCTTCCCTTTTGTTCTTCCCTTTATCTTGCCTTGTAAGCTAGATTTTTAAAATTCCTGACTGCTTTCATTGCTCTACTCTGAACTGTCTCCAACTGCTTTATTTACTCCTGACAAATTGTGTCAAAAACTGGATGAGGACATACAGGTGCTAAGAAGTGCAGTGAGATTATTTTATGTGGTTTAGACTGTATTTTAGAAAGGTTTTTGCCTTTTCACAATTTGGTCGTTGGTCGTGGTGACTTGGTCATGTTCAGATGACATTCCACAGTAACTCCTTTTTCTAAAGGACTGCTATCTAGCTGACTAACTTTTCCTCCTGTTCATTATTCCTACATCTAGTTACTTGCATATGTTCTTAGTCAATTTGTCTGCCTTTTTCCCCCCAAAATAACTTATTTTCTAAATTTGAGGTTGAATTCTTATCTTGATTTTAGTGTTCTTTGCATCATTTCATGACTGCAAGCTATGTACCATGATTCAAAACATTAATGAAAATACTGGTCAAATCCAGAAGTCCATTAAAGCTCCATTTTGATGGTGAATATTGGTAATATTTCCAATCAGCTTCTGCAGCAACTCTCTAGCAATTTCAATTAACGTGCGCTTCCCTTGCATGTTTGTGAGAACAGGATATTGTAACTGTCAAAAGCATACCCAAGAAGTCCATAATTTATTTGCGTTTTGTCCTCTTATCCACACAGAGTGTTAGTCTTTGGTAGAGGAAAGTTAATTGAATTGATGCTATTTCTACCTGAAAAATCCACAATGGTTGCCATTCAACTCCTTGCTAGCTTCCTGAAGCTCACATGTAGTTTAATTATTTGTTCTGGATTATTACCCAATATTGAATTGCAATCAATAGGTCTGCAGTTTCCCAACTCCTCCTCTTTCCAAGACTAGCACTTTTCAGGCCAGTGAGGAAGGTGGTGGCGATACACGCCGGAGCTGCCATTCTCCTTCAGCCCATGGCAAGACGGCAGACTGAGACCTTGCAGCCCTGGAATGGACTGGGGACTGACTGCAACCCCCACTTCCTGCCCCCCTGTGATGCTGGCAGGAAAGAGGTAGCAGAGCTGGGCCCAGGAAGAAGGGAGGGGTGGGGGGATGGTGTATTTAAGATCCAACTGTATTTATTACAGTCCTGCTCTGATTCAGCTGGTAAACTGGTGGTCATTTTGTTTAAATTAAACTGATTTTGTTTCCCAAAGTTGAGTTTCTTTTGCCTGTGACCATAACTGGTGAGTGAGCCCTCCCCATCCTTTGTCTCAAGTCTTCAGCCTTTTGCTGTATTTTCTCCTCCCCATCTGTCCCAGGTTAGGGAAAAAAAAACCAGTTTCTCCTGTTTGGAAGGTTTGTTTTAAACTGACCAATTGGACTATTCCCTCCCATGTCACGTTTAGCACCTCTTATTGGTTATAAAAGTTTCTTGAGAGTGCTTCTGTCCCTTTAAGAGGCGCGTATCACCCCCGCCTTGCGCTCTGGGGACTCCGCGGGACTTCCTGTACACTCCTCTTTGCGCTCCGACGGCGTCCCATACACTTCCTGCTTTGCACTCCAAGGGGCGCTGCGGGCTTGCAGCTTCTCTCCAGGAAAAGGCTTTCCAGGCTCCTGGTTTGGCTCCGGGGACCTACAGGCTGTGTTCTCCCAGCTCAAACCTTCAGAGAAACTCGCCTGCCTGCCTGCCTGCGGCTATGGCACCCTGTGCTGCCGGAGCGGAGCCGTCGCCGCGGAAAAGCCCCGTGCGCCTGGGACAGACCCCTTGCCCCGGAGATGCTGCGCCTCAGGGCTGCTCTTTCCCTGCTGCTAACGCCGCTGCTTTTGCTGCTTTTCTTCCTTCAACCTGCACGACCAGACTGGTAGGAACAGCGTAGCTCGCGGTTTGCACATGGGATCCCGGTGTTGTAACAGCCGCGGCTCCTTTGGTTCCACTCTACGAGAGCGCCCACGTGGCCGGTGCCATCTTGGACACTGCCACGGTATCATTTCCTTCCCTCACCCGCGTTAACCCGCGCTGATCCATCCCGTACAAACCCTCCAATATTGCATTGGTTTTTTCCCTGCATATAATATATTTTGTTCTAGTGTTATTAAACTTGTTTCAGTTTTTCAAACGTTCAGAGGTCTCACTAATTCTTCTTCCTTTTCCTATCTCCGCTTTTAACCCTTCTCTCCTGGTGCGGGGGAGAGGGGTTTAGGGATAGGAGAGGACACATCCCCGTGATTGGCTTGCCTCAGCCAACCGGTGACACCATCCCACTGGAGTGGGGTAGGACTGAGTGGCTGTGTGGTGCTTTGTTGCCAGCTGGGTGGCCTCAGTCTGTGACGTATATCTGCATTTAGCACTAAGACTCAATCTCTCCCCATTTTGTGAGAAAAATACTGGTATCACATAAACAACTGGGTTTATTTACAAGATACTCCTCCTGATAATATTTTGGGGGGTGATCTTTACGAAGATCTACTACTGACCACACTGCACAACCCATTTGTCTCACTGACCAAATAAACATGCGTCTCAAGTAAACAGTCAGCCCAAGCTGGCCAAACAGATTAGAGGTGTACTATATTATTCCTCTCCACTACATTACTAAAAAAGTAACTTTGATGTATGGGAGAAGGAACTCAGCGTGGAAAACTACTGGCCCATCCACTCATCTAACTGGTAACCTCCTGTCAGTGAAAGCACAGAACTGAAATGGGGTTGAAACCTACATTTCACTTCCCAGCTCACTGCATAATGAGAAACTGCAGGTACTGAGTACCACTGATCTTTAAGTTACTTAGTCACCTGCTTAAGCATGGATTGTACTTAGCTAAATTCAGGCTCTTATTTTAAAGTGTTGGCTTAAATTTCCCTTATGTTGTTTTAAAAAATGTTTCTAAGATACTATAATCTTTTACAAGATACTTAATTTAAAGCATTAAGCATAATTACCACATTTTGTATTCAAACACAAAAACCTGTAGTACCTGATAAGCAGTTTTCTTCTTTTTCATTTAAAACCACATATAAGCGATGTAACTCTGCTTCAAGCTTGTATTTTGAAAGGCTGATTTTAGTTCATCATTAGGTTTTGCATAACGGTCCCAAGCCTGTTTAGCTGTGAAGCTGCCAAAGTATTCCACCACTCTAATACCACCAAAATTACTTTACCGTTATTCAAACACTTGAAATTTCCTATAATTTTACATATTCGTATGGAGGTTGCTCTTTTGGATCTATTGTTCCTCGGAGCATATGGCAACAGAATTCTAGTTGATTTTTTTGCTGAGAAAAGAATAAACAAATTAATAGGCTACATGCTTGATGAAGCACACAGGCAACATGAAATGGAAAGCAGGAATAATTAAGCTGTATCCTTATTGAAGATACTGTAAGTGTTTGTGATTACAAATGGCTACAGCCTCTGCTTTTAACCAGCATATTAACTAACCTAAAGAACTAAGAACTCCCTTAGAATTTGTGCATGAAGGGCCCTGAATGCTAATGACATAGATAACCTCTGAAAACTAAAGCTATTTTAAAGAAGCAGCTGCCCCTAAACTCAAGTTCACCAAAGCATGCACTTCCAAAGCCCCGTAGGCTGCCTTTGTTTTTATTCTTGCCAACTGCTACAACTGTCTAAATAGAAGCTATGTAAACAAGACTAACAGTTCTAATACATGGGAAAGTCATAGAGTGAAAATGTAATGCAACGCTGAAAATTTTCCTCTCTGAGGTCAGGGAGGAAACCACAAAAAAGTGCTTCTGTTCGGTCAGGGCTCATCCATATGTTTCAGCTTAAATAACATTGGAAGAAAAGAAAGTGATAACGTGATATAAAGTGGATTGTTTTTAACACAACCACCATACTGGTTTGTCTAGGATAGAGTTAATTTTCTTCATAGCAACTCATACGGTGCTGTGTTTTGGATTTGTGACTAAAACAGTGTTGATGACAGGGATGATAACACTATTGCTGAGCAGCACTTACATAGAGGTCAAGGTCATTTTTGTTCTCACCCCACCCTACCAGCGATTAGGCTGGGTTGCACAAGAAGCTGGGAGGGGGTACAGCTGGGACAGGTGACCTAATGGATGTCCCATACCGTATGACACTGATGCTCAGCAATAAAAGGTGGGTAAAGAAGGAGAAGGGGGAGACATTTGTGCTTACAGCATTTGTCTTCCCAAGTAACTGCTACACGTGATGAAGCCCTGCTTTCCTGGAGATGGCTGAACACCTGCCTGCCGATAGGAAGTAGCGAATTAATTCCTTAATTCACTTCACTTGTCCACACAGCTTTTGCTTTGCTCGTTACACTGTCTTAATCTCAGTCCACGTGTTTTCTCACTTTCACTCTTCTGATTCTTTCCTCACTCCACTGGCAGGAGCAAGCGAGGAGCTGTGTGGGGCTGAGCTGCCTACCAGGGATAACCCACAATAACCTACTTACATTTTAGGTATTCCGGTGTCAGTGAATCACTTTCCAGCAGATGAGAAGACAATATTTATAAATTTCTGAATGTTCCCCCTCTGGGATAAAATTAAATACACTCTGATCCACAAGATCAGACTGAAAGAAAAAGATTTAATAAGCATTAAGATAATGCAAGATGTACAATGTCATAAAGCCTACTATTTTAACGCAAAACAATGTCACAGTTCAGAAGAACATTACTGACTCAACAAAGCCACCTGCTGGAATATATATGAATATTTTGCAAGAAAAAAATCTCACTTTGATCTGTCCTAATTTTGACACTGCTGATTCTGGAAATATGTACACAAAACTGGTAACAATTGAGATCAATGCAATAAAATTGAACAAGTGAACAACTGATTATACACATAAATGCATTTGATTAAGTATTCAGAAAAAAGAGATCATAGAAAGTATGTTTAGAATATATAAATCGCACCTAAAAGCAAAGAACAAATGGGCCTCTGAGAACTTGGTAAATTCCACGTTAAAAAAAAAAAAGTTACCTGTACATTTTTCAAAATTCTCAGGCTGATAACATGCATACGTTATGGTAGTTTGTGTTTTGCTGAATCTTTTTTTTACTATGCCACTCCAAGTTTTACAAAATACTCTTAACACAGTAAGACAACTAACCTCTAACAATAACTTGTCCTTCTCTTCTAGAAAAGAGCTCACCATTTCACTCATCATTTGTTTGCATTTTTGAGTTCTACTTTGCCTCATTTCAGAATAACATCATTCAAAGGTAACTTTAAAAACTAGAATATTAAATTTACCAGTAAGCAATGCCACCAAGAGTGAAGATGAGTAAACGTGATAAAACCCAAAGTATAATCCTATCTTAAAAAGCAGAACCAGAAGCAATGTATTTAATACAAGAGTTCTTTGGCAAGAAAGGAGTGAAAAGTAGTTTTAAAAAAAATCTAAGGATATAGCTCTTCAGAAATACTCTTCTGATTCATGTAGAGGCTGTGATAGGTGTGAACGCTAAAGGGTCTCCTGTAGTCAGCTGTGTAATTTCACTTATGCTGAAGAGAAACTGATGCTAGCCTGGCACTTCACAATCACGCCTAACAGAGCGCCGACTGCGTTCTCTATTTCTAAAGGAAATATTTAATATAGGAGGTAGAGCAGTAGAAAGGAGTTTTGCTGAAGAAAAAGCAGAAGCATTAGAACAAAGCATACATCTGTTCTGTAACGCCAAAAAGGCTAACAATTAATTAGTACTCATAGCAGAACACCATCCGTAGACAAACTGGTATGTTACTGAAAGCATTTTGTACTTACTGGCAAATGTTCAAGTAAGGGAGTTATACTTTCTGACACATATATTATATTTCCATCTGTCATAATTGCTAAAAAAAAACCATCAAGAGCCTGAAATTAAACATAATGGGCAGTTAAATAAAAAGTAACAGAGCATATTAAAAAGTTAAGCTATATTCAACATGGAAAATAATTTAGACCAATTTCAGTTTAGTTTATCATAAAAATGAGAATGTCTTTCACTACTAAAACTTCTTAGTTTTGCTTTTACACTACAAACATTACAACTGCCATACTGTTCTGTTCTTAAATAATCTGTTGTTTCAGAAGCAAGTCCATATACATCTAGCCACTGTTTGCCCCACTTCCCACTCTGCCTGCCTGTTTGCATTTAATCCCATCATAATTTTAAATACCAGAAAAACTCAGAAAAATGACCTAGAGACAAAAGCAAGAAGAGGTGGAAAAAACTAAGAGAAGAACAAGTAAAAGAGGCCGTGAAATGAATGAATTTTGATATTTAATATCTCAGTATTTCTAATCTCAATAAAAGAAATCTGTAGCAAGATTTTATTGAGACTTGGAAACTGTGAGATACTACCTTATCTTCTACTTAATTATTTCCACTGAACACAACACAACTATCTTTTAGTTGAATGCTACAAAACATAAAAGCATGACAGAACTGTATTTCTAAATAGGGAATTTTAAAGCTCAGATCATGTAAGAAAAAATTTCTTATATCATATTGTTCTAGTTTTGCAGTCACTAGTTGGGGACACATATTTTGTAAGAGAACTTGTAATTGAAAACGCAGTTAAAAGAACTGTTTTGCATTACACTGCATAGGAATTTTGACTGTTTATCTTCATGAAAATGTATAGTTACAATTAAAATACAAAAATAAAAAGTTATATCATCAAACTGAAAACTTTCATCATGGAATGACTCCCTGTGAGGAAATATTCTACTTCCAGAAAAACAGAAATAATATACCTCTAACATTAACTGTGTGAACTCTTCATTACTAAGGAATGTTGGTTTCCAGTCCTGTCGAATCTCACTGGCATCTGATTGTGCAGTAATTTCTACAATCAAACATATATACAATATAAGGATTTACACTTCCAAAAGCCATTATTTTCCTACTAAGCTACATATACGCAGTAGGAAATAGCAGATTGTTCTCCAGTCTCCTCTGTTGTTCATTCATTACATATAGATGTTGTTCCTTAAAAAAGAAAATAAATGTCTTCTCCCCTATGTCGTATTTAGGTTTGTCTTCTTTTTCCTTCTACCAGTCTGTGCTACAGTCCTACCAGACTACAAGGTAATGCTGAAGTTAGTGACAGTTAAGTATTAGACTTTAACAATGGAAAAATACTCTTTCCTCCAAGACTATAATAAAATGTTTCATTGAGAGTGTTGTTTTCAAAGATTTAGAAAGCCAAAATTCCTGATCGGTTTAGGTCATTAAAAAGCCTAATCCCAAAGTATCTTGGCCAATCCTGGTCATTCTAACCTTTGCACTAAAAATTGTTACTGTCCTTTCTCTTCCTCCCACTCTTTTCTGTATAGAAATAAGGTTACATGAAAAAAAGAAAAAGTAAGTTTTCAACAAAAACTGTTAAGAGCTGTATGACAGACTCCACTGAAGAATTACTGTGTAATTTGTACAGAGACTAATATTTAACAGAGATTCTTGTAGGACTTAATAGAAATATATAGATTAACTTTCCATACATAAGTGAGAGGAACAACAGCTGCTAAGCAAAACCAGATCCCAGGCTCTGAAAGCTGGTGCTTCCTTATCAACTGATAACTGAAACAAGAAGCAGGACCACATAGTACTTCAGTTTTGGTGAGTAACAAGGGCATTACAGTAGTACTGGTTATAAGAACAACGCTGAACAAGTAATTGTGAAGCAAGTATTTAGACAAATTGAAGAATCAAACCGTATCTTTAAGGCTTATGCTTTCTAAAGGACAAGTCTCTACAAAGGCTGTAAGCTAGTTTATTAGTTTAGATGGCTCAAAATGCACAGAAAACCTGCAATTGAATTAAATATGCAAAGGGATGAAACAGTTCAGAATTTTGATTCCCAGACTGAAAGGGGAAAATTTTATGAAAGACCTTTAGACTTAACTAAAACAGCAGTAAACAACAACTATGTCATGCAAGAAATTGGTAAGAAGTGGAGGGCTGCAAGGAGAGGGGAAAAAATGTCAGCAAATAAGATGGACCAGAATTTCCAAAGATCAGATCTCACAGAAGACATAAATTGACCAGGCTTTTGCTATCTGCTTTGATATGGTATCACAAAACAGTAAGAGTGGGCCGGAGGATAACCTAAGTATAACCCCAAATCTAACTTTGCAGTCAGAACATATATATATATATATATATATATATAAAAAAAACACTGAGGGGCAAATCAAAAGACAAGGAAATTGAAAGCTCTGACAAAAAAGAAGAGGTAAAATTACAGGAATTGAATGCATTCAGTCCACAGGACACAGAAAATCTCCACTTTAGAACTAGGGAAGTCTGATTCATTAGCTCATTCTGGTCCACATAACCACCCTACTTCAGGGGTGTGTGTGTGTGTGTGTTTGTTTAAAAAGTCAGTCTGGCTTCTGCAGTAGAAAGGATTTATACTAAATAAAAACTGAAATTCATGCCTTTAATGAACTATTCTGAATTTTGTTACCACAAGTACAGGTGTTCTCTTCCATTTGCCATAATTAGAAAAGGTATGATATTGGAAAACAGAACCAAAGTAACGTGGAAAGAACTTGTTTCACTCGGTAACTTCAGAGAAATGCCTAAAAATTTTGGCAGAAGGTTGCATTCAAAGGTAAATGGCACTGAGGTCAATTCCTGAGCTAGATACCAGACAGAGGAGCATAATCAAACATTGTACAGTAAACTCCAGACTTCAAATCCTGGATCTGAAGCAGCTCTGCATCAGCACTAAGCATCCTCAAAAGAAATTGCCAGTGGGGCCAAGATCTGTAGCATTCGTCTATGGGTTGTATGCATATCAGCCTACTAGTTGTAATTATAAGCAGCAAAATTCTTCAGCATTTCATAATTTTCAAAAAATTTTTCTTTATAAATTCAAAGGAAGATGACAGGCAGTATTAGTCAAGGAGAAGCTCTCAGTAATATAATTTCAGTGTGTTTAGCCTGCTGTTTTTTCCTAATGAGAAACTGAATGCACACTGGCCAAAAACCAGCTCAGATAGTTCATCTGGAGCTGCTGCCAGAGTACCAAGGCTGGCCAATGAGGAAATGGTCCAGAAAAAAACAGAAGCAACACAGTTAATCCAAACCTTGTGGCTGAACACAGTAGGACTAATCAGTACCGAACAATTCATTTATTGCTAGGGTCACTCTGCTTTATTGTAACAGATCCAAACACCTCAGGAGGCAAAATATGCTTCTGACTTCTGCCAACATTTTGTCCAAAACATGTTAATGTAAGCCAGTGCAGAGCAATGCTAGTAAGCAGTGGCAGCCAGAGCTTTAGAGACCTTAATATGATACGTGCAGTCACACAAAGCTGCACTGTCCCACCAGGTGAAGGATAAACACGCCAAGCTCTACAAGGTATCCATCTCTATTGAGAAATATATAAAAAATAATTTCAAAAAAAAGATGTCAGAAAGCACTTTGAAGAAAAAAGTATGACTGGTGCTGCTGGCTGTCTGACACGTGTTCATTCTGCACTGTATTTTATGATAGGAATCATCAATACAAGATAAAGTGATTTTGAAACAGAACCGATTTTCACAAAGGCCTTTGAACCTACAGAACTGACTTTTACAGAAAAGGAGCCTTCATACTGCTTTTCTTTTTGTTACGAGACAAACGTCTCACAGAATTAAAACAGCATAACAAGTATTTGATCGACAAAAAAACCCTAAACGTATGAATTATCACACAAATTATTCCCCCTTCCATTTCCATTTTAATCAACATGTTTACCCTTTTAGTGGCACTATTCACTACCCATCTGGTGCTACCTGAACTATGTAAGAGACATGTTAGGGCACGGCAAAATACTTATCATATCTTAACATAACTTAAATTGACACACATACTGTTGATAAATACATACCTATTCACACAGTTAATAACTTTACTTATTTTCATTTATAACCTTTTATCTGCTTCTTTTGTCCCTACCGTTTTCTAGTTAGCATGCATGCTCAGAAGTTATTCAGGGAAATGGGTTAACTAGTGAAAGAGTTCATTTTCTTGAATTTTTAAGCTTGTTTTTGGCAGTATGAACCACAAGGTGCCACATTAAGAACAAGTGTAGGAGCAGGAACAAGGATTTTTTATACACATAAATTTCAAACAGCCATAAATAGGTGTACACTTGGTGGAAGAATTCGTGACAGAAATAACGATATGTAATGAACTTCAGTACAACACATCCAGGTATATCCCAACATCAGTGATGCAAACAACCAAAGAAACAAAACAGAGCAAGGATGTTCAAAGACATTCATCGTTTTGACATTTCACATGATGATTTACAAAACAACAAACACAGCTAATTGGCTTACACATCAGCGGATATGTCTTGAAAATTAAAAGTTCAGCTAGAAGTATTTATAGATTTTCTGGGGATTTTTTTCTAGCTAAACGGAAAAAAGAAAATGCCAATGCTCCTGGTCTGTATGCCCACCACATGCCACACTCTCTCATCAAACAACCTACCCAGTAACACTTGCTGGAGACCACAACACCCTATGGCCTTATCTTTGGCAGAACAGCCAGATGTGTGGATACATGACATGAAGAGAGGGAGCAGTGGGCTCCCGCGGACTAGCTTCTTCAGTGATTTATTTTGCTTTATGTGGACCTTGGAGACACAAATCAACTGTTCAAACCAGTCGTATCTAAATATCAAAATAAGCACTCCTAGTGAGTACTTCCACTGAAGTTGATCAGCAGTTTACATGTGTAGCAAAACTTGTGACAACTTGTGCCTTATATTCTATGCTATATTCTAAAGGTCTCCATCTGTCCAGAACAAAAAACTTCAAGCTTAGTTCAAGAATAAGTGCTTCTCTTTATGAAACAGACTTCATGACTACTATGGGGGGGGGGGGGAAAAAAAAAAATTAGTACTGGCTTTTACAAAACATTACCAAAAGACACAGTTATATCTCTGCTACCTAAAGTATGGTCTTAAGAAAATCTTTTTTTGAGAGATTTTTTTTTTTTTTTCTCGACAATTTCCTTACAGGAGCTGCAAATTTTTTCATGTTTCATGTACTAAGTGAATATCATTAAAAAATTAAGAATTTACAGATTTTTTTCTTTATTGTTATAAATAATTACCTTTGTGCTTCCGTAAAAAGTCAATGCTTTTCTGCAGTACAGTGGATTTATCCATCTTCCGAGCATTACCGGGAAGCATGGAACCCAGCTCTTTGATAAGTACATTAAACTGATCTCGACGTTTCTTTTCAGACTTGTTTCTAGACACTCTGAAAAACAAAACAGAAAATGTTTTATACCAGCCATGAAATTTCTTATAATAAGCTACATACTACTGCCAGGTTCCTGATGCAAACAGCCCCATGAGAACTTCTGCTGTGAGAACTGCCTCAAAAACACCTACTCCCTATCTCAGACCCCATTTTGGAAAAGTGGCTTTGGAATAAAGCACCCTTTTACAGAAATGCAAATCACTGAATCACAGTTATAAATACCAACATATCTGAGGAGTAGCAGTAAAATAAATGCTGTTGAGTAATATGGTTATTTATAAAAGAATCACGGTAAGTTCAAGTGTACAAGTAAATGACATTTCTTAGCTTTAAATAACTTAAAAATCTTACCTTTTTGCTTTATCTTTGTCATCTTCTTCCACCAGCCCATCAAAAATGCTTCCATCATTTCTGAAAGGAAGAAAAAACAAATAAATGTTGGCAGGTAAAATTTCTCTGTTTGTCCAATGAGTCCAATCACAATGAAGGAGCAGAGAGCTCATTATTCATCATCTCCATTACATCAAGAAACCAAAGCCCTGTTTTACTGTGATGTCTCACAAGGACCATCATCAATAACCTGAAGCCAAGTCTGCTATAAGTTCTTCTTGTGGGACATTTACTAAGAAAAAGCAAAAAAACCTTACAATTTTGACGCAACTTAATTTTCAGACTAATTCTAATGAGAACTTACAACCCTCCACAAACACTTAATTGAACAGTATTTAATTTTATTTTTCTATCTTCTTGATTATTTGCATTACCTTACCCTTTTGAAAACATGAGGGAAGACATATGTGGCAGTTTGAAGGAAAAAAAAACTGCTCGAAGGCTTTTGTTTTAAACTGACCAATTAACTATTCCCTTCCATGCTACGATCGCAATCTCATTGGCTGAGAAAGTTTTCTCGCGAGCGTACTGTGCCTTTAAGAGCCGCAGGCTCGGGCTCTTTCACGGCTTTCGCGGCTTTTTGGCTTCTCGGCTTCTTTCGGGGCTTTTCGCGTCTTTCTGCTCTCCGGACACTCCCGGCTCCGCGCTGCGAGAGGCGCTGCGGGACCTCAGCTTCGCTCCGGGAAGAGGCTTTCTCCAGACTTGCAGCTACGGCTCCCCCCGCGCTGCCGGAGTGGAGCGAGACTGTGCGCCGGGGCAGCCCCCACCGCGCCGCCTGGGACAGACTGCTTGTGCCGCCCAGAGACCCGCGCCTGGAGGCTGCTCTTTGCCTGCTGCAACACCATATCCTCTCTGCCTGCCACCGCTGCCGCTTCTTGCTGCTTCGCTTCTACAAACTGCACGACGAGAAACTGGTAGGAACAGCGCTTTGCACATTGGAGCCCGGCGTTCGTAACAGCCGCGGTTTCCCTTTGTTTACTCCACGAAAGCGCACACGTGGCCAGTGCCATTTTTGGACTGCACGTGGTACCGTCCCCCTTTCTCTCTTTTCTCGCGTTTAACCCTCGCCTTTCCATCCTGTACAGACTCTCAGATTTTGCATTGGTTTTTTCCCTGCATATTATATATATTTTGTTCTAGTTTTAATAAAGTTTGTTTCAGTTTTCCAAACGTTCAGAGGTCTCACAAAATCTTTCTTTTTTCCTTTTCGTATCTCTGCTTTTGAACCCTTTTCTCTCCCGGAGGAGAGGGGGTTCAGGGATAGGAAAGGACTCGTCCCCGTGCTTGGCTTGCCTCAGCCAACCGGCGACAACATATATAATTTATTTTTACTTATTGACAACTTCTATTCCAATTATTGGAAATATAAATAGTAAGAAGGTATTTTTTTAAAAATACTGAGTTATTATTAATGGAAGAGGAAGGGGAATGTGCTATATTTCATCCATGTATGTAATTTATAAATATACAATTAATACCAATGTTAAACAGTAATTATTCATTATATTTGCTTCCTCACCAAATATTACAAAACTTCTCAGTTGACAACTGTCCACATACTGCTAAAGATGGATTAAAATATCAAAACGAGAATGTGTTTCCTTTGAAGATGCCTCAGTATACTTCACAAAACATACTTGTTTCATTTCCTTTTGTTTCAAAAGTCAAGTCAAAACTTCTCTTTTCCAAAACTGATGTATAATGGACTTTCACATTTTATTTCTCTAACTTCTTCTGTGTCCTGGTTTGAGTTAGAACAGAACTAATTCTGTTCAGTGAGTTTACTTTTCAGCTCAGTCTCTTCTAAGTGACTGCACTTTCTGAAGTTAATGGCATATTTTTGCAGACAGTGTCTGTTTCGAGAAGTGATAATGCTTGATATTTACAGTTACTGCCAGGGATTGGGATGCAGAAAGGCTCCTGCTTGTACTTGCTCCTATAGAAACCAAGGTCACTGCTAAATGTTGTGCACCACATTGGGGTGCTGTAAGTAAAAGGAGTGTGAGTCGCACTTGCAGGAAGGGTCAGACAGGACAGGTAACCCAAATCTGACCAACAAGGTATTCCATCCCATATACGTCGTATTCAGTATAAAGCTGAGGAATTACAAGGGTTAAGCCCTCTTTTACTATCGCTAGCATTGGAGAAGGACACTTCTGCCTTTGGTCCCAATACATGAATTCCTGTACTCGTGAGTTCCTGAATCCAGTTCCCAAATCCAGTTCCTGCCTGCCACTGAGTCCAATGTGCACTATGGAGGAGTTTGATATTGGTTTTGTATATATTTGTATATATTTCCTTATTTTCTTATTAGTGTTATTATCTTTCCTTTTTATTGCTACTGTGTCATTAAAGCTGTTTTAGGGGGTTTTTTCAACTCTTAAGTCTCTCTCCCTTATTCTGTTTCCCTTCCCCTTCTGGGAAGTGAGAGGGGTTAATAGAGGTCATCAGTCATTCGTTTAGTGGCCAGCTCAGCCCTAACCCATTGGTGTCTATACTGGTGCCCATCGTGGGGCTCTGACAGATTGCCCAAATAGTTCGAATTCCAGCTTGATCAGTTGAGAGAGTATCAGATTTTTTCCTCTGAGAGCCTCAAAGGGTTGGAAATTGAAATAGACTGCTCACATTATGTCATTACTTAGCACAATATTATATCGTGTCATTTTAGAGTTTGTTTCAGAGGTTCACAATGTTGCCTTACCTGCCACATGCACTGTGCTATTGTTTACTTGTTGTTAGTGTTGATTTGTGGTTTATCCCTTCTTGATGCTGAGCAAAAACTACCCTTTTGCTGTGGTGTTTAACACTGATTTCTGTGGTCCTAATTCAGGCAGTGATTTTACCCGGGTACCTCAGGCGCCACACGGTGGACTTTGTTACTAATTACACTTTCAGTTTTACCTTGCGGAAACACCCCTTTTTTATGCCAAGCTGACTCTACTAGATTCTGAGGGTTTTGGATACAGTTATCAAAACAGCATGTTTTTATCAAATTTATTGATTCTCCTGGATATGTGGTGTCAGATTAAACACTGGTGCTGGCATAGATGTTATGCAACCACTCAGCTCCTACAGTGCGTGCCACTTCGGCAACAGGAACTGCAGCTACTCAGACCCCCCAAGCCCCACAATGAGCACTGCTACTACTCCAACTCTGACAGCAAGCACTGCCACTACTCCAACTCCGATAACAGGCACCGCCACTACTCCAACTTTTCGACGAGCACCGCAGCTACTCCAACACCAAGCACTGCTGCTACTCCAACTCTGACAGCAAGCACCACCGCTACTCCAACTCTGACAGCGAGCACTGCCGCTACTCCAACTCTGACAGCGAGCACCGCTGCTACTCCAACTCGTCATGACAACAAGCACCACAGCTACACAGACAGCCACTATGGCCACTCCCATTCAATACCTGAAAAAAATCAGATCACCCAGGGAAGGAAAATCTGGGTCCTTCTAAAGCAAAACCATCGAAGGGGGGGAAGTGAGAACCGGAGTTAATCATGCAATCTTCATCTATAAAGGAGTTGCAAATTATGAGAAAGGACTTTAGCCATCATGAAGATAAGCCACTTCCCAGCCGATTGCTTCAATGCTGGGATAATGGGGCCAATACCATAGATTTTGAGGGTACAGAGCTGATGATCTTGCCTAAATTTTCAGGAGTCTGCTGCTGTGGGGCGGATGAGGGTTGAAGACTAACAGGTGCCAACTGCTACTAAAATAGTGCATCAATAACATCGTACCAACCAAGACTCCATGGTTACCAGCTGTAAGATGATCCATCAACTAGAGGGCCAAGGAGTAGTTATAGCAAGGCTCGCTCACCGTTTAATAGTCCTGTATGTCCAGTGTGAAAGTCTAATGGATAATGGAAACTAACAGTAGATTATCACGGTCTGAATGAAGTCATACCAGTGATGAGTGCTGCAACGATGGACATACTAAAACTCCAATACAAACTGGAGTCAAAGCAGCCAAGTGGTGTACCACGATTGATACCCCTAATCTGTTTTTCTCTATTCCTATAGCACCAGCATACAGGCCACAGTTTGCTTTCACCTGGGGAGGCATCCAGTACTCCTGGAATCAATTGCCCCAGAGGTGGAAAAACAGTCCCACCATTTGCCATGGACTGATCCATACTGCACTGGAGAAGGGTGGAGCTCCAGAACACCTGCAATACATTGATGACATCATCATATGGAGTAACACAGCAGAAGGAGTTTTTGGGAAAGGTAAGAAAAAAAAATCAAAATTCATTTAGATGCCTGTTTTGCTATGAAAACAAGCAAAGTCAAAGGACCTGCAAGCGAGATTTAGTTTTTCAGAATTAAATGGCAAAATGAGCGTCATCAAATCCCAATGGACATGATTAGCATATTAACAGCTATGTCCCCACTAACTAACAAAACAAAACACAAGCCTTCCTAGGTGGTGTGAGCTTCTGGAGAATGCTTATTCCCAGTTACAGTCAGATTGGAAGATCTCTCTATGAAGTGATCTGAAAGAAAAACAATTTTAATTGGGGCCCTGAACAACAGGTCTTTGAACAAATCAGATGAGAGATTGTACATGCAGTAGCCCTTGGGCCAGTCCAAACAGGACAGGATATTAAAAATGTGCTCTATACCGTGGCAAGGATAATGGTCCTACCAAGAGCCTTCAGCAGAAAGCACCAGGGGAGATTTGAGGTTGACCTCTAGGATTTTGGGGCTGAGGATACAAAGGCTCCAAGGCCAACTATATTCCAATTGAAAAGAAATACTGGCAGCCTATGAGTTATCCAAAGCAGTTAGGGCTGCTTTGGAAATGACTGGTGCTGAAGTACAACTCCTCTTGGTGCCATAATTACCAGTACCAGGCTGGCAGTTCAAGGGTATGTTTCCTTTCACTCATCATGTCACTGATGCTACATGAAGTAAACAGGTTGCAATAATCACACAGCAAGCTCCAACAGGAAGTCCTAATCACCCAGGAATCTTAGGATTTGCCAGGAGGTAAAGACTTTGGAATGCCCCAGAAGAGGTGGTGATGTGTGCTGAAGAAGCCCCACCATATAATTGATTACTGATACTGAGTAATTGATACCGAGAAGGAATATGCCCTATTCACTAATGGATCTTGCCATCTTGTAGGAAATCATCGGACGTGGAACGCCGCTGTGTGGAGTCCTACACAGCAAGTTGCACAGGCAGATGAGGGAGAAGGTGAATCAAGTCAGTTTGCAGAGGTAAAAGCCATCTAAGCTGGCCTTAGACGTTGTTGAATGAGAAAAGCTGCCAGTACTCAATCTTTACACTGACTCATGGATAGTGACAAACATCTTGTGGGGGTGGTTAAAACAGTGGAAACAAAATAACCGGAACCAGGAAGGTAAACCCATCTGGGCTGCCACATTGTGGCAAGATACTGCTGCCCGGCTCAAGAAACTAGTTGTGAAAGTACATCATGAGGATGCCCACATACCTAAAAGACATGCCACTGAGGAACATCAAAACAGTCAGCAAGTAGATCAAGCTGTTAAAGTGTTCCAAACAGACTTGGACTGAGAACACAAAGGTGAACTATTTTTAGCTCTGTAGGCCCATGACACTTGAGGACATCAGGGAAGAGATGTAACATACAGATGGGCTTGTGACCAAGGGGTGGATTTAATTATGGACACTATTGCACAGGTTATCGACAATGAAACATGCACCACAATCAAGCAAGCTAAACAGTTAAAATCTCTGTATGGGGGTATGGGAGATGATTGTTAAAATATAAATTTGGGGTGGCCTGGTAGATTGGTTATAACACACTCCCTCAAACCCACCAGGGTAAGCGCTATTGCTTACAACGGTAGAAGCAACTATCCAGTGGCTGGAAACATATCTTATGCCTCATGCCACTACCCAGAACACCATCCTGGGCCTTGAGAAGCAGATACTGTGGCAACATGGTACTCCAGAAAGAACTAAGTCTGACAACAGGACTCATTTCAAGAACAAACTTATAGACAATTGGGCCAAAGAACACAGCATTGAGGGGGTGTATCATATCCCCTATCGCACCAGCCTCTGGAAAAAATGAATGGTACAATGGTCTGTTAAAAACTTCTCTGAAAGCCATGGGTGGTGGAATTTTTGAAAATTGGGACAAGCATTTAGCACTAGCCATTTGTTTAGATAACACCAGGGGATCTATCAATCGAGCCAGTCCTACTCAATCAGATCCTTTACATAGAGCAGAAGGGGACAAAATCCCTGTGGTGTATGAACGGAACATGCTGAGGAACACTGTGTGGGTATTTCGGGCTTCGGGCAAATCGCCCTTGCTCAAGGACCTGGAAGTACTTGGTGGGTGATCATGAAAGATGGTGAAGTCCAATGCGCACCTCAAAGAAATTTAACTCTGGGTGAAAATGCTCAGTTTAGAGCTCTGTGATGAACATTGTTACATAATAATAAGTGTTCGGTGTCTTTCAGGATAACATAGTAGTGATGATAGAATCTAGCTTTATCGAGTAACATACAGAAACTTCCTGGAGGTGGACCTGCAGTTCAAGAGCATGAACCATGACAAATTTCATACCTTCTTTCCTGCCCTGAGAAGGTTGCTATAACATATAGAAATCCACAATCATGAACTAAATGACTTTAATGAACTTTTCTGTAGAAAGATAAATCATAAACTAGTGACAGGTATGATGCAAATGGTATGGAATAGGGGTGGAAATGTCCTGGTTTGAGCCAGAACAGAACCAATTCTGTTCAGTGAGTTTACTTTTCAGCTCAGTCTCTTCTAAGTGACTGCACTTTCTGAAGTTAATGGCATATTTTTGCAGACAGTGTCTGTTTCGAGAAGTGATAATGCTTGATATTTACAGTTACTGCCAGGGACTGGGATGCAGAAAGGCTCCTGCTTGTACTTGCTTCTATAGAAACCAAGGTCACTGCTAAATGTTGTGCATCACGTTGGGGTGCCGTAAGTAAAAGGGTCGTAAGTAAGTAAAAGAGTCGCACTTGCAGGAAGGGTCAGACAGGACAGGTAACCCAAACCTGACCAACAAGGTATTCCATCCCATATACATCATGTACAGTTGATATTGGTTTTGTATGTATTTGTATATATTTCCTTATTAGTGTTATTATCTTTTCTTTTTATTGTCACTGTGTCATTAAAGCTGTTTTAGGATTTTTTTCCAACCCAAAAGTCTCTCTCCTTTATTCTGTTTCTATCGGTCATTTATTTACTGGCCAGCCCAGTTTTAACCCAACATTCTGTCTTCTATCAGTCTAATTAGTGCTGTTCACACTGACCTCTGTGTGTTCACCCTTTATTTTTTTAATCCTAACGTTTCCC
The DNA here is from genome assembly GCA_009769605.1 of Bucorvus abyssinicus. Classification (NCBI taxonomy): domain Eukaryota; kingdom Metazoa; phylum Chordata; class Aves; order Bucerotiformes; family Bucorvidae; genus Bucorvus; species Bucorvus abyssinicus. The sequence continues at coordinate 30,331,797 of CM020026.1, forward strand.
TCCCCTAAAGCAAGTAACCATCTTTCTAAAAAGCTTACCTCATCTCTGATTTATAACTCATAAATCATCAAGAAATTGTACTTTATGATAAGCAGTGATGTTAGAAAGTAATTGTTTTGTATGCTATTACATAAAAAAGCTTTTAAAAGGAATTCCTGTATTCAAAAGGCTGAAGTTTCAGCGAAATGCCACAAAACTTCACTAAAAGAATTGACAGTCAGACAAGCATTTTAAAAGTTTTACCCTTTGATTTTATTGTTATTTATTTTGATTGGTTTTAACTGTCTGTAAATTTGATGCAAGTTTCATTTCCTGAAGTTTAAAAAATGGTAATACACAGAATATCAAGGACAGATGTTCACCTAAGCTGCTAAGAAAGTCTAGGTTAAAGAATCAAGCAGAAAACACGTCTCAGCTATTACTTTTCCCTTGAAATAGGTTAGCAGGTATCTGCAGCATCACTAATTGTTTAAATGTATTTGTTTTACTTAATCAAATATTGAAGAACTAAAAAAAAAAATTTCCAGTAAGCATTAAAAATCAGCTCAACTTGTATAGGTGTTGTTCCATGGCTGAAACACTAAAAAAATCACTATCTCCAATGACTGCAAAACAACACATCTAACAACTACCAAAACAACTTTGTCAAAAATAGCCAAAACCGCATTCATTTTTCTGCATAAATTAATATTATCTATTTATTAACCATAAGAAAAAGATTAAAGAAAGCATTGAACACTGTTTCCCCCAAAACTCTCAGTATCTATTAACATACCTGTCTGCAATGGAGCTCATTTTATGGGTGCTTATGGTAAAAAACATAACATATCACACTTTAGTCTTGTGGTAGACATTTGTACGTTTGCCTGTAAGAGAAGAAAAATCATCAGAATGTGACTCTGGAGGAACAAACATGCTCTTCACTAGAGCATACTGAAGTTCTCATTTACTCTATAAGTTTCTCTTAATCTTCACTCCCCTTCCAACTTCTGCTCTGCCCTTCTCATGCTATGATAAGTAAGCCTGGACTAAAGTAATACAGACCTTTTTCTGACTCTAAATTCAGATATAGCTTTTCATTTTTATTTTAACTTTTAGGTAAAAGACTTATAATTTTGAAGGTTGAATAGATGTCAAATACACTCCTCTACTATTTGAAAATTGTGCATACAGAGAATTCAGGATTTAGTGTTTTACAGCTATAATTTATTTCTTACTATATTTTTTCTTCAGCATGTTGTTATAATAGACATGTGAAATGATAACAGTAAGATAGCTATTAGAATGTGAATCTCCATACTATAAGAAAGTTAGTTAACCTGGCCATTTCGTAAAGCAATCACTTATTCATTACAAAGTTTCAGCAGGAAGCTTTTTGTTTCCCAGCTATATATATGATTTTGAATAAAAAATGTGAATGAAATATTAATAGTGAGAGAAGGAATATAAAATTAAAGTGCTTAATTCAACCTACTTTTAGGTACCCAAAAATTATGAAATACGTGGGTTATGGAAAGGCTGAAAGTCAGACATAAACCCATACAATTAAACCTTTTTGATATAGAAAAGTCAGTTGTTGAGGCTGCTCAAATGGAGCAGCAAGATTGTAACATTGTCAGTGACTCAGAAACAACTGCATGTAGCAAGAATTTTTTTGAGGTGAAATTGCAGATCTTTGCGAATTTTTACAATGTTAAACTTAATAGTAAAAAAGGCCCTGCACTTATTTGAAGTGAGTTGGTTTTAGTCACTTTAGTGACTTGTAGTTTCTGATAGTGCCAAATCCAGTGGAACTTTCAGTGTTAATACCAAAATAAATATGCCAGCAAGTTCATGATCCAGACAGTCTGCACAATGTTCCAGGACAATCTTATCTCAGTTTTTTAATATATGGGAAAACGAGGAAGAAAAATTTATGTTTCAACAGAACTGCCTGAGTCTACCTGCATTTACCTTTTACACTTTGGGACTTGTTAAAGTGTGAGGTTTAGGGATGAAAACTGGTTCCTTTGAAGAATAATGTGGAGTTAGATGTATCCTCTTCTGCAGAAAAGCATTGAATTCTGAACTGTAAGAAAAAAAAAATATAAAAAGGCGAGTTTTAAAATCAATGAGTTTTAAAATGATCACTTGTTTTTTTAATAAAAGACACAATCTCATCTCTGCTTTATGCTATCACTTTATGCCTGTCTTTAATCTTGATGTCATTTTTACTTTTTAGTTCAATATCACCCATACCATCTACATCTTCCACTTCCTACCTTCAAACTGTATCTTTATACCATTATTTAGACACCTTTTCTACTGAAACTCTAACCTGGGCCTCTCCTGGCTTTCTCAGTTATGCCTTCTCCAAAACTGCCACTCTCAGGACTCCAGAATTTGTAGAATGCTGTTGCTGGCAATCAGCAAAGTTGCCCAGCTGCATTATTGCTACTTCCTCAGACACAGTCATTAACCCCTTCTTTCAAAATTAACTTAAAAAACTTCCAAGAATGTACTCCAAACTGACCTCACAAATGCATTTTTTCATAAAAAAACCCCAGCACCAGTATGTGATCACCAACCTCCAGACTGTTTATACCATTATATTTCATTTATACAGTTCGTTCCCTTGAACCACACTACATTCCACACTTTTTAAGTTACATGAAATAATTTTTATCTCATCTTTATCCCATTTCTAGCTGCCTTGCTTACTGTTCTTAAAATAAAATGTATTCACCATAGAATGTACTTGTACCACTTTTGAAAAAATTTATTTTAAAGCATATTAAATTCTAAAAGGAAGCTGGAACCTGAAAACTAACTTTAAGCTACTCTTAAATTCATTTATGGATTTTATGGAAAACACCAGAATTATCTGTTGTTTTGTTAAAAAGTTTCTCCTTTCCCTGCACCTAACAGAAGCTCTTAGTGGTTAAAATACAGATGCAAATATTAACAGAGGACATCAAAGCACAGAAGAACAATCTGCCAACAGAAGAAAAACAATTACACCATGATTCAATGCAGCTACTCATTCTTGTCTGGCCAAATAACCTGCTGGCCCATTGACCTACTTTTTTAGGTGCTTACAGCCTCCTCTCCTGTTCTGTTTTGTTCCGTTTGACAAGTGCAAACATTAATAGTGACAAAGAGTCCCATGGAAGTCTAGGTTACAGAGACTGCAACATGAAACCTGTGTTTTTAAACTGCTTGTACTCAAACAACTCTGCCAACTCTCACCCAGCTTCTAACAGTGTTCTACTGAGGACAATTTTAGACTTCATTTCTGCAGTACATAGAGGTGTATTTAAAAAAAAAAACAAACCACAAATACTCAAGACTTAAGCACAGAACCATATTTGATAAACTCTAAAGCAGAATCAAAAAAAGGAAGTTTTCAAGGATATTTGAAAAAAGGATTTTAAGATGAGGAGGGAAGGAATATATTTATGTCATAAATGAACATAAGCGACCTTAAACCAGACCAAAAGGAAAGCTAATCACAGTGGAAAAGCTTTTGTAACAGAAACCATACAGATCTCTAACTCAGTAGAAATGGCATGCATGTGAAAGCCAGCAGAAAGGTTAAGATGCCTAAATGCCAGCACTGTCAGCCACAAGTGTTCAAAGGTCATGGGGTCTGTCCCCGCAATTCATGAGGTTTTTTTAAATACAATGAATTATGTGTCTTTGTCTCTAGATACTATGTCTTTTGTACACATTCAGTGCATGGTTTCAAACTCTTCTGCAACTAAGGCTAGAAACTTACTATTTTTAAGAAAGCTGAAGTCCTCAATCAAAAACCTTAGCTGCTACCATGGATATACAAACTATTCATACACAACATTGCTCAATCTGTAGCAAAATCACAAAAGCTGGCAACACTGCAACTTCTGCACTATGCTGACCTACCGCTCATGGAAAGACAAGAAGTTATTGAGTGCCAAGTTATTGCTTGGCCAAAGAAACAAGGTTCTGAATAAGTCATAGGGTAAAAAAGCCACAATCCAACCTAAGATACTAGTGAAAAATTCACACCATCTGATAAAACATTCCACGTTTTAGACTGAAAGAATTTCAGTAACTTCAGTCCAAATTTATCGTCAATACTGGCATGCACGTTGGCGATATTACATCTTAGAAACAAATTCAAAGATGGAACAAACTGTGAAATTACACTATAGTCTTGCTCATGACAGATGTTCTGTCAGGACTGGACTGAAAAATGGATAGGACAATAGTCAATGCATTGCCTGTACTTAACATTGCGTATAGTCTGTGACTGAAACCCCCTACGTCTCCAGCACTTCACCTTAATGGTAACATTGCTATATATTTTTGAGAAAGAACCAATATTGCCTTTACACTGTAAAAAAGATTTTTATATAAAAGTATTGACTTTATAAGTAATATTTTCAAGATTTTACAGATTACAGCTCTCAGACAAGAATTAATGCAAGGTGACATGCATTATTGAAACAAATAATTTAACCCAGGAAAGATCACAGGAAAAATGTAAGAAACAATACACTTTTCCAACACTACAGTTTCTTCAAACAGAAACAGATTAAGTTATTTACTACAACCTGATCTCTGTGCCATAATCCTATTTTGCCAGGGGAACAAACTAGTTGTAATCACTGAGAATTAGCTTTAGAGAAGATCTTATCTAAAGAATCAAAATCACAGCACACCAGTCTGCGCTTCCACAGCACCTGATGCCCCAGCAGAGCTCTAACACTAGTTTTGTACCAGGGTAAGCAAACTAAGGAGCAGAAAAATCACTCTGTGATCAAACAGCTGAGACAGAACCCAACTTCCAATGCAAGCACGGCACCAAAAGCCCTATTAATTATACAGATTCTAAGAAGAGTTCTTGATACTCCTTCCCAGGAGCAAAGAAATATTGGCTTCTGATAACTTGGATTATGAATTTCTGGGGTTTTACTCTACCAGGACATTACACCATAATGGGCAAGCAGAGATCCATCCATTATCTCCTGCCCAGAAAAGCACATCACTATCACTCTTGTTTTCCATTTTGCTCTTTGATTCATAGGTTTACCTCCAGCCCAACTATTTATTTTTCTCTTTATCTTTTTTTTTTTCTTTTTTTGAAGTAGGGTAGAGAGAAGGAAAAGGGGAAGAATTTGCTTTGGTTTAGTTTCTCTCTAGTAACCATAGACTTTTACAGAGAGCGAGACATCTTTAGACAGGTAAGCCATAACCTGATCTCTAATCAGATACAGTTTGGCCTACTAGAACAAGCTAGCAGGTTTCAAGATACTTGCTCTTTTGCTTGCAATGGTAAACACACCAATAGAAAGCACATTAGGGTAGCGACTGATCTCTTCTCACTAGATTATCTGTTAAAATAGTACGTTTTTAAAACCATTGCATATCTCTCTTTTTCTACCTCAAAAAAGCAAAACAAACAAAAATATCAGAAGACAGGGCTGAAAGGAATTTCAAGAAATGCTGTCCGAACTTTGCAGCTGAAAGGGTTATTCTAGCAGCTGGGAATTGTTACATATTGCAACCTTTTCTCTACCATGTTAACAAATAGCTATAACAAGCTTCACATGAAAACAGAGTAGGAGAGTCTGCTTCTAGCACAGATATCCACACTACTGATCCCAACTTGATTTAATAGGAAAATTTGTGAGTGGACACAAGTAGCCTGCTCCAGCAGAGCAGCTTGCTTAGGTCCATTACCTTTTCAGGGAGTAGACAAGGACACATTTGCACGCAATACAGTGAAGAAAGGGCAGTAGGACAGATGACTGGTGGTGTGGATTGCCGTTATCAGAGTAACTCATCCAGTCTCAAGTCTGTTCCTGAGGGACTTCTGAGAAAGAGGGTTAAATCCAAGCAGTCTATGGGAGAGATGAATTGCCTGGTAGAAAGCCTGTGGTGGTAGCGGTCAGAGATATCACAGATATAGTCAAGTTAAAATGGTACTTGACAGAGTGCATACTATTTGTCCACAGACCTATTTGTGCACAGTCCAAACAAAGCAGTTGGAAGAGCCTACGGATCACCATGACTGGGAGAAAACAGAGCAACTGCAGAAGTAAAAGAGGTTAAGTTCTTAGAAATGGTTTGTCACACAGATGTGCCCTCATCTGCTCCCTGCAAAGGTAACAGTCCTAAGCAAGCTGCTCTGACAAGTCTAGCTAAAAGTCACTGTAAATCATATCCTCAGAAACATGGATGATGGGGATTAGAGGAAAAAAAAAAAAAAAAATCAATTCTCTCCTGCATTCTTCATATATTAGACTGTCCTGCAATGGCAAGAGAGAACTTTGCTCTGTAACCTGGGACTGAATGCAGTTTGCAATTTCTATCTCTAGCTTATGGTTAAAGAAAACACCACTGTCTGTCACTCTTCTGTTCCAGATCATTTGAGCGGAGCTCTGCTTGACCAGCTGTTCTGCTGCCACTCTTGCACTCATCTCTGGAGCCTGCTTCTCCTTCCCCTTCCTCACCATAGAGCCAGGCCTCTCCCCAGTACAGTGCAGCTCTCTAATCTTGATTCAAACTGCAGTGAAGATACTGTGCAGGAAAGCTGCAAGAAGCCTTGTAGACTCTTCACCTGCACCACACTGGAGCCTGGTCCATGCCTGGCCATGTATCCCACCAATACAGCCTCTGACTCGCTGATGTGGCTTCTCAACTTGCCCTCAGACCTGTCTCCTCACGAGGAACTTGCTGGTGATCCAGGCTCTCACCTGAGTTTGGCTGCTCTCCCCTGGGAGCAGCCTGCCCCTCCAACTCACTGCCAGTGAATAGGAAAGCACTCAGCAGGTTGCCAGGCTTCTTTCTAATAACTGGTCTTTGGCAGTGGGCTGTTGAAGCAGTTACCAGTTTTTTTTCCCCCTCCATCCCTTTTCCAGGCTACCTCTATCATCTTTGCCTTCTAGGATCCAAATTAACTACATTTGAAGATACTTGAGGTGGTTTTTTTTATGTGCCCCCTTCAAATTATTAACAAAGATATAAAAAGAACGAATTATACTGACTTTCAGAGCTTCCTGTCTCAGAAAATCATAGAGGATAATAAAAAAATAGTAGAAACCTAAGTTTATAAGATAAATTCAAAATGCAGTGTTTAATGATCTAGCCATCAGAAACATATGCTATTCTTCCATGTTCTCATTCAAAATATTTTCTCAGTCATTTGTATTCACAGTTTCTCACTGGAGATCCTTCTCCTTCAATAACAAAGCCATAAGTGTGGCAGAAATAATGCTTGTAAACCCTATGCTACCAGTCTGTACAAGAGAAAAAACTGTGGCTACATGTTACAGTTCTACTTGCACCCATTTTTATAAGGCTTTCTGCCACCCTTCCCTGGCTTTCACTGAAGGCGCGTACTACTTCAGATCTGGCCACACACTGAAGCAAATTTGTGAAACAATGCCTCTAAAAGAACCCACATATCACACTTTTAAATACAATCTTTATTATCTTGTTCTTAAAAAGTGTGGCTTCGTGTACCTTTGAAAACTGGCACAGTTGAGGAACAGTACCCCTCTAAAGAGGAGCAGGAACCTTTTAACTACATCTGCCACTGCAGCAGGGAACCATGGGTCAGACTGAAGAGTATGCACTGTGTTTGCACACCTAAAATACAATTTAGCTCATAGCCAAGCCTGGCTGGAAAATATACCTACTGTCTCCTTAATGGTGCTTAACCAAAAAACAGTACTTCATGCCTTGAACCTTAATAAAGAGAAGCTAATCTATTAGTGTTACAATTTAAAACCGAAAATCTTCATCTCTCTGTAAATCCCCATTTCCTTTAATGGGATTCTGGGCAGAAACAACCTGCAGCCAGGCAGCTCAAGAACAGATCCTAAATTAACATTCACCGAGCTGCAGAAAAAGATGGTATAAATCTGGAGAGTCTGCCATTCTGTCTCACAGAAGGTATCTAAACTTGGTATATTTTACAATGAGCAAATAAAACCCCAGCTTCCATCTTCCTGCCTCTTAAATGGAACTGAGAAGGTAGGCAATTGACAGGGGTTTTCAGAAGTTCAAAAGGGAAAAAGTACCACACACTCATGCTCCAAAGTTTAAATTCCCACTGAATATTACTAATTATCCCAGAACATTATCTGCTACACAGAAAACAATGATTTTCTACAGAATTAAGTTACCAGACAAAAAAAAAAAAGCTTGATTCTCAGTCTTAACAGAAATTTAAGGAAAAAATGTAAAATAGGGCACCAAGATATCCATCCTGGAGTTAAAAACACTTTGAAATGATTAATTCAATTACAAATGTGCATATTTATGAAACAGAGTATTAGCAATTTTCAATGTTTTGTATCAGATACAGATGTTAAACAATTTGTCTAAAATGGTTTGTCACATTTTCATCAGAGTATAAACAATACCAAGACTATTAATAAATCTAACCAAAGAAGGAAAATTTATTGAACACTTTATTCCTACACTGAAAAATAAGTGAAAATCCACCAAGAACTGAGACAGATCAAAGAAAAACAATGTTTAACTCTTCTACTCCAATAAAAAGAGGGAAGAATGTGTAGATATAGAAAGTAAACTAATTATTGAGAATTGTTGTGGAGAAAATTCATTATCAAATTCAACAGACATTAAAGCAAGATAATGCCAAGTAATTTCTTCTTCCATTCCACAAAAAATTTCTGCTTAGTGTTTAATATTATTTATTTATAGTATTAATATTTAAATCTACATTTATTATTACTGCAACAACACTCAGCTATCCACTATAATTAATCTTGCAGAAAGACATGAACCTACATGTTAGGCGAGCAACTTAACTGCTAGACTTTAGCATGTATGTGTGTGTTGCGAGGTGGGAAAGGTAGCTAAAAGGCAGTTTTTGACATTCACACAAATTAATCTTTCCAAAATTCTATCTTATCCTAGATTAGAAAAACCTACCCAATAGAGTTTTATAACCAAATGAACACTTGTATTTTTTACATAAAGAGTACTGACTAATCTGGAAAAACCTTAAAAAAATGTCTTGTTCTGTTTTCTCTATTGCATTCTAAAATCTTCAGAAATCCAAGAAGTCAACAGATGGCCAAGAGGGACTAAAGATGTCAAGTTATGCAAGTTATTTCTGCACCCAATGCCTTTACAGTCTTTTTAGGAGAAATGTTAAGGATATAGCTATGAGTCTTAAACCAGTTTTGCTTTGTTTATAATTCACCTTAAAAACCTTTTAAGGGACAACCAGCATCAACAACTTACTCCTTTAGATACCATTATCCAGAACATCCAGAAACATCTTACTGCTCCTCAGTTATGCACGCATTAAAAACGAGTGGAGGGACAGAGGGAAAGCAGCACGCCACGCCAGACAACTCAATGAAATGAACTCAAGTATTTTTTTTTTCTATTTTGAAACAGGAGACAAAGATTTATTCCTAACTCATGGACAGGGTACTCACCTAGGATGTGGGAGAATCAAAGCACTTTCTCTGAATCAATCCACAGGTGAAGAACTACCATATGTAAGACAGCAATGCCAATATATACATAGACCATGCAAGTAACTACATCGCTACACATACTAGGCACTTCACACCCTAACATTATTTATATTTGTCAACATTTTTACCAAATTCCTTGGTCAAGCCAGAAGTTTTCATAGTATTAGTCTTCGATCATTACTTTGACCACTCATTTCCACAGCCATATTAAACTTCTCTCTTCTGCTAGCACTAGTATCTATGATCAGTCAACACAGCTTAAAACCAGTCTAGCCCAAAATTAACACAAGTATTCTTTCATTCAGCTACATCAAGTAAATTTGTTTCACCCTATGGCTGCTCAAAAGCTGTGTTGGCACAGGGGAAGGGGAAGCAGTGAATCACCAGGTTAGACATCTTTTGGCAACAATGCCATTTCATGCTGACCTACGCCATGTGTTAAATTACAACCAGAGAACTAAATTAGGAAAAATGAGATTCAAATTTGTGCTCAAAGAGATGATCATCGTAGCTACTGCTTGGGAAGTCTGCTTCATAATTAAATGAAACATCTGTACTCTCCAATGCACTGGTGCACTTCATGTGGAAACCTGTGACAAACAATATTTCTGGACAGAGTGAGGTTTGTTTAAATACATTGATCCAGATTCACGGATCAGCTTCTGGATATGAAAACAAATCCAGAACTCAGCCTTAGAGTCAATGGGAAACTCAAGCAAAGTGTAAAGCACAGGGGTGTATATGCCTGATATGTTGCTAAGTAGTTACCAACCTATCTATCAAATAACAAGTTAATTAGCATGAACTGACTGTTTTAAGATGATCCTCAGTACAGATACTTATACATGGGTATTCACCTGAATGAATAATATGAAGCAAAGAAAATTTCATGAAAGATTGATTTATTTCAACAGCAGCTATTTGTAACTCTTGGAATTGTGCAAGTGTACCAAATGGACATAGATAAAGAAAGATTAGGAGAGTTGCTAACAGCAACACCCAAGGACAAGTGACAGGTGTTTCAGAAAGCTAATATTTAATCTTATATCCATCTCATTTAGAAATGCATACATGTAAATAAAACACTTTAAAGATATTTAGTGATAGGCATAATTTTTTTTTTTCAAGTTGATTGCACAATCCTTGATTTGTGCAGCTGTGGAAGCACTTCTGATGCTTACATTTCCCAGCACCAGTGACTCATGCACAGCTAAATTTTTCTGTAAAGCTTTTGTGAAGAGGGGACTGTTTGCCTGCCTAAAGAATGGAATAGGCAGTGCACTTCACTGGAAAGGGTCTTCAAAAACAAAAGAAGTGAGACTTCACAATCATGTTTCCATAAAATGAGAGAGTAGGAACATTTTAAGCTCCGACACTGAAGCACAGTCCAAGCCAAACATTATCAAACAAGCAGCTCCTCCTCACTGCCTTCCCCCATCCTTTTCCCCTAGAAGACTTGCACATCATCCTGGAAACCAGAAAGTGACAACAAAAGGAAGAAAGAATGAGGGAGTAAAAAAACAGAACAAAACAAAACAAGGGAAATGCTAAGGGATGCTAACCTCAATGTATTCAAAAAAGATGTGGCAAAAAATACTTCCATATTAGCATGCTTACTGTTATGCTCATAAAATTAACAAGATTTAACAAAAGTAAAGACTTACTTTAGAATTCTAAAGTTCCAGTGTCTGCCAGTGAATCCTTCAGTTTCTTCCCCCAATATGACTACCTGTTACAGAAAGAGCAAGTTTATACATTAAATAAAACCCCATTACTGTAGTTACAGAATTCCAAACCCCTGCATTGCACAACTCCTTAATTTCATTAAACAAAACACCAGAGTTACTCTTTTGTCAGAACTTTCAATATAACAATCCAGGCTCAACTGGAATTACAGTGATTGCAAAACCCCAGATACAGGACAAGTCCTTCATATTACATAGGCAAGATGTGCCTTAACAGAAAAGTGAGAAAAAGCAGAACAAAAAAGTTTTGCAGCTGGTACAGAGAGGACATGTCTTAACTGTTGTTTTGGCTTAAGAATGGACATATCCAAGGCAGAAAAACTTTTCTTTTCTTGACCCTGGAAATTCATTGAAAAAAGCTTTGTAACCTCTCTGGGGATAGATGTTAGGTATCCTTTCGCCACTCTTGCTATAAGCAAGAATCAAAAGGAAATGGAACATCAGCCAACGTTTAGTTAATAATTGGACTTGCTCAGGCAGGAAGGATGATGCATTACTTTAACAAAAGGGATAGTATTGCATGAGCTAAGTATTAACAGCAACGCAGGAACAGAAAACAGCATACAGTCAACTCTAAATGGAACCTAATTTTACTATAATCATTCTGCATATATATTCTTACATAACGGAAATTAAAAAGGATTAACAACTTACTAAAATAGAGCACTGAACACAACTGAATTTCTGAATATTAAGTAAACTCTGTTCAAATGAAAATTAGAGCTTGGAGTAGTTGAATTAGAGCTTGTGTGTTTCTAAACCACTATCAATTTATGTAGATAACAAATTTGTTCATACTCTTTCTTCACTCTCCTGAGCAGCAGTAGCATGCCCTCCTCCTTTGTGGCTTGCTGCTGAAATAAGCAGAAACTTTAAGAGCTTGTGCTGACTAAGTGAGTCCAGAAAACCTCCTGAATTCACCTTCTGAGGGTCACCAGAGAAGCAGTGAAAGAAGACCAGCAAATGCCTTGTTCCCATAGGTCAGTATGATCTTCAAAATGCTGGGCACAGTCAACTTTTGTAAATTAATTATGATGACAATATTACTCTTCAAGCTGTGGGAATTTTTTAATGAAGGCTTTTGGGACCTTGCAGACTAATTTAACACTCATAGCAAAAATGCTGTCAATTATTTCCCATTCCCTCAGCTCTTTAAAAAATATTTTAAGATCATGATATTGACTGGAGGACATAAAACATATTATAACTGAGGAATTTCTAAGCCTAATTTTTCTAAGCTCTGCTGCTACTGTATTTGAGATAATAATTTTCAAGATTAGGTTATGGGGTGGGGGAAAGGTCACAAATTCAGCTCATTTTTGTATTTTTGGAAATTCAGATTCTGTGCTGATACTTCCACATAAACTTTAAAAAGTTTCAAATGAGTCCTCCAAGTTATTTATGTGAAGACTCTTAGTCCTTTTTTACCATCTACAACACTCAACACAAAATCATATCAACTACTTGGGACCATATTCACTACAGTTGCATGACTTTAAACTCTTTTCCTCAGCTTTTTTCTTTTCTCTTTTACCACTTCCCAAGCTTTTCTTTCACAGAATGATCAGATCACACTATTTGTATCTACTAGAACACGTCTCATTATGCTTACTTCTTGCCCCTCAAAGCTGCCTCTGCACTCTCAAGTTCTCCACACCTCCAAAATTAGTATCACCGTATTTTATTTGCAAGTATTTAGAACCTTCCCTTCCAGGTCATTACTGAAGATGCTAAAATTAGGAGTGCTTAAAAGACTGCTGTCTCAACTAGCAAGTAGGACCTAGTTAAAAATCAAGTTGTACTAGATGTATTTTACAACTAATGTTTTAAATCAAAGCTAATGTGCCAATCCACCCCTTATAGGCTCTTTTCCCACTTTTTTAACAGAACCTGACTTAGATCATTCAGCATTTAAGTCCTAAAAAGTAACATTAAGAAAGTATTTATATAGGCATTCTAGCTATTCCAATTTTCAATTAATATATCAGTTATCAAAAAGTAAACTATAATCAGGTTTTATTTTCAATGGCAATTCTTCTGCTCAGAACTTCCGGAGTATGGTGTCAATGACCCAGGATCTTGCTAGTAGCCTATTTAACATGGGCATCGGGAATGAGATTCCAAAAGCTATCAATATTCACAGGAAATCCTGAAATAATATAAATTATATGTTGAAGCCACAGGCTAACGAAAACAGCTGTATCGCATTTAAGCTTACATGAAGGCTTGAAACAGTTTAGTTATGCCTAACATATTAACAAATATGCAAACAGAGTGAGAATGAATTATACACTTTAACATAACAGCGCAATACTCGTAAGACAAGATTACTTAAAATAATGAGACTACTCATAACTTACTGGCTTCCAATTCTCAAGTTTTGACTCTGAACATTTTTCTTCATTTTAAATTGAGGCTTGTACCTGCCACAATGAGGCCTCCTCCTGAAGCTGCTATATGAAGCAGCAAAGTAATAAATTTTTATTTTTACTTAATGCACTGGATTTTTAGAACACAATTGAAACGTTTAGTTTGGAAAAGACCTTTAAGATCATCAAGTCCAACTGTTAACCTAGCACTCCCAAGTCCACCACTAAACCGTGTCCCTAAGCACCACATCTACACACATCTAAATCTTTCAAATACCTCCAGGGATGGTAATTCAACCACTTCCCTGGGCTAAAGTGCTATATACAGACGTGGCACTAATCATTGCTCTTTTAGAAAGGATTACACAAATTGAATGGAGAGATGCTTAAGCCTAGTAGAATAAAATATGCTAACTTTTACAATATATTATTTTTATAATAATAATTTTTATAATATAATAATTTTATAATATATTAATAATTTATATTAATAATAAATTCAGACTTGTATTTCCCCAGTAGAGACAGAAGAGCACTTTGCACCTGCAGCAGAACTTACAAACTAGCTTTCTGGTAAAGGAATGTAGTTTGAACACCCTGAGCAAGTATGTGGTAAGGGAAGATAATCGAGATATTTTCTCCAAAGCAGTGTTAATGATCCAAATCAAAATGGTAATGTATACACCAGAATTGTATCCAACCTTCCCAAAGAAGACTAACCAAAGAAAATGTCATCTCACAAAACAGAATATTTGAAGGCACTGAAAGATTCTAGAAAAATTCTGTAAGCTTTTCAATGTAACTTCCACAATAAAACTAGTAATTTTAAAAAATTTTTTAAAACCCCACAACAAAAAAACTCAAGTGAGCATGGTACATTGCAATCTACTCGCTACCACAAAAAGAATTTATTTCCTCTATTCCAGAATTCAGCAGAAGACATATAACTGGATAACCCTATCACTTTGCCTCCATTTCTTCATTTCTTCACCACGTCTTTTATGTCCTTCCCCCCCACACCCCGTTAAATATTTTACCTCTTTTCTTTCTTCCCCCTTATTTCTTGCAGATTTTTCTCATTTATTTATTTTTCCCTATTACCTGTGCTATTAAAAACAGCAGAAGAAAACTGAAGATTCTGTCATCTCTGAACTTTCAGAGCTGTCAGTGTGGTTCTTTCATTTGGAAATTCAGATTGTGTAGACCAAGACAGGCATTTAAGCACTACCACTGTGAGTTAACTTGCCCTAACTGAATCAAAATTTAAAAGGTGTAAAAAGAACATGTGTTTGCTTCAATCATGCAAATTGATCTCTAAATCCAGTGCTAAGTAACTACATGAATTGAGAAAAAATCAGGTTAATAACACAGGAATATTAGTCTCCTGTAAGACCAAAATTAGCCTGGTTCTAAACATCATCTTGGAGAACAGCCACAGGACCACAGAACAGCTAAGGGAAACTAATCAAACAACTTACGTTATGGAAGAACTTCATTACAGAAACACTAGATAAAAATGTATTTGGCATAGACACAGCTTTTTACCTTAGTAGTAAAGCCAGGAATACATTGCTTAATCTTTGCTTTTTTTTTTTTTCCTCCCTGCTTTCTGAGCTATGTCATTTGTTTACATAATAATTTAATCTTCTAGATTTTAGGTTAAATGCCAGAATTTCTCTTAACATTTTAAGTTATAAACAGGATTTTGTCACACACAATTAACTTATTAGTTGCTTAGAATAACCAAAATATTCACTCACCCAGTTTCACTGACATTAAATATACAACATGGAAGTAATTTTCCAGAAAATTTTTGCAAATGAAAGAATGGGCTTCACTCTGCATTTGCTAAAATTTAGATAAAAGAAAATCAGATCTCTTTAAAGCAATTCCTGAAGAAAAATTATTTTAAGAAAAACAAAACAAACTACAACATCATGCAAACTTTGACATGTACATAAATTGAAAGTTTTAAGTATAATGACAATCTCTTTCATTTCAGAAGCTTCCTCCTGTGTGGATCTGGGCTTCAAAGCAAAACCCAGAATTTGGAAGCAATTCTGGTTTTAATAACAAAAAATCAGTTAGCAGCAATTTTCATCAAGTACAATTTATTCCACTGATTTTTTTAAAACCCTATTAAGCAATTACAGAATTTTAATATGAGTGCAATACTACATTTTAATCCATAAAAATCTCAGAAGCAATAAAACATTCTGTTTACTCCTATACTGAACACAGATTCTGTCTTCCACTAGTTCATGAACACCACATACTCTTGGGTGACTTCAACAAAAAAAAACCCAAAAAATTTGAAAAGGAAGTTCAGTACAGTCCTTTAATAAGCAAAAGGGAGGAGTGGAAACATTACTATCATCCTCAACACCGTATATTCTGGTTTCAGCAAAAGAAAGCAGAACTAGAAGTCTCCAGCCTGTCTTGTAAGTCTGTCTTCACTTGTTTCATAATTTGAATCTTTAGACAGAGTGATGGTTTCTCCCACACAGCACCTCTCCCTCCTCTCTGCACGGCCAAGGGCATACCCTTGCTTTGTTCAGCAACTCCACTACTTTATTTCATTAATTTAAGTCAACTCCTCTGATCCAAATCTAAAACCTAGGATAATCTCTTAGCTTGCTCAGAAACAACTTCTTTTTCCCTTAAATCTCAGTTAGGAAGCAAGAGACCATTTTCAGATCACTAGCTCTCTACACTCTACGAAACAAATTTTGATTTATTGAATTGCAATTTTTCTTTACTGTGATAGTCAGAGCAGCCAAATAATTACAACCAAGATAAGTAACTGCCCTACAATACATTTCCCATTCCTTGTGGATGAGGCTCTGATTCTGCTGCTACTCCTTATTCACTGCAGTACTACGGCACGTATATAAGAACAAATCAGAGTAAGACAGTGGTTTGACTTCACTGTTCTCACAAGTAAACATGTTTTTGCACAAGTAGTGACACAGGCATTTTCCAGAGAAGCACAGAGGCACTACTCAAAGCACTCACATATCGATTCAAGTCAGTGAAAAAGAGTACAACGACTTACAAATCTTTCTTCTCATTTCTACAAATCAGTGTCAAAAGTATTTTCTCTCCATGTAGTTATTTTTCATGCTTCAATGAAAAACATTAAGAAAAATTATATAAACAGATATTTTATATAAGTAAATACGTAAGTTCTATAACTTAACACTTTTAAACTGAGAGGTTTCAGCACAAGATAAAAAAAACTCTGAGAAAGAAACATAGATAAAAGCACTAATGAAAAAATAAAGGTGAAGAAAAACAGCCCATGGAGAGAAAAGCAGTAAAGAAAGCTGAAGTACACCCTGAAAAACACAAATTCTTAACAAAACAAAGCAGGTCCTCATGGTCTAAAAAGGTTATTTGAAAAGCCACACCAAAGATACAGAGCACGCATAAATTTTCTGGATGCTCAAAAAGAAGTCTCCCGTACCTTTTAACCACACACAAAATGCGCTGTTCAAACCAATCTATTTTATTGCGATGTTCTGAACAGAGCAGCAATAAAGAATAATAATCAAAGAACATACAAAAGCTGAACCAAAAATTTACAGCAGTTACAGAAATACATTGCTGAAGCAGCATCTGAAGGACAGCATCAACAGCAGATGTTGGCTGAGGTTAAGGAAAAGCACAAGGAGTGCAGAAGAAAGTCTCCCTACTCAGTGTTTGTATCTGACATTACAACAAAGTGGAAGAGATTAGGCCTGTTTACCTCTCAGCCCAGCTAGAACATGCTCAGTAGCTCTGTCCAGTAATGACTTAAAGGATTTGGAACATACCTACCCTGATTTGATTTGAAGAGATGAAATGGATTTAGGCAAATCACTGAACAGGTACAAACCGTATTTTCAGAAATCTGTCACGCTGCCTAACGTAAGAGCTTGGGATGGCACAAAAAAAAAAATTAGTCTGATAATGGAGCATAACAGAAGTTTTCTTTCAAAACCTATACTGCTCACTCTAACATATGCAGGTGCTTTATCCTTCCAGTGCTAAGATTTTCATTGCATTTTGAATCACGAGAACAGTACATTCCTGCCCCTCATCTCATTTTCAGACATAGGCTGACTTTTGGTAAAGTTTTATCTGAAGCAGATAGGTAACACAAAGAATTATTGCTCAGTGATTTAAGTCTTGCTAAATTATAAGCAACTAAAACTAAGATCTTGGAACAGAAAGTGTCAATCAACATTAACTACAAGCACTGACACCTCTAACTCCGTTCATGACCAAACATCTCCAATGCATGACAAGCCATTAAGAAAACAGGAAGGCTTTCTGCTACCAAGACTAAAACAATCCGGTTTCAGCAAGATTGGCACAATGTTTAGTCTACCTAAATAAATCAGTTTCTTGGATTTTTTTGACCCAGTCAAATAAACAACAGAACATCTGAAAAATTTTAACAATATCTACTTAAAGAAAAAGCATCTAAATACATACATAAAGGCTACAGAAGGTCATGGCCATGATCCTCATGATACATTGAATCAAAATCCCTTTGTTGTTCATAAGTTGAATCTTAAACAAACCTGTCTGTTCTGTGCTTCTCTTTGTGTGATCATGGACGTACAAACCAATCAGCAACCTTACTGCAAGGCAAGACATGAACAAATCTTGCAATAATGAAAATTTGACCTCCTGGCCCATCTTCAGTTGGACAGTACATAGTGTCCAATCAAAGAAGTAGGGAGATGCAACCCCTTCACAAATAAGATGTCAATAGAGATTTTGCTACTTGAACCTACCAAGATGCATTATTCTGCTTTTTGTATGTTCTTACATTAATGGGGTATTAAGCTCATCTCGACTTTAACAAGAGCATCTGCAAAAAGAAAAAAAAAACCCACTAAAAAAGTTGTGAGTACAGCAATACATATGCTCATTCACTGCAGGGCATCCCTGGGAGAGATACTAATTCAGTCTCCAGAAACCACAGGGTGACAGTAGCACACTTCATTGCTGGGGATAGTGCCATCACGGGGTGTTTGGGTTTTTTCCTTCTAATTTCCAAGGCAGCTTAGGTGTAGTTAGTTCAATTGTTTAATTCCATCCTCCAGGGTTGGAAGAAGGTTAGATTAGCAATCCTTCTTAGATCGTTCTTAGAAATGAAACTTGTTTAATTTACTTACTATGACTCACTTATTTATTTGAATCCTTGTCCCCCTTTCTGAGGTCATTCTCCTCATTTTCTATGTCAGTGAAATTCAGATCACAAGCTCTTCAAGGATGGAACCGTATCTTATTATCTATGAAACATCATGCAAAGCTTCAGTGCAGCACAAAATGTCTACCTACTGCTTCTCAGCTGGAAAAAAAAAAAATTGAAAAACTTGATGTACAGTGTTTTAACAACAAAAACATTTTCAGAAAACATATTTTAAACAAAATTGCTGAGATGTTAGAGAGTTATCATTGGAACTGCCATGCTAGTTTCAAACTCTAGTTTCATCTTGAACCACTTAACTGCTAGTAGTAGCTTGATTGCATATGATGAATATTACCACTGTAGACTATTAAATCACATCACTATATTAAAATTGACAGTGAGGGAAGTGTGTGTGTGGGGGGGGGAGAATCTGCATTCCTATTCTGACAGTTCTTGGAAGCTGTGATTCATGTTGCTACTTGCTTTTCAACTTACAGTCAGAGGAAAATCCGGTTTCCTTTAGAATATTTGTTGTTACTATGAAAACTGCTTGAAAATAAGCACAAGACAAAGTCACCTAACTACTTTGCAGTCCATTATAATATTTTAAAACTGAAGTATTTTAATACTTGAAATTAATGAATTAAAATTAGTGAATACTATAAAATTTGTGATGATTATATTGGTTACTGAAGGCTTGAAAAGTATATTTGACATTATTGAACAGGGAGTCCTCTGGAAACGAAAGTGGCAAGCTAATAAAGCTTTCTTCGCTTTCACCATTACTAAGTCTATGAGAAGTTTCTCTAAACCTATCAGCAGGCCACATCACAATACTCCACTGAGACTTGATAAAATCTTACCAGCTGAACATAATAAGGTTAATTTCAGTCTGCCATTTATCACGATTAATAGGTAATGCAAAGATAGGCAAAACAGGAGACAAGAAATGTCATTCTAGACAGAAGTCCAGCTCCTTCTGTTTTTCAACTAAGAACTCCATGTTACAAGACAGGAGGAGTGGGCTTCAGGAAATTCCATTTGGGAGGTACTATCTTCTACCTTTATGCTGAGAGAAAAATCTTAACTCTTTGTCTATTAATAGACTTATTTCATATAGTAACTGGTATAAATAGAAATCTTTAGACAGCACCCTTTCAGTTTTACCTCTCCACTATCAAAAGCACTTACTCACTATGGCCTTTAAATGGAAAAGCTCGAGTTACACTCTCTTTTCGTTATTACTACTGAAAGCAAGGTGTAAGTTCTAAACTTTTCAAAGAGATACACCAAAACCAGTTTTCCCAAAAAACACTGGGAAAATATGAATTTATTCACAGGTTAAAGTTATTCTTTTAATTTCAGAAGGATTTATTTTACATACTAAACCGAAGTAAAATTAGTCAGGCAACCTTGCAGTCAGTGAAACATAGTATCACCTAAATCTGATCAGGACAGTAATTCCCTGGTGAAGGGTTAAAATATCTTTAACCAGCTTATCATTAAGCAAGTTCTTCAGTGGGCAGTAAAGCACAGTTTGGGTAGCTCTCCTCTCCCCCACCATAAGAAGTCAGCTTCCCCTCCTGTTGTTCCTCTGACACACCAGGATATTCTCAGTCCCCACCCCCTTCCAAAACAGTCCAATGTTCTGCCTGTCTCCTCAAGCCCCATTAGCACTTACAACCATCTCCTGTTCTCCTACCCACGCAGACCCAGAGCCTGCTGCAAAAAACAGGGCAGTGCCAAACTTGCATTGCATTATCCCCTCTCAAGAGAGAGTAGTGACATGTTTCTCTCTACCCAGTTTAATTTCCCCAAATCTGCGGGAACATTACATACAGTCTTTGAGATGTCTTTCCCTCCAATAAACATAGGTGCAACTGGTTAATGATTTCAAAAGCTACTGGCAAATATGTAAGAAAAATGAAAGAAAACAAGGAAAAAGCATAAATCACTTTTTCTTAGGAAGTCAGGCTTAAAAATTAGGCAACTTCCCACAGCTTCTAATGGAGAAAATTTCTTGGTCGTTTACTGAGCCAAGGAAAGTATGTAGATTTTGGTGGAACAATTCAGATTTCTCTGACTTTTATAACTACACACGTTTCAAACATACCTTTAGAGGACTAAGGACTGGGAAAGTTACTCCACGTAACAAGACAGTTTTTCCCCCTAATGTATCTTGAAGCTTTCAGATGATTGATGAAAATCCAAACCTTTGGCATTTCTCTAATACAATTTATCTGAAAAATTAGGAACTTTCTACCTTACCACTCCAGCAGAGTTCACCTTTTCCAAATTCACAACCACCTTCTCACCAGCAGCCACCAAACTGATGGAGTATTATTCTGTCGGTGTGCATGTCAATAATAGCCACAACTCAAAAGGAAAAAGCCAGTCTCTGACATTACATTAAACACGCAATGAAATAGCCACCAAACACATCAAATGCTCTTAAATGCCAGAAACTAATATTTACTATGTCATTAAAAACTTTAGTCAAATGTGAAAATGGTGACTTACATTTGATTTACAACAGCATTCTCAGAGTTGGAAATATGAAAGTAGCTATATTAATAAAATTTATTTTGAAGTATCCTTTTTTATTGGGCAGCTTAGTATCTCATACTCTCATTCACTAAGATCATAATTTAATATGCAAAAAATACATATTTCCTCAAGGTTTCTAGTGTACATGTTAGGAAATTCACACATTAACTTCCCTGCCTCCTACAAGAGCCACTTGTTACAGGCCGGCCTGCCTCCTCTTCATTCACAAATACTTACCCCAACGGTATATTTAAAAGACAGTGCTGGAACTTTCTGGGTATTTACCAGTTCAGCAGATAATGAGATGCTTATGGGATCTGAGATCATCCTTTTGCAAGCAACTGAGATACACTCACAAACTTGCAGAGCTGCAAGCTAAAAACTCTTCTAGGTGATGTTGTTAGCAATACTGCATGCTACTATAAAGCACTTAAAATTCAGACATCATGCTGGATGATCAGCCCATTCCCAGGTACTCCTTCTCTTCTAAGCGTCCCACAGCAACACCATTAGCACGTGATGTGCCACTAATTAAGTTCTGCTGCCTGCTCTGGCTGTAATAGGCAATACTACCCTAAAGTATATTCTTCACTGAAAAAATATTATCAGCAGAGGAGAAAAAGGGGATTTCATACAACAGGTACCACAGTTCTAAAGTACCAAAGCCAGGGAGTTTTATCGCTCAGCAATACTTTTGAAAAACTTAGTACAGGTGTAAATCACAAAGGTGACCAGAAAACACAATATTTTCCTTCACCTGTTTCTCAAGACCTAGAACACAGCTAAGGTTGGTACTCACAATCCTGATCCCTGTCCTTGATGTACATAGCTAAACTTTTCCCACTGAGAAGTAATATTTTAACATGTTGGTGTGAGGAAGAAGTTGTGATCTCGTTTTGTTCAGCAGCACAGGGCTACAGCACAGTAACACACAACAGAGAATCTGAAAGCCAATCTCTACTCAGAGAAGGGGTTCAAACCATACTATCTCAGTAGGCTCCACACTGCACTGGGAAGATGGACCAGCTCCTAATTTCTCATTTCAGTAGCAATCTTCAGAACATGGAAGAAAAAATAAAAAGTACAGCTTTGCTGGACAGAGCAGAACCAGCAGTGTGCATGCCTCTTCAGGGAGACAGGCACCCAAATGAGTGAGATGAGTCCTGGTTCTCAGTTCCTAATGGCATTTAAAATTTGAAATCAAAGAAAATACAATAGTTTTTTGGAACGCAAGCCAGAAGACAGGTACTCACCTCCCCCGTCTCTAACAAAATAACTGGATTAGTATCTCTTTGGTCCAATTAGGCTTTAATTATCTTGTACATAAGGAAAAGTGGATTTTTAGGGTTTGGGGTTTTGTTCATTTGTTGTCTGGCATTTTTTTTTAAAGGAAACATCAACAAAACCTCTTCCTCCTCACCCCTTTGTTTCTGAACAAAAGGGAGAGTCACCACAGGGTTTTGGTCTGAGTCCAATCCCATAGGTGTGCCTGAGGTGTGGTTTGAACATGCCTTTGGCCAAGTGAATGCCTAATTTACAGATTGCTGAATTTATGAACAGTAAACAGATTTAGATGCCAAGATGCTCAGCTGTGACCAAATTATGGAAGACCTGAGTGAGAACAAAACTTCAAGGGGTTTGGAAAACTTCACTAGTGAAAACCTAGAGACCTGTAAAATTGGCTACAATTTTATTTGGGGCTAGACACCCAAAATCCATTTAAACCAGAGTTTTCATTCCTCTATATTATTTTATGGATCTGGTCATATATCAGAATAACATACATCACAAACTTTCTCAGAGATACCTGCAAATATCATTTTTAATGCAACTCTAAAAGGACCTCTATAGAAAAACAAGGCCACATATATTTATTTTTAAAATCCACTTTAAATGGATCTGTCTTACTCCAGGAACTGTTTTCTTCTGTTTTAACATAAGCATAATATCCTACCACCATGTACCTTGTGTTCCAAGCCATTATTATGGGTAAAATTACATTAGCTTTGAAAATGGAAGCTTTCTCACATACTCTGAGAATATTAAACACAGAGTTTTAAGGATAAAGCATTTAAGTAGCCAAATTTATGCCTAATTTGGCTACATTTTTATCATGCAGATGAGGAATATCCATAGTATCTACTAAACTTCAAAAGTTTAATTCTCTAAATATAAGACTTTAGCAGTCTTGAATCTCATAGGTATATCTAATTTTTAAGGATCTATATTTAATAAAATATTAATACTACTAATGATGATTTTATAATATACTCAGCAATGCTCCTCAGAACATCAGTGCAGAGTAAGAGAACTAATTCAGCAATTTTAATGACAAAATGTAACAGTTGGAAAGAGTTCAAAGTGTGCAATACTAAACTGTTGAAAAAAATCTGAGAAGCCTTGTAACTTCCACATTATACTAAATATACAACAACCACAGAGCACCAAAACTTTTTACATATATGATTATACATTCTGAAAGCAGATATAATTAAGAATTTATATTATATGCAAAAAGAATAGTAAGAGAATATTAAGACTATAAAATTAAACACTCAGGCATGAGGTATGGCAAAATTAAAGTGGCTATTGCATTACAAAGGAATTTTGTGGTAGCAGTTGGGGTTGAGAATTCAGTCCTTCAGGGCAACACTCAGCTGCATTAACCTTAAGTCTTCTTCCTTTTCATGATTTTGCATTTCACACCTTTAACTCCTGCAACAAACAAACAGGGGAATGCCCAATAAACAGTTTCAAACTATTACAGACCCCCATTAACTGAGTTAACCAAATAATCAACGGCAATAGTAAGTTGTTTTCCTCAGGCGGACCACACTCAGAAGCAAATGAGGTATCTTCGCAATGGATATAGCTGAATTTGCTTATGCCAGTTACATCAAGACACTGCAATCTTTCATTTGAGACTCTGCTACGTGACTGAAAGTGCGCTTCCTACACCTCTTTATGTTCTGAAAGACTACTACATTCAAAATAGTAGCACCAATACTACTAATAATAATTCAATATTGGTAGAAGATCAGAGCAATAGTTGTATGGTTTGGCCACTGTCGGTCTGTCATCTCACAGTTATTTTTTCCCCCTCCAAAGATAAGGCTACCTTAAAACACCTACTGCTCTCCCAGTAGCCTGGCAACTCTCTCCTGTTCCTATGCCATCCCTTTGGTGGTGCCAGTACAGCTTTCCATAGGGTGAACCAGCTCAATTAACACAGAAAGTCTAAAAATACTTTGCAAAAATAAATAAATGGCAGGCACAACTACTACTGCTTTTGCTATGCAACTATCTACTAATACCATTTATTGTTGGAAGTGTTTCTAGATCTGCTCTATCACCTGGCCTTTACAATTTCCAGCATTCATCTGGAAGCTGGTACTTTTAAAAGGCTGAAACACTAAAATGCGCTTTTATTATTTCAAACATCTACCAAAGTCTTTTCCTCAAGATAAACTAACGCACTACAACGTGACAAAAAGGAAGATACCTTAGCTATAATTCCACTTCTTCCTAATTGTATGATGTGTTCTGTATTAAAAACTGTATTAGGGTACTAATTTTCTATTCTAAGAGGAGAACTATCCACATTCTTCAATCTACAAAATTTGGCTGAAGCTGCAAGGCTTCAGACAGCAAATTATACATATCTCCTGAAAGCGTACACAGCTGAAAAAGAAGCTGCTTTCAAATGAATAAATCACCTAAGAAGAAAATTGCATTTTCTGATTCACAACTATTTCCAAAATGAGTCTATTATTTTTAGTAAAAAAAAAATCACAACTTTTCAGGTTGATGAAAACATTTCATATCAAGAACATGGGGGGGGTAGGGGGTCAATATCTCTACTACTCATTTATATCTTAAACTTTTTGCACAGACTTAGAAAAGGGCTAAAAAAAAAATGGCAAAAGTTCAAAGCTCTTGAAAGCAGCAATTTCCTTGGTAAGACCAATATATCCAGGAAGATTCACGACTTCGTTGAAATTCTATACTAACAACATAATTAACCAACACTACATATTAAAGTAATTACCAGATAGTTTTTGAATTGCTGAGTATAAAAAGAGTAAAATTAGCTACAACAGAGAGTTTATGGTATCCTTAGAGCCCTAGTAAAGACAACACTCTCTGCTTTCCTCACATACTTTTATTTTACCTATGTGTGTTAAACTTTTCTATGCAAGAACATGAAGCGGAAGAAATAAAAAACAAGACATGGTTGAATGACATATTAAACTATTAAATATCAACCCAGAAGTTATTTTTTTTTTCCTGTTTGGACTGTTTCTTAAGAGGAGGTAACTCTTGCCTTACCAACAAAATTCTCAGACCTTAATAACGTTAGCACTTGCATTCAACCAAAAAACCCCAACCCAGTCATGTAATGTTTGGTAATCTGAAAGCAGTGCCTGTAAGACTTTTGAGAAAGTATCTACAAAGTACCTTAAATGGATGTAAATGAAAATCAATAGTTTATTAAAAAAAAAAATAATTGCAAAGTTATTTGTCCTATCAAATAGAATTCCTCTATTATAACTATCAAATGTTATATTCACTTAACAGGCCCAAAACCCACAGATATTCATAGACAATCAGTTTTATTCCTGTAAGTCTGGACAGTGTGAAACAACTGTAACTGCTCATACTAAACTTTGCCAGGACTACCACATTTGAGGTGTATTTCTCAAGTACTTCTTTCACTAGAGTATTTGCTTAAACAATCCTCTTGCCTTCTGGCACACCTGCCACACAGAGAAATTACCTAGGTTAAATATAACCACATTAAAAAAAAAAAAAAGGTAGTTAATTTTAACCTGGATCGTTTCCCCAACCCAGCTACAGGACAGGGTTCCACAAACAGTTGTGCTGGCACAGCTGAGGGGGGCAGCAAAGAGGTGAGAGCTGGGAGCAAGGAACAGACAGGCCCGCTTAAGTCAACACTACCACCAAAAGCACTGCTTGTCAAACTATGTCATCAAAAAAAATACTTTAAGGATTTAGAGGATCGGGATCTATGATCAGCCACTCCGCCTCTACATGCCACTTCATACCCCAGCTAGAACTATATCTGACTTTCCTTGTGCCTCTTAGTAGGTCAACTTTTAACGTGTACATGAAAACAAAGGCCTTACAGAAATCTCACTACAAATATGTTTGTCTACAAGCGCTTCTCTTCATGAAAAAAACATTTCAAATTCATACCCAGACCTAAAGTACCAGGAATTTGAAAATGAACCCAACCAAAAATCCAAATCTACCTTAATAGGAACACAAAAGTGAAGTACCATGGATTTCCAGTCCCTCACTGGTCGCATTTCACAAGTGCATGCACCGAGTATTTGATAGACTGATTTCAAGGATGGGTGAAAGTCGGGAGGGAACCGGGGGCTAATGAGACATCCTCGCTTTTAAGAGCACGAACGCGTTGTAGGCACCACAGTGAAGTTATCAGAGAAAATGCAAATAAGACCTCGAAGTGCGTACTCAACCCTGTAACCCGCAGCTCCAGTCCACCTGCCGCAGGAGCGCCGGGCACTCTCTAACCACCTGGAGCCCGAGGCCCCGAAAAGCTGTCCCGCCGCGGGTAGGGCCCGGGGGTCCGCCACGGCCCCCGCGCAGCCGCCTGCCCGCCCTGTAAACACCCTTCCCGCGGAAAAGCTCCCCCACGTACACGGCGGCGGGTCAGGCGAGCCCCGCCGGCAGCCGCGAGGCGAGCCGCCCCACGGGGGGCTGGCGGCAGCTCAGCACGGCCCGGCGCGGCAGGGGATGCCAGGGAGTCCCGCGCCCGCCCTGCCTGCGCGCAACCCGGGCGGCGGGGGCGGGAGCGGCCCGGGCGGGCGCTGGGCCAGGCGGGCAGAGCTCCAAACGTGCCCCGGAGTTGTGACAGGAGCAAAGTGGGTCACCGGGCCTAGCGGGTGCCCCGCGAGCGCCCCCCGCCCCCGGCGGCGGCCGCCCCCGCCCGCGCCCTGCCCAAGGGCAGCCGCAGCTCTCTCCGCGCGCCACCGCTGCCCTGGCGGCGGGGGATCCGCCGGCGCTGTCAAACTTTAACGGCTCTCCTCCGCGGCGTCTCCCGCCTGAACCCCCCGCCACAGCCAGGCCCGGCGAGCCGCCCCACCCCGCAGCGCGCTCCTTACCTGGCCCCACACGGCCGCTACCCGCCCGACCTCTCCCGGCGAAAGCCGCTCCCTGCGCGCAGACCCGAGCCCGCCGCCAGCACAGAGCCTCCTCCAGCGGCAGCACCAGCAGCCGGGCCCAGGAGTCCCCCGCCACCGCGCCTGCGCCGCCGAGCCCACCACCAGCAGCCGCGGCGCCTCGCGCCACCGCGCGTGCGCCGAGGCGCACTGCACCCCACAGTGCACCCCGGCCCCTCACGCGAAGTCGCGATCGCGCATGCGCAGTGCGGCGGCGGCGACCAGGATGGTGAATCCCCGCTCGCCACTCGCCTTCCTGCGCGTGCGCGCCCGCCCGCCTGGGAGCCGGCCGAGCTTTGAGGGGCGGGGCGCGACGGCGCCCGCGCAGGCGCAATGGGCACCGCGCCTTCCTGACCTCGGCTCACCTCGCTTCACCTCACCCTGCTCCGTTCTGCTCCCCTTCGCTCGAGGAGGAAATGGCGGCGGCAGCGCGATAGAGCGGGGCGTGGGCCATCGGCCGCGGGGCGCGGCGCTCCCATGGGGTCGTCTCTGGGCGCCTCGGGAACAGGGAAGCCCAACACGGCGAGAGCTGACAGCGTCACGTCTCCTGCTCGGGGCGTCACGGCTCGCCAGGCTGGCGGTAGCCGGGCTACGAGGTGGGCAGTCGTGTAGCGGGAATAGTGCCCGGCCGCGCTCCGCCTCTGGCAAGCGGCGCCGCGGGAGGCCGCGAGCAATGCCGCCTTGCGGCACAGCTAGGGTGGCCCGGCGGCCGGAGCGGCTGCCGCAGCTGTCAGGTATGATGCTCCGGGGCTTCTGTTTGCAGGCGGGTGCAGAGCCCGGAGCCGAGCCCTCGGAAAGGGTTCCGCTGAACGGAGGCGCTTCCCTACTTAAAAACTGGTTCAAACTGCCGTCCCGGGCAGTGCCTGGACGTGTGACACGGTACCCGCTCATACGTTCATTCCCAGAGGGGAACACGCGGCAACTCGGGTGCTCTCTGGGAACAGACGTGCCACCACAAGTTATTTAGGGAGACAGGCAGCCTGTCCTGGCGGTGGTCGGTGGTTTATTTTATCGGGTGTGCATAAACGGGTAAAAATGGAGTGGCAGAGAACGGAGGTGACCGTCTCAGTTGTGTTGTCCGTGTACAATGCTTTTAATATTAGTTTTATAAAATATTCTTACCTAACGTTAAAAATTAATTACCCTAGGCGAGTTTAAAATCTCAATGCCTAATAAAATCCTGTAACTGTGAAAATACTATACTAATACTGCAGAGTTTGTACAGTTTGTATTGTGCTGTTGAGGTCTGAGAGATTTCCGGACCACCCGATTGATGGAAGGCTTACAGCAAGTAAGTTTCCTGCTTTCTGCGTGAAAAGCAGCAATTTAAATCTGTTCTTCTCATATGCTAATCTTTACAGTTTGGGGGGGTTTTGTGTGGCTGCAATTGTGAACTTGATAAACTGAAGTGCCCAGTATGGGGTTGAAGTATTTCTATTAGGTAGACTACACAGTGATGAGGTGTAGATTTGTTCAGAAAATGTATCATTTTGGCACAGGAAGACACAGCTGTAGTAGGAATTTACAGGACTATCTCTGATAATAAAAGCATTCTTGTGTTTGCGTGGGTGAAGCTTATAAAAACTCTTAAGATGTGCCTGTATTACTGACTTTGCAGAGAAAGTTGTGAAACAGCCCAGCTAATAAAAACAAACAGCATCAGTAATCAGAGTAATCTATCAGAAAGGTGACTAACTGATACTGCACAGTCTTCATGTACAACTAATGGATTCCAGCCATAGTACCCACTGCAGGACTGGAATGTGTCTAATGGGCAGTGATTCTGTTACCGTAAACCTGTTCCATGTGCAACAGAACACAGCAGTGAACAGTTCTCCGTAAAATAAAACACTGTTTAGTGGCAATAGTATGTAAATATACCCAGTTTTCTTTCTCAGTTACAAGGACATTTATTTTTCAGTTGATGTCCTAACAAGCAATATATCTAAAAGCGTAATTACAAACGTGTACCTGTAGAAATTTAATTAGTGTTTGTGTCTGGAATGAAGTAAGGAACTTGGCTGCAAAATCTTATGGATTTTTCATTCTGGATTACTTTTCAGGTAGGTCAGTTTCCCTATTTGATTCACCTTGTGGCCGAAGTCTTATGCAAAGGTATTACAAACATTATGCTAAAGAGCTAACCATGAGATCTTTTTTCCACTGAAAGAATTTTTAAAAACATTACTAAAACCACATATTTTTGTTACTGATTGATAATACTCTATTTCTAGTTTTCAATGGATGAAAAGTTGATATAAACAAAACTAATGATTTCATTACTCATGCAAAGGATAATGCTCCTGTGATGAACTGTAGTAAAGATGCAGCAGGCATGGGAAAACCAGGAGAAAATGCAGGAATATTTTCAACAAAAATGCGTAATTACCAGAAATAGAATATGGCCAAGAAAGAGAGGCTAAAAATAGGACCAAGCTGAACATATCAAATTTGCCACAAGACCTTTAGTAACCAGCCGTAATTCTTCAGAAAACAAAGTAGAGATTCTGTACTGTCTCTTTTGCACACCTCACATGTACGGGAGCGCAACATCTACCTACTGCAATGTCACAGTAGCAAATGATTCTTTGTGGCTTGCTCATCTTGCACTTTGGGATTTGACAACATCAAAATAGGCACCACAGCTATGGAGAGGGCACACATTTGCATTTTCTGCTGAAGTTATGGCCTAACCAAGGTAATTATTTTAATGCTGCTTCTCTTTCGAAAGTGTTTTAAAGGCTTCTGAAGGAACAGGACAGAAAGCTTAGAAATGTTGTGGTGGTTTTATGAAACTATTCTCCATCTAGAAAGACTGTTTTTCTGGCTTTTATTGTCGATGTGAGTTTGCTCTGGTGTGCAATGATAGTTTTGTTTCATTCACAAAGGTTACATGAGAGCCAACGTAATTTTCAGACATGACCAAATTACGAGCAGTGATTCTTTTGTGAATTATTGAATGACGGGACTAGATTCAGCCAGAAATGCAGATAATTGCAGTGCACTTCCATTAACAATAGCCATGTTTCCTACAGAACTGTCATTGCCATCTTGTGCATGATATACTTCAGAGCCATAGAGCAATTATCTACTCAGATTGTTCCTTTTTGATTCTCACTGGCACATACAAAAGAGGATCTGTTTGAGGAAGCTGATTTTGAAACTAAATTTCACATTGCTACAGAATACTAAAATCAGTGGCTATAACAAAGATGCCAATTTGAAAGCCTGTCACAATCTACATAGTCCTTTGTAAAGCAAGGTTGACCAATGTTCATTCCTAGTCCCTTTTTCTACAAATAGTGTAACTGACCAGGAACCAGAAACACCTGCTTTTAACCTGCAGAGTCACTTGGATTTTGCTGCTGCTTTGTCACTTCTGATGACTGTAATCACAATCGCATGGTGACTTCAACTGGGCGAAGGAAGGGTCACCAAAGGGGAGGTTTGGCCCTTTCCTGTCATATCTAGCAGCATATTCCTGTTAGTTCCAATGTGACAATGCTGGCATTGATAGAGTGGTGTGTTGTGTTTGCGTCCCTGACGGCAGCCACAGGAGCAGGAGGAAGGTTCACTGCTAACAGGAAGCGGGTGATAGTACTCCTTTTATAGCAGCCAACACTGACGTTCACCTGACGTGACTGTGGAATCGTATCTAAAGTCACTGATGACCTATGTGCATTTAGAACTAATAGTTAGCTTTCTAGTTTGAGGTGGCAGATAATGGCTGATAATAAGTCATTATCTCTGAAAGGCATCTACTAGTTATCTCTGAATCTGCAAAACAGAAGTTTCCAGAAGTGGTATCTACCAGTAGCTATCTACTAATAGCACTACTGTATCCTACTGGGTGGGGGAAGAAAAGCTAATGTTAATTTTCTTGCTCTTAGGCATCTACATGCCAAGTGTTATGTGAACTGTTTTGTGTTTCATTTTGCTTTCTGCATCCTGATGCTATAAACCATGTCAACTGGATAGAACAGAACTTCCATTAGCACATTGAGATTGGGGCTTTTTATGATAAGCCATTGGAAGAAGAACTTCAATACTATACAGTTTGATTTACTACTCAAATACAAATACTGAATCAGGAGCGTGGTCTCTTCATTCACGCAGGTCATTTTGCTTATCTACTGTCAACTATTTTGTTAAGGATATACTTATTTTTGTTAGGAAGGAACAACTAATCCAACTGCCACTATTCTAAAATAGTGGGAAGATTATTTTTGATGCTGAAGAAAATTCTTGAACAACTGTCAAACAAACAAAACTGTTAGTCAATGGATTCTGGGCCAAATCCTGATTTTACATTGCTATATACATCATTGTGTTGCCTTTTCAGTGTGGGGAACTGAGAACATATTTGGCAGAGCAGAGTTTCACTACAGTAATTTCATTGAAAATTAAAGGAGTATCTTGCACTCGTGCTGATAAAGGGAGGAAGAAAGTATAGATTAGAGCCCCGCTAGCTAATACCCTTTTCTTCTCATTCCATTTAAGTAGAGTTTGTGTGAAATGGAGAATCCAGACTCTCATATCAACAACAGCCATCTCTATGTATCTAAAGGTAAGTATGGCTTTCATTTACTACATCAATTATCTTCCACAAATCAAAACCAAAAAATATACAAATGAAACAAAAGTGACCTTTTGGTTTTTTCCAAATTGTTTCAGGCTTACCAAAGTAATAAAAAACCTGTATTTGAGCAAATATGTGTCAGATCAGGTGATCTGCATTAAAATTTTCTCTAGTAGTAACATGGTTTTATCACTGCTTTTTGTATTGGTGTCTTCATAAGCAGAAATATTTTGCACTGGAAGTGTCATCGTATTCATAATGTCCTTTTGGGAGTTTCCTTCTAAGTCTGTTTCTATTGCTCCAACTTCTGCTAGTTTCCATTTGAGCTCTGTCAAAACAAATGCCAGTTTATTCTGCTAATTGCAATAAATCCTTACTTATGAGAACTTAAAACTTTAAGACCAAGATCCATCTCCACAACAACAAAAAATAGTTATCCTTGTGACAACCCACCTTTATCTCAGTAAAAAATCTAAACGTGAAACTGCAAAATATCTGGGCTTATCTAATATTCTTCACACAGTTACATCAATTAATCCTTTGCTTTTTGTAGACCTTTTTCTACAAAAATACTAAAAAACTGTTTCCACCTTTAAGATCTTTAGATCTACTGATTACAGACAACATAAAATTTTCTGTAACACAAATTGTTTAAAAATACTTCTCATACCTTCCACTTTTAAGCTATATTCCCACACATTCAGCTACTCCAATGAACCTGCCTTTTATTTCACCAGTTTTATATACAAGTACTGTGGGTAAACATCTGTCGTGGTAATTCTGAATGCAGCTGTTTACAATGGCTTGAGAAACCTGACTTCTGGAAACTTTCTGGCTAGCAGGCTGAGATGTTCGTTAACCAGTAAACACACTGGGATGCTAGAAAAAAATAAGGAAGTATGATGACATTTCCGGTATAAATGATTTGTAAAATAAACTTATTAAAAATAAAGCCTTTGAAGAATAAACGAACCTTGTCCTATATTCTGCTTCTAATTTAATTTATTGTAAGAATGGCACCCCAAATTTTATTTAGCTTCTTTTAAGATCGCTGTGATTTAAAGAGCTGAACAAGTACATAACAGACACAGTCTACAAAATGTATCGATAAAGCTACCAGGCGCTTGAAGCGTTGTGCCTCAATTTTGTTCTCCGCTAAGATTTTAAAGCTAATTTTGTCCATTTAATGTAGAGTTTAAATGAGTTTTTTAAATCTGTAATATACGTTTTACTTTATTTTATTTGAACTGGCTTTCAGTTCAACATTTAATTACTTCTTCATTCTTTCAGTATAATCTTAAGTAACGTCAGGGAAACCTTTGTATCATCACACTACCACCAAGGGCCTGTTCATTACTTTCATAGCTACTATTTGCAATACGATCGTTATATAAACCTCAGTAAAAAAAACCACCAAAAAATATCCTAAAAAACGTTGGGGTTGTTTTTGTTCCGCTCCAGCCCATTAGCGTTTTAGAAGTTAGGATCTTTGCTCTGACTGAAACTGAAGGTTTAACCTGTGGACCCTCGACGAGTTCCAGCAGCACCCTCTTGTGGCCAAAGCCCGGTGAGGCAATGTCGTTACTAGCCATGAGAGACTCTAGGGATCTCATACTGATTCCTAAGGAATTAGGAGTCTCCTCACAGGCTCGTATTTATGCAGTGGTATAGTGCAGAATTGGTTCTCCAGTAAACGAACAAATAAAAAAAAGCAAGAAAGTGTTATTTTCTTTCTTCAGAGCTGTAAATTTAAATTACCGTAATTTGAACAATTTATTTTGATTGACCTATTCTCATTCGTCCTGGAAATAATACTCAATCCCTGGCAACTGAGAAGAATCAAAGCTTCTGCCCAGCAGGCTTAAAAAGAAAGAAAAGAGAAAGCTGGTCTGAATCTTAAAAAATGCATTAAACTTTCCATACTAATTCTCTGTGCTTTACCTAAAAGAGTTGCTATCATATGCTGAACTAATCATGGGAGTCCTTTGACATTTCTGCTGGATCCTGTCACAACTTCTGCTATCATTAGAGAATTTATTGGGGAACGGCTGAATTATCAAATTTCTAGCTTTCAACAGTTTTCATAACTGAGATTCTTCCTATTGGGCTTTTAATTTGTTTGAGTCAAAGGGGAAAAATAAAAGTAGAATAATCCTGTCAGAGCACTCCTGCTGAGGAAAAAATCTGCAAACGCACTTCCTGTAACACAGACAGAGGACACCACTTCCTCAGTGAAATTCAGAAATCTTAGTGTGGTGAAGTACATGGTGAAAGGCCTACACAGCAAAAGAAATCTTTCATATAATTGAACAAAAGTGAAGTGATTAACTCTCACAAAGTGAATTAACAAATCAAGGAGGTTCCATGCTCTGTGATTGCATTGCCTCCAAACTTGCTATTTCCTTAGTCTATTGTATTTCATTTTTCTTGGCATTGCTTTGTAATGATCAGTTCAATTCTCTGAATTGAAGTATTCAAGATCTTAAACAAGAATGTAATTACCTTGACTGATAAAGATGAATTATAACTGAAACATCCTCTGGAGCATTCGTAACTTCCTTTACACGCAGCTCTCCACAAATTTCTCTTAGCTCCCCATACTTTTGCCTCCTCTGAAGGCATTTCCATTCTTGAAAGTGTTGCTGCCTAATTAAAAAGTAATAGCAACAATAAGTATCTCTGGAACATTTAAAATGCATTTTAAAATAATATCTAATGCATTTTTCTCAATTACTTCAAAAAATGCTTTGAGTAACCCTTTAGCTCAAGATCTTCTAACATAATTTCAGAGTTAAAAAGTCTTCTATGCTAGTCTTTATTCAAGAAGTTCCCATTAAAAGACATTTGTTTAGTTCATCAGTATAAAATTTGGGAAACTTGAGTAACAAATATGTTACTCAATAATGTCCAGTATGTCTCAAATATGTCTCATCTGACACAAAACAAGAAAAAATCAGAGCAGATACTAATTGTTTTTATGATTCTGAAATTGATGTTAGTTTGAAGAAAAATTACCAGTACTTATATTCATATTTACCAGCCAACTTTAAAATAATTCGTGAAAATTGGAAGGTAAAACCAGAAGATGGCAGTCTTCATCTACAAAAGCACTTGCTCGGTAGAAAAGGAAAATGCCTTCGTGAGATTTGTTGAACTAAAAGCAGCTATTAATTTTACTAAGTGAAAGCCACTATAGAAGTGGCTTTTCCAAAAAGATTAAACAGTATATGTGCAATCTTATTATACTCTAGCAACAATGCATGGTAATTTAGGTTCACAACTTCCACATAATTATGTGATTATCTTTTTATGAGAATACACTCCTAGATACACAGTGTTAGCACTAGAATTATTTTAGTCATTTTAATAATGCAAAAGCAGTAAGTACAGGTACAATCTAGCCGGAGGAAATGTTTTGATCACATTAGCTTTTTTATTCTGTGTAAACTGCATGACTCATTTTTTTCTTAATTACAGTACAAAGCTCTGCAGAACTCAGCAGAGTGCTTTCTAAAATACCTACAAAAATACACATGTGAATGCCCAGTATATCTAAAACTACTAAGTCTCCATACAAGGTGCTGAAGTTTTCTGAACTTGGATTCATATAACATTTTGACTCTGCATGGTATTGTAAGTAAAATGATGGGTGTACTCCTGTTAATTAGCTGGAAGAGGTTGTGCTCCAGTTATGCCTAAGAACAGTACGTGGCATATCACAGAAATTACACAATTGCAGCATGGCTGAGGTAGGAAGGCACCTCTGGAGGTCATCTGATTCAGCCCCCCCTGCTCAAGCAGGGTCAGCCTTGACCGAGCTGCCCAGGAACATTTTCAGACGGCTTCTGACCACCTCCGAGGGTGGAGACTCCCCAGCCTACCTTGGGCAAGCTGTCAGAGTTCAGTCACCCTCACAGTAAAAAAAGTGTCTCCTGGTGTTCTGAGGGAACCTCCTGTGTTTCAGATTGTGCCCATCAACTCTGGTCCTGTCACGGGGCACTGCTGAAAAGAGTCTGGCTCTGTCTTCTTTACACTCTCCCTTCAGATATTTGTAGACATTTAGTAGATC
This sequence comes from Bucorvus abyssinicus, assembly GCA_009769605.1. NCBI lineage: Eukaryota > Metazoa > Chordata > Aves > Bucerotiformes > Bucorvidae > Bucorvus > Bucorvus abyssinicus. Next base: position 30,367,982 of record CM020026.1, read on the forward strand.
TCCCCTGAGCCTTCCTTCAATATAAACTTCATGCAGAAAACCAGAAAAGCCATTAAAATCAATCTTGGATAAGAAGCAAAGCAAATACAATAGTTGTGTCTTAGGGGTCCTCAGCTGCCTTAATGAACATCTTTCAAAAACACAGAGGTTTATCAGCTACCATGATTCCAGCATAGAAACTCCAGTGTATGATGTACTGAAACTGTAATTCATAATATATATTACATTGTATTTTTATTTCAATAATATATTTAGAAAGCCTACTATATCAGAAATAAAATGTATCGAAAAGACAGAGATGTATTTTGCTCATAATACTCAGATTAATTAATTAATTATCAATTAAAAATAATAGTTTGATTGCAGCACTGAAATATTTTCTTCTTTAATGGCATGCCATCCTGATATAGGTGGCATGCACTCCATATGCACAAAGTCACTATTTTTCACCAAGCTGGGACCATGTATGTTGGGGTCCTTGTTTTCCCTCATGTTCTTGTGCAACAAGAGAGAAAAGGGATACCTGGGACCAGCTGTCCATTTCCAGCTAACAGCTGCCTCTTCACTCAACACGGCGCTCGTACAGAATTTAGCATGAATACAATGAAACAAATTCTAATGAAGATCAAATGCTACACATGCTTCAAGCAATTTCACAAGGGTAAAATAACTGCTTTGCATTTTAGATGAAAACATACTTGGGAAGTCCTCAAAGAGAGTTAATAGAATCATGCTATTGCTCACAAGGAAGTTAAGAACAGTGTGTTTACAAGAAGACTCTTTCCTCTGCCAGTTTAGAATCACAGACTCACAGAACCGCAGAATGCTTTGGGTTGGAAGGGACCTTCAAGACATCTCTTCCAACCCCCCAGCAGTGAGCAGGGACATTTCCAACTAGATTAGGTTGCTCAGAGCCCCATCCAACCGAACCTGGAATGCTTCCAGGGATGGAGCATCTACCACCTCTCTGGGCAACCAGTGTCAGTGTCTCACCACCCTCATTGTAAAAAATTCTTCCATATATCGAGGTTAAATCTCCCCTCTTTTAGTTTAAAACCATTCCCCCTTGTCCTGTCACAACAAGCCCTCCTAAAAAGACTGTTCCCATCTTTCCTACAGGCCCCCTTGAAGTACTGGAAGGCTTCAATAAGGTGTCCCTGGAGCCTTGTCTTCTCCAGGCTGAACAACTCCAACTCTCTCAGCCTTCCTTCATAAGAGGGTTCTCCATCCCCCTGATTGTTTTTGTGGCCCTCTTCTGGACCCGCTCTATCAGGTCCATGTTGCTCTGCTGTGAGGAAGGAAGCGAGGCTCAGCAGGGGTTGGAGTGGAATGGAAGTGGCAGTAGTTCATGACAGTTCCTCCAGCACTCCTAATGCATGGGCTCAGCAGACTGCAAAAAACGGTACTGCTACCAGTATTCACAACTAGTGGACTAGAGATGATAACTGCACTGTAAATAGTTGTAATAGTTGGAAAACTATTTTCTCTAACATTCTACCTCTAAGAACATGGTTATTTCATCATCAAGTCTTTCAAAGATACTAACAAACTTATTTTATCCACATATGAAAACAGATAAAGAATTAAGAATAACTGATGTTTTCTCCTTCTTTGACTGAAAAGTAATTGATATAATCCATTGGAAAAAAATAAAAGGGAAGCTCCATATGTAATCTAATTAATTAGCTGGTCACTAATGGGTCTGGAATAGGAAAAAAACAAATGAATATTTTACTATAGTGTAATTCCTCGGGGTTTACTTACATATAAAAGCCTTACACTCAGTTTTACTGCAAGTTTTCAACCCATCACCGAAGCTGGATTTTGACTTAGGTACAGGCAGGGTATCAAAAAATCAAGTAAGAGGACTACTCCTGCAAGGGAACCACCGAGGAAATGTGAGGGATACATAGGCACTTTGCCCTCCATCTAAGTGCTTTAGTGTATGACTTCCAGACTTAAGTCAGGAGCAGATTTCCCCACTTCACAGAACACAAATCCTGCTCCATAGCAGGATTATGAAGAATCATGAGGCATTAAAAAACTTAATAAAAATCATCATCATAACTGGACAAATAACAACAAAAAGGACTAGTGAAACAGAACTGGCATGTAGGTAATTTAGAAGTTAAGCTCCAGCCAGTTTTTGCCAGAAAAGGTTTTGACATTTTGTGTTATTCTGTAAATTTAGGTCCTACATAAAGTCTTCCCATAATATTTTACTGAAATGGTGTCTTTTTTACTATTTCTATTTAATGCTTGCAACATTCAATAGGTTTGTGTAACCAGGCGTACATTGGACGTTTTCTAGATGCTGCAACATCTACAAAAACCAAATTGGGTCAAGCATCCTAGATCACAGTAACCATAACGGAAACCAGTGTCTCTGCTAAATCTGAACTCAAGGAAGAGAAGATCAGAAGCTAGCAAAGCTTTACGTTAAACATAGGCGTTAATTGATTAGTTCAAGGTTGCAGTAATAAGCTTTGCCAGGGGTGATGCATATACCAAGTTTTGGAACCCACAGGCTGGATAACTTCAATCTTGAAGTGTAAATAACACTTCTGATAAATTTAATCTGCGGGGGGGGGGGAGGGGTGGTTTTGTTTTTTTGCAAATTACATGAAACAAATTCTCAATGATGTTTTTACAATATGCTACACCTACGACTGTCCAGCTAACGAAGTGTATTATTTGTAGTATTTTATTATTCTTACAGGAGAGTAACGACGGTTAATTCTCAACCGTTAAAAACTCAAAAGAGTTTCCTGATGTTTTCGCACGAGAAAACCCACAAAAACCGCTCTCCCATCTGCCGTTTCTCGGGAGCCCGCCAGGCGCCGGGAAGCCCGCGCAGGGCCGGGCAGCTCTGCCCAGCGGGGCGCTGCGGCGGACTTGGGAGGCCCCGCGCCGAGGGAGCGCACCGCCCCCCACCCCGTCCCGCCTGTCTTCCCTCCCTGCCCAGCAGGCGAGGCGGTGGCCTCAGATAGCACGAAACGGCTCTCGCAGCACCCAGCACCTCTCTCGGCTCCGACCGCTGCCCACCTGCACCCGCAGCCTCCCCCATTGCCGCCCGCCCCAACTCCCTCATGGCCCTCGGTCTGAGCTGCTGCCCCGCCAGGACAGCTTGGGGCTGGGGTGACTCTCTGTGCCCGCCTGCGTGGCTCCCCTCGGGGTACCGCCGCTCCTCACGAAAGCCGCTGGACTGACCTGACCCAACGGTGGCAGGACGGCGGAGGCCGGTGGGGCCGGTCACCAGTTCTGACGGTGGCGGCGGAGGGCGCTGAGGCAGCGGCGGGCTCCGGCCGTTTGCCCCGCCGGCCGTGGTTACCGCTGGCAAAACTGACCCGTTTAAAAACACTTCAGGAGGGAAGGAAAAAAAAAAAAAAAGGAAAGCAAACAAAACCAAACAAGATCCAAACAAACCAACCACCTAACGCGGGAGCACTTTCAGGCCGGGACACGCCGTTCGGCGCTGGGTGCGGCTGAAGGGGGCAGCCCTGCTCGGTGCCCGGCCCGCCAGCCGTGGCCTGCTCACCCCACGGATGTCCTGAAGGACAGGCCAGCCCGGGAGCTCTGCTGGCGCTTCGCCCTGCTGTTGAGACAGGTCAGCGTGACCGGTGGAAGAGAGTGTTTACTGAAGCTTATGTGGGCATGAAGGGGAGTTGAATGGAAGATACTAACGACCGGTGTCTTTAACCTTGGGCATTAATCGCAAGCAGAACTAATATTAAAAGCACTGACTACTTGAACTTGCTGTGAACTGACCTCGTTAGCATACTAGAATACCCTCCCTTGGGCTAGAAGGACCTCCTACTCGTGAAAGCCCCTTGCCCTCTTGTTGCATTTAGTGACTGGGTCTGAGCCTATAGACCTGACACCAGACGCACAAGCAGCCGGTTTGATGTTGGTCTGACTGCTTCCTAAAAGAAGCAAGTTGGGTACACGAATAGTACAGTTTGTTTACATGCAACATATATAGATTCTTTCAGATTGCTGGTGATAAATACATAAACTGCAGGATAGCTATATAGCTCTACTACGAAATACGATTGCAATCACGAGCTTAATCTCCCGGGGAAACACCCAGCGTAGCCAAGGTCACCAATCTTACCAAAAGGCATCCCTTAGGGGGGGAGGGTGGGCGTTGGGGGCAGGAAGAGAGGATAAACCTGCTGATCTGTCCCTTCGATTTGGCTCCAAACATCTTGCCTTCCCAAATTAGGTATGGTACCAGGGTAATATTTATACCTCATTATCTATCTTGTGCCAAATAGGGGTGGAGAGGTGGGACTGTGGTCAAAAATACCGCTTCTTTAGTAATTACACAAAGCCTTTTGACTTGCAACTGCTGGGCAGCTGTACAAATCATCTCTTGATGCAGCCTCAGCAGAAAATGAAGGAATTCCTCCACACCATCTACGCCTTGCTCCCCATTCCTCCCTGGTACCAGGATCACACAAATCACTAGACTTTCCTCAGTGTCCATGTCTGCTCTGGTTGCCATCTGTTTTGTGGGTTTTTTAGCTTTGTTTTTTGGCAATACCGTGCTTGCAAGTTTCCAGCTGCTTTGTGCTTCCCACACCTCTGAGCACACGTAATAAAAAATAGATGTGCTACCACTTTAAATGGAAGCAAAGGACTAGTTAGCCAGTCATCCAGGCAAATGGTAGCAGTATGCTTAAAGATAAGGTGGTTTTGCATTCTTTGGTCTATAAAAGAACTCTTGTACTCTGGGGAAGGTGTGCTAGCTTTGGGGAGTTACCACCTAGCACCCACCTCTGCACAGAAGTGCAATAAAACAAATATCTCAACTCTGTGTGTATCAGTTGGTATCGGTGGGTTAAAAGAACCCATATTTGGGACAACACCACTGCCTGCTTGGGTGGAAGCTGTCGGTTGTGCAGTGTAAGGCAATAGGTGGAAAAACTTAACCTAATTTAATACAATACAACACAATACAATAAGTGTTTTGTGGCAGAAGACCATGTGTTAGTTCTGACCAGGGGTCATATAAAACTGGCTCCTCGGTTCAAATAATTGCACCAGTTTGACTAGAAACACAGCAAACTGCAGTGTGAAAACACGTGGGTAAGAGGAAAAGGAATTCTTAAGCTGGTTTCCAGCCGTGAGGCCATCTCTTTTCCCAGCTACATTCTCAAGTTCAGCTGCTCATCCAAGCTTGCAGAAGCAGGAGTAGTAATGCTGAGTTCTATTCAAACCCTGACCAGCCATTACAGTGTTAAAAACAATCATCTGTTTCTGCACTGAATCATTAGTTACTTTCAATGTAAATACAACCTCAAGATTGTATTTTAACACAACCCTGGTGTGAAAACAAAACTCAGAGAGAGAAGCTAGAGAGATTGTGAGGCTAACTTGTTCTTTTGAGTGGAATTTCTTTAATTCTACGTCAAAACCACTTTTCAAATGGATCCTAATTCTGGAAGAATGTCAATAATGCAATTAAATCCTTTCTGAATGAGACCCATACTGCATCTAGCCAAAAAAGTTGTACCATTGTATTTTAGTTGAATTAAATAAAGGTGTTTCTTCAAAACATGCAGCTTCCTCAATTTGCTTTAGGTAAGGGAATGGAGATTCTCTTTTTTTTTTCAGCCAATGAAACACAATTAAACTTAAGGCCTGTTGATAACTGCCAACTCCTTTATCATCAATACAGTTCTGTAGACCACTTGCAGAGTACTTACGTTGACCCTGCAGATTGCCATGGCTACCATGAAGGAAATACAGGGGCAGAGAACATCATCGTGAAAAGCAAACCACGCCTTTTGTTTTGCCTGCCTAGATAAGCTGTGATTCCAAAGACTGCACAAATCACTTGCAATATATGCTGAAAAAATGCAATAGTTTACACTGCAAATGTTCTCATTAAAACAACTGAGTGCCTTTATTTATAAGGGAAAATAAAGGTACATAACAATGTCGTTAGAGGCAATATGAGTTGCATGCATACACTGTGACTTCTTTACACACAGTTGTAAACATCATAACACTAGGAAACAAATAACTCTAATATCACCAACAAAGTAAAGAAACATTTGAATCCTTAACGGAATAGAATTTCAGAACATTTACATTTTAGTGATTTTTAGTGGTACATTAGTAATGAATAATTTTTTTAAGGAAAACAGTATGTCCTTGTACTCAGCATTCCCGCAGCATTAGTTCTAGGTCAGGAATCTAAAATCCTGGAAAAGGAAGTAAAAGCTTCAGCTGTTGGTAAGATATAACACTAAATGTTCAAAATATTATAGAGAGGTAAGATATATTAAAAACAGAGCTTTATAATACTGGCATACAGAAACGTTTTAAATCTCTCCAAAGAGCTGAATGATTTGAAATTAAATCCTGAAGTCTGCACTTGGTTTCAGTGTGAAGGTTTTTTTTGGGTAAGAACAGGGGGATTACCCCGAGGATGTCAGTGTGTATGTTATAAGTAGTTGAATCAGTTTTTTCCCGGCATACATTTATCATTATTGTTAACTTTATAAAATATTTACAGATCTGGGATATTTTCCATTTCTTGCTGCCTGAAACAGCTCTGTGTTCTCTGTTCTAGGAACTGAGTACCTAAAACTTCCATTCACTTCATCTGAAGATACATGGATTTGGCACATCTGGGAGATGCTTGTCTGCAAAAATCTTAAGTTGACAAAATAGTTAAAGGCTTTCTGAGACTACTCCTCAACATAAATATTGTGTCCTATTTGTATAAAAATAAACTAATTTAAATATAGATTGTGATTAAAATAATTGAATAAATACCTCCTTAGCGAAAATCCACGGATCTCCTTCCATTGCGTGGCTGAAAGACAAATATCCAATAAGGAGTCTGTAAAACTGACTGGTTTCAGTTACAAAGCCCCACCCAACTTGGTATGTATAGAAATTGGGAAATTTCTCAGTTCTGTCAATGTAATCGTCATTATAAATAAACATGAGATTGGTTATTGTTTAATGTATATCCCCCTCAGGAGAAGAATTATACAGTAAATGTTACAGTATAGAGATTGAAGAATGAAACATGCCCATCTTTTGTGATGTTATAAGGGGGAGAAAGCCACAAGAAGTCACTTTTAAGAGACCATTATCCCTCATGTCCACTCATTAACTCTCATTATTCCCTCATGGGGCAGTCCCTGGTATCAATACAGGCTGGGGGGTGAAGGAATTGAGAGCAGCCCTACGGAGAAGGATTTGGGGATGCCAGTGGATGAAAAGCTGGACATGAGCCGACAATTGTGCGGTCGCAACCCAGAAAGCCAACCGTACCCTGGGCTGCATCAAAAGAAGTGTGGCCAGCAGGCCGAGGTAGGTTATTGTGCTGCTCTACTCCACTCTGGTGAGACCCCACCTGGAGTACTGTGTCCAGCTCTGGAGTCCTCAGCACTAGAAGGACATGGACCTGCTGGAGCAGGTCCAGAGGAGGGCCACAAAAACAATCAATCAGAGGGATGGAGAACCTCTCTTATGAAGAAAGCCTGAGAGATTTGGGGTTGTGCAGCCTGGAGAAGACAAGGCTCTGGGGAGACCTTAATGCAGCCTTTCTGTACCTAAAGGTCACCTGTAAGAAAGATGGGGCAAGACTTCTTAGCAGAGCCTGTTGTGACAGGACAAGGGGTAATAGTTTTAAACTAAAAGCGAGTCTATTTAGACTCGATATAAGGAAGAAATTTTTTACAATAAGGGTGGTGAGACACTGACACAGGTTGCCCAGAGAGGTGGTAGATGCTCCATCCCTGGAAACATTCCAGGTTCGGTTGGATGGGGCTCTGAGCAACCTGATCTAGTTGGAGATGTCCCTGCTCACTGCAGGGGAGTTGGATGAGATGCCCTTTGAAGTCCCTTCCAACCCAAAGCATTCTATGATTCTTTTCTTCATTTTCTTAAGATGTGCTTCCAGGCTGTTGTTATTATTGCATTATAGGTATTGGTTGTAATTAACAAAGAAATATATGTCACCTAATGATTTTATTTATAGACTGTTCTTTTAACATATGGAAGAAGTTTCTCCCTTTTCGCCATGGTCATTTCAGAAATATTTTGCACTACAAGGGTACTTGATACAATGTCTACTAAAGTTGATAAAAAAACCTCTTGCTGAGCTTAATAAGAATTTTATTTTTTCACTCTGGCATCATTAATTAATCATTGTTAATACTACCCATAACTTTGGCCTGTCATAAGAACTGTAAAGATCCAGTCCCAATAAATAGGAAATATAACTATATAAACTGGCCTTCTTTTCTTTAGCCATGTTCTTATTTAAATAGAAAAAAAAGATTAACCAAAACCAAGAGAATTATTATTAAGTTTGACTTGCCTTCTTTGACTTGTTCAATTTTGCAAAAATGGAGCAAAAAAGCTTTATGGCTTCAAAGATGAACAGAGTAGTTTCATTCTCATGAGAATTCGTGTATCTGGTTTCTAATCTTACTGGACAAAACACAAGGAAAGTGAGAAGATCATGCCCAGTAGCTGCTTTGCCACAGTGTGTAAGCATGGCATTGAGTTTACATCACGTGCAAAAGTACCATATTGAACAATGCTTTAGAAGGAGTGTCCAAGATGGCATGTTTTCTGGAACTTTCTCTGAGAATTACATACATAATAATCAATGATTTATTAAGACATAACATTGTATCATGTACACATAAACATTAAGATGTGTGCAAACCCTTCCTACTATGCCTTTATTTTAGTCCAAGAAAGTGTCTGGAGCAAATCTTGAGTAGTCTTATATGGTGGGATGTTCTTACTGAAACAAGTTTCCTCAGTCACAGTAATTCTTATTGTAATTCATTGGTTTCTCTACATTTTGTTTTGTAAGACTCATCACAAAATGAAAAGGAAAAAGTGAAACAAACCATACCCTGTAGAAAAAGTAGCCTCTACTTTGGATTCCTCCAGGTCCTTGAAGGTCTTCCTGAAAAAAAAATATTTAAAATCGTATCTACTCTTGTAAGTGAATCCATAGAGAGAGGTTGTTTATGTACATGTTAGAAGTATTTCTGCGATACTACTATACAGTCTTGCCCCTTAAGGCATGCTTTATATGTATTTATCCATGTCAGTAACAAGAAGTTCATGTGGTCATGCAGAAATAGCAGAAAACACATGAATGAGGGTCAAATTCCACCTCAGGTTTTGGCTCAGTTCAGATTGCTTTAGAATGGTACTAGTAATGATGAGCAGCCTTGGCCTTCAACTTTCCAGTTTCATTACCCAGACACAACCAGCGTGTTTTCATGGTGGTAGTGTCTCTACCAAAGCAGAGTTGGTCGTTCGACCTTACAGCAGGACAGCAGTGCAAAGCTTAAAAACCATAAATACTTGGGCTCCAGCCCAGGAATGAGATCCCAGACTGTTCCCAGAGGTGTATCATGATCACCCCACTCAGATTAAATTTTCTCCCCAAGAAAAGACCAGTGATTATGATACTCCATCCTGTCCGTGCTGCACACACTGAGAAACAACAGTCTACTAATCCATACAGCAAGGGAGGGGAAACTAACGATGAAGAAAATAGAAATCCCATTTAAATGTAAAAAGTACAAAGCATGGAGTATCCCATTGTTTTAGTGAGACCTTCGTGATTAGAGAACACATAAATTTAATGGCATTATTTTCATTGCTTCTGTTAATACCAGATACGTGAGTGAGGTGTCTGTCCTGCAGGTGGGGAAACAGGCCAATTCAAAACCAACATAGTTCAAATCTTATGCTTAGCAGAACATAAAATTTAGATGGAATTTATTGAGCAATGATGGTATTTCTCAATTAAAAACTAGTTCACATGATCTCTTGGGCTATGTTCATAACCAGAGTTGTCATAGAAAGCAATCATTCCATGCTCTATTCTCATACTGTAAGAATTGTGTAAAAGAGGATGTCTCCTATTATTTCCAAACTCAGGAGTACCTTCAATCCAAAGAAGTTTTCAGATGAAGTACCTTTTTAAACTGTACATTATTTTTGGAGTCTGGCTTTTAATTTTGACTTCAGTTCATCAGGTATACCATGATTCCCAGTTCCTTTGCTGTATGTAAAACATACGTATGATTTTTATTCGTATTGTTCGCCCCATCCTAGCATTACCTGGGTTTGAAATACCCATCTCAGGTCTATCATCCATTCAATACTATAGGAATTTTTAATTTGAAAAGGCTAAAAATTTGCCTGTTAGTCGAGTTTTGTACATTGCTATTGGAGTGTCTGACAGTATTTATATTTCATTATTTTTCTACTTGTTCTATTCAATGTGTGAACAAACATAACAACAGAAACAAAATTGGCAGCTGTTGTAAGTTAGCAAAATTGATCTAGAACATTAAAGGAGACAAGGGTACAATTACTAATAGGGAATTATGGATTATTTTATGGTCTTTTGGCATATTAATATGTCATTCTTTACTTAGAACCAATCACCTCTTAAAGAAGACTAGATAGTTTTCTGGTTTGATTTCATGTCACGAGGTTGGTATTAGAAAACAACTGAAGCTAAAATCTGTCTTCGTTATAATACTTGCCTTATAATTTCCAAAGGTTTGGAGATGTAAAACAAACCCTAATACATTCTGTAGTAGTGCATGCATGTATGTTCACAAACCCGCATGTCTATATGTATACAGAAACACAGGTATTCATGAAGAAGTATGTTTTCTGAGAGTTAAATGCCTACCCTCTAACGGTTATCTTGTTCAATCTCTTAAGACTGACTTGCCAACAAAATATTCTTGTCTCTTCTCTTACATCATATTGTATCAGCCAAGATGGAGCTCAAGAGGAATCATATTCATGACAAAATCTTATGTCAGTTCAAACTGAGAAGAAAGAATAAATGTAATAAACCATGTTTCCTCCTTCACCCATCCACCTTTTCATTTCCTTGTCTGGTGGGGGAGAGAGCAGTGGGTGTGTTTATGTATAGCAGATTCTGGTTTTCTTCCCAGTATGAGGAGAAAGAAAATCAGCAGCAAGCTAACCCTTCCTGAAGCACAGTCGGTGACACCAGACTCAGATAATCCAACCAAAGGTGGGCAGCCACAGGAACAAGTGGGCTTCCTGCTCCATGGGGGATTGGAGTTCCTCTACACATCTTAGGCAGAGCTCTTCAATCCTCTACGGACCTTAAACTTTACCTGTGCTATTTCCGCATTCTGTAAGGCTGCCTGGGAAATCTCTGGGAAAGAGAAAGTTATAGCTTTCTCACAGTCAGGGAATAATTGTGCTACTTTTTTTATTGATAGCACATTATTTCGGTATTTTCTAAATTTTCTTATAAACTGCTCTGACCCTCAGCAATAACATTTAGAGAGGATTTTAAACTCATACCAAAATACACTGAAATCTGCCACATAAACAAATATAATATGAATGAATTTCAAAGAGTTATTATGACATTAAAATAGGTAAGGTGCATGCAAAAATACCAAATCCAAGAATCTGCAAATAAAATTGATTCCAGAAGATTCTAGCATTTTGTAAATGGCTGGTGTTTATGCTCTGTACACTGGTAAATAACACCTTTAACAAGGTGACTGGTCTTCACAGCAGGAACTGACTAAAGGAAATAAAAAAAGTTGCTCTCTATAAAATGCAATTAAATGTAGAGCTGTTTTCATTGTTTCCTTAGATTTCATATTGCGTTTAGGAATATTTAAAAATTGGTATATTCTGTAAGTGTTGGCCATGTCATTACTCCTCTTGGCTTCAGCCTTACAGAAGAAAATGTATTCAAGTGCATATTTAATATTACACATTCTCCTTGGGATTTAATGAACTCTTCACTTTGTAGGCCTAAATGCCAAATAATAAAATATTCTGAAATAAATAATCTTTTAAAACATATAGGAAAAAATCAAAGGTTATTCAATCCATTGATGACTGTTTTATATAATGGTCCAGATGAACCCTTCAGCTCAGAAGGTCTCTAGGATGTGCCTGCCAGAAGCTAGAGAGTATTCCGGAGGACTGATCACTCCACACTCCCCCTGGTCCTTCCACCCTTTTCTGTCTATGCACAGCAAGACACTGCTAGACACAGGATACTGGACTCATGAAAATACAGCCTGAACTAGTGTGGTTTTGTTACTACACCTTCCTTTAAAACTGTTAGTGTGACATGACTGTAACAATTCTACATTCCATTCCTCTGCAAACAAATCCTAGTTAGGCTGCCACCCTTATTCTGGTCAAGGACTGATGAAGTTCTTGCACCATCTACTTTAATCTAATCCAATTATCCACGATAGCACTGGCTAACCTAGACAATTCCTGTACCTAGTTCACAAAACAGGGGTTACTGTTACTCAGCATGGAAGACAGAAGTGCCACAAATCCTGTGTTCGAACTTTTAGCTGGAACTACAACTCTTACTTAGCAAAAAGCCTAGCACTGAGCATGTCAACAGTCCCATGAGATACTGACCTTAGTTATGGCTGTGCTCATAGGTTAACATGTAAGCATAAGTGTAACACTGTGATTGCAAAGTAAAGACTGCTATTTGTCACAGTGCGGGATGGTTGGAATTCTAAATTGCTCTTTCCATATACCACTAGTTATGAGTACAATAATACAACTAATGGGAGACGGGTCTTTTAAAAATTAGCCACTTGAAAAGATGGCTAAGGAAGCACTTAGTACTCATCATCATTCATTCATCCCTACTTTAAAACAGATGAAAGTAAGGTACCTTACAAAAAAAAAAACTTGATAAAATGTTTGTCTTTTGCCACAAAGTTATATCAGCCTGCCCTGGGCTCATTCCTAAACATTAAAACTTTTCTTTTTGTCTCCCCCTTTTTTTTTTTTTAATATGCCTTTGGAATAAATATTTCCAAACACTATCCTAAAAAATTGTCTTTTTGTATCAATATATATTTGCACTTGATATGAGATAGTTAGTATGCTTTTAATTTTTTTTCTAAGGATTTGTAGAGTATGGACTTTGATGTTTCTTTGATGTAAAAAACAAGACTAAGTTGTTTGTCACATGATGGCTTGACAGCGCTTAAGCAGAAACAAGTTAATGAATTTCACTTGTGAGTTGTAAGTATAGTGACTCTAAATTTATAAAGGCACATGATCTGACTGATGTCCTCTGTTGACTTTGGTATTATTATTACTTGGAAAAATATCCTTATGATTTCTATTTGGAACCCACTAAAAATAAAACTGCCATGAGGAGGCTGAATTATGTCACAATATGCCACATATGCGACAAATTTTACAGTATTGTCTGCTAATTAATGGATTCTATTTCCATTAATTATGCCATCAACCTCAATGGAAGTAAATTCAGGATGTTAAAGTATTCTAGCAAAAGGACTTCATTTGATTTAAAAGGCAGTTTGTTTTCACTTACTTACAGCAATTTTGTGTTCTTGCATTTATGCTTTCCTTACCGTTCTTTGTCTTAGCTGACATGTACATTTAAAAGCACAAAGAGGAATTCCAAGAATACTCTTTGCCAATATAGAGGTCCAATAGTATGGATAAGAAAAATGTGATTCAGGGCATGTAGTTGGGATTATGTAGTGATCCAACGAGAGGGGCAGATATTACCAGCCACAGTCGTGACTAGATGAAAGCTGATATACATAAACATAGCATTAAGAGTTCATTGAAAATTTGCAAGTTAGCAACACAGAATAAAGGAAAAGTCCTACTTATGGGGATGCCACTGAGTTTTAAATATCGCATTTGTACACCTAATTTAACTTGTGTATCAGTGAATATAAGGAATTATATCAATTAATCTAATGAATAACCAAGCTGAAGTCAATGTAAACCAGGAAGAATCTGAGTCTTAGGTTTTGGTGTACTTTATTACACAGTTATCTTCTGTATTCTTAGAGAGAAAGATTCTTATATATCAGACTACATTTTTCTTTTCTCTCCATAGCTGCATTAAAGAGATGGACATTAATAGCCATCTGCTTTTTGATTTTTGAAATTTGAAATTGCATTTGCAGCAAATATATGCAAATTTTATGATATTTTGGAAACAATGGGTCTATTTCTCTTTAAGTGAAAATTTTTTTCCAAAACACGTTACTTTTCTGTGGAAAATTAGGTCCATAGAGAACTTCCTTAGCTGCACCTTAAGTTAAACAGTAAAATTGCCTATAAATTACTTGGAAATTCTTAGTACTGTAAGTCATAAATACTCTATGTTTAAAGAGTAGATACAGTTTGAATTCCAAACAGAGGAAGAGAAAGACACACCCCTCCCCACCCCACCCCAAAAATATAATTCAACTGCAATATATCAGTACAGATAAATTTACAAGTATTTTTCTTTTTATAAAATAATTAAGAGATCATTGTTGATACATGGGCTCTGTGTTCTACCACTGTTCTGTGTTAAGCTTCCGTGGTTTTTTGGTTTGAAATGTTAAATATCAGCAGGATTACTTTTCACTAGTTAAAGAATAGAAAAACCTCACATTTCTAATAAAAATACACTAGTGTGATATTCATCATGAAAATAAAAATGTTATGAGCAGAAAGGTCTACAAGGACTTTTTTAGAAGGGCTAATTAATCACAAAGCATGAGAATGCAAGCATGCAGAGTTTAAGATTACATACGTCCAGTTTGTATCTCTTCAGTCTTCTCTCATTAAGCTGGGGAACGAGTTGCAGCAAAGGATGCAGGACAGACGACTGAGAGGACACGAACACAGACACATGAGCAACAATGAAATTCGAACCTTATGATGCAAAAAAAAAGTCTTTTCCCACAGTATTGGCTCATGGACCAAACATGCACCGAAAAAGGACTGAAGATGTTAATAGGGAAACTTACTTTTTTAACATTCTGACTTGACCACAAACAGGTACCAACATTTATAGTTACACCATGAATGTGACTCACAGAGTGATGGAGGGAAAATATATGTGTCTTCACCTTTACTCATTGAAAGTTCAGAACGGTTTACAGACTGCTTGCCCAAGCAATTGCAATTATTCAGACTTTGATCAGCCTCTGTGAGTGGTACAGAGAGTATTTCCATACAGTACTCCCACTAACATTTCTACAGTTATCTACTATGGAAGTTAGCAATTTCAATCTCCATTATACTGAAAAGTTCATTTTACTTCAAAATAACTTAAAGCAAGAAAAACCTACTTTTTTGCTAGAACACCATGTGCAGGAGGGATCCATTCTCAAGTAAAATTTGTAACCATGGCACTGGTCACTCTACCTAAAAGACTAGCTCCAATCATGAAATTCCTTTCTTCAATAAAACTTTCCACTTGCAGACAGCCTGGTTAAGCTCAGCAGCATAGTGTGCAGTGTTAAGTGCCACCCTGGCAAAACACAACCGTGTGGGGTTGTGGAGAGAAGTCCACAGTGAGATATAAAGTAAAAAAAAAAATGTTCCATCAAACAATTTCAACCTTCAACTCACGTAGACATAATTTGTAAAATAATGCATTTTTTATACAGCACTTCATAGAAAAGTGATAGAACAAAGAGAAATACAGTTTATGGAGTAACTCGAGTTGCCAAAGTGATAATGTATTTAATAAGTAAAATGAACTTGCCTACTCAGAGCCAATTTTGCACTGTCTGCCTGAGGTAGGCAACATGACATCATAATAGCTAAAAAAGTAGAGATCTGTCATGTAGCGTGGGAGTTAAGGGGCATCCCACCTGGGCACTTGGGCTCTGTCTTGCAGTCAGTGGAGAAAGGTTAATAAAGCCAAAGAATACTGGATCTCACCTAAGTTAGTATCTTTGTGAACTGGGATAGGAAGTAGTCACCTGAACAGCTAAGCCAGAAGAAGTGAGAAAGCAGTAATCTCTGGGGACAGGCAGGGGCTGACGTGTTCAGGATGGGGACAAAGTGGGATACAGTAACCTCTTAAGCACGAGCAGCAGCAGAAATAGCTCATTTCTCTCTGCCCTGATTACCAGTAAAACCTCCAGAGCTTCCCTGTCATCAAAACACTGACCTCAATATCATCGATATTACTTTCTAGGAAATGTACCTCATATTTCTGACGAAATGTAAAGAACAAGGCAAAAATAGACATTAACATATAAGAATGATTGGTAAGAAATGAGAAAAAATGAATATGTTTAACTTTCTCAAAATCCTGCTGTGCACAGAAAATCACATAGGTGCACAGAAAATCACATAGGTGCACAGAAAAAACAGATCATGTTTGCACTTTAAAAGCAAGAATGGATCACATGTAGTTGGGCTTATGAGAAAATTTTTACAGCAGCAATACTGGGCTATTTTTAAAGTAATATTTTTCATTTAAAATATAAGCCAAAGTCCGAGACAAATACTGTCTTGCCTGATACATATTCATGACACACACAAATAAATACATACAATTTAATAATAATGAATAAAAATTCATGAAGAGTTCCAGGTATTTATGGTCATGTTCTCAGCTTCTATAAATCCACATTGTTTCACTTCCTATGTTATGTTCCAGCACCAAAACCAAGAATTTGAACTTATTCTTAAATGTGGTAACTACAAGATTAAGATGCGGTTGGGATTCTATGGGTGTTTGTTTGGTTTTTTGCGCACTTGGACAGTATTGATGATCCTCTTCCATGTTATTAAAATATATTCTGTATCTTTAACACAAAGCTCGCAGTTCTGAGCTTGCTATTCAGCTGAAGAGACTACTGCAAAAAAGGAGCATTACCTTGGTCTTGTGTACAAGCACACATGTACTCACAAGGAGGTGCTGTGCCACTTACCGTGATGTCTGAGTTGCCTGAGTCATGAGCCTTAGAATAATGAAATAAGAACTGTTCAAAAAAATTAAAAGTGGGGTTTTACTACAAAACAGGGCAAGGGTGTTATGATTGTCATGACAATTTTAGTGTCATCATAAAACATATGTAGAAACCTTACCCTTTTGGTGTTGTCTTTTTCATCTAAACCCTGTAGGAATAATAACGGGCAATTTTGATTACATTATAAACTTTTCAGTACTGGCTTAGTATATCGTCCTTCCTTGACAGTTCTATTACATGTCTTATCAATGTAACTACTCTTTTCAAACTCTGTAGAGAACATTGATTACTCTCCAGTAGAAGAGTCAATGTCTTTAGCAGATGCTCCTTTGTATATTCCTAAAGTCTCATTAGTAAATATCTTTCTCCATTGAGAGCTCATCATTTTTCTAATCTAGAGCAAGAAAAACACTTGAAACCTTGTATCCAACCTGGAGATTATTTGCCAAACATTGGAGACTCCCCGTTATCTTTAATAGGTGTTGGATTAGGACACATAGCACTTCAGAGTAAGAACAGATAGTATTACTTCCAGCACCAAGTGGCACTGGGTCCTCCAAATTTATTGTAGACACTGGTATACTGAGAGATCAGGCTTCAAAAATGCTAAGTAGTCTTTCATGTGTGTTACCTGTGGTTTCTGGAGAAATCCCATGACCAAAAAACAAAGTTCTCTCAGTGCACTGGATGCCTAATGCAAAGAAAACACAAACTCAGGTATCACACTTCCGACCCTGCTGCATATAACAAATAGTTTCAAAATAATAAAGCAACCCCTGTCTGACTCACCTGAGGCTGAGAATCTCTGGACAGGTAGGCAGAACATGCGTCGTCTATCTGTAAAAGTTCACACAGTCCTTTTTTTAAGAGTCAGATTAATAAAAACAAGTGAATTATATTTATTTTCAAAAACAGTTCAGCGCAGCTAAAGGCATGGCAAGTCTGTCCATCATAAGGAGTCCTTGTAGGTACACTCATGAAATATTTTACATTCAAGGGAGAAAAAAGCCCTTAACCATATAAAAAAATATATTTGCTTGATCTGAATAAACTCATTCTCATACCTGCCACTTGCACCTGTGATTTGTAATCTTCTCAGACTAAGTCATATTTTAGATTATGATTTTAATCATCTGGGGTATGGACTATGAATTAAATCTCTTCTGTAATATCTTTGGGTTATACAAAACTGAAAAAAATAACAAAACTAAAGCAAGTGATTCAATGAGCCCTAAAACACAACCCTTCCAACTGGATTCCAGCATCCCTGCAGCTGTTTGACACATGCATCTCTTGAGTGATTATGAGATGTGGCAGGACATCTTATGCATGCTAGTCAATTTGCGTGAGTCACCAAGCAGCCAATATACGAGGTTTGCAAGTGAGGAGCTTTACAAGATTTTGTTTAAGGGAATTGGTTCCCAAATCACAGTGCTAGTAAGAGATATGTTTCTGTATATTTCAAGGGATCTCAACTCAAAGAGCACTGTGGAAGAAGTCATTGCTGTTGAAATTAAACATGTCAGCACAGAATGGAATGTTACACATAGACACAAAACAAACAAACAAAAAATAAATCCACAAAGCAAACCAAGAAGCCCCAACGCCCACCAGCCATTCAATCTTGATCAAAATAAACAGCCATTTAGCTCTGCATCTTATCTCCAAAACTGGCCGTACATTGGCACGCAGGGAAAAGCTTAAGAAGAGACCAGGGGTCTAGTAAAACCCATGCTCTCCAACCACAGTGGATTTCTGTGCCGTGAATTTGACCGCTTTCTCTCTGAACCACTATAAACTTCTAGCACCCACAAGATATTTATGTGAGGGTTTCCTAAGCACTGTGTGACATACCACTTCTGTTTGTCTTGATCGATCTTTTCAAAACTAGCTTCATTTGGTGCTCTCTTGATCTTGTCTTGGAAGAAGTAATGAATAAGTGATTCTCACTCCTCATCTCCCTACTGTTCATGACTTTGTGTAGACAATTAATCACATCCCCTTTCTGTTGTTTCTTTTTCAAGATGAAAGAATCCTGTAATACTGAATCATTTTTAGCAGAGTTATTAATCGAGAAGGGAGAAGAAATGGAGCAAGGGATATTTGAATTCATGGAAGTAATATTACCAGTGGTTAAAGATCAAAGGGAAAGAAAAAATCTCCAGTACTTCAACTAAAGCTGCACAGTTTAATAATAATGAAAAAAGAGGCTTAACTTTTTGTTACATCACTTTAAAATTGCCTTAATAGCAACCTGTCTTGGTATGGACCATTTCTTCCATTGAATATTTGATACTGTTTGCCTAGATCCCGAAAAGCCTTGCCAATCATCTAGTTCATGGACTGCATTCAAAAAGTGTTTTTTTATAAATAAAGAGTAGGCAATGCAATAGGTCTTATGATTTTATTACAGGTAAAAAGACCTAAACACTCCCTAGCAATGAAAACATTACATGAGAAAAGCAATAAACAAATAATGCTTATCTGAACAAGAGATGATTCTTTTCTCTAGAGACAATCTACGAGAAAGCATTAGCAGAGATAGTGGGAAAGCTAATAGCTCACAGAATTCCCCTTTCAAATAGATTTTGCTGGTAACATATCTTCCCCAGGCTCTTTTCCTTTCATCTTGAAATTGTTGTCATTTTGGTAGCCTAAATTAAAGCTTTGCTGTTTCTTCTTGGTAAGGCATTTTTTGTTGGGGCTTTTTTGTGGTGTGGTTTATTTGCTTGTTTTATAGTTGGACTCTTAGAGAACTCCCATAATTCATTAGCAGGACAAGCCAGAGTCTGCTCTGTGTTGGACACAATGCAAGGCAAGGTATCACTCAGCTAAAACCTGTGTGGACAAAGCAAGGAATGAGAAGGCACCACAGTTTCTGTTAATTCATTTCTAAACAATAAAAATAAAAATAAAAATTTAATAGTTTCTGTCATCTTTGATGCATCTTCTCTCCTATATCAGAAATGTGACCTAAGGGTGAGAGCTTGTAAGGTGTTTGGAGTTGGTTAAATAACATAAAGAAACAAAAGGATGTGAGTTACAAATAAAGGAACACGATGCTGCTGACATAGGGACAAATCCTGTGTTACAACTAGCAAATCTTAGCAATAAATGAAGAAACGTATAAAACAGCATTTTTCAATCCAGAATGTAAATAACCCATTTTCATGAACTCCCTAGAGCCATCAGGACCTTACTTCCCAAAAGACCACTTTTCCCCAGGAAATCACCAGGGTTTTTCCAAGTGCTGGTCTAGAAATATGTTGGAGTTTGAGTCAACACTTCCAAAATGAACTAAAGGGAGCTGACCGTAAGGGATGTGTCTCCTTACAGTAGGAATTGGCCACAATAGGAAGAAATTTACTTTCTCCATCTGTTCCAAAAGAGCAAGGAAGAGCTCAAGCTAACACATGTCACATCCTAGAGTCAAAACAAGTGTTCATTTCAAAGATGACAGTGGAATTTATGATAGTGATCAGTAGCAAAAAGTTAGAAGGGCTAATTGACACAGTACGTTATCCTCTACCTAGTAAATTGAGAGGCTAGGATAAGATTAAATGCATTGTCCCAGCCCTTTGTGCAGAACAGAAGAAACAAGAGGTAAGACTAGATGAGTTGAAACAATTCCTTCATATTGCGTACGGACTATAAAACTGAGTGGGACACTCTGTTACTGCCGGGGACAGTGACTGCCTCGTCATTGACAGTTAAAGGACAGTAGTTATCAAACATAGCTCTCCATTGAACCAAGACAGTCTTTTCCTAGAAAGACATCTCATCACCCATCTTCAGCATCCTCCTGGAACAACTGTTCAGAGAATCTGGAAAATAAGAAGTTTCCCCTCTTTGCTGGTGTCAGGATAGCAGATGTACAGGAGAAGCGGGACTGGAAGAAAAAGCATCTGAACTCGTGCAAGAGAAAAACTGGAGACTGTAGCAAGGATGGGCACAGAAGAAATGGGAATATACCATATGGCAAATGATGCTTACCTCTTTCCACAGCTGCAAATCCTCACCTGCCTCCAGTGCTTGGGATGGCATCGGTGCACCTGGAAGCACAGCTGTGCTTAGCAATGCTGTTCAGCAAAAGGTATTTGTAAATGCTGACAAATTTGTTATTTTTCAGTGATTTAAATATAAACTCTGAACAAAGCACGATACCTAGAACACTTACAAACTGCAAAGTCTGAGAGCTGCATGATCCAGAGTAATCTGCTGCCCCAGGAGTTGTGAGGTTTGTTCAGTGGTTTCTGCCTGCTCTACAATAGCAACACAGCAGGAAGATCCTTCAAAGTTCACAGCAGATACGGATGCTCACATCTCTTAGCAATAAACAGTGTGGAAGTTACTCATGTTTCACTGAGGGTCAGGCTAGCATTAGTCCGTTCTCAGCAATAAGTAGAAGGCAAGAAAATTTGCATGGCAGCTCTTGAATGCTAAGACCTGCTCAGAAAAACACATTCCAGCACCTACAACTTTGAGCTTTTTGAGAACTCGGCTCACCTCCAGCACACACACTGAAAGTTGGGAATCTGGATCCTACCTCTTGCTTTCTCGTATGTTACAATTAAAGAATTAATGTAAGGTACTCTTGCATGTGAATAATGCCTGTGATATGAACATGGTGTTTTTGAGAAGGTGATGGACAGTACATGTGTAACTGGCTTTGTTTCCTCTGTTTGATATATGTGATGTGGACAAGCTTGGACCCGTAGAAGATTAAATGTGTTACTAATTGCGTAATGCTGCCATGATGCTGTGCTTGGCATGTGGGCAGCTCTATTCTCCCTCTCTGCCCATCCATGCTGCAGACCTGGAAGTTACTGTCTCTGGGTCCCTTTCAACTCAACACCCAGAGTATCCACCTTTCCACGTTGTTATTTTATTTGACAGTATATTTCTAATAGCAATATATTATTAGAGTCTCTGTAAACAATAGAAATGAGCATCATTGAATTGTGACTACACTAGACATCACACAAGCATATCAATGAGGGGATGTGTTGTAACATAAAAGACAAGAAAAATGTTTCTGTAAATACATTAACAACAAAAGGAGGGCTAAGGAGAATCTCCATCCTCTGCTGGATGTGAGCTGAAAAATAGTGACCAAGGATGAGGAAAAGGCTGAGGTACTTAATACCTTCTTTGCCTCAGTCTTTAATAGTAAGACCAGTTCTTTGAATGCCCAGCTCCTTGAGCTTGGAAGACAGAGAGAGGAAGTAGAATGAATTCCCCATAATCCCAGAGGAAATGGTCAGTGACCTATGGCACTACTTAGGTGCACACAAGTCTATGGGGCCAGATGGGATCCACCCAAGGGTTCTGAGGGAGCTGGCGGAAGTGCTCACCAAGCCACTTTCCATCATTTATCAGCAGTCCTGTTGAACTGGGAAGGTCTCAGTCGACTGGAGGTTAGTCAATGTGACACCCAGCTACGAGAAGGGCCGAAAGGAAGATATGCAGAACTGCAGGCCCATCAGTCTGACTTCAGTGCCAGGGAAGGTTATGGAACAGATCATCCTGAGTGCCATCACATGGCACGTACAGGACAACCAGATGATCAGGCCCAGTCAGCATGAGTTTATGAAAGGCAGGTCCTGCTTGACTAACCTGATCAGCTTCTATGACAAGGTGACTCACTTAGTGGATGAGGGAAAGGCTGTGGATGTTGTCTACCTAGACTTTAGTAAAGCCTTTGACACTGTTTCCCAGAGCATCCTCTTGGAGAAACTGGCTGCTCATGGCTTGGATGGATGTACACTTTGCTGGATAAAAAGCTGGCTGGATGGCCGGGCCCAGAGAGTGGTGGTGAATGGAGTCAAATCCAGTTGGTGGCTGGTCACAAGCGGTGTTCCACAGGGCTCAGTACTGGGGCCTGTCCTCTTTAACATCTTTATCAGTGATCTGGATGACGGGATCGAGTGCACCCTCAGTAAGTTCGCAGATGGCACCAAGTTAGTTGGGAGTGTCGGTCTGTTTGAAGGTCAGGAGGCTCTACAAGAGATCTGAACAGGCTGAATTGATGGGCCGAGGCTGACTGTATGAGGTTCAACAAGGCCAAGTGTTGGATCCGGTACTTGGGCCATAACAACTCCCTGCGGTGCTACAGGCTTGGGGAAGAGTGGCTGGAAAGTTGTCCAGCAGAAAAGGACCTGGGGTTGTTGGTTGACGACCAGCTGAATATGAGCCAGCAGTGTGCCCAGGTGGCCAAGAAGGCCAATGGCATCCTGGCTTGTATCAGAAATAGTGTGGCCAGCAGGAGCAGGGAAGTGATTATCCCCCTGTACTCGGCACTGGTGAGGCCACACCTTGGATACTGTGTCTGGTTTTGTGCCCCTCACTACAAGAAGGACATTGGGTGCTGGACCATGTCCAGAGAAGGGCAATGAAGCCAGTGAAGGGTCTAGAGAATAAGTCTTTTTAGGAGCAGCTGAGGGGACTGAGATTGTTTAGTGCCGAGAAAACCAGGCTGATGGGAGACCTAATCTCTCTCTACAACTACCTGAAAGGAGGTCGTAGCAAGGTGGGGGTCAGTCTGTTCTCCCATGTAACAAGCAGTAGGACAAGAAGAAATGGCCTCAAGTTGCACCGGGAGAGGTTTAGATTGGATATTATGAAAAAATTTCTTTTCAAAAAGTCTTGCCAAGCATTAGAATAGGCTGCCCAGGCAACTGGTTGAGTCACCATCCCTGAAGGTATTTAAAAAATATATAGATGTGGTGCTTAGGGACATGACTTAGTGGTGACCTGACAGCGGAGGGTTAACAGTTAGACTTGATCATCTTCAAGATGTCTTCCAGCAAAAATGATTCTGTGATTCTGCAACTTACCTGGGATGGAGATTGGTGCTGGAGAGGGTGGTGCTTTCTCTGTACAATCCTCGCGCTGCAGGAAACCCTGCAAAATCATCTAATTTATCCCCCTGCCCTAAGTTGCTGCCCATGAGCCATGCCTAACCAGTTTATACACTGTTCTTAAAGACCTCAGTTTAACAGGGATTTTATAACCACCCAGACAGTCTATAGTTACCTGTGGTCATGTTTTTACAAAGAATAGAACCAAATTAAACAAAAAGGAGGTGAAGGTAGACTTAGCTGGAATGGCCAGGTGAGCAGGGTGTGAATGTTCGTCATCTTCATTTGTTTTACATGTACTACTAATAAGTGCAACAATAGTTAGGTCAGGCATTTAGGGGTGGATTTAAAAAACCACATTTTGGTATTGGCATAGACTTAAGGTGACTAATTATTCTGGATCCTTGTTTTCCCCAAGAAAGAATTAGAGTGGCTCTTAATTGCACACTATGAAGAAGTGGGATATTTTTGAACTCTCTGATGTTCTCATAACAAGAAAACTGCCTTTCAATGAAAAATTTCCTTTTTTCAATTTTCTTTTTTTTTATGTTCAAGGAAAAACACCAAATAAATTAAAGGTGCTAGAATCCTCTTACTTTGTTTTCTATTCTAATTGAAGAATATTCAGTTGGAATATTGCCTGGGACTGGTATCCTGGTTGCAAAGAGTGCACCTGGGCAACACTTCAAATTAACACACCTTCCCCATGAAACCTTTGTCTGTCTGTCTCTGCACACTGCTTCTGCCAGTGCCTGGTTCCCGAGGCTTTCCAGGGGGAGCAGAAGAAATCAAACAGCCTGTACAGCTTAGGGAAGCAGGCAAGAAAACCTGAATAGTGCAGCTTGGGATTTTCTGGTTTGGGTTTGTTGGGTTGATTTTGGGTTGGAGTTTTTTTGTTTGCTTTTTGGATTTTTTCTTTTTGTGTGTGCCTGGAGCATAAACTTTCGGACAGAGGAGATGCAGTTATTTCACCAGCTCCTAAATTTTCTTAACCATTCTTGACATAACTTTTATTTCATATGCAATCCCATCTGTTTTGTGCTCACACCTAGGATGTGCCCCCCAGTGCCAAGCGGCATCCCTCCATCACCCCATCCAGAACCGTGCTGCAGTCACTGCAGAACGTCATTCGTATACACACATACACAACAGCACACACAGGGAAACAATAAATTATTCTGTGATTTATACAGAACAACCACGGGGAGGGGGGTAAAGGCGCTATTGAGTAAAGAAATCCTATTCAAAAGGAACATGGAGGAGGAAAACCTCCTACAAATTTGACACTGTCCATGACACATTTGTTCTCTTATCCTTCATTTCTGCCAGCTTCTAAAATCTCAACTTCTTCCAAGGCAGCAGAATGCCAGATGCACAGTTTCAGTCACTTTTCAACCTGGGATTCACTTCTTATATCTTCTCCTCCCTCCACTGCTCTCCCTACACAAGGTCCTGGCAATCATTTCTGTAAGAACAGTGATGAAATACTGTCTGCCATTGCCCTTCCTTGCCATCATTTTCCTCCCTCCCACCCCCCCATCTCTAGAATTTATTTTAAATGGAATATTAAATATAATGTACTTTGATTTCTCTGATTTTTTATATTAAAGAATCACAACAAATCAGAACAAAAACTCCCGAGAAAAGCAATACATACACACATATAATACAAACAAACCAGAAATATTCCTTGCACAGCAACTTATTTCGTAATGTTACTTCACAAGGTAGAGGTAGTTACTCTATCTGGAGTGGGAAAACAGAATAGAGAAGAGTGTATGTTTGGTTAAAAAGCCCATTAGCTGTGCTTGTTTCACAAGCAAACTGAAGTTTCACAAGCTACAAAAGTAGCAATTTTCAGTTGTAAGACATTTCAAATTAAACCAAGGTAATCAGGCTCTGTGCCTAAAATATCTCAGCAGCTTTATCCTTTTCCACTTAACCCCAGCCCCAGGGATTCCTCATGCAATAAATATTGCTTCAGGTTGGACTAAGTGACTTCCAGAGGGTTCTAAATTTTCCTACAGCTCTGTGCATCATCCCGTTTCTGTTTTCTTAGCTTTTAAATCAGATCAAATTGTATTTAACTGCTTTTAACAAAAGCCGCTTCCCAAGCTGCTGTGAGTGTTCTTTTGTCCGGACAGCGTAGCCCTCCCGGCGTACGCGAAGAAGCCCCCCCAACCCAAACCCCGACACCGTGCCCCACCGCTCCAACCTCCTGCGCTTCTCTGCCTCTGCCAGCCCCGCACCTGACCCCAGTCCAGCCCGGCGGCGAGGCAGCGGCAACCCGCTGGCGAGCTCGCTTTGCAGCCCCCTCGCAAGGCTGGCAGGCTGTTGGGGTCCTCCCACCGCCCCAAATATTGCAGGGCTGGCAGTGCAGGAAGGGCATGCGAGGGTGATGCTCCTCACCTTTGCAAGCAGGCATCGAGGAGGCGAGAAGGAAGAGGAGGAGAAGCGCGGATCCCGGCAGCGCCGTGGCGTCCCCTGCCTTCCTCCGGCTGCGCTGGGGGGCGGCTGCGGGGGGCTGCTGATGGCAGAGGTTTCCCATGCCCGCCGTGTGCCCTGCGCTGCCTCCCTGCCAGCCGCACTCTGGGCATGCCCTCTCTCCCTCCCCAAACTTTTTAAATCTCCCTGACACGTGGACGAGCATCAGCCTGACTCAGGGAAGGCGCGTCAGCCGCCCTGCCCACTCTGCCCACCCCGCCCTGTTTCCCCCAACCCCGGCACCCCCGGCACCCCCCGGGGCCAGACCCGTCACCTCCTCCGCCGGGCAGCCAGTGACTGAGCCCCACTCCCACCTGGGGAACAGATCCACGTGTAGCCCTTGCCGGGGCGGTGGGCGCCCCCGCTTGCCATCGAGGCGTGGTTTTTTATTAAACACCCTCTTTAAGAAAAATTCGTGTTTTAAAAGACGTGTGTAAAACCCCCTGAGCCCTGATAGCAGCCGTGATGGCTGGCACAAAAGGAGCTGCTTCTCCTTTGCTGTGCTCGGCGGTTCGGAGTGAGAAAACGGGGGTGGCAAAGAGGAGTGTTCAGACACAGTCCCAGCCTGGTGTGGAGGGGAGAAGAGGCATGAACTGAAACAGGGAAATCTCACACAGATTTGCCCCCGACTGGCTGAACCTGAGAATTAAAACTCATTGAGCTTGTGTGTGGGAGAAGATGTGGGTGGCTGGGATGTGGGGCTCTGAGGATGCGCACCAGTCTGCCCTGGCACCTGCGATCACTGAGTTTTCTGAAGGACCCCCCTGCAGCAGGGGTGTGACTGATCGCTTGACTTTCCCTGTGCCTTAAGTACACACACACACAAAATGTCACACCATGAAAGAGACTCAGTAGTATGGTGGTATTTGGTGAGTAAAATTGTAATATTGAGCTTCGCAAGGATTTTTACTCAAAATACAGCGGCAGACCTTGTTCCCAGGTGTTACTTATGCCTGTAGATAGCCAAAGCAACTACAGCATAAGATACGCAAAAGCACACAGGCTCCACATCTGTAAAGACACTTGGGCAGCTTAGTCCAGCCACCCCTTACCAGACTCGCTACTCGAGTCTGTCGGCGCCTTCCACTGCCCAAGCCAACAGACCATGCCCACGACCAGCAGGATGCTTGGGCTGGTGCTGACCTGCTCCTCACATCCAGCCCAGCAGCAGCGTCGGCCTTTCTCCAAAGGCGCGTGTCTGGCTGGCACTGCTCCCTTAGCATTTGCTCCAGAAAGATCCTGCCCAGCTGAGGGGCTGCTCCAACTCTGAGGTGCTGCAGAGAAATTTCAGGGCAGCATCTCCCAATTTACACAGTCTAACTTTATGCTTTGTTTCCCCTTCTTTTTCTGCTTGCTCCTATTTTTTTGCTTGGTTGCTTATTTCTGACTTTCAAAGGAAGTATTACATCATGGTCCAGCGACGATACTACAAGTGCTATATTATAAGGTTGCTATTTTCCGAAGCAACATGCAGTTCTTTTTGACCATTTCAGTGGATTTTGACTGAGGGGTGAACAGTGGGTGGTGGAGTAAAGCTGCCTGACGAGCTGTGGCGGTTACTGTGATACAAAAACTTTCACATATAACCATAGCATTGCTGTCTTGTGTTTGCCTTTACCCTTATCAGTTTTGTGTGCTACAGATTGTGCTCTGCCACCTGAACATTTTGACAGGCCATCAAAATTTTGAAAGCTTTGCCAAGCAGCATGCTAAGATGCTGTAAAATTCTCTTATTAATAGGAGTATCTTTTTTTATCAGATTCAGTAGCAAAGCCTTCCTTGATATGACTGGGGACAGAACTTCTCCTTGTGTCACTGGAAAGCCAGTTATCAGATCAATATATAAATGAAGAAGCCTGTATTTTTTAATGTATTATTATATTTATATCTAGCTAATTAAAAGAGTTGTTTTAAAACAATCCAAATCAATGAATTGCACTTGGTTCTGGTTTCTGTTAGTAAAAGCAGAAGACATTTATTTAGAAGGCATTCTCAGAAATAGGAAGTCATCGGTGCTGAAAGGTATTTCCCAAATCTACCTTGATTCAAATTCATGACTCGGTGTCCTGATCCTTGGCCTAGGGAAGGATTTAATTTGTTATGCATTGTAATTATTACCTTCTTGTTAAATATTTAATAGATTGTAGAGTAAAATACACTACAGTCTTTTCTAATTTGAAAGTGAGATACCTGTAAGCATTTTGTACCCATTGAATGGTGCAGAGTGTTCTAATAATAGTGAAAAAAAGAGACATCTTGATTAACTTTATTTTCAGTAGAAAGAGTTCTGATTAACCCAGAAATTGCATTTTTGTGCAATGTATTTTAATACTGCAGACTGAAAGTTTTGCTGAGTCTGCTTACATAGAAACATACTTCTAAAAATATTGCAGATTAAGAGAAAAATTTCCAGGTAGAAAAATTCCAGTCTTCCATTTACCAGGAAAAAAAAAATTAACACTTCTCTCTATTCTTGTATTCGTACTGCTCCATAATCTTTCATCTGAAACCCGAATTTCATTTTCAGCAGATTCTTGTCAATGCGCAAAAAAGCGGTAGCCATTAAACTGCAATCCTCTTTGTGCCATGAGTCACACGATCTGAGTCCTGGCAGGCTACAGTCTTCCAGTACTTCCAACCCCAAACTGCATTTCATTTTAGACTATGCCTTTTTATTAAGAGCAGCAGCGTAGTTTTGCATTTCCTGATACATGGCTAAGACAAACTGGATGGGCATAACTGTAACCCTCCTAGTCATATCTAGATAATAACAACAAAAAAAAACCCTTTTAATAAAAATGTGTATTTGCATTAAGCCTAAACTCAAGCTTATACCCAGACATTTTCTGCTGAAATATGTTCAAATTTTGACAGAGCACGTGCTCCAAGCTTGAATCTCAGTTTATAGTAGGTTTACATAGCTTCTCATGTTCATCCTTACGCAAGAACTCACTGAAATGCAAGTGAGCATTCGTGTAAACAGGAGAAAAAATACATCTTTCTCTGTTGTATCAGTTTTTGTTTTGCTTAACTGCTTGATGGAATTCATGTTACACTGTTGCAGGAACAAAGCACATCCTCATTAAATGAATAGCTTGGAGGATGTTTTGAATGCTGTAATTAGCTTCTTTGAAATATTTATGTTCTTCCTAATGTTGCTTGAATAAATGTTAATTATGGCTGGTGGAAAGGGAATCAAACAGCTGAGTATGCGAAAACGTCATCTTTTCCATCTTCAGCCAAGGCAAGGTCAGGAGGTACGTCACTGAATCCACTCACTTGCTGTATACGCACACACACAGCCTGTGAATAGGTCAATGCATACTGTTCTTTCTATTACCTTAATAAAAATTATGAGAAATCATTCCCCTACATCTGAACGTAAGCACTAAGAGAGCCTTTATATGTCCTGCACTTTGTTCACCCATGTATTCCAAGCTTACTGGAGACTGCTTGAAACGGATCAGAGTGAGCAAGCGTGATGATGTCTCTCACGACTTCAGATGTGTCCATTAATACGTTTCCTCCTTCTGTGCAATGAACAAGTTGTGTACATGGATTTTCTTCTTACTTGTTTATGTTCTAGAGAATTAAACTTTATGGAGACAGGTTGCAATAATTTATTATGCCTGATCAAATATTGCACTTCTTCAAGGTATTCTCTCCATATATTATTGACTAATAATGCACAGAAATCTTGTACCAGAACAGAAAAAGATTAACAAAGAAAAGTCACTGGAGACTCAGTTCAAGAATCAGCATCTCTGAAAGGGCTTTTATTGGACTGTTGACCTAACACAAAAAGATGCTCACTCAATAGAAGTCTTTAGGGATATCTCCCTACAAACAACAAAACCCAAGCTGAATATGGCATGATAGGCCCTCTGTTTTCTCAGAATATTATTTCTTGTTTTATCCAAGAAAATGCCTCAGCTCTTCCTTTATGAATAAGTAAAATTTAAATGACCTTAGGAGCCTCTAATGTGCTAGTGAGGGGAACTTGCCTGAATGACTGGAGATGAACACAGAAATCCCATCCCCTGGGCTGAGAGACATTTCACTAGGGAACAGCTATGAGACTGATTGCTCCGCTTTCCATTAGACATCCTTTGTCTAGTCCAGGGTATTTAATCTGCGTCCTTGGCGTAAGCAGATTTCGTAAGAAAAACACCCAGCAGAAATGTCTGATTTTTATGGACTTGCATTTGCTTTAGAAGTGTAACTGGTCTCAGATGATAAATCTTTCCCACACATTCACATCATTTTCCAATTTTCCCACCAACATTCCTTATTAATTCTATACAAAACATGGGACTGGAAAAAAAAATGGTTTATTTGTGAAGTCCTGATGATTGTAGAAAAAATGTAAATTTCTGTTCAAAGGAAAGCAAAAATCATCTACTGTCACTACTATGTAAGAAGTGTGGTCACATAAATTGTTTAAAAAAGGCTAATCTCCAAGGTACTTTCATCTCATTTTTCTCTAATACATCAATGGGTGCAATGATTAGCTTTTTTAGATTCTGAGCACCCTGTCAATTATTTACACATAATTAATAAAATAATAAAATAATAAAACTTCAATATTGCTTTCAGAATCTACAGGTTTTATAACTAAAAAGACCTTAAGGAAGCAAGAAAAGAAGTGAAAGTGGATGAGTAGTGACACTTAGAAAATGTCATCCTGCCTTCCACATGGCTATGAGGTGAGTCGGTTTTACAATAGGATAATTTCTCTTTTGAACAGAGACAGACCTTGCGACCTTGCAGTGGTTAGTCTAATTTGTTCACAACCCCTACATAAATCCAGCAGGAAGGAAGGCATCCTGAAAATTTTGCTTATAAAACTCTGATATATTTTGCCAAAAGTTCTGAACTTCTGTTGGCTTCAGAAAAAAATATAATCCAGGGCTGAATTTGATATTTTGTCTAAACTCTGATATTTCACCATAGGTTTCCTCCTGGATTTCTAGTGAGGTACAACTAATGCCAGCTGCAGGAAATTTCCTTGCATAGATACAACATACAAGCATTTGCTTGGAAGTCTGAAGGACAAGACCTTAGGGAAATAATCTGGAAAAAGGGACTAAAAGCCCCTGAGCCTCTTCCAGCCTGAATCATTCAGAGATTCTGTCTAAAGTGTTAAGCAATGGGATCCCAGCAGTCTGCTGCTTGGCATGTTTATCTGTTCACTGTCCTCGTCAGTCTAGAGCACTCATACATTTCAATTTTACTCAGAAATAATATTTATTAATAGAGCAGGCAACAGAAGAATAATTAATAGTTTTTGTTATGTCCAAAAAAATGGTAAACAAAAATCAGTTCTAGCAATCCCTTCATTTTTCTCCCACCATCACAAGGCTGCTCTTACTGTGAGTTAATGGGCAAAGCAGCTTACTTAACAGGATTTTATTTCTGGTCAGAGCCTGCAACTATTTTTTTATTATACCAACCACCGAATGCAGAAGAATGCCAAGAACCATCAGTAGTCTTTGTCCTCCAAATGTCAAAACCCAAGAAATTTCTCTTTGCTTAGTTTTAGGGTTTTGGAGTCTATGATATTGCTAGCTCTAATTCTGAAGTTTATTAAAGAACACAGTTTTCTCTGCAAAGTTAGATTTTGGAAGGCAAATTCTTCTACTCGCTTCTCTTGATATCAACTGCACTGCCATCATAAGCCTACATGGCAATGTCTTGAACAGTAAGTATTGTAAGGAGTGTTTTGTAATGTGTCTTACCTGTCTAATCCCAGACAGCATGATCAGCCACATGAACTTTTCAATGGCTTTACAATAATAACCTGCAACTTAGAAATGACTAAAACCTTTATACACACCTTATTTTTTTTGTCTCAAAACCAGAGTAGTTTTCTGTGCAGACTGCTCAGATACATAACCAATGATCAGCTCAGCATCCCTTGCCCACCCTTACCAGATTCTGACCTTCAGACTGTCACCAACTTCACTATCAGATCTGCTTAAATTCTACAAAATGCTGTGTATTCATGATTGCTTGGAAATTGAACTAGTTGATCCCTGCAATTTCTTCCAGTCCTCTATGCTCCTGGCATCCTCCTGCCAGGAACACTTGTCTTTAAAGACTCAAGACTTGTGAGCCTAATCCCATGTCAAATGCTTTGTGAGCTTAGAGCTCAGCCTCAGGTGTTACCCAAAACTGTGATGCACTGGGAAGCCATGAATTTACAAGGAGTCCCAAATTTACAAGTAGTCTTTGAATAGAAAGAGAAGCTACATGGAGTAGCTGGAGGCGGTCTGCTAAGCCGATTTGTTCACTAACAGTGTGCCCTGGACTTGGTATTTGCGGCTTTTGACTTCAAAATTACTCTAATTTATGGCAAGGTTCTTGGGTCAGGTATCATTCTTTCTTTCATTGCATATCTATGTCTGTCAAGTACAGCACAGTAGCAACCCCATCCTTAGTTCTTGCTTTCTTTGCTGTATCGCACTATTAGTTTTTAGTATTTCTTCAGGTTATATATTACATGACACAGATTGAGAAGATGCAGTAATAAACTTGTAATTGATTCATTCTTCTTTCATTCTGGACAACAAAACACCAACCACCTCGAGACACCCCATACTTGTTGACACTGAGAAGCTGTAGCCTTATTTCTGACTCTTCTCAGTAGCATCTGACCACTGTGACTGGCTGGACTAGCAGAGCTCTAGATTAACTCCTTACGGAAGTTCTTATAATTTGCAAGACAAAAGTGACACTTTCTCTGCATAATTAGCTAATACTTTGTCACCTGCATGAAAACACGCGCAGGTTTCTATACCTAAGTACTTGCTGTGTATGAGTAGGAAGAATGACTCTGCAGAGCAAACGTCCAGATCAAAGCGGCATGAACCGCGTGTTAAGAATCCTCTCATTAAAAATCCATCTGCTTGTAGTATGTGCTGGGTCACACAGGTTACTCCTGGGAGAACAGAAGGTGACTTTCCTTATGAAAAATGCTACTTAGCAGAAAGAAACATTTACAAATGCTGAATAATACAGGCTGTTACTACTACAACAAGTGACAGGTCTCCCCATAACAGCAAATAAAACCAAACTGCACCACTGTTGCTCTCTACATCCCAAGTGACAGCCCTGGACTGTTATTTGTTATTCTTGTTATGGAAGTGAGCCCGTAAGAGCTACGAAAAAGGACACAAACTTAAAGGTATCGGTTTTCATACAAATACTCAGTTTAAAAAAAATTAGTTCTTGCCTGGAAGATTTTATAATGCAGTTTGAGTTGGGAGCACAGAACTATGTTTTTGCAGGAATGTGTAGTTAGATGAGTAGTTTTATTTTAAATAAAGTGTTTTATTGGTGTCCTTAAATAAGTGATGTATTAGTGAAACATACTTGCACTGAAGACTGTTGGCTAGATTTGGAATAATATTTAAAGCTTTCTATTCTACATGGCAAATTGATTATTCTGGTACAGAAATAAATATTTTTTAACATGAGTGATAAGAAAATCAAGGAAATGCAGGTATTGTTAACTTCATACCTTACCAAAATGAAACAAAATCAGTAAGAGGCAGATGGAAAAAAGACAAAATCATTTGGAGTGTATTTTAATTTTCAGACTTTTAGACATTTTATATGAACAACCGCAAGTAAAAGTACGAAAGTGGCTTACTGGTTTGTTTTTTGAGACCATAATGCAGCTGTATGTATGTGTACATAATATACAGACACAGACACACACACACAGAGGGGGAAATCCTTTAATAGGCCTTTCGTACTCTCACACCTCCCATTATTTTCTTCTGATTTAATTAGGCAAAGAGAAGCCTAGCCAGTGGAAATATATCTTATAAAGACAGTAGAGAAATTTATAATTATTTTATCATTTCCTTTTCATCACATCAATTAAAATGGAAGTTGTGCATATATTTCTGGCTCAGAACATCCACATGCTTGCAAGAGTCACGCTGTAGAAGAGGAACAGCGTCAGTGACATCATCCAGTTTGCATTCATGCCTTCTGGTTGCTATGCAGGTGGGTCACAGTGAAACAATTAGCACCAGCAAGCGTACATTCAGCCAAGTAAGAGTGATGCAATGCACCAGGTTCCAGCTTTTTCAGTCAGCTCTATTAATTTGCCAGGCTGAGTCCAATTTGGCGAGATGCTGTCTGCCACTGGCTTTGCTTCTCAGATGTGTAACCAGCTCACGAAAATCACATCTGTCTGTGCTCCACTGACGGATGTTGCACACATTCTGTACTTAAGTCACCCTCCTTTCTGTTTAAATAAATGGCAGAAGTTACTGCTGGTTAGTCCATTGAAAGCTGAAGCTGGGATGGGCAGAAGCTGTAGGAGAGACTCCTGGAGGGTTAATCAAGGCTGTAGGCAGCAGTCTTCCAGCTGAAGCTGAGCCCAAGTAGAGGACTGGATTTGAGGTTATAAAGAGCTCCGTGCTATCACCTAAAAGTCAAGACCTGCTATCTGGCTAAGGAATGAAGCAGCATAAAGCATATAAACATATTTTAATAGGTTAAAAATTACAAAAAATAACAGCCGGGGGAAAGGTGCCCTTTTATCTCTTTCTTCTTTTTTTTTTTTTTTAATACTCTTAGAAATTCAGAACAAAAAAAGTTTCCACTGTCAGGAAGAGCATGATGATATCATATCCTTCAGGAAAAAACAATCCAATCTCCAATAATGAGATTTTCCTTCCCAAATTCTTTGACTTCTGATTTTATATTGCTGTCTTATCAGACAAAAGAATTCCTTAAATACCCATATGATCCATGTAAAAAAAAAATTTTAGTGATGACAAGAGATTTGTTAGAAGTTATTTTTTGTTTCTGTTGGTGAATATCGGAAATAAAGACAGCAGAAAGCAAGGATGTCAGAACGACTCCAATCAAACTATGACACTGGGAGCTCCAAGACAAAATAACAAATTAATTTAGGCGGTGCATGCTTTGAAATACAGACTTATTTCTTTTCAAATGAGCTGACAGGAACTTTTCGAAAGAAAAATTATCGATCTAAAGCACAGCAGCTAAAAGGGAAGAGGGCTACAGCTCATAATACTAGATAATATACTATATAATAGGCTATAATATATACTAGGTCAAATTGTGTCTGTTCTTGAGAAGACACAATGAAATCTCAGCAAGGATTAATTAACAATTATTACTAGATATCAGGCTGTGACAGGGTTTAAAAGGGCTACAGCATACTTCTCTCTCCAGGAGATGGTTTATCACTTCTGCATAATTGGCATGAAGGGTAGATGTAAAGGTTAGTTTCAGACTTGCCCCGGGCTGAGCATGGTTTTGCAGAAGAATGTGATTTAATCTTTCCCAGGTGAAAAGTGACTGCAAAGTACTGCTAAATCAAAATGGAAACCCCGTGCAATTTTTCTGTAATAAAAAAATGGGGACAGATAACAACTTTCTGAATCAGGCCCAAGTCTACTTTTAGATTACTGTGCTATGGTGTTCCATTCTGGAGACACCAGCTTTAAAAGCACGTACATTTGAGATGGAAGTCCTCAGTGTTGCTCTCCTGCGTAACAACCCCTCATAAAAAGGCCTAAAAATTTGACAGGAAAGTTGAAACTAACCTATGCAGGCTGAAGGCTATTTATACTCGCTAAGGAACGAAAAATCTCCTTATGACAATTTTTGACACAGCATCGTTTAAGGTTAAAACGAAGCAAAATTTGTCTGAGTTTGAATCACTATGCAAATTAACAGGATGCCTGAAAGCAGAGGTTCAAATAATAACAGGACTCAGTGACATATAATCATGTTTCTTTTGTCCTTTCTGGGCAATCTTGTAATAACACGGAGAACATGCTCCGCCATCAGCCCCATCAGGAGTGACCACGAGTCGACACTTCTGAGCTTTGCTTTTGCTGGGCTTGTTTTCACTCATGGCAGATTTTTACTGACAGATCAGCTGAATCTCATTACTTCGAGGAGTCATGCTTCAGGACATGAACACCTTGAAATGTCATGACCTTTCCGTGACAAGAAAAAATGTCACCAAAGGAAAGGCAATAGGAGCGAAAGAAAGAGACTGAGGATCACGACTGGTTAAAATATATTTACTGCACTGTAATATAGTAATAGACTTTTTAATGGAAATACAATTTCCACTTGAATAGTTGAATTTCTAAGA
This sequence comes from Bucorvus abyssinicus, assembly GCA_009769605.1. NCBI lineage: Eukaryota > Metazoa > Chordata > Aves > Bucerotiformes > Bucorvidae > Bucorvus > Bucorvus abyssinicus. The sequence goes on from CM020026.1 coordinate 30,404,275, forward strand.
AGACAGACATAGGATGTGCTCTCTGGTTTATCAGACAGGCAGTCTCTGGTGAAAGAGCATCTACTGCTCTGTTACTCTGGCTTGACACAGATGAAGCAGCAAAATAATGGAGCTACACTAACTTTAAACTGATATAACAGATGATGAGACCAAATCAGTCATTAACATATTCTGTTCTGGAAAATTTTATTTTAAACTACCGCTTCAGTGTTTGTCAGGGTTGGAGAGCTAACATTTCACTAGGCATTTCATTAGACATTTCACTAGACATACATGACTGACAGCTCCTGATGTTAGTCCGTTGTGATGAACACTCTGAATCTAGAGAGAACTTCTGACTTTTGAAAATATTTAAATGAGAAAAATTTTTCAGGTGCTCTGTTGGTATGAACTAGAGAGTTGAGGAGAAGTGTCACTAGAGTTACCTGAATTTACACTAGCTGAAGTTTGCTCCAGACAATCTTCTTGCTTGGTGGCTCAGGGCTGACCTCTATATACAGTAATCTAGATACACAGTTCTTCTCTATTTTCATATACAATATTTTATGCTGCATATAGAGTTTTTGTAATTTTTTTGAACAATGGAAGTTTTGTAGAATTTTGTACATAGAATATTGCATATACAATTGCATATGCATGTACAATTTTACATGCATATTGCATATACAATATTCTATGCTGCATATAGAGTTTTTCTCCATCTTCCTCCCAAATAGCCACAGAAATCTTTGAGCGGATGCAGCAAGGCAAAGGAGCACCAGCAGTGACTGTCCTTAGAGAACAGCACCAGCTGTGACATCTCTGACTGGAATTTGCAGCAGGTGACTCAAAGCTGACCTAGGTGTGGGGCAGATAGCTGAGGGCAAGGACAGCTACAGGGTGAACTGCCCTGTATTATGAAGCTAGCCTTTAGTTACACAGTCATCACCGTATGCAGAATGATATAACACGGTAACAACCCAAACTTGTACGGCTGAAATTAAAAGTACTACTTTTCACTGACAAAAGTATCAGCAAAATGACATGGAAGCTGCATGGAAATACTCCCTAGCCTAATTGTGCAGGCAACTATCTGTTGTCATTAAATTCTCGTTGAGTTGTAAATCTAATCTTTTAATTAAAAGATTACAACTACAGTTAAGACTCAAATAATACTAATGCGCTGACTGTAGCAGTTCAAGAGAGGTTTACAGGGCTGTCTACCCACAGGCTGGTGTTCAGGCCCCAAAGGAGGATGCATAGCAGAAAGAAAACCTGTGTCCCATCTCCCGTGCACTCATCCCACGCCCTGGTGCAATACGGGGCCATATGCCTCAAATGTTGACAAACCTCTACCCACTCACCTGTAACGCGGTGGCAAGGCTCTGCTCTTCCTCCACCCTACAACTGGGCCCTTGCAGGAAGCTGCAGGTTAATTCCTTCTCTCTTTCCAACAGAGATGGAATCCCTTAACTCCACATGAAACGGAAGAAAGTTGGGATCAGCCTACAAAGAACAGCCAAGCGTGGGGAACAGGCTTCGGCTGATAATGATGGTGTGTATCTGAGGGGAGACTAAGAGCAGCCCTTATAAAGGAATCGTGGTGACACATTTGGGGGTTTTATAAGCTTTATTTACAATATATTACTGAAGTTGCAATGTTGTTTTAACCTAGACACGCTCAAAGAAAGAGTAAGGACACTTTGCCATGCCCTGCTTCCTTTTCTGGAGTACATTTTTCTGCATTTGTGTGTGTTTTCCAGTCCCATGGACAAATATGTTTGTATAGGCTAGTACTTTTAAAGCAACATATGTTTAAAATGGTTAATTACTCATGGTCTTCCCCAAGAAGGAAGGCAAACAGAGTACGTATCACCTACTTTTCCCAAATACAGAAAAATGAGCTATAAATTATTTGTCAAAGGCCAACAAGGACATTTGTGTCATCTTTGAATTCTCTGTTTCTCGTTTCAAAATGTGCAAGCATATCCCCTTCTCAGAGTCGATAAAAAGAGAAGACGCAAAATGAGATGTTCACTCTACCCTCGTTAGCTACAGCTAACAGGCAGGCAAAAAAGAGACAAGGGATGAGAAGCTCCTTCCTTCCTCTGGTACAAAGCTCTGTATAGAGTCAGGAGGATCCTACTCGGGAAAGCAGAGTGGACCCTTTGCTTTGCTCTTCCAGGAGAGTTTGAAGGGCAGGCAGCAGTTAGTAAAGCTACCAGTAACATCAAGTGATTAATATGCCCTGCTTGCTTCTGCAGAACGACTGATCAGTGTCATTTGCAATTTTCTCCCTTCAGAGGGCATGATTTCCTGATTGTCAGTCTTAAACTTTTGGTCTGTTTCGGGTCTGAAGTGCTACTTTTTCTGTATTTTTTAAGTTTGATTCAGAAGTGGCAGTTGGGATGTTATCTTCCAGAAAAATTGACACACTCCAGTAATTTTGAATTGATTTGTATCTCATTGCACATTTCCAGATTAAAGTTCTGAAAATTTGTAAGTGCTTCTGTTAGACAGACTTAGAGCCTTTCTCAGCTGAAGAACACTTAGAAAGTCTTAATGCTCAAATGGGCGTAATTCCATGTACTACGGGTGACTCAAACTCTTTCTCTTTTTTCCTTTTTTAACATCTATGTATTGATGATTTTCATGAAGCAACCGCAATATTTGTGTTATACCTGTGCAACAGGTAGAGTACCTACAGTTAGGAATATTGTTTTATAATACATTCATTCTCTGAGAATAAAGATTCCTTACTTAGATTTTTTCCCCCCAGCTTTTCCCCTGTTTTGGCAGCATCCCTTTCTGCAGTCTCGTGGGGATTCCTTGATATATCACCAGCTATGTAAGACTGCTTGGTATGTCCCCAGCTACAGAATTCTGTAGCTGCCAACATTTCCCATACATTGTAGGTAGTTTTAAGAAATTATGCAACCCCTTTGTCTGTTTCAGTTTATTGGTCCTGATTCATCCCAAATTATAATACATCCTACAATAGGCGTTACATAAAGACCTGAGGACTATGTCTGAGGACAAACTTTGTTTAAAAAAAGAACAGTCTTAGAAATAAGTGTACCCAGGAATATAAAAAATTAGGTTTTCTAGCAAGTCTATTGCTGTCTCACCATCTCTAATTACTCGTGACCATTTCTTGATCTTGCAGTGACAATTTAAAAACACTTCCTTCTTCTTTTCCTACCGCAGACATGTGGGGTGATCAGGTTACTTGTGCAGCATCTCCATCCCACAGAAGAAAAAAAAAAAATAAAGGAAAGATTAGAAAAATAATGCCCCTGGACTCAGCCGGTTCTAAAAGTCAGCATGAGTTGACGTCACTTCTCTGGGCAGATCTAAGTCCTTTAAATGCCTTTTATAAGGGCTGCAACCTCTGCCACTGTGTCTCTCCTTTCTGAATGCAGGACACTGATTAACACTCCTGGTGTCAGCAAGGAGGCAGGGGGCCATTAACAGTCCAAACCCAAGGAAATGGAGCATCATGTTGTGCTCGAACCATTTAAAAAGCGAGGTTCGTAGGCTTGTGATGTGCACTAGGGATCTAAATTGAGCTTTTCAAATTCAGATATATTTTCAGATATATGAGTAATACCTATGGGGAGGAAAGGTTGCAAATTGGGGTTATGATGATGCACGCTGATACTTCTTGTTAAAGAAGTGTAATCTCTGTTTCAGTCTAGAAAATCAACCCACACACCTATTACAAAGAAAAAGCTGTTTTCATATTCTCAGTATAGTCCTAGGGAAACTGTTCAGTGAGCTTTTAGAAAATAATGGTCCTATGAGGGTTTTTTATTGCTAATACCTTAAAAACAAGATTTTTTTTTTTTCTAAAAAGCAAATTAATTTTTAGAAATATGAATCATTTTGGAGAAAGAAGAAAATGAGGGAAAACATCCTTGGTTTTTTGCAAAAGTTTGTAACTTCTGTTAATTTTACAAGTTTCCCTGCTGCTCCGTCAAAAATCAGGTGTATATTGGGAAACCTCAGCACTTTGCCCATCTTTAGTGATTTACATATTTGAAATAACTGATAAAAGTTTAAAATATTAAGAAAACAGTTTTTAAGTAACAATGTTTACAACATCAGAGTGTGAAAGTCTCTGGCTTCAAGGAAGCTGCATTATTATAAAAAGAAAAATATTACTGAAAAGAAAAAGATTGTAATAAGAAAAAACTTCATCTAAATTTCTGCATGGAGAAAGTATGGAGACCTCAATATTTGTTTTCACACCTTTATACCAGATCCAAATCTATTTCATTCTCAAAGCAAAAGCTTTTTTTTATTAATACTGCCCTGTAATCTTGCCCTTTTATGCCAGATCGTTTCCAAGGACGTCAGCTGGTGATGCCAGCAATAGGGGCCAACACTCTGGACTACAGAACATCAAATAAACCAAACTGGAACTGAATAGTACAGCCACACACAATCTGGTTTCTACACTGACAGTGAAAATTTGACATGGAGAAAGATGAAGCATCTCTGATTGGATGAGTATATTTGTTTTTAACCACTTGAATTCAAAATCATGATTCAGGATCTATTTTCAGAATAAGAAAACAGACAGACAAAGTTGCAAAGTGAGCCCCTCTCCCCCTCTCTGTTAAGAAATGAAATGCTTATACTGGTCACCAGTACACAACCAACATGCATCAGCTCTGACTATGCAGCAGAGCCCAGGCTACCGCACTGTTTTTCTGGTATCTTGGTACTGCATGTTAACTGTGTTACGTCCTGCTAATCAGCATGTAAATGGGGGACACAGAAGAGCATCAACCTACACCACTTACATTGAGCTGACAAAAGACACTTCAGAGGCAACTCCGTGTTGCTAGGATAGCCTTCCTTGTTCTCCAGCAAACATTGCTTCCCCTCTTTTCTAACCAAATGTCACAAAATGGTATGTTGCAAGCAAGAATTATCCATTACAAGGCTTCATGCTGGCTTTCAGTAACTTCCAAGGAAAGGAAATGTACATGTGCTTTAGCTGCTGCTTAGGAAAAACTTGCAAAGCAGGTATGGCAGCACAAACACTGACGTGCCTGTCAATACAGGTGTTTGTAGGATTTAGGGGTGCTAATAATGGATCTAAATAGAAGCAATAACCATTTTCAGCCTGCTTTGAGTTCCTTTATTTCATAATATCAAAAACACATTTAAATTTTAATAATAATACATTTACATTTTTAATTATTTAAGTTGTTGGAGCTGGAACTGCAGGACACTAAAGAACAGCTCAAAACTATCATTATGATCCCCCAGACTAATGTTGTCCCCGTTTAAGACACTTAACAAACTGCTAAATATTTAACAGTATAATAACTAGGAGTATAGAATGGGTCAATTTAATTTCTCTTCATTTGCCTAAGATGGCTTTTTTGTTATCTTGTGTATGGGGCAGTAGCTGTTGTGTTTCACTAACAAGAACAGCAGCTAACGAGTTCATCTGCGTGTTCCTCCAATAGCCAGTTTTCATACAGCTCTAAAGGCCAAGTGTTTTCAGTTTTCTCAAATGGAAAACAACAGATGTCAGGTAAGGTTAAGAACTGTTATTTTCTAAATTTTCTTTGTGATTATTTTTTTCCCAGCTAGTTAAGCACAATTTGGCTTCAAAGATAACTAGGCTATTATAAACCATCTTCCTGCAATTTGCTGTACCACAAGCATCTCACACCCAGGTTTTTAAGATTAGCCAGCACTTAAATTTTGCCTCCCCTAAACTCACTGGTGATTGAGTTTACTAATAAATTAGTTAAAGTAGTCTAACTATGTTATACATGAAGCAGTGACTCTACAAGTAATGCTTAATACCTTAAGTATCCCCCAGATCCTTTTAGAAAAAGTAGTCTTTTGGGACCAGCTCTGGTGTAACTCATCATCTAGCACGTATCACTTGACCTTGCACTCCTCTTTCCAAGTAAGAGAATAAATTAAGAGCACTCACCCACAAGTCATACACACTATTATGCAGCTGGGTACAATGACAAGCCGTTTGATCCTAATGCGACAAAGGGCTCTGGTGTACCTGGAAGTGTGATGAGCCTCAACTGATTCTGACAGGTTTCTCTTTCACACCTCTTCCTCTTTGCCCTAGAGATGGCAAGCAGTTAAAAAGGAATAGAATTTGGGCACTACTTAATTTATGAGAGGAACATGAGGAATTTTCCAGTAATTCCATTTCCATTTTCTAAGAATTTACCAGACGGTGTGAAAAAAGATGTTTGTGGGAGGGAGGGGAGCTGCTGGGACCCTGGAGGCAGGGAGCAGAGTGCTCTGCCGAGGCAGAGAAAATGGAAGTGGTGTACAGCTCATGTGCTGTTTGGGGCACAGGGCGATCGCTGTTCATGGTGCATTGCTAAAGCTGTCTGTAGGGCTGCTGTCGCGTAGAGAGCTTTCGCCTCAGGGCCCAAAGGTCCTGGCCCAGGCTCCCTGGAAAAGCAACTGGGTTTGGAGAATTTAGCAAAGACCATAGTAAAATTAGGATAGAAAGCTGTGATATAAGGACCTGACCAGGGCTGCAGCTTGGAGGATAATCCTAAAGTGTCCTGGAATTTTCCTCCTGAGAGTGTTCCCACGCACATGCATCCATACAGTTAATGTGCCACAAATGGTGCTCCTTTCATTTCTGTCAAAGCAAAGAGCCTCTCTCTGAAAAAGGGCAGAGAGTGTGAAATGAAGGGCCTTGAACAACAGAGTACCAAGAGCCAGTTTCTGCTGAATTACACCTGAACCCCAATTCTAACCACAGCACGGAGAGTCCTGAGCAAATCATCTGTCCAGTTCAGCCCACGCTTCGTTCTGAGATTTGGGTTTTTTTCTGCTACAGCCAAGAGCGAAGCACAGCCCTCAGCCTGCTGAATGATAAAAATCAGAAAGATGGCAAGGGAGGAAACAGAGTTTGGTTCCTACCAGGGTATGAAAATTATCCTGAACTATTTGCCTTTGCAGCTTTTCCGTCGCTGTTGTTGTTGTACTCCCATGTTCACAATGTGTCACCTCTAATAAAATGACCTCCAGCAAACAAGTAAAACATAAAAGATCCACACTCCACGGCACCAGCAGTAAACTAAAGTTCAAAAAGCTTTCTCCCAAAGTCTGTGTTTCAGCACTACCCAGCCGCCTGCCTGTTCAGAGGTCCCAGAGAAGACCTGTTTTACTGCTGACTTTCCATTTGCCCAGCCTGGGAGAGTTGCTTCCATGTTTTCTCTTATGCTATACTTGCACTGGGAGCATTTCATCACGGGGAGCACCTTTGGGGGATGCCAGGAGAGCAACCCACAGTGCCCTTCATGGCAGGAGCCCAGAACAGGGACCAGCTGCCCCAGCACTACAAAGTCTTCACATGGGGACCTTTGTCATTCTTGTCACTCCCTCACACTCACCCCTCATCACACCCCATGCTTCAATAGCTTTGCTGGCACTAGCGTTTACTAATTACATGAATACTAATTGCAGCATTACATCCAAAATAATTGAAGTTCCTGTAATGCTTCCCCACTCCTCCAGCTTCATCCTGGAGCTCAGAAAGCCCCATCATGGCAGCTCACTGTAGCGTGGCTCCCATGCCTGCCTCCTTCTGGCCCTGGGTAAAATTGGCTTGGCATAGTGAACACATTCGAGCACAGCCATGGAGCTGTTACCTTTATTTCAGCAGGTTTTTTTAATAATTTTTTTAAAATTAACTACTATGTAATCACAATCCTAAGGTCAAATCCTAGAGTTCTTATTAGCATTGGCTGAGTAAAAAGGTGCAGCTAGCTGTTGGGACAGTTTCCCCAAGTAGATATTGGGATTTTGACATCTGAACTGCATGAGGCTGTCTTTATCACACTTAGCACTGGAGTCCTGGCCCTGGCTATGGGACCTTGAGTCTATGCCAGTCTCCCTGGCCAGGCTTCACTCAGGTCCCACCTCTCAGACAGCAGAAATGAAGGATCGGTGAAGGTTTATCTTTCCTTGTGGGTTCAAGACACAGTTGAGGTACATATCTAATTTGGGAAGCTGGGAAGAACTAAAGTCATGAACTTAAAATATAATTCCCTTCGTACCTACCATGGTGGTACAATAACTACAGCACAGTAACAAGTACCATATGTAATAGATAAGCCTGTCTCATAGTACCCTGTGCTGCATCTTGTTTAAAGATCATCTTCTGTCAATATGCCCTCACTGAAGACAGTTAATGGACAGGACAAATTCTCCTCTTGTTGTAAGCCCCATTGCAGCAAGCATGATCACTGCTGTTGTATCTTCCTAGATATGGCAGCACTAGTCCCCAGATGAACAAGAGGACAAGTCACTGGTGCACATTGTGGTTGAAGTTCTGACGCAGGGGAGGACTACAGGAGGTTGACTACAGGAGGATGTGGTGTGACAGAAGCAGGCAGTGAAACAACTGCAACAGCAACTCTAACAAAGCAGACAGCTTATATCTTCCCAAAACACACATGCACATGAGACACAAGTACACCACAAAACCACCAGGCAGGCTGGAGATGTTAATATAGTTTTCTCTAGGGTCGTCTTCTCTATAGACACCTGTGGACATTACGCATGTATAGCAAGTATAGTAGCTGCAGCACTAATCAATTAGTCTGTCATGATTGTTATTCCAGGCATGATCCTGTGAGATAATTCTATAGTAAGAATAATTTTTTAAAATTATAGTCCTAAGAGGCACCTTCTATTTCTAGAGTCATATTGTAAAAGAATTAGACTTCTTAAGTCTATTCAAGTGCCTCTTTAAAGGCCTCATCAGGAAAAAAAAATATTAGGCTCTTTAGTGCTCTCTTTTTCAGTGGTACTATTACTTTGGGGGACACATTAATGGATCTTGAATGTAACTTTTTTCTTGCCCCAGCTCTGATAGTGGATTTGCCTAAAAAACCTGAAACCGCAGCTCAGCATTCTTTGAGTGGGAATCATGAGAGAAGGCAATCTGCATTTCCAGCCTCTGTAGTCCTCATTTCATGACATAAGAGATGACAATAAAGTAGCTGTTAATGGCAACACACTGTTAAGAGATTCACTCATCTTCCTCAAGGGGTAAGAGCCTTTAGAGACTGATTTGCAGGGATGAAAATTGGATTTTTCTTTTCCAAGGTCTGTCCTGCCTCTCTTAAAAAAGCCTTGGTTTCACATGATTCCTGTTCCCAGGGTAGCAGTTTATCTCGCTTTTTCTAAGGATGTTAGAAAGCTGGAAGTTGCGTGTACCTTCCTAGCTCAGGAAGGATCTTTATGTACATACCTTTAAGACTCAAACTGTAGCACTTGAGGCCATTTTTTATTGAGTGCATTTTAGAAAGGGTGTAATTGTGTTGACAACCTTCAAACGTTATGTCAGCACTTGCTTCCAAATCATGTGTTGGCTTAAAATTAATAACTGGAAGAAAATCTTTTGTCTTTAGCTCTGAAAAGAGGCTATTCAGGTTTAAGCATGCCATGTTGAAGTTAAATACGCTGGTCTATTAACTACATCTTGGTTTAACATAAATTGCATTCCTGACACAGGCACCCACAGGAGTTCACTAGATCTGAAAAAATGAAGATTACTTTCAAAAAGGCATATGGTATTTGGGCAGTGTATACAGAACATACATACAAGTTCTATAAAATAACAGCTTATGCAAAACATATTAGAAGAATCCTACACCGCTTCTTTGCTGATGATTCATGAGGATGTATTTTCACCTTACTATAAACATCATCTACATATTGCATTGCATATGTATCTATAGACAACTGCCCAGTATGCCAATTTTTATAGTCCAATTCAAGCTGCTGATAATATGAAAAACAAGCTGCAGATGGTTTGAAGAAGACAGTAAAGCAAATATAAAACCCCACACAAACATATATAGTCCACGAGAATAGCATAAATAGACAATAAAAGAGCAGTATGCACAAATTTCTAGTGTATCTAGATGAAACAACAAATTCCAATTACAGTATTACTTCATTGGTATGACAACAGATTTTAATACAAAGCTCTGATTTCTCACTTTGGAAAAGAGGGGCTACCTTTGATTTATTGTGTTTCAACCTTCTCCATGTCTTTCAGATCTACAAAAAGCAGAATATTTGTTTATCCTTTGAAGCACAATTAAAATAAAATAACATCCTGGAAATCTCTACCCGAGACTAAATAGTGCTCTACCAAGTCCTTCCAATTTACAACTAGAGCATGTATTTGACTTTTGTTCTTTCCTCCTCCTGAAAATGTAACCTGTTTCATAACATTCTTCCCAGACATAATGTGTTTAAAAGCATGCACCTCTGGCCTTAGCAGAAATGGGGATGTAAATAAGACCAGAAATTTCCACCAAAATAAAAACTTAGTTCAAACTGTGCCTGGCAGTACCTGAACAGGAAGGCAAACAATCTCATTTATCTCATACCTTAATTTTTTGCAACTGCAGAACTAAATCCTGAGAGTCAAAAAATATTTTGCAGAAAATTAAGCAGATAGATAGGTTTTCCAAGACTCTCTTGGAAGACAAATACGATTTTGAGAGCTACGTTTCCTATATAATTCCTTAGCAGATCAGTACTTCTACTGACCATGGCTTGGGCTGGAGTTTGGACAGCTGTGGTGAAGGATTCAGCTCTCCTCCATGGCTGATCTAAGCAGGCACTCACATTCACCAGGATGGACCAGAAACCTTTCCTACCCTGAGCTGCAGACGCTACGTCCTTAAAGCTGAGCTTGCAAACAGAACTTTAACCTATAGACTGCAGTTTAACTACAAGCCCATGCAGTGCAAGAAGCCACCGGACAATGGAAAGATGTATTTGCTCGAACGTACAGAACAAGTCCCATGTGCACTTTACACATTTCAGCAAACAAAGGAGAAAGTAAGGCCAGGCTCTGCTCACAAATGAGCCAGCACCACTTGATTGCATTTTGTTTCCAGGGTTACCTACAAGGAGTTCTAGGCTATGTCAGGTTTCAGGGCAGTATACCAGAAGCCCAGTGCTGTAATCATCAAAAGATGGTTGTTCACTGTCTGGTTTTATCATTCTTCAACCCAAGTATACCAGCCAGCACTTGGCATACATGTCAATTACGTGACATGTGGGAACTGTTGGTGTTTTGTTGTGCTGTTTTGGGTTTTTTTACATCACCTCTGACCTCTTCTTGAATTAGGTATCAGTTGTCTCTACAGTGATCGACCCCGTGGAGTAGCCTGAGGGAAAGCAGCCTGTAGGAACCAGGACCTGCTTCACAGACTTCCCTTCTGTAGGTCCTTGACTTACAGGAGACAAGTGAACATTTGCCCCAGTTACAGGATTGCCACAACTGTGGGGAACATGGATTCCTCTCCTTGTTCTAAAGGTTTTGAAAAATCTGTGCAAGTTTATGCAATCATTTTTTCTTCCCTCCTGATAATCCTTAAAGCCTAATCCATGGTATTAATACAGACAAGAGCTGGATTTGGCTGACAGTAGGCTCAATATCAGAAGGAAAAGAGAATCTCTGTGGAGTGGTGCACAAACTCCTTGGTTAGCTCACATAACTTTCAAAGTGAATTTTCTGGTGCTTAACATAGCCAAGGTGCACAAACAAAATTAATCAAAGCACTTTTCCACCTAGAAAAAGGAAAGAAGGTGTATGTACCTGAGGAAAAAAGATGACTAAAGCACGCACCTCAGAGGCCAACTCTCCACTGAGTCCAGCATTCAATTATTACAAAGCCTTAACAAGCCCAGTCCAGTGTGCAAACACTAGTGGGTACGTTCTTGTTCTGCCTTTGTTCCCAGGCTCAAGTGCAGGAGGATTTTGGATCACACATTGCAAGTTCTCCTGCCTGACCTGCAAGATGCAGGATGGCTTGGTAGCGCTCACCAGCTCTAAAAATGTTTCTTCACAAATGGCAACCTTTACATGTATTTTGCTACAATTTCCATTTTCATTGTATTATTATCGGGACTGATAGCATTAGTAACATCAGACTCTTCTACAAACCTCTTCGGTTTTCTTTGTGTTCTCCCAGAAAACCACACAAGTCTTTTTTTTTAGAAATACTCACTTCTTACATTGGAAGAAATTGCTTCTGTTTCCAGTTTACTGATATTTTATGAGTATTTTCATGTAGCACAGATATTTTGGGGCAGAATCCACTGTTTTTCCTGTAGTTCATATATAAACACCACAGTTTACAACTTCTATGCTTCCACAGGTTACAGTAACTTGAGTAAACTACGAGTCAAATGCTGATCCACTTCCTGTGTTGCTGACCTCAGCAAGTCAGATTCACACCCAGTTACAGTGACAGTTTGCTCTGGCAGGAGAGCCCAGCGATTGCCTGAAGCAGACTCACACCGTCCTGCTTTGAAATAAGTCATAACATACAGAGTCTGACCTAAGGATGCAGTCTGAGGAAGCGGAGTCAGTGAAGGCAGAGGCTGCCATACACCGAAATGATGCTTTACGTCTGACAATATAGAATAGTAAACAGGATATAACTGCAAAATAAGTTTTAACTGCCAAGTAGCAAATAACTCAGAAATCCAGCACAAAGCGTTACAAAAATCTCAAACTGCATGTGGAACATCTGCGATGTTAAACCAGCACTGCAAGGTACTTTAAGTAAGGGTTGTGGTTAGGAAGGTATTACAGCTCCCTACAGAGGTCGGCTGAGCTAATGCTAGGTGGAGTGGAGACAAAGTGTTGTTTTGAAGGAGGGTGGATCCTAATTCCCTTCCCACATTAATTGGATGAGCAGTTATTTATCCACAGTGCAGAGGAGGAACAAGGAGCCTCAAAGGTGCATACAGATATGTAGACTCGTACCACAGGAATCCAGAAGTCACGATTCACACCTGGTTTGTGGTTGCTGGGCTGTCTGAGCCTCCAGACAGACTCACTTGTACGCTTATGGACTAAGAGCAAGAGGCCAGGCCAGCCATTCAGTCAACCTCTTAGGCCACTCTGCAACCTCTTTCAGATGCAGGGTTGGGATGGTTAAAATAGCAGTATTGTGCCGGGAATTGCTGGTTTCATACATCAGCTTCCTGCTGTTTCTTTCACTTGTTCGTTCCAGTTGGGAGTCCCTGAGAACCACTAGCACACGCTGACCTGCTGTTCTCGCAGAATGACTGCCAGCAGGTAATTAACCCCTTCGCTCTCTGCTGTTCAGTCTGTGTCTGAGGCTACATTAATTATTTATGTTCCATATAGTAACCATCCGGGTGTCAGCAGCGCTCAACGTATGCATCGTATCTTACAACTTCCACAGAGGACACAAGCACCAGGGCTTGAACCCACCGGTGAGCTGGATAAACTCCCAACCTGGGTGAACTGCTGAGGCACGTAAGTGGAATCATTCTTAATGGGAAAAAAGAATTAAAGTGACTTTTCAGGGAAAAAAATCGCTGTTCAATTTGCATGTGCATTCACCACTATGCGATCTGTATTTACCTCAAACATCAGATCCAGAATTTACCTAAATCCAGTCAGAGAATTGACAAGGTGCAAGAACTAACAATTATGCATTAAATATCTATAGACAAGAGATAGGAAGGGTGAAGTACACTACCATTCAGAGTAGTATTTTCTTCCGTCTGGAAAATGATGGGTTCATTTCGATCTTAATGAAATCTGCAAGGAACAAGTATGCGTTTAGAGACAGGTTAAAGTAAAATCAAATCAGATTATCTTCCATATTCTGCACAGACATTTTGCTGATGCGATTAGGGCAATTACTTTGATTTGAAATGATAGAAAAATTAAATATATTCTCCTGAGCTGTCAGATTTGAGGCCACATCGATTTTGCTAGCCAAACTTCCACAGGGTTTAAAGAGAAGCTGCTGTAGCTTCAGCTGCAGGTAATTGCAGAGGGGAATTACAAGGTCTTCCAAAACCAGAATCTGTTTTAACGCGTGTAGTGGCATGGCATTTCTCAAATTTTTCCATGACACTTTAAGAAACCCTGCATGTGGGAGGAGTGAGCGCAGCACAGTGTGATTGCTGCACCTCCCGCTACCATGTGGCATACCCTCACCTTTCAGATTTTAGGAGCATGGCTTTGGAGAGTAGAAGGGTAGGGAAATCTCCTCTTTAAGTGACAGAAAAAGGCTAATGTTAATGACTTCTGTGTGCCCCCAAGCAAGCTGTCTGCAGTGTTTGCCAGGCAGGGCCCAGAGATTGTGAACACTAACTCATATCTTGAACCATACAGCATGAAGCATCATCTGCTGCTGGTAGCAGAAGCCATGGTGACTAGCTGAAGGAGTCACTCCACAGACCATGCAGGAGGACCTAGGAAAGTGTCTTAATGGGCTGATATTATTTTCAATCCTGCAGTAATTTTTGTCAATGAGGGATCAATTGTCCAAGTCCTGGCACAAGTACCAAACAAATGAGGTCCATAGCTGAAATGTTTACAATCAGAAAGGAAACAATTTTTTTTTTGTCAGGAATATTTATATTGGATGGAAAGGGCTGATCTGTTGCAAGCAAAACACTTCCACTTTGAAAGTGAAAAATCTCCGCAAAAAAAAAAACAAAAAAAAACCCAAAAAAAGAATCAACCTCAAAACAAAAAAAAAAGACTCAGGGAGAAGTGGAAGCTATGTGGCAACCATGTAATATAAACCTGGCACCAAGCTGTTTTTTATACTTCTATATCTGCAGTGTTAATAATTCAATGAATATTAATTTTGTTTACTGTTTTTGTCTCTAGTTACAGTGATTTACTATTTTATACTTATAAAAAGAAGGAATATATTATTAGCTTTTACTTCAGTCTTTGTACATTGAAGATATTTGTGTGTGTGTACAAGTGCTATGAAGAACCTACATGTTTTCACTAGTACACAGTAAGACCCCTGTCTTGTCTCTTTACTTTCCCGCAGAAGTATTATTAGTCTTTGAAGCAGGAAGAAGTGCCCAGAGTCTCAGCTGTACCAAACAGCCAGATTTCCATTTAAATCCACAGGGGACAGTTCACAGACGACATCTCTAAATATCCTGTCCATCAAGCCTGTATTTGTTTCCGTGAAAGCAGTCATGATGACGTGCAAACAAAACATTCTGCAGATTAATGAAAAGCTTAGCACTTGAAAACAATTATTGCATTCCATTAATGGGCAAAGAAGTTTCCAAACTAATTTGGCTAAATGCACGTTGACAAGCTTCCCAGGGAAAAGCATTTTATTATTTTAAAACAAAATTGCATTCAACCTAAAAGTTCCACAAATTCTGTCTTCCAGCAATCTTGGTAACATTCCAGAGGCTTATAAAATGCTGCACAGTGGTATACAGAAAGTTAGTGGGGTTGAAACCATCGCTTTCAGAAGCCAATGGCTAAGTGCAGAAACAGCCTGTGATCCAATTTGTCGTTCAAACTGCAGCAGCAGCAGACCTCGAATGCGCCTACAGTCCAAGCCCTAATTCTGCAAGGTCACTCATGAGTAACCTCTGCCTCCACGTGCGTGCAGAGCGCTGGAAGGCTCTCAGGAGCGCGCAGAAGGAGTATGATCACTGTCAGAGCAAAGTCTGTCTGGGTGTTACTCTTGGATTTGTAAGCCATTTCCTTGACTCGTTGATTTAGAGCACAAGGAAACGAGCTACATCTCTGACGACTGTAACTTCTAGGTATATCTGGTGAGACACACTGGAAAATGTCAAGTTGCTTTAATTTGCCAGACATTTCCATGCCTCAGTCACATGGCACAAACAACAAAGTAGCTGCAGATCTCATTGCATTTGATTTATATCAGGAGGATATCCTCCCTGATGTGCCATTCACCTTCTTCCTCCAAGACATTCTTTATAAGGTAACGGCCAAATTTTCTGGTTCTCAATGTGTAATGGTTATACTAATTTACTGTTATTATTATCTTGATAATGAACAGCATATACTATTCTGTTTAGTTTTAGGCTGTTCTCTTAATATACATTCACACACATGAACAAAATTCTATGGTGAGGTCTCCATCTGCTAAAGAGCATTACAGCCAGTGTCGATGAAGACATTTGGACTAAAAGCCTGAAGATGTCAGCAAGATTGAAGGCATGTGGCATAGAAAAAATCACTCAGCTATTCTAGGTACTTAAAACTTTGTGAGGAACATCTGCAATTTGACCATCAGGCTCAAAATAATATCCAATCTTTTTAAAAAATGGTTCAGGAAGCAATAAGTAATACCTGTAAGAATAAGGAGAGAGCCGTTGCCTGCCTATTTTTTTATTTTATTTTGGGGAAGAAGAGTAAACAAAGAAGGAGAAGCAGGGAATAATAGTGGAATGTTCATTTAAATTATTGTAAAAATGTAATAAAAGGGCACTCTGCTTTAATAGCTGCATTATTTTTACATGGCTACACCTCAACACTGGATACGAGATCTTGCTAGTCACACATTTTCGTGTTTATAAAAAATTTTAAATTCTCGTGAAAATAACCACATAGAGAGGCTAGAAGACTAAAAATCTCCACCTACATTGCTGACAAATCATCCCAAAAGAGACTGTACAGTTTGACAGGTAAAATAAATACTTTATAAGACAATCGAAGCCCTCAAGGCTGGGCACAGGAGAGGAACCTGTTTCCCATATGAAAACACGGCTTTCGAAGTTGTTGCTGGCAATAAAAAAAATCCTCTAACGAGAACATTTTAAATAGGTAAACAGGGAGACAAGACATTTACTATCTCCATAGTTTCATAACTGCATTTAAATTACTAGACTTCTCACTAGTCTCTGGCTTCAGCCGTGTGCCAATGATGAGGAAGATCAGTCCTCGCTCAGAAGTTCTGCCTTCCCTGTGGCTTTCCAACAGAGCTGTTGCTTCCAAGAAGGGCTGCCTGCTATTAGATCTGCCTGCAGTACCTCATTACCGCTCCGTGATGGGTCATCGAAGGCTCCTCTGGCCAGCAGAGAATGACACGATGCTGCTGTTGTCTATTAAACCAATTGAGGAAGATGTTAAAGGAATAAAATGCTTAAAATATTCATTAGGTTTTAGAAGCACATATATCTTCTTAATTAGCTTTGTCACTGGATCAAATTAACAAGGTTTTAATGACAGTTAGTAAGTGATGCGTTAATTAGTTTAGGAAATGATTCATTTTCTCTGACTTTTTAAATTCTCTTCTAATAAAATAAATTCTGGCGTGATTTTTTCAGTTAGGCATGATGTCCTTATTTTACACGGTATAATATTGCAGCTTGAACACCAGGATAGGATGAGTACATTTGAGAAAAAAAATTAGTGTGATTAATTCAAAATAATTCTGTGACTTCTGAAGTCAAGTTTTTCTTTTCCAAAAATTCGTGTTTGTTAGGTTTTGGCTAAAGATTTATTATCAACTTTAGCATACTTAAAATTCTTCCATACCAACCTAAAATATGCTTAAGTACCACTTGATTAATATGATTTCTTGGACAATTTCACTATCTGGCCATATGCACAACATTAGCACCACAGGAATAAAGAAATGAAGAAATAAAAAGCAATTGAATAAGGAGCCATTATTTCAGCAATACCTGACTGGACCAGCTTCCTGTCCAAATCAATCAAACCATACACATTAGCACCAGGCTAGAGCTCAGTAAAACATATTTATTATTATTATTATGTATTTTATCAGTATTTATGCAGCAACATGCAAGAATGTCAAGCTAGCTAGTCTTCTAGTCATTTTAAACATGCAAAACTTTCTGATTTCTGTTGGAGTCTCCAGTCTAAAAAAATTGCATGAGACAGTCTGCTCTGTGAGGTGTAGGAATTCACCCAATAGCTGCAGGTGTCCATACAGTTTTGATTTAAGGAATATAGAAAATTTTTTTTTCCCCAACATATTAAATGAAGAAGAAACTAAAGGTACAGTGTTAGCATGAAAATATCTGCAATATATTCTGAGTTTGCTCTGATTGCCCAGAACATTTGTGTTTGTAGAAGATGCTCTGCCTTTCATATGCTCTGGGCTCTTTAATCAGCCTTTAATCAAAATATGAAATCTTAGCCATAAGTCTTGGCTCTAGAAATCTACAGTGCTTCCATGATGGCTCTTGAGGTAACACCAATCACCTTTCCAGCCTTGAAAGAATCTTCATAGTTAATAAACCTCGGATGATTGATTACTGAGATGTTAAATCTACTTCCAGTTTTCAGTGAGTGCCTCAAGTCTAAGTGGCAAGATGTCACCAAGTGCTGACACTTCTCCTGAGTACCTGTGGTTTTGCTTCTGGGCAGATGAGCAAAAACCTGCATCCTGACTGCACAAAGCCATGCAGAGGCTGCTTTGTATGAAAGCCCTAACATGGAAATGGGGAAGATCCTTTCAGCTTAAGAACCTTTAAACCTGTATCTCCTACTGTCTACAAGAGCATCCAAATTCACAGTTCATAGGGTAGTCTCCATTATACAACTGGAAGGCTCACCTAGATTTTGGTTCCCTGCAATAACAACAATACAACAGTTAATTGTGCAGGGGAGGAGGGAGAGACAGAGAGAAGAGCAACATCTGATCACTATGGATACACACACTATGGACCAAAAATATCCCTCATACCTGCAGGAACTTTAGGTCTATGGTAGAACGAAAGCCACAACTTAAGAAGTGGACCCAGGAACAGAACAGATGAGTGTAGGCTTTGCTGAGTCGTGGTGCCTTTAAAAAGAGGGTAATTTTTTATCAGGCCTGAAAGGTGAGTAGCAAATTTGCCACACTTCTCCCCTCCCCACTCCCTTCAGCCCTGTTCTCAGTCCGGAGCCTTCTAGTCATATTTAGGTACTGAATTCAGAGATGTTAACATCAGACTTTTCACTAGCATCCTCACAGCAACTCTCAATACCATGCCTTAAAATGGCTTAAACGTACCTTCTAGAAAGTGGGTATCTATCTCTGACACACTTACTGATACTACAGTGACCATTTGAGCTTTCCCAGGATGATGCTTGTACCTGTCCTAAAGAAAGCAAAGTACAAATTCCTGGAAGAAAACCAATCTCCAAAATTTCTTAGGGTAATTTCACGCCATAGAAGTGGAAGAAATTTGTCCTTTGCAAACTGCAAAGAGCTGACTTGAAAACAATTTTTTTAACATATTTTTCAGTTCATGGAGAAATCTTCAAGCCTCATTAGTAGAAACATACCATTTCTCACTTGTGCAGCAGTGTTAGAAGCCGTGTGTTACATGTTTTAGTTATAGATGGAGTTTTTAAGAGCCTGTCTCCAGTCACTTGGAGCAATATAAATCAGGAGCAGCTTCACTGCACTTGGAAGGCTGGAACCTGCAGCATAAATCCAGGAAAATGCTAGCAATACCACGATGGCATATCAAGGCAGATGAATACAGTGATAATGCTACAAAGCAAGGATTTTTCTGAGCTATTAGAACTGGCTACATTTGCACCTAATTCTCCTTACTGTTTCAAGAAAAAGTATTCTTTTTTAATATTTGGTTATGGTACATTTTACTAGCAAGAGTTTGTAATATCTCCACAGGGAGCAGTGAACAAGAGAGCCCCTTTTTTTCTGAAAAGAGCACTGCAAACCTCCTGTTGAAAAACAAAACAGGGTATAATGCTTGTTAAGAAACCTCCTACTCTACCCTGAAGCATTCAGATGAAATCATGTTTTTACCGAAATAGAAGTGAACTACTCTTTTTAATTAGGGTCTTCAGGTCTTTTCAAAATAGATAAAGCAAGTAACCATAAAAAGTGAGCTTGAAATGCAGTGGCAGTACCGTGCCTCTCACCACACCTTTGGTTAGCTTTTGCTCAGAGATGTAAGAGGCATTTGCACAGACCTCCAGACCTCCCTGGCTTTGTCTAGGCTCATCTTGGCCCCCCTGGGGCTCTGTTTTAACTTGTCCAGCTGTAGCTGCCATTATTAATGGCCAGGTAACTATAACCTACTTCTTTTTCGCTTTTGCTCAGCTTTGTATGAGGGTGTAGTGCACCACGTATATTTCTGTCACTAGCAGGTAGGGACAAGAGATTTTTCTGTGCAGAGTGAACTAACAGTGACTGTAGGATTCAAATGCAGCCTGGAGGAGCGCTGGAGCCTGGAGGTACAGGAGACCAAGCACCCAAATTGTGAAACACACTGTATATAGCTCATTCAGATGCAAATTAGCATTGCGAATTGATGAAGAAAGAGCAAGGTGTACAGCATGTACAGAATGCCACCAAGCAGACCCTAAAATGAGAAGGAAGAAACCACCACCAACACACTCCTCTACACGCAGGACTCGGGATGCTGGTGGCACCCTGCAGCCACCCCTGCTACTGAAACCAGCCACGTCAGGACAGGGGGGCACTGGGGAGGTGAGGCTGAGAAAGTTTGTGTGCGTAACACAATACATTCCACTGCCTGCATTTGCTAACCCTATCTGTTTTAATATAATTAAACTTTTATAATGGTGTCACAATAAAATTATGTATGTTAATAATTATATCTGTATCAGATTTCCGTGTGATCTACTCTTTTCCAACCGAGCAGCAGTATCTGGAAATTATGCTGTCATATGGCAATTTTAAGGAGATCTGCAGAGGAAGGACCAATGTACTCATAAGGTGCTGATTCAATTTTTTTTAATATCCAGAAGCCATAAAAAATTTAATATTTAGGGCTTCTGTCTTGCAAAATCCAGACTATTTTTGTTCTAAATTAAATTGGTCCCAGGGAAAGGAAGAAAATCTCTCTGTAAAGATTAGAGAAATATGGAATAACATTAGAAATGATCTGGTAAATGCTTTATGAAGTCTAATTTCATGATACATCTGCTGCTTAACTAAAACTGTACAAAACTGTATTACATTGCAAAGTGATTACAATTCAATCTGATAATTTTCCTGGTGTCATTCCTCTCAAACGACTTAATCCTTGTGGCAGTACGTAAGGGCCTTTAAAACAAATGGGAATCAGCAAGGGTTGATGCCCTGGCAATCCTTCCCCCATATATAGGGCAAAAAGGGAGGTTCTGAGGATAACAGTGACAACTGGAGGGAAAGAGGAGTGAACCTATGACTTTTTTTAAGGTATCACCTTCAGAAGCTCAGAAAAAACTAGGTGAGAAAAGCTTCCATCCCTTCCAGTCAATTAGTTTTCTCCCAAAAGTGAGATAAAATCCAGGGGAGAGTGGGAAAGGACAACAGGAAAGCTTCTTGCTTTGGCATGAAGAATGGAGCAGGATTTTCAAATAACATGCAGAGAGAGGGTGATCCAAGGCATAGGCCATGGAAATGGGATGCAGAGCCAACCCTGGAGCAGGACATTATGTCTGCAAGACTTCTGAACTGAAGTAATTTCATGGTTTGACTTTCATATCCAGTTTGGTTGTAAGTGAACCAGGCGAATGCGCATTTAAAGTGCCTGCTGTGAAGGAATAGCTCGAGGCATAAGTTGGCTGCAAAATTCATTTAAGCCACTGTGAGGTTGCCCTGAAAGAGCTTCCTAACTTCCAGCAAGACAACAGCTTGCTCAAAGTTGCGTTTGATCATGCATCAGGGAGTCTGTGACGTGCATGGGTGCCATCAAAAATACCAAGGCTTTCTTCTCACTGTATTTTAACCCATTGTCTTTGGCTAAGACATAGGAACAAATTCTATAGGACAAAAGACAGGGAACATCTTCCATTGTCAAGATCAGGAAGTGATATCAGATAATTACAGTCATGAATTCAACAGGTTTCATATGAATCACGGCAGAGTCAGATATTTGGGAGGCTTGGCCACACCTGCTGATGCTGCTGGAAGGCTGTTCTGGTGCCTCAGTAGAGCAGGGCAGATCTATCCAGACAGATGCGTTTGCTCTGCCCATGCTTCAAGCCAGCTGCATGTAAACTGCAGTCGAGAAGCCACGTAACTCCATTAGCGCTGACTGTGCCTGCAGGGGAGATATGCCTAGGGCTGTGCTGCCACTGACAGCTACCATCCTTCTGAGGAAGAACCTGTTAGAACACTGTGCAGGGTGTGTTCCTGCATCGGTTCCTGTAGACTAGCTCATTATTGACTAAAGGTAAATGTGCCACAAGTCATAATTTTTCCTTATGATGCCACAGCAATCCTTCCCCCATATGTCATGAACACATCAAAGTGCTCCACAGTGCATTCAAGTATTGAGGTTCTTTCTAGATAAAATGTATTCTGAGGCTGTGTATTTATCAGGGAATGATGCGAAGGTAGATTTCTGCCTACATATAATCGAGGATTTTAAGCATTTCTACACTTACAGTTATTTCATCATTTTAAATAATAAATCATCTTGTCTAATTTGCTAAAAACAAATCAGCATGACAGAATAGAACAATCATAAGAGACATTGGTTTCTTAGTAAAATATTTCTTAAAGTTGTTAAATATGCTATTACATAAATCCTTACACTTTAATATATATAAATAATGCAGTGTAATGAATATAAAAATCTTAGCATAAACACAGTAGAACAAATGTAATGATAAAGAGATCCTGTGTTGAAAATATAACTGTCTGCTTTTTGTACTCATTGGTTATATCTAGGAAAACAACAACCATACTACTTTTTTGAAAGCGAAGCCTCTTTCATTTAAAAATGCTTTACAGAGCAAGTATTTTAAGTTTTCAAATAATTATTTGAAGCACTTTATTCTTTATCAAAATGAACAAAAGCTGCAATAGAAAAACACTCACACAGAGAAACCAGGAGAAATTAATCCCCGCCTCAATTAACACTTATCCTTAAGAAGAAAAAAGTCTACCTCTGCTACAAGTATTTCTTCTGGCAGAGAAGTGAGCTCAAGGAGGTAGTTTCAATGGTTAATAGCGCTCGATTTTTAGACACACATCTTATTTTTATTTGAATTTGTCCAGTTCCAGTTTCTGGTCACTGGGACATTATATGCAAGCAGCTCACACTTCCCTGTCACCAGTTTGCCAGGTGCAGATTAGCTGTGACGTGGAGGCTGAGGGACCAAACCTGGCTCTGCAGGAAGCCAGCCTGAGACGGACTGCCAGCTCAGACCACTGCTTCAAGGGCTCATCTCATTTCACTGTGTCTCTGGGGAATCCTGCTCTCCTGTTACTTCAGAAAACAGTGGACAGACTAAGTTTTCCTGTTCTTTAACCATACCTGCAGCTCTTCTTTCGATCTTCCCAAATTTTCATATTATTCTTTAATTCAGGTCTTTCTTGATATTACTCTTTTTTATACATTTGCAGATCAATATTGGCTCATGTGGCTACTTGCCCAGTAGGTTGCAATGGGGTTTCATTGCCAGTTGGGTTTCCATCACAAAGCTGCAGCACTTGCAGGGTTCCTAGTTCCTGGGATGCTATACAATGACCTGTAAAAATGCCCTGCCTGCTCTCCATGTCCATTTGTGTAACTGTAACAAAACCACAAAAAAATTTATCACAATCACCAAGCAATTCAGTTACTCTCTGCTTTTTTTCGACATCTTGAGACTGGGTTGGTATCCTAACATTTGCTCAGTCAATACTAGTTGTCCAAATACATCGGAAGTGAGGATACAAGAACATATTCTTATTAGCATTCCTCCTAATTACTCCAAGAATGAAAAATATTTCTGCATAATCACAGAGACTACGATCTCCATTAGCTGAACTCTTCCCCAAAAGAGAACAGAAATCTGTAACAAGGAATTCTGTCTTTTATTCACGGGTAAAATTAAGTATTCAACCAATTGAACCTAAAGTGGTCTAGTACCATTGTCACACAATTCAGATAACTAGAATTCCCCTTTGTCTTTCCAGATTTGTTCCCTTTGCCTTTTGCCTTTCCAGAAACGTTCCCTAATTTTTCTGATTATTTCTTAATTCTTACTTTAGGATCTTCCACAATACTTCCAGAGAACCTCCCCACCCAACCCACCTCACCCCACCTTTTTTTTTTTACCACTGGATTGTCATTTTGGCATCTTGTAAAATGCACTTGAATGGCTCCTAACTCTGTTTTCATTGTCCTGTTCAAATCCTTGCTCCACCTGAACTTGCTTACATTTGTGAGCTTTTGGAAACTGTTCCTTGTAAACCACCAAGTACAGCTGTCCTTTGGTATGTTCATTACACAGATCATATGAGTGTAATACGCATATGTAGTAGACACCACATAATTATGCATCTTGAGTTTTTCTTTAAAACTTTGGTCTAAGAGTGTTCAAGATCATTTGCTACAGAAAAGCGGACTGAAGCCTTAGAGTCCACCAATGAGTTATTTCCTTGCTGGGGGCTGAAGTTAAACATCAGCATTTCTCAGCTAGGAAACATTGTAAAAATAGTGAGAGCAATGCTGATGCCTAGTGGTAAAGAATGAAATAGTCACAGGCTGATGAAAAGGAACCCAAAGATGGATTGTAAACAAGAAAGTGAAGGTAATGTAAGAATACTAAAAGCAGAAAGATATAGTGGAGAGTGTGAATAACTACATTTCTGCGGTTAATTGCCAAGTAGGACAAAATATCAGAGAAATAAATTAAATTGAATCTTTGATTTCAACTTATTTAAAAAACCCAGATTTACTTAAAAAACAAATTCAGCTCAACCTCCCAAAAATTCAGATTTGGGTTGGAGAAAGGAAACATGCAGTGATGCATCTTGGGACATATACAAAACACATGCTTAATTTACGACAGTCTTATATCACATTTATTATTAAGTGAATGTCAAGTTTTGGACAAGAGAAAATTAAGCCTTGAGAGGCAGCAGCAGTCAAATATAGATATACGAGGAGAAGGATAAACTTTGCAGGATATACTAGAAGGATAAACTTATTTGGTAGGGCAGGATTTGGTAGGATCCAATTTGGTAATTGGACAAAGGCTCTTACTGTCAAAATATTTCCTTTTTTTATGTGTTTCAAAAAAAAAAAAGGGAAATCGCAATTGACAGAAAAATGTTGGTGAAAGTAGATAAGGATACAGAGAAAGTCTGACTGTGTAGCAATGGGATTTGAGAAAAGGTGAAAGAGTATTATGAAATGAAAATGTTATTATTAGTATTATTAGTACTATGAAATTAAATTAAATTCCTGAGAAAAACTAGTGATAAGCAGATGACTTGGAAAATTTGTGACAAAAAGACATGCAAATATACATGACTTAGAGCAAGAGAAACTATTTGGGAATAAAAAAAAAAAAAAGGAAAGAAAGAAATTCACCATGGAATAATGGACTTCTACTGGAAAAAAGAGAAAATTTTGCAAAATCATTTTTTAAATGTTCAAGTCTAAGGCTGACAAGGTTACACCCAACTTCTTTGGAACCACAACAAAAAAGGGGCCATGATGCTACAAATTTCTAGTCTTGTTACTGTGAAGACATCACAAAATGTTCAAGGTCTTATTATTCCTTCATGTATGAAAAACAAAATGGGGAAAAATTCAACAACCTGGCTTTTATTGGGAAGTGTAAGCCTACCTAAGCCTGGTTTTTCAAATTGAAGCTTTGCAAAGTCATTAAATCACTGTCTATTTGAAACACTAGGACATGGATAAGTGTGAGTGGAAATCTAAAAGGGACAAATGTATAGAAAACCCCCTCAGACAACTTTCTTCTCATGTCCTTCAGGAAAAATGTCAGTATTTCTAACCAGAGGCCGTCCAAGGTTCATTATAACGCATTACACAGGGTTCCTCAGAGACAGCTTACCCTGGGAAGGGGCTTCCTGCCCCCTCCAGCATTGTCATAGGTGAAGCCTGAGTGGCAGCTGCCCTCCAAAGGTAGGTTACTTCTTGGGCAGGTAACATGGCACTAGATGAATCAGAAGAGGTCTTGGTCTCACACAGGCCAGTAGGAGTGCCTCAACTTAAGTCCTTCAAAATCCACAACAAAATCTGTGCAACATGAGGAAGCTTGGTAGGTGAGGAAATACAAGCAAAAGATGAGATTGTACATGTGTCTTAACGTGTGTTTGAGGTTAGATCCACTCTGGAGGCATGCTGCATTTACAGCTGTGGAGTTGTCGCCATTGGGTTACTTCCCAACAACAGTCTGGACAGCATCCTTTCCTTTTCATCAAGCTATGAAAGGCTACAAGCCTTTCCTTTTTTGAGTCCTGTCCTTGTACGGTTATTGTAGCAAATGCCACATGAGTCCTTCATCTATCAAGAACTGAGGCAGGTACAAAATGCAACGTTAAAAGGTTCATGGCGAGATCATATATTACACCAGATTTCTTTCAACAACAAGAGTAGTTTTTGCTATCAACATAAATGTATGTCTTTAAATACAAAATCATTAGGATTTAACAAGTCCAAATTATCATACTGAAATGGCTGATGGCTAAATCATAAGAGAAATTTATGAAAACATGTATGAGCCAAAATTTTTGAAAGAAACTTTGTCCTACTAAAGTGTGAGCATGTAACTACTGTTAATATATATGTTATGTAATTCTGCATATAGACTTTTATGTGCTTATATGTGTAAATACTTTTCCAATATATTGTTCAATAGAGTTCCTGCTTTTGTTTACATCTACTTTCAACAGACTGGTGACAAGAGAGAAAAAACACAAGACTGAATTATAAAACACCATACCAATTCTAAGAAAAAAGTTGTCATTTCCACAATTATTTCGGTTCCTTCTCCAGTTACATGATAATTTTCTTATCAGTAATTCTTTCAACAGGACCTCACAAAGTGGTTTTATTTTTCTTCCCCGCCTGTGCCTGGGTCCGTTAGCTATCGTGCAGCACCATCTGGTGGACCTTTGTCCTCCCAATGATACCAGATTGCCTCTTGTTTCTGAAATAATTTGACTACCAGGTGAAGGCAGCGCAGAATTAGCGGAGTGAGGTCAAGGATTCTCATGGGCTCTGATCTTGGCTGATACTAGTACCCAACGTGTCTCTTGGTTAACTTTGCCTCAATTTACACGTTTGAAATTATTTAAGTAAAAGCTAATTTTTGCTCAGTTTTAGAGCATTATATCAAAATAATTAAGTTGACTTAAAATAATAGGATTTGCCCTGCTTTCTACAAAGAGGTACAAGCATGCAGAGTGGTATTTAAATGTTTATAACTTTTACAGACGGGGGAAATTGGAGTATTTCCTTTTACAGTTACAAGACATTGCATCTCAAAGTTAGCCACATATACGACGTAAATAAAAAATGAGCAGAGGACTTACCATCAGGGCATGCATAGGTTCTGTAACACGTAAGCATAGTCCCAGTCGTGAGCCTTTTTCCACTGGCTACTTGTTATGAACAGACACCAGCTTTCATCTGCCACGGGAAAGAACTTCTGTAATCTTGGCACCAGATGTCACCAGCTGCCTAATTAGAAACACCACTCAACCACTCTACACCACACGTGTAGACACAGTGAAGAATATGATCCCTACTAAATATTGGTTTGCTTCTCACAAATGAATATATTCAGTGTGCACCAAATCCCTTTACAATCACTTTAATCTTTCAACGATACTAAGGAGAATAAACCTAACGTTGTGTAGAAGGGAATAGGACAGGAGACTTGGCAACATATTGGGAAAGTGTTAGAAATAGTAAACCAGCAAAGGTATAATGTATTTGCATTCTTGAGAAGGAACTAGAACTGTCAGGATTCTTCTGTTTGGGGTGCTATGCAAATTGACAAGGAAGATTTTGTCCCAAATCCTGCATTTCTAGGGGCTTGATTGCTCATCAGAGTTTTACTTTAAGATCACATAAGCCAGAAGTTATTTCACCTTCCTCTGCTTCTGCTCAGTCCTGCATCTACATCAACCTCTCCTCCCGCTGGCAAAAGCAATTCTGAGGCCAAAATGGGTGGTGGAGCATGTTGCTTCCTGCTGCTGTTGGATCATTTTCAAGTTGGATTAAGTCCCCAGTTCAGCTTCCCGCACAGCCAACACGAACTCATGCTGGCACAAGCCACACTGCAGAGACAGGACAAGCAAGTTCGTACACATGAATAATATACTGGTAATACACAAGTCAACGTAAGAAATTTGGTCAGGTCGACATGGATCACTAATGGTAGCAACTGAGCATCTGAGCATCTCTCTCTCTCTCTGGTCTCTCCCAATCTCCTTCACTATTTATACCAAAAACCCCCAAATCTATTACAAGAATGAAAGTTTAATGCTTCTAATTCAAAATTTTACTTCTCAGATATGCATTTTAATTATATTATATACATTAAACAAAAATACTATCTGATCAAATCTTTTGCCTTTAAATAGAATTATATCGACAGGTACATTCACAAATCGCTGCCAAAAATGCCTGGCATATTCCAACCTTCTTAAGAAAAATATTTTAGAAAAAAATTAAAATAGAAACATTCTAAAGATAGCTTTCAATACACAACATTTCTAAAAATAATGCTGGGAACAAATCCTTTTCCCTCAGCCAAGGTTGACTGAGATGCTGTAAAAAGTAAGGCCACATCACACTGGGGCTCTAACTACAAGTATACATTAATAATGTGCTTAACTCTAAAAGCAAAACTCAGCATCAAATGTGGTAATGCAACACTGAACATTATGGATGGACATGATTTATGCTTCTCAGCAGCCAAGTTTCTATCTGAGGTTGCCAAAAGAATCCCCAGAACTTACTTTGAACTTCAAGAAGGCTGAAAGAAGGTCAGTCATATTAAAAAGAGAGATGGCAGATTCAGAAAAAGGAAAATTGTTCAGGAATTAGTTCTTGAATGATATTTTGAACGGTCTCACACCTTCAGAGATCAGACAACTCTTTCCCATTTATACTATATAAAAGCATCTCAAGAGGTGCTTGGGGATGAAACAGGAACAGCAACCACATGCAAGAGCTGAAGGCCAGAGCGACAACTTGGGCCATGGAAGTTGTTCAGGAAACACCTTCCCCTCAGTTTCGCTGACTTGATCTGGCTTGAGAGATCTTGCCATCAGACTCACACACACAACAGGGAAAGCCTGGTTTGGGACCAGACCCTTAGCCACCTGTGGCAGCTACTACACAAACCAGGGAAGTCCACGGGCATAGAGAACCAAACAAATTGAAGAGTTGGAAAAAAAAATTTAAAATGCATCAGCAAATAGAAAGAATAATTATTAACCCTAGGGGAGCCACGTAGTATTTTGAGATGTACTGGTGTGGGAGACTTTAAGGAGCAGCAGCACTTGTTGCTGTCAGGTTTGTAAACAAGGATGGACATGAACGGACAGGTACGGACATGTACTCAGAGTGAAGCTAACTAGCCAATTATAGTGTCAGAATAGGCGCGTGAATTTCACTAACGAGCCAATTAACTGTAACCTTGAAGCGCGTGATCAGTGCATGTACGGAAACTCTGTGCCTATAAATATAACTCTGTCGCACTTAATAAACGGAGCTTTCTGCACACCATATTGGTGTCTGGGCCTGCTCCGTTCTGGCATGAGGATTGTGTAAACCGCAGCGACATACTGGTTTTTTCTATATATATTTGGAGTCTATGTATTTCTTGTTGTTTAAAATCCATGCTCCTTAGTACCAAATTTTTGTGAGTATCTCTGGCTAATTACACCATCTTTTGTGATGCATCTAAGGATGTGAAGTGTGGGAGTTTTTAAGTACTGCTCCAGTTACAATGTTTTGATGTGGTTGAGATGTTATGGTAAAAAAGATCACACAGACCCAGTTAGAGGAACAGGGGGCATGTGGTGTAGTGTATCCAGATAAAAGGAAAAAATTATTCTTTCCATGAAATTATTATAAAAATAAGGTGTGCTGGGATGTGTTGTTACTAGCTGACAGTCCCTCATACAACCTGCAAAAGAAAGTAGAGACTAAGTGATGGCAGAAGTCAGAAATCAGAAATCAGCAGGCTTAATATTAATACAGCCAGTTTTGAAGACTTCTGAATGTGGATCCATGCAGAATAGCCTGCTTTCTTATATACTCTCTGTACTCTAAGGAAAACTAAAATTGGGATTTTTAACTAATAAAAAATATGAGAAGTGTTGTCTTGACAACCTTCATTCAAATTAAAACTGTGTTCTTCTCTTTTATTAACTTTAGAAGCATAAGAACATTTTAAAACCAATAAAAGCTTTTCTTCCAATATTTTGTACCAGTTTAATCAAAGTGCAATTAAACCAAATTTTAATTCTGTTAGAAGAGACTGACATTTGTAAATTGGAGCTAACATACCCATTTTCATTCGTTTGCAGCCAGCCAGCAGTGCAGTTTAAATTACTAATGAACATGCCCCTGGGTGTCATGCATCAAGCCCCAGATCATGGTTACTGTGTGCTTTCATTTGTATCTGAAAGGCAACTACCATGATATTGACAGAAAGAAATTTTTAAAAACCTAATTGATACAAGAAGCAGGTATAGCAGACAAGCATAACATAAAATTAAGATACCGTTAAAAATCTCTATTGTTTTCCTTGTTATACTTCTTTTTCATGTTTCTGTTATTATATTTATCATTCCATTGATGCACGTTTTACTACTTTGCCTTCTATCTACATTTTCCACATCAGATATATTTCTCATTAAATCAATGCTGGTTTTAATGTCACAATTCAATTTATTTGCAGCATCTCTGTGCCAGGGACATGGTTAAATTAGAGATTAATTTGGCTCACTATACAGCAATATTTATCAGCACTCTGCAGTTGTCTGTTTGTTACAACCTAATGCAAAACCCAAAAGTCAGCTGGAGGACTCCAGTTAATACCAGCAGGGTTTAGACCTGATTGTCAATGAAGCTAAATACAATCCAAAGAAAATGACCAAAGACAAATAGATCATCGCATCTATAATACCTGGCAGTATTATAGCCAGGTCTGATTGTGTGATTTAAATCAGCTTTTTAAAGAAAACTTTACCTTAGAAGTTGTATAATGTGCAGGATTTTTCATATAGCAAGTCTGCAAGAATATGATTGAAAACTTGCAAGAAAAAAAATTAAAACTATAGCTCTGGAGGAAAGCGAGGAGTAAGAAACAAAATATCAGCAAATCTGATGATAAAAAAGCTGTGTCAGGTTCCTGGGATATGTTAATTAGTTTTAATGTTGGTTGTTCAAAGATGTTGATGCTGTACAATCATAAGGCCAGTTCTTTGACAGTATTTAGGGGCACCTGAAGATATAAATGAGTACTTCAAATTTTCAAAATGCCTATTTAAACCCCAAGTACTTTCTCAAACTTTACTCCTAGGTTTTTATGTCAAAAGCCTTTGGAAAGCCCAGATTACCTCAGCTAGATCATGTTTATTCATGTGCCTACTGATGCCTCCAAGGAACCTCAAGAATTCCGTGGCGCAGGACTTACCTGTACAGAAGCCACACTGATTCTCCTCCACCGTATCATATTTACCCATTAATCTATACAGTGCCCTTACAGTTTCTTCAAAAAAATATATTCTTAGGACTGCTACGTGATCTACGCATATATATTGACTTCTGTAATGCATTATTCATTTTATCTTATAAGCTAATTTACACTGTAAGTTCACCAGGTCATTATTCATCTCATAAAACAGTCAGCGTTTAACAAGTAACAAATACAGATAATGTAGCATGAGAAATCTCTGCGCATCTCCTTTAAGCTAATTTTCTGTCTTTTAACTTCTAGTGGATAAAAACACAGGAAAGACTCAAATGCTTTTGATGACACGAGAAACAATATAATATACCATCGTTATAAGAAAGTAGTATAAATTTTGTGAGGCCAATACCCCTGCTAGGTGAGAAGGATAAGAAAGATTTGGAATCTGTTGTGCAGCCATCCATGCCATAAACCGTGCTCCTTCTGCGCAAACTTCTCTAGACACACCAGTGAGGACAAAGCAGTTCTCAGTGTGTCGTTTGTGCTCTGGACGATACTATACCATGAAGACCAAGCTCTGGGTAGCCACCACCTGCAGACTAGAGGTACCTGGGAAGGGTTTGAAAATCAACAATTTTCAGAAGGCATTACCATAATTACTCAATTTTACAGAAGATGAAAGAGATGAACAGTATTAAAAGGCTTGTTAAAGATGACAGTATAATGCCAGGATTAAAACTTGTAAGTTCCTGAATGTCCAGGCCCTTTTCAGTCTATTTTGCTGATTTTCTGCCTTATTTAATTCATGATCACTCTTCCCTATATGTTTTTACTTTTAGGACAAAAGTACACTGAGTCTGATTGATCTCACACAATAGAACAAGCATGTCGCTCCATCTCCTGTCACAGTTTTTATAATAAAAACACACATAAGTGAAGGAGACAGCTTACACAACAGCTTAGGTTTTGTTTGCAAGGATGCTGCAATCAAAACATGTGACTTAGTTTGAACCTTGCTGGTGAAAGCTTGAGCGTGTTCATTCACTCCCGAATCAAAGGAGAACCAATTTCAGACAGGAGAGTGTATCCATCTTGACCAGGAGACCACTCTGCATCAAGGAGTTAGTGATCCACAGGACAGTCAACCTGAGTAGGCAGTTAACATACGGCATGTCCAGCATGGCCTCCAGGCTGGGCCATGCTGAACCACATCCTTGGCCGCAGGACAATCTCAGTCACCCTATTGCAACACTGGAGCCTGCGGGGAGCTCCCACTCAGTACCAGCAATTACACCTCCTGCGCAACCTTGCCTTTATCTAAAAGTACAGGAGGAAGTTCCCAGGTGAATATCCGTTATGAATAGAGTTGTTTTCTTGTAAGAAAAGTATATAATAGCTCAAATGTCTGGAAAGAAAGAGCTTCTCTCCATGAAGGGGATCTGCATAACATGCCATGGGAAAATCCATCCGGGGTCTACCTGATGCTGCACGAATGTGGGATGCCCAGCAGCTGAAGGGGATTTACTCACCATCTGTATTCCTCTTTTTATTATGTTTTATTAAAGAGCTATTTTATTAAGTCATTTGTTGTCAGGCATTTCTTAATGAGACCCAGAAAAAATGCTGCACTGTCTTTTTCTCACCTCCCCACCTCTGCTCTTGGTGAAGAATGGAAGATTTACAGATGAGTTCGCACTGACTTAAGTAAAACTAGAAATTAAGATACCACTTTGGTTTCAACTTGTGCCAGGAATTTACCTCTAAATCTGATATCTGAGTCATTGCACTTTTCACTGCCATTTTTTTTTCATCTAATGAAAGGATTGCCCAGCTACCTGCCTAAAAATGTACTGTTTAAAGAAATACTGAAACATATGCTGAAGATGCAATGTATTATGAAGCACAAAACATTGTCATCAAAAATTCTTGGGGCACATGTGTCAGCCTGGAAACTGCTTCTCAATAATCTCATGAAACTAAACAAAGCATCATGCTGCCCTCTGAAGCAACTTCACAGGTTTTGAAAGACCCCTCAAGCCCTTCGCACTTGGTTTGCTTCTCCAGTGATGAACTTCTTCAAAGACAACCCAGCCTAGAAGTGAAAGCACTGCACCAACTAATTAAAGAACAAAAACTGAGAAACAAACCCTTAATTTAAAGAGCAAGTGGAAGCTCCACATCTACCTCTGCCAGGGACAGCCAGCGTGCCCGGCAGCAGAGCATGCCTTTAGTAAGACAGAACCTTTACTTTAAAAATGTGCCATCGAGTCTATTAGAGAAAGCATCAATAATTAAAGTTAATGCCTGGAAACTGGCATTAGCTACGGGCATGATGACTCAAACTCTTGGAGATCCATTCATTACATTCAACTACAAAGGCTAGAAGTTATAAAAAATGCATGAATAAATTCTTTAATATTAACAGACTACTTTCAATGTTTGTTCTGACCCAGGTGGTGCTGGTCTTACTTTCTCTGCAGCTTCTTTTCACTTAAATGACCTTAGATTATTGTATCTGTCTCTCAGGATTAAACAAATTACTCTCTTTAAAATGTATTACTGAAGGTCCCTACTTTGTAAGAGAGAAAACGCTATCTGGCATCCTCTCTTCAAACTCATTACAAAATGTGAGATTTCACAGCAAAGTTTATAATCTTAAATTTAAGTATTTTGAGTTAGATACGCCATTTGCTAAATTCACTTCTGGGCTGGGCAAAATTAAGTCAAAGAAGCCTGAGAACAACTGAAGAGACCACTATTTTGTGTCTCCAAACCTCACCAAGGTAAAGCGGGTAGACAGAGTTCCACAGCATATCTTTTGGTCAGAGGTGGTAGCACTCAAGCATCTTCCACATTAAATCAACAGCAGTAACAAATGAAAACAACTTTATGGACATTTGGGCATTTCACAAGTAGTGGAGTGAAAACTCTTTTTGTTCTGTGATTTTGGGGTTTAAGTTTCATTAGGTTGCGTTCATTTCCTATTTTGCTGAAATTTGGCCTTAGGGCGATTTATTTCAAGATTCCTCATTGATGGGTTATTTTTGTTGTTCTTTACCTCCCTGGTAGGGTTTGGCTGGAGTTCGTAAATTCACAGATTTACAGATTATCAGGAATAATTCTCCACTTCCTTCTGCACTTGAACTTTTCTTTCCAGAGCAGGAGGAGTCAGTAGCATTTTGCAAATGAAAGAAGAGCCAGATGTTTCAAAGAAAGTGAGTTTGAACCTTGCAATTTCTGGCTCTGCAGTCAAATATCCAGAAATTGCAAGTTACCTGTCATTCTTTCTCAGAAAGGTAATCTTAAAAAAACCAACCAACCAAACAACAGATTGCTTAGCATCTTGCTAAAAAGTAACTGAAGTAGTACAGCTGTATTATATTACATGTCTCAAGTGCAGGTTTGGCCATTATTGGCCACTGGCCCTTATCCTACCAGCTAGGTGCTATAGCATCTTTTTGTAATCCCGTAGAACATCCATGAATCAATCACTGCTGGAACACGGCAACAAACATATTTCTTTTTTTAAGTATGTATATAATGGGTGGGATTTTTAAATCCTATTTACATCCTTCTCTGCAAAATTATGGGGTTGAATCCTGTGAAAGTTTGAGAAAAGCTTACCAGCTTTGTAAAATATTGAACTCTCAGTTTCCACTGAAATTAATGATGATTGAAAAATACAGAGCACATCTCTCCCACACAGAGCCAGACCCAGAAAGCAGCACAGGGGGAATTCCTTCTCCACAAAACAGGCAGCTGAGAATATAACCAAAAGGCTTCCTGTCATGACTTAACAATTCACTTCTGGTAATAACAGCAAGAATCTCGCATCAGAGTTAATTTTGACTAAGGCAAATGTAGTAATGTGCTGTCTAACCCAAAGCCCCTTGATGAAAGCACATTACCGCAGCACTTCCAGCAAGTGAGGAACTGCATAAATTGTGGGTATGGCCAGAAAAGCGGCTATGGAGGAATGACACCTTTGTATCACACAATGCTGATCTTACGTACTGGTGTAAGCTACTATGTCACCTTTGTTTATCTTATCATTAAAATGCAAAGGCATCATGTTTTGACTACTTTCAGTATCATGGAATAAACCCAGTTACAGAAGAATAGAAAAGATTCTTTTTTGCAGTCAACTTATTCATATTTTAAAATAAATTCCAAACACATACTTTTTACCATAAGGTGTGTTATGTCTGTAAGGTACACAGCTAGATATTTATCGTAATTATAACTGAAATAACTTAATCTGGGACAGTTATAGCAGCAAAAAAAAAGTAATTTTAGATGCAGATTTTCATGAGAACTTTCAAGACCGACAGACTAACAGCAAAAAATAATACATTTTCATTCAGAAACTAAAGCAAATATGAGCATTTAGCTGATGTTTCATAGGAACTCAACAGCTAGAATTACTTACATAGTCGGTTATCTAGTCACTAACCTAGTCAGTAGATAAGTAAGCGTTGACTGTAGTAAAGGTGACAGTGTGGCCCAGAAATGGCTTTACAGCTGAAATTAAAAACACAAGATACAAATCCCATGTTTGGACTATGTCTTTAAAACATTTTAATTCTGCATGATAATTTTATTTTAATGAATCTCATAAGATATCCATGAATTTTTAAAATTTAATTCCTCAAGAATTCACATCAGTAATCTACAGAGCTGATTAATAACGTTACAACATTTACTGCAGTAACTGTTAATTCAATCTAATTACACCGTATACCTTAAAAGATACATATACAATATACCTATACATCTAAATGCAGTAAGAATGATAAGCCAATTAAAGCTACAGAAGATTGGTATTTAGCATTAGAGACAGACACTGTCTGACCTTCATGTCACTAACTGTATGAGAATCCAGAGCCTATGCTAGGCACATAATTTGTTTAGAGAACTTTTGGAGTTGAAATAGGATTAAGAAATATCCTATTTTGACCCCGAAGGGATTTCATGTCTGGTTTGAAATCCCTCTAGAGGACTCTCCTACACCCTGGGTGACTGCTTTGGCCGGGAGTAGAAGGGCTGACTTTGGGAGTGGGAGCACTGAAGGGGTTTAGGGATCAGTACTTTGGTACCCAGAATCTCAAAAGATACAGCACTCCTGGTTATCAGCCCAGAGGGCACAAAATTATCACACTATCACGGTGCGGTCAGTACCACAACTCCAGCACCAAATCAATTGCCCATCCTGGCAGTTTTGTCTTATCCCTTACGAAAAAAAATTCCAGTGAAAGTGGTTCTAAAATCCTTCCTAGGACCAAGTTCTTGTGTTTCACTATCTTTATAATGAGTTTTTGAGATCTAATGAAAATCTTCTTGCCACACATTTTGTTTGTCCATTGTAGGTATGACATGGAGAACAATTTCATCACCCTCCTCTTCACAGAAAGCTTCTATACACTGACAGTTTTATATAGTCTATGGAGAAAAAACTCTGACAGGGTGAAGCAAATTTTCTCCTCAACTATCTGATTTCTAAATCTCTGATGATAGTTTTGCAGACCATTGGGATCTCTCCTTCAAATGTGGATCTCAAGCTAGATAGTGTGCTCCAGGCACCCGTAATCTCCAGGAATGTCTTCAGGGTTTGTGTACCACAGTTGAGGAAAGGATGTGCTTGCAGTGCTCTTAAGGTTGAACATGACACAGCAATGTGCCCGTGCCACAAAGAAGGCAAATGGTATCCTGGGCCCTAGAGAAAGCATTGCCAGCAGGTCAAAGGAGGTGATCCTTCCCCTCTACTCAGCACTCGTGAGGCCACACCTGGAATCCTGTGTACAGTTCTGGGATCCTTAGCACAAAAGAGATACAGACATACTGAAGAGAGTCCAACAAAGGGCCATGAAGATGATTAAGTGACTGGAGCATCTCTCCTATCAGAAAAGGTTGAGAGAGCTGGGACTGGTTATCCTTGAGAAGAGAAGGCTCAGGGGCATCTTATCAATGTGTACAAAAACCTGAAGGGAGGGTACAAATAGGGCAGAGCCAGGCTCTTTTCAAGTGGTACCCAGTGACAGGACCAGAGACAGTGAGCACAACCTGCAACACAGGCGGTTCTGTCTGAACATCAGGAAAGAATTCTTTTATTTTGCTGTGAGGGTGATAGTGTATCGCAGTTTGAAATTAGTCAAAAAGCTTTTGTGACTTTTTCTGTAGCTTCAGGGAGAATATGAATCCACCCGAAAGCTACACAAAAGATTTTTAAGGTGATTCGTTCGGGCTTGTTTAAACTTATTTGGGCTTTTTAAGAAACGGAGACCAAGTGAAAGCAGGTTTTAAATTACAGGGGTGGAACATAAGCAATTTAATGGACAGAGCAATAAAATCATAAATCAATCACTTAAATCTAAACAGGACAGATGATAAAAGAGAGAGAGAGAGAGATATGAGATAGATGTCAATAAGTACATAAATAAATATAT
Organism: Bucorvus abyssinicus; assembly: GCA_009769605.1. Taxonomy (NCBI): domain Eukaryota; kingdom Metazoa; phylum Chordata; class Aves; order Bucerotiformes; family Bucorvidae; genus Bucorvus; species Bucorvus abyssinicus. The sequence continues at coordinate 30,441,916 of CM020026.1, forward strand.
ACAAGTAAATATACATTCTCTCCCATTTGTCCCACATCCCCAGTTGACAAACAAACCCCCTGCCACATGACCACTGCCCGAGGTGGGGGGCAGGGGGAAAGAAGGGTGGAAATGGAAAAGAGAGTCACAGTCCATTAAACCTCAGAAGTTTCAGTCCAAGAAACTCCTTTGGAGCAAAATTCCTCAGTAACTTAGTCCTTCTTCCTCCGGGGTGGCTGAAAAGAGACTTGAGTCTACCAGTATGCCAGGGGCTGCATTCTGGCTTCTAGCTCTCCCCATCTGCAAGGCGGGACACAAACCAGATCTCCGGGGAACACCACAGGTCTTCTTTCTCCTCGCCAGCGGCTGTTCCCTCGGTGCAGGGTGTTGGGGGCTTACAGCCAAGTTGCCCCTTCATTCTGGTTAGAACTCAGTCAGAAAACCACCCCCACCGGTAATCGGCAAAGCGAGAAGCTCTACCTACACTGTGGAAGAGATCTCTTACTGCTCTGAGAATTTTGAGGCAGCTGGCGCCTCTCTCGATCAGATGTTTTTCTTCTCTTTCTTGGTCCTGAGCAGAAATCAAATATGCGCGTGCCGAGGAAGTGTCACAGATTCCAACTTTTTATACACTTAGTCGCAGAGGCGCTTAATTGACATGCCTCGGCTCCAATGAGATGTTGAGAAAGTTATGACGTCTCTTCCCCCACAATAATCGTGACAAAGATTTCACAGGCTTAAGGAAAAGGAAGAAGAGGCAGCAGGGGGGGCTTAACCCCGCTGCCGCCATCTTAACCCACTACACCGTGCACTGGTACAGGATGCCCAGAGGAGTGGAGTCTCCATCCTTGAAGATACTCAAAAGCTGTCTGGACAGTCCTGGACGACCAGCTATCGGTGGCTCTGCTTGAACAGGGGTTTGGACAATATGACCTCCAGAGGTGCCTTCCAAACTCAACCGTTCCGTGATTCTGTGATAACAATCTTCACACAAATTTTGTTTCATGGAGACTTAGTATAAAAGAAATCAAATTTGATCTCTGCTTGAATATTACAGAATCTTCATTGCAATTAGTATCAGCTGGACAGTGCTGACCATTATGTTGCAAAATATTTCAGAAGGGGGAGATTACAGCAAATGCAACTGCTTTGAGGTCTCTATAACATATCTGCTGACTGTAATTGCCACTGCTAAAATACTGAGGAAATTTGTCCATGCTTTTTATTTCTGTGCCATGGTTTATTCATGTAAGAGGTGAAAAAATTAAACACTTACAAGAGCTAACCTCATACTGGACCTCAAAATCCCAAAAGCTGAGAAGGGTTTTAAACTTTTTTTTCTGTATTCCATTACCTAGTTCAGCTTAAGTAGACAAAACCTTCAATCTTTATAAAACAAAGAACCACAAGCCCTGCTGACTCTATGATATTAATAATGCATAAAAATGTATATGGACATCTACCATGTGAAGAGGAACATATTCTCTGTCTTGGAGGGCATTTCCACCATCAAAATACGTATAGTGGAATTCATAGGAGGCAAAGCAGAAAACACATCCCTTTTAAAATGGCTAGACCACTGCTCTCTAACTATGGGCATATTAAACATCTGCAAATGAAACAAAAAATCTATTGTAAAAAGTTATGTTTTTCTCAAGGCCACTTCAACTTTTAAAATATATCTGTCATCGTAATGGGAGTTGCGAAGAAGACAGAGGGCTTAGCCATTCTGGAAGATGGTCACTGTCTCCAAATGGACCACTCAAAAATAACGGGGGTAGTAGTAGATGGAGATGTTGAGGAGACGGGTTTCCTCCTGGATATATTTAGTGCAAAACAAAGATCTGCAGACATGAAACCTTACCTATGTTCCAATTATACAGACCTAGTTTGTCCTTTGTGGGAGGTGATTTATAGTTCTATATGGGCCAATATCTGGGGTTTGAGCTATTATGATGCTCTCAGACTAACCAAGGCAGATTCCCTCTGGAAGCTACACTATTACAAGAGAGGTGAAAGATTGTGTTGGGCTGAAGATGATGAGCCACTAGGCATTTTCAGTGTTAACCGTGGTGCACTGCTCAAGATTAGATGTTTACTCACCCTCTTCATCTGCAAAGGAAAGCTGTGCAAGTATTTTCTTCTGGATTAGCTTGTCCCTTACTACCTGGTTTTCCAAAGTGTATGAGAAGTTTCCGCCTCTGAAACAGCTAATTCTAAGGAAGTGAATTACAAAAATATGATCCTTTGTCTCAGGACACAGGACCATCTCCCATGCTCATTCCTATCACATGATGAAAAGAGGCAATTCTCATCCTCTGTTCCTTTGAGCAGCTCTGTCTCAGCCCTTTCAAATCAGTAATTGACTCAACAACTTTGAATCTTAGAGCAAAGCACTGAAAAATTATTTTTGTTTAGTAAGTACAATATTCTCCAAAATGCAAATGCACTTATTTAAAAAAAAAAAAGAAAAAAAAAAAGGCGGGTGGGGGAAGGAAAAAGACAGTTTTCTTGCTTTATGCCTCAAGGTCCAAAATCACAAATTTTCCACTATCTCTTTTGGGCTTTCCTCAAGCTCTTCCACTCCCCAGATGCAGCTTACTTTTCTGTTTCTATATCTACTTGTTTCTTTCTTTCCCGTACTTATTCACACACACATGCTAACTAACAGCACTGAAAAATATAAATTCTACCACTGAGATGAAGAGTGAAAAGAGAAGAAACTGATGTGGTGGCACAGTCCCCCTGCCACTCAAAGCTCACTCAAGACCTGAGACGATTTTTCGCTCCCCACTTCCCTCCCCCCACAATTCCTAGGCCACGAACCACTCTAGCTTAAGTCAGGTTTGGATTGCGATAGACAGCAAAACGGAACAACCAAAGTACCTCCTTGGTGTGCTGGGCCCTGCTTTCCCAGCCTTGCACTGCTCTCGCTATCACTTGGGAGCCAGTCACCACCTGATAGCCTGGTACATCCGTACTTGGGTCATGATAACCTGGTGCATCTGTACGTGAGTACAGGGGGGTGATACCAAACATCACAAACCAACAAGTTCTGGGTCTGCGCAACTGGCAGAAAATACCAGAATATTTTAACATCTGAGGTGGGCTGGAGTGGGAAAATATCTGATGAAAGTCAATCATCTCATAAATCATCTCATCTTATAAATAGTGTTCCTGAAGCAAGACCCTTTCAGCTCTCCTGAATCAGAGGGGCTGGGTCCAGCATCTCCCCTGGGTTGGGACATCTCTGAGGTACAAACTGCATGAAAAGGCCGGGATGAAGTCAGGCTTCTCGAGACTCAACAATTGTCCATTGAAATTGCTGGAGCATTGTGGGTATTTGCTCTCAACTTCGGAAGAAAATTTTAACTATAGGCTCACCTCTCGTTCGTCCACCTCTCTAACACGAGGGTGGATGGTTATATATTACACTGGATAAATATATATAACTAAAAATATAAATATATATATATAAATATAAATATATATGTGTGTGTTTCGTGGTTTTGTCTATGCATATACTCAAACATATATATATATATATATATGATATCCTGCAGTAGGTTAGTGTGAATCTTGTCATCATTGAATCTGTAACTAAGTTGTTATTTCGATTGTAACCTATTCTACTGAGTCATCTTGTCAATTTTAAATTGGTTAGTGATTAAGTGCCGCTAAAAATCAACCCTTTGATCTACCTCTCATCATTAATAAATCTTAGATTGCTGCCTAATCACAATCTATCTCATCAATATTTTCTCCTGCAAAAACTGATATATTGAGAGGCTATTTGAACAATTACCAGGAATACTGTAAAGTCTTCCAATGTTAAAAAAAAAAAAAAAAAATTCTTTATATGTGATACTAACTCTTTGTGTCTATAAATACTCATTCAAACTCAGTGTAATCACACTCTCTGGGAAATCACACATACAGTCCACATCTGGTACCATTACATTCATTGTCTTTGGTAGTAGTTGACTCTTCTTCTTAGTGAAGAAAATTCAGTGGGCTAATTGTGTTCCCTCTCTCCATTCCTCTCTACAACATTTACATATGGAACAACACCTCCTCTGCATAACTTCTTTAATGAGGTATTCTGCAGCAAATATTATATCAATTTACTACTTTCACAGTTTTTGGAAGAACAAGAAACTTTTGGCTAAGCTCTTTTTAAAAAAAAATTCAAAAGCCATGACTATCATGAACTAATACACTTTGCTAAAGCATTCAGAATATTTCCTTTGACATTTTCACATTGAGTTGCTTTAATGTATCATAGCTTGGTCATTACTCAGAGCTTGATTTATTTCTGCAAATATTAAATATTGACTTTTATTTGCTTAGTATTGAGACGAGAGTCTGATTAAAAATACTTAAACTTTTATACCCATCTAGAGCCATTATTTGATTCCATTAAATAATTCTGTGAAGTTTCTCCTTGCTCTCCTGTTCATGTCATTAAACACACCAGTAACCAAAAGCACTTCTGGGCTATCACTGGAGACCACAAAGTATCCTACGGATACACTGCAGTATTCTAATAGGGTCAGTAAGTCCCCCCATTACTCCATTCTCAACAGAGATGAATTAAGTTTCTTGCTTCAAAGTTCCCTACAGAGAACATAATCAATCAAATCCAGTACCTGGCGCATCATAATATAAAAACTCCTGCTTTCATTAGAACAGGAATACCCTGGGAAAATAGCATTACGAAACTACTTAGAGAGAATTCTAGCCTCAGGGACTCATCCTTTGAATGAAAGTCACTTAAAAGCGCCTTCAGTAAATAGTTCAAAAACACAAAAAGAATCCTAGAATGGGCAGTAAAAATTTGTAAATTAAAAAAAAAAACAAACCTAAATCTTCATCTTTATCTCTAAAAAGACTTCTATGTCGAATTGTAGTGCAGTTGTCGCACATATTAGATCTTGCCAGCCGTAACATCAGTTATTTATATACTACCTCATCCTGTAATGGGAAAAACTAAAACTTTTTCTCCATTCAGAAAGTCTACCCCAGCTTGACATTCCTTTCTGCCCAGACATTCTTTCTCCAGGTCCAGCAGTGCTGCTGTCCCAGAGGCAGTAATGTCATCTCCAGGAGTTTTCCCATTTAGCAATGTAATATAAGCTATGCACATCAAAATCATCAGACACCACTCATCATCATTCATCATCAATATACACTCATGTATACAAAAATGTAGATTTCACTATTTTGACACTATAAATATTATTTAAGTCTTAATAAAAAGGATAGCAAATAATTGTCAAGTCACTGACCTTCCTTCTTTGCCATTGAAAATACAACCTTAAATATTTTAAAGGCTTTTTAATTTATTTTTTTTATTTCGAAAGTACACACCTAGAGCTATGAAGTCTCCTTCAGTTTCACATAATATTTTGGAGGCAAAAGTCTGAGCTTTGAAATTTTCACTGTCTCTGAATTTTCCAAAGAGTATTAAATAGCATTTACCTAGTATGTGTCTTTACCTTTTAATAACGCTTACAAATTCACACTTTAAACACACGTATATAAAAGCAAAAAACTAAACATGATGCAATGTCATCAGTAAATTATTACAAAATACTGGCAGTAAACTGCAGACATCTGAACATTTCTTAGAAAATCAAGTATCAGATTCCCTCTATGGTGCTTTACGAAGTGTTATATGGCTAGCAAGGCTATTTTTATGTCATGCTAGGGTCAGAACAACCCACAAAGACACTGACATACACACCTCTCCTGCACAATTACTATCAAATCAACACCAAAACACCTGATTAGTAACTTGCATGCACGTTCACTTCAGGAGTTCTCCAACACATCAATCACACTTATAAATTACACACATAAATAATAAGTTTCACTAAAAACCTTTGCACACAGTATTCTAGAAGTCTGATTTTTGTACTAAGGTATTGATCTGCAAGGTCTTTCAAAAACCTAAAAAGGGAAATCAGAAAGTAATTGCAAAATTCACTTATGGTGCCTTGAGACATGTTGCACGTGCAGGCGATACTTTCAGAAATGCTTAAAAAGGAGCAAATTTTCCAGTGTAGTAGGTCCCCAAACCAACGGAGGCACTGCAGTTTTCCAAAGGAGTTGAGCATTTCAGTTCCCTTTGACCTCATCAGTAGACAGGTAGACATGCATACTTTAAAAATGTTTATTTTGTATCTGCTAAAAAAAAATGGAATCTAAATTTCTTTGCTCATTATTGTATATAAGAGGATCGCCCTATTTACAAAAGGATATTAAAACTTAAAGTACAGAAAAAAATCTTGTCCCTCTATATCTTCTTCTGCTTCATTGTGAGAAAAACCTCAATAACCCTATAGAGATTGTCTTTGAACTAGTTTGAAACTCATGTATTCTGAAATAAATCTTCCATCTTGAATATTCATTGCTCTGGTATGACAGGACTGTTTTCATGTATCCTTAATGATCTCATTTCACCCTCGTTCTTTCTCTTTCCCCTCTGCAGAGTATTTTCCTCAGTAAAACAACAGCAAAGACTCAACCCAGATTGCTGCTTAAATATGAGAAATAGGCACAGCTCTCTCAATGTACCAGCATATTTTAGTACTCTAGTATTCAAGCCTAATAATATATACCGAAGGGCCAAGTTTCCCCAGAGTGTACGCATTGCCAGTGTTCCATCCTGCCATCTGCTCTTCTTTCATACCGCAGCAAAGACTGCCAAGTGCCGGTCCCTCGAGATCGGGAAACTGGTATCAGCTAGATTAGCGCTCTTACACTCAAGGCAGGGATGACAGCTTCAAGTGAAATAGTCTAAAATGTCAGAACCATCAATAATGTTGCACACTCCAACCAAATGCTCTTTCTCCTTCTAAATTATATTTGCATAAATGCAATGGTTATGTATATGGATTAATTATTTATCAGCAGAAATCTATTTTACTTACCTACCTGCAATCTTGCTGGCTTCTTTGCTCGGAGCAACTATTCAGAAAACGCTTGAGCTTTTCAAAAACTTTGTTCTGAAACAAGAAGAATATGTAAACATTGGTCTCTGCAATTCTGTGGATTGTGTTCCACCTTTCCCCATGGATACTTAATATATTTTAATTATAAACATTTTTACATTAGCCTTGGGGAAATATCTGAGATATGAATTTATTTTTCCTCAGAAAAAGTACTCAAGTACAGCTTAATCTATACCACAGATTCTTTGTAAAATACAGTAATGTACAGGTTGTGAAATACTTAGCAGAAAATAGTTTTATTTGAATGCTTTCTACTACACAAATACAAACTCAGCCAACGGCTACAACCTTCTATTTTGGATTTCAGCTTTGTAAAGTAGCTAATTTGCTACCTGCTCGGTCCACTACAGAGTTCAGGTCTGAAATGTGTTGAGCTTTCTGGTCTGATTTATTTTCTTACTTCTGCTTCAAGAATATAAGGACCAGTAGAAAGAATGGGTGGTGATCTGCCCAGGCAGATCATTACATCTGGTCAAATCTCCTATAGGTGAAGAAGGCTATACATATACACAGGGTCAACACACATAGGCAGGCTACAACAAAGTTGAGGACTGAATGGTTAAAATGAAGAATAAGTCTCCTGGAGCAGACAACATTGTGATGACAATTTGTGTCTGCCATTGCATACCACAAAAACCAGTAGGAGTTATAATATTTAACAGGACAAAAAATAACACAGGTGATATAACCCGTTAGGGAAGAAACCATATGCTTTGCAGAGATAAGTCGTGGTTGTACATGTATTAAACTGTTCAAAAGTGCTGACAATCATATCGACACATTGTCCAGCTGATGAAGTATGCACAGATTTCCAAGAGTTTTCTATGAGATATTACCAAAGTCTCTGAAGAGACCTAGAGAGACTGACATAGCAAAGGCTGACAAAGGGTAAAAAGGAAATTCTTCCCATGAACCCATAAGTAGGGAAAAGAGAGGGAACAAATGGCAGAAACAAATAGTTAGTTTTCACAATGAAAAAGTTGCTTTAGGTCCTTCAGGGCTCTGCCTTGGGACCTAAATTGTCCAATATATGGAAAAATAAACTCGGAAAAAGGGAGTAAATAATGAGGTAACAAAATTCATTGAGAATACAAAACTTTTTAGGTTGTTCAAATCTAGAGCTGACGGTGAGGACAAATAGGTGGCATTTTGATGGGCTGCTACATTCTACTGAGGATCCTCTCCAAAATCAGAACAAGAAAAAATTTGAGCAAGACTGATCAGAGATATAAGGAGAGTGTAAGCAGGTTAGGGTCTTTCAATTTACAATTTAATTGATTAGGGGGGAGGATATGATAAAAGCCTATAAAATCACAACAGTGTGGAAATAAAATATATCCACTCACCATTTCTTACCATATAAGCACTAGGAGATGACTAAAGATAATATCAAATAGCCGGTTTAAAAGGAACAAAAGGAAACACTTTTTGATCCAATATATTAAGTGATTCATGGAACTCACTGCCACAGGATGCTAAAGAGAACAGAAGTATAAAACATTTTAAAATGAAATTATATAGTTTCATAGAAGATAGGTCTACTGATGGCTACAAAACTTAACGGACTGAACACAGCCTCAGGCTTAGAATGTCCCTAAGACATTGATTGCCAGGATCCAGCTGAGTTTAGGAAGGACAACTCTGCATAGGCCCAACTTGGATTCCTTCTGTACCGACACGACAAGTCAGAGTCAAGACAGGATACTGAGAAGCAGAGGAAACTCCCCTTTTGGCCTAATATGGCTGTTTTATCTTCTTGGTATCAGAACTACTCTTCCCGTGTACTCTTACTATGGCGAGTACAGAGACATTAAAAGTCTCAATCAGGTTACCTGTAAAATAGTGATTGGTTTTGAACAGATCTCTTCCAACACGAGACAGTCTAAGCTGAACATTGCCCACTGCACTGCTGGACTCCTGCCAATGCATCTAGAATAAAAAAGGTGTACAAAAAGTTATCTCTTGAATGAAGGAAAAGTACTTCAAAGTGGCTTAAACATTTACGTGTGTGCTTTGTTTTAAATGAGAACAGGTAATCCGATGAGATTATTAATTTGCTTCAAGGGAAAGCAGCTGGAAAGGAGCAAAGCAAAGTAATGAAAAAGTAGCACACACCAAGGAAAGAGTGGGACACGTGTTGCTATGTGCATATTATTTAAAATGCACATTTCTAATTTAAGCCATCATAATCATCTGCAACATTCTGGCCTAGAAAATACGGCATCTGCAATTGTACAAAACGCACAGGTGCAAGTGCGTGCAGTCACTATTGCCACACACCCAATTTGACATCTCTTGGTTAACGTTATTGATAGGCGTTGGAAAACCGACTCAAGAGTGAGCACACCCACCAACCTGGTCTGACATCTAAGCAGGGAACAGCTCCCACACAGCCATAGTGCGACTGCTACAAAATCAACCAGCCACCAGGAAGAAGTTCTTTGGAAATCAGGTTTAATTAGCTCCAGAATAAATTAATTATTTAATTAGTTCACCAGAAGGGCTTGATTCTGAAATGTTTTCATGTTTGGCAGACAAAATGAAGCTTCACTATCACGTTGCAATATGTTTAAGTCATTATGTGTGTGTGCGTGTAATATATTTGTTACTTTTATTCAGTATTGTTTCTAAGCTATTGGAAAAATTTACCAAAAAATGAAAAAAAAATTTACAGTCTCTAGCTTAGATTGACTGAACAGTGAAATTGAATAAACCTTCTCAGCAATGACAGATTTGTGGGTATTTTATACTTTATGACCAATGTAAGCAATGCTTTTTTTCATGAAGGCTGTTTTTGTCTGTTCAAGACTCCAAGAACTCTAAAGTACTGTGCTGGAATGAAAAATACTGTTTGCTCTTTTTATTCAGGTTATCCTTTGGTGAAAACATTTTTAAAGGTGACAAACCTGAACAGTTTTGAGTCTCAAGAGGCAAAGTAGCCAAAAAACTGTATTTATATGCTCCATATGCTTTATATGGATATAAGTTTTGCCAGGCTTCTGTATCAATTACTCACATGGTCACAGTGTGTAGACTTCACACTATTGCTTCATGATTCAATCATGGCTTTTTACACAATAAAATACTAGCCATTGGTTTACAGTTTTTATATAGTATTTTGTTGTGTCACTTTGCACAGCATATTTTGAACTTCAAAGACCCACAGTAATTTTCTCTAAAATTTCATTTAGATAACACCTAATTCAAAAAGCCCACATAAACCAGTGTTTAGTAAAGATCTTGCCAAAAATCCAGCTACTTGACTTTTAGCATATAATGCTTGTGACAGAAGTAGAGATGTCATTGCCCCGAAGCAGTACAGCACCTGAATTTCCTGCTATTGGTGTAACCAGAATAAGCCTGTGCTTATTCCAGGGCTTAGTGTATAAATGAGTGAGTGGAAAAGCACAGAACTTTTTCAAGCTTTTATTCTCCAGTACCTGAACAGGGAGCACTTGAGTTCACCAAACGTGGAAAGTCTGTAACATAAGAGGGATTTTGCAGTTGTTATTCTGCATGACTGGCTTTTGGCAACAAACAAGAGGGACATTAGCCACAATATTAAAGATCTGAGTTTGAGTAAGATACAGCATCAAATAAGACTTGAGCACACTATAGAAAAAAGCTAGAAAACTTGACCCATTTGTTCAAACAAATAAGGCCAACAAGTCTGCTTCTATCTATAGAACTTGAATATACTTGATATCATCATCATCATGGCTTGGCTTCGCGGACGAAGATTTGGGAAGGGCTTTGCCCATGCTTATTGCAAGCGTGCTGATGGCTGAAAAGGCCAATGCGGGATAGGCAAGACCGGTTGCAAAGAGCACACATACTTGATATGATAACTGGAGAACTGAGGTAATTATTTAATGCCCAAGTTGGAACTTTAAGCTTCTTACAGAAAAGAAGGCCTCGTCTGTGCACATTTTCTAATTTTAATTAATATAGTTGTGCGTGTTTCAATGGAAGCAAAGTAGGTACAGCATAATTAACAACTTCCATGTTGATGCTAGATGAAATGAGCTGGCTGGGGTTTTTTTAAGCCATCTGTTAGCAAAAAAAGGATTCAAAGTTCTTTGCCAAAGAATTCAGAGCTGTGGCTGTAGTTCTTTGGTGTGGTTCCTGAAGGGCAGATCTCTCTAAATTTCTGTATCTATCATCTCATCGATTACAGCAACTTTTCCAACAGCAGTATAAAAAGACATTCCAGTGGACAGGACTCATGATTTTCTGCTTACAGAGCCCCAGGCCATCAGTGCATTGTTGGCAGATTTGGTTCAGTGCCACCAACAGCATCCACCCATGGGTAGAGATCAGCCACACCAAACCAGGTGCAGGGTCCTGGTCTACACTTCCAAGGGGCAAGGAACCTTCTTTGTCTTCACCCAGTTTGTTACCAAGATGCTAATGGGAAGAAAAACAATTAATGAATTATATGTCTGTCTACAGAAGGAGAAAAAGGCAGACTATAAAACTTAATTATTGGAAAATGCTAGCCACAAGTGTAAGTAACATCAGCTGGCTGAAAAGCATTGCTTAGACAGTCAAGACCTTTCACTGCTATGAGAAGCGTACAGATGACAGGGATCAGATGATGCAAGTGTAATCCAGGTTATGAACTGAGGCCTGGAAGAGACAAAAAGATGTTCACCCAAACTTTTCCCATCTTTGTGCAATATTCTCTAGTTGTAACTCAAATTTCAGACACAAAAAAAATAAAGCACTCTGTAGTTTTATTCTATTGAACTTACACTAACATGTAATTATTTAATTTTTTTTTTTTTTCAATTATGGGGTGAAATATAAGACTCGAATAAAGACCATGAAAAAACCATAAAGAATCCAAGTTTTCATCACCAAATGTTAAGGGGTTCCCAAGTCAAAAAGAGAAGTTTGCCCTGGACACCTACTCTTCTTTCAGATACCCTGCATTAAATCACGTTCATTTTATGCACCCAAAGAGCCCTAAGGATGTCAGGTGGGTAAGGTGAACAGGAGGGTATTGGAGTTCTTTAAATGCTGCAGTTTGGTATGCAAGATACAAGATTTTATGACCACTGTAGAAGTCATGGCTCTGATTAGGAGCAGACCAGACAAATGAGCTAGATTGGGTTGATCCTGCCTTGAGAAAGGCAGATGACCTACTAGTCTTGTAAGTAGCTTCGGCTTCAAGTAGTTTCTTCCATGTCCCGGACTCTAACTAAACTGGACACTGCAGAATGGCCATTTGCCTTTATTGCAACAAATTCTTCTGGCTCCATGAAAAGGAAGCTAGAAACTAGTTTAAGATCAGATTACATACTCTGCAAATGCCGGGTCATTATGTTTAAGTTAATTATCCTTATTCTGAACTGAGTACTTTATAATTGACTAAAGTTACTCTTTGACAATGCCATACACCTTTGTAAGCATTTGGAGATGTGTCCACCATTCCCTTACTAGCTTCTTCCCAAGATGAATTAAATTTACTCTCAACATCTTTGTATTTTATTTCTTCTCTAAATGTGTTTGCCATTAACCTTTTGGAGTAACTGACAGAATAAGAACTTATAAAGATCTGTATAGAATGCAACATATTTTAAGCCACACAACTGTCGGCTATGTGCTCATCCCCTAAATACAATATCCATACAAATTATGCAGTTGTATAGATTCCCGACTCTTTATGAATTTTTTAAAAATGGATTAGATATCCAGCAGAAGTTTATAGTGTTTTAAGAGTGCTTTGCACCACGTTGATGTATTGATTTTAAATATAAGTCCACATTAATCTGAAGTAATTGACTACATTAATAATAATGTTCAATCTTCATAAGGGAAGAGAATGGTTCTTGCACCAAGACAAATGAAATTTATTACTAGAGACTACAGAGGTAGAGATGAAAATCAGTATTAAAATGTATAAAAAGGCAGTTGACAGAATATCTGTTAAAGTTGCTCTGGGTAACTCTTGAAGAAAAAACTGGGTTTATTCAAAAAATTTACAAGCAAATGAGAACATAACAGGGCAGTTTGGTTGGCATCACAACCTAATGTACTTCAAATGTAATTATGAAGATACCTCTTGACTTCTTGGTCAACATAACACTCTACTGTGCTTTCTCCCCTGTATTTGTATAAAACACACCACGAAGAGTACCTGTTTTAAACACAGCTGTCAAAATCCTGAGCTAAGCTTTCAGAAGCTTCCAGCAGTCAGACGATTAACAGTCATTGGTACACCTAGAAACTCACAGGACTTTTTTAAACTTTTTTTTTACTTTACTCCACAAAGAAAACTGTATGACATTGAATGGGTTACATTTGAATAACAAATTGCTGAATCCATCATGCCAGGATTTTATGCTGTTAATTAAACGTGGTTCCAGTTCATCAATGCATTATTATGTGTTCTGCTAAACAGGAATGTAAAATCTTATTGTGTAAGTTAAATTACTTAAGGCCCTAATTTTTAGCTCATATATGTGTAAAATTCAACACATGAAAATTCTTCATAGCAGAATTGGGTACTTCCTACTTATGTGTTATGTTTCAAAATACACTTCTTTCACTCATAAAACAGCATCTGGTTACTATTCTATGAAGAATGAGTATGTGTTTTCTGTTGAAAGGAAAGCTTTGGATGGGATGTTGGCATGATGTGACATCATTTATCCCAATGATGATCATGATCACATTTTGAGAATGACAAACCAATATAACCTCAACACAAACTTGACAAATTCGAGCTTCAGTTAAATAAACTCATATAAACTCCTTTATCTCCTCTCTTCCAAGAGAAGGGAACAGTAATACATTTTTAAGCCGAGTAATTGCATCATACCATTAGAGAAACCAACCATATTTGGGTTTTAGTGTTCTTTACCAGAACTGATGAGATCTTGAGTCATCCTTTGTTTGAGCACCCACACATCCTGAGGTTGGCACAAGACTGCTTTAATGGGATCCCAAAACGAATTCAGGAGAAAAGTAGTTCTAAAAAAAGATTTTAACCAACTGGTATCTGCTGCAGCATCTATTTCTATTTTAAAACTGAGTAAGCGGCCCAAGCCATCCCTCACTGAATAGCTCTTCCATGTAAAACACTGTTACCTCTGCTTCTTTGAACAGTTTTCAGTGCAAGGTAACTAGGTTTATGCTTCACTACACAGGGATCTAATGTTATTGGCATAGCTGTCAAAACACGTGGATAACTAGCCATGACTAGAAGCCATATCATCTCTAAGTGTCAGTGGGAAAAGAACTTGAGAAAAGTAAATCATTAGTTACAAAAGGGAGCAAAACAGGTGGTGATAATTCAGAAATAGCTCTCTGAAGTCAGCTCTCTATACAGCCAGCTCATTGTAGAATGTTTTTCATGATTTCTAGTTTATACTCCAAAATCTCATATCTGATGTTAAAAAAAAAATGTGGTCTGAAGTCCTAAAGCTGTGAAGAATACTTACAGATGATTAACTGTAAACAGAGAAAACCACGCCTGGCTGAAGCCTCAAACGGAAACAACAGCTATAGGAAAGCAAAGCCTAATTTAAAATAAATAATAAATTATGGTTTTCAGCCCACAGGGTTGCTTTGCAGCTCTGAGAGATTACTCTGAATGTTGCATTTTCTGTTGTTAAGCACGGAGCAATAGGAAAGATGCTTCCAGTGAACCCTGATTTGTAAGGGTGTGCTACTTGCCAGGAATTAGAGAGATATCAAATGTACATCCTCTGGAGGGCTTCAACAGGCAGAACACAGTGAAGTCCCACCTAAACATGTTGACTGTTCTACCGTGCCAGTAACGACTACTCTGAAGCCCATCAAAATCAAAGGAAATTTTGTTACTGACTTAATAGGTTTTGAATCAAGCCCCAAGTAATCAGGTACATATATATACTTATGCACATTAGTAGAACTAAAGAAGTACAGGGACCCATTATAGATATTGTTTCTAAAGCTGGTGAATTGGTTTTTACCAGAACAGTGTGATTGAGAAACACTAAAGATTAGAGAGATTTATCCTTTTAGGACCTGCTACTACCTCTATTAAAGTTAACATCCTGGGTACAGTAAGGAAAACTGTATTTGGGCACAGGAAAAGTTTGCAGGGAAGAGACAGGGCATGAAAGGGGATGAGAAGTAATATTTATCAGAAAAGTCCAAGACACTCTCCTGGTGATTACTTCATGTTTTAGATCTTTGGTCTTCTCTTGTAGACCTCTGTGAGCCTGGTTTAGGGGTTGTACAGCTTTCACAACAACCTGTCATCCATCTATCTGGACAGTTGCAGGTAAATCCTAGTTACAATTGGATTTAAACTTGTTTGTGGCCCTGGTAGCAAAGAGTTTAATTTGTTCTGGTTTATGTCCAAACGACCCACATTCATGGGCAGGATTAGCTGAGGCGGGGATGGCTGTCTGGGGTGTTGGATGCTGGAATGGGAAGTCAATCCCGGTCTATGGTTAATGTGTCCTTGCTGTCTGTGTAAGTTCCTGCGGAACTGTTGGCTTTCAGTTATGAACTGTTAGGATTCGGGCTTACAATATTGCAGCTAAGGTGGATCTGAAATCTTACGGATTACAACATCCACTCAGCTTCTAGGAAACTGTTTCTTTTTCCATTTAGCAACAATAACACCACCAAGAAGAAATATTAAAGAGAAAGCTCACAAGGCAGGTTTTGAGTGGGATGAAATTTGAGTGACCTGGAGAGCTTCAGATTGCAAACCACCAGGATTTCCTACCATAGCCTTGAATCATGTATGCTTCTTTTCCAGCGAAAGCACACTTACACACGTGCCTACATGGTGCTTACCTGCTCACCACTAAACTCCAGCTTTGTATTTGAGATCTGCATTATTTTTTCTGTGAGTCATCTAAAAAGAGCCTCTAAGTCCGTAAGTGATCTGTGTTGCAGAAGATGAAAGGAAAAATAAAGATGTATAATATCAGAAGAAAAGCAAAAGGAGGAACAGAAACAGATACCAGAAACAGGAAACAGACACCAGAAGAACATGTAGAAGCTCTGGGTAGACATTGCAGATGCTCTACCTACTGTAAGAATCATTCTCCAAAATTCTTAATATACTCACAACAAAGCGAGGAGACACAAAAATTAGCTTTATGCATGCTGTAGAGGAAGGAGATTCTAAGGCCAACCAAGCCTTATTTCCAGTCCATCCAAGTCAGCAAAGTAGTAAAGAAATAGAGAGGAAAAGAAATATTTTGTGAGTCACCTCCAAAATGGAATAGTCCTTTCTCCCCATTGCAATCTAGTAAGGGAGAAGAGAATAAGAAGAACAGGCTAGATATGAAAAAAACAAATGTTTATGGGCATTATCCAAAATACTACAGATAGTCCTGATACCAGCTGCACCAAAACTGCCCTGCTACGTTCTAACAGAGGATGGGTGAATAAAGAATCAAAAGAATCAAGAGCAATAGGGAACTACAATTTTTTCTGTTTCTTATTAAAACATTCAACGTTAAGATCACCATTGTACCTTTCTGCATATATACTCAGAGAGGTTGTTGAATGTAGCATTTGAGAATGCTTTAAAGGATATTGCAGAAGTCATTTAATCTCTACAGTACATTCTGAAATATAATTTGATTTAAAAGGAGGTATGAAGAAAATAGTTACATCACAGGTAGGTTCTTCTGAGCACTACCTGCACACACAACAGCTCAGAAATAAATCCAGAGGAATCATTTACTAAAGACTATATAGCAGTTTTCTTTTAACAGGTAGAAATGTTTAAATTATTATATACACTATCAAAACCTTTTGCTCCTTTTTCAAAAGATATCTAAATATGAAAATGGTAATTTATCTGTGTCTGTGCTTTAAGAGTCCATGGTTTGGGACATTATATGCAGATACTTATGAATGTGTTTGCCATGAGCCTCTCACTTACCCAGCACGTACAATAGGTGCTCAAGTCAGTATGCAGGAAATGCTCCTTCCATACAGTGAAATCTAAGCAGGCAGGACAGAAGAAGATAGGAGGTAGAGAAGCACTGAACACTCATTAGCACTGCTCAGAGAGCAGGTACACTGCCCTAAAGCTCCACCTAAAGCCCAGACATGGCTTTCAATGTAAAGCTCTGTTAGTGTACAAACTTCTACTAGCCCTGTACTACTGACCGGAGTGGCGCAAGATTCATATGCAAGAATATCGGAGAAGACAAGAAGTTTAAGAGTATTAATATATCAAACCTCAAAACACACTGTGGGAAATAAAAATCTAACTCAAGAAAGACCAGAGCTGAACACCATGCTTGTCCCAGCTCCATGACTTCCAAGATGCCAGTGATGCTTCACTCACCATCTAGGCAGTTTCTCCAGTACCAGTTAAATCTTTCACGAGGGAAAAACATGGAAAATTCTTCCAGAGCTGAAAGTATATTTCTGAGGGTATTTTTGTCTGCACATTTGTTGCTTCACAACTGCAAAAATATATTCAAGGATCTGAGATGCCACACAAGCTACGGACTGGCTGAGTCAGAATCAGCTTCCTAATGAGGAGTCTGGCACTGAGTATGGACACTGAAACCTCCAAACATGACGCTATTAACACTGGTGGTGATGAACTGAAGTCTGGGGCACAGGCCTTGACAATGCTGCCAAATGGTGGCAGAAAAAAAAGGGACGGCCAGTTTGTACGTCAGACCCACACTCAAGACGTGGGCAGGTCATAAAGGTTGCGGGCAGGCATCTGGGCATGCCTGAGCCTCAGCAAACCGGTGGAAGGTCTCCATACCAAGGCGTGTTCCTGGCGTGTAGTCATCTCAGTTTGGAAGTGAGCATCGTGCTCTTTTCCTAAAATAAGCCTTTAAAGGTAAGAGATGAAATTTGTCCTTAAGCCCTGTACTAATAAAATATATTCAAAACCTGAAGCTTAGAGTAACTTTACTTTCCTAAAGCAGGGATAAAAATTAATCTATAGATTTAAGAATCACAGCTGTGTTTCCAAACACGTGGGACCAAAAGGAAGCAGAATGAATCAAAACCTTCTAGTTTCTTTTGAGTTCCTTTCCCACTCATCTAGCCAATATGCTCAGTGTCTATAGTAGAGGACGACTCTCCCTAATTTCACGTCAACATCATTTTACTTGATTCCATTTACCAGCAAAGCACCATGTAGGCATATGGCACTAAATTATTCTAATAATATTGTCAAAAAACCTTTATTTTTTAAATCCTGAGGTTTTTTTAACCTCACCTTCTAAATCTTCTTTTTAGCACTCAGTTTTATTCTAAGGTTAGATTTCTTTCTAAGCTACATTGAGACTGTAAGAAGGAAACACCCAGAAAGGTATTTAGATGTAATAAGCTTGAGCATAAGAATTGTAAGAGAACATCCAACTTCTACAAGCAGCTGCAAATGAGTTCAAAGGGAAAACTCCAACACAGGCTACTCCGGATACTGAAATTAGAAGAGTACTTGCCCCCAGAACCTTCCCCACACACCTACAGGGTGGCAGGAACAACGACAATTTCTGCACATATACTCCTGTCTGATGTTAAAAGCCCCTCACACGCATAAACATACCGAGGATGGAAGTTTCCTCTGCTCCCCAGGCTGCACCTGCCCTCTGGGGGCTCCTGTTTCATGGAGGTGAGTTCACATGTTGTTCGTAAGGAGTGCTATAAGGTAATTTTCTCCTTAACTCTATTAATAGCCATAAAGCTACTAGTGTAGTAACAGCCATAAGGCTACTTAATTCCACTTATATATTCTACTAACTCTTTTATCTACCAATAAAAAGAATTGTACTAACTGGCAATTCCTTTTTTGGTAAACTGCCTTTAGGGTGATTACTTTGGGTGTTTCCTTGCTCGTTCTCTCCTCCTCCGGCAGGGAGGTAGCCCGGGCGGGCTCCCCGACGGCATCCTAGCCCCGCCACGGCCGCCAGGACCTCACTCAGCGGAGCAGCAGAGCCGACTCCAGCCCTCTCCGACTTGAGCGTCCCGACGGGGAAGGCTCCTGACCCGCGCTGGCAGAGACAGGGAGGGAGGGCGTGAGAGAGGGAGGGCGGGCACGCGAGGGGCGTGGAGATTCGCCGGCCGGCGTCTCCCCGCGCCGGCGGCCGGAGCTTTAACGGCGGCTGGCCCCGAGGGCGCAGGGTGCTGGCCGGGAGGGGAGCGGAGCCCCGCCGGGGGCCGCTGCTGGCGATGCCTTCGCCGCGGCCGGGGTGCAGCCTCCGCTGCGGTGCCCCGTGGGTGCCCGGCGCGGCGTGGCGGCTGCGGGGTGCGGGACGCCGGTACCCGCCGCTGAGCAGCTTCGGGGGAGGGGGCGATGTCCTCGCTGGTGAAGGAGGACCTGGCGAAGAGGGTGTTCGGCCCCCGGCAGCAGAGGCTGCACGAGTTCATCGAGGTGGAGGGCTCGGGCGCCGAGCGCTGCTACCTCTGCGCTGCAGGTACCGGGGCAGCCCGCCGGGCGTGGGCGCGGATGGGTGCGAGGGTGCTCGTACCGGGGTGTGCGGGGGAGCGGGGCGGGGCTCACCGCCCGCCGGGGCCGGAGCGGGCAGCGGGGAGCGGGAGAGCCTGGGCGCGGGGCGGCTGCAACCCCCGGCCCGCCCGTAGCTCCAGCAGCGCCCCAGCACGGCACGAAACCCAGCACGCTGTCCCCACACTGCCAGCAGCCTTCAGAAACGGCGTTTCCTCCGATTTCTGAGTAATACGGGCTTGAGCTTTGATACCGGCGGAGAAAGGTGACGCTTCCAACACAAGTGCTGGAAGTGTTCAGGACATCGCGGTGCTGCGAGCGCCTGATCCGATTTTAAACGAGCGATACCTTACTATGGTTCTAATGAGGTTTTCCGTAAGAAAGCATAACAATACATTAACATTGCAGGAAGCGTTTGCAATTTTCAGAGCTTTTGCACTCTCCCTTGTCTCGGTCTAATGTCCTATGTATTGTCCCAATTACTTTGGGAACAATAAACCAGACTTGTGGTTTAAACAAACACACATTTGAGTTAGTAATTAGCACAAACTGTGAGTAAAACAAGATTGCTGTGAGTCCTGAACTTAATTAACTAGCTCTTGACTTAATTTGATTTCAAGTGTATCTGTTTCTTGACATTTTTTGAAGGTTTCAGAAAAGCTTGTTTGTCGCTTTTGTTTTCTTTAAAATTTATTTTAGGGTGGTGAAAGATAAAAAGAGATGCTCTCATTGATAAGTAGTTAGGTCGAATGCTTCTTCCAGTCTGTTTCCTCTTCAGGTTCAAAGTACATATAACAGGTAGAAATAATCTATGTTCCTGAGACATAGATTAGGTTAACAATCAGTAGGGGATGATGCCAACCATACTCCATGACCATTATCTTTCTAAACATCTGAAGTCTTTAGAATATTTAAGTTGTTCTACAGGCTGCTGGGACTACTGAGCAAGCTATGTTGCCTGTGCTCATGTAGTTTTAGTAGAACAGGCTTTGTATTTGAGAACTGTAAAAATAGTTTTAAGAAATTGATTCCTGAATGTCATAGAGCTTCTAAATGTACAGAAATATCAACCTGATTCATAGTTTATGAAACTATTCAGTAAAAGTATGTTTAGTTGCATGTGGTAGATCTAAACAAGACACTGTTATGAAACATCCCAAGAGGAGAAATCACATTATGCACCTTTAAAATCTTTACTAAAACTTTCTTTTTAAGGTAAAGGAGAACAGGTCATTAAATAAAGCCTCTCATCAGATTAACTGATTGGAAGTCTCTGAAGACATAAAGAAAAATTTAGATAGAGTTTTAAGAGTGGGATCTCTCCAGTATCCAATATTAAACTCTCTTAATATATTCAGGCATAGTCAAGTAAGTGGGAAGTAGAGTGGAAATCTGATTCTGAAAGATGGGTTGCACCCGGCTGCCAGCAGTTACTGTAATGTGCTGTGATTCTGTAGAAGCAAAACACATTATCTAAAATCTTATCCCTGCAATGCAACCTCAGTATATTCCTGTTGATTTCAAATTACCATAACAAAAGAAAACAGAAAAATCAGTCAAACTGTAGACAAAACTTTCTAAGTCTATGCCTTTTGGAATCTATATTACAACAAAACCTTGGTGTGGATAACTGAACAATCTTAGTTTTGTGCCATATGCCCAAAATTATTTCCCTTCCTTTTCACAATAGCAAGTCCCAGTTCTTGCATGAAGGCAATAGTATCCTTTCACTTTTAGTTGAAGGTAGTCTGCCCAAGTTCCACCACTGGGCAGGACGTACTCCTGGTTTTGTTATTCCTAACACATCTGTGCTCCGTCCTTATGTCATACGATTTCTGCTCCTGCATGAGGCGTAGAAAAGTGGCAGTGTGTGGGACCTGGGGGCCCCTAGGACATTCCCTTGTATTTCTGATGGGATGGGGCTTTGGGGCACAGCCTTCTTTCCTTTTGTTTGAACTCTGAGGGAGACAACATGTTCCTTCACAAACAAGCAAACAAACAAAGCAAATGGGAGAAACTAGAAGTATGAAGAGAACTTTCTAAGGTTAGCCTACTTGATTCGCTTGCAAATGAAAACCACTGTAACTTCTCCATAGGAGAGAACACAGTGTTGGTCCTTCGGTTAAAAATCATTGAGCAACTAGGACTCATAGAACCAGGAAAAAAAAAAAAGCAACAGTGATTTCCCAGGCAGGAAAGCTATGGGTTGAGAGAAAGTATAATCAGTTTATATATTTTCCACTGGTTTTGTTTGCAATGGAAAGAAGGCATATCTCCACATACATCCTTTGTTTGCCTTTATTTAATAACCATTTTCTTATAAGCAGATGAGAAGTAAGAGACATTTTAACAGGAGCCAAGTTTCAAAGTGGGTTTTCAAATATTCAGGCAGTATTTAGAAATAAAAGAATTTTGTGCCTGCGTCTGTAGCCTTGTGCTATGATGTCAAAATGTTTCTGCCAGACATAGGTGACATCTTGCCCTTACCAGATGGCTTGGGGAAGTGACCTGCCCTGCAGTAATCATGCTGGATGTGCAGGAGATTGTTCAGGCTCCAGTGGTTTTCACACTCATTATTGTGTGTTACAGAAATCCAATCTCCTATGCAGCACTCAATGTAATCAATTAATAATGGTAGTTATTGCAAAGAGTGTCTTTGTGTTCTTTTTACTCTCATTTTCTGCCTAAGCTGGAAAATAGTGATTTCTACAAAGAACAGACCTGGACAACTTGAAGCTTTATGAAATATTTTTTGTGTTATTTTTGTTAAGTGGCCTACTTAGGTATTTTATAGGGAAATAAGAGTTTTGCTTTAAAGAAATGGCTTTGTAAGAGAACTTAGAATCATAGAATCACAGAACGCTTTGGGTTGGAATGGACCGTTAAAGGCCATCTAGTCCACCCCCCCTGCAATGAGCAGGGACATCTTCCACTAGATCAGGTTGCTCAGAGCCCTCTCCAGCCTGACCTTGAATATTGCCAGGGATGGGGCATCTACCGCCTCTCTGGGCAACCCGTGCCAGTGTTTCACCACCCTCATTGTAAAAAATTTCTTCCTTGTATCTAGCCTAAATCTCCCCTCTTTTAGTTTAAAATTGTTAGCCCTTGTCCAGTCACAACAGGCCTTGCCAAAAAGACTTGTCCTCATCTTTCTTATAAGCTCACTTTAAGTACTGGAACACCACAATAAGGTCTCTTCAGAGCCTTGTCTTCTCCAG
Source organism: Bucorvus abyssinicus (assembly GCA_009769605.1). Taxonomy (NCBI): domain Eukaryota; kingdom Metazoa; phylum Chordata; class Aves; order Bucerotiformes; family Bucorvidae; genus Bucorvus; species Bucorvus abyssinicus. Next base: position 30,464,565 of record CM020026.1, read on the forward strand.
GCTGAACAACGCCAACTCTCTCAGCCTGTCCTTATGGTCCTCATAGCAGAGGTGCTCCACCTTTCTGATCATTTTTGTGGCCCTGCTCTGGACCCGCTCCAACAAGTTCTTGTCTTTCCTGTGCTGAGGGCTCCAGAGCTGGACACAGTACTCCAGGTGGGGTCTCACCAGAGTGGTCACCTCCCTCAACCTGCTGACCGTGCTTCTTTTGATGCAGCCCAGGATACAGTCGGATTTCTGGGCTGCGAGTGCATATGGTCAGCTCATGTCCAGCTTTTCATCCACCAGCACCCCCAAGTCCTTCTCTGCAGGGCTGCTCTCAATCCCTTCATCCCCCAGCCTATATTGATAGCAAGAATTGTCCTGACCTAGGTGCACAACCTTGCACTTGGCCTTGTTGAACCTCATGAGGTTCACATGGGCCCACTGCTCCAGCTTGTCCAGGTCCCTCTGGAACTTCATCCATGGAATGGAAAGTATAGCACAAGCCATGTAAATACAGAGCGTTGGTAGCAGATTTGCAGTTTTCTGACTCTAGCACCACAAACGATTCCCCCTTGAAGTAAGCAGGATAAGTGGATTATCCATACAGATCCAGTGCCAGAATCCGGCTTCCATTGCACTGCTGGTCAATTCAGATGAAAGGCTTTTGCACAGACAAGATTCTCATTTCAGAGGATGGGTAAGGCAAATCCCAAATCTACTAAAAGCTGACAGGTTTCATAGACTGAGAGCATGGTGCTATTCCTACTACCTGGGCAAAATAAAGCTATTATGTCCAGTACAGCCCTGCCCATCATCATTTAAGATATTATGTAAAATGTAGTTTGATTAATTTTTTTATTATTGGAACTTTGGAGAAGTATTTGCTTGCATATCTAAAGAATTTTTTTCTTGCAGTGACTAAAAGTGGTGAAGTAGAAATATGTATGGTTAAACACTTGCGAGTCGATCGAGAGGAGAAATATGAAATAGTTCAAGAGTGGTTTTTGAAAGATCTGGAGATGATTGATGGAAAAGAAGCTGATACTGTAAGTGTTATGCATTATTAAATACATAGAGTATACTCTTGTGTTGTAATTTGTATTACAAGTATTAAAATGCAATTAAAATGCATTATCTGAAAAATAAAGTTATGTAAAAAAAAAATTAAAAAACTTTCAGGAATTCTGGTTTTACTGCCTGTGAGAGGCTCTGTATCACATTTGCACTGCTGTGGGGGTATGCGGAAGGAGAGGTTTTCTTGTTTGTTGTAATCTTCTCCATCTCTCCTGTTGAGATCCGAGGGACAAGCTGGATGTTTTCTCATTCATTCATTGTAACTGTGAGTAAAAGTCCTCCACCTCCCAGTGTAAACTGTAGTTAATCCATTAGATTCTCATGTGTGATTGAAAACAAAATTTCATTAAACATTATGGAGAATGTGATGCTGTCATTTGAATGTATGAACTTGTTCTCTGTGTGACAATGTCTTGCAAGTGCATTGTTTGGGGTACCAGTTCACGAAGTTGTGCCTCTTTCACATAGCTTAATCTCACATTGCTTGGATCAATTCAATATTTGTGTATTTGTGTGTTTAAATATGAAACAGCTCTGGCGAGATCTGGCTGACTTACTGCTAAAGAAGTCCCAGTCTCTCAGATACAACTTCAGAAGGGTAAAATGAGGCTGCAGTAGTACAGTACAAAACAACACCAGTACAATGTAGTCCTGATTTACAAAAGCTAGAAGAATATGCCGAGGAGAGTATCTTACTGCATGTACGAGAAGTCATTTTAGCAGTCATGCATGCATAATAACTGGAGTTCGGGAAAAAATGACTTTTTTCCCTCTGAAAGTGCTTTCAAATTAACATAAAATAGAATTCAGATTACGTTATCCTAGTGAAAGAGAAATGAAGAGCCCACAAGAAAGGTTTCAGAGCCTTGCTCCAAGGTCCTTCCGTCCTGTGCACATCGCCCTCAAGTCTAAAACTAGGAATCTGGGAGACGGAGGAGGTGAGCTCAGGTTCTGAGTACCATAGCACCCTGCAAACTCTTTGCAGTTTAGGCCAGAGGGGAAAAAAAGCCAAAACTAGTAATACTTTACATCCCATCTCCAAGTTACCTTGCTTCTGGACCCTTTCCCGGCCAAGGCAGACAGAGAATTTCTGTATCACTTGCCTGCAAGATTTTACTTTAGCTTTTTAAATGAAGTACTGTGCTAAAGTACCCTTCAGAGATGATTCAGCCTTCCACAACTGGGATGATCAAAGTCTGTCTCATTTTTGGTTGAAGAAAATCCTAAATGATCCTCAAACTCATAATTATAATTATAAGATTATAAGATTAACACTGCTATAAATAATCCTAATAGTTATTCATATCCAACAGAAGTTAGCTGCTGCTAGAATTAATTGTGCCAAAGAGCCAGAAAGCACAGAGAATTACAATTTAGATAGGAAGGGCAATCAATATTCTGACAGGCATATATAGTTATAGTCCAAGGCAACTGGTTTTCATATAGTGTGGTTTAGGCAACATGACAAATTGGTTCATTTCAAAACAAGATTGTGTAATCCCAGTAAAGAGCAAGGTACCTTGCTTGGGCAAATTCCGAAAGTTTTACTCAGGCAAAACTCCTAATGGCAAAGAATAGCAGCTATATCATAAACTGCTACTTTGTAAAGTTTAAAAAGACCCTTTAGTATGATAGCAGAAATATGCAACGTCTTTTAAAGAGTTCATCAAACTGAGAAAAAGCCCTGAAGGTAGCTGGGCAGAGAACAACAGATTGTGCTTCTAACATCTGTCATGCGTGTAATAATTGCATTCTCTCTCTGGTTTTTTTTAGGATAACCCATATTTTGATATGCACTTCCACAAAGTCTACAATCTGGAAGCATATAGTTGTGCATCTAAATATACCTTTGCTCGGACACTAAGCAAACTGAATGAAACGTACCTTAAGAAAGACTTGAAGATTGTGAACTTTGATGACACCTACCTAAATGATGATTCAATCTGGTCATCCAACAATAGGGATTGCTTAGTACTTATGAGGATATGCTTCTATGCTGCCAACCTTTTATGTCTCTCCTTGTGTCCTTTGTCCTAAAGATGCATTTTCTAACTTTAAGGTGAATGGTTGATTTTTACTGACCAGCATTTCATAAATCATCTAATCAAAAAGATATTAGGTGACATGCAGTATCTGCTTTTTAATTTTACATGGAAGTAAAAAATGGAACATACTTTTTACATAAACAATTGACCATTTGTTTATACATATTAGGAGGGCTTCACTGGCAAATATTTACAAATACATAAGACTTTCAACATAGGACCAGTAATTCTCATGGTCAGTGGTGATTGCTTATGTAAGTAGAGCTCAGCATTTGCTCGTATGTTCATGGAGGCATAAATTATCTTTCATCAATAGCTAGAAATATTTTTAAAGCATTAAGAGCATTAACAGTTAACTTTCATATCCTGGAAGTAGAAAAAATAAAGCAACCAAATGAGTTCTGTATGAGAAGGATGCACGTTTCCATTTTAAATCCTTTAAAGAGATCACACCTACATCAACACAAGAGTCAAATCCTCATCCTGATGAATCAGACTTTTGCATTCAGGTACCAGGGGACCAACTTTTCACCTATGCACTTACAATGATTTTTCCCTCAGAACATCTAGAACTCCTTTTGGCCTTTCCATTATTTGTGGTGCTGTCTTAGAAACAGAAAATGCATGTTCTTAAGCAGAATAGCTTTATTTATCAGACCTTTTTTCTTTTATATAAATAACATCTTCTTTCTTGCACTTCATTGTTTATGTATATGAACAGGCCCAGTTAGGGAACAAAATTTGTTTGTTTCTGTCTCTACCTCTGAACCAAGAGTTAACAACACACTATGTAAACAGCAGTTGTTGGCTACTACAGTAACTTTTCAGAAGTGATAGACTTTTCAGAATTCATGGAATTCTAGCTATGTGTTAACATATTCAGTGCACGACTTAAATGCCTATTCGTACTTAAGAGTTACATGTAACATGGGGTGGTGGAGTCTACTGAGTGGTTTAGAGGTTCTCACCCATAACAAAAAATAATGGCTGGACTTGTGACAGCATCTAGAAACAAAATGTCATAGAAATGGAGGATTAATTAAAGCTGTACCGACCAAGAAGGAACAGTGTTGACAATAAGAAGCATAGTGATATTGCCCAGTGCCTGTCAGCTAAGCTAGCTGGCTGCTCCTCCCATAGTCAACAGATAAAGAAATGCCAACCCAAACGGTGATTTGGAGAAGCTTCTGGTCAGGATGTCCTGCAGGAGAAAATTTGCTTTCCCTTTTGGCAGCCAAGAGAGTACAGGGAGAGTAGCTGTGGACTAAACCAGCTACGTACCTACAGCTGACAGATGTAAATAGCTCCTAGGAAATCACGAGCTGGTTACTGTCCTCTCAGTACCTGCCATCTGTAAAATGGAATAGTTGCACAAGGGTACTGTACATCACTGTACTTGTCTTTCACATGGGCTCCCACCTTTGAAAATATTTGTGCAAATGTACTTTGGTTTTGAAATTGAAATAACATGGAACAATGGAGACTAAATTTGAAAAACTGTATAAAATGTACAGCTTTCTATTTGACTTTTTTTAATGTTATCTTATTGCTTGTCTATAGGAAAGGCCGTACCTTTGATTAGCTAATCTTCAGAACCTATGTGTTTATTATAGGCATACATGTATTGCATTCATTCTAACCCAAATCTTAATAGTTAGGTATACTTCGACAGTCATGAAGCCAGTTTATGTGGGCAACACAAATCTTCTGGAATATGTAAGGACTGAAGTCTTAAATTTAGAGAGAAGGATTGTATTTATAGCAATTGTTTATGACATGCAGTTGTTCTTTTCAGAATGTCCTTGGGATAATTCAGTGCAAGTATGTGTTGTAACATCTGATCCACAGCTACAAGAAGTATTTGCCCAACATCCAGGTTCCACAAAACCATCTTCAGTAGCAAGGATAATTCAGACTGCTGTTACCTGTGATACATTGTCTTGTTTGGACCATATATTAATCGTAGAGGTCACAATGTTTTCTGTAGTGTTTACAAATTCTTTGCCTAATAGGCACAAGGAAATATTTTCTGGGTGGAAAAGCTCCCATCATTCATCGTGTAATTGTAATACCAACATAGAACCTCTAATAGTAAGCACTTCAGAGCATTCTTTTGAAATAAAGTACAGGTATAGTGAATTCCTGACCAATAATTGTATCATGTTAGAAACCAATAAGCTAAAAATGACCGTAATGTTCAGTCATATTTAATGGACTGGCATCAGTAGTTTATGTCTTTTCTTGTACTCTATAAGCATTAAACTGACTATAGTAGAAGACAAACAAGCCTGCATTTTATATGGAATAATATGCAATTAAAATCTGTTTGGCATTTCTTCTGTCTGCTAACATAATACTTCAGACATTCTTCACTGAGCTATCAGACTAAACAAAAGGAAAGAAGGGCCATTATTCATGTAAAATATTTCAGTTATTACCAAAAGGAAAAATACTTTGAAAGATCTTTGCGGACTTAATCTAGGAACTTCTTTCATTTGCACGGTTCTTTGTAAGATGTCAAGTAGCAAGACACTGTGTAAGTGCTAGCCTGACCTGATTGCACTATGGGAAGTCTTTGTCCAAAGGTGCAGGAGACTGTCACTTTGCGGTTCGTATAGCACAACTGCACCACAGAAAACAGAATATGCCAAATTATGAATGGAATAGACCTGACAGGCTAAATAGCCCATCTTTCACCTAATGCAGAGTTGTTTCCTACACCACATTTCCTGACATTGCATATACAGAATGTAGTTCGAAATACAGTATCTGGGGATTCATCCACTTCTCCTGGAATACTTCTCCAAAACTGAATAGAAGAAATTTGCAGGAGTAAAGGATTATCACAAATGGATTTGTACCTTTCTTATAAAAGGTTTCAACTAAATGACGGAGTGAATTAATACATGGGATTGTGGATGTAATGTGGATTTTCTTCAGAATAGAGGAATTATCAGCTGTATCTGTTCCAGGGAAAAGAAAAAATATGGCAGCCTGAAAAGGAAGAAGGGTGATAATGAAGAAACAGGACTTTATGCACTGTTGTCTAAGAGGAAGAGAAAGAATAGAGGCTGTCGTAAAAGACAGATTTTTTTTCCCCCAAGTGTATTTTTTAAAGCTCTTTAACCAACATCAGAATACAGGGAAGCCTATGACAAAAGGTGAGAATATTTTGTATGTAGCGTTTATCAATATCATATTTGTCTCACTCTATCCTTAAAAAAATTATGTCAGTTTCCTGCAGACCCATGCTACAAAAAGCATTTAACATGGTCATTCAGATAAGATAGTTCCATATCAACAAAAAATACACTGGTGAAGTTCCACTGGAGTTCATGGATTTAAGATGATTTACACCGTCCAAGCCCCATGACTTTGTATTTAAAACATAAGGACTCTTTTCTTGTGTGTTTATCTTTTATGGACAACTGACCTTTTCCTGCATCTTAAATTATGCAAATAAAAATAAATGCAGAAATTAAAAAATAGTTTTGGAAGTGAATGGAGCAGGGAGAGGAGCCTGTTCTGGTCTGTGCCTTCCAGGTTATTTCTCATTCTTCTCCTTTGTATACTGGAGTCATGCATAGAGTAACCCACCTCTTCCCAGCAAAAGCCTATACTACTGCTTTCCCTGTTATCGACATATTCCCCAATATTTCCAGTCCCTTTCAGCATATAAATCTATCTTCTCACAGTAAAATGAGGTATTGTATAACATGATTTCTAACATGTAAAAAAATTATGACTATTTTGATGTGAGTTGAAGTGGGTATTGGAAGATCAAAGCCCCTTTCTAAAGAGCAACTGTGGGAAACAGGAGAGAGTAGCACTGTGCATCCTGTAAGATGATCCCATGTCAGATTTAACGGGTAACCACATTTTACCATTAACAAACTATGTTTTGGATTTTTTTTTTTTCTCTGAAGCAAAACTAACAGCTAAAGACAGGAAACTAGAAGGGCTTTGACTTCCACCAACAAAAGTTTTATAAAACCCTGTCCAATCTTTTATGGCTGCCTTGTCCAGTCTTTATAGATCTAGCCAGAGACAGTTACATTTTGTGGCTGAATTGAGAAATTACCAAGCTGTAACTTCTCTTTTAACCTTGGCCCTCATGAATGATGTATTATAGAAGTATACAGGATGTTGTTTTATAAGTCAGAAATAGAAGTACATTCAGCAAGACTGTTGGTCAGTCGTGTTCAATGCTTTCAAACAAGTGGAAAAATGATACAGGAATGATGAAAACAGTTTTACAGGTTAAAAGTCCATGTTTTGGCTATTTGTATCAATAACTTGGACAAGATGTTTTCTGTTCTTTATTGGTCATGGCTAATAAATCTTATCAACCATACCTTTAAGGCATACTGATGTATTAATGTGAATAAATCATACAGTTCAAGTAATCTGCAATGATTTCAGCCGTCCCTTAACTCTGCATGCAAGCCTTGAAGAAATACTATATTAATTTACATGAATAATGCTAAAAATCAGTGAAGTATATCGATGATGTGGAGAACAACTGTCACAGCCAAGTTTGGACTGGAAGGTAGTTCTAGTTCCCCCTGAAATCAGCAGTTTTCAGGGGGCCAGACTTGGACACCATTTCTCATGGTTAGATTCTAAATCCTAAATATCACCATCACTAATCACAGAGTAAGATTTCCCTCTGAATTATCACTGGTGTCAAAGACTGTCAGTCATTAAGGGTGCTTCTGCTTAGGGGTAAAGCAGAATCTGAATGTTTTTCATAAAAGTTACATTAATTCTGAAGCTGTGGCGAAATTGCACAGTCATTCCCGTGCAGCTGCAGTTGAAGACGGATTTGTCATTTGAAGTTCTAAGACACGGGCATATTCCAATGTGCTGTGTGTGTCTTTCAGCCTCAGGTACACCTGCATTTCTTTTGTGAATACGCTTGTCTCCTAAAAGAAGTAAAACTTGTTGACAGCTCTGCCGTGAGGTCAGCTCAGGACACAGACATCAGAAGTGAGTTGACGTGACATCGGTTGTGCTGCTGGTGGCACCCATGTCATTTCTCCCACAGCATTTCGCGGTTCTGTTACAAACTCTTTGGTGGCGAGAGGTCTCCCATGATACGGGCGTGTAAAACGCCTCTCGCAGGTTGCACTACAGGGAGATCTCACTTGTGTACTTCTCTTGCTGATTTATGCTGTGCACTTACACAGCAGGGTTTCACCAAACAGCTCCACGGCCTCAGCTGTTCTCAGCTAACGGAGGGAGCTTCTTCCCCCAGCTCTGCAGAGACTAGAGAGATTTTTCAGGCCGTTCTCTTTTTGTCCTGCTCTCTTCCCTCCGTGAACCAACCCCCCCTCAGAGCCCGGCACAAGCCACCTCAGCACGGCGCACCCGGACGCAGTGGGAAGGAAGCAGGGCCACCCTCTAACAAGGCACCGCCGAACAACCTCGGGCCCCTGCGCCACCGCTAGGGCCTCACGGGCTGCTGCTACCCGTGTAATCTGCCGGCGGGGCCCGCCTCAAATTGGGCCCAAACCAGGCCCGATCACACCCCCGGCCCCGCCCACACACCCCTCCTCCCAGCTCCGCGGGCGGGTGTTACGCCCGTTACGCTCATCTCCTCCGGCAGGGGGCGCTGCGCGGGATTTGCGGCCTTCCTAGCCCGTCGTCTCGCTGCTGGAGTCACGTGAGCGGAAGCGGCCGTTGTGGGCTGCGGGCAGCGGCAGGAACCTGCGGCAGGAGCCGCTGGGGTAGGAGCCGGCCCCTTCCCTGTCCCCTCCGTCCGTCCTGACCCGGCCGGCCCTGGCTCCGCGCTGAGAGCGAGGCGGCCCCGGCATCTTCTGTCCCTTCCCCCGCCGCGGGTGGGGGGGGGTCTGCCGCTTTTTCCTCCGCGGGCCGGGCTTCGCCGGTCGCTCCGGGGCGGCTTGGCCGTGTCTGGGCCATCGGGCTCGGAGTGGAGCGCTGGCAGGAGAGGCCGTCCGCGGCTGTTTCCCACCGGTGACTGCGCGGAGGGCTGGCCCCAGGGCGGTTTCTGTAGGACTTGCAGGTGGGGGGTGGTGAGGCTGGTGCCGGGCGGGCCCTTGGGAGGCTGCTGCTGCTGTGAGTAACTCATTCGGAGTTTTCCTGTTGAATGACTGATCTTTGGATCGACTTCCGGCTATGAGTGGCATACCGGGTTACGCTCTCAAGTCATGGTTTAACCTGATGGGATGAAGAAGTAGCAGTTTTCCTATGGACACACTTAGAGAGGCTAAGCAGTGCTCACTGAGTAGCCTTACCGTATTGCTCTGTTGAATCCTTCCGGTGTATGTCCTGGACAGACAGTGTCTGCGATGTGAGGTCTTTGATAGAGGCTTTGTCTGTAACGTTACTGGAAAAAAAAAAACCAATGCGGCTATGTCTAAAGGGATTTATTAGAGACTGATGTGGTCTTCACTCACTCAAAGCATTTTTCTAAGGAAGCAGAGTTATCTCCAGCTCCTTGTGCTTAATTCTGTGTTTCTTTGGGACAGCAGGATACGTGTGTGAAGAACTTAGTGATGTGCTTGGTCTTGGCACATTGTGAAGGTTTTGGTGGCTGTGACTAAGGGGGCTAAGTTTGTAACAGATAGGTCAGAGCAAGTCTTTGATCTCGGGTTTAACGCGTTCTGTTTTATGGGAAAGGTGTATTCTGTACAACCTGGACAACTTGTGTGTGCACTGAAATGGAAGAGAGCAAGTTGCAGCAGCCTGAATGTGACTTAGAGCAGAAAGTAAAATCCTAAATTGGGAGGGGAAGGGGATATTTCTGAAATGTAGCAGGTTGCTGGTATTTTGCATGTTCATCTTATGCACCTGTTGAAGGAGTGACAACCTGATGCAATTTGGGAAACAAAAGATGAGCTCAGCATTTGATGAAAGGGGAGGAAAATTGTTAGACAGCAGCTATGGAGCATTGCATTGCCAGAGGGGTATCATAAACAGCATTTCTTTAGATGCCCTGAGCTCTGTATACTTGACAGTACTGATTCCAGCTTGTTGGCCCTTGTTTTCCCAAAGCCCTTGGGTTACTAATCTTTAAAACTGCCAAATTGCCTAAGATGAGAGGTGTGGTGGTGGCCAGCTGAGCTGAGGTGTAGTGGCTTATAAGGCTAAAAGAAAAGTCTGTGCCTTTTCTGTTTTAAGTGCCAAGGGAACCTTTTTGTCCTTGCTGTGTTTGTCAGACAAAGCAAGCCAGGCAGCTCCAAGAGAAAAATCCAATGTAAAATTTAACTCCACATATTGTCTCAGCATCAGGCAGTGTAGCACGTGATGTAAGTTATTCATGTTATTAATGCACTGTAGAATTTCAAGGCGCAAGTTCAGAGTAATATTGGAGCTTCTGTATTTAAATAAAAACATTGAAATGTAATGTTGCTCTTTCTAGACTACCTAGAATCTCTCCATAGTGTGAGGAACTGTTCCGAATCAGAATATTTCTAATTCCTTAATTTTCTGGAGATTGGTGGGGGCTTTGTTTTGTTTATTCTTATATGATTGATCTCTGCAAGCTTGAGTATAGCGTGGTGTTGTCCCGTGCCCCCACCCCGCCATGGTTTTCTAGAATCTGTGGTGACTAGGCTGTGCTTTGCTAGAGAACCAGGTGATTATACTGAAATCTGTCTCCTAAGTCTCTTTCAGAATGTTGGGATTTTATTCGTGTTTGGTGCATGGTTAATTTAATGTAGGTCTTATTTTATCTCTGTAAATTCGTCATCAGAATGGAACATGCTAGAGGTATAAATTATTTCCTCTGAGCATGTTGTATACTTACTTGAAGGCATTCTCAAAGAAAATCAGAATTGTCAGTGAATGTTTTTAAACAAACCAGTTGTTAATGCATTTCACAAATCTGGACAGCTTTCTTTTCTTATGACCCCTTCTCACCCTTTACTTTCTCCCTCTGCTGGCTGCTGTTACTGCAGAGGGGAATCACTTGAAGCGGGAACCCTGTCAATAGATCCAACTCCCTTCTCCTCCCCAATCTCTCTGCTGCTTTTTCTGCCCCACTACCTCCCACAAATCACCTGAAAACTCTATTCTTAATGAGGAGAAAAACCAGAAAGCAAACTTTTGTGTGTTGTTAGGAAAGTACTTTTGCTGTTGATGGCAGATGCACCTCATTTATGCAACCTAATGTTCATGAGTTGGTATGTGACTACGTCATTAATGTTAACTATATCTGCCAGTATGCCAGAAGGTATAAAGGGCAGTCCTTGATGGCCCGGTACAATCTCCTGTGTTTGCTGTTACAGGCTATGAGAGTGAAGAAGTCTTGTCTTTTTTTAGCGTTTGGATGGAGTACAGGGTTCAAGGTCAGCACTCAATTCCTGGAAGAAATCTCTGGATTTATAACCAAGTGTACATGCTTACTTTCTCTTTTTGAAATATCCTGTTTCTCCCTTGCTAGAAAAGAAACTCTGTAACTGAAAAAGTGTTTGATTTCCAAGCTCCAGTCCATGCATCCAAGAGAAGGTAGCAAACTAGTCAAACCAAATGGATTCTCTTTGCAAAATTGTGATATGGCCTTTTCATATCTAGATGGCCTTGAAATCAAACTTTTTACCAGCTGCAAAGATGAGTTTCTTTATTTTGCATTACTGTAACAATTGCCAGACACTCATTTGAGGAAGAAAAGGAAGAACAGCCTGTTACAATTAATAGTGTGTGGTAGCTGGCAAGAGCAGTGAAACAGGTCTTTGCAAAACATTAAAACACAAAACAAAGAAACCAAACGCTGTGTTTCTAGAGACTCAGAGATTTGTTGCCTTAGCTGTGTATGTGTCCCCATAGTCTATGTCTTCCAGGAGCTGTCCTTTTATAAGGAGGCTTTTATGAAAGAAACTTTACTATCCAGAAGATATTAAATAAATAATGACTTAATAAAAAAATTATCAAATTCTATTACATGGGCCTTCTGCAATGTCTTATGTTTTTGTTAATTAAAAAAAAAAATGCCTGCTTGCTGGGTAAAGTTAGGTTATAAAAATGTTAATGTGTTAATAATAAGTTTCTAGAAACTCTCCAGGAATTTGCAATAATGACCTTGACAACAGATAACCACCACAAATGTTCTTTATACAGGTATCAAACCTGGGTACACTGGGGTTTTTTGTTTGGGGTTTTTTTTGCCACCAAATAGAATGTGATGTACTTACTCTGCTTTAAGAAATCTGTTTGAGCAGGATATTTGAGAATGCTCTGATAACATGGAATCAATTACTAATTTAGAATTTCTCTTGCAATGCCAAGGGAGGACAGAATGAGGAAGCATGGAGGAACACTGATCCTGATTCAGAGTGGTTTTTCCCTCTACCAGAAGAGAATTAGTATGTGTTTGTGGTACACCAAGACTCAAAAGTAATAATTTTTTAGACTTGAGATAGTGGCATGTGAGTGGTTGTTGAATAGCTGCTATAACATACCACATCCAGAATATATTCCAGAAATCTTCCTGCAAAGCAGGGAGCCACAGACACTTTTACTCTCTCTAAATGGAGCATTATTTTCAATTTGGTCTGCCCAATGTATAATCTTGATTTGGTGAAAGAGTCCTGAAAATTTAGTTGAAGGTTTTGGGTATATTTGAAGGATTCTGGACTTTTAAGTTTAGTATAAGGTCATCAGTGTAGTGACTTTAGTTTTGCATTCTCCATCCTGGCAAATTTTGTGAGGCTTTTTGTTTACCTGTCTTCATATAGATTTTTACTGGATCCATGGCATTCATATCCATTCTAAAATTCTGTTACTTGGAGAGGGAGGTTTTTTTCCTTGATTTCCATTTCAACTTTGTTTGTTAGTGCCTCACATTCCACTTTACTGCTAAGAAGGTTTTTGTTCTCCATTAAATTAAACAGAAGGATCATCCTAGTGTGATAAGTTAGTTGTCTAACTGAAGTAAGATAGTAAGCTTTATATTGGACTTTTTCCTAAAGTGGACTGCTCATCTACCTAAATCATGCTTGTCTAGATTATGATTCAAGTTACCTGTAAAATTTATTTTCAAAAAACTGTAATTGCTATAAGCCAATGACTGGTTTGTTTGTTTTTGTGTTAAATGTGCCTGAATGTATTATGACTTCTTAAATCTTTCAGCTGAGAGAAAATGACTGCAATCAAGCATGCTTTACAGAGGGATATTTTCACTCCCAATGATGAACGCTTGTTGAGCATTGTGAATGTGTGCAAAGCAGGCAAAAAGAAGAGGAACTGCTTTTTATGTGCCACAGGTACATAGTAATACCACACCGTATTTCTCATCTTCTCCTTTTTTTTTTTATTCAGTTGCATTTGTCTTTAGCTGTATTTACAATGTTTATTCTTGCCCCATGTAAAACAGGTGCTTTCCATTTCTAAGAGAGAAAATCAGTGGTAGCTTATACTTCCATTATTGCTTCTACTAAAAAAGGAACAAACCCCAGTACTTTTATTCTCAGATATCATTGTAATTTGAAATGAAGGAATCAAAATTATTTGTGTGGGACCGGTGGGCTTTTGAAGCAGGCTTTATATAGTGCATAAAGGGGATTTAGAAGGCATTTAGGTTGATCAGCCTAAATAAAGTGCAGTAAAGAGTACTGGTTAGAGTCCCAAGGCGGAGGGCTCTAGAACGGCACTGTAACTGAACTGAGTTCCAATGTTCCTTTGAGTGTATGTATATTATATTATACCTCTTCAAAAAATTAGGTGCTTTTATCTGTCAATTTGATTTTTTCATCTGTCAATAAATTAGCTTGCTAGAATATTTTTTTGACTGCAAAATTTCAGAAAACATTTTTATTCTGACTATAATCTCCAGTTACCTTTGTGCTTTGTCAGTTATGTGGCCATGATCTGAAGTCTGCTGTATCAAAGAAATACCTGTAAATTGGATTCATTACTTCACAAGCTGTATAGAGATCTATATCTGGTTGACTGACACTTAAACTGAGGTGTGGATGAAAATGTTTCAAAGGGTCTCTTTTAATCAAACAAATATTGTGAAATCTCCCCACAGATAATTCATTTCAGAAGCTGAAATAGAGCAGTTACAGATCTTAAAGTCATTCGTGCATTTTGAAATTACTCTTTTACTTCATTTAACAGTGACAACGGAACGACCAGTGCAAGTAAATGTGGTAAAAGTGAAAAAATCTGACAAGGGAGATTTCTACAAAAGGCAGACTGCATGGGCGCTTCGAGATCTTGCTGTTGTTGATGCCAAAGATGCTATTAAAGTATGTGTAACTTTTTTTGGTTTAGTGCTCTGCTCAGATCATCCTTTTGGTTCCAAGTTAGAGTTAACTTTCTTGGTATTGGGCACTTTAAAGCTTAGATTGGTTACACATTAATTAGGAATTAGGATGATACATTCCTGTGCTGCATCATGTTTTCGTTTTCAACCATGATCCTATGCAACTCTTTTGACACAGGCCTTTCCTGCACTGATTGTGAGACAACCCAGATTTTATGTAATGATATTGTGTGTTTAGAACTGTATGGTAGTTGTGTTCATCAATGTAAACTACAGAAAAAAACAGAACTGCTTTTATTGCACTGTACAGGAAATACCATTTCCCATCATATGTTGGTTTCATGTGCAGCCTGCTTCTACAAATAGTAGTGACAATACAATTAATAAGTAGTGGCAATAGTAGTTTTTACAAACTGTATATAAGAATTTAATATGTATCTAAGACAATAATATTTTTCATTGGAAGGAGGCTGCATCTTTTAAAATGCTTGTAATATGATCTTTAAAAACCAACTGTTACAAGTTACAGCCCATACTGAGTTCATAAGTGGCTGTAGAAAGGAAAGTACTTTATTCAATGTTTACCAAAGTAATGTTCTCATTAGGCAATAAATCTAGTTGAAAATACTTCTATAGACTTTTTTTTACCATTAAAATACCAAATGGTCTTTTCTATCCTGTTCAGTGCCATCAAATATCTATAAAATATATCAAGTGCTCATAATTTTTTTTCCTTGGCTATTTCCCTAAGTCTACTCGAATTGTGTTTTATATGTTGTCAGTATTCCAGCTACCATTTTTAGTTTCAGAAGGCTAACACAAGGCATTAGTCATTCCGAGGACAGTGTTTCAGGGCAGACAGCGCTGTCAAATGTTTGTTGAAGCTTTTACAGATCTGTATAACATGTTATTATTGCCTTATCTGGCTTGACATAATACTATCTTCATAGAGTGGATTCTGTTTTTTGACTTCCAGTGTTTGAGCACTTTCATTAAGGTGCATCAGGGTGCCAGAGTTGATGTATCAGCTTAAGGTTGGCATCTGTGTAATTTCATTTTTATCCTGTCATCTCAATAATTATGTGTGTAAACAACCTCTGCGGCTCAGGGAATCATTTGACTGTTGAGCCTGTAACATATCTCGTCTTTTGCAGGAGAATCCTGAATTTGACTTGCATTTTGACAAAGTGTACAAATGGGTTGCAAGCAGCACAGTGGAAAAAAACACCTTCATTTCATGTATCTGGAAACTCAATCAGAGATATCTTAGAAAGAAAATTGACTTTATTAATGTTAGTTCACAGCTTTTGGAAGGTAAATTTCTCCAACTGTATGTTAAGTTTAATATTATTGGTGTATAACAGATATACTAAAAAAAAAAAAATCCTGATCCTATACAATTTTATTCTTTATATTTTCTGAGTCTTCAGATAATCAAGGGGAATAGATAACAGATTTTTTTGTTAAAAAAACTGAGAAGAAATACTTCATTAATGAAGTTCTGAATACTGATAAGCTTATTGTATTTCTAAGACATTCTGATTCTTGAACAAAATAAGATCTACCTGCAAGGTGTGGTAGGTCTAAATGTGTAACGAATCTGCTTTTGTTCCTGTTTTAATTGCCCCAGAATTTAAAAAATGCTTTAAAAAGTGACGCTTCAGTAGCATGGAAAAGGTTATATGAGGTTTTCTATGAGATTTCTAGTTTATAAACTGTGAAGCAGGTGTTAAATTTTGCTGGGCCCTATTATAGTTTACATCACTGGTTGCTGAGGCTTTGTATCTTGTTTACTCATGCTGTATTTAATGTTTTTACAGTCATCTTTTTAATAGTTAAAATTTTTTAGTAAAGCGTAGTGAGAAAGCATATCTCACATTGAAAACCACTTCTGTTAGAAGTGGTTAAGCTGTTGATACTAAATACTAGACTGGCTTGTGGAGAAGAACTTGAATTAGAAATGTAAAACAGGGAGGACAGCATTTCTGAATTTTGATGTTGACTGAACTTTGTTTTTAACCAACCTCTTAAATTTTCAAGTTTGTGCAATGTTAAAACATTCAAACTTACTGCCATTTAAAAATATACACACTGTTCGTGCTTTGTCTAGCTAACATTCTCTGCTTCCTTTCCCCTGCTTTTCCATACCTTTTAATTCTTCAGAACTGCCTAAAGTTGCAGAAGGTGCGTAACACCTTTTTCCTTCATTTTGCTTTGTAAGCAATTTTTTAAAATAATATGCTTTTTTTTAAAAAAAAAATAGTGCTTTAGATATCTCTTGCAACTTGATAAGCTAAGAGAGATGTTTCAAAAGTCCTAAACACTTTTTGGCTGGGCTGCATTAATGTTCTGTAAATCGTTTGTCAGCCCTTGAATGGCTTATTGAATTAAGTAAGCACTGCTGTAAGAAATCACAGTTTGTGAAAACACTGTTATATAATATTCATTTACCTCCATACTGATTTTCCTGCTGTGAAACTTACCTTGAGCATCAAGATAGTTTTCAATTTATTCCGTGATACGTTTCTTAATCAACTTCAGTATGTTTCCCTTATGCTCTGTCTACTAAAGAGAGAATCTAACTTCTACTGATCTTCTGCTAACTAGTCTACTGTAATACTGTAATATGTTCTGTGGTTGATTACCAGTGTGAGAGGTGAATAAATTGCATGTACAAAGGGAGGTCTCAGTAAAGGAAGTGGCTATTTATGTTTTGCTTATGTTTCATAGTTTGGAAAACATCACTGTTGGGAACCAGTTCTGGAAATACTAATGAAGCCCATGGAAGATTGAGACTTAAAAAAAGTGTACATAGGTAGCAGGTGCTTGTTAGGAAAGTTGTGAATGGATTCATTTAGTCAAACATACTTAAGTACTCTTAAAATGCTTGTGACTTTCTGCACTTGTTATCATGTTTTATTTCCCTTCTTTACATAAGAATCCGTTCCAAGTGGAGAGAATCAAAGTGTAACAGGAGGTGATGAAGAAGCTGTGGATGAATACCAGGAGTTAAATGCAAGAGAGGAGCAGGATATTGAAATAATGATGGAAGGGTGTGAATATGCTATTTCTAATGCTGAAGCCTTTGCAGAGAAGTTGTCAAGAGAGCTACAAGTGCTAGATGGGGTAAACATTTCTTCTAATGTGCAGTGTGTTAGCATGTTGCACTGTTCTCATTAACACTGACTATGTAGGTGTTCCTTGAAGAGGTAGCTAACAAATTCTGCTGCATATTTAAATGTAAATGTATATCTGCTCCTAAGCAGAGCTATATCCTGTCTATTACCAGATTTTAAATATCTTCAACTTCACTCTTTACCTCCCAGACCTTCTGGAGTGAGTTGCAGGCTTTCAAATGAGGAGCTGAGAGGAAAAAAGGGAGGCATTCTGCACTTACCTTTCTTGAAGGCAGGTGCAGAAAGAGATGGAATAGACAGTCACGTTCTGTCCATGGATGCAAACTCTCATGCCTAAAATACTACTGTCAGTGTAGTTAGGAAACTGGTTTGGTCTAAAAACATTGCAGTATTCAGCTGTCTGTAACAATACCATATTGTTTGCTATTTTGCTTTTTAAGCAACCCAACATTCTAGCGATGCAGGGGATAGTCTTGAGGGAGCAGTCAGTGAACTCCTCAAGTTGTATGGTTCTCTTATTTTGAAAATGGCTGTTATAGAGATAGCTGATCTTGCAGAAGACAATGTGACCTTCTCACCTAAGCTGGTTTTTTTCTAGAACTAAAAATGTTTGCGTATAGTACAGATTGCTGTTTGGTTTTTATTTTTGTGCAGATCAATACTTCAATTCTAACAACTTGAGCAAATTTTGGGTTTCTATCTTTTCTTTGCGAAATAAGTGTTAGTCTGAGGAACTGCTATGTTCAGTAAGACCTTAAATGAGAAGTATTACAAGCTTACATAGTTTTGTTGCTTTCATCAAGAGCTTTGGAAAGTGTTAATTTGACAGTGATAGAAACAGAAGGAGATAATCAGAATGCTTTTGAGATATAAAAATACTCCTTAAAATGTTGTGACTTAACTTTCTGTACAGGCAAATATACAATCAATTATGGCCTCAGAGAAACAGGTGAATATCTTGATGAAGCTGCTGGATGAGGCTTTAAAGGAAGTTGACCAAATTGAGCTAAAGCTGAGCAGTTATGAAGAAATGCTTCAGAGTGTAAAAGAGCAAATGGATCAAATTTCAGAAAGCAACCATCTAATCCATCTCAGCAACACAAATAATGTGAAACTACTGTCAGAGATAGAGTTCTTAGTGGTAAGCATTTTTATTGTGATTACTGTAGTTCACATCAGGTATGAAATTCTTTTAGGTTGCTACCCTGTCTAGCAGCCATATATGAGTTTCATTTAAAATAATGAGTTTATTTTTCTGTTTTATTATTGCACTAACTTCAGTAAGTTTTTATAATGGAATTGTATTAATCGTTCTTGGTTCAGCAGCATAGCAAACTAAGATGCTTCTGGCTTATGGACAGTACTCTCCGTTATTTTGTAGAATCACATGGATTTGGCTAAAGGTCATATAAAGGCCCTTCAGGAGGGAGATCTGACATCTTCTCGAGGCATTGAGGCCTGCACTAATGCAGCAGATGCCCTTCTGCAGTGTATGAATGTAGCTCTTCGTCCAGGTAATGGTTTTGTTAGACTACCGTCTAACATACAAAATTTATTATGGTAGTGCCTTTATTGTGTGTGCCTTTCCGACTAGCCTCAGACTTTGTTTCTGTAGGTCTGAGGAGATTGTGACCTCTGGTCTTCTTGGTTCCCGTATTCAATATATTACTGTGTATATGTTGTACTCTGTGAAGTTCTTTATGTTTTTAGGGCATGATATGCTTCATGCAGTGAAACAGCAACAGCAGCGGTTTAGTGACTTGCGTGAGCAATTTGCACGGAGACTTGCCAGTCATTTGAACAGCGTATTTGTTCAACAGGTATTATTTCTTACTATTTTATATGAAATTTTTGGTCACAAACTCTTTCTGAGATGAAAAACAATCCACCTAAAATTGGACATGTTCTGTGATGTAATCAGTAAAGGAATGGACTGCTAAAGGGTGTTAGAGGCTGAGAACGTTGGAGTTCTTGATATCTGAACTTCAAGGGCCATAAAAAAACCAGCATACAAAGTAAAATGGCTAAACCTTTATTTTTTAGCCTTAACCTTAAATATTCAGAAATCAGTGTCCTAAGACTTGTTTCCTAAAGGCTGGGTATATTTTTTAGTATCAGTTTTTTTAATTTCTGTGTGTTTTTTTTTATCTCCAATTAGTTTTCTCAGACCCTCCTTCGACTCTATAACAGGTCCCACTCTATTTCAGTTCCAGTGAGTACATTGGGTTTGATAAAAGCTTTTCTAACTAATTTTTTTTTGAGCTTGACTTATCTAACTAGCAGCTGCATCCTCGGCTTTACAAAAGGAAATTTGTCCTTATCAATGGCAGAGCATCAGACTTATGTCCCTTCTCACTTCCATTATTTTTTATCAGCCCTCAAGCTTTGTTTATCGTTTATGAGCTAACATTCCCCTGATCTGATCATCAGAAATTGCTAAGAGACAGATTGAGATGTATGGAAGAAAGATAATTTCAGAAAATTGTAATATGCGTACAACTGTACAGATATTGCAGTTGTGTGAAATTGTAGTATTGGTAAATAAAAATAATTTGTTTTTTATACATATTAATGCAATCAAAATTTTAGTTTTAGTTTTTATATATTAAACTGTTCAGAAAATGGAATAGCGTTCTGCGGGATAATTTTATAGAAAATTGCATTTGAGAATACAAACCTGGCCTTTTACGGCAAAGATACGTGCTTCCTACATTTTCCTCACTTTACAGAAGAATTCCAGTTCTAGAGCATGTTAAATTTTTTGCCTTTAAGCTTCTGCTCTGAGAAGGTATGTTTCTCCTATTACTCTTCACATTTTGAAAAATCAAGCACAGACTGTGGGTCCTGGCCTCTAAATGAGCAAGTAGAAGCTATATTGTATAAGTCCTGTGTAAATTCATTCACAACATTTGAATATTGGACTTGCGTATGAAGGTGGCTGTTTAACTGAATGCCTCTTCTGATGTTCTTTTCTGAGGATTTTCGTGTTAAAATTGGTAACATTATTATTACTATGTAATACGTGTATTGGGTGAAATACTTCTAAAGAGACTTTTCAGTGCTATTGAGAATACTATTACCAATTGGGAACTCTTTAGTAATTTTAAAATATTTTTTTAAATTCTGATATTCTGGACGGTGGCATCACATTGTCTTTCATATACACGTGACCTCTGAAAACTTTTTGGCCTGCTGTTACCTGTGAGGTATTAATCAGCAGATAAAAAAATTAGGAATTCTCTGTAAGATTAAGCAGGAAGATTTCATTAACTGCAAGAGATGAGCATTTGCAAAACCTTTTTGCTTGTTGTAAAAGGAAAAAAAAAAGTTTGTGTACTTCATTTTGAGGTACGGATTCAAGTGTTGGACTTAACATTTTTGTGTTATCTTACTAAAATGACCTTGTTTTGTTAGTCCCATGTTTTTGAAAAGTCTAACTGGAATACTTTGTTACCATTAACATCTGAAGAGTTGCATTATTTGTTTAGAATATCTCTTTAAAAAAATAAAGCACTTCAGAAAAAATGAGGACAGATAAAAATTTCTGAATTTGTTGCAAATGAAAACATGATGATGTCTAGGCAGCTGCTAACACAAGCAAGACATTCTGATTTGGAACTCATTAGATGGAAAACCAAAGTTGCATTGACATTTCACCCCAAATATGTTATCTTGGAAGTATTAAATTGTGTTTGGTGTTTTTTAAAGGTAAACAAACCCAACGCTGTGATATGATATTAAGGTGCTTCATCTCCTTTACATAAAACTGAGAATACATCTTCAGAGTTTTAAACAGAACTGCAACTTTGGATTGCCATTCACTGCAGTGTTAAAAACTGTTTGCAGTAACTGTTACTAACAGTTAATGTAGTTGTCTTTATTGCGTCCAAATAATATTTGATTAACCTTGCTGTGTGTCTATAACTGTAAAGATTTTTTTTTTTTTTTAACAGCCAAGTTCAGCATTCAATTACAAAGTAATTCTGGGCTTTCTGCCTTTGAAATATGAAATAGTTTGAAGCTTTGAAACTATGAAATAGTTGAATAACAAACTTGCAGTATGATTTGGTAATAGATGGTTTAAATGTATGCATAGTGAGAGGAAGACTGTTAACTAGAGGGAGAAGGTAGAACTAGAAGCTCCATAATGTTTTGGAGCAGACTCGAACTGGACATAACTTAGGACAAACAGAGTGATTAGTCCTGTGGAAAAGTTGGCTTGGAGAGAGAAATTTATCTTGGGAGGAGAATTGTCATTCACCTTTATGAAGAAGACAACTACTAAGCAAAAAGAATAAAGTTGAATGTAATAAAGGGATATGAAAAAAAAATTGTTAGATGAAAACCAATTGCATTTTAAAAGGGTAGAAAGGAGGACCCTGGGAACTACTGACCTGTCAGCCTCACCTCTGTGCCTGGGAAGATCATGGAACAGATCCTCCTAGAAGCTCTGCTAAGGCACATGGGGGACAGGGAGGTGATTTGAGACAGCCAGCATGCCAAGGGCAAGTCCTGCCTGACCTTCTCTGATGAAGTGACTACATCAGTAGTCACTGGAAATGTTCAGGGTCAGGTTGGATGGGGCTCGGGGCAACTTGATCTAGCTGAAGATGTCCCTGCTCACTGTAGGGGGGTTGGACTGAATGACCTTTGAAGGTCCCTTCCAAACCATTCGATGATTCTAAGCAGTAATGCTTTGGATAGCTGCGTATTGCCTAGCAGTAATATGAACTAGCCTTTGGACTGACTTAGTTGAAGCAAGCTGTGAAAACCACCAGGTAAATTATCTTAAACTATAATGAGCTTCAGTATTAAAATGCGTGCTGTAAGAATGTTGCACATCAGGGGTTAGGAGAGAGAACCATAAATGGTTTTCTATATCTAGTTTTTATAAAAGCATATCAAAGATCTGTTGAAAATATGTGCTAGATGTGTGCCCAGAACACACGGTATTGAGTGTGACCTCAGTAATCACATCCCCAGCTGTGTGGCTAATGCTGGCTGGGTGCCAATTCCAAATTGTATGTTGCAATAATTACACTTTTCAAAGCTTGTTGTTGGAGCCAGACTGCAAGATTGTTTTTAGAAGGGAAATTTATAGTGTGACCCTTTGCCATTGTCTATGGGAATGAATGAATGAACGGGACTTGTTTCTTTGGATCCATTAGAGTGTCAGTTTGTGTAGTTAAGGGAACAGGACTCAGAGAGCAAGAGCACGTTCATGTTGGATACAAAAAAGTCCAGCTTTATTCAGATGCTGGCTTGTTTGCAAGCTAGTTTGTAAGCTAGTAAAGCTTAGTCTTTTACAAATAATGTCAAGTCTCATATCTTGATTATTTAAAAACAAAAATCACAGGACAAACTATACATGTGTATATATAAGTACTATATATAAGTATATAGGTACAAGTTCTACAAATATATCAAGCTCTGCTGCTGTATTTATTGCAAGCCCGGTAAAAAAGACTATACGGAAAATGTTAAAGCCATTTCAAAATTAAGTCCCATCCTCCCCTCCATTAACCCAGGGCTAATGGTTGTGTGTTCTGTTACATGGTTGATCTGTGGTGTTACTTTGCTTGCTTCTTGAATTGCCCGGAAGCTTGTGAGTTCAAGCAAGAGAAAGCTTAAAAAAAGCTATATGTTGATCTTGACTTAAAGAATAGCATGTTTATCACGAGATAAGCCAGAGAAAAGGAAGAGCGTGAAATTAGTAGCTTGCTGTTAGATGTATTGGTTTACCTTGCATGTTGTAAAGGGTTCAATTCTAGTAAATGTTTACTGAAAGTGTGTTTGTGTCTGTGTGTGTGCCTATGTCTACATTTGTGTAGAGGGAGATAGAATATGTTTGAACTGATGTTTTTAAGACTTGACCAAGGCTTGGTGAAAGTGGACTAAAGTAGGGGGAGTGGGAGCAAACTTTCAGGGGTGTAGCACAAAGTTCATCATTAACACCTAGGCCATCCATTGACTGGGGACTTGAAATGTCGTCTGGTATATGGGAACAACATCTTTAAAAAGAAGCAGCTATGGCTTTGTTTGTTTGTTTAGGGAAATAATGTAATAACCTCAAAGGTTTTTTTTTTTTTAGAAACAATTGAACACTTGTCATTAAATCTTCACTCGGCTGTACCTTGCATTCTTGTGCAAAAAATGCCAAATTGACTCACCTGGAAGGTAGTGGTAAACAAGAGACTTACTAAGATGCATGACCTGCCACAACTATAATATCTCGGTGTCTGTATTATTGTTAGGTGTCTTTTCAATCTGCATCTCTAGACTTTGTTTCTGTGCAAGGTACTTTGATACTTTTCTGTTAGTCTGAATGGGATGCTGTCTTCATTTTTTCAGGAAACTTCTAGTACATCTGTATAGTGCTTCCAGATTTACTTTAATACTTTCTCTTATAAAGGGTCACGATCAGAGTTCTACTCTTGCCCAGCACTCTGTTGAATTGACATTACCCAATCATCATCCATTTCACAGAGATTTACTTCAATACGCTAAACTGATGGAGTGGGTCAAGAACACTGATTATGGAAAATATGAAGGGCTAATGAAGGTATGTGAAGTGTTGAAATGATGCTAGAGAATGTACATGCTATTTTTGAGAGTCAAAAGAGTTGCATGTGTGTATGTGCATGTCCTTTTAATATTCCTTTATATTAAATTTAATTCACTGCTCCTGAAGTTTCCTATTCCAATTTTTTGAAAATTTGTCTTGTATCCTGTGTTTTGGGTTTTTTTTTTTTTTTTTCCCTCCAAGATTCTATAGCTCTGTTCTGAAGTATCATAAGATAGTAACCTTGATATTTAGGTAAAAAAGTTTGCCATTATACAAATTAGTAAGAAAAATAATGAAGCTATTTTCAGTGCTAATTGCCTGTGTGACATCTTTATTTCAACAGACCTTCATTTCACTCGAGAATATAAAAAAAACTTCAGAGGTCTTTTGTAGATAGAAACATCTTGGTGTTACATATATGTAACTTTTAACTACCTTGTTCAAACTAACCTGGAGTGAAAAATTACTACAGAAGTTTAGAAAATGTTTAGATAGAAGTTAAGGGAAATTTCGTCTTTTCAGAACAAGTCATCTTTTACTAAAGTGCTGTCATTCTTAAAAACTCAGCTGTGGAAGATTTAAATTAGACTCTTAAAATAGCTTTGAAATAGTTGTTCATTTATCTTCCTTATAAGGCAAATGGTCAGTGAATCGTTGACATCTTCATGATCTTCTAATAAAGTGAGAGACTTTCATATTTTTGTATTATGTGTGCTAAGGAACAAAATTTTAAAGAACATAGGAGAAAAAATCTTGGATGATCATTGTTGATAAATAAATTATTATTATAACCTTTGTACTAAAAATCTAAATATACCAGATAATCAAACTTATTTTAGTTGTTGTGCCTCTTGTCTTTTTAAAATTTGAGATAGTTTTTGGCAGTGTTGCAAACAAATTATTTTGGGATTGATTGACTCTTACGGTAAAGTAGGCATGCAGAGTTTGTGCCTCCCAAAGTTTTCTGGTCTTCTGTTTTCCTTCTAAGAGTAATAATAAAGGAGGTCACATTCTCACGAATGGCATCCTATTTGTTTGGGGGGGGGGGGCAGGGGAAGGGCGGGGTTGGGGCATAGTAAGAATCTCAGAGGCTACAGAGAATGGTGCTGAACTCTCTCCGTTCTGTCCTTGAATTGAATTCTATGATGTTCTACCACTAGTAATCCTATTTGTGTGTACCACATTGCATATCTCTCCTTATGGAGGAAAAGTAGCTGTTTCTGATTTGATGCTTTAACTAACTCGCTAGGAAAATGTATATTACCTGCTTAAATATCATGAATATATTTTTGTGCACGCTACGTAAATATATATGTACACATATATAGTCCCAAACAGTTTGTTATTCAGTAGAACTTATACACTTGCTGGTTTTTGAGAACTATTTAACTGTAATCGAACAAAGTCAATATGTATACCTGTTAACTAACTTTGCATTTTTCTTTTTAAGAATTACATGGATTATTTATCACGACTATATGAGAGGGAAATAAAAGATTTCTTTGAAGTTGCCAAGATCAAGATGACAGGCACAACCAGAGAAGGAAAAAAGTTTGGTAAGCTTCCAGGAGGCACATATCTTGCTTGGAATCTTATAATTTGCTTATAAAAATACTCATTACCACACCTGGGTCCAATCTTATAATGGTGTAAAATTGTTTACTTTTGGCAAGGTAGAAGTAGTTGGATGAAAAACACAATTGGTAAAACTTCTGACTTTCCCAAGACCAAAGTTGCACAACTGAAGTCTTATGAAATTGGTCAAGACTGAAGGACAGAATAGGATATTTCTCAAATTTTCAGATCTACACTCACTCTTTAACAAAATACCAACCGTATTTTATTACTTGAAATATTCCACTTCATTACTGGAACAAATTTGGAAAATCAACTCCTGTAATTAAAGAAAGCTTGGGCAGCACACATATGTGTTCCTTCTCCCATTACTTCTGCTTTTAGTGAGTTCTGGGTAGGTTTTGAAGAAGCTAGTTTTCATGTTAATGCTGCCTAAGGAAACTTGTATATTTCATTTACGTGTGTGCTGTGAGACTAGAAATCATACTTGGTTAACTTGTAGGTCTTTCCATTTAAAGGAGTATGTATTCCTGCTAGGATTAAATGGTCTAGTGTGAGTAGGGAAGTGCAGCTTTAAAAAAAAAAAAACCTTAATACTTAGAAAACAACAGTGATACAGGCGTATTTATGTATTGGCTATACTGTAAGGTGCACTGTTTCAAAACTTGTTTAAAATATTTATATTTGCCACAGTCCACCAGTTTCCAAATTCTAAATTGAGAAATGGTGTTCTCTTAAGCCTGTTCTGGGTCCTGAACTTCTGCTTTGAAGTTTGATGGTAAAAAAACAGAAAAAATGTAATGAAAGGAAGAAAGTGGGAGAGTGGTGAGACTTGACTGAGGAAGGGGGAAGCTGAAAAGATAAGTCTTGGCAAGCTGTAGGACATGGAGAGCAAGTGGTGCCATGATGTGTCATTGTCAAAACAGTTAAATCCATAAATCTTGAAAAGCTATCTTATTGCAAGGGAAAAACCCACTTCATAAATTGGTTTTTAGAACATTGTAAACACTTCTTCTGTGACTTGTATTTGGGAGGAAACAGTTGTTGTAGCAGTTTCCTAACTTCCGTAAATGTTATGGAGAGATCAGGCATTTTAGAGAAAGAGGTCCTTCAATCCACCAGCATTAAAGAGCTGCACCTTGAGAAGGCTTCTGTCGTCTATTTGTGCAAATGTATTTATTTTATAACAGCTTATCACCGTGTGTAATTTCAAGGGCTTCTATGTTGAAAGTAGTGGTTGAACTATTACTAGCTGCACGTTAATTCAAAATACATCGCTTCTTACTAGTACACTTATTTAAGGAATAGTGTAGGTGCATATAATGCTCCAGTTGTACTCGGACACTAAAGATGACGTGTTTCCAAGCTTTGTTGGTGTGTGTTCTTGCCTGGGTTTTTTGTGCTTTGGGAATAGCACTGCTATTTGAATGCCTCAAATGCAGAGGGGATGCTGGGAGGATTCTGGCATTCTGTGCTAGTGCAAGGTTCTTTGTCTGCATTTTTATGGCTAAAAAAAAATCTCGGTCATGAGCATTCACACTTGTCTTAAGTAGTCCTTTTTTTTTTTCCCTTCTTTTCTGATGAAGCCAAGACTTTGATACTTAAATACCATAAAAATCAATGTGGGAAAGTGTGCTACTACTGTCACGTTTATATGATGTGGCTTCTCAAGTGTCACTATTGCTCCCCTGGTTGTGCAGGGCCTGATACTTACCTGTAGTTCTTCACATTCTGTAACATAGTCCCGTGTGTTTGGAAATTGAGGAAGATGAATAAGTGGGACCAATGCATGACAGATGTATATGCCAAACGTATCAGGCCTAAACCTGTTTATTCAAAACCTGCCAAAATCCCCAAGATCTAAAAACTAGACTGGAATTAAAGTTTGATATTATAATTGTCAGTAGTGTTGCCTACTTGAGGACATCTGGTATTTAAGACATGTTTGTGGCATTTAGAAGTATTTACTCATTCTATTACAGTAGAGTCTGCTTGCCTGCTCCATTTTGGGGGGCTTGTAGCATCCATCCTCATCAAGATCTTCTTAATACCACATATTGCTTTTAGTGTACGTATGCAAATACCTTTTACTGGTTAGGGATTCTCTATTTACTACAAATGCCCATTTATCCTAAATTTCATATTGAAGTCCACTTTAGGAAACTGTTTTATTCTGAAAAAACCAGGATGGTTTTTGTTGGTTTTCATCCTCTCCAAATTTGCAGTCATTAATATTTGGTGCAGCATGAATACAAAAGATGTATTCTCTATGTAAACATCCTGATTTGTGAACAACAGAAAATGTTAGTCAGTCTTACTGTCAATAGGAGTGATTTTTCAGTATTGGTGTGTGTTTTTTAAATTGAAGAGGTGGACAATATCTCTGACTCAGTACAAAATTACATAAGTACATTTTAATTTCTTCATGTCTATTATTGATATGATGATTGATCTTAGAAACTGAGTCTTTTGCAATATTAACTCTGCCAAATAAAACCCTAATTTAATGGGCTTCTCAATTTGGCAAAACTTAAATACATGTTACCAAAAATGTTCTTTGAACACACTATATAAGAAAAAGCAAGTTTAATACCTAGAACCTTACTCTGTTTTCCATGTAGCTTAGAAGCTGAATTTCTAGAATAGTACCTCTCCAACTAAATGTGTTTGCAATGTAGTTACTTGCTGCTTATGGTTCTCCGCATGTTTCTTTCCAGTTAGAGCTTAACTTGCATCTTGTGCATGGTTTGTGCAGACTGCATTTTAACTTGTCTTTGTCTTTGATGCTTGCAACCTAATCCATCCCAGCTACACTGCCTCGAAAAGAAAGTGCTGTCAAACAGGAAACTGAGAGTGAGTATAACTAGTTGCATTAGTTGGTATTGTCAATGCATGTGTGTCCGTGTAAAGATGTAGTGCTGCGTCATGGAAAATCTGCCTAACACTGAAGCACTCTGTTCAGAATGAAATAAGCATTAGCAGAATCATTGTTTTTGCAAGGCAGAAATGAAGCACGGCTAAAATAGCCCAACATAAAAGTTGAAAAGGTTTGTAGGTAAAGGCAACATCTTTTGGTTTTCCCATGCTAGTAGTTGATCTAAAAATATGTTTGTGCCTGAGAGCTGCTTGTAGTTTTCCAACTCTTCCAGTAGGTTGAAGTAACAAGTTCTGTTAAATCTGTAGACTTTGTCTTGTGTCCCTAGACTAGATAGCAACATAGCAGTTAAATGAAACTTGCAGGATTGCTTTTCCATTTCTTTGTGGTTGAGATGTGAGAAGTTTTCATGGGGGTCAAATATTGACAGTTTCTTGGTGGTCTTTGTTACTAGCTTTCTTCATCCTTTTCCAACACTTCTGAAAATTTGGGGGGGCGGTGGGGGGTGTGTGTGGAATTAAAGGATATGCTTCTCACCTAGGAGAAGGCCCTAAAACATCAGGAAGAAATATCAGCATGTCAGTTATGATCAGAGAGGGGAACATTAGCAGTAGAGTTACTGGATTGTAGATCCAGCAAAATAGCTGGAGCAAGCTACGTGGAGAAAAGGATGTTAACAGCAGAAAGATCAATTCAAAATGAAGTGCCT
Organism: Bucorvus abyssinicus; assembly: GCA_009769605.1. Classification (NCBI taxonomy): domain Eukaryota; kingdom Metazoa; phylum Chordata; class Aves; order Bucerotiformes; family Bucorvidae; genus Bucorvus; species Bucorvus abyssinicus. Next base: position 30,493,760 of record CM020026.1, read on the forward strand.
GTGTGTATATACACAAATCCACTCTTGTGGATTAATTCTGCTTGTGGCCGCCTTCACCCAAAGTACAGTCACAAAGGTCATAACTGATCTTTGCTTCCAAGCTTTCAAGGAGAGTATCTACCCCAGTGTTCCTGTTTTGTTCCTTTTATTCCTTCTTCTGTACTCTACAAAGACGGCTTATATAGCTACATTGTACTTTGAAACTTGCTGAAGTATTTCAGTTACTTTGTAATGAGAAAAGAATATGTTGATAGCAAAAGCTATTGCAGCTTAGACAAAAAATGACTTGTTTGATTTTAACGTAGGACTAATAGCAACTTGATCTCATACATTCTGTAATGAACCTGTTCTTCTTGAGTATTTTATTCTGCTTTTTCTTCCCTCCTTCATAGTGTCTTTATTTCACAGGTCTTCATGGAAGTTCTGGAAAATTGACTGGGTCTACTTCTAGCCTAAATAAACTCTCTGTTCAGAGTTCAGGAAACCGCAGGTCTCAGTCATCCTCACTGCTGGATATGGGAAACATGTCTGCTTCTGACCTTGATGTGGCTGATAGAACAAAATTTGATAAGGTAAAACCAAAATGTTGCATAGAATTCCTGTTTAGTTTTGCATTAGAAGCGTCTTACATATCCTTCTTGTATAGGTTAAAAATCTGTGCTGTTTAAATCTTAAAACATGCCAATTTGAAATTCTGTATGCACCACACACCTAATAAAGGCAGTTTCTAAGAAATACATAGATCAGAGTTTGTAAGATTCAGTTTAGTTCTTTTATGTGCTGAATGTGATCTTTAAAGATTATTGAGCATGAAAGATGGTCTATTAAGACCAATATGCATTTTTAAGCAAATGGGAATTGAACTGATGGACTCTTGGATTGAGAAAAATAAAATCAGTTAAATGTTTGTGTGTTCTATTGCATTGTGCTAGTAGGTAAGCAAAAAAGTGAAAGATAAGAAAACATGATCTTCTTTTAGCCAGAACTTGAGGATGACCCTAAAATATAATTTATAGTGGTTTCACACAAAGTTACCATCAGTTTTCAGCTTTAACCAATGGCACTAAGTTGTTATTGCAGTGTCCTCAGCATCTGTGGGGTTTTTGTTTGGTTGGTTGGGGTTTTTCCCCCCTAACCTTTAAATGTAACAGTGCTCCTCACTTCTTGTGGTATTAATTCCTCAGTACTGTGGAGGGAAAAGGAGCTGTTATCAGAGTGAGAGATAAAAATAGCTTTTTTGTTCTCTGTTGAATTACTTGATGGAGATGAGTATTTTTCTTCTGACTTCTTCAAATCCTTGCTTAATCTTTTTCTGGGAGGAAATATATGCCTGAAACAATATTAACTGTTAAATTATTAACTGTAGCAGCAACTTGTCTAGAATTAAAATGGTAGCTTTATAAAACAATTTTATACCAGTAGAAGTATTCTACTAATTTTTTCAATTTCTTCTGACTTTAATCTCACATCCATTGGGGATGTGACTATTGTATACAGAGTTGTAAGCTATTGAGCTGACCTACTAGGCTTTTTTTTTTCTTTTCCGCATTAGGGGACTTTTCAGTAGTGGATTTACTATGTATCTAGATTGGTTTCATTTATGTAAATTATTGCATGTCTTTAATCCTTAAATACTTGCAAAGAAAATTCTGTGTTACGTAAAGATGACAGATTAAGAGTATGTCTAACACCTGACCTACGATTTCAGTAGCTTGTATTAATTAAATTATTTTAATGAATTATTGCCAAAAAAGCATGTCATTTTAGATTAAATCTAAAAATGATGACAAATACTTCTATTTCAGTACAAAACCTGCTGTTAATTTCTGTAGCAGCTATGTAGAAACTTTTTCTACTGTTGCCGGTCGGCTGAGGCAAGCCGAGCACGGGGACGAGTCCTTTCCTATCCCTGAACCCCTCTCCTCCGGGAGAGAAAAGGGTTCAAAAGCAGAGATACGAAAAGGAAAAGAAAGATTTTGTGAGACCTCTGAACGTTTGGAAAACTGAAACAAACTTTATTAAAACTAGAACAAAATATATATGATATGCAGGGAAAAACCAATGCAAAATCTGAGAGTCTGTGCAGGATGGAAAGGCGAGGGTTAAACGCGAGAAAAGAGAGAAAGGGGGACGGTACCACGTGCAGTCCAAAAATGGCACCGGCCACGTGTGCGCTTTCGTGGAGTGAACAAAGGGAAACCGCGGCTGTTACGAACGCGGGGCTGCAATGTGCAAAGCGCTGTCCCTACCGGATTCTCGTTGTGCAGTTTGTAGAAGCGAAGCAGGAAAAGAAGTGGCAGCGCTGGCAGGCAGAGAGGGTAAAGCCTTACGGCAGGCAAAAAGCAGCCTCCAGGCGAGCAGTCTGTCCCAGGCGGCGTGGCGGGGGCTGCCCCGGCGCACAACCTCGCTCCACTCCGGCAGCCTGTAAGGTCCCCGGAGCCGAGCCGCAGTGTCTGGAGAAGCCTCTTTCCTGGAGCGAAGCTGAGGTCCTGCAGTGCCTCTCGCAGCGCGGAGCCGGGAGTGTCCGGAGAGTGGAAAGACGCGAGAAGCCGCGAAAGCCCCGAAGCCGCCCGAGCCCGCAGCTTCTTAAAGGCACAGTACCCTCGCGAGAAAACTTTCTCATCCAATGAGATGGGCGATCGTAACATGGGAGGGAATAATTCAATTGGTCAGTTTAAAACAAAAGCCTTCGAGCAGTTTTTTTTCCTTCAAACTGCCACATCTACATAGCAGTTATCTTCTACATACACAACTTACCTGTTTTTCTTCCCTGAGTCTTTTAATTTTGTCGTCTTCCTCTCAGCAACCTAGGCAGAAAAGAGGGTGACAGAACCTATGACTTAGTATTAAAATATGAATGTTTTCATTATAGCACAAAAGTTCTTCCTCAGGCTGTGACTAGAATGCTTCTGGTTGTGGAAAAACAGACAGATCTTTTCTTCCCAAGGGACGAGAAGGGACTATGTTGAAGATGCAGATAACACTTTTAAAGATAGAAGTACAAGCTGTTTCCATTTCTATTAAGCACAAATAAGCCTTCTACAGCTCACTGAAGATAGAAAATAAAAAATCCTGTGCAACAAACAATTAAAATTAGTATTGCTAACTGTTCATAGTATTTGGTGTGCTGATAAAGTATTTGACTTTCTTTAGATTTTCGAGCAAGTATTAAGTGAACTAGAGCCTCTGTGTCTGGCAGAACAAGACTTCATTAGTAAATTTTTCAAACTACAGCAACATCAGAGCATCTCGGGAACAACAACGGTATGACTCTTCATGCTGTCACTGAAGTAAAAAATATCGAACAGCCCTCATAAGAGACCTGTTTAAAAGATAACTCCTGAATTTATCTGGCTATTATGTGATCCAGGCGATCAATAATTTGTTTTTTCTCCTTTAGCTGACAGAATTGTTATCTTTGGTTGACCAATACAAAATCTATTAAAGAGGGACTGACGTGTTTCTTTTGCCATGGCTTTGTTTCCTCATAAGGTCACAATAAACATGCATCAGGCAAAGGAGAGTAATTGTGGATATTGTTGTATTCAGACGAACATGTCCAGAAAAGTACCAGAACCTTCTAAACCCCTGTATTTGCTGCTTTGGGGCAGGGGGGCGGGGAGAGGCCTGGCGGGGTGGAACAGATGAAAAAAAAAAAGGATGCTTTTGTCAGATATACTTATCCCTTAAATATAGAATTGGAGACAACCTTTCATCTTCCTGTATGTACCTTCCTTGTTATGACAGAATGAAGTGGAGGAAGTGGATGGTGGAGCTCTATCTCGTTCATACACTCCTGGTGTTCCACAAACAATATCATCTGAGTATGTGCTGCTGTTGTTTATTATTGATTCTTAAGCCTACATGTGAATTTATTTGGCATATGAAACTTTATAATCAGAAATTGTTACCCTTTTAGAGAACGTGAATAGTGAACTCCTAATTTGTACCTAGACACTGAATGTGTCAGTAAATATAAAAAATTTTGTTTATAGGATGTTTCTGTCTATAGTAGTAAAAAAGATGTTTAATTCTCTAACTTGTGAATTTTGTAAAGTGAAACTAGACACTGTAATATGTAAAATATGCTTTGGAAAATATGCTTAGCAAAGTTCTGAATTTGTGTGAAAGCTTCCACAAAGAAAATACTTAGTGGAATATTTTACGCCTGCGAGCAGTGATTTTTACTGCATGGCATTGGCGTTTCTTCCCTTAGCAGCATTCTGAAAATCATGAGACTTGTTGAATGCAAATGAGACTACTATACCAAATAAACTTATACTAATAATGTTATCAAAGAACATGTAAAACAGCCTAGCAAACTGTCAGAGTAATATTTCTATCTTATGCATTTTTAATAGGAAGGACATGATCCGACAAATGATGACAAAAATATTTCGTTGTATTGAACCTGAGCTGAATAATCTTATAGCGCTGGGGGACAAGATTGATAGCTTTAATTCCCTTTATATGTTAGTTAAGATGAGTCATCATGTATGGACAGCACAAAATGTGGACCCAGCTTCCTTTCTCAGCACAACACTTGGAAATGTTTTGGTGACTGTCAAAAGGAACTTTGATAAATGCATTGTAAGTTCTTTAGTTATTCTGATTGAGCTAACTATAATATCATAGAAAAACCACTCCTACCCAGTCTGAATTTGCTTTTCTTTAGAGTTACACCTTTGTTTTTAATTTTAAATGAAAATGAGTGACTTAATTCCTCTTCTACTGGGCAAACCTTCAAAAAAGATAAATTAATTGGTGGTTGTGTTTCTTTTTCTCCTCTGTTCTAGTTTTCTTCAATAATTAGGTGTTTGTATCTTCCTGTAGCAAAATGAATTGTTAGCTTGGCTGAATCAGAAAAGTGAAGTTTCTTGTTAGATTATAGAATGAAAATTGTTACTTGCTTCTCCTGTCTATGTTTGGTAGGGGGTTTTTGTGCAGGTTGGTTTTTTTTCCTTAGCACTAAGTAAACAAATGAAGGAGAAAAAAAGCTGTAAGTTTTTACTTGCCCATCTTTCTCTTTCAAATTATTTTATTTCTTAACAGATAACTTGTTAAGGGTAAAAAGGAAGGGAGGGCAAAAAGGGAGGAAGACGAAGTAGGTATATTAATTGAAAGATAAAATTATTTCTGTGTTTGAATAAATGTCAGATTTTCAGTATGACTGCATTTTTTTCTTTTACTAGTTGTTATGTGGTCTGGAGTCATATATTAGAGGCTAACATCTGTTGTTTTAACTTTAAGAGTAATCAAATGAAGCAGATGGATGAAGTAAAAATCTCAAAGAAGAGTAAAGTTGGGATTCTTCCATTTGTTGCTGAATTTGAAGAGTTTGCAGCCCTCGCTGAATCAATTTTCAAAAATGCAGAACGTCGAGGAGATCTAGATAAAGCCTACATAAAACTGATTAGAGCTGTTTTTGTCAGTGGTAGGTCTTCTGAGGTTGTCACAGTTACTAAAATGATTGTTTCCTCCTATTTATATATAATTTTGCTCCAATTAATACTTGATTTCTTTTTTTTTAAGACTATTGCAAGCCACGTGCCCAATATAGTGCTGAAATTTTGTTTTTCTCTGTTATTGGTAGGACAGCAAGTAAACCTTTTGATTGTAATATACTTTTTAAGAGCAAACTGTAGCTATTTCCCTTTGTTTACAGGTATGTACCTGAAAAGTAACTTTCAGTTGTGACAGAGGAAAGTGGTCCTAACTATGGAGGGAGAGAGGAGGTGGCAGCAACACAACACGCTCAGTCTGAAGTAGTTTCCTGTCTTTTCTCCCCCAATGTAGCTTAAACAAGGAGATGGATCTGGATGGGATCACTGGCATTTGGCCCTAACACTGTTCATCATCACAGCTCTGTCAAAAATAAATCACGAGTTCTGGCTATGAATTTGACCCTTTCTTGGCAGATTAGGTCATTTGTGTCCTAGCCTGACACAGCAGAATGTCTCTCCAGCCCTCCCTATTTTCCTAGCTATAGTCTGGAAATACAGCAGCAATACCCTTGCTCTGCTGGTTGTATTTAAAAAAACAAAACAAAAAACAAGTAAAAAGCCAAACAAAAACCAACCAACCAAAAAAAACCAATACCCAAAAAGGGAGGGGGGATATGCAAGCCAATGAACTCTGGAAAACTTGTCCTTCCCTTTTAAAAGTGGGAAGACACACAGATGGACAGACCTCTCTGTGCTCATTTACCTGCAAACTTTCAAACAATTCTATGTATAGAAATTCCCAGCTACTGGGACTCCCCTCTTTTTTGGGGGGAGTAATGGGCAACAGGAGGCAGTAGAGACAATAAAGTTGGTTTGAGGAAATTACAGTGTAGTGGTTCTGAATGTATTAGGAAATCGTGAAGAGACATTACTTTGTAGTACAATAGAGTCCATCTGTGGTCAGCAGGAGTATCCCAGCTGATAGGACAGTAAATTTTGAAAATGTTTTTTATTTGCACCCGACTGTTCTGCCCTTAAGAATTTACTGTTCAAGTAATAAAACTAAACAAAAACCAACAGATGGGCAAAACTATACAATGATAAAATAACTAGTGTAAGAAGAATTTAGAAAAGCATGTTTTAAAAGGGGTTCAAAATTATGCCAGTCAAACACCGAAGAAGAAATAAAATCCATTTCAGAAGCACAGAGTAAACCTGAAGAACAAAGAATTATGATGGGAAGAACAAGGGATAGAAGTAAAAAATGAAGATGAAACGAAGTTGAAATTAAGTACAAAACTAGTGCAAGCAGTATGTTTAATGCAGTAGGATATTTAACTTACAAGTAATGTTTGAAACAGGTCAGAAAGATAATACTTGTAGAATTGTGGGGGGTGGGAGGTGTCTAGAAAATTATGTGGAAAGAACAAAATTGGCAATAGTAGACTTTTCCTAGTTGGCACTGAATTGTGTTCTGGTTGGAATGAGTATGTGATCTTTGATACTCTGGTGCCTGGGATCACTTTCATGATGGTCATCCTGGTGGTCTCAGCAAAATGATTAATGGATGAATGGGTAGAGAGACTGAATTGCCCTCTTGGTCGAAGCCATCCTCTTTCAGACTGCGCTTAGGTGCAATGAGGGAGCGATAGGTAGGATTTCTTCTGCTTGCCCTGGTTTGTTTTTTTTTCAGAGGGGTGGGGTAATGTGCAAGTAAGATATCTATGTGCAGGATTATCCAATTTTTATTTCTAAATTTAGGGATCGACAGTAACTTTGGCCATAAAACCAGTAAGCAGAAGTGGAGAGACTAAGTAGTATATTTAAAAAAACCCCACCGCGTTATTGAAGATTTTTGTTCTAGCAAAGAGGGGAATCAATTTTCTTTGATTTTTCTCAAGTGGTTCTATTGTGAATATTGTTAGGCATAATGAAAGCATGCTTGTAAGCCTCCACAGAATGTGTATTGTTTCTCACTTACGTAAATGAGACCATATGTAGTCACTATTTTGTATCTTTTTATAAGTGACTCTTTTGGCAAACAAATTTCATGGTCTTAGAGCCTGTATGTACCTGTTACTTCTTTTGAAGGCTCTCAGATACTGATTTATTTAGTGGCAACTATTACAATCACTCCCATGAATGGTTATCATTGACATAAAATCCCAAATTCCTTTTCTGGCACTATTATGGTTACTGGTATGTTTTTCTCAATCTGGTTCTCCTTTTGGTATTTTAAGTATTTTGCTTCTTTTTTCTTTCAGTTGAGAAAGTAGCTAATGAAAGCCAGAAAACACCTAGAGATGTGGTCATGATGGAGAACTTCCATCATATTTTTGCAACACTTTCTCGCTTGAAAATTTCTTGTCTTGAGGCTGAGAAAAAAGAAGCCAAACAGAAGTACACTGATCACCTTCAGTCGTATGTAATCTACTCACTTGGACAGCCTCTTGAGAAATTAAATGTAAGTATATTTGAGTTTATATAGATGTAAAAGGTACGGAGTAGTCTTTCTCAAGCGTTTAGTTCGCACTTTCTGATCTCTTTATCACTGCATCTATCATAATCTCTATTTTATTATTTTAGACTTGAGCATACCTGGGCAAAAGTACTCTACTCACAGGGGCAAAGCCTTGGATGAAAATAACCAAATATTTCATGGCAGTTAATAGTGCTGACTAAACATCAGTTGTGTCTTAAGCAAATGGTTTTAAGGAAGGAAAAAGCAATCAGGAACTTTGGGATAATTTTCCCCACCTCAACTGCAGAGAAAATTGCTGTCATTTCTGAACTGTTCACAGTAAGGAAAGTTAGGGGAAGTTCTGTATGTCCAAAGTTAGGATCTAAGTGTTAAACTGAATGCTGACTTGGGTTTAGACTCAGTTCTGCCCACTTAATGTTGCCCACTGCTCATTGCTTTTTCTATGAACAGATATCAGCCATTCGTTTTCTGAAGTCTAAGATGTATTTTCTTTGAAAATTCAAACGCTTTATTGCTGATTCTCACTTGTTATGGGTTGACTCTGGACAGCACCTAAGCTGCCATATAACTAACTGCTTGCTCACTGCTCCCTCCACAAACAGGACAGGGGAGAGAACAGGAAGTGCAAAAGTAAGAAAACTTGAGGGTGGAGATAAAGACAGTTTCATCAGTGAAGGCGAGGGGGCGTGGGGGAATAAAGTGATGGAAAGGCAGTCACTCACTGCCTCCCGCAAGCAGACTGAGGGCTGGCCAGTTTCTGAGCAACAGCTGCCTTGAAGGCAAACACCACCCCTGCCCCCTCCTCTAACCCTAATTTTTATAGCTGAGCATGATGTTACATGCTATGGAATACGCTTGGGCAGGGTTGGCCTGTTCAGCAATAACCGGAACATTGGTGTGTTATCAGCCCTGTTTTAGCCACAAATCAAAAACACAGCACCATACGGGCTGCTGTGAAGAAAGTTAACTCCATCCTAGCCAGACGCAGTGCACTGTTTGAAATGATGTTGTAGCTCTACGTACTTCCCTCCATTTTTATTCTGTTGAGCCAGCTGGTGCGGGGCAGGGAGAAGAGAAGGCAGTTATGAACAAATGTTGCTGTTGTGCAATTGTGGTTTAAGCAGAGAAGTTCCTACTGAGGTGCTTACTCAGTTAATCCGAAAGACTGAGTGTTTTCCCAATCTATGGCCTTATTAATTGGGGATTTTTGAGACTGATTCAGTGTTATAAGGTTGCAAAGAAGAGCTCGATTGCTTCTAGAAATGATTGTGTTCAGTTTTACAAGAGTTCCTATGGAGTGCTGTATTGGTGGGCTGGCCTGTGCGTGTTGTATGGCTGAGCCCTACTTCATGCCCAATTAAAAAACAAAACTGTGGGGAACACACAAAAGTTGTCAAGCAGAATCAAGACTTAACTACACGTATTCTTGTCACGTTACATTAAGTAGTTTGGATTTGTGATAATCATTAATGCTGATACTGTTTGTTAGCATTTTTTTGAAGGTGTTGAAGCTCGTGTCGCACAAGGTATACGAGAAGAGGAAGTGAGCTATCAATTGGCTTTTAATAAACAAGAGCTTCGTAAAGTTATAAAGGAATATCCTGGTAAGGAAGTGAAGAAGGGGTTGGATAATCTCTACAAGAAGGTAGATAAACATCTCTGTGAAGAAGAAAACTTACTTCAGGTAAACTAAATCATGGATTTAAAACCTTGTAATGGTTACATACTGCTTTTGCATTTGTATTGTGTGAGAAGTGCCTAGCTTCGGCATAACTCTGAAAACCCATGAATTTTGAGCGGAGGTTTTTATAATCCCGCTCTGATTCTATTTGTTGTACATTGATTTGAACTGTGGTCGTAGAGATAGAGTTCAGAAAGAGAATTCCTTTATGATTCCCTAGCTGACCATTAATGGGTCATCTTTGTTCTGCAAAATGTACTGGAAGTAAGGAGAACTAGATTTAAACAAACTGTTAACCTGGTAAGAAATTTAGCTGGTAGACTGCAGCAGAATACACTTCCAATTACTTGAGTCTTTTCAATTATTTCAATCTTTTCTGATTGTTGGATTATGTAAGTTTTTCTTATACTCTGTAAACTTTCTCACTGGAGTAGATGATATGTAGATTGAGGAGTTAAGCATGCATTAACAGCTTTTTAAAGCCCAACTGAAATGTGAATTAGTAACACAGTTCTGTTTCAGGGTGTTCAAAGACAAAAGCAATACCTCTTTTAGGGCAACTTCCTCATCTTCTTCACTATTTTCTGCTTTGCAGATTTGGCAGGAGTCCTGCAAACTAATACTAAAGATGTTAAACGTAATGAGTGAAAAAACTTGAATAATCTTTTTTCAATGCAGCAGCTCAGTTTACTAATCTTTGTTGTTAGGAAGCTTTAGTTTTAAAATTACATCTGACCTGAAACATGCTTAATGATGTGCCCATGTTTTGTAGTTCACATATAGTGCATTGTGCCAGTTGACATTTCCTGAAGTTTGCTTTCTTTGGCAGGTGGTGTGGCATTCCATGCAAGATGAGTTTATACGACAGTACAAGCACTTCGAAGGGCTGATAGCTCGCTGCTATCCTGGATCAGGAATCACTATGGAATTCACTATACAGGATATTTTAGACTACTGCTCCAGTATTGCACAGTCTCATTAAGTTCTAGAAGGTGAAATAGAAGCTAGCAAAGTTTCTGCCTGTGCATAAGGGAATCAAACACTATATATGCTACATGTTTTTAAAAGGTGGATTTCCACATGTATGTTTAGTTAACCGCCATATATGTCAACTCACACTCCTGCTTCCAGAGTCTTTCAGGGCAGAATGAAACCTTCAGGGATTTGTTGCTCTGCTGCTGGGTTGAAGTTGTGATTGAAAGCATTAATTCTGTGAAACACTTTGGGTATAGTTTTTCACTTGCCCTAATGTTCAGATACTTTATTTATAATCCCTTCTCTTGCTAAAAGCAGTAAGCACTACCTTCATAGTCCACAAAAAAACCAAGGATACTACTGTTTTTCACTAGTATTTTTCATCTTGAAAGTTATGTAAGCATTAAAGACCATGAGATCTTTTCCCTTCCTGATTCTAGAAGGTATGGATGTGAAAATTCATGCAGTGGGAATATTGAATTCATGTTCTGAGATGTAATGTGACTGTGGTTGTCATTCTTAATTAAACTGTGTTCATCATATTTTTTTATGTCTGTGGAGTGTTATTTCAGAAAGGTGAAAATGCAGAGTTTTTTCCATTGTTTTGACTCCGGGCATTGAAGTAGAATTGCTCATTTTCTCAGTACTGGTTTGTTTTTTTTTTTTTTCCCTTCCTTTTAGTAGGTATAGTGTGAGGTCAGTATACTCTCACCTCATGTATCCCTTCCCTCTTCTGGAGCTTCAGCTGGCTGTGATTTGGGACCCAGTTTTTCTGTACAGCTTGAGGAAATCACGAAGTTTTTTGATAGAGCTGGGGTGTATAGAGAATAGAAACAGGTACAGTAAAGGTAAACATTCAGACAGGGAAGATTTTGGTTTGTTGGGATGCAAATGCCAGACTAAAACACAAAACCAGTAATATAAACGAGAATGTTATAAAACTCAAAGGGAAGAAAATAACTTCCTAGATCTAGGCAACTTGGCAACACTGAGGCATCTGGATTTGGGTGAGTGTACTAACATGTCTTGTCATTAAATCCTGGTTGCCTTTTGTTTACTAATAGAATACTTGATCCAAGTTGTGTATAACCTGCTTGCAGTGTCTTTGCACATGACAAAAGGTAGCCAAAATAACACCAAGGTAAGGGTTACACTGAGCTAGTATAGACATCTTATGAAAGAGGACTGAGTACCCGTCACATCAGATGTGCAGTCGCCGTGGTCATGGGCTGCTCCTCTCCACAGAGCCAGCAGATGACACCAGGAGAGAGCCCCTCAGCCAGCCCAGAACTGACCTTTGTGACCAAGTCCCTAATGCAGTATCTAGCGTGCCAGGGGCATGGGGCAGTGGGTCCTGTGGAGGCAAGAGGATGCTGCCGACGGGACCGGGGCTCCTCGCAGGCAGGTGGGCAGCGGCGCTCCGCGGCTGGCTTGACCTGCCACCATCCTGGCAGCGGCTGCTGTAGCGGCCCCGAGGAGAGCGCGGCGCTGGGCCGCTGCCGCCTCTTGTGCCCCTGGGCAGCGCGGGTTGGCCGGGGCCTGGGCAGCCCTTCCCAGCGCCTTGCCCGCCCGCTGGTCTCTCGCTCCCTGGGGGTTCTGCAGCCCCCCGCCCCCGCCGGCACTGCATCTCTGCCGAAGCCTTCCTGAAAGCTCTCGGCTACTCCTGACTGGCTCGCCCTGCAGGAATTTGCTTTGAACAGTATGTCTGCTAAGACCGACCCGGAGGGAGGGAGGGAAAAGTAAAAATAAACCCGTTTAAACCCATTTAAAACCTGTACCTCTCTCTGTAGGTATAGCCTGGGGTTGCTGAAAGGTCTCTAAAGCTTCCTGTTTGGGGAGGTGGGTGATGAGCAGCCTCAGAGTTGGTAGGGTTTTCTTTTCCTGTAGGGCAAACAGAGAGGTGACTGCTTCTTTAAAGAAGAAATCTGTTTTCCTCGAGCAAGAGTTGTCTTTTCTGTTGGCAAAGTGGCGATGCTTCTTGGCAAAGGTGGTGTCTGAGTATCGAGTCAGAAGGGAACTCCCAGCAAATCAACCTGGAAACAGACTTTGCCAAAACAAGCTCAGGCTCATTCTGTGTATCTTGAAAAAGATGGTGCAGTAACGGTGTTTCACGACACAGCCTGCAGTGTCCATGGCAGCCTGTACAGAGGTGTGTGCTAGAGCGTCACTGCGGACTAGTTGGTCCACTGGGTGCCTTTTTTAGCTGATTTGAAGTACCCTTCAGTTTTGCTTTTTTTGTTTATCTGATTTTCTGTTTTTCATCTAAAATGGAACTAATATTTCTTCCCAGCAGCACTAAATGATGTGAGATATTTAGATAATGAATGATGTGGACTGTTTTTGCAGCTGACGTAGCCTGCCGCATGGGAAATACTGAGCTTTTTGAGAGCGCTTTCCAGTACTTTGCAAACTTACGGACAAATCTAGTAAGTTCAACACACCTTCATCAAGACTCACTTGTGATTCACAAGGCTCTGAACTGTCTTTAAGGAAAAGAATATTCTGGATTGACTTGACTGGGTGAGAATGATGCAGAAAACTTGGGTACCCAAGAAGCTTTTGAGACCGTTCCTTAGCAAAGGCTTTGAAGAAAGCCGGTCTCTCTCAGAAATGGAGAAGAGGTCATTTAAGAGCTCAGTGAGTGGTTAAAAGAAAGGGTAGAAAGTTCTACCTTATGGTGGACATGCATAAGATTTTCTGCTGTTTAACACTGCGCAGCGATCAGAGAGAATGAGTTAACCAGCGAGGGACCACATTTGGTCCTTGTATGGCTGTGTTAAGAGCAGTCCAAGGGTTGCAGAGGAGTATCACTGGACAGAGTAAAAAAGCGGGAGTTAGGGAGTGATGTTCATAAAGGCAAAGTACCACACGCCATGGGCTCTAAAGTGCCAGTTACTGCTCGGAGAAAGGGATGATGGTGTCACCTCTAATGGGTGCATTAGAGCAATCAGAAAGGCAGATGACAAGTTAGGAATCACTATGAATAGTGAAGGCTCCAGGGAAGAATTCGTATGGCTGCTGTATGTATGGCTCAGAGTGATGCCAGTCTCAGGAAAAGCATGGAAGAGGGACGAGCTGTACAAGCCACCAGCAAAGTTTGGAAAATAGATGGGCTAAAGATGCCATCGTGGATGACTGAAAGCTTGAGTAAGGAATGATGATTTGGTGTGTTGTACAATAAGAAGAGAAGAGGGGGGGCACACACCCCCATGAATTGATGATACGCTTCTCCAGGCATGCCGTTAAAATCAGGAATCCATTGCCACGGGCTGCACATGTTTAAGAAAGCTCTATCAGGTGCTATTCCAGTGATTTCAGTTCCACTTGAGGCCCATCAAGTCTCTGCACTATAGGCTTGTAGAAAAGGTGCGTAGCACTAAGGTTTGGCCAGTGTGGGTTAGAGTTGTCTAAAAGTGTGTGCAACGATGATTGTCCTTGAAGACTTTAGTACCTGTGTGTTAAGCTCTCAGACATAACACCCCTCCACTTCTTCTTCTTACTTTCATTCCTGGATGTCCTTTGGACCCATACTCCAGCTACTCATTTCCAGAACGAATTTTGGGACCAGTGTGGCTCTAAGCAATGGAAGGTAGCTAATTCCCTTTCTTGTTTGTTTCCGGTGGCAATAATGTCTTGAATTAAAACTTCCCGGGGGTCTTTAGGAAGGAGAGTGATTCACCCAGGAAGCTGTTGGTACCTCTCAGTATTAGGGTCTGTTGAGGTAACTACAGCTCACTTCAGCATCCATAGCAGTGATTTAGCACGATCCTCTATCTACTTCCTAGCCACAGTTACTGGAGTACTAACACCTGTCCCTTTATTTCTCCCCAGTTCCTGTAGAAAAACCTTCTTTCTTTCCAAACTGTGACGCAGTTTTGTTCTTGATGTTTCTTCTGTAAAACTTTCTCAGTGTGATTAGTGGAAAAATCCTTTCTCTTTCCAAAACGCAAGCTATTCAATCAAGTCTGATGAATGATTTTAAACCCGATTTTAATCTTTTTACCTGATCTGGTTCGTTTTAAGGAGAAGGTGGGCTCAAGAGTTGTCTGCTTCCTTCTGTAGTACTAGAAGATGTCTTCCCGAGACTAAATCTAGACGCAGTAACACAATCACTGTTTTCCTCAGTGCAGCACAGAGTGCTCAGCGTTAATGCAGAAGTACCAAGGTCTCATCCCTTTGAATGTTTGCCTGCCAAAGGAGGATGAAGAGCAATTTGTACACACGAGTACAATGACTTCCACTTGGTGTGTTAACAGTTATGTAATTTCGTCTTGCAATTGTATTTCAAAATAAATATTCTTTTGTTAGAGAGTTGACTTCTTAGGGACACAAACCTTGCCTTCACTCAGGGATAGTGAATCTTAGGGCTAGAAAAATTGCAGCTCCCGAACATTCATGTGTTGCATTTTCCAAAGACAAGAAGGGTGCATCATCAGGGAAGCTGCACGTTTTATGAACTGATGTGATATTGTTTTCTGTGCTTAATCTTGACAGAGAAACTCTTTGGTGTACCTAAGGTAATAGGGGATATTTCTGAACCCTGCAAAGCCCAAAGGGCTTTGAGGAAATTACTTAAAAGAAAACTGGAATAAAATCCAGGGCCTATGCAATTCCTTTGCTGTAGTCTGATATAGTGATAGATAGTGATTGATTTACTCTAATGCACTGTTTTGCCTTTATATAATCTCTGTAGGCTATCAGTACGGAGCTTGAAGATTCAATACGTGAAAAAGAAGAAATGAAAACCGGGGTTCGTCATTACTGCTGCCTCTCCTGGGGACGACAACTAGGATTTTTTTTTTCAGGTCTAAAGCTAGCACCAGACAGGGGAAAACCCTGGCAGAAATGGGGCTGAAAACTGCAGCCCCCAAGAAGACAGTCCCAGGAGGGGTAAGGTGGACACCACCCCACCAGTCCAGCATGCTGGGGCCAGTGCCATGAAGCTTGCCTCTGCACTGCATTTATCCAGAGCAGTATGCAGCCTGTCAAGGCTTTATCCCCTTCCTGAGCTCCTTTCTTACCTCTGGTAAAGGAGGGTGGTAGTTCTGAAGAAGCTGGTTTTGAGCTATTTTCACCTGAGCTCCACACAGGTGTCAAGCTGAGCAGGGAGGGGAGGGCTCCAGCTGTCCAGGAACAAGGACAGCATGTACCAGACTGGGCCATGTCCCTCCACCTGGTGCAGAGAGGACAAGAATGGTCATTTCTGCCTGACTTTTTATGGCTGCTGAGGATAGTGGGGCATTAGACTCTATATCAGATCTCCAAATGCTGCTGGAGGTGCTGTGGTGGGGAGGGCACCCACAGACTGGCAGGTTGCTGCATGCACAGTACTGTAGCCGTAAGTCCCAACATGGCTGAATTCACAGGTGAGGTCTCTGTTTTGTAGGTACAAACCCACAGAATAAAACACCAGGAGCCTGAAAATCTCAGCAAATGCCATGGGCCATGCTCTCGTCTGGAAGTGGCTCCTCTCCAGAACAAAAACTTCCCCCATGGATAGTCAAGGCTCTGTGTCATGCTTGCCACTAACCTTCCCCTCCCACCCCAGACCCCTCTCCCAACTTTGTGTAAAGAATTTCTTTTACCTGAAAAGAATCGTAGAATTGTTTAGATTGGAAAAGAGCTTTAAGATGATCATCAAGTCCAACTGTTAACCCAGCACTGTCACGTCCCTCAGCACCACATCTACATGTCTCTTAAACACTTCCAGGGATGGTGACTCCACCACCTCCCTGGGCAGCCTGTTCCAATGCTTCACAACCCTCTTTGTAGAGAAATTTTTCCAAATATCCAACCTAAATATCCCCTGACACTACTTTAGGCGATTCCCTCTCATCCTGGTGCTTGTTACTTGGAAGAAGAGACCAACACCCACCTCACCACAAACTCCTTTCAGGCAGTTGTAGGGAGCGATAAATGCTCCCCTCAGCCTCCTTTTCTCCAGACTAAACAACCCCCATTCCCTCAGCTGCTCCTCATAACACTTGTTCTCTGGATCCCTCACCAGCTTTACTACTCTACTCTTATCTAGAACCCGCTCCAGCACCCCAATGTCCTTCTTGTAGTGAGGGGCCCAAAACTGGACACAGTTCTCAAGGTGTGGCCTCACCAGTGCCAAGTAGAGAGGAACAATCCCTTCCCTCCTCCTGCTGGCCACACCATTTCTGATACAAGCCAGGATGCCATTGGCCTTCTTGGCCACCTGGGCACACTGCTGGCTCATATTCAGTCAACTGCCGACCAGCACCCCCAGGTCCTTTTCCACCAGGCAGCTTTCCAGCCACTCCTCCACAAGCCTGTAGCATTGCAGGGGGTTGTTGTGACCCAAGTGCAGGACCTGACACTTGGAGTTGTTGAACCTCATATAATTGGCTGAATTCACATCCTGAATTTGAAATGCTCTGCTGTTACATACCGTTGTAACAGATGTCTCCAGCAGCTTGAGCTTACCTGTGTGAAGGATTCCAGGTTTTGTTCGGATCATTCAAAGCCAAGATTTGAAAAATATATTATTCAAATTTTGAATATAAAATACTTTAGAATTAATTTTATAATATTTAAAGGATTTCAACAGATATTTTAAAATATAATTTTTCTCTTCACTGTTTATTTAATATTGGGATAATATTTAAAATGCAATTTCACACGATTCAACAAAAGATGAGTTGTTAGAGATGACAAAACCCTTAATAACGAATAACTGATACACTTTTTTATTAAGAAAAGGTACAGTAAAGAAAATACATTCACAAAATAGATAACCAATACTTTTAAATACTGTGAGGAATGACCTGTAAACAGAAAACACTTGTTAACAGCCCAAACACAGGAAATTGTCATTGAGTCTAAAACAAACGCTGGCTCAGCATTTTTAAGACAATCATGTGTGCTATTCTATGTTAGCTCACACTAAGATGAACAAACTCATATCAAGAACTTGTTTCCTTCTTGTAATTACTATGTTTGCAAAACACTAACAAAACCTGGCCAGCCTTCACTCAAAACCTATCAAACAGCCAGCAAAAAACAACCACCCCAGGAAAGCAGAATTTTGCAAAGTTGATTACTTCACAGGTTCTCAGAAGTTTCAAAGGTAATCACTGATTTGAAGAAAACAGAGGTAAAATACAAGTCAGCCTTCATAATTAAAAAAAAAAAGTCCTTGTAACAAGGTAATATTTCAGTTGCTTGAGTACTGGTTATTCCTTGAAGCTCACATTTCTGGTGGAGAAAAAAAAAGTTCAAAATAAAGCTATCTATCTATCTATTACATTTTAATAATGAACACTAGGATAAAAAGTAATTAGATTTAGCCTTCTCATATTCTCTCCTGTTATTCCTGAATATCAACTATTAGCATATTATCTAAAACTCTACATTCAGTTCATCCATTCATTGCTTAAATGCTTAAAAACCTAAATTGTGAGATGAGGAGGAAGAGAAAATTTCTTGAGAAGATTAAATCAGATTTAATCAGTAACAGTAACTACGGAGTACACTTTACTGTCCTAAGCTCCCAGGAACAAATAAATAATTAGGGTGAAAGATGGTGACAGTACTACTGTGGTAATTCTAATGTAATAATCCACTGATAGGATTAAAAGACAAGATAGCAAGAAAATTAAACTGCAGATTAATTCAGTTGTTACACTTTCTTTAAAAAGACGTACTTCATGAAAATGGGATATTTTCTGATAAGGTATGGTACAGAGCTGCCATTGTTAAAAATAAGTATGCAAACAGCAGGATAAAAATAGTTTGCTACACTGTCTTCTTCATAGCAACTGGACTATTTTTATTTATCTTGGGACTCACTGTAAAGCAAGGACTAAAGACAATTCTCTGCTGATGCTACTCATTCTCAGAAATGTATTATCTATCATTATCTCTGTCAAAATGTTGATTTACAGTGTAACAGGGTTTGTCCAATGGCTCACCAGTAAAGCAAAAGTCACAACTGCTGTCTCATCCTCTCTACGAATATCTCATTTGCTACAGTTTCCCTTCTTTGCTTTGTCAAAGAACTCACAGAAGTAGAGAAAAATTGCTGACAATGTGGATCATGCCACGCCGACCTCAGTTCTCAGGAAACGTGTATGTCCTTGTTAACAAAAGTAAGCTTAAGAACAAGCCATACATATTTAGCAACAAAAATAAAGTTTAACATCCTACCAGTTTGGAATTCTCATTCTTGAAGTTCAGCAGTTGGACAGTTAGATTCACGAGCGGTTACAGTCCACTGCATAGCTGTTAGAGCACACTTATTTCCTGAAACAATCACTCTCTATCTCTCCCTATCCTTCCACTCCTCACTGCAATTTATTATGCAGCATGGGACAGACAGGATATAAAGTCAATAGTCAGGCCTGTAACACCGAACTGACATCGTCTAAATCAACAATGATCTCTAGAAGAACAAAAATGTCAGTGAAAATGAACAGGTGAGAAGTTGATTTTGACTTCTTTTCTATGGACTCCAGTGACCATGATCTTAGACATTCATAGCATTCAAGGACTAACAATGAAAAATGCAGTAATTATTTTCATGCACTTGTTTTGGAGACTGTTCTGTCTAGTGTGTAGGGCTCAAATGCATTTTAGTTGGACTCTCTCCTATGGAGTGTTTTCCCTTCATTGTTGTAGTTGAGAGAATTCCATGGCATTTCTCTTAATAGGAACCATTCATTGTTTGGAGGTAACTATTAACAATAATAAATGGGCAATATATATCTGGGTACAATTAACAGTGATAATAAGCAGGCGATACATATTTAGAAGCTGTCAGCTGGTGCAAGACCATTAACAAAAAACAGGAATGGGAATCCGTTACATTATATGGTCTTTGGAGAGCACTTTGCATCCACCATTTCCAATCAATACTCTATACTAGGAGAGTCAACAAAAGGAGAACTAAGAACCATATAAAGTGTGTAACAAATTCATATAATTAAAAAAGTGTTATTTAGAAACAGTTTAAACCTAATTCTGAAACAGAAACAATCTGCTAAAATCAAATTGCTTACTTTTCAGCTGCTGCTGGATCAGTTGTCCTTACAATGGTACGTTCTGGAGAATGGGAGGGAGACCTTAATGTGGAACTGAGAGGAGGTGAAGCACGTAATGATGATGTAGAGAGACCGTGTCGACGCATTTCCTGAATTGCACGCTCTCTACCAACAGATAGCAATTTCAGTTACAGAACACTTTGGTACTGCAGGATGTTAAAGGAAGAAAACTTAACTTTTTTTACATACTTTTATTTGATGATTTTCACAATACTTTACAAAGAGCTTTGTTTTCTTGTAAAGTCACTCGACTTCCTTCTTGTTTGCATGAGAAGGGGGTTTTTTTTTAAGATGCAATGCTAAACTCACAAAATTTATGAGGCAATTCAGAAACTGTGGTTTTTTTTCTTTTTTAATTAAGCAGTTTTCAAGATGAGAATATTAGATTTTGCATGACAACAGGAACACAATTTTCCATAGATGTTCCTCACCACTGAAAGAAGCGAGTTTTAAAAGTGGAAAAGAAGAAAGGGGAAGAGTCACCTTACTGAAGAAACAGCATCTTACCGTTCAAACCGTTCAGTTGTCAGTTGTCTTTTTAAATCATCACAGTCAGTCTGCAGCTCTGCAACTTTACTGCGAAGCATGGGAACCTCTCTATTGCAGTTGCTTCTAAAAAAAAAAATCATGAGAAGCAACAAAGTTTTCTTTGAACACCGTTGGCTAGGAGCTGAGACGAATTAGAGCAAGATAAAACAAATATAGATACTGAACATGGTGTTTCAAACAGACTAAATCAAAGACAAATTAGAAGCAGTGAGAACCAAGTGAATGCAACAGAATGTTTCTGGAAGAACCTAAGGTGAGAAAGAAGTGATAAGCTGGCAAGCCTCTCACTACATCCTTACCACAATACATCATGTTCTTTTTCAGACAAAGGTAAACACAAACAAGTTTTATAAAAACAGACAAAACAATTAATTAATTTATTGATTTTATATCCTCTGTTGGAATGCGAGATGGTCTTTATGTATACACTTAAAAAAAGAAGAAAAAAAGCAGTAACTATCCACCAAAAATACAAACACAACAGATATGGCTTCAGTAAAAATCACACCAAGTAGGCTGGAACTATCTGGCTACTAATGAACGCAACTGAATCAAAGCTGTATTAATGTAAGCCCAGACCAGCAAAACCCAGAGTCTGAAAGCTTGTCAAATACAGCCTTGGTTTTTGGGCCCAGCTGTTTCAACTGCTAGAATCAAAATGAAAAGAAGTCCTGAAAATCTTAAGTAACAGAATTAAATATACTTCTCAGCAAATCATCAGCTTAGATGACTCAACGTTTTTTTGCAAAACACCATTAATTGCATTATAAAGCAAGCAAAAGAAAAAAAAATCATTGAGCGTAAAATAAGTTCTCTAAACCAGAACCTAGACAGCCGTGTTATTCCATAGAGTCTTCAAAGCTAGTATGAGGTGGAATGCTCAAAAGTCACTTCTGGAGAAGCAAAGATGTACTAGTTTATTGCTAAAGCACTGGACTTGAATTCTGAAAAACGAGTTCCACTTCTAGCTCAGTCACAGACTTTGGCACCCGCTGGTCTCTGACTCCAGGAAAATGCAAACTACTCAAAGAGATATGATCCACAAAGAACCGCAGAATATTTTTTCCTGTGTTCCCTATTCATCATTAAAATTCCTAGGATGGTTTCTTGATCCAGCATGTTGAGAACAGGTGTAGAAGACAAGAGGTCTCGATGGTATCTTATTCTAAGTCCTTCAGAGAGAGGCATATACTTTCAGGATGGAGGCAACAATTCAGGGCCCAATATCATTATTTTAAAATAAAGAAAGAAAGCAAACAGTTTTGTGAGTTCTAAGGTTATTCCATGTCAATGACATTTAAACAAAATTAAGGTCATGAAGTAAATCACTCAAAAATTAAGAAATAATTTGGAACCCCTATGCACAGTAATCATTATATAATAAGATTACATGATGATATACTATTTCTCCACAGGACATCTGATTCTTTCAGAGCACATAAAGACAGCTCTCAACAAACAGTTTAGCTATTCAGTATTCTCTGTTCATTTAATACGTAATCACTATAGAGCCTCAAGATCTCATTTACTGTACCATCACCCAAATCGCACTCTGAGGAACACAGCTCAAATTAGAGCACTGGAGAACTTCAGGGGCAATTAACAGTAGCATCATCTACAGATTCACTGGGATCACTGCTGTCTGAGGTGGACCATCATTGGTGGTGAGTTGTAGCCTTTATGTATATCAACCAAAAGCATTTTTTTGGACATTCGCATCACCAAGTTACAGATAACTTTTATCTGCTTAGGTATGCTATACTCTACATCTAATAAGGAAGCATTATCTGTCCTTTTACCTTCCATACATTTCCCTTCTCTCCCTACCTCAGTGTCTACCAAGTGGGTATATCTGTTTTTCTGGAATTCCACTGACTTTACTCTTCACCATCTATATTCAGCTGCTACTCTTCCTTCTTGCTATTTAATGCAGAGATATCACTACAATCACTAACGTATCCCCAGGAGAATACCATGTCATGAAGACATATAACATGGAAACTCCAAATTCCCTGCTCCATATCATGAAGAAAATTTTTTTAATCCCGCACTTCTCTTGTACATTAATTTCATATACACAAAATTTGCCCCCCTTAACTTCATTGTTCCACACAGATTAGTTTTTCCTCTATAAGTCTGTTAAAAAGTTATTTCCAATCTAGGCAGATGCACAGCACAAGCAATAGCAGTAAGCTAGAATGGAAAGTACGGGCAACACTCAGTGTAGGTATCAGGTTCAGTTCCATTTATATTTCAAAGGAACAATAATTATATGGAACTTCTTCCTTAACACTTAATACTAAAAGCAGCAAAATTACTTTTGCTTTTTTAAAGCACTATGACTTCACTATTTATTATGCGATTCTTACTTTAATCAAAGTAAGGACAACAGGCATCTTCAGTAGGTAAGCAATTCACATTTACCATGGATTTAATCAGCTGGGGGTTTTTTGTGAGCCATACACATACATTCAAATCATACTTTCAATGTGCTTTGAATTCACATTGTTCTAAAGGAGTTAGGACTTCAGAATACTTTCAATATAAGACATAAACCAGTTTAAAGCTAAGAAAAATTGTGTTATCTTAATAACTAAAGCTCTCCAAAGCCAAATAAAAATATGACATTTTGCTTAAAAAGCAGAGTTGAATTACATTGTTTCTTGAAACTAAGAAAATCGGAACCTATGAGAGAGGTGGTTACATATTTTGAGAATTGCTAAACTCTGATGCAAAGCTTAAATATCCAAATAATACCAATGCATACGTACATCCATAGATGTACTCAACAGCCACAAAACTTGCATGTTACCATGGGTTGGCTGGTTCTATAGTGGACACACTGGCTGCAACAAATGAGCCTCCTCGCCATTAGGTCGTTCAGTCCACTAAGAGGCTCAGAAGGAAAGGATTTTAGCGATTGCACTGAAAAGATGGCAGAGTTCCAGCAGGCAAGTGAACTTCAGGACAGGTATCACCTCCTGTGCCTCGCTGATGTGAGAAAGAGTCATGACCAGCAGAGAAAGGGAAGCAAACCTTTTCTGGAGCCAGACTGAGGACAAATCCGGAGAAAGAGAGTGCTTGTTCTCCAGATTGAAAACTCAGCAGAGTGTTCCTTCTGTGGAGAGTAGGTTTCCCTTGGAACTCCTGCTTAAGTTTACTGCTCATACTAAACTGATGCCCACCAGAGTGCTGATTATTGAAAGCGATAGGAAAGGTCTCTAAAGAACCTTTAAATAAACAATGCCACAAAAGGTCAAAAGACATTGCTGCAAAAAATCTGCTCAGTCCCACTGAACATCAAGAATTTGACTTTGAGAATAAGCGTTGTCACACAGGAAGAGTTTCTTTGTAAACCACAAGAACACATACGTACACTTGTTAAACTTACAGTTTGCTCTCGGCGAGTATTAGCTTGTCTTTCAATAACTGAATTTCAGAATCTTTCTCCTGGGATGTTACATGGTTCTGAAATTCTTTGTCTCTACTAGTAGCCAGCAATGTTTCAAGATTCTGAACTGTAATTCTCTCACTGGATAACTGCTTTTTCAGCAACTCAGCTTCCGATTTTATATCTTCTAACTCACCTAGAACCTAGGGCACAAGTTTTACACATTATTAATAAACTGGTTTAAAAAAAGCACACAGTTCTCTTTTGTGAAGAGCTGTTCTAAAACGATTGGAAGTTTCATAAAAGTGAAGAGGAAACTGAGCTAATGAAACCAATGAAAGCCTACAGTTATTTAAAACTATCTTTAGTTAAACACTATTCAAGCTGTACATCTGTCAAGCGTTTTACTGGGAGCTGGATTACTGACTACTGAAAATGCTTGGGTGAGTAGCTGGAACACCAGTTGGCTTTTAACAGCAGTAGGCTTTTGCACAGGTACAAGAAGAGTATTTACTAGACTTCGTTCTACTTGAATAGGTTAGCTCACAGTTAGCTTCTTGGCTTTTGGTGAACATGTAGGAAATGCTTGTTTTTCTCATCAGTTCTATGAATATAAACACATTCTGTGGGGATAAGAACTACTGTTCTCAAGGTCTTGAATATTACAGTAACAGAAAGCCCAACCAAGTCACTAAGGAAAGATACAACAGTCAGCTGTAAAGAAAAAAGTTCAGAAATTATGGATATTTAGAACAGTTTAAACTATTTCAAAATATTGAGATGAACTTCAGCTGAATCTACATTTGAATTTAATTGAAAAAAAAAATCCACTAGGAAAAAGTCTTTAATATATAAACAAGAAGTGCCTACTTTCTATAAAAGTTGGAAATTTGAGTAAATTACAAAACAGTACGTAAAACCAAATAAATATCACTTGTCTCTGTGGTATTAAAAAATCTACTGCTGACACGTTTTGTAGTGATAATGAATGAAACTCCCTCTTTTTGTACAAAACCCAGGGATCTATATCTGTATACTGCAAAATTTATGATTTATCTATAAATGCAAAGCCAGTGATGTAAATTAACTTACCCTGCTCTCAGAAGTAGTTGATTCTTTTCTCCAAAAACCATTAAAAGCAAAGGAAGATACTTTATTAAAGTAAATTACATTTGCCTTTGCTGCTTACCCTTTCATAATCCATGCTCTTGGATGTCAGCTGTCGAGCTAAAAGTTCTTTGTTAGATTCCAGTTTAACACAGAGTTCCCTCACAGAAGCCAGGTCTGCCAACACAGAACACTTTTCCTGATTTTCCCGCTTAACATCCTCTTCCAATTTGGACATATTTTTTGTCATGGAGGAGATCTGAGATTCATATGCCTGATGTGCAACAATATGCTAAGCAAAGACAAACAGGGACATCCCGTCAGTGTTAAATGTTAACAGTTCTCTGTTGGAAAACAGGAGGTTTTTGTATTACTTTCTTTTCCCTACAAAATTATATCACATTCCTTTCTGCTCCTCTCCCTATATCATAGCTAAGAACAACTAATATACCATCTCTGCAGTTTTTAATTGTCATCTTAAAGAATTAGAACAAGTACTATACAAAAGTGGAATGAGGCCAGATTCCAGCTTCAGAGGAGAATTAAAAGCTTAAAGCCTCCAAAATTCAACCTATTTTTTTACTCAGCTTACAATATTAAAGTCTCTAACTCCTTTTGGCTAATTAAAAGCATGAGACAAAACAGGGTCAATCCTCAACTGTTATACTCTAAAAAATCCTCTATCTCCATGAAATTATTGCTTCTAAAATAGAAAGCTCATTATTTTCTATGCTGTTGGTCTAGGTTTTACTATTAAGGAGATCAGATTCTGGATTTGGACTACTACGACCAGATTTCTACCTTTACTGCAGCCACCAATGCTTCAAACACTTCATTCAAAGCTTCAAAGAAATGTAAGAACTAAGCTTCCAAAATACCCACAAAGCTATATGCAAATATTTTGAAGCAAAGTTAAAAATGGTTCTTACAGAGACAATAACATAATAGCAATGATCACCCAACAGAAGACTTTTAAAATACACACTGTGATTCTACTGTTGGGAAAGCAGGGAAGGCAGAAGGAAAGCACATCTAACAAAATCAATTACTGTTCCAAAAACTCAGTGTCCACACTTGAAACATTCATGTATGGGAATTATTTTCCATTAAAGCATTAAAAATAGTATGTTGATTTTATTAAAAAACTCTTGAATGGACCTCACTTTCCATGACAGAATTTCATTGCACAAGTTATTACCCCTTGAATCTCTTTTTCCAGAAGTTCCACTCTCTCTCTCAGATGTCTCCGATCTGTATCTACAGAAAGGAGTTCAAGTCGTATGGAGCTGCTTTCTCCTTCAGCTTGATGAGCCTTCATTTCCCAGTCTTCCACTTGTGTATGGAGCATTCGGAAGTTCTCTAACAATTCTTGGTTTTCTCTTTCCTAGATGAAACAGTAAATCACTCTGCAATGATCAACATACCTTCAATTTGTTTGATCTTATTTCATGCCTACTGTCTACAATATCTTTGGGTTTTTTCAGAAGAAAGTAGATCTTTCTCCATTTTCTTAATCCCAGTATCTGGCAATTACTAAGGAGCATCATCCTCTTTCCAAGTCCAAATAGTCAATAAATAACGTTATCAATAAATAAATAGTGATGGCATTCGGTTTTATTAAATGGAAGTATTTACATTTAGCAGTTGTTAATGAGTTTCAAGACTCATTACGGGTACCTCTAGGGCAGGATTTATTTTGGTTCTCTCTGCATTGTCAAGTACACCTTACTGAGGTGTACTGATCCCGGTGCTGCCTTTTCCAAGGAATTCCAGCAGGGGTCCATTTTCAGCTCTTTTACTTACTGCGCTCTTACAAATATTTCTGTCACAGCAGTGCCTGAAAGACTGATAACCTATTCAGGCACACACACCTAAGCAGCCTATTATAAATGAACAAACATGCAAGCTTTAGTGCCTACAAGTTATGCAGTGATACAACAAAGAGTGCTTGTGAATTTTAATTTGGCCCAAGTAAAGTGCATATTATAAGGCACTGATTAATTTTCCTTCTTCTTTTATCTCCATTCCCTTCTTCCCCTGTTCATGTAATGCACAGCGGGATAAGCGTGATACATGATTTATCTAATGAGGAAGGCGATTGTTGTTGAAATTCCTTCTGTGTTTCCTGCAGAATTTGGAAGGTACAGACAGAATGAGGTAGGGCATTAGGAAACAGAATACTCATGATTAAGCAAGCGAACGCTTTGCAGAAAAGTAAATCCTTGTCTCCACAGGCAATGTGTAGACCTAATACTAGACAAATCCCTGCATCCAGCCTTTCCTAATTGGTCCCTGGCTGCATGTTCTGCAGCTGCTTGGTACCTGACTTGAATAACTGGATTCTCATTTGCCAAAGATGTGGCCACGTCTGGAGCTGAAGTGCTTTGCACATATGATCTGTTATTAAATTCTTAAAAACTAAATGTCTAGTGTTTTCGATTGAGAGTTCTAAGCCAACATACTACTGACCTTAATTTTTTGACCTCTGTGCTTCAGTTTCTACTTGTAAAAAGGGGTTGAATTTACATGCATTCATCTAGACATGCAAGTCAAAGTCAGATCAAAACTCATCCTTTCCTATTCAAAGTCACATAATAAATCTGGCAGTTCATGATGTCTTGATATAAACTCTACTTGTGATAAATGATTCTCTGTTTTAATTCACACAAGTCACACTTTTGAATCCAAGTATCTGGATAAGACACACAGAACAGGAGCACTGTTTTGTCAGCACAGCAAAAGCTCAGCACTCTTACCATTCATACAGAAAACATTACAGTGTGCTATATTTTACACCTTCCTGCAGAACCACATAGAAAATTTCTCTTTTTAAAAAGCGGAAAATATTACAAAACCATCATAAAAGCTGCTTGTTACCTACAGTCATGAAATGGTACCAGATATTTTACTAGTTGCCTTGTCAAAACTCAAAAAGCAAAAACAATGCTCAAGCATGATTTGTTTGTCATTCTTCAGTATTGCGGACAACAGAAACATTATCAAATAAATCGTGATGTGCCAGAATTTCAGATGTAAGAAGGTTTTACATGAATCCACTTGAAAGACTGCAGAGGAAAGGAGGAGAAAAAATAAGAGAGGGAAAGGAGACAGGCAGGGTGAACAAGACCCAAAGCATACGCTTCTTAATTTGTTTATTTATCCTAATGAGAATGTGCTATACTCTAAAACCAATGGATTTATTGAAAACTGTAATGCCTGCCTACAGATTATACTTCTACCTTTGAAGCTATCAAGGTCTCAAATCTGGAAACTTCAGTTATGTAATTGTGAACCCTGGTTTTCATTTCTTCTTTTTCACGTATTGAATCTTCAAGCTCCGTACTGATAGCCTACAGAGATTATATAAAGGCAAAACAGTGCATTAGAGTAAATCAATCACTATCTATCACTATATCAGACTACAGCAAAGGAATTGCATAGGCCCTGGATTTTATTCCAGTTTTCTTTTAAGTGATTTCCTCAAAGCCCTTTGGGCTTTGCAGGGTTCAGAAATATCCCCTATTACCTTAGGTACACCAAAGAGTTTCTCTGTCAAGATTAAGCACAGAAAACAATGAATATCACATCAGTTCATAAAACGTGCAGCTTCCCTGATGATGCACCCTTCTTGTCTTTGGAAAATTCAACACATGGATGCTCAGAAGCTGCAATTTTTCTAGCCTTAAGATTCACTATCCCTGAGTGAAGGCAAGGTTTGTGTCCCTAAGAAGTCAACTCTCTAACAAAAGAATATTTCTTTCGAAGTAGAATTGCAAGATAAAATAACTAAATGCATTATGAAGATCATATTTAGACATTAAAAGTGCACCACGGAATTTGTTTGTGATGTTGGAACTGCTAGCTCTGGCCCTCTCAGGTTCAGCTCTCATCTTCCTCAGAGTCCGCTAGCCCAGAGAGTCAAAAAAGGCAAGTATCGTCTTCTATCCTACTACCAAATGTGGGGAAAATAGAGGATATTGCCTTCTTTCTTTCCTGTCTTCTTTTTCTGGTATATTAATATTCATTCACAAAAGACTTTTCACTGTGTGCCTTATTTAGCATATGCTGAAATCAAATCAGTCTGCTTGTCTCTGTGGTAGCCTTCCCAAGCACTCTGGGAAATCTTTAGTCATCACATTATAGTAATATTTAATATTTCATTTTATTAGATACTTGTGAATGGCATCTCTAATTTCAAGAATACACCCACATATAGCCGTATCATATCATAGGTTTTTGCAAGAACTAAACTATTCAGGGTACTACATTACTGAAAACATCTTGCTATATTGTACTTTCTCGCTTCAGGCTCAGCCGGGTTGATGGAGTGGAATTGAAATAAATATTTTAGCTAACAAGGCCCTGATTATTTTTAGTGTTAGTATTTACACTGAATTCAAACACTTGTATCTCAGCATTGAAACTGTACAAGGCATGAGCTGCAAAAGTCATATTTGCTAGATAAACTGACTGTAATGAGTTGCAACACAATTCTGGGCTAGCTCTTGAAATCACATTACATATTCTCTACGTAATTTTTCTAACGTTTACCAAAGTCAAAAATGTTACTTACCCTATAAAACACTGGACATTTTTGTTGTATATTGTCCATATGCACACTCTATTGTACAGGGACATCCATGTTATGCACTTGGAGCTGGGCGGATTTTGGTGAGCAGTAACCAGCTGGTGCACAGAACCAACTCATTATTCCTCAAACTATGTGAGGGAATAGCAAGACTGAAGGCATGTCAGGCTCTCCAGGCCATAGAATTTCAAGAAGGAAGAGCTGGAGCAATGATGATTGGGAAGAGTGCAAACAGACATATAATATACGTGCCCCTTATGCTCTTGAAAGAATGAGCCTCACACATCAGCGGTTGGTTTAACTTGAGGACCCCTGGAGAACATCTCAAGATGAAGATGCCACAAGAATAATAATGATGGTAATCCAACAGCTGAATTCACTGAATCTCTCAACTATTTCTATCTTGCCAAATTTTTATTTCGCCCACACCATCAACTTGAGATAGCTCATTTTTCAATAAAATATTCAATGATACCCTATGGAAATAGCTAATGCCTCAAGGCACTCAAGATTTTATTTCGACTTTGATTCTGTAACTGACATATTTAAACCGTGCTTTTATAGCTTGCACTTGACAAGGAAATGTATTTAGCAGCTGTGAGGGACTGTATACCCTCGCAAGAGTATACAACTGAAAAGCTGACCATGAATACAAGTGAACTAACTCAGAGTCCACTGGGCAATCACATCCCACATTCCACCTGCTTTTTGGCCTAAACCTACTGACTGGCTAGCTGTTAGCAAAGAGGTACATTATGACTCTAAGCTACTAGAGAGGTAAGGAAAGGTGAAATCATATAAGACTAATACAAAGATATAAAATAAAGCTCTGCAAGCAGTCAAATAAAGTACCTGAACAGAATCTCCACAAAAGACAGAACCCACACACAAAAAAGCTGCAATATGCAGCTGACTTCTAGAGAAACCACCTCATCACGACACGTATCTTACCAACGCAAAGATAATCCCATAAGAACATCTCTCCAGGGAAATAGATGGAATTCACCTTTGAATTCACCATTTAAAAACCCTCACAACCTTGACACAATGCAAAGGGAACACCTCCTACTCCCATTGACTGTACATCCCTATGCAATCCTGAAATCAGGAAACAAATTCAGACTATTCAGGACTATCATACCTCAAAAGTAAGTTTTTTTCAATCCCTCTGTCTTGTAGCTTTTAAGCTCTCTTATATTTTCTCCCCCAACATTAACCTTTCCTAATTAATCAGTGAAAGCAAAGATCCTGCAGAGCAACACAAGTGAATGGCAACTAACCTTGCCAGGACTGGAAATCAAAACCTTGCCAATACCTCTTCACAGCCACCATTACCAAGGCTCGCAGAACACAAACATTAAAATGGCATACCTCACTTAATACACCCAATGCTCCATGGAAACTAGATGGATAAAACTAACGAATCCCAATGCACCAGAACAAATCCAGATGTGCTTGCACTCTCCTCCCTCTCCCCTGACTAACAACCTGGTATCTGCTTTTGTGGTTTCTTGTTCTCTCTCAACAATCCCTGTTCCACAGATAATGCAATCCAATTTTTTGCCAATTAAATACCAACTACCAAGTGATATAACCAATTAACATAACTTATTATAGCATAAAGAATTATGTCCTAGATTTATTTTATTTAGATTTCTTTTTAAATCTGGGGAAGAGTGAATAAACAGAAAGCTTGACTATTCCTCCCTCACTTTAATTACTACACTTAAGTATCTAAAGTAATGGCTTGTACAATTTCTGCCCAGTCATTTTTAATATCCCAGTGTTCAAGAAATACCAATAATTAAACCTCCCAAATCAAAATCGAAGATACAGTGGTTCCAATGTATCAAAATAAATAGTTTAATTCTTCAGTGTTACGTACTGCCTTCATACCTGGTTTTCTCTGGCCATTGTAGCTAGGTCATCTTGCAATCGTCTGTTTTCTTTTAGAGCCATTTCCTTTATTCTTCTTGTTTCTGCAAGCTCTACGCAGGAGGTATCGACTTGGCGATGTAAACTAGATATCTCACGGTCTCTGTTGCTCAGCATGTCCTTCAGCTGGCTATCAAGGGAAAATCTTATTTAAGTTGTCCCTTCTTATACTATACCACATACTGCTGAAAATGATCAGATGTCAATTTTGGATATGCAAGAGGTTTGGATTTTTTTTTTTAAAGAAGGTAAAATGCTTAATCTCTTGAAGGCTGACAAACTCATAAACTAAGAACATAAAATGTCAATATGCACAAATAAAATGGAGTTCATCTTCAACTTTGAAGATGTGTTTAGTAAGGTGTATCTTCTTACGCAAACAGCAATTACAGATACTTCCGTTTATCTGTGTTTGGCAGTGGTTACAGTATGTTAGCCGTTGCATATTTTATAAACCATAAAGGAAGAAGACAGATAGCTTAGACTCGAACAACAACAATCAAGAGAGAAGGGAGAGATTAAACAACGTAGTGGAGAAATGTGTGTGAATTTGAGTAAACTTTTGCATTAGTTTTTTTCCC
The DNA here is from genome assembly GCA_009769605.1 of Bucorvus abyssinicus. Taxonomy (NCBI): domain Eukaryota; kingdom Metazoa; phylum Chordata; class Aves; order Bucerotiformes; family Bucorvidae; genus Bucorvus; species Bucorvus abyssinicus. The sequence goes on from CM020026.1 coordinate 30,525,558, forward strand.
ACAGATACTTCATGCATCAGTGTACCAAATATTCAGTTATACTGGTCTTTAGCTGTTTAAATACTGGCCTTCAAGTGTTTTCTTTTAAAAAGCTATAGTTTTAAAAGTCATGCTTAAAAAGAGGCAAGAAAGAAGATCAGATGAAGCCCAGCTAAAAATTACATAAACAGAATTTAATCAAGACTCTACTGGTAGCTTAAGCTGGAAGAATTAGCTTGCCAATAACTAATAGTTCAGCTCTGAGTTGTACCTGGGTCAATCTAATAATATCTAGTGGAGTACTTTGAATACTAAAAAGCTGCTTCTTAACTAAGAATTAAGAAATGTTACTGATTCAGGAAAATATAGACAAACAGTTGTTAATAGCGGTCTTAACAGTATCTTAAGAGCCTGCAATATAATTGCAGGGAAAGTCTCTTCAAAAGTTGTGTACATCTATCTCAACACACTACACTCCTTTACTTGACTTCAGCAGAATTAATTCCATTTCACCAAAATAACCAAATAGCCATCTATTTTCACTTTAAAACCACTAGAGAAAATGAAACCACTGAAGAAGGCATCCTGGTCTTTACTTACTCTGTTGAGGACTCCAGCTCAGAAAGAGTTAGACGTAAATGACTAATTGTTTTTTCCTATGAAAATAAAAGCAAAAGGATTCTTCAAGTTTAAGAACTTTACATTTAAAGCTGTATTTTAACCTTTCACCAATAAGTAATTTCATCTTTGCATGTTCGAATTTCCAAGCTTCTTTTCGTTTCTGAGAAAGGACTGTCTTGTCATCAAAAAAGATGGGAGTCAGCTATAGGATTCTGTCACCTCAGGCTAGAACCTTCTATCTCAATAACTACCTCCAAGTGCAAAGTGAAAAAAGACATTTCTTTAATTTCTTGGAGTGTTTAGGAAAGACATTAATAATAATGACAATTAAAAAGGCATCTAGTGGTATCAGCTACGTCCAAAGGTAGTGTTTATGTGATGCCTAGAGCTCTGCACAGGCTTTGTCATCAAGGCAAAATGTCCCCCTAAAACGTAACTGATTTAAAAATCCCCAGATGGATTGCAAAGCAGTACTTCTACTGCACATACCTTGTTAGCTAAGTTGTCATCTAAGCATGCAATTCTTTCTGTTTTTTCATCCACGGTTTCTTGAAGACTGTCCTTTTCTTTGTCCAAAACAGTAATAGTACTTCTAAGCGCATTGACTGCTTCATCCTGTGAAGTGCTTCTCTGCTTTAACCTCTCTATAAATAAAAGAATAAGTACTTTCTAGTTTTAAAAAAAGGAAATAAGCATAAAAATACCTAGTGATTACCTATTTTCTCCTGTAGCTTTACAATCTCTTCTTGAGCTGACTGCAGTTCATCCTTTTTGAGGGACAATCGATGCTGTAAATCTTCAGCTGTCCTCCGGAGCTGGTCATTTAAGAGCCTGGAAAATCAGTACCCAGTTGAAAGAAGTTTGGGACCTATTCAGGGTCACCAGCTTATGGCTCTTAAGCTGCCTCAAGTGCTGGAACACTTCCAGCATAACCTCATTAAGGGTATGCTTTCCACTAAAATTATAAGGAACCTAACAAGATATTCCACTTTTATGAATTTTGTCAACATTTTACCTAAAAATACACTAATTGTTTTACTAGCAGCCTTCTTTGTGCACTTGGGAGCATTAGGTGAACTCTATGGCCTGCTTCTCAGCTTCAGTTCTTCATAGTTATCCACCCTACTATTGTACTGTTACACAGTGTAAGTGCAGTAGAGTTCACTGGGTGGGTGGGCAGGGTGTGAGCCACAGACCCTGGGCTTTCCCTTATAAAATATCCAAAAGATCTCATCTACCGCATTACCTATGACGATCTCTTACATCCTTTCCACTTAAACCGAATACTGTATTTCCAAATTTCCAGATTTATTACACACTTTCCCTTTCTTGTCACATCACATTTGGATAGCTGATAGGAGCTCTTTTCTAAAACAACTTTTATTAAGAGTGCAGCAATAATTCTGCAAGTTTAAACAGGCCTTAAAAATTCATGGGTATACTTGATCTTCCAGTTCTGAGCAAGTTGGTCAAATCCCCGCAGACTGCATCTATGGATCGTAAGATGTCAACTCTCAAAACTGCTGTATGTGTGTGTTAGTATTAGCATACAAAAGAGAGTGACACAAGAAAAACAGGTCAAGTCAAATGCCATTACAGACTCTCCAGGAACCACTCAATAGTGGAATATCAAGGCCTAATGCTTGGCATTAAATTTTCAGTATTACTGACAACTCTGTTAAACTGGCACGGTTTGGTCTTACTGCTGAAGTTTGCAAAGGCATCAATCTTCATTTTAACAAACAGCATTTGGAAATCCTTTTACAAGTTTTCTGTTCTGCTACATTCACAAGCAGAGAACATGGTGGTTAGGGGAAACAAGCCTAGAAGGAGGAGAAAATTCTCATTCACAATTAGCCATAAAAAATTATCAAATAAATCCAGGAGGACCTTGCTGTGAAAAGGCACCGCAGCACTTTCCTCAATCCTATTTACGTTTCCTTAAGACAAAAAGAGTACCAAGTGATTTTGGAAATATTTTATGGTCTCTCCCCAGAACTCTGCTCTTTTCTACGGTCATAGAACAAACAAAATTATGTTGGCATCTGTGAAAGACCACCACATTTTGTGTTTGACTTACTGAAGTGAGCAAATCTCAGCTTTAAATTGAGAGGAATCATCAGATGTCTGGGCGAGTTTACTGGACTTCAACTTTAATTCATTTTCCAAAGAATTTATTCTTTCTTTCAAGATAGAGACTGTGGTCTTCAGTTCACACCTCTCCAACTCCAACTGCAATTTAAAAAAAAAAGAACCAAACACGTTAGTGTTGTAGAAGGGCATCACAGTGTGGCTTTTCAATAAATCTAAGCTGAAAACAGCTAACAAAAGTAATTGCTTGAAATGTCCATCTGATTTTAGAAGTAATAAAATGTGACTCCCTAAAAATGCACTTACTCCTTGAATATTCTTCTCCAGTTCTGAAATATCGTGATGCATCTTTGATTTTTCAAAGTTAGCTGCTTCTTGCTGAATCTGAGACAGAAGTATAGAATTACATGTATTAAGATACAAGTTTTTAGATTTAACCACAGAAATTAAAGCTTGCTTTACATTCTTAGATGAACAACGAAATGCAAAGTTCTGTCTATAAATAAACTACAGAGCATTAGCCTAAAACACCCCACTGCAGTTCAGTGTAACATCACTGAGTCCGGGTTTGGCTTTTGGTTGCCCTTTGGAGTTGGTTTGGTTTTTTTAGAAGAAAAAGTATATTTATGTTTGGTCCCAACCAAATTAAAATTTGTGCGTTGTTGTAGAAAAATCACTGAGCTATAGGGCCACGTGAAAGGTCACAAGCGTGTATAGCTTAGTGCCCTAAGCTGTTTGCACTGAATGGATGAAATCATCATTAATATGAAAGGTAAGAGAGATGACAAAGGTAACTGGTCTTTCTCCAAGCCCGTGAAGACTTTTTCTTAAATGATTTGTCTGTTCTCTGACTTCTGTGCGTAAGTGCAGTCAAATTATTAAAGAACCTCTCAAACTTCCTAGAAACGCCTGAGGCAAGTGTTTTTGCGCAGGCATTTCGGAGTGGCACGCGCACAAAATGTTGGTTGTCACCTCCAAGAAGGAAGGATGGACCTGGAGGTGCATCTCTCGTGCATTCACGTGCTTTAAGCAGTTACTGCCACTGCATTCAGATATGCTACAGGTCTCCATTTTTGTGGCAGGAAATCACACTACGGAAACATTCATCTCACAGTCAGCCTTGACATACGTTTTCTCTGCATCAGCGCATTTGTATGATTTTAAATTTCTGAATTTTCAGGGCATTTGAAAAACCTGTAGATGTTATACTCATGACCCAATAAGGAAGTCAGGGAAACCCCCCTGAAATCATATGCTCTTGATGACAACCAAGTAAGACATTAATGCACATTGAGGTCAGAGAGGCAGGAAAATCCTGGCATTGACAAAAGGGGTTTTTTAAGGTTAAAAGTAGTGAAACCTGGATTACTCTGAATTTGTGTTTGATGGCTCAGTTATATGACATTTAAAATATTCTCTGCTACAGACAGCCAGACAGACTCATGGCATTCTTGTAGAAGCCTTCCCTGTGTGCCACCTCACTGTCAGCAATGAAGCTCGAAAAGCTCACCTTCAATTTTTCTCTGAGGCTTTCTTTCTCTGCCATTACTCTTCTAATGTCAGTCAGTGCAAGGTCTCTTTCTTCCTCCACGTGACTTTGAGAAACTAAACTATGTTTTGCTTCTATTCTTATCCTGTTTAATTCACCCTGAGACTTTAAAAGAAAATTGTCATTTGTTAGGACACATGGATTGCAATTAATACAGCTTATACACAACAAAAGAGAAAGTTTTGATGATGTTATTACAAGAGAAGTACTATTGTAGTCTTATTTTTCCCTAGATAAAATATGTTTAAAATATGTTATAAATATTAAAATTTGTTCCCTAAATTGGCATGACAACTTATGCTGCCAATACACTCATCATCTTTTCTTTGTTTTCTTTTACTTTGTTACTTAACTTCACTCTGTTTTCTTATCAGTTAACTACTACTTCTTCTTTGCTTTCTATGCTGTATCCTTACTCAACAGTCTCATGCATTCTATTGATTTTTTGTTTTCCTCATCTTTCTCATTTCCAAATGCCAGTACAGCAAGTTACAATGGCTTTGAAGTTAATACACTAACTTTAGAATACATAATTTTATTAAGAAGTAATAAAAATAGGTATATATTTGTTCATTCTTGGTTGTATTCTAGTAGATCTATACTCCTCAAGTTCTACTCTAGAGAGGAGTTTATTTCATTTTAAATAAGCAACGGTACAGTAAGTGTTAATCGGTTATTTGAATGCCAAGTCAAAACAATCTCTTCTTACCTGCTCATAAAGAATATTTAATCTATCTCTTTCTGCAGTCAATAACTTGACATTGGACTGAATTTCTATCATGTGTTTTTCAAATCTGTCTAACATGGACCGTAACTCATCTCTTTCTCTGGTGATCAATCTAAGATCTTCATTCTGCAAAGTGATTAATAAAATTTATGTTAAAATACAGTAATTAAAATATTTGGATAAGAAATACAAAAGAAGAAAAGACTCACACCATTTGCAATATATGAGACATACATATGTAATAAATTTTAATTGCAAAAAAAGCCTGGCATTGGTGGTATAATCTAAACAATAAGGACTAACTGTTAAGGAGAAAAAGCAAAACAGCTAACAATAAGATTTCAACGTTTTTCTGTTTATCACCTAATTCTACTTATTTCAAACAAACTGATCAGTAATTAATCAACATTACTGCAAAATGTGAATAGGAAAATAAAATGCAAGTTCATTGAAGCTTCTCTCAGTTAATTTTTTACGTTAAGAATGCAATTTTAAAAACTACTACAGGTTCTACAGTATCTCCATTACTTTTTTAGCTTGTATTGACAGCAGGAACTTTACCTTCTCTGGAGTCCTACGGCTTGCACTAGGCCTTCGCTTCACCATTTTCTGAAGATACTCTAATTCTCGTTTATAATAATCTCTGTCATCTTCTAAAGTCTTTACAAATGCATCTAGACGAGATGGAGATTTGTCTCCTAGGGCTATACCATATTCTAATCTCATTCTTTCTATTTCTAGGACAAGTTCTCGTTCTGCAGAAAAAGAAATAAAACCAACATGAGATACAGGAACCTCATGAATTTCCACAAAGACATTTGCATTTGGGAGGGACTAATTCCCAGCAACCATCTAGGCAGCAAATCTGCTGAAAAGGATGTAGGAGCCTTAGCTGACAGTAGGCTAAACATGAGGGAGTAGTGTGCTTTGGAACTGAGAAACGCCAAACAGCATATTGGGCTCTATTAATGGAGACACAGACTGAGAGGGATGTGTGTAGTCCCCTCTACTTAGCAATCGTTAGATGGCATTTACAATACTGTGTTCAGTTTTGACCCCCTCGAGTATATGAAAGATCTTGACTAAACTTGCTCGAGTCCAGGGGAGGCCCTCCAAACCGGTCAGGGAGCAGAATACTTGCCCTGTGGGGAATGGCTGAGAGAACTGTTCAGCCTGAAGAAGAGCTGGGGACACAAGAGAAGACTGACAATACCAACAGGGGATTATATATAACATGGAGCCAGTTTCTTCACAGAGGTGCACAGTAGGTAAATGGTGATTAATTGCTACAAGCAATACAGGGAAAAAAATTTTGACTCTGAGGATAAACAAATATTGGAATGGGTTGCTTAGAGATGACAGGGAATCTCGATCCCTGAGGTTTTCAAGATCCAGCTGGATAAAGCTCTCAAGAAACACAGTCTGAGTTCACTGAGTCAGAAAGACAGATAATAAAACCAGGTTTGGACAAAAGAAATTATTTTGTATGAAAATTATGCATTAGTATTAGAATGTCCTGTGGGATCACAGTAAAAAGTTCCACTTTCAGTTCTCAGATACAAAATGAAAATATGTTTCCATGAGAGAAGTTTTCACTTCAATTCTGACTGAAGACAGTCGTCTTGTAATTTACATATGCTGAGTCTTTTAGTATGATTAACTGTATCTTAACTAGTAAAGGTTTTCTATGCAAAAAATTATAGGAAGATAATTTACAGGAATCTACACTTGATGATTTACCTTTTATTTCTAACTTCTCTGTTTTTTCTGTCAGTCTTTGTTTCTCTTGTTCAAGCTGGTTTAACAACAATTCAAGATTCTCTTTATCATCTGCTTTCCCAAAGAGTTCTTCACTCAGTCTCTCGTTCTCCCTACGGCACGAGCACAACTCCTGAAGTAACAAGTATTATTACAAAAATTAGAAGTGCCAATAGAGATATTTGGAAAAAATTATTTAACATTTTGTTAAACTTTTAATATTCAACACTGTTTAGTTCTGTTTAACCTGGATGTTTTATGCTTTAACATTTGTTAAAGGCCATCATTGTTTTTACACTATTTTTTATTATATCAAAGTAAGCATTACCTTTGACATGGTTTGCAATCAGTGACAAAACAAGCAAGATTAACCCTTGTTTAATTCAAGACACCAACCAGAAGGATAGTGGGATACAAACATGGAAAAAGTAATAACTAAAGCAAGAAATAATTTTTAAAGGTATTTAGTAACCCTGTTGGTGTTAAAATACAGAATCTCAGTCAACCTGACCCTGCAGCTAAACAATGCTATTTGGCATATCTTTCCTATAATCTGGTGCCCTCAAAATGAAATATTTTTTTATTTCCAAGTTCACTAGAAATACTAAAACAAAACAGTGTACACAACTAATATACAACTTGCTATATGCTGGAAAGAGTTTAGTCTTCAAGGAATTGATAACACTGGCGTTTTTAATCCGGGCTACTATGCTTTGTTTCTGAGTGAGCCAAGTATTGCATAATTATTCATATGCTCATTAAGAGACAAAGCAGTTTCTAAATGAAGAAAATCCTCTAGGATGTCATACCTCCTTTGTGGTAAAAATGATTCTCCCATGGAAATTACAGCTTCAGATAGCAGAAAAAAGGAAACGTACAATAAAGACGCAGCCAACCATACTGTCTGCAGAGGTTTCCTTCAGTTTATTTTTGCAGTAATGATGTAGCTTCTTTAGGTCTTTCATTTATTAATTAATAATTTGTTACAGTGGAATTTTGGGGTAACATCAACTGTTAATTTTTATAATAAATGAAAGAATCACGTGGATTGCAACATGATCAAAATGCTACAAACAAGAACTGGAAGTATTTCCACTTACTGATTTAAGCCTTGTTATTGTTTCTTCAAGATCCTGTATTTCACTGTGTTTTCTTTCAATTTCTTTCTATCAACCAAAATTAACCTATATGTTAAAAGTTACATATTCAAAATGACAACATTTCCCTTGTTAGGAAAAAAAAAGGAAATAGGCTATTTTTGTAAGAAATAAAGTATCATTAGCTCCTTGTAATCTGCCATACTTTAAGTAGTAAAGCTTCTATGCACTGAAAGCACAAAAAATTTGTGGTATACACACCCACAGTCTTTTGCAGCACATCAATTTAATAAATCATTGCATGACTCCTCATAGAAAAAAAGCACTCCAAACACAGGCATCACTGTTGCAAATATCTATTACCTATCAATAGTTTTAAGTATCTCAGAATTTTATTTCATACTAAGCTAACAGAGGAAGAGACAGATTGCCTCTTATTTAAACTCATCTCATCTAATACAGCGAGAAATTATTTATGATATTAAGTGAACTGTAAAAAACATCTTTTTAATCTTCCTTTACAAGCTGATAGGTCATTTGTTGCAATGAAAAGATATAAAGCCACGTAAGAGCTGAGCAGATCCTTCACACTGTAACACATTAGTGTTTACCTTTGCTTCTCCTATTTCCTTGTCTGCAGTCTCAAGCACAATTTCCTTGTGTCTTTCCAACTGCTGTGCCAAGTGGTCTATTTCATTCAGTTCTTGACACAGTTCTTCATTTTTATTGCTTAAATGCACTACCTCACTAGTCACATTTTGTTTTGTGTCCAAGAGGTCTTGAATGCGATTTTCAAGTTCTTTGTTTGTTTGCTGAAGATATTCAACCTGAAAGATATTTTCCATTAAAACATTAATATGTATTGTTAAACTGGGTAGCAAAAGTTCCTCCCAATTTTCTAAAATGTAGTATCTCCATATAGTCAAAAAGGACCATCCTGTTAAAAATGGCAAGATTTTCTATTGTTAGAACTTAATGCTTATCAGTGTGAAAAAATGTGATTTTTACAAAGGTGCAAGGTGAAGAAATTGATTACAATACTGTTCTTTATCTAGTCTCCAAAACCTGAGGTTTATTCTGAAAACAAAAGTACTGAAAAGCAGAGATCTGTATAGAAATCTGTCTTGGGCATCAGTCTGTTAGACCCAGTAAACTCAGAGTTTCCCTAAATTCCAGAAGCCTCATTCTTCTCTCCACCTTTGTAGCACATTTGCTAAGCTTAGTCTCACTGTTACCCCTTCATGAAAGTGAAGCTTTACAGATCAGATTCCCAAAACTATCTGGACTCCAATGTATCTCAGCACCTTAAACACAACATCCTCAGAAATCCTGCTCTACATTGTTTTCCCAGTATACCTTTCCCTGACAGTAAAGTGAAGAGAGGCAGGGATGTAAGAGTAGGAATTAAAAAAAAAAAAAACCCAACCAACCACAATAAGTTACACTACCCAGGAAAATAGGAGCCTGGCATAGCTTGAAAGACTCAAGCTAACAGAGTTGTTCCACTTCCATCACCATGCAACTTTCCTCAAATCTCCAGAATGAAGTATTACTGTAGATACAGAAGAAAGTCCGAGCCCTCTCATAGTCATAGTACCACATACAGATATCCATCCATATATTGCCAGAGAATAAAAGCGATAGATTGGCACTGAGCCTCAGCAAATACTCTTGATGGTCCAAAATGAGCTTTATACACCTCTGGCCTCACTCTCTGCACAATTAATTTGTGTTCAGCATGACTTACTAATTCAGGATAGCTGAAAAATGTCTTCCAAGACATAGCTCATTCTGCATTTTTGTAGCACTGAACCTAAGCTAATAAATTCTACAACGTGATTCTCATGCCACTGTACATCATGCACAATCATTATATAAAATGCCTAACTCAGTTGGAAAAACAGAATTGATGGCATAAATCCAGAGATGGGCTTTACTTGATCTGTACTCCAGCCTGTCTTGTACTATTTTTTTTTAAATTCTCATTGCGAGACCAATCTTGAACGCATGCTAATATGCACAGTAAATATAAGCACCTTTATCCAAAGTTTATCCCTTCTTTGTAAGACTGTGTTGGAATAAAGGTGGGGACCATTTGAAGTGAATGAGGAAGATTCCCCACTATCTGATGAGATTATGTGCAGGACTACTCTTTATCATAAGTACATATTCCATTGTTTGTTAGTTCCTAAAACATAAATGGTATTAGGTATGAAAATAAAATAAAAAAATAAATAAAAAATAAGTATTTTCAAACTTGCTGAAAACAGTGTATCATACAGAAATTTTCTGAATACTCTTAAACGTTACTACGTACAGATGCGAGTTCATAGAATTCCTTACCTAAACCGCTCTAATAGACTTTTAAAACAAGAAATGAAATACCCTTAGACAAGAAACATTGCCACCTAAAAAGCAAAGCAAGTTAAACTGATTGATTTTATACCTAATAGTGATTTTTTTAAGGAGATAGAAGTTTCGTGATTTTTTTTTTTTAGATTGCTAGTATTTTTAGTTTTGACTAAACAGCAGTAATAAATCCATTACTTGCAAATTCAGATGGGCAATAAGCTTCTCATTGCTTTTACTTCTTGATTCCAGAGAGATAACCTCATGAGATCGACCACCATCCAGTGCTAGCACCAGGCGCTCTATTTCTTTGTCTCTTAGCTCAACCTTTAGGAGAAAAAAAGATTCTTTATCTTGTACACCATTTAATAGAACCTTTGTTCAAATAAACACCTATATAACGTTCAACAAAAAGATATGCACCTAATAATGCAGTTTTTATCTTTAATATACATATTTTTTTATTCTGGATTTTTCTGAAAAAAGTTATGTATTTGAAAGAAAAATAAATTAATCAAATTTGTGGAAAAAAAAAAAACAAACCCTTGAAACAATTCCTACTAGATTATTTTCTTGAGGAGAAACAAACAATTTTCATTTAAAGTGAAGTTCATGAACGTTGCAAATTAACCATCCAAGACTAGTAATTAAATTCAGGGAAAAAATTTTTAAATCAGATAGTTCAGTGACTATTTCAGTCACTGAAAAACAGGGAAAACTGGAAGAGGAAAACCAAGATGTGAACAAAAAAAAGAGGATGGTGTCCACTAATCTCCAGATATTGAAAGATACAACAACATATGAACAATTGAAGCAATTCCCTCATTTAAAGATTATACATATCAATCCACTCTAACTAAATTATTATAAAATCTGTTATTCATAAATTAAGTTTCAAAAATTAAAAATTAAAAAAATATAACCAGTCCAGACAGTGAAAAAAAATTATCCTAAGATATCTGTAGATGAAATTATTATTTTGGACTAGTTAATGCTTCTGCACTAAAAAACTCTAGACATACACAAATTCAACTTACCATCATCAAGTTTAGCTTATTTTATGTAATTTTAATACACAAAATATATCAGCAAAGCAGTGGACAAGTATTTTATCATTGCTGCTGTCTCCAAAAGCAGAGGGGAGAAATAGCTCAATGTAGGCAAGTCAGAAGAATTGTCTTTCACAAGCCCTACAGTGCTTTCCCAATGAAGTTAAAACACAGATTATAACCGAGGCCATTGCAATGACTACTACAACCAAATAATAACAAAACAAAACCTGTAAACATACCTGTTTGCTATAATTTTTCATTTCACGTTCAGATACCTCCAGTTTTTCCTGTAGCTCTGTTACTTCCAACTGAAGTTCATGAATGCTGAAATACAGCAATACACTGTTTATGTGGATTCCTGGAATAATCATCTGTACACAGTAATTCAATATTAGTATTTTCTATTTGCTCCTGAACATAAATATTTCTCCAAAAAATAGTTTTGTTCATACAAAATATTAATGCAGAAGCTGTCATCTGAGATACTGTAGCAGACTGACCTTGGCTGGCTGCCAGACCTGCCCCTCCCCATCCAAGCTGCTCTCTCACTCCCCCTCCTCAACAGGATGGGGGAGAAAATATGATGAAAAAGCTCATTGGTCAAGATAAAGACAGGGAGATCATTTACCAGTTACCATCACAAGAAATACAGACTTAACTTGGGGAAGATTAATTTAATTTATTGTCAATTAAAAATAGAGTCGGATGGTGAGAAACAGACAAACTAAAACCCATCTTGCTCCCCCCATGCGCTTTTTTCCAAGACCAACTTCACTGCTTCAATTCTGGCTCTTACACCTCCCCCAACCTGAAGTGGTGCAAGCAGGAATGGGGAATGGGAGCCGCAGTCAACTCACAGCACTTTGGCTTTGCTGCTTCTTCCTCCTCACACTGTTCCCCTGTTCCAGGATGGGGTCCCTCCCACAGGATACACTCTTTCATGAACTGCTCCAGCATGGGTCATCTCCATGCGATACAGTACTTCAGGAACAGAGTGCTCCAGTGTGGGTCCCTGATGGGCCACAGCCTCTGATAGAAAACCTGCTCCTGCATGGGCTCCTCTCCATGAGCTGCAGCTCCTGCCAGGAGCCTGGTCCACAGGCTGCAGCATGGGGTCCTCCATGGGCTGCAGTGTGGATACCTGCTGTGCTGTGGTATTCTCCACAGTCTGCATGGACAACCTGCATCACCATGGTCTTTTCCACGGGCTGCTCTCGTGCCTGAACCACCTCCTCCCCCTCCTTCTTCACTGACGTTGGTGTCCACAGGGTTGATTCTCTCATATTTTTTTACTCATCCCTCTCACTGCTGCTGTGCAGCACTGGTTTTTACCCTTTCTCAAATATATTTTCACAGAGAAGCCACCTGCTTGGCTGATGGGTTCAGCTGCGACCCATTGTGGGTCTGTTTTGAAGCCAGGTGGAACTGGCTGTGTCCGGCACAGGGTAGCCACTGGTCTCTTCTCAGAGAGGCCACCCCTGCAAGTCGCCCAGCTGCCAACACCTTGCCATGTAAACTCTCAACAGATACATACCAAATAACAAAAATTAAAAAAAAAAAAAAAGTCCTTGAATCTTTCACAATACAGGTTCCCAAGCCAAAAATAGTATTACAAAAAAATCAAGAATATTTTAGAGTTCCAAAATAAATAGGAAAAACCAGTTTATTCCTATGCAAAACATTACACCTAGCTTTTTTACAGAATACCCAATCCACAATTCAGTATGAAATTAAAAACAGTAGAAAAATCTTAAAGACATATCTTTTAAGGTAATAAGCAACTTATTAAATATCCATTGCAACGTTGTCACAGGCAGCACTGTCCTAAGTGCTAAGTGCTAAGCAAAATCCTCCTTGAGAACCATAGTGCTCTTCAAACAACATTAAATAACATTTTGTTTGAGACAGATCTGAAAGGCAGAAGGAGGGTGGGGGTTGGAAAATCACTGCAGATATTTAATAACTAAACTTCAACATTTAACAGTTCTTTAGATTACCGATTATCAGCCACGTGAAGAAGGTCTGCGATATAAGGGTCCTCTGGCTGAGGAACTGGATAGGCACTAACACCTGATGGGGGGACAGGCTGGTCTATCTGCATGCGCTGACGCCTGAAGGGAATGCTTCTTTTTCTGCCACCTAAAAACCCAAACCCAAAGGCCTATTACTCGGAGTTAGAGCAAGGGAATCATCTGCTTTAGTACAAAATGAAATTCCCTATTTATTCCACTGCTTCCGAAAACATTTCACCATTTTAATCTCACTATAATAAGCTGGTAACATTTGTACACTCTAGACAGCACCATTCTTGCAGGTTAGTATCAGCTTTGTCAAAGTTCAGTTTTATAACGAAGAAACATGCGAAGTTCACTGTAAGTCATTTTCCCCAGTGTTTAAGACTCTAAATATTTTACAGGTCAAACTTCTTGAACCTGTTAAGTAATTTACCTTACTAAAAAAGCTGAATTAAAATATCACAAAAAACATTGTTTTCACAATTAAGAACTATTTTAAAATTCAACAAACCTCTGCAATGTTTAGTAACATTTTTTTTCCTTATACCCTACTGTAATTTCAGTGAATGAATATCATAAGCACATCAAGCAGAGTAAATTATTTGCTTGCATGGTCACATTATATTAAAAATAAAGCAAAACGTAGTGTTATTTTCAGAGGGAACAATTACAAGAACTACTTCTCATTGCACAATTAAATAAGAACATACAGTATTTGATGATGTAGTATAGAAATATCCTAGAAGACTGCTGACCAAGAGGCAACTATGCAGAAAGACAGATAATAGTGTAAAATGGCATCTTTGAAGCCAAGGACATGAAATGCAAAAAGGTGTGGAAAAATAGAGAGGAATTTTAACTTTACCCAACTACCTATTAATTTCCTTCAGATGCCAAAAACATATAGGTAATTTAAGGACTTGGAAAGAAAAGACAATTTCAAAATTTCACAAAACACTTCTTACTATTTCCCTTAGCTTGAAAAAAAAACCTGAAGAAAAAAGGAAACACTGGAGAAAGAAATGAACCTGAAAGTAACCTTCAGAACATTTCAAGTTATCAAAAGATCCTTTAAATACTGTAAGCTTTCAGAGGGTTGGAATATTTGTTTGTAGACATATCTTGCATCCTGCTACTTTTCAGTAACAAAAATCTGAATTAGTTACATGTCAATTAGCTGTCAAAAAGATTCAAGTGTCAAACAACCTGCCCCTTACTAAAGTAGGTGCAGCATTACAAAAACAGTAATAGCTGTTGATTTACAGTGCTTTCCAGTCACATTTCAACTGAATAGTCTTCTATGGAATCTAAGTTTGTACTCAAATTTGTACCTAACACAAGCAACATCCTAATGAAAATTCTTTCATACAGAGAAAAAAACCTAAATTCAAAGGGAAAACTTCAAAATGTCATGTTATTCTATTGGAGAGTTATTTTACTGCAATAACTTCTCTCCCTAGAGGGGAAAAAAAAAAAGATTGTGTTCTGAAGAGCCAAAAAAAGCCCAGAGAAAAACAGAAATATCTGTGATTATTTACACTCACCAGGTGTTTGTACCACTGCTTGCAGATTCTTCTCCTGAAGCTGCTGAATTTTTTCAGTCTTGGCTTTGTTCTCTTTTTCCAATATTTTTATTTTATGTATGTATTGGTTATTCAGAAATTTCAAGTCAGCTGTTTCATGTTCAACCCTCCTTAAGGAGGCTTTCAAATCTTCAAGGGAGAGAAAAAGCACTATTATTTTTCTTATTCATTACTATGCCTATTTTTGGGCTACTAGGAAAAATAAAGAGAATTCTATATTCTTTTTCCATAACATGAAATTTTCAAATACACATACATATGTGTGTGTGTATATATATATACACACACACAAAACCCACACAAAAATACATATTTATACATGTCATACAAATAAAACCCCTTTGTAGAATAAAGGCATATTTAACAGCAGTATTTAATTTTAGATTAAAAAGTAGCATTTCAAGGAACAAAAGTCTACATTAAAAAGTTCTAACATTTTTGTGTTTGATAAGAACAACAATTTGCAGGACGTCAGAAGCTCTTTAACTACAAAATAAATGTCTGTGCATGAGCCTTAATACATTAAAGTCTCCAAACTCGATGAGTCACACTCACTTATAAGCGGCAGATAAATGAATCTGTGGATCAAGGATTTGGTTGCAATTTCATTTTGGCATGGAACAATTAAAAAAAGTATATAATAATGCTGATATTACCTTTAACATGACGATCAGATTGCTCTTTCATTTTTAATACTTCGAAATGTAGTTCATTATTTTCCCTGGTAAGCTGAGCATTCTCTGTTTTGTAAGGTTCCAAAATAGCATCTAAATTGCTGCATTCTTTTTCAGTTTTTCCAGCAGATAACTTTGCACTGCGCAAACTCTCAGTTGTATGAACTAGGTCACTAGAATAAAGGAGCATTACAGGTTAGAAATGTTATCAGCCTTTACACTGCAGATGCAAATATTTATAATGTCCTGAGAAATAAAACCCTTTCCCTGAGACCATGTTAACTGTAGAACAAATGGGTTCAAAGAAAGGCAAAGAGAATATTTATGTAAGAAAAAACCGAAAGACAGGAATCATTCAGTTCAAAAAAAGGAAATAGGAAAGGACAGGACAAATTTAAAAAAAAAAAAGAAAAAGATATTTAGAAAGCATATCAGGAGATTATATCTGATAATTCAATAAAGTCTCTTTTCTACATCAAGTGAGATGCTCAAAATTGAAAAGATGATTTTTTTCCTCCAAGCAATACGTAAGCTGTAGCACTACTTACCACAAAAGAAACTTGAAGTAAAGAATTAAAAAAGCCAGCAGGTTACTAGTATTTATACGGAGATCAGAAGCTCCATAAGAGAGATTAGTAGTAAGTAGCCATAAACATTTTTGTGAAAATAAATCAAAAGTCAGCGAACGAGAGATTAAACCTATCTGTTAGACATCAGAATGAGACTTAATGTTGACAGCACATTACTCCACATCTGTCTACCTATGGTTCTTCCACCTGAATTAAATGCTAGAGAGCAACAGAACCAGAATACCTGTGTTTGCATACTTAGCCAAATGTATCAGGATTACTATGGAAACTACCATGTTTGTAATCACATCAAAGCCATGAAATGGCAGACACATTAAGAAGGTCATCCGAAAATTTTTTTTCTTCTGTTATCTGTCCTGTAAAAACTGCAGAGATAGCAAATTTAAACTTCTCCAGATGAGATCATAACAAATGGAGTTGTGTTTTATTTTAAGTTGGCGCAGACAACAGGGATTCTGCTTTATACAACCAGTTTTAAGAGTGTGTCCTTTAAGCACGTATCGATTTTTCTTGGCTCCCTTATAGGGTTAGAAAAGTTGAATTTTCCCAGCTCATAGATTCTTAGAAACAATTATACTGAACTAAATGAAATCTTAAAATGTTCCCATCACTTAAGCAAAACCATTTGACTTCATCATACACAAGAACTGAATGTTAGATCTGAAATAACACTGCTTGAATCTTCAGACTAAGTGTTCTCCTTTGTATGTCAAAACTCAAGCAATACCTACTCTATCATCAGCATGTTTTTTAATCAATCTCCTTTTGAATACCTAAAAAGCTTTTCCACCAAAGGTAAACTCTCCACTCCCAATGGCTGCCGATAGCCCAGCTGATCTAGACGTTTCCTGAGATTGATGAACCTTCGCTCTGCGGTTGTAGTCATTGTAAACACACCTCCAAAGCAGCTTTTGTCACAATCAAGAAAAACAGGACACCTGGAAAAGACTGGCTGTTACAGTACGTCCTTTAAAGAAGGAATAACACAGAAAAAAAGTAATGGAAGAAACATTTTTTTTTTGTACAAGATACAGTGCATAAGCATGTCCTTAAAATATAAGTAAACCAGAAGAGACTCATAGAGCAACTAAAAAGTTTTAAACATATTTACATATTACTTTAAAAATAAATATTTGTCTTGGCAATTAATTTTCTCTTTCTTAATGTCTTAAGAGTATGAACACCAGTTTCTCTTTCCAGAATGCAAGAACCGAACTCTGAAAAGATCTTTCTTTGGGAAGACTAAGTAGATTCTGATTTTTTCGAATCATGGTCATCATGCTATCATTCACAACACAAATTGACAGATTATTCTTAAAAACCACATCTACTTTTTTCTTTCATATATAAATCACACCTTCTATGTTTACAAGGCAATACTTAACATACCTTTAGCCAACCATGTGTAAAATTGCATTAAATGTGTAAAATTTTAAAGACAGATTATCTTGGAACATCTTTTTTTCTACAAGGAAAAATAGGAAAGAAAAACCACCAGTGTACTCTTGACCTACCTGCATCATTTTCTGGAAAACACAGTTCAAGGATGAGAGGGTTTTTTTCTTTTTAACTTATTAGTTTTATTACTAGCCTGTTCAAAAAGGGGCTGAATCAGCACCACTGTATCTGAATCCAGAAGAGAATTTTGGTTTTGCCATGTTCATTTGAAAGAGGAAGAATTTTTACATCGTTATGTCTTTCTGGATTTAGAGATAGAACGAGAAAAGAAATGGAAAATGTTGATGCTCCTCAGTATGTGAAAACATCTCATCAATATGTTTTTTCAAAACAGTTATTTCATTAAAACATTTTCCCTCACAGTTCTTCAGAAGTTACCATATTAAGCTACTGGCCATAAAGACCTCAGCAGCAGAACTACCAATCCGAGGAAGCACTGTCTGCATCTCATATAAAAGGGGCAGGATATAGATAACATTTAAACCATGCAGTTTCACAGTCCCTCAGATTTTAAAAAGATATTAAATAAAAACATGCAGGCATTTGAAAATAAAATTTTTTATGAATCATAAAATGAGAAAACATGGAAGTTTCTCTCATGTCCGAGGATGGAAAGTAAGATTTCATCTCACCATATCAAAACACTAAAAGTAAGTCTAGCAACAGGACTGTGGTTGCCAGGTATTGCTCCACGGATAAGAGAAAAACATCAGTCTCAGTTGCACAGCATCTGTTCTAGGTACTGCCCAAGTATTTGTTTGAATAGGTTCAGGATGCTGAGACATTAACTAAGCCATAGTACAGAGAACAATCCCTTATTGTAGTGAGATGGTTGGAGGAGAAGGCACACTTCCTCCTACTCAATGGTAAATGTCAACGCACTAAGTGGAAGTCATTGTACTCGTGTGTACAAATTGCTCTTCATCCTCCTTTGGCAGGCAAACATTCAAAGGGATGAGACCTTGGTACTTCTGCATTAACGCTGAGCACTCTGTGCTGCACTGAGGAAAACAGTGATTGTGTTACTGCGTCTAGATTTAGTCTCGGGAAGACATCTTCTAGTACTACAGAAGGAAGTGGACAACTCTTGAGCCCACCTTCTCCTTAAAACGAACCAGATCAGGTAAAAAGATTAAAATCGGGTTTAAAATCGTTCATCAGACTTGATTGAATAGCTTGCGTTTTGGAAAGGGAAAGGATTTTTCCACTAATCACACTGAGAAAGTTTTACAGAAGAAACATCAAGAACAAAACTGCGTCACAGTTTGGAAAGAAAGAAGGTTTTTCTACAGGAACTGGGGAGAAAATAAAGGGACAGGTGTTAGTACTCCAGTAACTGTGGCTAGGAAGTAGATAGAGGATCGTGCTAAATCACTGCTGTGGATGCTGAAGTGAGCTGTAGTTACCTCAACAGACCCTAATACTGAGAGGTACCAACAGCTTCCTGGGTGAATCACTCTCCTTCCTAAAGACCCCCGGGAAGTTTTAATTCAAGACATTATTGCCACCGGAAACAAACAAGAAAGGGAATTAGCTACCTTCCATTGCTTAGAGCCACACTAGTCCCAAAATTCGTTCTGGAAATGAGTAGCTGGAGTATGGGTCCAAAGGACATCCAGGAATGAAAGTAAGAAGAAGAAGTGGAGGGGTGTTACGTCTGAGAGCTTAACACACAGGTACTAAAGTCTTCAAGGACAATCATCGTTGCACACACTTTTAGACAACTCTAACCCACACTGGCCAAACCTTAGTGCTACGCACCTTTTCTACAAGCCTATAGTGCAGAGACTTGATGGGCCTCAAGTGGAACTGAAATCACTGGAATAGCACCTGATAGAGCTTTCTTAAACATGTGCAGCCCGTGGCAATGGATTCCTGATTTTAACGGCATGCCTGGAGAAGCGTATCATCAATTCATGGGGGTGTGTGCCCCCCCTCTTCTCTTCTTATTGTACAACACACCAAATCATCATTCCTTACTCAAGCTTTCAGTCATCCACGATGGCATCTTTAGCCCATCTATCTTCCAAACTTTGCTGGTGGCTTGTACAGCTCGTCCCTCTTCCATGCTTTTCCTGAGACTGGCATCACTCTGAGCCATACATACAGCAGCCATACGAATTCTTCCCTGGAGCCTTCACTATTCATAGTGATTCCTAACTTGTCATCTGCCTTTCTGATTGCTCTAATGCACCCATTAGAGGTGACACCATCATCCCTTTCTCCGAGCAGTAACTGGCACTTTAGAGCCCATGGCGTGTGGTACTTTGCCTTTATGAACATCACTCCCTAACTCCCGCTTTTTTACTCTGTCCAGTGATACTCCTCTGCAACCCTTGGACTGCTCTTAACACAGCCATACAAGGACCAAATGTGGTCCCTCGCTGGTTAACTCATTCTCTCTGATCGCTGCGCAGTGTTAAACAGCAGAAAATCTTATGCATGTCCACCATAAGGTAGAACTTTCTACCCTTTCTTTTAACCACTCACTGAGCTCTTAAATGACCTCTTCTCCATTTCTGAGAGAGACCGGCTTTCTTCAAAGCCTTTGCTAAGGAACGGTCTCAAAAGCTTCTTGGGTACCCAAGTTTTCTGCATCATTCTCACCCAGTCAAGTCAATCCAGAATATTCTTTTCTTTAAAGACAGTTCAGAGCCTTGTGAATCACAAG
Source organism: Bucorvus abyssinicus (assembly GCA_009769605.1). Taxonomy (NCBI): domain Eukaryota; kingdom Metazoa; phylum Chordata; class Aves; order Bucerotiformes; family Bucorvidae; genus Bucorvus; species Bucorvus abyssinicus. Next base: position 30,545,772 of record CM020026.1, read on the forward strand.
TGAGTCTTGATGAAAGTGTGTTGAACTTACTAGATTTGTCCGTAAGTTTGCAAAGTACTGGAAAGCGCTCTCAAAAAGCTCAGTATTTCCCATGCGGCAGGCTACGTCAGCTGCAAAAACAGTCCACATCATTCATTATCTAAATATCTCACATCATTTAGTGCTGCTGGGAAGAAATATTAGTTCCATTTTAGATGAAAAACAGAAAATCAGATAAACAAAAAAAGCAAAACTGAAGGGTACTTCAAATCAGCTAAAAAAGGCACCCAGTGGACCAACTAGACCGCAGTGACGCTCTAGCACACACCTCTGTACAGGCTGCCATGGACACTGCAGGCTGTGTCGTGAAACACCGTTACTGCACCATCTTTTTCAAGATACACAGAATGAGCCTGAGCTTGTTTTGGCAAAGTCTGTTTCCAGGTTGATTTGCTGGGAGTTCCCTTCTGACTCGATACTCAGACACCACCTTTGCCAGGAAGCATCGCCACTTTGCAATCCGATAAATAAACAAAAAGGGAAAATTAAATAGTACTTGAAATCAGACATCTCCTGACAAGGATTTATCAAGATGTCTAAATAAGTGCATCTTTCAGATACTCTCTGAAAAGATATCCAGAGCCAACTGTCTACTCTTTTGTAGACTGCTAAAGATGACAGCTTTCATATGCTTCTTTTTGTGACATGCCCGGGTGGTTGTGAGCAGCCTTTTGAAAATCCTGGTGCTCATGAACCAGACATATTTAGCACCTATGAACTGTTCCCCATTGTTCTAAGTCACCAATGACTAAAATTGAGCATTGATATGGGAAATAATGGAAATTCAAATCAAATTCCTTTAGGAGACAAGTATAGAATCAATTTGCATGAAATTGTGTGACAGAAGCAATGTTAACAGGTATTAGACCAACCATTACAGGTGGAATACGAAACTGAAAAGCTTTAGTACATTGAAGCCCTCCTCTCAGTCTGAAAAAAATGCGGCAAAATTGATAGCTAATATAGGTTAAGAACTGTTCCAGATGCAACACTTTTGTTGTCAGTAAGAAAATATAATAACAAAAAAGGAAAGCAAAGAGGTCTCTTGGCCATGAAAGACAGAATATAGTCGTTGAGCCACGTAGAACAAAGAAAAACCTACATAGCTGACAACGCCACACAAAGAAATTAGCACAGACAAATTTGTGTGCCAGGAAATCAATTTCTTTATTGATTCTGTAACATTAACAGCAAAGACAAATATGAACTGGAGTTTCCACTCACAGTTCTGGGAAATACCAAAATGCATTTTTCATTCATCAGGTCTGATATGCTAAGGGTTTGGGGTTTTTTGCTTGTATGTGAAATATATTTACAAAACATCTGATCCTGCTCTGTAATTACTGGTCACATAGCTCATTCTGCTGTATGCAACTAGCTTTATTTTCACCCAGGTAAAAAAGGCACCCAGTGGACCAACTAGACCGCAGTGACGCTCTAGCACACACCTCCGTACAGGCCACCAAGAAAGTCACCGCAGGCTGTGTCGTGAAACACCGTTACTGCACCATCTTTTTCAAGATACACAGAATGAGCCTGAGCTTGTTTTGGCAAAGTCTGTTTCCAGGTTGATTTGCTGGGAGTTCCCTTCTGACTCGATACTCAGACACCACCTTTGCCAAGAAGCATCGCCACTTTGCCAACAGAAAAGACAACTCTTGCTCAAGGAAAACAGATTTCTTCTTTAAAGAAGCAGTCACCAAAACCTCTCAGTTTGCACTACAGGACAAGAAAACCCTACCGACTCTGAGGCTGCTCATCACCCACCTCCCCAAAAGGGAAGCTTTAGAGACCTTTCAGCAACCCCAGGCTATACCTACAGAGAGAGGTACAGGTTTTAAATGGGTTTAAACGGGTTTATTTTTACTTTTCCCTCCCTCCCTCCGGGTCGGTCTTAGCAGACATACCGTTCAAAGCAAATTCCTGCAGGGCGAGCCAGTCAGGAGTAGCCGAGAGCTTTCAGGAAGGCTTTGGCAGAGATGCAGTGCCGGCGGGGGCGGGGGGCTGCAGAACCCCCAGGGAGCGAGAGACCAGCGGGCGGGCGAGGCGCTGGGAGGGGCTGCCCAGGCCCCGGCCAACCCGCGCTGCCCAGGGGCACAAGAGGCGGCAGCGGCCCAGCGCCGCGCTCTCCTCGGGGCCGCTACAGCAGCCGCTGCCAGGATGGTGGCAGGTCAAGCCAGCCGCGGAGCGCCGCTGCCCAACTGCCTGCGGGGAGACCCGGTCCCGCCGGCAGCGCCCTCCTGCCCCCACAGGACCCCCCGCCGCGCACCTCAACCCTGGGGTTGACGGTCCCACTCCACAGTCCCCGCACAGCTATGAGGGCCGCGCCGGAGCTTTGAAAATGGCGCGCGGAGAAGCAGCCGCTTCCGCCCCGTCACCTCGGTAACAGGGCACGCGACGCACCCGCGGCTGGCTGCGCCAACCACCGCCCGCGTCGGCCGCCCCGCCCCTTCACGCGCGACCGGCAGCCCTCGCGCTGAGAGGCTGGGGAGTGCGACGTCGTGCGCCTGCGCTAGCTGCCGTCTGTGCCGTTGTGGGAGGCGGTCCCGGGCCCTGCGGGCGTGACTGAGGCTCACCCAGTCCCGTTAGAGTGGTGCTAGCGAGATTTACTTTCTATCACAGTCGTTTAGAATCCCGACAACGCAAGCAAACCTCAGTTTTAGGATGTAAGGGGGGAGGAATACTGCACCACGGAGTTCAGAATTCTGACCGCTTAAAGGTGATGGCCGAAATGTGCAGCTCACTCACCGGGCGGGGGAGGGCTCTCAGCCTCGAGGAGTTTGCTTTGGAGATGTCCCAACCTAAGGGAGAGTCTCCTGTTGCGGATCTGCTGCTCCCAGGAGGACTGACTCTACTTAACCCTTGCTTATGGGTCGGCCTTGCCCAGAGCTGGGTCAGACTTGGAGCTGGGAAAGCTTCTAGAAGCTTCTCACAGGAGCTGCTTCTGTAGCCCCTCTGCCGCTACCAAAACCCCACTACAGAAACCCAATACCACTGCCAGCAAACACAGCCAGCAAAAATTGCATATTACCATGGGTTGGCTGGTTCTGTAGTGGACACACTGCAACAAATGAGCCTCCTCGCCATTAGGTAGTTCAGTCCACCAAGAGGCTCAGAAAAGATGGCAGAGTTCCAGCAGGCAAGTGAACTTCAGGACAGGTATCACCTCCTGTGCCTGGCTGATGTGAGAAAGAGTCATGACCAGCAGCAAAAGGGAAACAAACCTTTTCTGGAGCCAGACTGGGGACAAATTCAGAGAAACAAACTGAGTGCTTGTTCTCCAGACTGAAAACTCAGCAGAGTGTTCCTGGTGTATGGCAAAAATCATAAAGGTTTTCTATAGTTGATCTATGCCATAAATGATGAAGGGCCTAAACTGAAGGTTTTTCTACAGTAATAACAGCTACTTGAAATATGCAGGATCTCACTTGTGGAACAGAATATAGCAATTGTACTTTGTGTTGATTAGCTGACTATGTAAAAGCTTGTTTATTTTTTTTTATTATTATTACTATTTTCATTAAAGCCATTCTAGTTCTCCAATCCATATGTCCCTCTGCTTCATTCCCTTTCTCTTCCCCTTTGGAAAGTGGAGTGTCTTAATAGATTGAGCATCTGTCATTTGTTTAGTGGCTGGCACGGCCCTAAACCTTGACATATACACTGTAATTCTAATGTTGGGAAAGCAGGGAAGGCAGAAGGAAAGCACGTCTAACAAAATCAGTTACTGTTCAAAAAACTCAGTGTCCTCATTTGAAACATTCATGTATAGGAGTTCAAGTCGTATGGAGCTGCTTTCTCCTTCAGTTTGATGAGCCTTCATTTCCCAGTCTTCAGCTTGTGTATGGAGCATTCAGAACTTCTCTAACAATTTGTGGTTTTCTTTGTCCAAAACAGTAATAGTACTTCTAAGCGCATTGACTGCTTCATCCTGTGAAGTGCTGCTCTGCTTTAACCTATCTATAAATAAAAGAATAAGTACTTTCTAGTTTTAAAAAAAGGAAATAAGCATAAAAATACCTAGTGATTACCTATTTTCTCCTGTAGCTTTACAGTTTCTTCTTGAGCTGACTGCAGTTTATCCTTTTTGAGGGACAATCAATGCTGTAAATCTTCAGCTGTCCTCTGGAGCTGGTCATTTAAGAGCCTGGAAAATCAGTACGCAGTTGAAAGAACTTTGGGACCTATTCAGGGTCACCAGCTTATGGCTCTTAAGCTGCCTCAAGTGCTGGAACAGTTCCAGCATAACCTCATGATAGGTTTGTGTCATTACCAAGCAGCAGCACAGGATTGTGTCATACTAACCAGACTTCTTCCCTCTCTGAGGGAATAGCAATCCCTATTAAGGATTGCTGAGGCTGGCAGAACTGGTTTGCTCTGGACTCCTGTGTCACGTTAAAGTTAGGAGTTTAACTTTTGCCTGCCAGAGCCAAAGGACTTTCACTGAAACAGTTTTGCAAAGCTTTACTACTTTTGCAAAAAGTAGGAAAAGTTTATTAGTGACAGATATAACAGATTTGGAATTACCATTGATAAATACACTCACTGCGATAGCCCTAATAACTAATACATAATATTAATGCTAGCAAAAAGAAAACTATCCTGGGTATTTTCACCAGATGGTGAGAACAGAATTTCTGCCAGGACGGTGTGTCTGTCTTGGGTGGAGGAAAAGCAGTACAGCCTGTTGATCGTCTCTGTGAAGTCTTCAGTCTTTTCCCCCCAGCCAGGTGTTACCCCTCTTGGCTTTTTATACCCTCGCTCTGTTTGTCTCTGCCTCTTTGGTGACATTTAGCATGATTTGGCTGGAGAGGTGAGTAACACAGTCAATACATGTTTAGCATGTATTGCGTTTGGCGTATTAGCATATTGGAGGCATGAATTTTAATATTAATTTTGCAGTTAATTAGACAAAGGTCTTCACTCGGACACTGGAGCCTTCAACATTTGCTTGCTTTCTTCACTTAGCCAAAACAGGGCCGTCTTATCTTCACAGGACTCCCTTTTTGGCCGTTATTTATGATGGCTCAAGGAATCTCCACTCCTAGAGATAACACAGGAATCTTGTACTTGCAGCAGATTAGCATTTTGTGCAGAATTCCCACACCAGGCAGCAAGTCCACCTAAACACCATTCTAAACTGGAGCAGTGGAACCTCAGTGGAACCAGCATGATAATCTGGAACATTCCTTTCCTCTGATTTTTGTTACTCTTCATCATCTAACTCTCATTACTTCTGTCTTTGACTCCTTGCTTTATAAAGATTTTGATATGAAGCACATAGTAGTGTTTATTGGCAACGCGTTAGAAATTTTCTGTTCTGCTGCATTCACAAGCAGAGAACATGGTGGTTAGGGGAAACAAGCCTAGAAGGAGGAGAAAATTCTCATTCACAATTAGCCATAAAAAATTATCAAATAAATCCAGGAGGACCTTGCTGTGAAAAGGCACCGCAGCACTTTCCTCAATCCTATTTACGTTTCCTTAAGACAAAAAGAGTACCAAGTGATTTTGGAAATATTTTATGGTCTCTCCCCAGAACTCTGCTCTTTTCTACGGTCATAGAACAAACAAAATTACGTTGGCATCTGTGAAAGACCACCACATTTTGTGTTTGACTTACTGAAGTGAGCAAATCTCAGCTTTAAATTGAGAGGAATCATCAGATGTCTGGGCGAGTTTACTGGACTTCAACTTTAATTCATTTTCCAAAGAATTTATTCTTTCTTTCAAGATAGAGACTGTGGTCTTCAGTTCACACCTCTCCAACTCCAACTGCAATTTAAAAAAAAGAACCAAACATGTTACTGTTGTAGAAGGGCATCACAACATGGCTCAAAATACCCCACTGCAGTTCAGTGTAACATCACTGAGTCCGGGTTTGGCTTTTGGTTGCCCTTTGGAGTTGGTTTGGTTTTTTTAGAAGAAAAAGTATATTTATGTTTGGTCCCAACCAAATTAAAATTTGTGCGTTGTTGTAGAAAAATCACTGAGCTATAGGGCCACGTGAAAGGTCACAAGCGTGTATAGCTTAGTGCCCTAAGCTGTTTGCACTGAATGGATGAAATCATCATTAATACGAAAGGTAAGAGAGATGACAAAGGTAACTGGTCTTTCTCCAAGCCCGTGAAGACTTTTTCTTAAATGATTTGTCTGTTCTCTGACTTCTGTGCGTAAGTGCAGTCAAATTATTAAAGAACCTCTCAAACTTCCTAGAAACGCCTGAGGCAAGTGTTTTTGCGCAGGCATTTCGGAGTGGCACGCGCACAAAATGTTGGTTGTCACCTCCAAGAAGGAAGGATGGACCTGGAGGTGCATCTCTCGTGCATTCACGTGCTTTAAGCAGTTACTGCCACTGCATTCAGATATGCTACAGGTCTCCATTTTTGTGGCAGGAAATCACACTACGGAAACATTCATCTCACAGTCAGCCTTGACATACGTTGTCTCTGCATCAGCGCATTTGTATGATTTTAAATTTCTGAATTTTCAGGGCATTTGAAAAACCTGTAGATGTTATACTCATGACCCAATAGGGAAGTCAGGGAAACCCCCCTGAAATCATATGCTCTTGATGACAACCAAGTAAGACATTAATGCACATTGAGGTCAGAGAGGCAGGAAAATCCTGGCATTGACAAAAGGGGTTTTTTAAGGTTAAAAGTAGTGAAACCTGGATTACTCTGAATTTGTGTTTGATGGGTCAGTTATATGACATTTAAAATATTCTCTGCTACAAAATGCAAGAATAACTAAAAACATTAGTAAATATGAAAAAGTCCAGAAAGTCCACAGTTTGTGGGATAAGAACCATATGTGACACACAAGCATCTTCAAAGTACTGCACACACACAACAATATCCTGTGGTTGGGGCTTCGTGTCTAGGTTCTTCACACAAGGTGATGCCACACTTGCCTTCAGACACTTAAAGTAAGTTCCTCTCCCCCCATTCCCACAAAGGAACTGAGTTTACCAGGATAATTCAGAGAATTCATTGAGCTCTCTCAAGTGAGCTTGAAATCAGATCAGTTCAAATGTTACTGAAGACTAGAACTGACAGCCAGACACACTCACGGCATTCTTGTAGAAGCCTTCCCTGTGTGCCACCTCACTGTCAGCAGTGAAGCTCGAAAAGCTCACCCTCAGTTTTTCTCTGAGGCTTTCTTTCTCTGCCATGACTCTTCTAATGTCAGTCAGTGCAAGGTCTCTCTTCCTCCACGTGACTTTGAGAAACTAAACTATGTTTTGCTTCTCTTCTCATCCTGTTTAATTCACCCTGAGACTTTAAAAGAAAATTGTCATTTGTTAGGACACATGGATTGCAATTAATACAGCTTATACACTAACAAAAGAGAAAGTATCAATGCTGCTATGCCATGATTTAGTCCCAGCAAGCAACAAAGGACCATGTGGCCACTGATTCACTCACTCATCCCATCGGGCTGCAGGTGGATATCTGCTCCACCATTATCCTCCATCAGCTGCAGGGAGACAGCCTGCCTCACCCACATCTTCACTACTGCCTTGAGGGGAATCTGCTCTGGCACCTGGAGCACCTCCTTCCCCTCCTTCACTGATGCTGGTGTCTACAGAGATGTTTCTCTCACATCCCACTGTCCTTTGCTCCAGCTTGCCCAGTAGGTTTTCCCCCTCTTAAACATGTTATTGCAGAGGTCCTTCCACCATTGCTGATGGGCTTGGCCTTGGCTGGTCTAACTTTGAGCCAGGGAAGCTTCTAGCAGCTTCTCCCAGAAGCCACCCCTGTAGCGCCTCTCCAGTTAGCAAAACCTCACCACACCAACCAAACACATAGATTCATAGATAAAAAATTGCAGTTGCAAGCTATATAGGTGTATTTTATTTTTCCTCTATTCCATTTTGTCAGTGTTGTGATTTAATATGTATCTATATGTATTAAATGTTACTAATTAAAACACCATAGAACACCCATTCAGAAGAACCTGAAGATACTTGTGCCACAATAGGCTTCTGAGCCACCGGAAGGAAGTATGTAAAGTGGGCGCATCACATACTTTTTCCTTTTTTTGGTCTCTCATTTGCCAGTTACAGGAATGGGAAGATAGATGTCTCTAAATGTTACTTACATGTTAATACTGTTTGCAATTAAGTCAGTAGTTACCACTACTGATGTTAATTGAGGTTAATTATTTAGGATGAAACAATTCAGTAAGAATGAGAAAAGAACTTGTGTTCTGCTCTCAGTGTCTTCAATGGTGATTTTTAAATACCTTATTTTGTATATAACACCTTTTAAATTGGAATCTGAATTTAAAAAAAAAGAGCAAGCTTTCCATTTTATTGAAAATACTTTTTATTTTCACTTTTATTGAAAATATTTAATCTTACAAAAAAGTGTATATTTTGACATTACAGTTAAATCCATAACCCTTTGATTAATAGCAATTTTTACATTAATGTAAATTATGAAGAATTAGTGGAACATTGAGCACAGGTCATATAATAAAACTGGTATTATTTCAGTGACCAGAGCCTGCACAGCTTTCTAAAACTAAAACATTACTAATATTCAGACTATGGTAAAGCTGTTGTTTTACCTTCTGTTACTATTATTTTATATACATTTTCGAAAGCAACTAGAACAAAAGAAAAGTAATATTTATACAACTTTGCTTTAAAAACAAGTATTTTGCTAGGTAGAAAACAAGCACAAATTTATGAAAGATTTCAATCTGAGGACTACCATATCTGTCATGTATGAAGCAAGCCTTATGTAAGTTGGGATATTAATGTCGCTCTCCTGGACTCCACTCCAAGAAGCTTCTGTGCTGTCCTCACCTTCTGGAAGATCAAAAGAAAATGGAAGCCTCATGACCTGTTTTAGTCCTCAGCTGGGGTGAGTTGAAAGCAGAGTGGGGCAGACATTAAAACCCTGGGTAAGTCCAAGCACTCAAGTTGTCCATGTTCTGTTGTACCTGCAGTTGGGGATAGGGGAAAAATAACCTGAGAAAAATAGTAAAGGAGAATCAATAATCGTTAGGGCTCTTTCTCTACAAAGCAAAGTGTATTGTCAGAAGCAGAGGAATTCGGAGAGAATGAAAGGACAGCTTTTATCACATTTTTTAAATCTAAATTGCTCAGTTAAACCTATCATAATGTGTTTTGAAGAAATTCTTAGAATTAAGTGGGTTTTTTGGTCTTACAGTATGTTCCTGAAATTTAAATAATTAATCTAAGGTTAAATAAGGAATTCTAGGGTTCAGTTGGAAAACGCAATTTGTTCTTTGTTTGCCACCCTAAATCTGAGAAACACTTAGATTCCTGTATGATACTAATTGAAAAAGGTTAAGATTAGGGCTTCAATCTTTCAATTTAAAATATTTTATACAGAAATTGGTGCATATGTGGCAAGCCTGACCTATTCAAATGCTGTTATTCCTAAATGAAACCATATGACCACAGACTTTTTGTTTTTTTTAAATCATTCTTTGGGACAGAATTTTAGACTTTCTTTTTTTCTCTACTAACAGCGTAAGAAACCAGTTGTGCACAGGTTTGGTCCCCTAGTCTTTTAGCTTTATGCATACAGGCATTCCAGTTTCATTTCATCCTCTGACTCTTCATGGGCAATGTAAAGATCATAATAGCTGCAGCATTATTAATTCCCAGACCTAAAGTCTTGCCATTCATCCTCCCGTATAATTATCTTGTCAAACAGATGGGGGAAGAGAGAAAGCCTTGATGCTGTGCAAGCACTCTTCAGCAACAGCTGAAACACTGTTCTGTGTTACCAGCACAGTTCTAGCCATGAAGGCGAACAACCCATGTCCCATGCCAGCCTGGGACACTCCAGTAGATTCCCTGTGCAGCGGCTCCCCATGCCCGTGTACGGGTTGCTGACACCCCGTGGAGCAGACATGGCTCACCCAAGACAACTCACTCCCCAAACACAACATCCTCCATAAGGCCCCCAATACAATGTGGACATGGACATTCTTGGCAAGTCCCTCAAAGGGCCACAAAGATGATTAAGGGATTGGAGCGTCTCTCGCATGAGGAGAGCCTGAGCAAGCTGGGAGTGTTCAGCCTTGAGAAGAGAAGGCTCAGGGGGAACATCTCCATGTATGTAGGTACCTGACGGATGGGAGTAAAAAGATGGAGACAGTTTTTTCTCAGTGGTATTCAGGGGAGGTAAAAAAGACAATAGGCACAAACTGAAATACAGAGAATTCCATTTAAAATGCTCAAGTTTTTTTTTCCATGAGTGTGGTCAAACAGTGGAACAGGCTCCCCAGAGGGGTTGTGGAGTCCCCATTCACAATCATATTCAAAACCCAATGGGACACAGTCCTGAAGCACCTGCTGTAGATGACCCTGCTTTGAGCAGGGGGTTGAACTAGATGGTCTCCTTAGAGGGGCAGTCCAGAGGGAGGACAATTCTGTGACTCTGGGAAATTTTCCCAACAGTGATGTGGTTAGCTAAGTGCCTATCCAGCTGTGGTGACATTGTCCCTTGTTATCTATATTAGGATATTTGACTTCTGAAAAATTATGAGTATACAAATAATTGTATTGCCATGGTTTTATCGCAGTATTAGATTTATCTACATTAGAGCTCAGGTAGGTGGTGAGTTTTGGAACTTATCACATGACAGTTGCTTGTCACACCTGTGTGTGCTGCTAGCTCAGCACGGTTCGAGCAGAGCTGCTCCACCAGGTTTGTCAGTGGTGAGTCCTTTAGCACTTTAAGGTGATGGTGCAGGAATTAGACCATTTGCTTAAACTAACCAGAATGACATGATGGCAAATGGAAGAAAATGGGAAAAATGAGAACGTCGGTGCTGCTTTCTCCTCAGTTTTAATACTGCTGAGTAGGGACATCTGTATTTTCCTGAATGCAAACACAGAAATGAGTTGCAGCGTGGTTAGTCAGCAGTAGGTAAGTCAAGGACTGCAGGAGCAGATAACTGCTCTTCGGGGAGATTTTCAATGAGCCTCGAAGGTCAAAGGAGCACGTTGACATCTGAGCTTGTTTTAATTTGAATAGAGATGTGTGGGTTACTGGACCATAGCTGTGTGTGTAATCTTTACCTGCACCCATTTGCTTTGCATAAATGCCTAAATAAAACATGTCGAATAGGAGGCAGGCACCCCCCCGGCTTGCTCCTCGCTGTTAAATATGGTGCATTTGTGCCACCTAGTGGGCCCGTGTCTTTTCTAGCGATCATTGGAAATAACAGGTTCGGGTTTCTCCACAGAAATTCTAGATACATCTAATAAACTCAAAGTGAAAGAATTCTTAATAAAGCCACGTGTTCCTGAAGCCCCTCCATCACTTTGCTCCTGAGGATTATGACTGCATTGTTTCCTAGAAGTTGTTGGTTCTTAAGAAAAAAAATATTTAATTTTAGCTTATTTTCTCCTCCAGGAAAGTGAAAAGATTGACCTTTGTCAAGATTAAGGTCTGATGTAATTGAGCAGTTTGAGTGATCGGAAGGAATTGGCGGGTGGCTACTTTGGAATTTTTCTATCTGCACCACCCAGTCCTACTGCCTAGAAATGTGTAAATGCTGCCATAGCAGCAAAGCAAAACACCGCAAACCCCTGAATCAATCGAAGGAGTGCTGCAAAATTCAGCTCTGGTAGCTGAGGCAGTTTGTATCCATATATTTTGGACAGAAATATATATATGTATGTCATTGTTAATGTAAAGATAGCAGTCAATATACTTCACAGCCATCTAAATACTACATGTGGTGCATGAGCCTCCTTTCTGAGTCACCTCTGTCTGTACGCTACAGCTGTAGTTGTGAGGGAACTGAAAAGGGTATGGACTGCACCTCTCGTGGCTTGTACGGCTGGTCATCTCTAGAGCACTACAGGGGAAAAAGTGATTTCCAGCAATTAATTTTTATTCCAGAGTCATATAGCTCCAAATCTTCGTCCGCGAAGCCAAGCCATGATGATGATGACTTCTGACTCAGGAATTCACCAAGCTGCAGGTCACTAAGGAGTGGGAGAGTACCAGTAAATGCTTGCCTAAGCTTACATTCCTCCTTTAAAATATCCAGTATTGGACAGAGTCAGAGACAAAAAAATGTGTGAGATGGCTTTTTGGTCCAACCCAGCATGGGTGTTATTCTTCTGTAAGACCCAGTTCCTTTTAAGAATAGCAGAAGCACGTCTGACTGGGGCAGAAAGTTCAGGAGCAGGCAGGATCCAAAGCTGTACACCCATTTTGTCCAGGGAGCATCTGAACCTGGAGAGTTGGCCAGCAATACACATCTTTCTCAGCAGTAGAAGATGATGAATCACATAGTCAATTTTCGTTCAAAAAGTGGCAAAGTCTGGAAGGAACTAAGTGCTGAGCTCTCCTTGGGAAACTCAGGGAACCAGTGTCCAGCACTGGTAAAATCCTGGCATAGGTAGCTGAACTGGAAGAGTGGAGCCCCAGGAGAGCTGTTATAAATATCAGATTTAAGGACATGGGACAGCAGGGAGGCTGCTGTATTGGGGAACAGCTGATTTTTGTTTTGTTTCTTGCAGTTCCTCCTATTTTTTAGTCAATTGAAGGGCATAAATATTTGGTTCACGTGCTAGCCAGGCACTGGATTCAGACTTTGGTCTGGGTGCGAGATGAGAACGAATTGGTGTTCAGAGCCGGGGTGCAGCCAGAGCTGCGGGTCTCTCCTGTTTGGGCAGTGCAGCGGGCAGCGGGGGCGCTCAGTGGTGCCAACACCAGGGGATCCCACTGAACCCGGATCAGTGCAGCCCTACCCCTTCCCTCCCAACAACAGGAGCCGAACACGACTAGTTCAAGGGCGAAGGCCGGGGTCCGGGCAAGGCGCCGGATGAGGCTGGGGCTGGGGCTGGGGCGCGGCGCTGCGGGGCGCCCGTGAGCGGCGGCGGCCGCGGTGCCATGGGGCGGCATCCGACGGGCTGGGCGGCGGCGGCTGCGGCACCCCGCGCCCGTGGGAGCCACCGGCTCTTCCCTCCTGGCAGCACGGAGCGGGAGAACAGGTAGGAAGGGCCCCGCCGCGCCCTCCCCCACACCCCCCGCGCAGTCGCCGCTGCGGTGCTTGCAGCGGGAGGGAGCCTGGCCGCAGCTCGACGCGCCGCCGCCTCCCGCGGCGCTCCGCAGCCCGGCCTCGTCCCTCTGGCGGAGGCAGAGCTTTGCCTTGGCTCGGCACTCGCCGCACCTCGGGAGCGCTCGCCGTGCGGGACCGCCCGCCATTGTGCGGGCGCGGGGGTGTGCCCGTCCGTGCCGCTTTGTGCTGCCCGGCCGAGCCGGTTTGGGCAGCGTGTGGCATTGCGCTTGTCAACGGCAGCGACGAGCGGTCGTGGCGGTGTGTAACGCGAGTGGCAGGCGGATGCGCAGGGAGGACAGCCAAACCCGTGCCACATGTAAGTACCTCCCGATGTTCAGCTGCCTTTGTTCAGTGAAAGGTGTAGGGAGGCGTGCGGGCGATTTTCGGAAGGTGCCACTTTATGGCTGCCGGGGAATTCGATGGATGGGTTAGCTTTTTCACACTCCTTCTGCTTTCCCTTTGTTAGCATTTTCCCAGGGAGTCCTGTGTTCTTTCAGCTTTGCTGGAAAGCAGGAGCTGTCAGAAAGATGACTTTGTTTCACACGATGCTTCTCCAGAGCAGCATCGCTTTGTTTAAGCTCTCGTAAGCCATTTATCGTGTAACTGCCGTCACGTTTTAATGAGCTATGAAATCTGCTGCTTTTCACGGTTGAAAGGCAGTGGGACATCGCTTCTGTTTCTTACCCTTTCCTTAAGAACTGGAGCAGGTAAGCTAGAAGTAATATTATTTGGCATGGGAAATTGTTGTCTTGCACAATCTCTTTGGTTAGACGATGTCTATTTTAGAGATAGAAATATGTGTAACATATCTTTTCTATGTCATTGAGAGATTTTTAATGAATGAAGGTTTGGGGGGGTTTAATTAATTTTGCTGGTATTACCATGAGTCAATTAAAATTCTGCCTCTCTGTAGTTGTAGTATGCCTGTATTAGCTTGTTGTTTTAAGTATAAAAATGCCCGTTAAAAACACAGTTCAAGGGCTAAATAGAGACCTGGAAACCACAACTGTGCATCCTGAAAATTTAATATGCCTGACAAGAATGGCAGTGAAAGTGATCTGCTGTTGGGGGGGATGGGGGCATGGAGAAAGGGAAGGGTAATTTGCAGCCACAGGCCTAATAACCAGTATTCTGTCAGTAATAGACACACAGATAACATAGTTTGTTATATTCCCAAACAGATTTTCTGTACGTACCTTAAACAGTGTCTAGCAATTGTATGAGGAGAGCTCTTTTCTTAGAATCTGAGACACTTAAGCTACCTGATAGCAATAACATGTAGCAGGTCCTATATCTAACAGATTAAAGGTGATAAATTGGAGTCAGAACTGACTTTTCTTTGGTATTTTGTAATGCACACTCAAGAAATTCCCATTACCGAAATAATTCTAATTGCACCTTGCGTAGACAATTAAGTCTTCTAGCTATACCAAAACAATAATCAGTGGGCATAAATGTTATTGTGAGTTTCTTCAACATAGCCCTTGATATTTTTTAATAGAGGCAGTAGTTGCAGTTCGGCATATAACTTACTTCACGTGGTCTGAATCCAGGTCAGGAATCCGTCACGTTGACAAATCCAACTCTTCCTTGGCTGTTATCAATTCATCAGATTAGAGGTTGTGTTTGGTTTTGACTATTCCATTGCAAGAATGAGCCTGAATTCACAGCGAAGTGTATTGAAACTTTATATGGAAGTGATTTGTATGTTTATTTATGTCCCATTTATGGATGATAATTGCAAGAATTACCTTGAAATCTTCATTAATAAATATGGCACGTAGCAAAGAGATTGCTGCTGGTTGTTATTGGGTCTTTTTTCTCCAATAGAAGAATGTATCTTAGAGCATCCTGTTCTAAAATGAAGGACCCTTTTCAAATACCCATTTGGGCAATCCTGCCTTTTAGAGAGAATCACTTTATGAGCGATGATTATTTTTTCCAATATACTGTGTAATGGGATTTTTTAATGTGCACTGGTAGCAGACACGGTGTTAAGCATTGAATGCCTTGCTGTGTTCTATGCTAAGACGTGGACTTTTTTCCCTTTTTTTCCCCCTAAGTTTCTTCTCTATAGGTCTTATTATGGTCTGTTGTCTTGTGAGGTTATGCAGGTAGTAGCAGTGGTGAATTGGTAATGCATTAGGTAAAAATTTTTCCTGAAAACTTAAACAAAATATATTTCCATTTAAAATGGACTGTTACTTTGGCAATAATATTTCATTTTGACTGCAGGTACTAAAAAGCAGCATTTTTAGCATCCCCCTTCTGACTACAATAATAACTTTTGTGGTTTCCTCTGCTGTGCCTCTTAGTCACTCTGAATACTGTTTTGCCAGGTATCATCTCAGTCACTAAAAATTGATATATCTGTCTGAGTAATGTAGCTTAGGGTTATTTCAATATATTCCTGCTGTAGATGTGTCAGGTAAGCTCTTTTTGAAGAAGAAATATGTCGCATAATAAGTGTTGACTGAAATGCGATGATGAGTTTATGAATATGAATAAATTTAGTTGTTGTTTTACAATGAAGCCTAACATAAACAGAATTTTTATATAGACAATGTAAGCTTTAATGACTGTGTTTCAACTTTTTTCCTCACAAACCAAGAGAAGAAAAGGATATCTTTTTTTCATATTCTGAATTATTCATATTTGAAAATTGCTGACTCTGATTGTTAGGAGGCTTTTTTTTGCCTTGCACAAAATCAATGCACAATCTTTACACCATAAAGACCTAAATAAGAGAATTACAGCAAATATGGATGAGCCTACTGCTGGCACGTTAGAAAAATACAGTCAATTTCTTTAAGTCAACAGATTCAGGGCAATGTAGTTGCATAATAACTTCCATCAGTGTAATGTAAATGTTGAGCTGCTCTAAACACCTATATATTGTCATTGATCCCGGGTATTTGAATATGATTTTAATAAAGTTGTATGAAGTGCACATTCAAATAGAATTCATTGGTTTTGAAGAATGTGATAGAAGGCAACATAAAGTTACAGTGTTAACTTTAATTACATTAGTGCTTTAACTGGAGGGGCCAAATTCTATTTTTTTATCTATTATTATTTAAATCCATTAATGATGGTTAAAAAGTCTGTTTGTTTCTGTGAAGACTCTGTGAGTTCTGTCTTTCAGAAATAATGAGTTGTTGTGTAGCTCTTAGGCTTACTGTTTCACATCACTTCCTGAAGGGACTTGCACTCCTTTTGATTCTCTGCATTGCATATCACAGGATTTCTTTGTGTAAGAACTAAAATATAATTTTGTCAGAAGCATACAGCATACAGCATTTATCTTACATTCAACCTTTACACTTATACTGATGAAGTCTTACAAAGAATTAAAACTGACTTGTAACAAACAATTTTTAATCAGTACTGTTTAAGAGCCAGTGTGTCACATGGGATAAATCGCAGTGATTTGTTAATTAAGTTCAGTGGGGAGAAAAATGTAAAGATCTTGCTGAATGTTATCCTGGATAAGTGGCTTATGCTGCAGTTGTGCAACACATTAAGTGAAGATGATTCAGGTGCTACTGAAAATGTATAAAGTACATCAGTACAATTTTAAACACAGTTCAGTTTCTCTTTTTGAATATGCCTGCTGTGTGTCAAATTGCAGAAATGTAAGTTTCATGCCTCTAACAAAGCTATTTAAGAAAATACTGTCATTTTCAGCCGATTTTAGTTCATGGAACTGAGTGGTGTAGCTAAGTAGGGGCAGTTATGACTTTTCTGTTGACCACCTTCATTTATGATAACCAATACATAGTCAAATCAGAGAAGTCAGATGCTTCACATCCCAGTGATTTTGACGTGGTTAAGCTTTTCATTTTAATGATAACACAGATGCAAGCTTTACTGTCTTCACATTTATGGCATTAAGAAAAACAATATGACAATGATCCAAATAAGTAAAAGCTTTCCTCACCTTAGCGTTCGGGTGTGTGAAATGCTGTGCACATTGCTGACCTGCTTGAACATCCTTTTCCTTACTCAGCATATGTTGCAGAAGACCGTACCACCATAGCGTGTTTTAAAAGTCAGCAGTGAGACTTGGGCAGCTTCATAAAGCAGCTCGATCTAGTGATTTGTGGTGAGGCTTCTGTAAGGAGGATGCTGCACATCAGAGATTACGTTTACTGTTAAGCTGAAATGTGGAGGGAGTGAGATGAAAGAATTAAAGTGAACTGAACCGTACAAGATACTGACTTTTATGTTGCTCTTCGAAGAAAGTTGATTTACTTCAAAGTAACATGCTGTCTTTCTCTGTGTCCTTTAGTAAAGCCACGTTTGAAATGCTTCATCACAGAAAAAATACCCCAAAAATGTGCAATTACAGTGATCTGTGGAACATTTTGGTCCAGAAGAGAAAAAAACAGTGATGGAAACCCATGTGAATCCATAGTATCTCTGGGTATCTGTTGGCGCACCCATGATATAGTTGGGTTGAGTGGCACCATCTGCCACCAAAATTGAACTGTTTTCCCCATTGTAAAACCTCTTTTCTGTCACTTATACCATTGCCAAGTTTCAACCATGTGCATCACATGTCTTTATGACTCAGGCTAATTTTTGTTTTAGTTCAGCCAAATGATTAATTGACAATTAGACTAATTGTTTGGCCTTGTTAAAAAAAAAGAAGTCTAAGACCTTTTAGGAACATGGTATTGTCATTCTGGTTTGTATTTAGGCTCCAGATCCTGCTAAGGCAGCGTCCTGTTGTCATTTTTACTGTCTTTGTGAAAGCCTGCCCAAATTTCCATCTTCAGAATATTGTAGTTTTTACACATTCACCTGCGAATAAAATGAGAGATGACATGTTTATTCAACATGCAGTACTATGGAGTATTTTCAACAGTGATCTCAGTGGTGCTTGCTATATCTGCCATTGGCATTAGAGAGAGGTGTGAATATACTGGATATGGAATTAAGTTATTCAACAGGACCAAGATATCAACTGCATAAGGAAGGGATTGGGTGGTAATTCTGTAGAAGAGCTGTGGTTCGTGGTAGATTACTTGAGGAGTTGCTGCAATAAAGACAAACATGGTATTGTGATAATATAGATAGGACACCGTTACAGAAGACATGAGAAGTGATACTTCTACTCCATGTAGCAGTCCTCTTCGGCTGTAACACCATATCCAGCTGGGGTGCACGCTTCAAGAAAGATGTGGATGAATTGGAGAGAATCCAGGGGAGAAGTTTTAAAATAGTTAAAGATTTAGAAACTATGGCCTGTGAAAGAGGGTTGAAAGGTCTGGGGTTGTTTCAGCTCCAATGAAAGAGGAGTGCCAGGATGAACAAGCCATGATAACTTTCAAATGTCACAAAGCTGTTCTGAGGCAGCATTCTCCGTGCCTGTGCTCAGCCAGATGATGCATAGTGGGTTCAGCATTAATGAAACTAAAGCAGTGGAATAGATCATTACGTTGGGATTTTCAGGATTTTAGCATCATTAAAAGTTGTTTGAGTATTACTCAGGAACAACATAAACACAGTTGAATTCTTTTTGGAGCAGTGCAGTGGAACAGATTACTCTTTGAGGTCTCTTCTAGGCTTATGAATCCTCAACGTCTATGCTCCCTGATGTTGACCAGATTGTACATTGTCCCCTCACAAATGCTGTGGCTGGCAGGATTATCTGTATGGGACATCTCCAAAGTGAACAGTTGTGTGAGTGGTGAGAGTCAGAACTTTCCCTGTAATCTCTTGTTTAGGATTAAGTCTGACATCCACTTGTCTCTTCTTTCATACTAGTTCCTCTGCTGGTGCTTGGCCAGGTGGTTTTGTGAGGAACCTGAGAACCAAGTGACATAAGGAAGAAGAGGATTGGAGAGTGTGGGTGCAGATTTCACAAGAAACTGGATTATGGGATGAGTAGGATAGTACATGAACATGGGACATGAAGAATGTGAAGGGGAGCTAAGACTTTGGGACAGATGACTGGGACTTGGTAAGGAGTAGCATATAGAGTAAGCTAGTAGGAGGAAAGTCAGGTTGGTAGCAGAGACTCCCAATATACCAGAGGCTTTGATAAGTGGAAACTAGGATTGCGAAAGTAAGGAGAAGATGGCAAAGAGCCAAGGACCCATAATCCAAGAGGGAGCAATAAATGAACTGCTGCACCACTTAGATGTGCACAAGTCTATGGGGCCAGATGGGATCCACCCAAAGGTTCTGAGGGAACTGGCAACAGTGCTCACCAAGCCACTTTCCATCATTTACCAGCAGTCCTGGCTAACGGGGGAGGTACCAATCGACTGGAGGTTAACCAATGTGACACCTATCTATAAGAAGGGCCGGAAGGAGGACCCAGGGAACTACAGACCTGTCAGTCTGACCTCGGTGCCTGGGAAAGTCATGGAGCAGATCATCCTGATTGTGCAGCATGTACAAGACAAGGTGATCAGGCCCAGCCAGCATGGGTTTATGAAGGGCAGATCCTGTTTGACCAACTTGATCTCTTTCTATGACAAGGTGACCCGCTTAGTGGATGAGGGAAGGGCTATGGATGTGTCTACCTGGACTTTAGTAAGGCCTTTGACACCGTTTCCCACGGTATTCTCCTGGAGAAACTGTCTGCCTATGGCTTGGATGAGTGTACTCTCCACGGGATCAAAAACTGGCTGGATGGCTGGGTCCAGAGAGTGGTGGTGAATGGAGTCGTATCCAGTTGGCGGCCAGTCACCAATGGTGTCCCCCAGGGCTCAGTGTTGGGGCCTGTTCTCTTCAACATCCTTATCAATGATCTGGGTGAGGGGATCGAGTGCACCCTCAGTAAGTTTGCAGATGACACCAAGCTGGGTGAGTGTGTCGATCTGCCTGATGGTAGGGAGGCTCTACAGAGGGATCTGAACAGGCTAGGTCAATGGGCTGAGGCCAGTAGTATGAAATTCAACAAGGCCAAGTGCCGGGTCCTGCACTTGGGTCACAACAACCCCCAGCAACGTTACAGGCTTGGAGAGGAGTGACTGGAAAGCTGCCCAGCAGAAAAGGACCTGGGGGTGTTGGTCAACAGCTGGCTGAATATGAGCCAGCAGTGTGCCCAGGTGGCCAAAAAGGCCAACGGCATCCTGGCTTGTATCAGAAAGAGTGTGGCCAGCAGGAGCAGGGAATTGACTGCTCCCCTGTACTCGGCATCTGTGAGGCCACGTCTTGAGTACTGTGTCCAGTTTTGGGCCCCTCACTTCAAGAAGGACGTTGAGGTGCTGGAGGGTGTTCAGAGAAGGGCAACAAAGCTGGTGAAGGGTCTAGAGGACAAGTGTTATGAGGAGTGTCTGAGGGAATTGGGGTTGTTTAGCCTGGAGAACAGGAGGCTGAGGGGAGACCTTATTGCTGTCTACAACTGCCTGAAAGGAGGTTGTAGAGAGATGGGGGTTGGTCTCTTCTCCCATGTGACAAGTGACAGGTCGAGAGGAAATGGCCTTAACTTGCATCAGGGAAGATCTAGGTTAGATATTAGGAAAAAAAAAAGCCCTTTTCTTTACAGAGAGGGTTGTGAAGCATTGGAACAGGCTGCCCAGGGAGGTGGTGGAGTCCCCATCTCTGGAGGTGTTTAAAAGATGTTTAGCTGTGGCACTGAGGGACATGGTTTACAGACCCTGGCAGTGCAGGGTGAACGGTTGGACTTGATGATCTTAAAGGTGTCTTCCAACCAAATGATTCTGTGATTCTGTGTGGAATCACATGACTGGGAAAGTCATGTTGGAGACTATGGGAACAGAAGTGATTGAAGGATGGAGAAAAATGGCAGTCTTTCTTTTGAAGATTACCCTGTCTTCTAAACCTTAGCAGAGAGCCCACGTTTTTGTCTTAGCTTGTGCTTTGGGAGATCCATAATAAGTGTTTTCTTGGTCTTTTCAAGTGCAGAATGACCACCAGTTCCTGCAATCAGCCGTTCTATTATCTTGGATAACAGAGATCGCTGCTGGGGATGTGACGACCATACTGCACCATATTGCTTCTGGTTGGGTGTGCAAAATAAAACATGCAAAAGAAGCATGTTGGGGTGTTTTGTTTGTTTGTTTTTTGACGAACAGGATTGCTAAGTTTGCAAGTGAAAGGAAGGAAGTGCCAGAATTAAATTTTCCTTGTAAGGATTTAGCCTCCTTGCATGTATTCGTTGTAATTCAATCTTTAATGATATTACTGAATTTTCTTTTGTTCACATAACCCAAGCTTTACTGAGGGCACAGAGTGGATCTGCCCTCAGTGTGAATTGCAGCTGTGTACTAAAGGAAGCTGTGGTCTCTGGCATCCATAGCATTTGTTGCAGAAGCAGGAAGATATCTAGAGAAACTGAGGCACAAAGTGGCTTAATTAAAACACCTTTCAGACACTCAAATTAAGAGTTTAGCTAAAAGCACCAAAAACTAATTAAGGCTTGCTATTGCTATTCTGACTTTTAAAATATATGGGTTTTTTGCTTCAGTGAGTAGTAGTGATGTACATAAAAGATCAGGAGCTAATTCCCACCTAGGCCACTGTGAAACATTAGTAACTCCCTGGCCCTTACAAATGACATAAAAAGGAGCTGCCTTTTACGGCAAGAAGATCAAAAGATAAGAGCGTTTGCTTCCCATTTCTGCTTCTAGTGGCAAACAAGGCACTTTTCCATACCTTTCTTGATGAGAAATCTTGTGCTCGGACTTGACAAAGCTGTCAGAGTAAGTCGCTAAGAAAAAAAGGGAGGCTGATTTTTCTTGTTTTTTCAGGATCCTGTTCCAAGCTTGGTAGATATTTTGCAGTAGCCTACGCTAGCCCATCTGGGGGGCTATAATGATGAACAGTGCCATACTGCTCTTAGCCCAGAAGCTTGCTTTGGCAGTCATTGCTTCATCTGCTCTTTGTGTTTGGGGGAAGGACAGGCTCGTACATGTGGGTTTTGATGTTCTTTCCAACAACCCTGTTCCAACATCCCCTGTTGACAGCGCAAGGGTGTACTAAACAACCCTGCTATGTTTTTTCTGGCAAGTAGATTAATCTTTTGACCACCCACACAGCCTGCTGAACACTGTCACGAGTTACCAGGGTCTGATATCCTGATACCAACACCTGATATTTGACAAACAGCATGCTTCGGGTGATTGTATTTCCTCAGATAAGATGGGAAAAAAAAGTAGGCAAGCTTTGGAACGCACAAATGTTTCTTCACACGTGAAGCAAAGGCTCCATTTGGCCTGAGATTACATCCCCTCAGACACCTGCCTGCTGGAACACCCCTTTGAGCAGTAAAAGGATGGATTTCTGCTGCCTTAAAGCTCACCTTTCCTGCCACACTCGAGGAGCCTTTCCAACCAGAGGCTGCATCGACAAGAGCCAGCTGTGCTCTAAGCCAGAAGGGACACTGAAGTAATTTTTTTCAGCCCAGGTGTTTTCGTGGAACTATTTTACATTGTCAGAACAAAACAGAAGATGAAGACCCATTCATGACTCTTGACAGGATGCCGCATGCTTTTGTTTGTCAAACAGAATGGTGTCAGTGGCATTAGCTGCTAGACCGCATTTTGCATAATACCTGCAGCGTGCTTATTTACAAATTGCAGCTTGACTGGTTTGAGAAATCACCATCACTTTGCTGTAGTCTGGATCTAAAACCAGTACAGAGTAATGTCATTTCAGCTCTAGGTGGCTCTCAGATTCTCTTCCAGGATATTTGTGACTAGCAGTTGTCCATTTTCAGGCCTGTGGGATGGCTTCTCACTCTTACAGCAGTGACCGATCAGTGAAGGACAGTTGTGTGCAGGAACAAAGCTTCTGCAGCTCACTCTCTGTAGCTTGCTTTCTTTGGCTGTCACACTGAGCATAAGAAACATCTCATCTAATGGTGTACTGAAAGCCAGGCTTTGCAAGTAGTGTCCTAGATTTGATGATTGACAGCTGACCCAGAGATAGGTCCACTGATGACTGGAGGACATACTCTGCTTACTCTACTTGGCTGACACTCGACACTTTGTCAGCACTGGACAAGGCAGGAGTCTATGCTTATTACGCATGCTTAGGTGAACCTTGCAGTATATGCACAATTGCAGGCGTTACATTTGTACTGTCATGACTTTGAAAGATGTCTCATGGCAGGTTGATCACAATTTTGCAGTCAGATTTGAACTCTTTTTTCATTATGGAAAGTCTCGTCCAGTATTTTGGTGGGAATGCCTCTTTATGCCTCAGCCTCATGTCTTAATGTTATAACAGTCGACAGTTGTATTTTAAATATGAAAATATCCACATAGCATTAAGTAGTCTCAAAAAAGCAAGCATAGATTTTTTAAATGGGACATCCAAAATTAGAGTCTATGTTTTTACCACAATTTCATGTGTGGCTTTACTTCTGCCAAATAGGACAAGAACATCCTCCTTGCTTCCAGGGTGCTCTGTGGTGCTGACTCTTCCCATGAAGATTTGTTTCTCCCAGTCACCAGCCTGTCTCCTTGGCCACTTTTGATCTTTGAGAACCTTTGGCTCTCTGAGATATACGCTCTCTGGCATTGCTACTCACTCGTGGCACAGGGCACAACTGACCGCAGGTGTCTAATCCTGCTTCTCCCAAGGACCAGACTCGCTCTGTTTTGCCCAGTGACACAACTGAGTTGCATATTGATTTTGTCATCTACATTTCTTTTTGCAGAGCTTTATTGTACATGGCAAGCATAACAGCATCCAATAATGCACAACAGAGTCCACGTCTCCGGCAGTGAACCCACAAAAGCCCAAGCAATGACTCTGCATTCATATATGCCATCAGTTCTTTACAGAGAGTATCATGGGCTCTGCTGTTGATTGTGATCCTTTATTGTGTAGCTCTTACAAATTTCAATTCACTGCTTTTGCCATACGTAAGTTACTAATGCATGTTTCCCTTGTTAGTAACACTGTTAAGTGTAGCTGTTAGAAGGTGTCGTTCTTAAGCTTGTCCCTCCTTTGGTTGCACAGCCATAATAATTAACATAATTTTATGTGTTTTCTATATAGAGAAAGATATGTTCTCTAAATTATAATTATATATTGTAGGTCTATGTCTATATCTGCATGGTTAGAGCCTACACAAAGCATACTGATGATACAATTCTGACTGCACTAGAAGGGTTTGTGAGGAAATGAATGGTGGACTTCAGAGCAGAGCGTGACTACTGTGTGGCAAATCAAGCTTTTGTTTCTAAACAAGAAGAAAAATGTTGCCTAACTGCCCATTAAGTCAGCTTTAGTTTTTCTGTTCTCTAACCTGTTAGTACTTATCTCATGAATAATAATGATTTTAAGTAATGTTTTGGGTACAATGTCATGTGTGTTTGTGTATCGCTGGATACATTTGTGCAGTGTTTTGCCTTTTTTGGTCAATCTGAGGCTGTCAGGTAGGTTTCTCCTGTCCTTTGCTAGCTGCTGTCTATTGTTCAGTTTACTCTTCATCTTATGCATTTTCTTTACTTGGGCTATGAAGGCCTCAAACCTCAAAATGAGATAGCCAAAATATGAACATTTTTTAATTTTGAGAGACAGCTACTGTTTTAAACTGACGTGTTTAGGATTTTCACAAAAACTCCATTTTAAAATAAGATTTTAAAAAAGTTTTAGATAACCCTAACTGAATTGGAATGAAATAGGACTAGATTCCTAAAGAAAAAGTATTTCTTAAAACACACCCCAAATCTCAACCTTGTTTTCTAGTAGGCAGAGAAGAAAATATCCAAGAAAACAAGTGACAAGGCTTTTTTAAATGTTCACTCACTTGGCATTGCTGTATGATTTAGGATACAATACTGAGTTCATAATTTAAAGCTTTAGAACATTGTAAGTTCAGCACTTTCAGACTATGAAGTTGCTTCATCCACAATGAAGCAGAAGGAAAATGGGGATAATAGGGGAAACACCGTAGGAAACTCTTTGGCTTGGCTTTAACTTTTGCCATTTAGTAAATCAGTTTAATGTCCCTCTATCCTCTCTTCCAAATGAATAAATAACCTCCATTCCTCAAAGGATCCTGCCTTTTTTTTCTTTTTTTTTTTTTGTTCTTTTTATCATCAACAAAGATAAAAATACAGAAAGAATTCTAGCACTAATAGTATTTTTCCAAACGTTCAGTCTACATGTACGGTTCTATTATTAGGACCTATTAAATTATATAATAATGTATTTATTAAAATGTTATAACACAGTAAAGGTGTGTATATATAAATACACAATGTATTGTTAAGTATAATGTAATAAATACTATAATTCCAAATTATTCCGAATAACATGTTAGGGAAATCACTTGACGGGCTATGATTTCGTGGACCAGCACTAGCCTGCTTAATCTGAGTTCTGCAGTCCCTGTGCAAATATCAGCCTTACAGCACCTGCTCAAAAAGCCACCCCACTGCCCTGCCATCCCAAAGTGCTAGTGCTGGGAAAGGGGATTTCGGCAGGGAGAGGTATGCACCGGCGTGGGAGCAGAGGCAGCACACGTCAGGTTTCACTACATGGTCATTGGTGCTTGCAGGAGCTGTGCCAGATGGGCTTGAGGAAGGAGGCCAAAGGAATGTTACATACTTCAGAAGTGAGGTCTGCTGAGAGGTGGTGGTGTCAGCTTGGTATCTGGGGAACCATGAGTTACTCTTCTATGTATGTTTTTACTGCTGTTTCTTGAAGGCTGTCAGCGGTCTCACATCTGAGAGATTTGGTCCAGCGGGGAAGGTTGCTGGTGCCAAAATTTAAAGAAATAGATAGCTGTACTGTCACAAGGAGACCTGCAAATAGTGGCCAGACAAGTGTGCTTCAGGACTGGTGCTGGGAAGGTCTCTAGCAGTGTTTAATCATTTAAACTGCTGTCGGGTGACCTTCAGGTGTGCCGCTTTGTCTATGTTTGCTTTTGGCCTCAGTGCTCTGTG
This sequence comes from Bucorvus abyssinicus, assembly GCA_009769605.1. NCBI lineage: Eukaryota > Metazoa > Chordata > Aves > Bucerotiformes > Bucorvidae > Bucorvus > Bucorvus abyssinicus. The sequence continues at coordinate 30,571,760 of CM020026.1, forward strand.
GATGGAGTTCCTGATGAATTCTGCCTCTGCTCTTCACGCCCTCAGGACTGTAGTTCCAGCTTTGCACTTCTCAGCAATTAATTGCAATTACCCATTGTTCTCTTATCACTTAAAAGTTTCACTTCTCTCCTGTGATTTTAAGCCCAGAAGTTTTTGTTAACCCATCAGTCTGCAAACAGTCTGCAAATCCCAACTGGATTTCTGTTTTATGCCTTTTCCTGGCTGCAAGTGTGATTTTTAAAGCCCTGTGTATTACATTTATAGGACCGTGCATTGTTGGTCTTGGTCAGCAGAAAAGAGGTAGCTTGGGCCTTTTTGCCAAACCATCTTTTAAAGCTGCAGAAAAAACTCCTTGTTATTGAATTTCAATAATTAAGCTATCAAATGTCTATAAGCGATCAAGTGTCAATAATTTATAATATTAGTAATATAATAAGTATTTAATGGTGTTACTTGGCAAGTGGTAAACAACATTGATTAGTATTATGTAGTGGTTAACATGAGATGGGTAAGCAACTAACTGATGTCAGACTTTTCCTAGGGAGGTGAGAAGCTGAAGTCCTTCATTTATTTGAGAAACTTATATCAATATATTTTATTTTTTTAACCTCTCAGTATATGGGGATGGGAAGCAGTCTTCTGTTTCAATAAAAAACATGAAGAATAAAAAGCTCAATGGCTGTTTACAGGGTTTTCATTGGGTGATCTAAATGAAGAAAAATGCAGGCTGAATACACGATGTACTGGCACGTTGTAACCTTCTGGATTTGGAAACTGAAGGCAGTGAGCTCTTTTCTTCTTTTACTGTTCAAAGGTTGCCCTTCAAAAACATTCCAGCGATGTTTACCTCCGATATTTCTGTTAAATGCTACCAGAGATCCCCTGTGAAGTGGGAAGCAGATGCAGATGGCTGCAAACAACTGCAGGTAGCTAGTAATCAGCTCCTGACTTCTGACGTAGGTTTTTACAGCAGGAATGGAGTCACACCAGTATGGTGAAAGAGCTACGTGGTGAATTTATAAGTTAAGCAACTGCATTTTCTGGCTTTGTGGGTTTTTGGATTTTGGTAGAGGAATTAATGTCTTATGGCAACTTGGAGCTTCAGAAAGGCAAAACACTACTGTCGTGCACTGTCAGTGACATTGCCAGGAAGGATATTTGAGTCATATGAATTTTGCAGAATACTGCTAAACTTAAGAATGTAAGGAGACTCAGACTAGCCAGTTCCTTACGTATTTTAGCATCACTTTCCAGCTTCCATTTTGACCCTTTCATCCTTTTCTAAAGAAGTTTGAACATCTCATAAGCTGTGCAATGGTTTTTCCGTGCTAGCGTCCCCTCTGCTAGTGTCTTATTTCTTAGTTACTCTTACATAAATCACCTATCAGAACTGATGCTGGTGTCAAGTACGGCAGCTTGCATGTATAGATCCTAGACATGGGTGATGGTGGCAGCAACTGTGACCTTTAGTTTAACTCCTTGTCAGGTGCATCATGAAGCTGGTTAGAGAGGTGTTTTGCACTTGGGTGGAGGTCTGGCTCCTAGGTGTTTTATGTTGGTTTTCTTTTTTATCCTTCATCCAGATCTGGAATTCTCCTTGGTCAGTTACATTAAAATAATGCCAAAAGTAAATAAATGAACTTGCAGCTGGTTAGTAGGTTTCAAAAATAGGGAGGACAACCTCACTGAGCAAGGTGATGAACGAGAAAGAGGTTCTAAATTTTGGATGTTCATCCTTCTCATGGAGAGAGAAGTATGTGGGCTTCTTGAGCAACTGATAGTCATGTGTATTTGGTGTGTGTGGTCAGGCTGAGGAGAAAGCAGTGTGCAGGCACAGAGACTGGGCTTTTAAAATCGCTTTGCCACTTCAGGTGATTCTCAAGATAACGTCTTGATCTGCGGTGCTGAACCTGGATGCCCCGATAAAGTTATCTTTATTTTACACACGAACGAAATGCATGCAGTTAGCAATAAATGACATGACAGCTTTCTCAAATGTCAAAAATTCTGATAAAAATACAAAGTATGGGGTACGTTTCTGTCCTTGCGTAGATCCCTGGTCCTGGCACAGGCAGCTGCTGGCCCAGTTCACCAATATGCTGTCTGATAAAAAGGCAGTAAAGCCCTGCCGAGCATGAGGAAATGACACTGCTGGGATGGCTCCACTGGTCAGCAGGTTTTATCCTCCCTGTAAAATGCTCTGTTAAGTTTATAAAAGATTAAAGGAGAAGCAGCACTGTGCTGCACATATATTTGCTTTCTTGTCAGCCACATATGTTGTTTCCACCTGGCTGACCGTGGTACTTCTGTTCTTTCTCTGAGTTGATGCTGTTCTTGTAACTTGTGCCTAATTTCTTTCTTTTTTTTTCCTTTTTCTGATGAGGGAATGGCTAAGATCTTGCTGATGTGCAATACATGCTGTCTCATTCTTTCATACAATCTAACATTATTTGGCATGGAGTTTTCTCAAAAAATAATTGATTTTCAAGTTTTTATTTTCTCTTCTACAGCTGCACTAATATTTTGCATCTTCCCGGGGATTCCAGTGTCATAATGTTCAACATTACTAATATTTATCAACAGACAAATAACAGTCCCTCATTTGTCTTTCAAAATATTTTTTATTTTCTAAATATTTAAAGGACTAATGTTCATGAACAGCTAATAATTCTGCCATACAAACGTGTTCATTAGTATTTCATATTATTGATGTGTGCATCTGTTCTGTGCCTCAGGAGATGAGTTGATTTAAAACCAAATCATTTTTCTAATGGAGGAAACACTGCGACTGACTCTGTGAAACTCAGATTCTTTCCAGTGCTTTAGAGTGTAAATAACCACTGCGCCTCACAGCAGACTGCACAGTAAGGATCAAGGCCAATAAACATACACATCTGTTTACAAAGTGGATACTTTTCCTGTCTTTTTGTATAACAGACATCTAAAGGAGGAATCAAAACTGATTCATGGTGTGATAGTAAATGTTTTCAATACATAGGTTATTTGTTCTCTTTCTTCATATGAAAATGCTTTGGGAGAAGGTGTAATAAAGTATATTTAGTGCCTAAGGCAAATCTAACTCTCATTGATTTTCTGTCTAGTGCCTGTATTTTTGCTCAACTATTACTTAATGCATTAATACCATGCTTGGTACACTGGTATCATGGCTTTTTAATATTATAGCCAGAATTGGTTTGTAGGTTAATACACGCTACAGTGATTTGTTGTTTCTAACTCTAGTACATTGTATCAGATAACAGTTTAGTGGAGAAGAATATTTTCCTGATCACCTAAACTATTACTGTGTCCTGTAAAATAAATATATATATTTACATCTGTTTAGGTGCATCTGTTCCTCAGAGATTTTTTCTTTTCTGCCAAGGTTCATAAACTTCATTAAAAATTAAGTAGACTGTACCTATTCAGATTCTCCCCCCTATTTGGCAGATCTAACAAATGGTTTTTTTGCACTGTGCTTCTTTCTTCATCTGTGAACAGTTAAATATAGCTTTAGTGTTATGCCAGTTATCATCGTAATTTCAAAATAAGAAGCAATATAGGAATATTTTCTCCAGCAATATAAACTATGTTTTCATTGCAAGTGAAAGGGAGATGATAATTAAACCTTTCAGATTATTTGCAGTTTCCTGTAGGTAAATGTGAACTCTAGCTGGTCTCCAAGCTGGCAGGACACCAAAAAACCACTCCAGCTGTTGCGTGACTGCTTTAGAGTCTGAGGATCTGGGCTTACTGCTTCAGGCTTGGACGCTTTGCTGGGAGGGACACATATTTCTCAGTTCACTGCTGGCTGGTGTTGTGCTGTCCCTGATTACAGGTGACTGATCTTAAAGGCTATGTAGACATTTTTGGGATAGCACTCTGCTAATTGTCTGAAGTGTTGGATCCATTAAAAAACTACATCAAGAGGTGGAGGAATTTGTACCTGTGTCATTCACACTGCCCAATTAAAGCACTTTTGATCAAAGACCTTTGCTGCAAGTGCAGCAAATACAATGGGCTGTCCTGCTCTATCAGAAAAAGAGAACCCTTCTGTGCTTATCCGATGGCTGGGCAGGGTGGCTGAGGCAGTGTGAGGGATGCCATGTGCCCCATAGCCAGGCTTTTCAGCCTGCTGGCCACAATCTGTCTCATTTGCACATGCTTTCTGAGTCCTTTGGTGGTGCCTTTGATGCCTTTGATATCCATTGCAAAATGTCAGTCTTTCATCCTCTGTGGAGTTACCCCAGGAACAGCCACTTTCTTTCAGGAGCATAAGCATGTATGTCCTTTTTGTAACTAACCTTCTCTGGACTGAAAGCGGTGGGGCATTTCATTGCCATAGGGGATCTGCTCGTACTGTGTGCCTGAACTACAAGGCACATCATTACTGGAAAGCGTGCACCACTTCTTCGGGTTGCACATTTGTAAGGCAGATCGCCCATTGGCAAGAGCTGGTCATTCAGGTACTGGAGTAAAGAAGAACAGTCCTGGAGGTTGTTGACATCTGGAGTAAAGGAGAGAGTTTTCCAGTGCACTAGAAAATAGAAAATGATGTAGAATTCTTTTATTTACTATTAACAGAAGAGCTGGAGCTTGTGTGCACATGAAGTGCTGTTTTCAAACATGACCCTTTTTCTTTCCTGGTATTAATGTAACCTCAGAGAATATTTAGGTTTTTAATAGTGAGATGTAGATCTCCTGATATCTGTGGGATTCTTGAAAAAGATACATCCTCATTAGGAAAGGGAAAAGTGAAATTATTATCACACGAAATAGGTCTGCTGTCTCAGTCGAGAATTGTACTTTTTTTGCAACCACTAATGGCTGAAGCACCCTGAAGAAGAATGCTCACCCGGATCTATCTTATCCTTCTTTAGCAAAAGGCTTTCAGAAAAGTCAGTGACAGTTTGATCTGAGAAAATATTTTAAAGATTATTTAATTGAAAGGTGTCATGAATATTTTTTATTTCTGTTTTAGCTCAATTTATTGAAGTTGTTTTGTAACTGATGTAGGTTACACCAAAACTGAACTCCGTACACAGTTTATTACATTTTTCCTTTCATGCAGATGAAGCTTATCTCTGTGTAGATTCAAGAAAAGCAGTGTAAGTGACTTAATGCCCGGTGGGGAATGGCAAATGACCCAGGCTATTAAGTTGACAAATAATGAATACGAGATTGGCTGTGACCAAAGACTGACAAATGCAGAACTGTGGGTTAGAGTCAAATGCCTTTTTTGTAGTTTTGGCTTTCACATGCTTGTGTAACTTCAGGCTAAACAATTAACCACTGTGTTCTTCTGCTTGATTATATGTGAAAATATATGCAGCAACATCTGTACTATTTCATTTGGTAACCCAACAATTTGATTACATTCTTTAATGCCTTTGTACTGCTAAACAAAAAAAAGCAATATGTTGATGGTATGTAATTGGAGTCCACAGGAATAAAAGTCTCTTGAAGACATACATAAAAGCAGAGAGGATCACAGAATCATAGAATGGTTTTGGTTGGAAGTGACCTCAAAGATCATCTAGTTCCAACCCCCCTGCCACTGGCAGGGACACTTTCCAGTAGACCAGGTTGCTCAAAGGCCCATCTAATCTGGCCTTGAACACTTCCAGAGAGGGAGTATCCACAGTGTCTCCAGGCAACTTGTTCCAGTGCTTCACCACCCTCACAGTGAAGACTTTCTTCCTTATATCTAACCTATATCTATTATCTTCCAGTTTAAAGCCATTGCTCCTTGTCCTAGCTCTACATGCCCTTGTACGATGTCCCTCTCCTGCTTTCTTGTAGGCCCTCTTTAGGTACTGGAAGGCTTCTGTAAGGTCTCCCTGGAGCCTTCTCCAAGCTGAAAACCCCCAACTCTCTCAGCCTATCCTCAGAGGAGAGGTGCTCCATTCCTCTGATCATCTTCATGGCCCTGCTCTGGAGTCGCTCCAACAAGTTCACGTCCTTCTTATGCTGGCTACCCCAGAGCTGAATGTGGTGCTCCAGGTGGGGTCTCATGAGGGCAGAGTAGAGGGGAAGAATCACCTCCTTCAGCCTGCTGGCCATGCTTCTTTTGATGCACCCTAGGATACAGTTGGCTTTCTGGACCATGAGCACACACTGTCAGCTCATGTCTAGCCTATCATTCACCAGTACCCTCAAGTCCTTCTCTTCAGGGCTGCTCTCAATCTTTTCATCCCCTTGACTGTAGTGATATTATGAGGCTAGGAAAACACACATTTCTTTGGTCAGTATGGAAGATAACAATGCTTGACTCAGATAAGAATTCTGTGTTTGTGGATGAAGAGGGATCTGATCCTTGCTAGTACTTGCAAGAAGTGGTGGCTTAGTTTTGACAGTCCAAAACAGGTATTAAATTTACTGTCTAAAATAAATAAGAGGTTGCAGTGATATGTCTGGGAGCAAGAAGTCAGTTTTAGTTATGCTGACCTCAAGCTGACTTTGTCTCTAGGAAGAGGAAACAGAAAAAGAGCCAGCTCTGTAGAAGCTATTTTCTAGCCCTGCTGAAGGATTCATGGGTTGAGAAAATAAATCTAGATTAAGGCAGGAAGCTTGGAGCACCAGCTTTGGACCTTAAACTCAGAAGAGCATCAGAATTTGTGAAAATTAATCCCTAGGCATCTCCTCTTCATATCTTCATTACATGCCTGATACATTTTCCTGCCTATAGAATATTCTGTCATACTTTAAGGGTTAATGAGTCTTTGCTTATGTTCTTAACAGTCATAAGAGTGAGTTATTTATTTTTTGCTCAAGGCTTTCCAGTCATTGGAAGATTAATTCAAACATTTGTGCTTTAGCTTGATCTCTGAAGACCTCTTTCTACTCTGAAACGGTTTGCAATGCTCCCCAGGACTTCAATGGATCAGTGTTGCTGTCTAGTATAAAGAGAATCTTTTCTCAGGTATGATGCATCTAGCATTGCTGGACCAGTAAAACACTCCTTTTTGCTTTTTAATGCCTGAGACAACCATCTATTGTATGTAATGAATAAGACAAAGGTATGAAAAGGAAATGGTGCAAGATGAAAAAGAAGCAGAGACATGGAAGCTCAGCTGCCTGTTGCAAATGAATAGTTTTCAAAACGGTGAGGAAAATCAGCAGACTTTGTAACTTGCATCATAAGCCATTATTGGATTTATATGGCATTTTTTGTGCTTAAGTGATTTGCTATGCCCATCACAGATTAGATGTGTAAAACGACAAAATTTGTGACCTGGCTGTCAAAGGTATGCTTGCTGTCAAGCAGCCCCAGTTTTCTGTGTGTGCTTTCCGTAGAATCAAGGAATGCTTTGGGTTAGAAGGGACCTTCAGAGGTCTAGAGTCCAATACCCACCCTGCCACACTCTATCCCACCCCCCCCAGAGTGAGCAGGGAAATCTTCAGCTAGATCAAGTTGCCCAGAGCCCCATCCAACCTGGCCTTGAGTGTTTCCAGGGATGGGATATCCACCACCTCTCTGGGCAACCTGTGCTAGTGTTTCACCACCCTCATTGTAAAAAGATTCTTCCTTGTATCTAGTCTAAATCTCTTCTCTTTCAGTTTAAAACCATTACCCCTTGTCCTGTTGCAAGAGGCCTTGCTAAAGACTGTTCCCATCTTTCTTATAACCCCCGTTTGAGTACTGGAGGCTTCAATAAGGTGTCCCTGGAGCCTTGTCATCTCCAGGCTGAACAACACCAACTCTTTCAACCTGTCCTCATAGCAGAGGTGCTCCATCCCTCTGATCATTTTTGTGGCCCTCCTGTGGACCTGCTCCAACAGGTTCATGTCCTTCTTGTGCTAAGGACTCCAGAGCTGGATGTAGTTCTCCAGGTGAGGTCTCACGAGAGCAGAGCAGAGCAGAGCATCAGGATCACCTCCCCAGATCTGTTGGCCATGATTCTTTTGATGCAGCCCAAGATATGATTGTCTTTCTTGGCTGTGAGAAGACATTGTCAGCTTATGTCCAGCCCTTCATCCACCAGTACCCCCAAGTCCTTCTCCGCAGGGCTGCTCTCAATCCCTTCATCCTCCAGCCTGTATTGGTATCAAGGATTGCCCTCACCAAGGTGCAGGACCTTGCACTTGGCCTTGTTGAACCTCACATGGGCCCACTTCTCCAGCTTGTCCAAGTCCTGCTGGATGGCATCCCATCCCTTAGGCATGTCAACTGCACACTCAACTTGGTGTCATCCACAGTCTTGCTGAGGGTGCACTTGGTCCTGCTGTCTATGTCATTGATGAAGATATTAAGCAGCACTAGCCCCAGTATGGACCCTTGAGGGGCACCACTTGTCACTGATCTCCATCTGGACATCAAGCTATTGACCACTACCTTCTGGATACGACCATCCAACCAATTTGTTATCCACCAAACAGTCTACCCATCCAATCCATCTCTCTCCAATTTGGAGAGAAGGATGCTGTGGGTGACCATATCAAAGGCTTTACAGAAGACCAGATAGATGACATCCATAGTTCTTCCCCTGTCCACCAATGTAGTCACTTTGTTGTAGAAGGCCACTCGGTTGGTCAGGCAGGATTTGCCCTTGGTGAAGGCATGCTGGCTGTCTCAAATCACCTCCCTGTCCCCTATGTGCCTTAGCAGAGCTTCTAGGAGGATCTGTTCCATGATCTTCCCAGGCACAGAGGTGAGGCTGACAGGGTGGTAGTTCCCAGGGTCCTCCTTTCTACCCTTTTTAAAAATGGATGTGATGCTTCCCTTCTTCCAGTCACCAGGGACTTCACCTGACTGCCAGAACTTTTAAAATATCATGGAGAGTGGCTTGGCAACTCCATCAACCAATTCTGTCTGGACTCTGTAATGCACCTCATCAGGTCCTGTAGACTTATGTACGTTCAGGTTCCTCAGGTGGTCATGAGCCCAATCTTTGCTTAAAGTGAGAGGGACTTTGCCCCCCTGGTCCCTGTCTTGCAGTCCATCCACTTGGGAGGTGTGAGAAGAGAGGTTGTAAGTGAGGAACGAGGCAAAGAAGTTGTTGAGTACTTCAGCCTTCTCCTTACTTGTTGTTACCAGCTTGCCAGTCGTGTTTGTTGAAGAGGGTATGCTCTCTTTAATCTTCCTTTTCTGGTTAACATGCCTGTAGAAGCCCCTCTTATTATTCTTTGCATCCCTTGCCAAGTTCATCTTCAGCCACTCCTTGTCCTTTCTGATCTCATCCCTACACAACCGGGCAGTGTCCCTATACTCTTCCCAGGATACCTGTCTCTGCTTCCACTGCCTGTGCAGTTCCTTCTTGCCCTTCGATTTGACCAGCAGGTCTCGACTCAGCCATGCTGGTCTCTTCCCTTCCTTGCCTCATTTCTTACACCTAGAGATCAACAGCTCTTGCACTCTGTGGAAAGCATCCTTAAAGATCTGCCAGCTCTGTTCTGCTTCCTTGTCCCTGAAGGCGGTTTCCCAGGGGGTCCTTTTGACTAACTCCTTGAAGAGCTGAGGTTTGCATCTACAGTGATCGTTTGAAGTTGACTGTTTGCAAATGGAGTTGACTCTATATAAAAGTCAGAAACAATTTTGGTGTTGAAAACAGCTATGCCAGACAACAGGGTAAGTGAAGTCATTCTGAGGTGTGAGACTCTGCTCTGTGACAAGCTGGAATCTAAATAAATGTATTCTGTCACCCCAAGGAAAAAGTCACTATGCCATTTATGTGGACTGCAGACTTGAGTAGGATATCGGTACAGGCGTCAAACATGTTCGATATAGAAATGATTGTTTTGCTCTTAGCGATTAGGTTTTTCAAACCTTGTGTTTGCCTAAGCTTTTTAAAAGGTGATCGGCCTTACTCAACAATTTGACGATATTGTCAGGGTTCTGTCTGGATAAGTACGCGATGATTTTAATCTATTCTTTTTAAAATATTCTATTCAGGTGCAGATTAATTTGCTGAAATGCCTACTCTTCCATGAAAAAACTTTTAAAAGGAAGCATGCTGTCCATCTTGCAGTGCATATGGTATCTCAGAGTTCAGTTGAAAACGCATGCTTATGTGATAGGGAAAAAGGAATGTCCTCATGTTAGAGTTGGTATTTGCATAATTTTCACCATGTGTGTAACTGAAGTAATTTCTCATGAACTAGGTACTTCAAAGATAAATGTAACTGGGCTTTTTACAGCCTTGATTGCAGTATGGTTAGTTTGAGTACTGGTAGTCACATTTTAAGATTAGGATGAGGTCAGGAGTAGGAAAACAAAATTGATTTTGTGTCCTTGATTGCTGACCTGTCCCAACCTTCAGTAGTGACACAGTAAGACAATACCTATATTGCAAATCAAATATTTGTCAAGTATCATTCTAGCAGTAACATGCGTCAGCACATATGGAAGTTCTTGGCTTTTTAGAAGTTGTTTAATAGAGCCACGTATTGTTACAGTAGTATTTTAGGGCTGAGATTTTAATCTGCCTCTTAGTTCCTTTTTTCATCACACTTGCAGCGAAGCAGAGTATTACACATGTGATGGAATGGACTAGACCCATGACGTGTTGCTGTTAGTCAAATGTTAAGACCAATTTCTAATTTAATCTTAAAACTGAAACATTGATGTTTCACCTTTTAACGCAGTGGAACAGACATAAAAATGCAACAAAATAATAAATGTTTGTGAAAACTTTGCTTCTCTGGGGGAAAATCCTTCTAATAATCTTCCTGTGTGCTTAGATAAGGAGTGGGATAGAAGTCTTCAACAGATGCAGAGAAACAGAGGTTTAATTAGGTTATTCTGTGCGTTTCATACTTCCTAGTGATTCCTAACTCAAGAAGCAGAAGAACTGAACCTAGCCTGGGAATCCACTTTTAGTTAATTCAGGAGCCTGCTAACTGATAGTTATTTAGAACATAAGTTCTAAACTTTAATTTTAAAGGTTGTTTTTTTTTCCTTTTCTGGGTACTAAGAAATAAAATCTGGTTCTATAAGTTACATTATACATATCAAAAAGTTAGTAGCAACTGCTGAGAAAAGTTATGTGTGAAAGTGAAGGAAGTGTAGAGTTACTGGAGAAGATAAGAGAGGAAGACTTTGTGTGTGAATTTTTATATATCATATACATTTCATCTGAGTTCACATATGTGACTCTTTTTGAAAATGTCACTTTGACATGACACTGCTTTCTTTTAAATACACGTTTTAATCCTGTCTTGGCTGTCATTAGTCAGCCGTTACGAAGTTATTAGCACTTCAAACACAGGCACACTTTTTCAGCAATTATTTTAGCCGTGAGTCTTGTGCAGCACTCTCACTCCAGTGGACACTTGCAGATGCAGCTCCAGGGGCTGCGCAGGAAAAAGGAGGTTGCTGCCTTGCTCTTCTGTTTGACCATGGAAAACAAGGGGGTTCATTCTGCTTTGACTGGGGAAGGGATGCTGGAGCAGACAAGGCTTGGAGCTAACCTCCTAAACCGCTGAAACCTCTATGAAACAATGTGTACATGGCACTGATGACCAAGGTGGTTTGCTTTACAGTCACCTGTGCAGATTTCCACCTGATGGGAATATAGGGTTGCAGGACATTTTCACTGTTAGTGCAATGTTCCCTTTTCTTTTCAGTGGGGGTGTGTGTGAATTTCCTTCTGCTGCCTGGGTGGGGAACTTGACTGGACTGCTACCTGTGTACTCTGTGATCTCTACCAGCCTGTTGTCAGGGACTGGGTGGTGCCAGAGTTTTGAATGGTTGCTTTTGCTGCCAGGAGCATAGACAGCAAAGACATGGGCAGGAGGAGTGCCTTCTCTGGCTAAGATGCAGCTGACGTAGCTCAGTAATGCAGTAAGGTCCTACTTTGCACAGAGTGCAGATGAGAAGTACTTGGAAATGTTTTTTCCTTGTAGATTGGGAAAAGCTGGTATTTTTGTCATTGCCATGTAGTCTAGCTCAACACCATGACTGAAAACACTGTGTCGAGGCTCCAGTGATTTTTCTACACTCACTGGTGCTACAACTGATGTTCCTGTTGCTGGGCGTGGGAGGTCAGCAGCTGTGTATGCTTTTAGGGAGAAAGCTAGATCATTAACAGATATACAGATCAGATTTCTTAGAATTTTATGTTCTAAAAACTTAACATTTTGTGGATTCTTACACTGGTCTGCTAATACTCCTCCCTGTTTATATTACGAATTGCTTTGGTTTGTTGTTGTAGGCAGCGTGTAAACAAGAAGTGTTCAGAGCAGTGAAGCAGCTAATGTAACAAAAAGAGGTTGTCAAACAAATAAAGCTGGATAAAGGAAAAAAAAAATCAATGGGTGTCCCTTTTGCTGCAGATATATACCGGCTTGTATAATGGAGTTCTCTTCAGATGAAGCACTATTCATGTTATGAATAGCCCTTTCAAGGAAATATGGCTCACTGGCATGAACGACGAGAACTGCTATGGCTGTCAGCATCTGTTCTTTTATGCTCAAAACAATTTTTCCATCAAACATTAGAGGCCAGAAGGATGTTTAACTATGGTGTAGCACTACATTGTAATTTTCCTACTACAGTCAGTCTGGCAATGAAACTTGTTTCAATAAGAGAGTAAAACAAGTAAGGTTGTTTGGGTGAATCCAACTTGACAAAGCTGTTCCTCCACAACACTGTTAGCACAGAAAGCATTCATTTTATAGAATGACACACAGATTTTATGTGAATAGGGGGCAGTTCCTTCAGAACAGATGCTTAATACTTAATGAAACTATTTTAATTTATCACTCTGAAAAATGATATTTTATTCTAAATAATTGCCATGCTGTGATTGCCTTTTAAAATGCAGAACATTGAACAACGTTTAAAAGAAAAAGCCCTCTTTGTATGTGCTTTTTAAACAAATGCATACATCGTTTGTGCTTTGTTTCTAGCACAGTCTCTGCCAGCACCTCTGTGAGCTTCACCAAGGAAGCATCACTGTGGTGTTTAGAAGGCAATTCTGGCCACCTCTGCTCCTCTGTGAAGACTTGTGTCTGGTCACAACAGCCCGTGCAGGAGGCAGGTTTTGCAGTCGAAGCAAGCACAGTCCTGAGCAGTAAAGGTGCAGTGTTTTTGACCTCCAGTGAGGAGGACGATTCCCTCCAGGGCAGATCCAGTGCTCCTCACAGTTGGCTGAGGTGGGTGCTCAAATTAAGAAAGGTATTTTTCCTCCATCCCCAGCAGTGGGAAGCTGAGATTTGTTCTTTGTGACCAGCCAGGGAGGCAGGTAAGATACAAAGAGGCTGAGGTGGCAGTGAGTGGATTTGCTCTATTCTGGGTAGCACTTGCGCCAATGCTAGGGATCCGTGCGGGTGCAGGGATCAGTGGCACTAGCTCCCACCCACCTTTTGGGCTGGCGTGGATTACACCTGCCTCCAGCTTTGTCTCTAAATCACAGATATTTCTAGTGTCCGTCACCAAGGCATCCTAGCAACTGAGACAAAAATAAAGGTGGGTGATTGCAAAGCTTTTGCTAGAAAGTGGAAGAATTCAGAGAGTTTACAAAGCCTTGTTCACTGGAACACTCTCTGTCAGCTGAAATTCCTGAAGTTCCAGTGAGCCATGGGCATAGGGCTGCCAAGCTGTGCTGGCAGAGAGGGGGGATGTTGAAATAACCACGCACACTGTGAGGGGAGAAGTCACTTTGTAATATTTTATTTACCAAACCCTGTTTCCACAGCAGAATACTTAGTGGCATTGGTGGTAGTTAAAAAAAAAAAAAAGTTTAAATGTTTCATTGATTTATCATTATCATTATTATTGTTATTATTTAAACATTTATTTTAGCAGAGGAAGTCGATTTTTCATAGCAGTTGCTCATGCACTTCATTTAATCCCAGTTTATTCAGTGCTACGTATGTTATAATGGCACTTTAGCCAGAAGAAGCATTTGATCAGTCACCAGCCTGCCTTTAACTGCTGTCGTACTGCATATACTTTTTGTTTTGGAGAATGTAAATCCTTCATGTTACACAATCCTCTTAAAAAAAAATAATCCTGGTGTTATATAAGTGATAAGTAACGCGTCCTTTAGTATATTATCGTGGGTGGGAATATTTCATCACGAGTACTTTTATCCACATAACCATCAAGTAAAAATGTGAGGGAATAACGTAAAAATAAGACTTGCCCAATGTCGTTAGGCAGTCAGTGGTACAATCACGATGTGAGAGTCCTTTTCCAGGCCACAAGCGTCATATACTTTCAGATTTTCTTGCTGAATGTTGCTGCATGTTGCTGTGCCTCCCTTTCCATAAGAAGTGAGTTGTTTTCATCAGAGTTCACGTGTCTGCTTGTGGGAGAGTTTTCAATAAAATAGTTAAGAGTCAGTGTCTGCACTTAGATTATGCCTAGTTCCCAAACCGGGACTTTTCTTGAAACAACCTCTTGCTTTTTCTTATACTTGAGGGGTGCTAGGGTATACACCATCTGTACATATAGAAGCCTTTTTTGAATGCGGGATGAAACAACCACAACATATCCTTAAAGGAGTATTTTATTTCTTTATTTTGTTTGAATCAAAGTGTCATTATGCTCTTCCAGCATAATAAACTACTGAACGTTTCTAGAAACTTTAAAACCTGCTTAAAAAATACAAACATGCAGCAGAAGTATGTAGTTTGTGTCTTATTCTGTGCTGATCATTCTTCTTAAGTATTTTTTGCCCTTGATTATTGTGGTACATCCTTGTGCACACAAACAGTCCCAAGTAGGAAATCCTTTATTTAAACAACTGATGTGTTGCGTCTTTGTCTTTTGGATTAGGAAAAGCAGATTATTTTTTTATTCTCTAGGGAAGTTTGTCTTTGGGAGATTTATGAAGTCATTATCATCTTGTCCAAAGTCATATTTGATTTTGTACCCGAATATACAAATGTGAAATATATTTATTAGAGTAATGCTCCTCACCAAGATAACAAGTGCATACAGGATGTCATACTACCTGGTGGTATCACGCTGTTTGTTTCAATTACCTGCAGCAGCAGTCATCATTTATGTCTACATTGTGTAAGATCCCAAACAAATCTGGAAACTCACAGGTTAAGCAATTCAGACATGGTATTAGACCAGATGCATGGGAATCTATTTGTTTATACATTAAACTCTTTTAGAGCTGCAGTGTTGTTCCCTTTTCTGAAAGCATTATGACAGTAATGATTATAGGATGATCAATTAACTGCCCAGAAATGTATTCAGCTTGGAGAAACTATCCTTTAGAGATATCCCTTATATCCTTTTGCAGAAAATGCAAAGTATAAACAAAACAATCTATCAGACCATATTCCAAAATCCTGATTTGAAGATAATTTACGTGCTCACGAACAGTTAACATCACTTTTTCTTTCCCCCCAAATGTCCATCTTCAATTAAAGAATGATGACTCAAAAGGGAGATGCAGTTCGTGCAGCCCAGCAAGTAGTGCAGTCAGGCTATCTAAGTTAGCATCTTTTATAATCTAATTGTGATAAGCTGTTGTGAGACTAATTGGAAGCACTAGCAAATTTGTGGATTCTACTTGGCAACAGTCTTGGAATGGTCTCGTATTCCTGCTTGCAGGATCCAAGTTACTCACATTTCTGGGAAGTCATGCCCAGGGTGCCATTCTTGCCATGTTCCTGTTTTCCTCTCCCATCCCAGAGCAGTATGAAACCCCACCTGCCCCTGGCTGTCATTGCAGCTAGAGAGGGATAGGTCCAGCCCGTAATCTTTCCCACTACTGGAAGAACTGGCTAACATAGCAGTTGTAACCTATGAGGTCCTTTACAAGTCTGCAAACACAGCTCTGGAGGACTGAGCTCCTTTTAGCCAGACCACTGCCAGGGTGTGCTTTGGAGACTGGAGAGCTTCAGTGGATTTTATGTGGAATTGGCAGTTCCAGCACCTACTGACAGCCCAGTCCTGGGAAAGTCTGTGTTCTGGTGATGACAAGATCTCACAGGCTTTAAGATTTCTGTACTATGTGGTCTCCCAGTCTCTTTGTGGGTAGGGTGAACAGACTCTGGTTTCAGAAATTTGTCTGTTGGTTTGGAATGCTTTGTGAAAGGAAAAAGTCTAAAGATCTCAGTAACTCAAAAACACGGAGGCAAAATGGATGCTTGCCTTAGTGATTTCCTTTGCGGAATCCTGCAGAGCAGAACGAACTGGTGCGGTTGCATTTACTTGCTGTGTGTCAGAGGTTGGTGAACCTACTCTGGATTTTTCTTTAGATCTGGTATTCCATATAGACCTTTCAATTTGTTTGTGTGGCTCTTGCTGAGTTCGCTTTGGTCAAACTCTTCTTATTCTATCAATGCCTTCCTTCTCATCTACTAGACTGGCCTTTTTTAAATACGTATATAATACTTTACTCATTATAGCTTGAATAGCTGACACTTCTAGAAAGTATCTTCCTGTTGGAAGCAGCACAAGGTCTTTACACGCTCTGCGATGACAAAGCTATCCCTGGTGGGGGATTCTGCCACTGCGAGAGCTGACAACATCCCACACCTTGGGATCATAGTGTCAGGCTTCATGTGACGGCCTTTTGCTGGTGACTGTCATATTTAATATGCGAAGGCCTCATCTCTCCTGGCAGCCATTCGGCTTCCGGAATACAGGCCAAAGTGATGCAGCCATTCTGCGTTTGCCCTGGGCTCTGGATGAAGTGAGCTGTCAAATGTTCATCCTTGTTGATTTTGACCTGCAGCTGGGCATTGCTAACAGTCAGCCTGCAAAATGTACCGGTAATATCTGCGGGTCGCCTTTCCAAATCGCTGTATTTCCAGGGCAGACTGCTCTATTCTAGTTCAGGGTTTCTCCGCTTGGTGCACTGCCTTGTGTTCTGGGACACCGCGCTGGGAGCAGCCTGCTGGGAATGTGGCTTTTCACAAAACCCATGAGGCTTGGATCATCCAAGCTTGTCCTATAAATTGAAGCAGATTTTCCATCTAAGTGCAAGAGTCTGTTCTATGTCCAGGTGCCTTCTCAACCTTCTGTGGCCCTTGCCCAAAGCATGCATTATGTTTGGAATGCCAATCAAGAAGAGGTGCAAAAAAGCCTTTTTTTCCCCACCAAACTTCTGCCTGAAGAGCCGCACTTCACCTTCAGCATAAAATGCCTGCTGTGTGCTCTTCTGGAGCAAAAGGCCATGGTACGAGCACTGCAGGAGTGAAGACCCAGGTCCTTAGCACGGTGTTCAGATGTGCCGCGACTGCTGTAGTGTTTCCTCTGAGGGACCAACACTTTCTCCCCCCACTTCCTGTATAGCTGCTGGGGTCCTATTTAACCATTGGTTAGACAGTTCTCAGTACCTTTGCTCTACTGGCACCTTTCTGGATGTCATTAGCAATCAGAGCTGCAGAGATAGCTCTTTGTTCTGGCAGCCATGCTTTCCCTGAACACAGGGCGGCCCGCTTCTGCATTGCTTCTCCTGTGGTGGGTTGACCCTGGCTGGGTGCCAGGTGCCCACCAAAGCTGCTGTGTCACTCCCCTCCTCAGCTGGAAAGGAGAGAGAAATTATAACAAAAGTCTCACGGGTCAAGGTAAGGCCGGGAAGAGATCACTCACCTATTACCGTCGTGGCCAAAACAGACTCAAATTGGGGAAATTAGTTTAATTTATTACCCCATCAAATCAGAGTTGGATAATGAGAAAATAAAAACTAAATCTTAAAACAACCTTCCCCTCACTGCTGCCTTCTTCCCAGGCTTAACTGTACTCCCAATATCCTCTGCTTCCTCCCCTGCAGTGGCACAGGGGTACGGGGAGTCCCTTCCAACCTGGTATTCTATGATGCTATGAAATGTGGGGGAAAAATACCTAGTTCCCGTTCCCTGGGAGTGCAGCCATGGAGGTAATAGATTTGGCATTGGATACAGCTGGGAGGTGGAAACGAGAAACTGGAGCCAGATAAGTTTTAAATTTACCTCTTTATTACTTGAACAGAACTGACAAAGTTTTGGTCTTGGATTTTAAGCAGGACTGATAAAATTTATGAAAGCTTGGAACAAGCAAATATTACCAAATAAAATAGGCAATTAAGGTCTTTTTAACTGGGATTTTTAATAAACATGAGAATGCATCTGGTTTCTAGCCAATAAATCTGAAATAATTACTGCAGTGAAGATAGAAGGTTTATCTGTTTGTGCTGCAGGTTTCCTCTACAATTACATCTGCTTAACATGATTTAATAGATAAAAGGTTAGTATTTGCACATGATAACAGTTATGATGTAGGGAGCATTTATTAATATTTTTCCCCTCCAGTAAAGGCTTTTAGGATCTCAGTATGTTTTAATTTAAACCACTTGTGAAATCCTTCCCACATCTGTTTTTCAGGGTGGTTTTAGAACTTTTACAAACTCCAGTAGGAATCCACGATGCGTCTTTATAGCAAGTTTTGGCTGGGAGGCAGAGAGGAGGACAGTGGGGCTCCCACTAGATGGGACACATTCTGTAGGGTTTTTAGAACTAGCACACTCATTTTTTTCCAGGAGAAAGGGCAATTTTCCAAAAGTCTGTGGGAACCTATTGAGAGCCAAGCCAGCTGGAGCAGGCTGGCCCAGGAGCTGCTGCCTCTTATGGCTCCCCTCAGATTGTTATCCCAGCAGGTGACACAAGAGCCGGTTCTTGCGGAATTTTGACTTCTGTCTTGCTGGGTGATGGGGTCAGGACCTGTAGAGCTGGGAGCCAGTGGGAACCCATGTGATATGACCCAGCTGCCTGCCTGCGCTCCATCAGCTGGGTGACAATCAGGAAGGTGGGAAAAGAGCTCTGAGATCAGCAGGGTGTGTAAGACTGTCGCTCAGAGACAAGATTTAAATGGTGTGGTAATCCAGGCTATGTTTGCTGGGGAATATTTAGTGTGGAAATGCTTAAAAATATTTAGCTTGAAAATAGTTACAAACAAATGACCTTTGTTTCTGCTTGTACGTAGGATTTTTCTTACAATTCTGGAATTGCTGTTAGAACAGTATCTCTGGCTTTGGCCAGGTCTGTTACTGATCTGAATGGAAATGGTGTGTCCCTTTACCATTGAAGATACCATTACATACAGATGCTGCTGATGCCAGGGACAGTTCTGACCTGCATGGCACCAAACTCTCTGGTAAAGATTTTATTGTAATGAGGTAGAAATGTGGTTCTGGTTTTTAGGTACCCTCCAGTCCTAAAAGCCACAATGTAATGGATGTGGACAGCCTATCAACACTAGAACACGTTGCAGGAAGATTCAGACCTGTGGGGTGTGTGTGATTTTTCCTTTCCGTGCATTTCTCCTTTTCTGAATGTTTCCTTTTCCTTAAGAATTCTCCAGTAGTTGTTGACAGACATGTATGAAGGGTTTTGTTGCTTTTTTCCTCCGAGAAATATTATGATTCAATGGTGTCAAAGCTTATGCAGATAACGCTGAAGGTTGTCTGGACCCGACTTGTCACCCAGCAATGCTCGCCCAGTTTCTTGTCCTTAAACTGAGTTTTAATGTCACTTTAATGTCAGATCTTTCTAACAGTTTCTGTTTCAAGACAAAGCACCCATAATTCAGAGTACTCTATCAGTACTTCTAGGAATAAATTGACTTTATGTTGTTGTTGTTAATCCAGTAACAGTATTTTTGTCTTCTGCCTTTTTGAGCTATAATTAAATGTTTAATTTAACAGCCATTTATTCATGCTTGTTCTAGTTTATTATCTAGAGTTCTTGAATGTTATATGGACATTGCTGCTCTCTTTAGATCAGCATTTGAAGGGCGAGGCTGATATAAACACTGAATTATTAAAAACAATCTCCCAGATGATAGAAAAATGAATAATACAGATGATTCTGTTACACTGGTGCCTCAAAAACATTAAAGAGTACAAGTTAATTGATCTTGTTAACATAATGCTTCAAACAGTCTACCATCCACATGAAAAAAATCAAATGAAACAGTATGTGGCGTCTCATGGAACAAGTGCTGACCACTTCCACTTCTGTTTTGGGCTCTCAATGACTCTCGAAGAGATTCCTTTTGCTTCATCTTGGTAAAGAACTAATTGGAAGCAAATTTGCTTCAATCTTGTTTTGCCATTTTCATTTGCAAGTAAAATAAAGGGAGGAAAATGGGTTTGAAGGTGGCAGTATTTAAAAATTGCTTACATTCCTTCCTTAAAATTGTTCTTGTTGCTTTAGGGTCTGAAGTTTTTTGGGTGGGAGGATGATGGGTTATTAACTTTCAGTAAACCATAAATGATTTCACAGATTATTCTTTCAAGTGTAATACACACATTCCAAATCATTAAGCCCTTTAAAATAATAATGATTTTCAGTTATGAAAGATTTTAGCAGTAGACGGAAGAAAATGTAGAAATTGAGACTTAAGTGAAACCCATGAAATGAATAGAAAACTGTGCAATACTGTAAAAAGGAAAATATATATTATTTTAATGAAAGCAGTGGTTTAAATACCTCTTATTTTTCCTGTTACTGTGTCATTTCAGGGTAGAGTTATCTATATCTTTGTCCTGATGTGACTGGGCTGTTAGTAAAGGTTTCTCCTGTTTTAGAATTCTGGGAGTATAATGTTTGTTTTGGGAATAATCACAACATGCCTGAGCAGCTCCTCTCTTCCTTTCCCTCTCAAATTGCTTGTACATAGCCTAAATAGAATTGAGGTCCCACGAATGATTTTTTTTTTTTTTATTTCAAAGAGGCAAAGAAATATTCTTTGTATTTTCCTCTGACAGAGCATATCTAGATATCGAAGACAGCAGAGCATTTGAGCCTTTTTTAAATTATTCAGGACTGCTGTATATTTTACATGAGAAGATATCTTGATTAAACATAGGAAACTTCTCTAATATAGTGTGCATTAATTTGTAGAACTTCAGATTCTAGAAAAGGATTGTAGTGTATATATGTATGATTATATATATATATACAAATTTATATATGCTATAAATAAATGTAAAGTTGATTTATATGAAGGAATTATTAGGGGGAAGGGGGGAAGAATGGAAACCCTTAGTTTCCATGATTACAGGCTGAATTTTCTAGTACTGTAAACATCCTCTAAGCTACGTGAAGACAATTAACTGCAGAGAAGTATGATGCTGCTAAAATGTAAAACTAGCAGGAAAAATAACTGTTGGCTATTTTAATTAAGCAAGTTTACGGAATTATCTCTGTTTAACTCAGTTGCAACTTTTTCTCATAAGGAAAAGAGCTTGAGCTGGCTCATTCAGGAAAATGCATTTGTTTCTAATCTTCAGCAATGAAGTAAAGGTTAAAATAAGTGTTTAATCCTGGTGCATAAAAGCTCTAAATAAAAGCATTTAAAATATGATAACAGAAAATTAATACGATTAACAGCTTTACGTTTATTGGTGACATATAGATGCTCTACATTTTTATGCTTGCCAGGCAACAGCAGGCATATTCATTATGAGATACTCCACCAATGCCTACAGACCCATGACACTGTGTTAAATGCATGTTTGACATTTCTGACCTACAATAGAAACTAGAAATCTTTATTAAAAAAAAAAAATTACTGTGAGGAAAAGTCAGGTTACTCCTCAAAACTCAGCATATATTTTTTTTCCTTGAGGGGTATTATTGTTCAGCAGTTCTTTGATGCATAAAAGACCTGAGAGTTATTTTTCGCTTCTCTGAAAAACTCACTGATCTGTTCCTTTAGAAACTGGCAACATCAAAAAGGTATGCATGTAAAAATAAGCTTTTTTGCATTGTACTTCTGCAATAGATATGGATTCCTGCAGACACAAGTTTTAGCCTCTCCACCTCCCCCAGAACATAGCTGAAGTATCATTATGTGGTGGGCTTACTAAAATCTGCCTGTTATTGCCTCTCATCATGGGTGCACTCTAATGTCTATCTTCAGAATAAAACAGAAGAAAATAGGTGGCATCCCACTGCTATGAAAAAGAAAGGTTTCATTATGAGTCATTCTCGAATCACCAAGTTAAACTTAGTGTCTTTGGATTTCACCAATGTCAGAAATTTAATCCTACTGGTAGAGTGGAAAATAGATTGCATCTAAAAATATTCAGAGTATCCTTACTTACAAAACAGTCACACTTGTGTAAATATACTTTTAAATGTTTGTGTGCATATTTAGATACATTTAAGCATCTGCTACATTATTTCTAGTATAAGCAGTAAAATAAAGACTCTTTAACTAGCCTATATATTTGGCCAATAAACCACAACTGACCGTGGAAAGCACAAGTTCCTGTCTTCATATGTTTGCTGTGAAACCACAAAAAGAATTTGGTGCCAGCTTGGCTGCCTGACTTTGTTACCGTGCTATGAAGCACAGGATAGAGTCTCTGGAAATGGTAGCACATTATGTGAAACCATCGCTCACGTAACCTTTTTGATATCCAAGTTAGAGCATTTTCTCTGTAAAGTGAAGCCAACTCAAATGACCTGAAACAATTGCAAGCATTACTCTTTAGCAGAGTCTTTCTTGTGAAAATTGAACTGTTTTACTCATAGACTGTGATCCTTTGGTGATGTGTGGGTGCCTATGTGTACATTTTAAAAGTAGTATTACCAGAAGGCTGGTATACTAGTTGTCCAGTTCAGGAAACCAGAAGTCCATGCATTGCTGACAGTCAATGAGATAGGAGAAGATTTTTCTCAGTGTTTTGTCAATATTTTGTACTTGACAAAAGTAAAAAAATGTGTATTCCTTTCACTGTACCTTCAGGGAAATAATTTTCCATCTCCTATGACATAAATACCCGTAAGAAAGCATGCTGCCTGCTAGTGGTTGTTTCTGTCCACCTTGAATATTTCTTCACAAATTGTAATGCTGACTTTATTGTTTCCATAGAAACCAACACAATTATAGCCAGTACAAAATCTATGCATAGTCCAGAAATGCAAAATATTCTCACTAGGGTATGTTGGATGAAATTCTAGCTTCATATAAATCAGTGGGGGTTATGCCACTTACTTCAGTTGGACCAGGATTTTTCTCAGCATGTGCCATTTAAAGAATACTGAAAAATTTGGAGCAATTTTGGTGGACCAGATGGTTGTGTTTCAACCTTTGATGGTACAAAAGTAATTCATTTAACTTTTTGGCACAAGGCCTGTGTCTTTTCAAACTGGGAAATAATGCTTGGAGTTAAAGCTTGAACTATTATAATAAAATGGGAGAAATGGACTAATATAGCAATATAATGATGTTAAATTGGAAACTATTACCCCCTTCAGAAAATGATGACAATTCACAGTGACAGTCAGGTTTTCCTCCCCAGCACCACGTTACTTGCAGTTGACAGAAAAATCAAGTCAGAAAATGGTTTTATGGGGTAACTGATTTAGCATTTCCAATGTCCGTTCTTTTAAAAAATTTAAAAACAAAATTGAAAAATTATGCCAGTTCGTTGAGTGCAACGGATTTAGAAAGAAATGTTTGGTATGGAAACAACATGTAAGGGCTTAAGGTCAGTATTGAGTAGTGCGCAGTGCATACCTAAACACCCTTTAATGCATGCGATAGCTTTTAATTAATTTATCTTTTCAGCGTTTATTTTTAATTTTATTACCTCAGATGAACTAGTATCTAATCTAATAAAATGCACAAGGCTGATTTTAAGTGTAATCATCTTATGAAAATAAGATACATGTCCAATACTTGTTTCAGATTCCTTGCCAGTGCCAGAAATTCAACCTTAGGAAATGGCTATGGTGTTGTCATTGGATCTGTTTTCCCCCACAAGGGAAAAAAAAAAATCAGTCATTAAATTTAATTAAACTTAATTAAATTTAGTATAGAAAAGTATTATATAGTACTGGAGCACAGAGTGAGTTATAAAGTTGATTTCCAGACACCTGGGGAAAGCAGAGCTCCTTCCCACCTCGATAGAGATGCACTACTGAGAGTGCTGGGGTGCCAGAAGTCAGTTTCTCTTCAGAGACTTGCTTCAATAAAATGCTTAAACATAAGATTGGGTAGTTTCTTCCCGAAACTCCACAGAGGACTACAGTAGAAATCTTCCTATTTAGGTTAGATTCCATACCTTTGATGTTGTTCTGTTCGGAGTATTGTAAAAATGTACTTTCTTTGTGCAAGGACTGACCAGCTTAAAAATAATGCAAAATGTTGCCTGTACTCTGCTCAATATGTAAAAATCATATAGAAACTGAGCCGATACTGATGTATGTGACTTAATTGGAGCATGCTTAATAAGAAAATCTGTTTAATTGGGCTATCTTCCAGAGAAACTGTTTAGGCTGAGACTGAATGGAGATGACTGCTGCTTTAATGGAACATTATGAACAAGAAAAATCATCTAAATGGGGGTGCATTGGGTTAGGGATGTTGTGTAGCAGTAATTAACTGGGTATTTAAATAGATAGGAAATGTACGGCTCTTCTTCTCAAGTACAGAAAGAGACAAATAAAGATTATGCCTTCCTGTAGCTCTGTCCTTAAAATTCCTGGGCTTATATAAAAGGCATCATAAGCCAATCATGGCCAGCAACTAAATGAATCCTAAACATTTTCCATTTGTCCTCGTCTTTCCTAGCCAGTGTTAATTTGCTTGCAAGGCTACACCCGCAGATGGTTTTAGGCAAGCGACAATCATTGCATCTCTCCAAATGTGATGCTTGGATCCTGGTTACTATGTGTCTAAACTGCCTTAGAGTTTTCACAGCGTTCTGTGGTGGAAGATCTGCATTTCATTTCAGTAGCCACAAATATAAAATAATAAATAGATGAGTGAACAAGTCTCCCTTTAACTCTTGTATTGGGCTTCTCTTCAGATCTGACACTTTTGATTCAAATCTGACACTTTCAATCTACATAGATCTGTCTCCCGAGATGTGTTTTATAAATGCATCTGTCTTGGTGACAGGTCCTTTCTAGCTTCTCGAGGTAGTTGTTCCAAATTATGCTGTATTCCCTGTGTTGAACACGGAGTGTCTTTAGTATTTTATGATTTCCCCCAAAGCCCCGATCTCTCTGAGCAGCAAAACAGATCTGCATACCTTATTGGGGAATGTAATTCTGTGGGCGTTATTCTCATATTAGGACACAGGATTTTGCTGCCATTCTTGTCCTTAACATTCCACTTCATTCTCGTTAAATGTGCTACATAATTCCAGGAATTAGAGAAGGGGCTCTCTATATGTCAGCTGGCATGAGAAGTTTCTTTAGGCAGGCAAACAAAGCATGATCTGTGCCGTAGCAGACTTAGGAAGTGCAGCACAGAGGTTCAGTGAAAGAGAAGCTGGGCAGCAAACAGTGATGTATGTGTTGGTATGGCCCGGAACGTTGTCTGGCTCTGCCACAGTGAGGAATGCCGTCTGGATCCGTGATGCTCTCTGAGGTCCGGCTGCAGTAGCGTTGAGATTAAAGACTAGATGGCTTTCCTTGAAGGAAAGATTGATTTATTGTGTGAAATTTAGCATGATTTCTGGCTTTAATATTTTCCTTTAAATAAAACCACCAGATTTTCTTGATTTATATAAAGAAAGAATTCTAAAGAAGTAGTGTTAGAAAGGTTTGGATGCCATTACTTGTTCATATATATCTTACAGCATGTTTTGGGTGCCTGCAACAGTGGCCAGGGAGAACCTGCAGCTATTTGCTTTCCACAGAAAGAAAAGAACACGTGGACTGGTTCTGTGCATAAAGTGGAGAGAAGCAGGCGTGAGGATTTAATCCCTTTTGCTCTTCTGCTATTCAACAGACAGACTAAGTTCTCCTTGCACTTCCAAGAACCCGAGGCTCTTGGAAAGAGGGGGAGCAATGACGAGGGCAGGGACTGCCAGGTGTGCCTGCTTCCAGGGCTATGACCTTTCCAAGTCGTCCCCTTCGGAGCTAGCTCCACTGAATAGCATCACGTGGTGAAGACAGGATAGAAGAAGGTGTGTGGGATCATATATTTTCCTTGGGCTGCCTTGAGAACCAGATTTTTACATACATGTAGATGTGATTAATTTACTGTCCCTTTAAACGTTACTGTTTAGACAGGGTGTTTTTCTAAATGTCTTGTGGTTCAAAAGGTAATAGTTGGACTTGGTAAATTAAGGATCTGGGAAAAGACGTTCTAGCCCTTCACCCAGGGAAAAGGAAAATGGTAACATCTGGTCCTAAGGGTCTTTATGCACCAGTGTCTTTGCAAATAGCAGAGAACTGACCAAGGCTGAGAATTTTAAAAATAAGCAGTTGTCTGTATTGTTAGAAAGTGGAACTTGGTGTCATTATGTTTTACCTTATTTTTAATCATAATCTAATAGTACTAAAACTCCTTGCCCCTTAGCAGCTAAGATGCTGTTCAGAGTGTTGGCTCTACAGCCACGGGTTTGTCCTGTGCTTGAAGGCACGGTAGCTCGGTGTGCTGCAGAAATTGCAGGAAGTTTCCTTGAGTCCGGAGAGATCCCAGCTCCTTAGAGGGAGCAGGCAGGGGCTTTGCTCTTTATTTGCAGCTGTAGTTAACTTACTTTTGTGGTAGCGATTGCAGGGAGCAGGGAGAAACATGGTTGATGTTAGTGTTAATGAGAATGGAGGTTAATGCCAGGAGTCTCGGAGTCTAATACAAAAATATAGAAAGTATTGTAAGAAATCTAGCTGCAGGTATGGTGCAAATTCTACTCTCTTAAAATTTGCATACCAGACAAATTTTACCCCCTTCCAAAAAAATACGAAAGATGAAGAGGACATGGCATGACAGTTTATCTTTGTAACAACAGTTGGCATAATTGTTCATTTGCCTTTATTTTAACTGATATTTCTTTTTCCAAGCTTTCTTTTCTAACTATAAGAAATGATAATAGCTGCTTTACTCTGGATGTGAAAAACTCTGTTTTATTCTGGTCCTGAGCAGTTCTTTCAAAGGAACTGGAGACAGCAATCCCCCAAAACAGAGAACAGGCCATATTCTTCTTGACTGAAGCTCAGGGACCTCAATGACATTGAAAAGCTGAGCTTTATTAAGTGAGGAAACAAATTTGTGCCTATCAACACCTGTCTATAAAGAAAACTCTTAGTTAAACGTTATTGCCTCCAGTACTAGTTGGTAACATAAAATTAGGATCTCGTTTATTTCGGATGATCTGGAATCTCTAAATACACCTTCTGGGTTTTTATTTCTTTAGGAGAGTGTAGCTGTCAGAAAATCATATTTTCCTGCTC
This sequence comes from Bucorvus abyssinicus, assembly GCA_009769605.1. NCBI lineage: Eukaryota > Metazoa > Chordata > Aves > Bucerotiformes > Bucorvidae > Bucorvus > Bucorvus abyssinicus. The sequence goes on from CM020026.1 coordinate 30,598,844, forward strand.
CAAATGAATGTGGGTGTACGTGAATATGTAAGGCAATTAATTACCCACAGTGGATGACATTTCTTTTCTTTACGGTGCTGAAATAAAAGTCAGTTATCACTCTAAAATAGCTTGAATTTCTAGCCTTCAAACCAGTAGAGAAGAATATAGAATTTGCGCATGATGACTATACTCTGTGAAAATCTTTCCTCTGCATGCATTTGCATTCTTTTATGTTATTACAGCAATTAGCAGAATGTTATAGGGAATGATATACTGACTTGATACAGAGCCCCAGGAGATGGGGAGAGTCTCCTTTTTCCTGAGCACATTCTGCAGGAGGAGATAAGAATCCTGTTGCTTGGTCTAGTTCGTAACAGAAGAACAGAAAAACTGTCTGAATAAGTTACTTTGAGGCTCAAAATAAGTGTCAGAACAAGATTAAGTTTTAAACATTCTGCAGTGCAGTGAGTAAGTACGTACAGAATATTAATGGTTTTAGTGTTAGGCAGTTAATGGTAAAAGTATAAAGGCAAGAGTGGTCAACTGCAGAAGGGTTTTTCTTCCTGCTCAGGAATGGGTTTGGTTGCTGCCTACAGAGAATTTTCAGCCTTTTGCCTTACTGTTGGCATCATCAGCCACCACTTTTCCAGTCTTGGAGTGTTTGCCAAGAAATGGCATGTGTTTATTCAATATAGCTGGGATTACTGGTGGTTCCTTTAGGAGTCTGCTCAAATTCCAACTCTTGTTAAAGAATGTGCATGGGTCTGTGTGTGTGTGTGTATGTGTGTGATGGGGGGTGAAGTTTAGTGCTTTGGTTTTTTCCCATGACCAGGTTCTCATTTGAGCTGCCCGTCATCTTAAATTATTTTTTCCCTTATGGCATTTACCTCTCTGAAGTATTTCTAGAGAACCTCCTCACCCTTCCTTTTTTTGCTTTAGTTTCTCCTCTCTGCAGAATCTGGGGTTTCTGTGCTGTTGTCCCACTGTGTGATGCAGAACAGACACATACACAAAGATTTTGGCTGGCAAGGAGTTATCCCGCTCCAGAACCCAAAGCAGCAGTACTGTGCCTCAGCTGACAATCCTTCCTCAAAGCAGATGGTAATGCTACTGTAACTCCATTTCTTTTAAGATGTGAGGTGACGTCTCCATGCAGGAGACACAGCAGCAGCTTGAGGATGTGTTCTCCTAAAAAATGTTAGGATGCTAAGATGAGGATTAGGTTTGCATCCTTTCTTGCTACATCACCTTTTAAAAGCATAGACACATCATGGTTAGTAATCCTTCCCTGCAATTTAAGGATTAGTGATGTGGCCAGATCGGGGTTTCATAACTGACTCTGGACTGCTGCTAACCTGAACCATAGCGTATCTAAGCAGTGCTTAGAGCTGGGAGCACACAGCAGTTAAAGCTCACATATAGGCAAGCAGCACCAAAATTTACAGATTAAATCCTACATGTTCTCGCTACTAACAACAACATATATGAGCAGAGCATCTTCAGCTACCACAAGATCGCTCTGTTCTCTTCCAAAGCAGCGGGTTGTGCTGCCTGTGTGTAGCCACCCACTCAGCTAGGAATCTGTTCCTCTGGCGCTTGGTTTTTCCTTCTTTCTCTTTTAAAATGTAGTGTCTGACACTTGTGAAGGTGCCCTGTCAATGGCTGTTTCAACATAGATTAACAAATGAAACTCTCTCAGCGAGGGAGGCCTGCTTAAGAGAGAGGTGAAGTTTGATCCAAGGTTTTGGTTCATCCCAGATTTCTGGATCACAGTCTTTTATTCTTCTAATGACCAAATCCCAGACTCTCAAGCCTCCCCCAACTTGGGGTGTCCAGCTTCTGCCTGTAATAGATGTAGCTGAAAATTTCCATCAGTTCATTCATTTGGGTAGTAGAAATACTTAAGATATTCTAACCTCACGCTATTTAGAATCCCAAGATCAAATGAAAAGGCATTATTCTTTTAAAGAGGTGTACATTTTACCAGACATGGGTTCAGACATACCACAGGGAGTGTGCAAGATCTATTTGCTCGAGGACAAAAGCTAATGGAGTTGGATGCATGAAAAACAAATAGACCTCCTGCATAACCATCTCTCTTCTTGAAAAGTGAGGGTTTTTTTCTGAATTTTAATGCTATTTGCCCAACTATGATATAGCAAGCCCTCAGACCTCAAAAGGCTTGGGTAGCCCAGAAAAGCAGGGGAAAATCGATACTATTGCCAAACAACAACTTTTTCGTTGAAAAGTGTGAAGTACTGACACAGACATAAAAAAGCTCTGTGGTTTACTGGCTTGTAAGCAAAACAGCTCAGTATTGCTAAATGTGCTTTATATTCCTTTACTTGCTGTTGACTACTTTCTTTGGCCACAGACACCATCAGAAGCCTATTGCTCAGGGACCGCTGTTTGGGACCACTGTTCTATCTTAAAAAAAGAGCTATTAATAAGTGACTCAAAATGAAGATATGTACGTGAGTGCAGACATTTGCTAGGTGCTGGTATAGAAGATGTGTAACGTATAAAAAAATTTATGACACCTAAAATGTATTGTTCTTCTTACTGTTGGCAGAAGGTGGTGTGCTAGTTTTCAGATTTGATGAGTCAATGAAATTAGTGGTTTGCCAAAAAGCAAAAATCCTGATCATCATTCTTGTTTTTCTGATCTTCAGATTATCTGTGTCCTGGTTGCTAGTCATCAGGGTAGTTAAGAGTCCTCTTTGAGAGTAACAGATCTTTTGCATTTATTTTCCTAATATCAAACTGTATGTAGGTGGTGGAAAAATACTGCGTGGAACTATTGGGAAATATGTTTTTTGTCCGCCTACTCCTCCAAAATTAATGGCAATACTACAGCAAGGCAAGGCTTTAGCTGTATACTCTTCCAGCCTAGAGAAGCAGATATTGTTCTTTTGTCTTAGAGCTGGCAAATTTCATAGCATAGATGTAATCAAAAATGCAGGCCCTAGGTGAAAAATACTTTTTTCTCTTTTGTGCATTGTAATGGAGCCATTAATGGTACCTGTTCTGGTTTTATTGGTATGATGCTGTGGTAGAATTGCTGCTTGCTAACTCATAAAAGGGATTTAATTTCATCTAGGAGGAAGTCCTGGATGTTCAGCGATACTATGGCAGAAGAAAATGTAGATCCTTTTAGAAATGGTTTGTGGCTGAAATGTCTAGGCTTTCTTCCACAAAATAATTACTAATCTATTTATAGCGCTGAAGACATCTAAGGTGAAATTCTAGTACTCTTTTAATATTTAATGCTAAAGGGTCAAAGGTTTGTCAGGCTAATTCTGTCTTGATAAGTGATCCTACAGACACCAGAGGGTGTCTGGAATATTAAGAGAGGAGAAATAGCAGGCCGAAGTCTATGCCAGTCAGAAGTCCAGCAGCTTCTCTACAAGCATCTAGTAGTGGCCAATATCTAGCTTGTAAATATATCCAAGTTGTAGTTAGGTTTGAACAGTTATGGGTGATATTTTAGATACTTAGATATTTTAGATGTTTAGATAATCTCACCTGAGACAAATTTCCCCAAGTTTTCTGACCTCAAGGAAGTTTTGGGACACTACCCAAGTTCCGATAATACTTAGTTGAATATTGGGAACTAGAAGACTTTTATACCCGTGCTTTGCTTTTTGTGCTGCCGTGACTGCTGTTCTGCCTTCCTGCCGCTGTCATGATACACGCCCTGGTCCTCTCAGGTCCTTGATATCCTGAAATTACCATTCAGCATCTCATACTAGCAGTGTTACACCAGAGTGATGAACATCTCATCCAGCAGAGCTGCTCAGGGGTGTGTAAGGTTAGACTCTGTTCTCACAGACAACTTTCCAGGTGATCTGATCAGCTTTTAAACAGCCTTTTGCAGCAGCTGACAATGTCACAGCTTGGGATTTGGGGATAATTCTTGTCCATGACCCTCTTAGGAAAAGTATGCAAGTGCCTTGTAGCGTCACGAAGTTTTCTTAGCCCTCTGCCAGGCTCTACAGAAGCTGAAGACAGCTGGATGCTCCCTACATCTGACACAGCACACAAGTCAGATCAGCACAAAAATGTTCCTGTGTCACATTTCCTGCAGTGTTATCTCAGGGGTGATGGAATAAAAACCATGTTCTTGTCTGAGCTGTGCAAGATCACATCAGGAATGAAGGTAGGAAGACAATTTATTTCAGTTGCAGGAAGAACTGACTTTCTCATCATCAGTAAGCTTTAGAGGAACCTACAAATAGTATCCAAACCATTTAGCTGGTATCTTTTCCACTTCAGTAATCTCAATTACAGGACACAGTAATTTGACAATTCTTTGTCACTCAATTTAGAAATGTTTTTAAAGGTACCAGCTCCTAAGGGCTCCCTCTATCTGATCTAGCTCAATCCAAATCCTTTTGGGGAGCGGTGCAACCCACACTGCACTGTGGTGAGAAAGACAAACTGGAAGCTGTTGCGAAAGGAAATGGTTCAGTGCTGAGGCTGCATCTGATTTGTCAGCACGCAGCTCATGTGAGCGTGAAGTATTTATTGCACTCAGGAGCTGTTCTTGTTTAAATACCCTTACATATTGTCTTTAAGTGCTGCTGCAGTTCCTGTTATGTTTCCAGTAATGAAGATGAATGTGCTTGTGCTAAATCCTTACCGTTGTGGGTACATTTGGGGATATCTACCTGGAGAGCTGTTTCCAAGCACTGCTATCATGATAGCTAAAATTAATTCAAGACAAGGTGACAGAAGTAGCTTGCTACTGGCCTACGTAAGGATCATTGATAGTATCTCCTGCCTGCCAAGGTGAGCCTGTAACCTCTGGAGCTGAAGGTAGTGGAAACTCTTGGGAAATGTTTGGTATGAAAAATTTAATTGCTCTTACTTAAAACAGAAAAGAAGTCAAACTTAAAGCACTTACAAAAATACTTGAGTGTTAAGTATTTTAGCAGAGGTAAACGTTTTGGAAAAGATTTGGCTCAGAAAGCACAGAAGGGTTCATCTAACAGGGGCGGATAACAGAAATTTTTACCTCTTCCTTCCCCTTGACCTTCCTTCCCCACGAGTCTTCAGAGGTTAGGTAAAATGGGGTATAGGTCTAAGTTTGAGGGTTTTTTTTAAAAAAGCATACAAAATAAAAACCTATCCTAACATTGCCGCTTCGTCATTTCAAAATCCAGAGGTATCACTGCAGAACTTAGTTTCTATAACCAAACCGTTTCTGAACATCAGGTGCAAGTCTCAAACAGGTTTCTTTTCCTCCTGAAAGTCTGGGATATTCTGGCGGTTTCTGTCCTAAGAGGTATGCAGTTAATTTTGGTTAAACTGTCATGACCAGGAAGTTTCACACAACTTTGCCTGGCCTGGTTGACATTTTCCACCCAACCTGTTCAGTCCTGAGGATTATTTTGAAATTTTTGAAATGTTTCAGAAGAAATTGACTTTTCTCTTTTGTGGGATTAAATTGGAGGGAAGAAAAGGGAGTTTCTCTGGTTTTATCATGCTTTAAATGCTTCATGAATTAAGCTGAAAATTTGAAAAGCTTGCATGCTCTGGAGTCAGAATTTCAAATGTGGTAAGAGGCCTGATGTGGTGGTGTGGCTTTTTTTACTGCATTCACAAAAAAACTAGCGAGAGGCTTTCCAGATCTGGAGATCACAGTTTGTGCGCGTTCAGTTAGGAGTTACTAGCTAGTGCTGTGATATTTGCCAGAGACAGCATCCACGGTTGCTTTCTCAAATCTCGTGACGTGTGAGTGGAGGTGTGCATGGGCTACACCTGAGCAGAGAGATGTCAGCAGAGCTTTCTTCCGGTATTGCTTTATGCTCAGACCTTCAAGTGTGCTTCCTCCTACTCCTTCCATACCATTCCCCCCTTCTCTTTTTTAGACTGTAGTCAATATACAAAATGTTTGTAATGACATTTTATTACCAAGGCCATGGTTAAGAAGTTATTCATATTAACTGTTCAAGAATAGTTGTTTGGGGGGGAGGACAGCTCTGCAGGCAAGAAAACATACAGCAAATGAGTCTGGAAAAACAATAATTCTTTCCATGGTGGATTCTGTGTAGTGAGTGATACACGACTGCCACACTGAATAATGAAGAAATGAACATTTTTAAAACAAGTACTCTTGATGTTAGAGCCCTACCTTAGTGAGGTCACTAGAGTATTTACAGTGTGATGTAGCTCTGGACAGTGCTGCTCCTCCATAGAGGTTTTGACTGCCTAGATGTAAGGATCCTTTCTGTCCTTTTCAAACATTAAACCCACCTCTTGCCCAGCACTTCCTTGTGTTCCTAAACTGTGACCATGGGATGGCCCTTTTCTTTGCCTCACTCATCTGCTGAGAAATAACAATACAAGTCTCCGTTTAAATAAAGGTTGTGTAATTTGCCTTGTAGACACTGTAGTAACTGGTTGGGAGGCAAGGCAGGAAATTGTTTTAAAAAATCAAATGTCCTTGGGTTTCTCTCTAGGTTCCATCCTACCCCGTGGCTTGTTGCCATCACCATTTGGAGAGGTTTTCTACCTGTTTGGTCATACTCCCGTGAAGGGGAGGCATCAAGTCTGCCGGGGTTGAAGTGAGCAGCTGGTGAGGGAGAAGAGAGTGGACCCGCTGAAGGAAAGAAAAGAAGACTGAACAATTACCATTTGTCAAAACAGGATATAATTGACCTACATTGTAACAACCTAGGTTTAGGAGTTGCACCAATTTGCCTTATTCAGAGATATTCCATTGTGCTCTAAAAGGCATCCATAATTTCTATATTAACAAGATAAAAATATTAAAAAATGTCTAACAAGACTATCCGGAGCAAAGAAAAGTCATTTCCTTGTAGCTTGCTGACATCTGAGATTTGTTCACAGTTTCATGGATTTACAATTCTAAATCCTACTTGCCCAAATAGCTGTTTCTGAATTAAAATTCTGTGCAAAGCTGCAGTAATTTGGCAAGAAGGAATCGATCACAGCATGTTATTGTTGAATAGAGGTGATAACAACTCCTTTGCAGTTTCACATGTTCCTTTTGTTTTTGTGGTGAACTTTCCAAAATTAAGCGGCTAATTCTGACAAGGAGACGAAGCTATTCTGGCATAAGGAACTAGAGCTAAAATAATCTGGCTGCAGCTAAATTCTTCAGAAAGATGCATGTTACATTTGATGAGTACTTGGACTCATTCCTTAATGCATTTGATTGGTGTAATCCCTTAGGACAAGTCTTCAGGGGCAAGGAAGCTTTCTAATGCACTTCTTCAAAGTTCTATCTACATTAATAAATTCATGTCAAGAGAAGACCAGGACCTCCTACAACCAGGAGGGCACAATTTATAAATTAAAGACACCTAAGGGAGTAACTTCTCATTCAATTAAAAAGTACAGCTGTATACCTTGCATATGTGAACATTTTCATAGAATCATAGAATGGTTTGGGTTGGCAGGGACCTCAAAGATCATCTAGTTCCAATACCCCTGAAATGGAGAGGGACGCCTTCCAGGTTGCTAAAAGTCCCATCCAACCTGGTCTTGAACACTTCCAGGTATGGGACATCCACAGCTTTTCTGGGCAACATGTTCCAATGCCTCACCACCCTCAAGGTGAAGAAAATTCTGAATGCTTTCACTTTATATCAATTCCAGAAAGCACATGGGGGATTTTTTTTAGGTTTTTTTAAACCAATAAAGTCTAAAACTGAGCACTCATGCTATTAAGGCATAAACATATGCGTTCACATACTAGTGCAACCAACTTGCTGACCTCAGCTGCTACCTAACTGAGTGAGTACCTTAACACCAGTGCATGTGTCTTTGCATTTCTTCCCCTTCTTTTTTGAGGTTGAGTTATTAGTATAAGTTCTTAGAGCTTTGTAACTTGTCTATAGACCCTGTGCATAGCAGCAGGGATTTTTTTTTTTTTGTCCCATTATAATTAGCAAACAAGGCTGAAGGTCTAGTCATTGAATCCCAGTGTTGCAGGGCAGAAACTGGGATTTGTGACCTGAAGCATGTGTCTGTCTGTAGAACTCATGCCATTTCACTGTTTTTTTTCAAATCAGAAGTCTTAACAAGCTCCAGGTTCAACATAGGTTTGTTGGGTTTCACCTTTGTCTCCTATGAATAGATCCGTGTTTTCACAGGTATACTTAAACCATGGCAAGCTTGCTCTCTGTGAGGAAATTAACACCTTAATCAAGCACTAAAGATGAACTTAGAGCAATGTTGGCATTCAGTGATGGTTGGCTTTGACTAAAATTAAATGCTTGACCTCTGTATGAAGAAATCAGCAGAGAATCTTTCTTGCAGACGCAAGTGGAAACTTGGCGAGGAAGTTTTGCTTTTGTAATATAATGGAGAAATCTCTTGTTTTCCGGATCAACTCATAGTTCAATGAAGTATCCTTCGTTTTTAGGAAAAAATCTATTAATTTAATAGCATGAAACAGAGCTCTATAGAAATGTATCAGGCTTCTGTACAAGTTACTCTAAGATCTGTTAAATTTAAGAGAGTCTGGCACCCTGTCCAATTGCTTGTTTTCTGGAAGATTACTGATTAAAGTGCAAGAGAAAAGCCTAAGAGCTCTACAGGGAATGCACTGGCACTTACCTGGAGGAGTTGCATCCCAAAATTTTTGATACAGTAATATATACAGTCAGTGTGACATGATTTGTTGGTTTTGTTCAGATATTGGAAGACAAGTGTTGGCATTATCGTTGCTTTACAGTGTGGAGTCAGCATTTTTTGCAAGAGTGTCCAGAAGGAAGGCAGGTTACAGAAGAACTGTGAAACAGATTGCTGTAATAATTACAAATATTGGCATCATTGATTGAACAGTAAGTCCCTCATAACATGGGAAAAAATTATGCCAGGGAAGAATGGTAAAAAATTAAGATTGGTGCTGTTGTGCTGGGTGGAGGGAAGTGTGATGAGTTTGGTTAGAACAAGTGTGTCTTTTCTGCCCATGACTAATACAGAGTAAGTCTGCTGGTTCCATTCAAACCAAACCATGGAAATGATACTGCAATTTTATACAATGTAATACAATTTAATGTGATGTAATTTAACTCCAGAGAAAATTAATGCAGTTACATTAGGCTGGATGGATGCAATTTTATAATCTTTAGTCTTAGCATGACACAGGCTGTCATATTTTTCCACAGGAATATGTAGAGCTTCTTATGTAAACTAAGAATTTACTTTTTCCTGCTACGTCGAACAATATTGTCTGGTTTAGTGTACTGTAAACTGTGGTCAAATTCTTAGGCTTTTACTTCTAAGTGGAAAACAGCCACACTGACAGTTAGGGAAGGCCATAATTTTTTCAGTTGTCAGCATATCTTTTCTTTGAACTGTCTGTGTTGCTATTGAAACTTAGGAGTTCTGAGATAGGTTTTTTTTTGGTTTTATTGTTTCAAACGGATGGACTTTTATTCCTCTGAAGCTGTCTTTTGGTAACATTTTGAGTATTTTCTGTCGTTCATTTTCAGTTTAGGGAATAATTTTTTTAATATCAAGGGCAGGTGGCCTGGAAGTTGCATTTGCCGTAGGCATACATGCTAGACTGGTTATGTAGACTCGTTGAACCTAAACCAAAGATGAAACAAGCTGGAAACATACACTCCATGCTTTCATGTGAAATATTGGGGAATTGTGTTCTGAGATCCTGGCAGTGATATTCTGGGACCAGAATTTCTGGTAGTATTTTGGTACTTCTTGGAACCCGAAATAGAGTACAAAAATCTTGTGAAAGCTTCTTAGACATTTTTTTTTAAATGAGATGTTGAATAGAACTTTCCCAATTTTAGCCAAATGATTCATCTGCTTGCAGTGGAGTGTCAGTCCCCATGCTTTCTGTCACTGGTATATATATGCAGCTTCTGTAGCTGGTGTTCAGGTCTCTCTGGTTTTGCCTCCCTGCTCATTTGTTTGAATGACTCTTCTAACTTTTTATTTCCTGTATTCTCTCAAATCTAAGTCTTACATCAGCTGGATTTCTTAATTCCTACTAGTATAGTAAGCATTTGGTCATTCCAGCACCACCAAGAAATTTTTTATTTACTGTTGGGGAAGATACTGAAATACTGAAGTGAAATAATGCACGAAGTAATTGCAACAATTTTTAATTTTTGGTGTGACAACATACCAGTATCACAAATACCAAACTGTTGAACTATTTCTAAACAACTGGGAAAATGCTTTAAAATTGTGTCCCTTTTGGTGCCCAATATCACTTTCACTTTGCTGTACTTACCTAGAGAAAATTGATCTCAAAAAACAAGGTAAATGAAGATACAAAAAAATACTAGATCAGTGCACTGAAAGTCTTAGGAGAGAGTTTGGATCTCTGGATTTAAAAGGACATGACTAAAACCAGATCTAAACTTGGAATAATTCCTTGGCAGTGAAGAGTCTTCTGCCCTTCAATACCAAACTGTGGTGGGTTGACCTCGGACAGCTGCCCACCCAGTCACTCTCTCACTTCCCCTCCTTCACAGAACTGGGAGAGAAATTACTGTGAAAATAAAAAAGCTCGAGGATCAAGATAAAGACAGGGAGATCCCCTACCAATTACTGTAACAGGCAACACAGTGTTGACTTGGGGAAGATTAATTTATTGCCAATTAAAAATAGAGTTAGATGGTGAGAAAGACAGACAAAACCTAAACCAAGTTCCTCCCAATCCCTTCTTCCCAGGCTCATCCAATACACAAACAGACATTGAATAAACATTTCAAAACTCTCAATATTTTGTTTGTTTTGCAGAAATTTATTTTGCTGCTTAATTACACAAAAAAGCGTACCGATACAACAGCTAAATGAGAGTCAAATTCTTCAAAAAGCACCCTGCTTTGTGTTACACATCACTCTGCAAGACGTGACCCAGCTCTGTAACCATAGAGCCTGTGGCTGAGCTGATGCTGGCTCTACCAGGAGAACCTGCTCCTCCAGAGAAGCTGTGTTTGTTGTGTGACTGGAAATGCCATGTATGACACAAGTGTCCACGGAAATAGTACAAAATCTTTTTCCCCATCTCCTTTCATCTCCCTTTGGGGCATTGAATGGTTTTCTTTCAGATTTCTGCCTGTTCTCCTGCTCTAGGCACTTTCTCACTGAGAGATAGTGAGTGGATTTGAGTGTCTCTGATACTGACAGTTGTCATGTTTACCTTCTACCATCTTGGGAAAGATACCTTTTTAAGGATGTGGCAGAAGAATGTGAGAAATATAGTGCTGATCGAAAGAATTGTCACAACTTCTTATTGCTGGGATAGCAATAAGACCAAAACCGCGTTGGATGCTTCTCAAACTTACAAAAAGACTTAATGCTTATCCAGAAGAACACACAAATCATATAATTAGAGCAATCGTAGCCTAAGAAATTAAAAAGTAACATTGGAAGTCTTCCTAATCCATACTCCTTTTCACGATGAGACAGAAAACATGATGGTTTCCGGGGGAGCGAAAATATCTGCTGAGGTAAAAACTTACCCGGCGTACCCAAATGCAAACAGCAAAGACAAACATGTGCTGTTGTTGCTGTGCTGTACTTTCACAGCCATGTTTCTTTCACTCTACATATATTTTCTGTCTGTCACACTGAAGGTGGTGATGAGTTGCACAACCAGCCATACCTGAAAAGGGGTATCTGAACTGCTTTAACGTGTCAGGGAGTTTATAGAATGTGTGATGTTCACAACAAACTTCAGAGGACTTTTTTTCTGATAAATTAAGATTAGAAAAAACATCTGATAAGAATCCATTTAATGCAATGATACAGATTCTATTAATAAATTCCTATTAAAATAAAGAACAACTTTTTTACAGCTAGTTGCTTTTTAAAAGTGCTTTTACATCTAATATGTATTTCTTTTTGTAAGAGTAGCGTCTTTGAAAGGTGCATTTTCCCATTTGAAAAATAAATATAGTAAAGATCTATTGCTTCACTTTGCTGGGAGACAGAAGTATTTAAGTGAAGAAAAAGCATGATACTGGATAATAAGCAGTGCATATTCTAGGATATTTTCTAGGAACTGGAGCTGTAGTCCACTACAGTTATTAACAGATGACTTTTTGAATAACTATATAAAATTCAGTGTGTGTTTCCTTGAGATGAAAAAAGACCTAGCAGGAAGGCCTTGCAGTTTGGGGGTGGGGGTGGGGGGTAGGGCTGGGGGGGTGGGGTGGTGGGACTGGATAGAATAAGCTTTTAAAATTATTTTTCATTTATTCTGTTGTTTAATTCAACAAACCCACAAATACCAAATTGGCCTTTTCCAAGTAAGTTCCAAGATATACTCCCTACTTCAATGAAGGGGGAAAAGAGACAGAATTTCTAGCAGACCTGTTACTTATTTTAAGTCATCGTTTGATATTTAAGTAGATATTAATTAGTTTTAAGCTGTGTAAAGGGTCTTTTGCCCTATTAACCATTTTATTTAATTCTGCTGGCTATTGTTGTGGACTTTGAATTTATTTTCAGGTTAGATCAAGTTGTGAAGGGCAAGTAAAAATTCTTTGAATTTTGAAGCTTTTATGTTGTGAAAACCCAAAGACCGATTGTGTGTGTATGTGTGCCTGAGAGTGTATATATATTTTTTTATGCACATATATATACATTTTTTACATGGGTATTATTTATCACCACTGGTAAAAGGCTTAGGAACTTTGCTGCTGCTAAGGGGCAGTTCTACCTGTCAAATGGATAGCAATTAATGTGCTTTCTGGAAAAGTTATGTATTTTGTTCATGGAAGTGTCATGGAATTGAAAGAAAATTTGTTCCATGGTACTCGATGTGGGTCATTTCAAGAGGAAGGTAAACTAGAGAGTCATGATATGCACAAATAAGAGCTTTAATACAATTCATTCTGTCAAGTCCTTTTAAGTGATTTTTCTTACTTCCTTTGAGCCTTTTGATTTTATTACGGTATTACAGAACTGTTTTTTCATCAACACCCATGCGTTTTCTGTCTTTCACTACGTATGGTGCTTTATTAAATAAACACAACAAACATTGAAAGTCCTACGCAAGAAACAGTGTATCCTTGTATTTGGTAGAGGACTGTAAAATCTTCATACAGCAAATTATTTCCTCCCCTCATCCGTTCCTATCTCTTGAGGTTTGCACACCTCGTATTTTATGTCCTTAGGATAACTAGGAGCAATTAGGGAAACATTTGTCCCTCACCACTCCACTGTCTGCCTTCTCTCTTTTTATATGTGTGAGGGAAAATTCAGAAGGTTACAAACTCATCATGGATGGAACTATTGATTATCACTAAGTAATATTAATCTATTATATAGATTAATATAGTTTTTTGCATATAGATTTCTTGCAGGGAAACAGTGTCAGGTCTCTGTGAAATCCCTCTTCTTAAGTTCCAGGTAATTCATGTAAAGAGAAGGGAAAAGCACAAACCCTTCTGTGCCATTTCCTACCACCTAAGCAATGATACGTCAGTGTGAGAGGTAGATGTGAATCTTAACAGGACAGCAAGTAAACCACCTATTGGGATGAAGATACTGGGCTGCCAGTAACCATCAACCGCAGTTTCAGGGTCAAATTGTCATATTAGAACAGGCTGAAAAACTATCTGGAACAAGATGGGAAAATACACTGAGTTGCTTGATAGCTAGTTGGAAAACAAGTTCTTACATGTACAGCAAAGGCAGCTTAGATCACTTGTCAGCTAAAATCATGGCATGCAGCTGGCATGACACTCAGCTGAGTTTCCTCCCCATTTTAGCAGGATGAAGACTGCCAGTGAAGTGTCACTTCTTTCTACAGAGAAGGAAAAAAAAAGCCTATCAATCACAGAACTGCTAGCCCCAAAGAATCGTCCAGCGAAGCATTGGCTCATTCAGCTAGCTTTACCAGACATCTCTTCTGCACTGCCAGAGGAGCCAGCCAGATAAACCTCTCCTTTTTTTTTTTTTCCCCACAGAAATTTTTGCCTTATTTTGTTTTCTCTCAATGGTGACGCGTGTGCGTTGAACAGTCTTATTGGAAGGTCTTGCAAAGTCACCATCCTGTCTCATTTAAATTCCCTTTAAAGAACTGCAGTCCTCATCATAGCCTTGAGAAACCTGTATTCGTCAGGACAATTTGGAGTAACTGGATTTTTTTACTAAGGGCTGCAAAAGTCTCTGTCGAACGCCACAATCTTGAACTCACAGAATCTGGATCTGGGTACTTTGGACCTATGATCACTCATTATTTCACGTAGCAGCAGCTTTATCCCCGTTCAAGAGGCGTTCTTGTTTGACTTTGTGCCAGCAGCTGCTCTCTTTCCTGCCTTTTCCTGGCAGCTCTTGCCTCCTGTGTCTTCCATGTGAACCATGTGAAGGAGCCGGGGGGTGAGTTGGGCTGGAGCAGCTGCAATTATAGGCATGAAAGGGAGGGAGTAGGGCTGAAAAGCAAGGGCAGAGCCCTGAAAAGCTGGACTGCTCCCGCTACATTGAGTGCAGGAGTAGTTCCCATCACTCTGGGAGGCTGGAGGGGCTGGGTGTATTTAAACAGAGTTTCTGTTGTACATTTGGTCCCCATCTTCCCCAGGACATTGCTGCAAAGTGCAAGTTGGACCATGGTGGTCTGTGTTAACAGCTTTTCATCATTTGCCAGCTTAGGCTCAATTACTATTTTTGTGTTCTTAAAGGTAGCAAAATGTATTTTACTTCTGTCAAATGCTTCACGTCAGGCAAGCCTTGGTTGAGACAAAGAGATAAGACAAGGATCCCCCTCTTAATTATTGAACTATACACTTGTTTGTCCTCAGAATCTTCTGCTTTTTGCCACTGATGACCTGTTGTGGTTGAGATAAAAACACAAAGCCTGTCATAAGGCACCTGCTATGGCATCAGGATGAATGCTCTTGTGTTTGCTGCCTGCTGGTGCGTGGCACTGCTGACTACCTATACAGCGTGTTGGTTTTATGCTTCTCTAGTTACTCAAGGATGAGGCCACTTGGTTCATTAGTGATTTATGTTTATATAGTGCCTTTCTTCAGACAGCTTCCAAGGCAGCAGGGAAATTTATTTCTGCACGAGCAAGTACCTGAAACAAATTGTGAGTGATTGCTCTATAGACTTGAGGCCATAGTTACAAGAAACTCCCTTTCCCTTCTATTCTTGGATATACACTAGGGTTGGGCATCATTTCTCCATGAGGCTTGGGCTGTCTGTGCATTTTGTGATATGACATTCCTCAAGGAGTTTCTCAGCCTTTTCTGTTCCTTTTTTTCTTTTTCTTTGAAGTTCTTTTGATAGTTTTTTACCTTTACTCTTGCAAAGCAGGAACCTACTCCACAAGCAACTTTACAGCCTCATTTAAGTCAGCTTGTAGCACAGAATTCAATTTAGATCAAATAGAGGGGATGGAAGCTGGCCACATAATATTGCAAGTAATTTTTCTAGCTGTGTTTGAAAATACTGTGGTTATATAGTCAGCAATGACACTTGTAACTGTAGCTTTAAATGGACAGAAAATAACTGGAGGATTTCTACCATCATAAAAGAATCTTGCAACAGTTGATGAACTGCCTTATCATTTGAGGTACCGCAAGGGAAGCAGTAACGTAATTTTCTGGGCATTAGAGGTTATAATTGGCACAGTAAACAGAGAAGCAGAAACATAGGTTTTGGCAGTGAAATGAAGAAACAGTAATATTTCACATTTTTCTCCTCCATAGTGTGTTAGGAGCATTTCTAATTGAAGATGCTTGTGGTCCTTGAGAAAGAATATGACATAATGTTTTAAAAGAAAAAAACGCTAACCTCTTCTGAAGGCAGTCTTATATATAAACTGTGAAGGAAGAGAAGCCCAAGCCCAGGAGGGTTGGGTTCTTATTTATTCCTTGCCACTTTACAGTTAAATTCTGACAGTGTGAGTATAAGCAAACACTGCACAAACTACAGTTTGATTCACCCTTGAGCAAGCTCCCCGTGGGTAGGGCAGATTGAAGTTAGTCAAGCATGATTGAAGAGCTGGATTAGATAGTCTGATACAGATGTTCTCTCTGACACCCTACAACAGAGGGAAAACTATGGTTTTATTTTGATTTAGTTGCTGTTCAACATCAGGGAAGGTAACACTACAGCATGCTCTGGCTGTGCTACAGCACTGTGGTGTGTTAGTGACTTTCAAAAACACACCCATTGCCCTACTGCAGTGCCATCAAGCTCCCCTAAGCCCAAGTGAGTTCTCCCTTTCCGTACCTCATCAGCAGTAATATTGTGCAGGCCAAAGTCTCATTTACCTGTCTGCGTCTCATTTACCCCAGTGTCTTTCGATGCAGCTTTGCTGCTCGCTTGTGCAAATATAATTAACCATCACTGCCCCTGGCTGTGCTGGCGGGGAAGTGAGGGAGTGCAGAGGTGAGCAGGACAGTCAGCTGCAGTGTGTGTGTGTAAGGCACCTCTGGAAGTCACCTGGTCCAACTGCCCTGCTCAAGCAGGGTCACCTATTGCTGGTTGCCCTGGACTCTGTCCAGTTGGGCTTTGAATATGTCTAAGGATGGAGACTATACAACCTCTATGGGCAACCTGTGCCAGCACTTGGTCACCCTCACAGTAAAAAAAAGTGTTTCCTGATGTTCAAAGGGAACCTCCTCTGTTTCAGTTTGTGCCTATTGCCCCATGTCCTGTCACTGGGTGTTAGTGACACTGGGTCACTGGGTTACTGGGAGGAGCTTGGCGTGGTCTTCTTTACCCCCATGCTTTTTCCATGCCCTTGCAGGTATTGTTCAGAAGTACGGGCTTGTGGAATACTGCTGATAGACAGCTCAGAGCTTTTTCAGAGTTTTTGGTCTTTCTTTTCTTTTTAATTTTCTTACTTGGTTTACACCTCAGAAAATATCTGATGGCCGAAAATAATGATATAAGGAGATCTGGGAGAAGTCTCCATTCCTACCTCTGCCACTATTGAAAACTGGGAGCTGAACATTTTTATTTCTTGTTTTCCCCTCAAGCACCAGACAATGATGAATGACATTTTGTGATACCCTAGAGTTCAGGACAGAATACATGTCAAGGATAATAGATGTGCCAAGATACCAAAGCTTTTCTTATCTCAGGATCCATGTGCACCTTTTTGAGATATTATTTATTGACTGGGAGTTTTACATTTTCTGTCACTTGTAGTTCTTTTAATTAATAATTCTGAATGTTTAGCTTCCTATCTATCTCTCAAGAAAGCATCTAAGGAATATAATTTTGTCTGAGAAGTGAGCACAGGCTTTGCCCACCATGTTTGGATATTTTTTTCTGCATGTGGAGGTAGAACATGATTTGCCCACTGTACTTGGATGGATAGGAGAGGTGCACTTACTAGTATGGTAGTAGCTCCTTTTGAAATAAAATCATTTCTGATAATTTCCGCATTTTGTTTAAAAATGTGCAACTTGCAGAAACCTAGGAAAGGGCAGGTCAGGTCATATCTGCTGGCATATAATTTTTCTCTCAATGAGTCCTGGTAACAGCAGTGAGGGAATTAATTCCCCTCAAACAGTCCAAACCTCTGACTTTGGAAAGGAAGTAGTGTTAGATAAACTTAACCTGTCATTCCATGACTCTGTGTGTGTGTGAGTGCGTGTGTATACATGAATGTTTGGGGACTGTGCTCCCTGCAGGGGGTGGAGAGTCAAACTAAATGGCATCATGATAAAACACTAATATGATCTCATGTGATTTCCAGAGATTGTTTATTTTTGTAGCTTTAAGCAGTTGTGGACACTATGTGATGCATTGTCAGAGAGGATATTCCAAAGGAATGGATGTGCAACACAGAACCATCTCAGTCTCTGGTGCAGAGAAATTAATGTATTAGTGGCCAACGAAGAAGTGCCTCAGGGTTCTTTTGGTTTTGTTTTTATTTTAAAATCTAAACCTTGGTATCAAAATGTACTGACTTGTTCATAAAACAGCTTGTACTAACTTGTTTCCTAAGCCTGACAATGCCAAAAGTGCTTTTCTGAATTGTATTACTTTTCATGGCTAATAATTCATTGCAAGCTTTTGTCAGGTAAAAAGTCTGGGGGGAAAAGAAAGGTCTTTTTATTGATATTCAGTATATTTTTATATCTCTACCAAATACTTTAAATTATAAGCGTTAGTAAATTAAATTTGAGAATCACATTTTTAAAATGTGCTAACACTCTTTCTAGTGCAGAATGATCCACCATGTTCTAAAGACACCATGCAATTCATAGAAGGATCATGTTCTTGCTCATGATACGAAATGTTGAGTCACTGCTTTCAGTATTTTAACTGAAGGATATCTCTACACTCTTACTGTTTTTTTCAGGAGTTGTTGATATTGGCTTTCTCTGTCTGATGAGAAACACTTTTTTTTTTCCCCCCTTTAAATCAGAAGCTTTCTTTGTATGTGAAAAAAAGATGTTCTCTGCGTAATGTTGGTTATATTTACCTGTGGGATACCAAATACAGTATTTTCCTTCTGGAGTGTTACTCAGCTATTCTGAGAAGTTGAAATATGCTCTCGCAAAACAGGTACTTAATAGACATGGGGGAAAGGATATAGCACGGTCCTTTAGTGGACAAATATTTGATGGTTTGCCGTGCTTAATTGCCCACTAGTCTTATATTTCGTGGTGAAATAACATCCTTGTTGACTACGTATAAGAACACCTATTGTCTGAGAAGCTGAATATAGACCAGTTATCAATTTACCACTTGTAACTCTAGCATCAGGGTAGGTATTTTCAAGGACCTGCTTTTATAATGGACTTTTTCTGTTCTAAGGTTTTGAACTATTATTATGTCTTGAGGTGAAGTGTAGATTGTTAAAAGGCAAAATGCAGAGTATGGAGCTCTCGGTCCTCCAACAAAATCTAGAGAAACTGAAGCAACTTTTTATTTACTAATTTCCATTTTGGTCAGATTTTCGTGGGCTCTGGGCCTGGCATCATTGCTTCTGTCTGCTGCTCATTACGGTGGGATACAGTAATTTTTCTAAATGTATGCAGAGTATGCATCTGTTTAGCTTTCTATGCTGGAAATATACATTTCTAATACTGTGTTGAATTCAATGGCTGTATTGGAAAAGGGTGATATAGAATAGTTCCCTGAAATAATCTTTCCAGGTCCAAATCTTCCATGATGGCCTGTCTGTGGGGATTTCCTTTTCATTGAAATGTTTTCCTATATACCTGTCTCCACCTCTTCCCCTGAGAAGAAAAAGAACGTTATTACACGGAAGGAAGAACTTTTCTGTTTGCTCATTACTTCCAGGGCATCTCCTTGTATGCTTCTGGAGTTTAGTAGTCAACACTGACTGTGCCTTAAGGGTTTTTTTTCCTTGAACAATTGTAGTCTGTATTATACCCAAGAGTTCAAAGTCCTTTAGATTCTGATTTTCAAGAACAATAAACTAACTCAGTTTGTCCACTGCTCACATACTTCAAAACCTTAACCAGCAGAATGAAAATTGACTCTCCATAATGGCAGCCACCAGTAGATCTACTGCTCTGCTTGGGATGCATGCAAGGTGATAGGTGTGAAGTCTCTCAGTTCCAGGAGGCTCTTTATTGCAAGTGCATTGAACTCCTGGTGTCTGCTGTGCCACAGCCATTAGCATCAGTCAGTCAGGTGCAGGAAGGGCAGGGAAACATGAAATTAGTAGACAGTCCCACTGAGAGATGTCCTCTGCTCTGCCAGTTAACAGTGCGACGTCTGCAGGACAGGGACTGTCAGAGAGGCTGTGCTGGAAATAGCTTTTGATTGCATGCAGGATTTACAGCTATGAACTAACAGAGATCTTTGCACTGACAACTGATTACTGGGGAGGCGTTCTGGTGACATTCCTGCCTGTTTTTCTAGAACATTTCCCTGATATCCTGTTACAGGCCACAAACTTTCAATGCTCACCACATGGCACAAGCTGTTTTCAGTACTGCATCTTGTGCCTGTAAGCAAGAGCGTAGTGCTGAGTCTATATGTGAAAATTAGATTTGAGATTGATGTACTTATGTGAGATTTTTAACATCTGGATTTCCCAGTTATGCTCAAGTACATCTGTCATAGGCATTAGGAATACTTTTTTAAATTGGCCTGACAAGCTCTGGATGTTTTCATGTTACTTTATCATATTTCTTTCACACTTTGAAGACATCCTGAATGTTATGAGTGGTGCAGAGTCAACTGAGTGCTAATTTCTCGTTTCTCAGCTTAAACAGACGTTGCCTTCTTCCAGGTGCCTTTGCTAGGATCAGCGCTGATCTAGATTATCTGTCCTGGCAGCCTGAGAGCGCCTGCCAACACTGAGCCCATGAACTTCACCAGTAGCTGAATATTGGGACTATTAACCCCACAGTTTAATGCCTGCAAGCTGTTCTGTTTGATTGCCAGTGGTTGAACCATGCACTTATCCTTGTCTTGTCAAATGGAGCATGATTTAGCCCATACTCTAATTAGATTGTTCTGACAAAATACTCTATTTGTAGCCCCCTGAGGATATGAGGATGAATGAATATAGCAAATACTATTTAATAACTTTAGGAGTGTGGGAATAGGACAGTTGCTACAAAACCCCTGTCAGATACTTGCTTTTAGTTATATGCAAAATGAAACATAACAATCCTTAATGAGTCAGAAACTTTTGAGGAAACTTTTATATCACGCTATTGTTCAAAATTGCAAAATTAGTTTCAATTTTTTCAACGTAAAACTAAAAACTAGTGAAACAAGAAGAAAAACAACTGTTAAAAAAGTTGCTCTGTGCAATTTTACAAGTTGTTTTCACCTGTTTAGATTTGTCCTATTTTGCCATGAATTCAAATTAATTGCTCTAGTTTGAAGTTTTTGTAATAAGATAGTGTTTTTTATTAAAAAAGGCATTTCATGGTTTTTGCCAGAAAAATAGTTAAAACTCATTTTTACATACTCTAGCAGAAAGAAAACCAAAGTTATGATACACTGTCATTTTAATTTTTAGAAGCTCTTAGTTTTTCTTTTTGATAAACTAGAGTCAAACACTGCATTTTTATTTCACCCAAAACTACGGTAAAAACAGTGACATATTTTTCTTGAGATATAATTCATTTAGAACTACAAGATGTGACTGTTTGGAAGGAAAAATAAGAAAGTGTTGCTATTTCACTAGTTAGAGTAAAGAAAGACCATTTTGTGTGAAAGTCTCAGAGGGAAATACAAAGCTAATGAAAATTTCTCAGGTTGCATTATCTTTCTTTCTTTCTTCCTTTCCTTTCCTTTTTTTTTTTTTTTTTTTAACCTGCAAACATCTCTAACTGTTTACAAGAGATGTGGCAGACAGGAATTGCTCAGCTTATAACCACCCCTCAAAAGTGGGAAAACAAAAAAAAAAATACTCTTAGGCTGGCCTAGAAAAAGTGAACCAAATTTCTTCTGTTTCCATTTATGCCTAGGCAGTTTGGAAGAAGAAGGTTATCCACTGGTCCCTAGCAGCATATCGTGATTTCTGATCACTTACATTAAAGAAAAATACCTATTTCAGAGAGACTGCAAGACTGTGTGAAAGTAGACAATATCACACCCCATCTCAAAAAAAGGTAAGGAAATGTTTTTCTGCTGAGTCTTTAACACTGTAAGTGAAGTCTTCATTTAACAATTCATTAAGCTGAAGGCAGAAGTGAGAATTTAGATAATAGTTGAGTAATGAAGTACTTATTTTAACCTGCATGTTCTAACTTAGAAACAAAGACCTTTTTCATATTAAAGGAAGAATGTAACGCATTTGTTACTGGACTTAAAACTGTTTTTTGTGTAGCTTTTGTGTATGTTTTGGGACACAACAGCAAGTATTTCTTTCATGTCAGCCACTGAAGTTATTCTTAGCCATGCAAAGATTTACGTAGTCTGTGGTCTACCAAGCAACTCTCATTTTACCAAGGCAGATATACAGCGTGTTCGTGGAATGCTGCCGCTGGGAATTAGTGCTAAGCAATAGTCCACCATTCAGGCTTTTATCAGAACAGACCTGCACTGTTTTCCTTTCTGACAGGTTTTGGATAGATTGGTTATTTGTAAAATATTTACAACTCTACTTCCTTAGATACTTCAGTTCTAGAAAGTATTGGAAGAAGCTGAAAACAGTTAGAACATACTGTACTGTGCATGTTTCCTCTGAAAGTGGAATGACAGCAGCAGAGAATTTTTTCCTTTCAGATTTTCTTCATACACACACCCTTTCTGTTTTTTTGACCTGGGATAAGTGTTGGAATTGCAAATGATAGGTAATCTTTTCAAGAGCAGCCATTCTGGAATGTGGTCCCAGGGCAAATGTGTTCATCAATGACTTCACCTACTAATGCTCTAGTCTACACTGCATTTCTGTAAAACTGGGTTCAGCGTCTATCTAATGAAGAAATGCTGTTCTTGCCTTTGCACAAATCAGTATGGCTCTGTTATTGAAAGTTATTTATGTGGTTTAGAAAATCTGTCCTGTCTAACCAATATCACCCTGTAAATTAACAAAGATTACTAGTTAACTACAAGTCCTGCCTTACTTGTGACTGACTGTCTTGCCAAAATGTCTTGCCAAGAGAATTAATGATAAACAGGTATCGTTGACAACTCTTCTGAAATGATCAGCTGGAATACACTGGCTTCTTACTACAAAAAAAAAAGGTTCCATTTTCTCGAGACGGTCATAGTCATGAGGACGTTTTTCTGCCATAAAAGCCTACTGCATCTCAGCTGAAGGTACACAGGTGTTTCTGAAATACCAGTTTGTGAGATGTTTTCTGTTACCGTATTATGGGTAGGACATGTTCTTCTTTTGTCAAAGCAGGAAGGTGCAAGTGTACCACCACCAATGGAAAGTGCTCTGTGAATGCAGGATGCTTCCTACCTCCTCTCTCTAGCCTCATATTTCCATGCCACTTGTGTGTAAGGTTTACAGATTCTGAGCTATCTTCTGTTTCCTTTTAATAGACTTTATACCTGCATGCAATACGGCAGTTTTCAAATAGCACATTATACTTTACCAAGTAAAATACAAAACTCATTTGCTTAAAATGCAAATATTCAAAAAGCAATCTATAGGAGTGGTCAGTTACAATATCATCTCCAGATTGGCTAATATGAATTTTATAAGTGAAGTATGCAAGACATATATTTCTCTATAGAATTTGCATATAAATTTTATTCCAAGAGAATAAAAGCCAGGTTCTTTTCGTGTTCCTGTTATTAGAATATTCTGCTCTTTACTGCAGAAAATACATACAAAACTTTAATAGGAAATAATTTATCCTATGAGTAGAGATTTTGCTTCATCCATTAGAGTCTTGTTGTTGTAAATCATTTGTAAATGTTGTGTTAGTCAATATTTGGATAAGTTTACTGAAGTCTAGCATTTTATTTTTTCTAATACATACATATTTTTTCTAGCTCATTCTACCATTTCACATTTTCTAGGTTAAAATGCTCACAGCTTCAGACTCATATTTACTGGTGACCCTATCCTGCTTCTCCAGAGGCTTCAGTTTTCCTTTAAGACACACTTCTTGTTTTCATCCTTCAAAAGTGGAAGACTAGGAAAACCTTTGTTATTTTATGTTCTGTTAAAATTTCTGATTTAATTTGCATCATTCAAAGCTGTTTTTTCCCCTTTATTCCATTAATTTCTTATTCCCCTTCTTTTACTTCTCTGTTCTTTATGTTTACCCAATTCAGATTTCTTTCTTACAATAACTAATGACTACGGATACATTTGATTGTGTTCTTTCATCACTTTAGTGGAAGTGATGAACAACGAGGATTTATGACATAAGTCACTGTGCAATAACTAGCTATGTGAATCATCTATTCCCTTACTTTAATGAAGAGAGGTCCTGCCAAGAAGACAGAGACCTTGGTTTAATCAACATTATGTTGTAGCATTTGTTCATGATTAATTTTCTAAATTTCTAAATTTTTTTTGTGTTATACTTGCAATAAATTTTAGTGATAATTAGAATAAGCCTCAATGTGAAAAGTCCCTTGATTTGTGAACCCTCTATTTATTATTAATGTGAATGAATTGGTTGTCTTCTCAAATTTAATGGCACAAAACAAGCCAGGAACTCCTCTAAAAAACTGATCTGTGCTTACTATAGCCACATCTGCCCACTGCATGGCCCTCCCCAATGTGTGTCCTACTTTGAAAGAACCAACTTCTTTGTCTCCTCCATGAATGAAGAACAACCAAGAAGATGACCTGAGAGAAGCAGCAATCCAAAATGATGTTCACAGTTCCATGGAAAGTATTTTCTGATATGCAATTAACTACTTAGTTCAGAATATCACACTGTTTGCAGAATCACACAGAACTTTGCAGCAGGAGTTGAAAACTTGAGTGGTTAAATCCGTCTGCTGATTGATGTGGGGATATAATTACAGGAAAAACTCTAAAGATTTTGATGATCTGAAAACTATGCTGTAAATATCAATTGTTTCATATATTGTTTAGGGAATCTCCTGGCTGTGTGTTATTCCTCCCTGTGGCCAACATATAGGCAACTGGAGGCTACCGGCTTCTGAGTCTAGGTGTTTAGTCCTTCTCTTTCTAAGAGTTGTGAGATCCATGCCTAACACTTACCAGGTTAGCAACCTGTAAGCTTTTGGAAGTTGAGAGAGTTGGAATTTTTTAATTAGTACTGGCAGGGAAGTGGGAGGGAAGTAGTTAGTTCTGTTATAACGTGGAAGCTACATCTGACAATTTTGGCATCTCCAAGAGAGTCTGGAGAGAGTGAAGTGAATGGCACAAGCTTCTCTACAGAAATTTCCTCTGAAAGGTAATACTGTCACACTGAAGAACAGTTATTCTTGATCAACTTGCTTTGAAATAATGATAAAACAACTATAAGTAAAACAAAAATTGAACAAAAGAAGTTGCCGTGTCACATTTTTCATGTTCCTTGCCTCTCAATATATAACTTAACTAGTTAACTTTTGCATCTGCTCTATTTACCCAAGAAGCTACCTAGTATGCAAGAACTTGTCTTGATAGTTTTGCAAGAATAGTTTTTCTGGTTTTATTTCCCTTGGATAAGATGGCTGGTATGTCTGTTTTAAAATCAGAGCAGTATATATATTCAGCCTCCAGATGCCTACATGTTTTTGAATCTTTGTGCTTAGTATAGTGTATTCAGAAAAATTAATATAATGGCTTCTAAGGCAGAGGTAATTTTTGTGATTTGATTTGATTACAATAGTATTACTTGATTCTAATTAAATCTGTTTCTTAATTACCAAGTTATAATTGGAATTTTTGTTCGTAGTTAGAGTAAATAGTTCCAAGCAAGTTTTTCACGCTCCCCAAAAATATTTTGGAGCAGCTTATATCTCAAAATGGGGCCCAAACTGTGAAGCTTGACTGGTTCTTGAGTTTATTCAGTGTGTTCAAAATTTCTTGTGTCAAGTCAATTTTTTCACAAGGCCAGGAGCCATGTCTGCAAAATTTGATCAGTTTCTGTTTGGATTTTTATTTTTGTGGTCCTGCTGATGACAGGAGCTTATTCAGTTAATGCAGGTTTAGTTAATCTGTGGGTTACATTCTTTTGATTTCTTCTTTGCTGAATCTGAGAGAATATCAATGAAGAGTACAGCAGGCAAAATTATCTGAGGGCAAAAGGTGATTTATACTTCCTTTAGTACTCTTAGAGCTGGGTCAGTTAAAGGATTCCCTATAGTTATTTTCTGTATGGCTACCCCTACATTAGAGTTTTAAAATTCAAATTTGGGTCTAAGAGTAGTCAGGAATTCAGATTTGTAGGTTTGAGACAGGCAAAAACTGACACAAGTCCTAATCTGACTTTGCTAAAGTGGTATTTGTGTTTGTGATGTCCTGCCTTAAGCATCGAGCAGTGGCTAAATAATCTTAGAAGCCCTAGTTCAGGAAGAGAGAATCACATTCTTAATTTTAGTATGATTCAGCGCTTCCTTGAGCTGGAAGCTCATTATAGCCCTGGGCTTTACTGGCTGACTAGGGTGGAGAGAGGTAAAGCTCTTAATGAAATTCTAAAAGGAAGAGACATCTGTGTAGGTATCAGAGTTAATTATGATACTGCATGTTAAATTCAGTACTGGCAATGGGCTGACTATCTGGTCTGTATTCAAAGATTTAAAATTTCCTGTGGCCTTCCTTCCCTCCATCTGAATGAATCTCTCAGCTGAAATGCAACTCAGAGATTTAAACAGCTTTTTAAAAGCTGCCTGTGCATAGTTTGTTATTTTTACTTCATATTTCACCACACTCCTTGATCTTCTTGGACTTTCGTGATGTCCTGAATAGGCGGTAGGCAGAGGTGTCCTCAGGACAAGATCCTTCTTCAGCTCCATCGTCTTTATCATTAAGTAGAAAGGGGAGCTGAACATTCCTGTCATGGTTGGATAATGTTTCCGACTGTGGAATCCTACTGAGGCTGCTGATTTCTGTTGATACAAATCAGGATAAAACAATGTCATATAGCACTGTTTTGTATCTTAACTTTCTCCATACTGCATTTGTTATTGTCTAAAAATGAAGACTTCTACCCCCATAAAGAATGGCTCTGGAGATAAACCAACAGTATGAAAGATATATAACCTGTAGGCAAGTTCCATTAGAAAAACTCTTCAAGGCCTTTTCAACTGTTATTTTAATCTGACTATATGTTTTACAAATGCTGTAATTTTTAATGGCTATCACCTTTTTAGGTCTGGAAGATAGAATGGGTCATTATAATACTGCTATCTAACACAGGCAGTAAAGGTGTCTTTTATTGAGCCCGTTCATGTAGTTGTTTAATCCTTGGTGAAACTTCAAGTATGGAAAACATGCAACTAGATAATGTAATTTGAAAAAATAGTTTTCTGTTACTTGCACAATACTTCCACAGTATTCAGGTAGCTAATACAGTGTATTATACTATAATACTGTTTAACAAACTGTTTACTGTAGTGTTCATGTGTGACACTATTTGCTTATTGTGTTAAATACAAATATTGCAAATATTATTTAAAGTATTTATTACATATTATATAATACTATTAGTTGTTTCCACTAGTGATCAGAGTAAGAAATATAGTCAGTAAGATGGAACATGTGTCCTGCACAGCATGACTTTCTTATTACAGGGCTCTGCGATTTCTCGGAGGTGTTACAGGTGCTGCTGCCTTTTGTTATGAAGCACAGCTATAATTTTCACCTATTTCATAATGTAATGGCTGTGGTACCCTTGCAATACTGATACTGCATAGTTCTAAAGCAGCCTGAAATGTAAGACATTTTACTGTATGAACGATGATTTAAAAATCAGGGAAGCTTAATGACGTGTTTGATTTCAAAATCTCAGTGGTTATATAACTGGGTTGTGCTATACTTCTTGTTTCAGTAACATTTGAAAAAAAAAACCCAAACCAGAAACACCCACCAAAAAACATGGCCGCAGCTGAAAGTGATACTAACCAAAATGTTCACTCTGAGGTGCTGGGTACTGATGATTCAGGTACTGTAAAAATAAACTGGCTTTTTGGTTGTAAATTAAAGAGACAGAACACATTTTCATTTAATTTACAAAGGAAGCCTCCTCCTTCCTCATAAATTACAGCTTGTGCTGTGTCTGAAAATTGTAGAGTTGACCAGGCTGGTATTGCAGTTCCTTCTTACTGCAGATGGTCTTCCAGTGTCTTTTTCACATGGTCTGGAGTATATTTGATTGCTTGGGCTAGCAAGATCCAAGTACTGAAAGACAAAACTATCTTTAAGGATTCAAAATACAATCTTTTCTATCACGAAACTTGCGGGATTTCCTCTCTTAAGCTATAGAAAGCAAGCTGCCATAAGGAAATCTCCAGTGATGGAAACGTAAGAAGGAATTATGGAAAACCAGATCATAAAGCAAACAATTCTTTTAGTTTTCAGTTCAGGAAGGTGCTTGAGGATAAATGAAACCGAATTCCTCAGTTGGGATTTTGGTGCCTTAGTTGCGTACATCATTCGTGAAGACAATACCACCTCACTTGTATATTTCATGTCTGCTGAATTGTTATTAAGTAGGCTGTAGACATCTTACTTATTTTCCCTGGTGTGATACTCCCAGCTGCCATCATGGAAGCTAGCACCTTTCCAAGGAAACTCACCCAGCAATTTTAACAGACCAGATAATACATTTTAAAAGATTGTCACATGAAAATGAAAGGCACTGATCATCACCTATAGCTTGATAACTTGTAATTCTTATTAAGTACATACAGGAAATTTATATAGGCTTTGCAATGCCTGTACAAGGTTGTAAATGGACAGGGCTACAATTCAGTCAGTTGAAAGAGAGTATGAATATGCATGAATGAAGAGGTACTGAACTTTCTTATGGAAATCTTAATTCTAATAAGCATAAAACATTTCCTAAGAAGACTGAAATACCTCTTAATCTGCAAAGAAACCTGACCTGTGTTGAGCACTCTTTACAGAAGCAGAAGTTAACAGTACTTTCTCTGGCTTTAAAGATCTGCTATCTAGAGGTTGGATGAGCAAGATCATCCAAGATCATTCCACCAATGGTGTTTATCATATATTAGTGCAACAGAACAGACCCAGGCTATTCACCTTTCTTAGGAGTGCTTGACTCTGTAGGTGGCAGCAGGGTGTATAAACAGTAGAAAGACTTTTGGGGGAAAGACTTTGTTGTTTGTAATAAAATAGATGGTTGAGCTAATTATGGAATGGGAGCGGGCATATTTAGATTCCTGCACTAAGTGCACATCCTAATGGTTTTAAGAAGCTTAGAAGAACTGTACAATGGTAGCTCTTAAGAGTTAAAATACTGTCCCGAGCAGTCATCATCCAAACTCATGGACTGCCAGTTTTCTGCTGATTTCACGTCCTTGACTTCAGATTCCCAAAATCCCCGAGGCATTGATTTTAATCTATTTAGAATTCACTTGTAGCTAATCTTGTTTAAATCCCCTCTGCCTCCTTATTTCCCTCCCCTCTCTTTTCCTTCTGTCAGCCCTTCGTTCATCAGTTTGCCTTAAAGGTCTAGGGTGGATGAATCAGTGATTCCAATCTGTATCTGCTTAGATACCAACTTCCTTTTAGGGATAGCAATATCATGCTTTAGCTCACTAGGCAATCATACTTTTTGAGTGATTTTGACATCTAGGACTTTCTTTTATTAGATATTGACTGCTGCACTCCTCTCTGTTACAGAAAAGCATGATCTCTGGGGGCTTTTTTTTTAAAAAAAAAAAAACCAAACCAAACCCCCAGTTTATGGCTGCACAGATATTACCAAGACAATGAAGATTCAGACTGGTTTAATCTTGTTGTGTTCATCCCTCATGTCCCTTTCTTGTCCATTCATCAGTTGTTCATTCATCTTTGGTCATCAAAACATCTATCTCCTTGCCTTTCTGCCACCCACCAGTCCTCTCCTCCTCCACACTCCCAGGGAACCCCTAACACTGGCACTGCCAGACCATATGGCACTGAACTTTGCTTTTGTGTGACTTGACAGCTTGGTGGGAAGCTGATGCCATATCTCTTCCTTCCTGCATAAAGAAGAGACTGCTGGCATCTGGAAAAAGAAATGCTGAAAAGCCGAAATAACTGGTGAGGAGATCTTTCATGCTGTCACCACAGCAGCACCCGAGTGCTCAAGCAGGCACAAGATGCTTCTGAAGCACAATAAATGCCACGGTTGCTCCATGCTCTGGATCTGCAACCACATGCTCGGATTAGATGTCTGTCACTTGGAGTGGGAGAGGAGGGAGGGGACATTTTTCTCCCTCCTTAATTCTCTCTTCATCTCTAAAGGCAGGAGAAAGCTGGAAGGGTAACACATGATGGTGGTGTTCTGTGTTCATTTTTTCTAATTGGCCAAAGTACTGAAAATGCTTCTGTCTCTTTAAAATGGTGTGATATTTTGTGCTGTGACTACTACAGAATGTGAAGTTATTTGAGTGAACAGAATAACTTCGTGAGTGTTGAGGTGTGAGGTGACCTCATTATTTCTAAATCTGTTCCTGTTTTGTAGCACTTCTTATTCAGCTCTACTCTTTCAGCTGCTCAAGTGTTTTTATTTCTGCTCTGGTTGTGTAACGGAATTTTTTTTTAAATGTCAAAATCAAGGCAACATAAGTTTGTTAGTTGAGCCAACCTGGTAGAAATTTAGCTGCTCATAGATAAGAAAATAATGGACCAAGATTAAACAGGGTTTGTGGCTTAAGAAGATAAGAAGCAACACTTGCCAGGTTTTACTTTGGTGCAAGGATGTTGATTAATACAAGAGATGCTTCTTTCCAACTAGGAGTTCTGGTAAAGAGATTAAAAAATTATTATTTTGTCTTTGCTTGCACAAAGTCAGGGCTATCTTCAGAGAGGTGTTGTGTTGAAAACAGGTAAATTGATGTTCCCGCCTGCCTTCAGAAGACCATATCGCAGGGAGTGCTGGTAGGCACTCTGCAATCAGTGCTTGCTTCAGGGCAGGGGTGCACGTCCCCAGGGATAGCTGCTTCCTTCAACCCTTGGTGGTTTTGCTCCTGCTGAGGACCGTGCTGTTGGGACTGTCTATCTGGAAATGGGACACCTGTCCACTTGCAAGGAAACAAAAAAATTATTCCTCAAAGTTCACTCGGTGGGCACCAGGCAGCCTTGCTGGTAATTGCCAAGTAGAGTTTGTTTGAAGAAGCAGATTAGAGGTGGATGACTACATATACCATTGCAAATGTCATACATTGTTGAATATTTTACGCTACCTTGAGAGGTTTTCTATTTGGACCTCCAGCATTTGAGGGACAAATGAAACACAACAGTCCAACCTTGTTGCTTGAGATCTCTCTTTATTGCCTCCTGGGTAGTTCCTGTGGGACATATTTTGTCTAAATAATGCATCCTATCTTTTGTATCATGAACCACCCTTTAGAAACTTCCTGGCTTCCAGTGAAGTGGTTATTGTCTGGTTCATTGTCTGCCACTCTCTTTAACTGGTTTTCTTTTACTAGCTGACTGCATGTAGCTTGGAGAACTTGAATGAGTTGGTAATCTGTGGGGGTTTTAACCAGCAGGTAAGTTTTCTGACCAAGCGTATTTCCTGAGTTAAAGGTCTAGTGCCTATGCCAAACCTATGGTTGCATTAATAACCTCCAGTATCTACACATCATATCCCACTGCTTCTATTTCTTGTTGCATCCAAAACAGTTTAATAATAGTTCTCATTTAATGCTTTGATGTGTAAGAAAATCTTGTCTGAATTTTAATCCTGCTTAAACTGAGAAAGACTGTGCACTGATGACAGGCAGTTTGGGTATGAATCAGATGAAGCTGATATTAGGAAGTTATAGGGAGAGTGGCTCCTGTCTCTTCATTGCAGGATTGTCCACCACTTGCCTTCATGCCTGTTGTCTGAGTGATGCTCCTCAGCTGCTGTTGCAAAAAGTCCTTTGATAACCTTGTGTGATGATTAAACACTTCTAATTGACCTGGGCTGGACAGGACAGGTTGTTTCATGGAATTCATGCATCTCCAACTTTGACGCTAGATTAGGTAGTCCCTCTAAGAGCTTTCTCTTGACACCTATGCTTTTCAATATTGTAATGTTCATCTGTTGGTCTCCAAGGTGAATCTCAGTCACGGGGTTTGAAGTGATAAAACTGCAAAGAACTTGAATAACTGCAGAATGTGCCGAGGAGAGTGACCACAGCATTTGCGCGGGTAGTTGTGGAGCCTTTCTGATGGACCTGAGCCCTGTTGTAAGCTCTCATGGTCTGAATTGATCCTGGCTTGCTGGCTATTAGGAGGGATGCTAGATCTAGTATAGTGCTGTGAGAGGAAGGCTTGAGGATGCTGGGTGAAGTGATTTATTTGCTGCAGAGAATCTTGGTCTGTCAGCTGCTGGACTGGAGGAAGCAGCCCTTTTAGATGGGTCAAAAAGACATGCGTTTTGTCAGACCAGAGCAGTTTCATCTTTCTGTTCTCTCTTTTTTTTTTTTTTGCTCTTTTTAATTAAAAATGAAATTTGTTGAAAGTCATTCTCTTGGCTCCTGAGAATGTTTCATTAGTAAAATGTGTCCCTAAAGAAAGAAGATGCTGAAGTCATAATTACACATAAGTCTTGATATATCTACCAAGAAAATCAGTGTGACATACCTCGGAGGAGAGAGCGACAGGAGGATATTACTCTCGAGAATTTTATTTTATGTTCTTTCATTTTACAGAATCACAGAATCATCTGGTTGGAAGAGACCTTTAAGATCATGGAGTCCAACCATTCACCCTGCACTGCCAGGGTCCCTAAACCATGTCCCTCAGTGCCACATTTACACGTCTCTTAAACACCTCCAGAGATGGGGACTCCACCACCTCCCTGGGCAGCCTGTTCCAATGCTTCACAACCCTCTCTGTAAAGAAGAGGGCTTTTTTCTTCCTGATATCTAACCTAGATCTTCCCTGACGCAAGTTAAGGCCATTTCCTCTCGACCTGTCACTTGTCACATGGGAGAAGAGACCAACCCCCACCTCTCTACAACCTCCTTTCAGGCAGTTGTAGACAGCAATAAGGTCTCCCCTCAGCCTCCTTTTCTCCAGGCTAAACAACCCCAATTCCCTCAGATGCTCCTCAGCACACTTGTCCTCTAGACCCTTCACCAGCTTTGTTGCCCTTCTCTGAACACCCTCCAGCACCTCAACGTCCTTCTTGAAGTGAGGAGCCCAAAACTGGACACAGTACTCAAGACGTGGCCTCACCGATGCCGAGTACAGGGGAGCAGTCAATTCCCTGCTCCTGCTGGCCACACTCTTTCTGATACAAGCCAGGATGCCGTTGGCCTTCTTGGCCACCTGGGCACACTGCTGGCTCATATACAACTGGTTGTCAACCAACACCCCCAGGTCCTTTTCTGCTGGGCAGCTTTCCAGCCACTCTTCCCCAAGCCTGTAACGTTGCTGGGGGTTGTTGTGACCCAAGTGCAGGACTCGGCACTTGGCCTTGTTGAATTTCATACTACTGGCCTCAGCCCATCGATCCGGCCTGTCCAAATCCCTCTGTAAAGCCTCCTGACCTTCAAGCAGATCGACACACCCACCCAGCTTGGTGTCATCTGCAAACTTACTGAGGGTGCACTCGATCCCCTCACCCAGATCGTTGATAAAGATGTTGAAGAGGACAGGCCCCAACACTGAGCCCTGGGGGACACCACTGGTGACTGGCCGCCAACTGGATACGACTCCATTCACCACCACTCTCTGGACCCGGCCATCCAGCCAGTTTTTGATCCCGTGGAGAGTACACTCATCCAAGCCATAGGCAGACAGTTTCTCCAGGAGAATACCGTGGGAAACGGTGTCAAAGTCCTTACTAAAGTCCAGGTAGACACATCTATAGCCCTTCCCTCATCCACTAAGCGGGTCACCTTGTCATAGAAAGAGATCAAGTTGGTCAGATCGGACCTGCCCTTCATAAACCCATGCTGGCTGGGCTTGATCACCTGGTTGTCTTGTACACGCTGCACAATCAGGATGATCTGCTCCATGACTTTCCCAGGCACCGAGGTCAGACTGACAGACCTGTAGTTCCCTGGGTCCTCCTTCCGGCCCTTCTTATAGATAGGTGTCACATTGGTTAACCTCCAGTCGATTGGTACCTCCCCCGTTAGCCAGGACTGCTGGTAAATGATGGAAAGTGGCTTGGTGAGCACTGTTGCCAGTTCCCTCAGAACCCTTGGGTGGATCCCGTCTGGCCCCATAGACTTGTGCACATCTAAGTGGTGCAGCAGTTCATTTATTGCTCCCTCTTGGATTATGGGGCCTTGATTCCGCTCCCCACCTCTGCCTTCTCGTTCAAGACACTGAGCACTCAGTGAGCTGGTCTCATTATTAAAGACTGAGGCAAAGAAGGTGTTCAGTACCTCAGCCGTTTCCTCATCCTTTGTTGCTATGTTTCCCCCCACTTCCAGGAAAGGATGGAGACCCTCCTTAGCCCTCCT
Organism: Bucorvus abyssinicus; assembly: GCA_009769605.1. Lineage (NCBI taxonomy): Eukaryota > Metazoa > Chordata > Aves > Bucerotiformes > Bucorvidae > Bucorvus > Bucorvus abyssinicus. Next base: position 30,632,744 of record CM020026.1, read on the forward strand.
TTTGCTGTTAATGTATTGATAGAAACATTTTTTATTGTGTCTTATGGCAGTGGCCAGACTAAGCTCAAGCTGGGCTTTAAACATTCTAATCTTCCTGCATAGTCTCGCAAAACCCTCATAGCTGCCCTGAGTGACCTACCCTTTCTTCCGTTGGCCACAGAGTTTCCTCTTCTTCCTGAGCTCCAGCCAAAGCTCTCTTTGCCTATGTTTTGGGGAAATGGTTCTGTATTTCCAGTGCTAAGCAAAATGAGGCTGCTAAGCAGCCTGGGATTCTTCAATGTTTCTCCAAATAAACTGTGTTTTTAATTGATTTGACAGAGGGAGATTTAAGAAATCAGGTATTATTAAATGCAATATGCACAATAGATTAATTAAAATTTCCCTCTGGTAAAAGCTTTATCTTACTGACTTCAAAAGTCTCTGTAATTGATATGGAAGTGTCACAAGGGTCTCTGGTTAAAACAGATGATAACCATAAACTTCTTTGGCTTCACATTAAGAAAGTACAATCTTTCTCTAGATCTTGAATTTTATGAGAAACACTGTTTGCCCTAAACACCTTTAGGCTGTGAAGGCCTGAGTTTAGCCAGCTGTTGCTGGTCTTTAGGTAAAACTTGTAAGACATGATTTCGAACAAACACCGTGCGAGAGTTGAAAAGACAGCATCAAACCGTGAATTTTTTGTGAAAGATTTTACTGCACTATAAGCTACCTGGTTCCCAGGAGATGTGAAAATTAGACCACCCATTTGTATGGCAAACTACAGATCTGGGAGCCTAGTTTTACTGCGTATACTTTCCTGTAAATCCTGGTTGCAAAGATCCGTTCATGGAAGACTGGGACCACTGCGAAAGGAGCCATGGGAAGTTTTACCCAGAGCACAGGCAAGTACTGTAGCAGGCTCTGGTTCAGCCTGTGTTGACCGAGAGCTGCAGAATGAAGTCTTTTTTGGGTTTTGTATTCAAAACTTTATTGCTTTCTAAGTGAGATTTGCATCATTGTTTCTTCTTTCATGTCAATCATACAGACTGCTTAATCCTTGTCTCCATTTCATGGTACTATAGGATGCTTCAGAAAATAACTAGTGTCTGACACAATTTTTCTTGGAAAATGCAGCCTCCAGATTTCGTGGTAGTTATTGACACTAAACTGTTCTTGTAAACGTGAAAACATGGATGATGATATAGTATAATGACAGGATTTTTCTGACTTTTTGAAAACCACTGCTGTTACTCATAGCACCTGTAAAGAGTTGCCTGGTATTGCAGCTGTACCTTACTGCCCATGTGGAAAAGGTAAGCTATTTTTGGCTTTGTAGCTGGGGAAGACTGAGCAAAAAGCAGTTGTATAAACTAATGTACCAAATTAAAATTGCATGAAAGCTCAGTCGGGAGGTCTTAGCTATCAATCTGAAATCACTTTGCTTCGTGTTAGTTAAAACCTCCTTTAGCTTTTTCCACAGAGCGAGTGCTAAATAGAAACAGAATACTGAAATACATGCTCAGCTTGATTTGTAAGGCTGTTCCTACAAGCTTCCTATCACATTACAATATGTCCTTCAGAGTTCTTTTGAAAACAACAACACAAAAAGCCAAACAAATCCTTCTCTTTGGTGATTTCATGGCTTTTGTTTCTTCCTCAGAGAAGATCAAGTCTGGAGTTTCTCTGACTTCGCCTGAAATTGTAGGCATGATCAATTTGTTTAAGAAACCTTGTAAGTACTGGACTGATTCTGTAGATTATGGAGCACATGATGTCCTGTCATTTGAAAGCTCACTGTGAAGTTTTTGTGGCTTAGTCTGGAATACTTTCAGCGGGGAGCTGGCTGAGGGGGGAATGTGCTGTGCTTATTGTTTTTAAGCAGGAGCTGCTGCTAGTGTGTGTGCTGCTTTTGTCCATTTTTATGGCAGTTGTGAAAAACAGTGTGTGACGTGGAGTCACATCCAAACCAGAGAGGTTATTCTATGTTTTTGCAGGTAATTCCCTGTGGCATCACGGGGAGCTATCTGCACCACTGTGGGACACTTGACTCCCCTAGTTTGTGTTATGTCAGATGCTGTGCTTTACTGTACCTTTTGAAGTGGTCCTTTTAATTGATGACATTTTAGAATTTATGGATTTAAATTTTGAGGTAAATAGAGAAGTATGTGCTCTTTTAGGATCATCTGGATTATTTTCCAAAGTTTTTAAATTAAAAAATATTGCTATTTTTAAAGCCTTACTGCTGTCGTTCTAATTTCAATAGCTTTTCCTATGTTAGTTGTTAAATACTATCGTTCAGCTGCACTGATACTTATATTATTTCACTTTTTATTTCTTGCATTGAATTTGCAGAGTTTATTTGTCAAATTCAGAATATTTTTAGTAAAATTATGCAAATGGACTGAAGCAGTGTTAAGTTTGTACCTATGTGTAAACACGAAGCATGCTATCATGGATTCCTGGATTCCTGTGGTGTCCTTCTGTCCACATCTTTGTTGGTGGGGTTTGGGGGGTTTGGGCAGATGGGGATGGGGGAGGAGGGGTTGGCCAGAAGTGTTGATAATAAACAGGACTTGCTTTCAACATGAGATATGGTTAACATCTTAACATGACAAAAGCTTCAGTCTGTTTTCAGGTTTCCTGCTTATATGTCTATTCTAGTTCAGAAGTAAATGGTATCTCTGTTTCCACTGGATTGCATGGTGTTCCACATGAGCTTGCGTTACCGAAGCAGTATTAAGAGGGGAAAAATCTCTCATCTGGTTCACTAACTGCCCTCCAGAAAATGGCCTGAAGTCCCTCTTGTCACTGATGGTCAGGTCAAATGCTCTCCCAGGGAAAGAGAGAGGGAGGAATGTAAAAAAGCCTTTACTTCCGAACAAGTTACTTCATCAGCTCTAATTATTGATTTAAAGGATGGAAGTAGTAAGAAGACTTACTTTGCATGAACTGTTGAGGAATTCTTGTAGGAAGAAGAGACACAAGTGTTTGAAATACCTGGCTAGCTCTCTGTTGTCATCTGTTAATAATTCACATGGCACTTTCATTTGTATTTTGTTGAGAAAAACAGAGTAGGCTTGAAATATAAAGAAGCTCTTAATTTCCTTTGTGAAGGAGTGGGAGAACAGCATGTCTATTCAGAACAAGAAAACAATTTACTTGTGTGAAGTTTTCAGACTTCTTTAGTTTTCTTTTTGTAGGCAACTTCACCAGTGGCGTTGTGAGAAGGAGACGCTGTTTCTTCTGTGGATTTTACACTTGTTAGCCATTATTAGTTAAGTTATAACTAAGCTACAAATCCCAAACCCCGAGTTTCCCAAAATTTGTTGCCTGCTTTTGTAAAAAAACATTCGCTGCACAATTACCACCAAATAAAATGATGCATCCCTGTCTCGTACTGGGTTTGGTGTTCAATCACTGTATAGTACTACTGTAAAGACTTTAAAACCCCTGGCAGCCAGCTGTGGGGGACGAGTCTGATTCAATGTCATGTGAGTCTTCTCTGGAAGTTGCTGTTCTAGGAAACTTGTGTTCATGGCTGCCGCGTCCCTTAATTGAAACGGAATTGGCTAAAATGTAATTGGTTTGTCTGAGGGTACTTGTGTTTCATGGATAGGATTAAAAGTAGAAAGGTAGCGAATATCTATGGTTTGCCAGCCTTCTAGCTGAGGTGAGTGATGACGATTTTGGATGTCTTGGTGGTCTTGTTCACAGAACATGCTTTTGTGTTGGGTCTTTATTTTGCCTTTGTTTTCAGTCCCTTTTCTATCCTAGTATGTGCAATGGTTTCTGAACTGTCTCACCCACAGCAAACTTTCTCCCTGAAAATGGGTAAAGAGCAAATTTTGAAAATATACTATTAAAATCCTGTTGGGAATGTCTTATTTGGGATATTTATTTTTTCTGATTCCTTAAGAAGTTTGCAATTTACGTAAGAGGTAAGTATGACTTACCTTCTGCATAAGTATTAACAGAACTCTAAAACATGCTAACATGAACACAAGTGATGAAGTACACATCTGCAAGTACTCTAGGTAGGATAGCGATGCTTTTTACATGTGGAACATGAAGTTTTAATAGCTCATGGGTGGAGACAGCCACTATTTGTCTAACCTGGTGATTTGTAGCAAAGCCATTCATTATCCTTATTTATAAGATTTGTTTCAGAAAAGTTGGAATGCGTGGTCTGACTGCCTGTTGCCCTGAGGCAGGATGGAATTTCAAATTACTCTTCTGCTGCTTGAGCAGACTGGCTGCTATTGGAAATGTGACACTCAGCTAGGTGGAATTCTTGTCTGCACCAGCCTTGCCATGCCTGTGTTAATTTTTCTGAATTACTCAACAACTCACTTAATGAGTTGCAATTAATCAGTACATTTTACTTTGCTACACAAATAAAATTATACTTTCAGTAAGATGCATCATGAGCTAATTAGAGATCTTGACCCAGTGTAGTTGGGAGACTTCTGTCCTGTAGTTTACTGGTTTCTTATTAAATAGTGAGATTAAAATCTTGTCTCCTTACTCCAAAGATGCAATCTCTTCATAATCTTCTTCTCTCATAGCACACTCCATTTAATTCTTATTCTGGAATGCTGTTTCCCTAAATGACAAGTCCCCTTTAGCCTATAGAGCAGAGCACTTGTCCCATTTTGCAATATAAAGCATCCCTAAAGCAGGCATGACCAGCTGCTCTGTGGCTACAATTGCCCCAGCTGAGTACTCAGGTGCTGCAGGATAATAAGAGGCTGACTCTGCAGAGGCTGCTTGGGGTATCCTGAAGAATGGGTATAAACAAACCTTACCAGTCTGATGGCATGGGCAGGGCAGCGCAGCGCAGCGCAGCACAGCTATTCACAGTGAGGTCAGGTTCTCAAAACTTACTAGCTCTGGCACAGAGCCCATTCCAACAAGCAGAGGGCAGAATCCTGCAAGGCTGTCTCAACAGCTGTGCCCTTGTCCATAAGCCCCTTGAGGAGCTTACAGCCATCTTGCTTTTCCCTACTGTGGGTTTTGAAACAAAAACTAAGATGTTTTCAGTAAAAAACCCAAAGCACAACAAACCCCCTTCCCTCTTCAGTTTGGGTTTGTTCTGCTAAAGGGCAAGTAATGCTGATGATGACTCTGCATTAATTACCCAGGACCAAGGTCTCTGGAGCTGCTGCTTGGGTTCCTGTCATGCTGTGAGTAAGCACTGTGTTTCCACCAGGCTGTCTTTGGGAGACTTTGTTTCACTGGGAGTTTCTGAGGACTTTTCTATGGGAGTTTTTGTGGCAGGCTGTATAAGTACACAAACATTTGGTGTTACAACGAAGTAACACAGTTTGCCTGCTTCTTCTTCTTCTTTGAGATGTAAGGTCTTGTATGGCTTTTAACAGCCATCCTTTCTGCCCTCTTCCTCAGTCAATTTTCAGATCCTTTGGTTAAGAGACTTTTGGCCTCTTTTATACTGCTGTGTAGTGCCTGTGGTGTCCGTGGCCAATGGGCTGCCATAAGTGCTGCCAGGCTGAAGAACTATCTTGCCAGCCAGGCTTGTAGCTAGGTGTCAGCTGTATGGATGTACACGTTGACAGGGCACCTCAAAGAGGAACAGTTATAGGCAGATAATCTGTTTCAGCTTCTATCCAGTGTTCCTTTCCACTTTGTTCTGAATATTTTATTTAAATAAACTTGGGGAAAACACTTTCCTCTGCTTCTGGAAGCACTTAGTAAAATATTACTGTATTTTTAAAAGCTATTGAAATAATTTTTGCTATAAAGTAGTGAGATCTCACTGCTCTCTTTATTTTTAGTTGTTTGGTTAAGTGGTTATCCAGATGGTATCTGCTTTACCTTACCTTTACTGGAGCTGGATACAATGTGAGTGATGACCTCATAGGAGTCTGTTTACCAAAATCAAATACATGTATTTGAACACCTTTTAGTTACATGTTTGACTGTGGTTTCCAAACTGACACTTCAAAGTAAGTAGCAGCTGCCCTCTATTAAAGAATGTAGATCTGAAATGGCAGGTAGTTGTATGTATTCTTTCCATGTTCATCAGTGATGTGCAATATGTAAGTACAGAATAAATTTCACGTACAGAAACCTGTCTGTGGTCCTCTTCATTTAGCATTTATTAGACTGCAGTGAATTCTCAGGTGGTATAGCAGATTAGTTGTCATTAGTTAATTTTCAGTTTACAATCTGAAATACTTAAACCTTTTTGTGCAAGTCAGACAGCCAGAGAGCAGATATATGTACTATTAACTGTGACTGAAACAGATAGAATTGCATTTGCTCGGAGTAATGTTTTCTCCAAACAAATTTTGAACAATCTGTATCCTGGCATATATGTCATCTCTCTACCATCAGGTAGAGACATACATAATAAATCAAGTCGGACTGAAATCCAGATTTGGAGAGTCTGCTATTTTGTTCTGATGCAGTGTGGTTGTGCATTTTGTGGTGTGGCTCCTAATAATTTACAGCAGAAGAGCAGGAAAAAGGAAGGGGAGGGAGTGGTGTTTGTTTTGCGTTTGAGACATGTTCTCTGGCAGAAGAATTCTGGAGAAAATGTTGCTCTGCATTGGCATTGCAATGTATTCCTGCCCCACAGCTGGTGACTGGCATTTTCTTTCTTTCATATAATATGTTAGACTTAGTCTTAAAAAGTCAAGAAGAGGGGATGAAGGGGTGGGAGAAGCCTAAGCTTAGCTTGTACATCTTGTAGAGTTCCCTTCATATAACTGACAGTGCTGTCATTTCATATACCTAAATTAAATGGTTCTTTCTTCTGACTGTCCTGGGTGGGTGTTACTGTGCATATAGCTTTTGGGCTTTAGCTCTGCTGTTTAAAATAAGTATCAAGATTAGCACAGTCATTCAGAGAATCAGTTTTTTTTCTGAAAATGCAGTAGAAAACCTGATACAGGGATCTATGCATCTGACAAATGGCCAGCACAGAGCACTGGAATGACTATTCTCTTCATCTCGGACTTTTCGCTATGAATGTTAATTTTCCCCTTCTGTATGCCATGATTAAAAAGACTGCCCACAACACAAAGCAACAGCTACTGTTGTTTCCGTACTCACGTTTGACAAATCTTTCAGAAGTGATTGTGTGAAGAAGGCTCCAAGAGGTGCAACCTGGATTTGCTTTGAGATGCTGTCTCAGCTGCAAAATTGTCAAGGAGAGAGGTGTGGGCATCTCTTGAGCCTGGCTGGTCACAGAATGGAAACTGATTCTCTTTACAAACTCTTCTTTTGGCTTGTTTATTCTTTTTGTACCGTTACAATTCTTTCAAACTTGCATGTGCTGCTGTAACCCTGTGTTGTACTTTACAGAGATGGAAAAATACTGTTTCAGCTACTGAATGCTTGTGGTCTAGATAAATTAAGACTAGATACAAGGCAAGTTGTTACTTGATGATGATGGGTACTCACCTCTCTTCTCTGCCCCTGCCCCTTTCCCACATTTGCTCTCTGCAATTTACTTTACAGTGATTGCTCTTGAGCTTTGAGTTTTAGAAGTGGAAAACATAAGTATCAGGTGAAAGTGTGTTTATGTGGGGTTGCAGGAAGAAGTTTTAGAAGTGGAAAACATAAGTATCAGGTGAAAGTGTGTTTATGTGGGGTTGCAGGAAACCTTCGTTGTCAGAGAAACAGTTAGGGAAGAGAGCTAAATATGGTTTGGTCAGAATGGGCTTCCCGTGAATCTCATTGTGAACTTCCCTTAACTGAACAGGCAGGGTACCAATTCCTGTGCCAAGCTGCTTGCAGGGATCCAAAATGTGCTTCAGCACCTGCGAAACAAGTGTTCAACAACTGAAATGGACCCCTGCTTCCATCCATGCTTGACAGTCTGACCCTGGCGATAATCAGTACCAGAAGGAGAATTTCTGTTTCTTGCTCTTGTTGCTGTACTGGAACAGCTGGAGGGTATCTAATCTGCCAGCAGGCACCCTGTACAAGTGAGATTTCCTGAAACGATGCTGCATCATCAGTAGATGTTGTGCTTGGCTGGTCCCCTGGGCTTTTATACCTGCTGTAGCCCCTCAGAGTATGACAGACACAATCCGCGCTCCCAGTGTCCTTCCAAGGCTTATACACTGCATACTTGAATAGTTTTCATTCTAGGGTCCATGTTGATGTCATATCCTAGAATCTACAATGCATTAATTTCCCTTGGTGGTAGTTGTGTTTAACCAACCTTAGTAGCACAGGAAATCTCATGCTTTGCCTGAGCACCTGAGTCTCCTACATTCTGTTTTGTGCTGGGACATAGTATATGGTAAATAAATTCCAGTGTGGGCAGCTGATGTTGGAGGAAGAGTGCTTACTTCTTTCTCAGTGAAGTTTAATCTTGTTCAACTGGTGTGGCTAAATTAGATGTATTTCACCAGTTTAGTGGCGATAATGCTTTGCAACCTCTGCACAGTGAGACGGTGTGTGATTAGCACGATCAGTGACATCCTGCCCTGGCAAATCCTCGCCTGGTACTGAAACAGCATGAAAATAGGAAATAGTTTTTTTTCTCTTTGTTCCCTCTGCCTAAAGGAAAGAACATGTTTTAAAAGGAAATGTCTGGTTGTCCTAGTTCAGGGGTAGGAAGAGTTGTTCATTTGTGCAGAGGCCTTTTCATATTTGAAATACTTTAGATATTCTTAAAATGTTTAGGTTTATAAATGCTTGACTTTCATCTCTTTATGGCTCCTTCTCTTCTCTTTAAATTTCTCTCTTCATGAGTAATTAATGTTCTTCTATCATCATAAATAGAATGGATAGGGGGTGATTTCACTTAGCATCACAATAGTAGCTTGTTTTCTTCCATTTTGATCATAAAGATCTTATAAAGAGCCCTTTCTTGATACTCCTATTTGTAGTGTTCATGCAGGTATCTTACTTGGCTGACATTTAAAATAACACTGCTTCTACATATTAGTGTTTTATGTTAATAAATATAGTCTGTGTTAGCCAAATACATCTGATGACAAAATACATCTATTTGAGTAATTTATGAAGTGTATATTGTTAGTCTTGCAAAGATCAGAAGAAATATATTCAAGAGGTTTTAATATCTTAGATATTTATAGGGAAGTCTAAGCTGTAAAATTTCATCAGATTTCTCTGAGGTTTCTAGTCAGTAAGTGTTTCAAATGATATCCTGTTTCTCTGTTTTAATTCTGGAAAACAAAGGCAAACCACAATCACCTCAATTCTTCCACTGCCTTCAAATAGCAAGAGCTCCACTGAAAACATACGGATTGTATTTGTGTTAGTGTGTGTTCTGACTTATAAATAGCAACAGGGAAATATCTTCTTAATTTGTATATTTTATTACATTGATGACAGGATGAGGAATTGAGTTAATTTTAAGATCCGTTTCTAAAGCAGATCTAGAGTTTGATAAAGTTGCCAGAACTTCAACCTGTAGACTTGCAGTACTCTTGCTATAACAAAAATGTCTTGGGTCAGTGCTTGGCTTGAATGGTGAAGACAACCAGGCTGAGGGCTTCAGTGCAGATGTGGAAAAGCAGCTACAAGTTCCCTGTCCTGTCTTCGATTCAAGATTTGTCAAGATTTGACTTTGTGGCTCAGCCTGTTGCCTGCTTGCCGTATAGGGACAGGTGATGAATAAGGAGTGACTAGTTAAGGATTGTAAAATGGTTTTAAGTTTGAAATACAGTGCTAGTATAATTGGTAATTAATACTAATGATCAGTTTTGTGTTTTTGTCTCCACGGTCTGTTTAACCACTCAAAATCTTGTTACTGAGATTGCTGGTAACGGTGTTGTTTAAGTGCCATCTCAGGTGGCGCTTTTCTCTTGATAGCATTCAGGGCAATACCAATATACCAACTTCATCCTTAAGCTGATAGTAGTCTGTGTTACAAAAATGGGCAATTTCAGAAAAAGGTGGAAATGGCCAGCTGTCCTTGGCACTCAGAAGGGAGATCCACTGTGGACTGGAGTAACAGTCTGTCAGCAAGGGAAGTAAGCACAGTACGATACCGTTCTCTGTGCAGCACAGAGGTGAGGCTGTGATGCTGAAGGTGAGGAGCAGCAGGAGTTGTGAACTGTGCGTGAGCAGAGGAAAAGCCTCTCTGACTTGCAGTGAAGATCTACCCAGGTCTGGCGTATTTCAGTATTCTGAGGATCTTTGTCTGAGTCTTCTGCTTGTGCACCCAGGAGGCAAATCTTGTCCCTAAATAGAATAAGGAATGTCTCAGTGTAGTGCCTGCTATTTCTGAGGAAGGGGATATTCTGAGCCTGTGTATGTAGTGAAAGCTGCTCAGAAGGTGAAAAACCAGATGTTGAATATACAGGAAAACTCACAGACTCAGGCCAGCTGTCCTGAGTCTTAATCTGGCCACAATTAATGTCAATTGGTGCAAAGAGGATTTGTTTATCAGAAGGGGTAAGTGAGCCTGGAGGAGCGCGTGGGAAAGGAGAGTGTGCAGCAGAAAGGTGGGGAACTAGTGGGGAGGAGGTGAAGGTGTGCTCCTGCCCTGTCTCTGCAGAGCTCCAGGAGAAGAGGTGGCTCTTTACAGGAGCATGGCGTTCCCAGGTTTTGGAGGAGAACACAGAGCAAGTTCTTCATGCCCTGTGCTGCTGACTAGTGTTATTTCCTATTGTTATTTTGGTCACAGGCCAGTCTGACCACCTTGCCCAACGGAATAAGGTGGCTGATGTTTGGCTTTTTTCGGGAAAAAAACCCCACAGAAACCTTCCCAGCTTCCTACTTCTCTTCACTGTGGTTTTCACGATGCAAGCATTCACTTTGATCTTTGCTTTTCTAGCAAAATTGGCTGGAAAATTTCTGAGTGCCATGGTTCATGCAGCTATTAAGAAATAGTTTATTTTCTTTACTTTGCTATCCAGCTGTAAACCACAACAGCATGATTTTAATTCTGTGAAATCAGAGATGGTCACAAATGTTTTATTTTAGACATGTTCAGCCTGAGTTCAGATTTGACTTGACTTCCAGGTCACTCAGATATGGGGTTTTTTGTGACTCATTGCAACAACACACAGGCATAAAGTAATTGTGTTGTTTGATTTCCCCCCCTTGGTTAGCATTACATGTAGAACTGTCCCTGAACTTCTTTTAAATGTATTTTTACTTCATAGAAAATACATGGTAATTTTCCTTTGATCCATGGAGCTGATCTGAGTCAAAAGGTAAATTGATAGTTTAAAAACAAACAAACAAACAATCCCTTCTGACTGGGGACTAAGTAAATTCATAAAATTAAAATTTGACTCTTCATGTCATCTGACCTATTTAAAATATTTTCGCAGATCATCTGAATAGCAAGGGTAAAATTCCTATGTTTGTCATTGTAAAAGGATATTAAACTGAAATGGCAAAAATTAAGAAAAATATCACTTGAATCCATTCTTTGACACTTGCTAGTTGCAATGAGTCAAAAAAAGTTATAATCTGCTGGTTTTCTTCATTAATTGTTATTATTGTTCTGAGCAGTGAAACTGCTTTGAAAGCCCTCCATAAATTGCTAGTTCTAGTGCTTGCAGCTGCTGTATGTCACAGTATGTCTTTACTGGTTTCAGTTTGTGTTAGGCAGCAAAAGCAGAAATACGGTATCTGATTTTGTACCATGACAAGAAATTTTTATCTGGTAAGATTGCCTTTATGTGACATTCAGGAAAGAATTTGTTCTGTATCCAAATGCCTCAGCAATGTATTTGTTTGTTCTTTCCCTTATAAAAGCAGAGAAAAATTCCAAATCCCAATCCAAAATATATTGGATACACCCGCTTGCTTTCAGCCTTGATTTATTAGCACTTAGCGATTTATTAGCCAGCTGGCTTTCCACCCCCTTGCTCAGGCAGTAATCCTTATGAGTTCCAGGAGCCCTTTCCATAGGATGACATTTACTTTTCTTGTAGCTGCACCACAGTGATGGCTTATCATTATCCTGTGATCAGCTGATGCGGCCAGGTCTGTCTTCTCAACCATTTCTCACCGATCAGGGCAAAGTTATTAGAAGAATGTCTCAGCAATATGGCCTAAACAAATGAATTTGTACATAATACTTCAGCGTTGCCTCTCATTTCTGTTATCCCAGTCCTCCAGCCATCCAGCCTCACTGAGTCTCCTTTGAGGTTCAGGATACTTCTCAACTTTGTGTTATTGTCTCATTAATGTCAGTAGCATGCTGTTAGCCCTTGAGCCTTGTCACTCTAGAGGTTTGGTCTATGAGTTTCACGCTCCCTTTGTGGGAATTAACATTTTCTATGGTAAGCCGGTAGTTTCTGTGAGGATGAAATGCTGCTTCTCTCACCAGTGAAAAAATGGGAAGTAGTATGATCCAAAAGTGTTGACTGGTGCAATACAGGACTTGTTCTAGGGGCTGGAGCGGCAGAAAAAGCAGTTCATGTAACACAATCCCCTGAAAGAATGATCTTAGTAATAGTGATTTGAGCGTAGGATTTTCATCTGTCAGCAGCTTGGGCCAGCCTTGAGGAGGTACAACTGACCACCAGCAGCTGAGGAGGGGCAGCAGGGAGGTGTTTGGCCATTTCAGATTGTATTCCTTGGACTTTGGACTGCTCTGCAGCTTCCAAGTCACCTTTGGGAGGTTTATCCTTCCATCTGCAGCTTGGGCAGTAGTTTGTGTTTTAAATCCTTTCAAGCAGGAATTGTCTCATGTAAGAAATGCATGTGCTGGGTGAATCCTTTACTTCACAATTTTTTTTTTCTCTGAGAAGGAGATGACCAACATCTCTTTACCGTGTTGACCTCAAGTGTTTAGAAACTTCAGGTAAAACCCAGCATACCAAAAGGGTCTTCCATCATGAATAACTTAACCTTCCCCTAGTAAAACAAAACTTTCTCCCTTCTGTTACATAATGGATGACTGTTTTGTTGGTGAATCAGAAGCTATTGAGGTCTCTTTCTTTCTAAAAGTCTTGCATGCATCACTGAGCCCAGAGCTGTAAGCATAGCAGTTTTTATCTTAGCCCATATGTTCTGCAGTGCAGCTCAGCACCTCCGTAACACCTATGACATTTACTTAACCCTTTTGCAAGTGTCCTTATATATGTGAACTCCTCTAGCTGCTGCCACTGTGCTTAAGATGCTATCCCAAGTTGTTTTAAACTCCCCTGGTTACTCACTGTGTAACCTGTACTTGGGGCTTCCCCCCTGGAAGCTGTGAAAGAGGGGAAGTCCCCAGCTGCAATAAGGTTTGCTGCTGAAGTTTGTACTGACTTGCGCGTACTGTCTTCCCTACTGGGAGTCCCCACTGTCCTCGGCCTACCTCACTCATTCCCAGCGTGATCTGTCTGCTCTAGGTTTGGCTGTGTTTTTCAGAGAGCAGTGTCTTCCCTCTCCCAAAGGTGCTGCCTAAGGCTGGCAGTGAGATCGATTAGGGAGGCAGGACATCGGTGTCGAAATGAAGGGTTGGCTGAGGAACATGAAGCTTTCTGACCTCTAGGACCAGTCGTTGTGTTACTTAATAAAAATAACAGGCACAGAAAAACAGAGACTGGCTTTACTTATAGATGGGAAAAAGAGGAAAACAGGAGCTCATAAAAGAAGGGAGAGTGAGATTTTTGCCAGAGTACATTGAACTGGAGAAGTGGATAGGAGCAGCATTTACTTGGCTCTGATTCTTCTGAATAAATGCCATCTAAACACTTTAAAACTGCTCTTTACTTCTCCTGTCCATTAATATCTCTTCCTTGTTGCCAAAGACCACTGTGCCAATCCTCATGCAGCAGGGATTAAGACCTTCTGCCTCAAAGTGAGTAAAATAAGGTTTTACTTTCCCTGTTGCTTCCTTGTTGTGTCAAGAGAAGTGTTGGAATAGCTCTTTCCTTGTTCTGGATGATAAAGGTTATTATATGGTGTTTGAACATTAATAGACTCTATTCTGCTGATTCATATGTTGTTTCCTAACAGCTGACTATCTCAGCTACATATGGTTTCTTTGGAAGATACAGTCTTTGGGAGGAAGAAAGATCACGAAATGGGCTGTTGTTTATGGAAATGTTTTTGCGTCTGCAGGTGGCAAGGGGAAATAGACATTTCTGGAAAGTAAGATTGGTTCTTGCTGTGTTGTGGATACTTTAGGTAGTATTACTAGTTTATATCGGGTAATCCAAGAATACCCCATCTTCTCTGTGGGACAAGGTTTGCAAGAAATAGTATCTCTTAAAGGATCACTTGATACTCTTGGAAAAAATGGCAAGCATTGGCATGCTATTTTTCCTTTGCTTTGCCTAGGTGTTTCATGAGGCTACTGTGGCTGCACCAGTTTGTTGTCTTTGATCCCTTTCAACCTTGTTTTCATTTAATGTTTCTCAGGTATTGATTTCTTCTCTGGCCATATTATCTCATCTTATCTCTGTCAGCGTGGGACTATTGCCTGCTGTCTGCTTTGCGAGTGTTATGTGCTATCACTAAGTGGCTCACACAGTTGAACTCATTGCTGGGAACTCACATTATTGAATCTGAGAGTCAATCTTTTTTTATGTCAATCTCTATTCTCTTTGTGTTTTCTTGAATGTTTCCTCGGGCTCTTCGGTGATTGTGTTGGCTTTGAATATCTGGACTGTGTCCATCTATCAACTCCAGCTTTCTTTTTAGCTACTGTGGAAGAGAGGGCAGTGGACTGAGGGCAGGTCATGGAAGCAGAGAATGTCCAGAAGCCTGCCTCCCCTGTGAAATCTGACAAACTACAATAGGTACAGGAGCTCACACCTATTTTAAGACACAGAAATATGGTTAAGCAGAGCAGAGTCCGCCCTCCTCCTCCTTGCTCCCAAACAATTTGTTTCCCTTTCCTGGAGGAGTTGGAGATACCTCTCTGGGGAACACTGCTGCTGTCTCTGAATGCAAATGTATCAGCAATAATGAGCAGCTCTGGGGACTTACAGAAATGGATGTACTAAAACGTGGAGTGGGTGGGAAATCTGGAGGCAAGTGCCGATCTCAGTTTGCATGGGGACGCTCTGTGCCCTGTGAGAACAGACTGGGTAGCGGGGAGGCGGGGTGGCTTTTTTGGTGGGGGCCTGAAAAGCAAAGAAGTTTGTGCAGGTGCACAGCCAAGCCAGGGCGCAGCAAGGTGGTGCTTATCACAGGGGCTACCCTGAGTTATTTTAAAAAGAGCATGAATAAGCATAGCACTACCTTAAAACCAAGTTGAGAGCTTTTAGTAGTGATACTGGGAATGTACATCATAACAGCCGCCTTCTGCTGTAAAGATGTGATTAGAGATGGCAGTCAGCTTAGCCTCTTAACAGTATTTTTTAGTTCCCCTTTTCTCCTCGATTGCTCTATTGTGCCGCCAGCCCAGTAACCCACCTATTCTCTCCTTGCCATGCAGTTCTTAACGCTGCATGCGCATTTCTATTCTCTGAATTCTGTACAGAAATTCCTGTTCAATTTAGTAATCCCTGTCTTCATTAATATAGTGTGTGACACCATATTTTATAGCCATTAAATTCGCTAACAAGGAACATGTTATTTTGGAGACAGCTCCTGTGCAATATCTCATACAACGGATAGGTATTACAGACAGTTGCTGCGTTTCACATAAGGAACAAAATCTGTGAAATCTTTGCAAATCCCATTGCAGAACCGAGGTTTGGAAAAATCTTGGCCACAATAACTTCAACTGCTTTTATTTATTTTCCCCCTCAACAATCATCTTTGTACCCACCAGCTGATGCGTTTGCTTGGTCAGCTCAGAAAGATCTCTTCCCGCGGGTTCTCAACCATGCTACTGTCAGTGTTCCCAGCACTGCAGCAAGGAGAAAAAGCTGCAAGGAACCAACACCTTGTTACATATTTAGGTGTCTCTTCTATGATTATGTGAAACTTTCTGTTTCATATCTGAAGGTTCCTTTGCTTAGATTATTTTTTTGGATGTTTCCAGGGGCACTGACATCTCCTTTGTCCCATCCAGTGGAGTAGCCTCACCCCTGCATTGTGCCTGTGTTTTAGAAAACATCAACTTGCTCTCTTTCTGATAATTTTAATCTCTTCCCCTTAAGAGTGGTCGTTAATCTTTATTTGCCCTGTGCTTGTGTTGAGGACTCTGTGCAGTTTTTGAAAGACATCGCAGCCTAGGAGTCCTGATGGATTTGAGTGACATTTGAGGAGTTTACAAGCTCTTTTCTTTGTCAGCTGGTGCATTGCTAAGACTTTGCCAGCTGGAGTCCAAAGTCTGTGCCTGTTTTACTGCCAGTAAAGCCTATTGCACTGGCCTTCACCTGTCTTGGAGAGCACCCTAGAGTGAGAGTGCCAGAGGAGTAGCTGCTTCTATTGGTCTCCCCCTCTGTCGCTGGAAGTGGAGGGACCTTCATGTACCTTCATGATGCCAATGGTCTCCACTTTAACTGGCTGAGTGTTAGGCACTGCATGTCTTTATGCAGCTGATGAATTATATGACAGGTTAAAGATTATTCTAATCTGCTCTTCTGGAATAAGCCGAGAAGGGAGCATTTACCGTATGTGCTGTGTTATTCTAGCTAGCATATCCATCCTTGTTTATCTGTCGCCTTCACACCTCATGTTTTTCTGTGATTCAAAACTGGTTTACTGTTAACTGTTTACAGCAATTTGAACAACAGAGGCTTGTTAAACAGTCGGGGGGAAAATATTTAACTGCTGATTTCCAGTGTTCTCCTGGGGCTGGGGCTGTAGGATTCCCTTTTGAGTGATGAAGAGGAGAAGCAAACAGCCCGTGTAAGCAGACTTGTTTCTTGGCTATCTCAGCAATTGTCCTTGATGCAAATCAACAGCATTGGCTGTCCCAACCTTCAGGCTTTCCTATCCCATTTTTTTCTTTCAGCAGATAGACAGGAGGAAAGAGTCGAGTTTGAGCTCTAACATTAGAGACTTGAAAGGCTTTTGTGCAGGGTGTTGTCTGTTGCATTGCCAATGTTTGGATTCCTTTTTGTACTTGTTTTATAGGAAGCATTTTACTCTGGAGGTGATATCATCCCATATCTTCCTCCATAAGATCTTGTGAAAAATTTACGTAAATAGACTTTGCCTTAGTGGGCCAGCATTGTCTCCTTAGAAACCTGGAAGAGCTGGCTGCTCCTTATCTCTGTGCTGTGCAGAAAGGTGAGTAGTGAGAGCAGCCTGTGCAGGGACGGGTGTTCGTTGGTTTTGCAATGAATCACAAAGCCTAATTTAAAGAATGCACTTAGTACTGTGACAACTCTGATGATGGAGTATGCAGTGGGGAAATGTGTTAAATCACAGGGAGAAAAGCAGACTTTGACTGGAGATAACCGTGTTGAGTTTCACCCATTTTGATAAAATGAAAGCTGTGTTGACCCATCTTATTTGTTCAACACCTAAATTCACAGTTGGTGAATCAGTACAGTAGATTTAGAGTTGGTGAGGTAATTCACAGTTATATCTGAAGACCTCCAAAAGAGGAGGAAACAAGGGTAATGTGAATGAATGACACAGTGAGAACCTTTTTTAAAACCACTGTAGTTGACTCAATTTATGCAGTAAATTACATTAGCCAGCAGAAATGACATCACACCACCTTCCCTGTCAAAGAAGGCTGAGGAAGCAGGCGAGGTGGGAACTGTGGGGAAAACAGCTCTTTCACCCAGTCTTGGGTCTGTTAGTGAATTTTTTTTTTTTCTCTCCTGTATGCTCTACCATTTGATTTGTGAGTTTTTGCAGGCATTCTCTGAAGTGTGTGAAGGGTTGGGGCAGCTGTGACCTAGGGCGACAGTTTCTCTCATTCTCCGCATGACTGCCTACCTGTCTGTTAGGGGTTTTGTATAAGAATATATTTCTCCAAAGTCAAAATTGTGCAGCAAGCAATTGGTCTGGCTGGAGATGTGAGTTGGTCAGCTTATGGACAGCAGAATGAGGGGACAGGGAGAGTAAAATTCTGTACCCCTTTTTCTTCTGTGGTGGTAAAACTGCTGCTTCAGTGGTTGCTGTTTTTCTCATCTGCTTATTGTGGGTCAGTGATTCTGGATCAAAAAATTCTAATGCTCAGCCTGAATTTGAGGTTCATAATTCAATTTTTTATCTTTGTGCTGCTACTGGGATGCCTTGTTGTCTGAATGAAGGTGCACAAATGCCCAAATCTTGACTGCCCAATGAGAAGAATGATACCTGTGTAAACTTCTTAGGGTTCTGTAAAGCAAATGCAGATTTACAATATGTTGCATCTTTGACTTTATAATTTCAACCTAGGTTTCCTACTTCATCCATAATTGGGTACGGGTAGATTGCAAAGAGCATGGAAGCTACTCTTTGTCATAAGTTTGATCCCTCCCCGGGTTCAGCTCAGGCTCGCTGGCACCATGCTAGTTAGGAAACCACTTGCCACTGGAAGTAGTCAGATTGCAGTGTGCTTGGGCTCATTTTCTCTCTCTAAATACCCTGTAGTTATGTTTCCAGCAACTGTAAAGGGAGGTTAGTCAGATGTGGCTTTGCCATACACAGATATAGCAGCATGGAATGTAAAGCCTGATGTAGTGTTGAAGAGTATTATTGCACTACAGAAGATTTTTTTTTTTTTTTATGTTTTCTGGTCAAATGTTCCTACGGGAGCCTCTGTATGCTTTGCAACCAAACACTGCTTTCTGCTGAGCAAGAGCTCGTAGGAAGAGTAGTGTGTGCTGCCTGAGTGCCCATGCATGCAGCCTGGGAGAAAAGCACATGTAGGGATTTAAAGAGCTTATGAAAGTATTTGTCACTAGTACAACACGATGCTTCTCAAACTGGATTATGGTAGGAGGCTAAATATTGTTGTTTTTTTTTTTTTAATAGCTTGTTTTAAGTAGATTCAATGCAAAATAAAATAGAGACAAAAGAAATTAAGCTCTTTGACAGTTATGATGTTTTAGAAATTCTTTGGTGCATTCCAGCCCTGAGAAATTAACCCTTTAGTGGCAATGGTTAACAAGAAGCTCTTGGTGGTTCTTTTTAAGGGATGCAGGGGAAGTAGTTTGAAGCTGCCTTTATTTTCTTCAGTCTTTGGTGGAAAAAATATGTTCGTTGCTTTTTTTTTTTCCTGGTTAACTTTTTTATTTCTTGTTCCTGTCTTCGTGTCTGTTGTCTTTTTGCTGTGCTTTTTTTTTGGTGGAGCTTTTAAAATCTTAAGCGTCTCAAGGAAGAAATGCTTGGTAAAATCCTGTCCTCAGATACTTCAGGGAAAAAAGTCCGAAAAAATGTGTTGACTTTGCTGATATAAAGCTGAATGTTTATTGAAGTAACCCACCAGCAAACCAACAGAACTTTATCCTGTACTCTTTGTTCATTTGTAAATTGACTGGTCTAGTTATGGGACTATATAAAGAAAATTCAGCTGGTTATTTTCAATTGCTTTTAATTCAAGGCAGAGGATCCAGCACCTGCCAATGTGGGGTGATCAAAGCAGTGCTTATTTTTTGGTGAAAAGGTCAAAAGTGTGGTGTAAAGCCTAAAAGCGAGCCTCAGTGTGTTATATTGTGGCTCTGCAAAATTATCCCTTTTCTTCATCCGAATGTTCTGGTGCACTGACACTTCCAAGGAGATCCTTAAACCCACGAGCAGATGTTTTTATGCTCTTACCTTTGCTTTGTCAATGTGATACGTCAACAGCAAGTTGCAGCCTGGCATTTACATTGCAAGTGCCAAGCTGCTTCGGGCTGGTGACTTGCTCTTTGACCTCATTCTTCCTTTGAACCTGCTACCGTGGTGTGTGCTCGCGAGCTGCGTCCCTCAGCCCTGCGCCTGTTTGTCTTGTAATCCACAGACAAGAAAAAAGCAGGCAAATTCCAGCCTTTCAAAAAGCTCTTCAGCAAGAGGAAGAAAAGAGAACCTGCAACAGACTGTGAGGAAGCCAAACTGAAGCCCAGCCACTCCTTCGGCAACATCTGCAACGGCACCTTTTCCTCCGATGAAGAGCCAAACGGTGGTCTGAGGTAAGTGCACGTGGGTCTGCTGCCAGCCCCTGCAAACACAAAGCTTGTTCTCCCTGCTTTTAATGGAATTACATTTAAATTCTGCCTCTGCTGAGTGGTAGCAAGTAGTATGCTGCTTTTTACAAAGTGTGTGCATTTCCGTCGCTCGTCTAAACATGACACCCGCTGCTGTAGACCCCAAGGTCTCACTTCTTGCATACATTACTGGGTACATGTGCTGGTCTGCAAAAAAGAAATCCCAGGATGAAACAGAAATTAATTTGAGTCCAGCTCCGTGATTTAGCAGAATTCCATGACAAACACCTGAGCAGAGGTATTAATGGCATCTGTGCTTTCAAAACTGGAAGAGGGGAAACTTGAACTGGCTGCGACAGATACTTTCCTGTGCAAGGCAGTATCTCTGGGTCAGGACAGACAAATCCTCTTTCAGTCTATCCCATACAGTTTTTGCATTGTAATTGGGGTCAACAAATGGGCAGCTTTTATTCTGATCCACTTTGAGTGTAAAGTAGAAGAGGGAAGAGAAAGGAGACAAGCACCTGGAAATCAGATCATATTCCAGTGACAAGAGAGAAGGACAGTGTGAGAATTTTCTGTAGAAGTGGTGGGAGGAAGAACTGTACAAAGTTAACTAGTCAGCAATCTCTAACTGGTAACAGAACAGAAAAAAAGCTCAAGCAAAAACTAAACCAAACAATAAAACTCCACCGCAACAACAACTGAAAACCAAGACCAGATGCACAAACTAATTGGGTCAGTAATCCTTATTTCACTTTCCAACTGAAAGTCTCAGAGATGTTAGTTGACTGGTGGCCAAAGACTACTTCTTTGGAAAAAAGAGAACTCTTTGCATTGGGTAGTGTGAGTAATTTTGTTTTTTTAAGCTTCTGGATTTTTTTGTTCCATTCTGTAAAATTCTGCAAGTTCTAGGTTTTCTCTTTGGTTTCTGCAGTGCAATCTTGTACATCTCTTTTGCTTGTCCCAGCTTTTCAGAAAATCAAGACTGAGCATAGCCACACTATGGAGATGTGACTGATTGCTATTGCGTTGCATTACCTGGGCGCGTGGTGCGGAGCGACTGTAGGAAGTTACAGTACCTTTTGCCACAAGAGCAAAACAAAGGGGTTCATCTCACTATCAGGGATTTCCCATTCAGCATAACTGAAAATACAGTGCTGCACCCAGAAACAGAGTGATATGGGAACTTGTCCCGTTCCTCAGCAGTGAAGTGAAGGTGTGGCAGACCCTTGTCAGATCATTAAATGCTTGCATTTTTAAACGTATTAATTTTTCTAATTAATAAAGGCATTGAACATAAGCCTCTGGTGGAATAAATCAGACTGCACAATTTAAATCACAGAGGATTAGCAAATGCGAAGGGTCTCACGTCTCATCTCAAGTGGAATGTTTCTTTCTGCGCTCGTGGTTCATGAGGTGTTCTTCTGTTTCAGCCTGCTAGAAATACTCAGTCAAAACTCCATTTTCCCTGTTAGGCTTCATGGTTGCAAGTGAGGGTGGGATTTGATAATAATTTTCAGTTTGCAGGTAGTGTTTGCCACATCACTCATCTTACAACAAGCTTGGATGTTCAGTGCAGTGCATTAGATTGCTTTGGGGAGCTTAGTTTGGCCACCCCTTTCTGTTACCAGCAGCATAGCTTCCATCCATTATATTTTTTTGCCTTTAGTATAATTTCAAATGTTTATGAATTGAATGCAGCAATAGGCTATCTAAGTAAAATAGTATACGTAGTTGTTTAGCAGTTGTTTTACAAGTTGTCTAACAGTAAAGACATTGCTATACTTTCCGGTTTTCATATAGAAATGGACCAGAGAAAATATAAGTAACTTATGTATTTATATGACCAAAATCCTGAGTAGTTTTATATAACCATTTTTTGCACACCCTTTAAGAATGTACAGTGACCGAATATTTACAAAAGCTTAATAAAAGTTCCAATTTCACAACAAAAGCCACTCCTATTCCCTTAATTAGAGCTATATTTCTTCATCAACCTGTAAATTACATTAATTTGTTATCTGCAGATGTTTCAGGAGGACTTTTTGTTTAGGGAAGAGGAGGTTGTTATTTTGAAAAGATATTAAGGGAGAATGATGCAGGAAGGTAGAGACAAGCAAATAAATGTATATAGGCTAAATAACACCTCTGTATTGCTTCCAAGACCTAAGCCAGTATTTCACTACGTGCTGTATTAGCTTACAGGCCTGCTCAGAGCTAATGCCTGAATCTCTAATGGAGACTGAGCTGACCGGGTGATGCAGGCACACCAGGAGCAATTTAGATAATCTACATATGGTGTGGATTGACTAGCTAAGTTGGAAGCAGCCTGTGAGATCTGCCTGTCCATACTTTCTTACAGATACTTCCTGAACTCATCAAATGCAAATAACTTGCGTGGTATCCTTGTGTATGCACACTTCAACCTATTTATTCATCCGTGGTGTTTGGCAGTTCCCAGGTGGGAGGTTTCCTACTGCAATTTGTCTTGCCCTGCCTTGTGGAAGACTGGAATTCTTTTTCACACTTTTATATTGCCCTTCTTGAGTTTACAGAGTTAAAACTGTATTCATTAACTTTCTGTCCTAACTGTATGAGCTGGGAGATAGAAGTGCTTATTACAAGACAAGTTAAGTTGAGTTTGTAGAGCTACGCTAAATTCTCCAGGAGCTTACATTCTGAGGCTGTGATCTGGCACTTTGTAGAATTTTATATTTGTCTTATTTGTCACAGTACATACTAAGGAAGCATTGTCAGAACATACCTGAAAATGCACCTGTGCAGCACCTTTCAAAAAGTTTGTCATTCTGGGTTGATGTGCAGAGATAGGAGGGAATTAAATTTTTCTTATAGAGGAACAGTACAGTGCCTTTACTAGGGCTGAATGCAGTATTTTGAAGGACCTGGAATTAGACCTGTCAGGTCTTTAAGACTGAAGTGTAACAACAGTGATCTTCTTTCAGGAAAATGTCTCTCAGCAAACTTCAGTCTCTTGAATGTGCCTGTTGATTAAATGGGACCCCTTTGTTTGTAAAATCTCCATCAAGTTCTGCATAATCCCTGTAAAACCGTTTTCAGGTCACCTACATAAAGTCATCCTAATTATGAGGAAATCTTCTAAAGATCTTAGCTCTCTCTATATGCTGAGGAAGACTGCCTGTGAAGAAGAAAAGGGAGAGATTTCTGTCTCGTAAACAACTTTGCCCAGTATTTGCTGAACCTTCATCAGCAAATTGCTGTTGGGACTGGACCATGAATCACCCAGTTCTTTGCTTAGTAGAACTGTGCTAAACTGTACAGCGGTTACTACTCAGCTAACAAATTCAGCTTCTTTTCTGCTGGTGGGGACCACGTGCATAAGCAGAGTAATGTTTCCAAATGTGTTAGTTCTTTGCTTGCAAAATGAGGCATTTTCAAAGTTCGTATTTGCTGTTCAAGCTGCACTCGTGTTGCATTTGATCAGATAATTCGGAGAGATCGTATAATTGCATTGTGTCTCACTTCATGACGGTAGAAGCCAAAAGCATTCTTTTGCGAATACGAAGTTTGGTTTCTGACAAGTTTACAGCATAACTTTGAAATTATCTTTCCTTGACAACTGTCCTGACATCTTGCCATGAAACTTCAATTCTAGAAATGTAAGCTGGGCATATGCAGAGCTGAAGAAAAATCTTTCAGTACTTCTTATAATACTCATCCCATGCCTGCACTCAAAGACAGGCTTTACATGAGTTTAAGGCAAGTATTTTACACAGTTCTCATCACTAGGCTGTATAGATAAGCAAAAAAAGCCATAAAGTGTTTATGGACCAAAGCTGGGGCAAGGAGCACGATGTGTTCCCAAGCTGCATCAGGAGATTTATTGCTTGTGATGGGAAGTTCCCGGGGAGGGAGACCCTTAGGTGGCAAACCAGGATGCAGTGACAAAGTCAGGTCACGCATTTGTATGGAGCTGCAAGCTGTGTGAGAGGCTGTCTCCTGGTAAGAACTGACGTCTGAGCTTCTCCAGGCAGTCTGTCGCCAGTGCCAAGAATGAGTCTTTCCGTTTGAAAAGAGCAGTAGAAGGACTGGGAAGAGGGGGAAAAAAAATGCATTTCACTGTCATCTTAAGAGGCCTTAATTTAGTAATTTGCTGCAGTTAATTTTTGTCAGAGTCTGGGCAGGTTGGGCTGGTTCACTGGTTGTTTACACCTGAGTCCAAATGCCATGGACAGTCTGAAGGTGGAAAGGGGACAGCGGTTTCATACCAGTCATCAGCTTTTATAGTGCAAATGCGGCTTCCCTCTGCTGAAGAAAGGCCAATGGCAGTGGTGGAAAGAATGTCAGTGATGAATGGACAGGGCTTCCATGGGATGGGACACCTGCACCGCATATTTTTTGGTAGATACTTGGCTGCTAGTGGCCTTCCTCAAGGTATTTTTAGAGGGGAAATAATGTGATCAAGATTTGATCAGTCAGCTGAGTTGTGGTATTGGCAATAAATTCCAGAGAGCGGTTGTTATTTATCTTAAGAGATATTTGACCTGTAAAGGATCAATTTTAATTTTACATTAACTTTTAATTCTGTGCCTGAATGGCCACAAAGGGCACAAGCACACATTTTCAGGTAGAGAAAGGATAGGAAGCATAGCTGTCAACATGGCTAAATCACGATCTCTTTAATGGATTAAAATTAGAGAAAGAAGCCTACAGAAAGTGGAAACATAACAAATGATGAATTGCAGAGGCATGTAAAGGATTAGGGGGAGTAATTTTATGAATTCATTACTGATAGGTGGGGGACTAAGCAAAAAGTTGGTCCTCGCTTAGCAAGGAGGGAATGATGGGAACAAATAATGCCAAGAAAGCCATCTTGTTTCAGTACCTTTTTAACTTCCATCTTCATACAAAAAAGGAGGAAAAAATAGAGGAATAAAAAAAAACAGCACTAGGTATACTTTTGACATTACCTCTGCTTTTAGCCTGTGTGAACTTTGCTACTGTGTTTATAAACTGCAGTTTATATTGGGCTTGTGCATACATGGACAGCAGGAACATCACAGCTTTGAGAGAATATATACACCAAATACAATGCAGGTTCTTCTGGAGGGTGCAGATTAGGACCTGTATTCTTGTCATTGTTTTAACAGAAGTTAGAGATAGGGGAGGCTTGTTCAGTGCTCATCCACCCTTTCTGTGATTGTTCCGAGCTGAGCATTCACCTCAGAAAAGAAAATTTTTCATTTGATTTTTCTAAACAGCATGCTCAGCTTGGGAATTTCTACAGGTATTTGTGGTTTTCTACTCCTACAATAACAGCATATTATGTAACTCAGCTCTAGGAGGTGATACATTTTACTCACTATTACTCATCTCTTGTATCTCCATTTTAGTTTCTGAATATTTAATTTTCATTTTGCATATCATGTGGATGAGAACAACTCATCTGCGTCAAATGTGGCCTTGGTTACTAACTGTTGATCAACGGCATTCACTCTCATTGTCATAGAGACTGGCCTGAAAAATTAATATAATTAATTTTCGTCATCTCTCATTATTGCTCAGGTAATTACCTAATGTGTACCTTGAAAGAGTATGTGGTAATTAAGTAGGACCAGGAAAAAAAAACCCAAAACCCCACAGTTGTGAGAAACTACTCAGTCTCTTTCTTTCTAGACTTCTCATTGCCTCTTGAGCAAGCCCAGCCCCTGCTCTGATGGTAGGTTCACCTTGGAGCTCAGATTTCCACATCATTTCAGTGGGTAATGTGCTTCATGTGAAGTGTGTCTCCCGTGTTACTTTGGGGGGGATAGTGAAAAGAGTAGGATGGATGTTATGTTGTCTTTTCTTAACATTGTCCTGTACTAGTGGTAAACATCAAATTTGGTGCAGATGACAATCAGCAGCAGGACACAAAGATTCACTAAAGGTTTGATCCCAAGGTACAGTCTGTTTTCAGGATCTCATTTAGATGGAGTCTTATAAAGCAGACCTATCAAAGTAGTTGTTGGAATACAATCTGTCCCAAAATTTCCCAAAGCAGCTCATGATATTTTCAAGTCTTCATAAAATAAAGTCTTGCTTTTACCTCCATCTCAAACTTGAAAGCCTGATGTATAAACTTTTAATGTCTGTGTATTGTTTTTTTTTATGCATGACTATAAGAGCATTTGATCTCATGAAAATGATTCATCAACAGTTTAGCTGTTCAGTTTCTAAATTTGAGAGTGGGGAGGAGGGAAACCCAACAACCTATAAATGATAACTTGCAAGAATCTACTTTGTTAAAATAGGAAGAATAAGAAGACTTTATTTGATGTATTTGTTTATTAGCTGATAGGGATTTATGAATGTATAATATGAATGTATAAGTACACTATGAATTGAAGGTCTGAAAACAGTATGACATAGAGAATCACAAGCCTTTTTGGTTTGGGTCCAGTGGAACGTCCTGATTCCTTCTTGGACAATTCCAGCCACTAATGGGATGCAGCATTGGGCAGTTCTGTATGAAGCAATCTAGACCAACAGTAAAAAAGTGATCTGTCTACCTGCTTGCAGCTTCAAAGAGCTCACAAGATATCTTCTCTCTATCACATCCAATTTTCGTACACTGGGCAATTTTTATTTTATTTTGCTTAGCCTGATTTCTGCACTTAGCTTTTTTCAGAGTCCTAATTTCCTTTGTAAGTGCCTCTTTTTGAGTGCCTTCCTGACTCTAGTGGGAGTGCCTTGGTGCAGTGGTGCTTGGTGTCCACCTTCTCCTGGAGACTTCATCTTAGCAGCACTTTCAGTATGTATCTCTTCAAGTCCAAGCAGAGCAAAGCAACATATGGACATTGTAAAGCTTTTAGAAACAAAGTGTACTTGGATTTTCCTCACTTGTGTCAGCTCACATGGATCCACGTAGAACAAATTTCTTATTTCTGGGTTACGATGTGCATTGTGAGAATAAGGGGGTGTTCCAGGTCAGAAAAGGTTGTGACAAGGAGCAGCTTTGCTCTCTCCAGTTCTTCTTTTGCATGGATCTTTTTATAGGGTGCACTACAGGTTTTGAGGAAATTAGAGTTGTTTTACCTTTTCTGAAAACCTGAGCTGAGCAGCACAGGAGTAGGAGTCACAACCACCTTAGGAGTGGCCATTATTGATGTGTACTGAGTGATGTGTAGTCCAGGTGCAGGAGTGGGGAAAGCCTTGCAGAGATGGTCCCAGGTGTCTTGACAGAACATAAGGCATATGACTAACACCATGCTTAGCATTTTTGTTGATCTTACCCTGGTGGTGGGTTGACCCTGGCTGGATGCCAGGTGCCCACCGAAGCCACTCCATCATTCCCCTTCTCAACTGGACAGGGCAGAGAAAAATATAATGAAAGGCTCATGGATCGAGCTAAGGACAGGGAGAGATCACTCACCAATTACTCTCAAGGGCAAAACAGACATGACTTGGGGAAATCACTTTAATTTATTACCAATCAGATCAGAGTAGGATAATGAGAAAACTAAATCTTAAAAACACCTTCCCCCACACCCTTCCCTTCTTCCCGGGCTCAACTTCGTTCGCAATTTCTCTTTCTCCTCCCCCTCAGTGGCACAGGGGCGCAGGGAATGTGGGGGTTGCAGTCAGTTTGTCACACTGCTGCTCCTTCCTCCTCAGGAGAAGGACTCCTTATGCTTTTCCCCTGCTCCAGTGTGGTGTCCCTCTCATGGGAGACAGTCCTCCACAGACTTCTCCAACATGGGTTCTTCTCATGGGCTGCAGTTCTTCACAAGCTGC
This sequence comes from Bucorvus abyssinicus, assembly GCA_009769605.1. Lineage (NCBI taxonomy): Eukaryota > Metazoa > Chordata > Aves > Bucerotiformes > Bucorvidae > Bucorvus > Bucorvus abyssinicus. The sequence goes on from CM020026.1 coordinate 30,660,400, forward strand.
TCCAGCGTGTGTCCCTTCCACAGGGTTCAGAAGCCACCTCTGTAGCCTCACTGATACCAAAATCCTGCCATGCAAACCCAGTAGAACACCTCAGCTCTTGCCTTCCTCCCTCCTGTTACCAACTTGCTTAAGTCTTCGTGCTCCAGAAGCCTTCTTCTCAGGTATGTGAGCTAAGAATTTTCAGTATGTGTTGCAATTTTATCACTTAAATGAAATTTGCACTAAATGCCATCAGCTTGCATTTTTTTTTTTCAGCTGTTACTTGTGTGCAAAGGTGCCTCATTATGTGTGCCATAGTTTGTATATGATCCTGAGAACTCTTCAGAGGACTTTGACTCTGCAACAGTCCTCAACATGTTATTCCAGGTCCCAATCTGTGTCTTCTTTTTAATGTCTTTTATCCTCAGCCCTGATCATGACTAGCTTCACTTTCACCTCAGTAATCCCAGAACTTTTTTTACTCGATCTTCAATTCTTCCATCACATATGCTGTCTTGCTTTAGTCTCCCTGAACAGTTAGGCTGCCTTACTGTCCACTGGTCCACTCCCTTTCAGATGTTGTCTTTGCGTTGCCTCTCCTAATCATTGTAGGCTTTATTTCCTTCCAGATTCTGAATGGCAACTGTCTTTTCAGCAGCTGGTGAGGTCTAGGGCTGCACTCCTGAACCAAGCAGAGATGTCATCTGTAGTATAATGTACCCTTTTATTTCCTCTTCCTTCCTTACAAGTTAAATGCAATCACTATACAGCACCTATTCCTGCCTAGGCTAATTTAGACTTTCCACTTCCTTTTCTGTACATTTTACCATATTTTAGAGCAAATTTTGTATAAACATAAGCTGCTAGAATAGTGTCACATGCAATGGATTTCCATGTCAAGTGTGGAAGTTGGACCGTTTAGACCCTGTTCCTTTCACTAGTCTGCATATATCCATGCTAACTGGTGAATTGTCCACAATCCTCAAGCTGCATTAGGGATTCACTTGCAGAATTACTGGAAACCAGAGTGAAGCCTTTCTTTGCTCTGCATACTGAGACTTTCTGAGATTAGACAATTTGGTGAAAAATTACATAAAAATCATGTGTCAAGAACTATCTTGTTACCTTCTTGAAAGACAGTAGCAAGGGCAGGGCTGAACCCTCAGGGAAGGTGAGCCTCCTTGGTGCCCTGGAGGATCCCACAGCAGGGTAAGGACTTTGTTGCTAGGGCCCAGTCCCACAGCATCTAAGCAAGGCAAGCAGGACAGGCGCTGGGATGGTGGCCACGTCAAACCAAGAGAACAGATAGGGCAGTATCTGGATGATAAGATAGGTTCAAGGCTGAGTCAGGAAGTCTAAGTCATGATCAGATCCATTGCAGATTTCACTGCAGATCCACAGTTGAGAAGTCAGGGCCAAGGGCAAGCCAGGAAATTAGTATACAAATTGAGGTCTGGATCAAGGTGCTTCATGGCCAGGCACAGTTGTGGCTGAGCTGGAGACCAGCACTCCTCCAGCATAGCTCAGACAGGGACCAAAGCCTCAACTGTGATCTTAACTAGAGCTCCTGGATCCATGTGTGTGGCTGGAAGTCCCAGATGAGGCTGGTCAAGGACATTAAAGCTTATTAATGCACTCAGGGCCTTGGTACTTCCCGTGATTACTAATTATGCATTATTACTAATTATCATGATTTCAGTTAGATTGTTAGCTTGTGTTAAAGATGTATCATCTTCTTAAAGTTAGGCTTGATCTCTGCTTTAAACAAAAGCAAATTTATGGTAAGTTTATAGGTTACATATCCCCTTGATGACACCAAAGTGTATAAGATGATGTTGCGTGATGCCTTTGAAATGAGCAGGGCTGCAAAACAGGTCATTGGCATCAGTGGGACTCTGGTGGGTGACAACAATGGCTCAGCAGTTCCTGAATGTGATACGGATACATCTTTAGATTAAGCACAGAAATTATCTCCAAGTTTACTTTATGAAAAAGTCCTTTGACTACCCTGCTAAAAAATCTCCCTTTTGCCTGTTCCGCTTGTAAGGACCATGTGCTGTCTGAGCACAACTGTAACTCAGAGCTATGTTGCAGCATGGACAATATTCCCCATCCAGGCATGAGTTAGAACCAAGACTCACATTCCAGCATAACAGATGAAAGAGAGGACACTAAAATACAGCTCAGAATTACAATCCATTTTGCTCTATTACAGTATTAATGCATCTCTGGAATGACTAACAATGCAATTTATGTTTTTCATCTCCAGCTGCCCTGGGGACGTTCATGGGAGATGCAAAGAGCTGGAATCAGATTTCCTTTTTAAAACAAAACATTAAGTAAAGGCAACCTATCATTGCACTTGTCATTTCCCTGGGGCACTATTCTGGGAGGTGACTCTCAGATGTCTTTGAAAGGATTATACTAAGGGTCAGTACCTGGCTAAACCAAATTTATTCTTGCTTTGCATACTTTGTGAATATTTTAGTGTTAGAAACGGCTTTATGTTAAAAAGTTGACTCTGATCTCTAATGATTACAGATTCGGTTTCTAATGGAAATCTCAAAGAGTGAAGGTCATGAGACTGGGGTTTTTTTGGAGTCAGTCTCTACAGACATGAAAGAACAGAACAACTCATTCTTTCCCTTTATTTTCCAGTTGCTATTTCTAACTCTTTAATATTGGAGTGGGAGGAACATTTATGACACACTGGAGAGCCAATTGGTGGTGTGAGCTTTCTGTACTACATTAATGCACCGATGCGGGATTATGCAACAGCTGAGACCTCAGTGTTCCCTGCTGGCAAAACTCCCCCTTCCTTTAAGGACCCCACATTTGTCTCTGAGAGGAGAAATAGCTTGAGAGCCACCAGTACTGAGGTAAACTTCACCTTGTGTTCTGTGCAGTGTTACCCCTGCACATACTCTGATGCACTTAAGGGTGCGGTCCCATGGCTGTATGTGCTCATTGAGGTCCAGACTGCAGTTGTCCAACGCTTTCCAGCAGCTCTCTGGACATGCAGATATATGGAAGCGAGTGTTTGGTCAGCCAAACCAGGAAATTGTGTGAGTTTTTGAGTTGTTTGTGTTTTGGGGTATTTTTTTTGTTGGGCGGTTTTTTTTTTTTTTTTAGTTAGTCATTCAGTCAGAACAGCTCTGTGTAATGTTTTCTGCGAACCATAAACACTAAGCAGGCACAACAGAGGTGATGGGAACATGCAGGCAGGAGGAGAAGGGGAAAAAGGGTGATAAGAGTCATACCTCACCCAGTTCTGACTTGGATTATCTAGAGCAGATGGAAAATTGCATTCTAAACAGATAACAATGCATAGAAGTAGATGGCTGATGGGGGTCCAAAGAACAATCTATCTCAGTTTGCTCATTGTCATGGGAAAGGAGTAAGACTTTTCTTGCAGGCTTAGAACGGTCCCATTGTGCTGTGAGGGCTTTGTCTCACATTTCCTGGTTTCTTAGTACACATAGACACTTCAGCAAGAGTGAGTAATGAAAAGAGGGGTTACTGCACAGAGGTTTTTACAAGCCAAATTCATACATGTGTATATTAGAGCTAGGATACTTCCAATATCTATGTAACCTGTTTTACCTGTGGTTTTCTGGGATTCTTCCAGAAGTCTGAAATACAACAGAAGGTGTTCTACCTTTCCAGGGGAATGAATTTATCAGTACTGAGGTACACAAAGAGTCTGAGAAACATTTTTTTTATGCAGAAGAAAGCTAGTTAGGGGCAAGTTGTATTTGAGCTAACTCTTTTTACGGTTAATACGGTTAAACCTGGGCTAGGAGTCCATGTCATGTCCATGGTCAAGATGTGGTGTGGTCCTTGTACTCCACATCTTGCTCTATTTCCCATCTGTTTGACACTACTGGCTTCATTATTGTAAAAATCCTGTGGGATGATCGGCTCTGCTCTACTTTTATGCTCTAGGCTACCTTCAAGATGAAGACATGGTGCACTTTTTTTATGGCAAAGCCCATGATTATCAAAGAACCCCAATACCTACATTCTCAAAAATGTAGTTCTTAAGAATTACATCCTAATAAAAGAAGGTGAAATGTATGTTCTCAGTTTTGCTGAGAAACTGAGTATTCCAACCTATCTTCGGCAAGCTGGAGATACAGGTGTGGCAAAGAAAACTCTGAGAATGAATGGAATTTAACTTTGCTCTGAGTATGAGAAAATTTGTTTTGAAAATTTGTGTATTGGAACTGAAACTGGAACATGGTACTTGGGTTGCAACACATCTTCAGAGAGAACACCTTTAAGGATTTGCTAAAAGTGCTTTGTATTTTGGTACAGCACATCCATAATTCATTTGATTTTGTCAGGTTTCTGGAAGTGAGTCAGATGATGATTCAATTATTTTCAGCACAAACAGCCTCTGAAGTGTCATTGTCAGCATTATCAACAAAAGCACTCATAAACCGATGCCACTGTTTTCCCACAGCACTTGGAAGTGATATGGCAGTTTGAGACTGTAATACCTTCCACCATGGCTATGCCTGTAGCCCAGGTCTCTGACATACCGTGAATCTATCGAAAGCCATTCCTGATGTCGACATACCTTTTAATTGAGGATGGACTTTCTGAAGTGCAGTCTGTAGATGTGGATCGTGAGGATATTATTGTATAAAGGCTTCCGAGAAAAACTTCAGAGAAGGGAATGGTGGTAGCACTGAAGGAAACTCGGTTATTCATACTGTATTATGACTTAAAAGAAATTCAGTCTCTCCAAAAGTAGAACATGTGGAGAGTGAAAAAGAGGTGCAAAAAGAACCTTTATGATACAGTCAGTCATACTCACAGCTGGGAGGATTTGAAAGGATTGTGGGCTCCCAGTGAGTAAAATAAGAGACCTTTCAGAAAGTACAAGCAGCCTTAAACGCTATTGAAACTCACCTTTAAAAGAAACTTTACTACAATATGTTTTTTCCAATGTGCTTTAGCCTACATAGACATTTCGGCAAAATTCCTGAAACATTTTAACCTGTTATTGGACATGTGGCTAGCAAAATTGCTCAGTCACCCGGTTCTGGAATATCCGGTCTATCTGCAAAGCATTTTGAGGGGATACAATAGAGAGAAATCTTGGGTTAATTCACTGCTGGGTTTCTAGTGAATGTTTTGTGTGTTCTCGCAGTTTGGAATATGTTTGTTTTGGTAGCAAGTTAATGAGAAAACAAAGACAGACAAAAGCTTTCAAATATGTTTGCCCTCCTGGACAGCCAAGGAAGGTAGATACATTCCAAAGCCACGCAATTTTACCACAGCTCTCCGGCTGAGTCGTGATGATTCTGTATATAGAAACCTTTTTAGAAGAGGGTTTAAAATATGCTTTTATGGCATCTCTAATAAAAGGTTTCTAAAATAACATATATTATTTTTAGCAGCCGAAGGCAATCAAGTTGTGGTTTTTATTTTAAAAAAATCTAAAATAGAATGGCGTGTCAGTTAAATGTTCCTCCTCTTCGATGGCTAAAAATGCTGTGAAATATTGAACAGCTCTTTGCTTGATTGTGTGCTGGTTTGTTTCAAATGAAGCATGTTGTTCAAATATTAATTCTGGGGAAATAAAATAGTTTTTCAGTTAGTCTGCAATTGAATGGAGGATGAAATGAAATAGAGAGCTGTGTGTGTTCTCCCCCAAAGCTTAAACTGATGACTTTGTGAGTGCAAATGCATTTTATATGGAGAGAGGGAGAGGTTGTGGGGGGCTTTTTTTCCTATTATTTTCAGGTTACCTGTAAGAAATTTTGTTATAAAAGTCACCAATAGCCTATCATTTAACCAGTTATGAAAGGTTAATGTAACCGTATATAACATTCTTCCTTTGTAAGAAAAGATTGTTGTTTTTTCTTAAAAATATTATGTTCTTACTCCAGGAAAAAATGAAATGCAAATATAATAAATACATTCCCAATGTTTCTTTTCCAAAGTATGAATAGAAATACCTTAAACACTTTATAAACAATTATCCATACAAATAATATATGGATTTTCTTAAATACGTGAAGCTTTTATTTTTCTTCTTGTTTTACTTACCCGTCTCACTGGAAGTGTCGTCTTCCTTGGTTTTGCTAAAGTGTTGTTTATAATGTCGTTATCACATGTAGAAGGTTGTGTTGGTTAGATTGGTATAAAAAGTATGTGTTTTTTTTCCTCCAGATTGTTTGCTGAAGCTATAAATGGGTTCCGCAGAGTTGACAATATGTTATTAAAAGGAAAGTTTTAAGATCTCTCAGTTGTTCGGTTTTCCTCTACTGTGGCTTTCATTATGTCTGTATTTTACTGGCTTTCCACTCACCATGAAATATTCTAGGAGAGACAAAACCTGACTTTCAAACTCAAGCATTTTTCCCCCAGAATGCCCTCTGAACCCCCAAAGTAGAAACCTACAAACTTTTTTTTTAATTCTGTTTTCTTAATGAGCCTTTCAATTTTCCAGTAAATTAAACCACTCTTCGTTTAATCCCTTTGCCTGTAGATTTAGAGCAGAGCCATATAACTAGGTCATTCATGATGCAGTCTCCTTCTTGGCATCAATATCTAGTTTAACAGTAACATACGGGCATCTCTTGCTCTTTGTCACCAATCAAACCCACACGAGTTCGTGTAATAAGCTTCTTATCAGTTTAGGGGGTTGATGATAACATTTTATTGGTCAGGCTGATCATACTCGTGGTGATAGGAACAGCTAAGTAATCAGCTAAAGGAGGTAGTAGCTCTTTAGAAGTAGGTTACTAGAGTGTATCACCTCTTCTTGTGTTACAGAGCTACCTTGGCTTGAGACCTGCTGTCTGACTAGGAATGACAGCAAGTCCCAAGCATTGGGACTAAGCATGAATGCAGGCTGTCTTAAATGTGCAGTCTGGTAATGTAGGCATCATCAGCAGCTACTCTGTATCCTAAAAGTGACATTTGAGACTTCTAAGGAAAAATTGATTCAATTTCTCAACATGTCTATTAAAAACACCGCACCCTATGTCCTTCCAAGGAGAAAAACTGTGTGAAGGAGTCGTGTACCTCTGTTCAACTTCTGATTACAGAACATCCTTGGATACCTCTCTTCTGAGAATGTTCAAAGCTTTTGTGTAGAAGGCAAGAGGGAGGGAAGAATCTATACAGCATGGAAGCTATGATATGAAGGGTCACTCTCATAAATTAATTGTGGTGCTTATTTACTTTTTAACTGTTTTTTTCCAGGCTCTCCCATTATTCTATGGGCAGTCGAGCTTTTTCCCATGACAGTATTTTTATACCTGATGGGAGAACAGAGAGTGAACAGGCCATCCAAGCAATGTCACAGGAGAACGTTCTAGGAAAAGTCAAAACTCTTCAGGTAAGAGGGAAAAATATTTAAAATGTGGTGGAAAATGGTCTCCAGAATGTGTTAAACATGGGTAAAGGTGGGTTGTTTTTTTCAGTAGCCTTGGGGCAGCTTTTCAGCCATTTAAGTTGTCTGGCCAAAACCCATGTAAATAATTCAGATAATCTGCAGAAGATCGAGGTTTTGGTCTTGAAAGGAATGGCAGTGATGTTGCAAACAAATCTGCAGAAATTTCTACATCTTGCAGAACTCACTTGAATTCAACTCATGGTTTTGGCATGTCCTGATCTGTATGCCTGAGACCTACAGATGTGGTACTGAGTGAAAAAATGAGGGGGGGTGGGGTGGCGTCTGGGAATGGCATGCAGAATGAGACTTCTTTGCAAAGCTGTATTTAATTATCCTTTCATATGTATTACCTTTTTTTCCTCCTCCTTTTTCTCCCTGTCTTTTCAATGGTTCTCATGAAAGGTGGATATACTTATCTCTCCAAAGCAAACAGCACATAAGTAACTACATAAACACCACATTTGGGGATTTGCTTCTAAAGAGCTTTACATGACCCGCTTTCCCTTCTCTTCCAGAACTCTGTTCCATTACTGGTCTAATTTTCTGCTTTACTCCTCATACCTCTGTAAGATTCCCAGCTCTGTGCCTTTCTAGACCTTGGAAGAGCTGTCCTTCAGAAGCACGTTTCAGTTTATTGCTCAGGATGCTGACAGGCCCCTTCAAAATGCTGATCAATTTTTAATGCTGTGCAAGTGCCATTACCCTGTAGCTGACTAGTAAAATACTATTCATTTCTTTCACCTGCAAAGTCTACCCGTGGTCCATCTCTTTTCCGCTGAGTGAGAGATCAATTTCAGGATGAAATTTTTCCTTCTTCGTGCCTGGTGCTGTCAACAGACAGAGCACCTGAACAGCGTTGGCTGTGCTGACTGTGGATGAACTTTGAAGTAGGAACCACACCAGGAAAGCTCGAATTTCTCTGTGCTGGTTTTTCTGGGTTGAGTAGGTTCAATACATGCTACTTTCAAGGCTAGAAACCATTATATTTTAAATGACTGATGACTCTGGGCAAAGACATGAGGTAGTTGGACCTGTCTTGCAGAATGCTTGAGTGTCCTTTGGATACCAAGCCTGCTGACTTCTGCAGGGAGCTCTGCCCTCCCTATCTGTTGGATCTGTTGTCCTGGCTTCAGTACGTTAGCTTTTCTTTGAATAACATTTCACTTTGTGGGAGTGGCTTCTCCCATTTTCAAACTCACCTTCAAATTCCCAGTGGAAGTTATTGCCTTCACTAAACTCACCGACGTGATAAAGAGTACAGTTAGTGAGTTGCTAACAACCATCTTCACTAAGCAAATGATAACTCAAGAAAATTAAAGCAAAAAATTAGTCACCCTTGAAAGTCATTAAATAAATAGCCAGTGATACACTCTTGTTTGTGTGAATTTTGCATTAGCCTTTTTTTGGTGTTGTTACTTTTGTGTATTTTAAGGGGATGTGTTGTTTCAGCTGCTTCATGTCAAAAGTGTGCTTTTCTTGTTATTTAAAATTGAAGGACAGTAGTTCATTTTTATCATATTAATACAGCTGCAACCCAGCCTATAACAACATCCTTGATTCAGCTTTTCCCACTCTACTGATGATGGTGATATCCAGAGCAACTCGTTCAGTTAGAAAGAAAATGCATAACAGATTGTAATTGACACTTTTAACTACTTACATGTTTACACAGAAGTTATATATTCATCTAAATGTCCATGGTTTTTTTCATAACCCCATGGAAAGGCTCCTTATATCAAGGCCAGCAGCCACCTCTTATACCTGCAAAACCTGCTGCCCAGCACATAACTGCCCCCATTTCCCTGGCCATGATTTCTGCAACCATTCCCTGAGCTTTAGGACAAGATCATGCCAAAATCCCATTGCACATTTTTAGCTTGACCTTAGGCTTGAGTCCCAGGTCTGACCTTGTTTCGGAGTCCTTGTTTGGACTGTCATTCCTGTCTGAAGGTTTTATGCACCCTGTACTTCATCCTTATTTTTCTGCTGTTCTAAAAGTCTCTGAAAGGAGACTGTGATTGCTGTGTGATTTTGTGGTCACAGAAAACACAGATACTTGGTCTCCAGTTATCAGAACCTTGTATCTACTTTGAAGTTCCTTCCCACAAGCTCACTCCCACTGGGAACATCTGTATTTCTTCAAGTGACAGGATAAGAGGAGACAGTCATCTCTTCTGAAGAGCATTTCACTGCTTAAAACCAATTCTGTGGCCAGCTCCTGGTCCCAAGTCATTGTTACACCAGCCACGTTACTGTGGTTTTGCCCAGGCTTGTATGTCACAGCGGAAGCTCAGCATTTGCCTGGCAAGATGCTCCTCAGTAAAGCAGCGTGGCCAGGATTCAGTGCCCTGTGCTAGCTCTGAACTCACTGTATTCCAAACAGAGATCAAAAACTCTTCAGATTTTAACCTTTTTCATGATTTTTTGGGGGTGGTACAGTGAACATTCCTGGAAAACTTAAATTTTTGGAAGAGGCACTGTGCTTACAAGCCCAACTGATAACACGGTGAAAAGGGTTTTGAAATCAGACTAGAAATGCAAGCCATTTAATACTGATGGTGCTGGATCTCACTCTGCTGACCACCAAAGTGTTTCCCCCTTCTTGCCTTGCATTTCTGCTGACTTTAGAGTGTTGATGAACTCGCAAAAACCGTTGTATACGGGTGCAAAACTCTGCAGCAGTCTGGGCAGCTGACCAGCATACAGACCAGTTAATTTCTTATTGTAGGAATTCTCTCTTTCTGATTATGTGTGCAAGGTAAATTAGTTCTTTCTATAATAGCTCTCATTTCTTTTTATTGACTTTCAGATTGGCAGCATTCATCTTATTACGCTTTCTGTAAATGGATTTTGTCAGTTGAAAGGTTTTAGTGTGTGCTAGAAGGCAGGCTGAGAAAAGCCTGACTTCTTGTTAACCCCCAAGAGCTTTTGTGTATCCTGAAGTTGTTTTCTATTGGCTCAAGCCATCTGCTGTAGTAAAAGCAGTCTTTTCCTTGTCCTTTGGGTCTGCTGAGATCTATCATTACCTAGTTTTTAAGATCCAGTGTAGAAAGTCATCCTGAACCTGCTCCCACAAAGAGATGGTACCCGGGCACTGGTACTCTTAGTGCTGAACTCATTTAGTTTCCTGGGATCTGGTGTTTTACTTGCAATACAGGACTGTGAATGAGCATAAGGAATGTTTAAAATCTAAATCTAGCAATGTGTCAGAATAAACCTAAAAGAAACTCTCGGAGCTTGTTTTTACACCCTTCCCTTTCATAAGCTAGTGGGGGGAGCGGGGTGGGGTGGTTCTTGCATCAAAGTGTGTTAGATCCACTTCCTTGCATTTTGCAGCTCTGAGGCTTCTTCCTAATCTACTGATATTTGCCAAAAACGGTCAGCAAATGAACAGAAGACAGTTTTTGTTTGACCCACAAAAACTATAGCAAACAAAATGGAAACTTGTGTTGAGCATTAGTATCTTGATGTGTCTAAGCCATTATCTTCCTTCTGCTGTGACAACACTGTTGTGTGGCACTGCTGCTGCCTCTGGAGGACAGCTCGTTCTCCGCCTCTTGCCTTCATTGAAAGTGTCTTGCATCATCTGGCATCCATGAAGCTGTGGCAGTCAGCTGCAAGAAATATTAAAGGTTGGCTATGGCATATGGCTTATTGCATTTAGGAATTACTGGGCTACGGCTTTTCTGTTTTGTGGTTCCACATGGTTTAAAACAAACAAACAAGCCCTCTGCTTTGTAAATTTGTAAAACACCCATTTATTACATGGATATTAATTATGATAAAACATGTCTTGGGAATCCAGACTTCTTGGTCAAATTCTAAAGGATCACTTTGCAAATTCACATTTTCCTGGCTCTGTCATGACGAGTGTCCCAAATAATTTTCTTCCTGTCAGACCTAATGACTGTTCAGTTTTGGATACCATTTCTTTTGGTCATTAACATACCTTAGCTAATGATCAAGCTGGTGCTTCCTCTACTGTGGATTGCACAGCTGTATTCTTCCAGCTGTTCCCAGTGTTGTTTCTATTTGATATTGCCCAGATCTCAACAAGGCTACAAAGTCATTTGCTAAACCTCAAAGCCATTATCTTTTAACTTGATGCTCTACCTTATATAGAATTGGGAGTGAATTTTCACTGCATGATTGCCCAGCTTTATATTTCTTACGATTAATTTCTTTGTTGCCAATATTTTCTACTGCCACTGCAGCCTAATTGTTTTCTTCACATTTGATAATTGTTTTGACTTTATAAATGGAATTTATCATTTTTTCTTAATCATTTTAGCATTTCTGAGGTAGACTTCCTTTTTCCTATAATCATACTAAGGCCTGGAAATGAGCTTCCATTTTTCTTACTCACATATGCTTTGCTTTTGGTACTCTGCAAGGAGAGACTCTGGTGACAAATGCCACAGATCCTGTAGGAATCTTCGGGCTTCTCCAGACAGTCTTGCCCTTAACAAGGGAGCATCTGTAAGTGGCTCATTGCCACTGTATACCGAAACCTTCATTTGCATCTGAATTTGCTGCAAACACGTATCTCTAGAGATCCATCTAGAATTTGCTCCTTCAACATTCTTCTATTTTGGACTCTCCCAAAATCTTTCTTGAAGTGTAATGCCCCAAACCACATGCTGACCCAGCAATGGAGTGTGGAATAGTTTCCTTCCGGCTTCTTACTTTCTTGCTTTTCAGTAGGTTTACATGTTAATTTTACATCTAGCTTACTTTCTAAAGCCTCCAGCTATACCAACATAACTTCTCACTTGATGCTTTCCAGTATATTCTTTCTCTTTGATTAAAAAAAAAAAAAAATTGCTTAGGTGGAATGTCTGCTTCAGATATGCTGCAGATTTTCCTGTTTGGATAAAGAATTAGACTCACTTCCATAGAAAGAGCAACAGGTAAACTGTCTTTTCAGCCTAGAAAGAAATTATAAGAGAGAGAATGTGATAGAGGTGCATGAAACCATTAATAGAATTGAGAAAATGAAGAGGACAATTATTCAGTCTTTCACAGCATAAGAACACATGAGCATCAGTTGAACATAGTAACACTTTCAAAGCAAAACAAGTATTTCTTTATGCATAGTTGGACTGTAGAACTCATTGTCAAACAGCACTGTTATTTGTAAAATATTTATAAAAGTTCAAAGAGCAAAGGAAAAAAAAACCAACCATAAAAGAAAAGCTCCCAGCTGGCTATTGACTCCAACAGTCCTCAGATGCCAATCACTGGAGTGTTTATAAGGAAAATCTCAGTATGGGCTTGCCCTATTCTTATGTATTCCTGAGGAATTTGATTTTTGGGTCACTGGGAGACCCTCTAGGACCAAGTGGAATTTCAACAGTATGGCTCTTCTCAGGAAAGTATTATTGATTACGTCACTATTTCACAATTATGTATCACTAGAAAACATAATTTCATTTATTTATGTACCTAGGCATTGCAAAGTGATTCAAAAAGTAGTTATTTGAGTTGAAAGCGAAATACAACCAGCATATCTTATAAGGCTTGTTTGAATGGAATCAGCTCAAATAGTACACTCTGTTTTAATGATTTTAAGGCAGCTCAGCAGACCCGGTGTTGGATTCACTCCAGGCACAGAGGCATAAAAATGATGTGGTTTCAGGAGGCTGAAACCAACATGCATGCAAGCAGGCATGTACACAGAAGAGGAGCCAAATTGGAGTGAAAGAGGATATGTACAGCCCAGTCTGGGCTCTCTGCCGGATAATACGGAAAGTTTGTTCTGTGACATTTCCCATCCAAACACAAAGAGTGCTTTGAAAGTCTAAGCTTCTTAATTTGCCACAGGTGCCAACCAATGCAGAGCAATTTGACTTAGGAGTTGTATTTCTCAAGTTATTAATGGTAAGCGAGTGAAAAAATGTCAGTTAAATAATATCACATTTTAGCAAATTATTTTGCATGAAATAAAAGTGGGCCTGCGTCGTGGCCCAGTTACTGAGGAAGATTTAAAAAATTTGATGAGTGCCAACTTTTAATTTCTCCCAAATTCCCAGTATTTCATTACCTTTATTAGATGTGCAGCTCTGCGCCCTGCCTCACACTGAACGGCACCTCACCGATAGCCACCCGGGTTGGGTGCAAATAGACAAATTCTCATGCACCTCTTGTAGAAAAAAATTCAGGGATGAGGTAAACCTGGTCTGGAGCAGAGTTTGGTGATTCCATTCTGAAGCTTTTCTCTGTGAGTGTGGTCCCTCCAGCTGCTGTTTCATGGTATACTTGTCATATGTGGTAGCCGTGCTGTTTTGGTGCTGAGAATGGTTTGTAAGTCCTGTGGAAATACCTGTCTAGCAGCTGCAAACTGGGCGATGGGGGAAGCCCGTTGGAGTTGTTAAGGCTGGAAGTGGAAGGTGCAGGCAGGAAACGTTTCTCTCTTTCCTTCTGATGACAGCTAGATTTCAGAGCAGGAATTTCTGGCTGCTGAATTACAAGTCTTCTTGTACAAATCAAAAGAGACCGGGGTCATTTAACTGAGACCGATATGCATCTGTGGATATTTCCAACAGAATATTTAAACACATGACTGCACAGTGGTAGAAGAACAAAATGTTATGCCTGCAATTTCTAATGACCAGTGTTGCCAATAAACCTCCTTTAGGCAACCATCATCCACATGCTGTCAGCACAGGGAATTGTCAAGTACAGAGGATTTATAGTTTTGTGTTCAGAAATATATGTCTAAATGAAAATTTTGAGAAATTTAAAGCAGATGCTCCTTTTCAGGGAATATGGCCTCTTCTCAATGGCCTTGCAGCTTCAATTGATGTATCTCTCCGTCTCTGGGTTGGACTACCTGTGTGTGTTCTTCCAAGTAAAAGTTGTGGGTTTTTTCTTTTTCCTTCAGGGATGATGCATTTTTAGGGTTTTTATGATTGACCAGGTAGAGAATGTGTGAATTTCTCTGAAAGGATAATTGCATAGTAGTTACAGTATAAGCACACTTTTAAAAAATGAACAAAGAGCAGGTTTAACATTGCTCTTTGAAAGCAATAAGAATAAATTTACTCAGTGGTAACAATAAGCTATTTGAGATTTTGACATTTGGAATTCAGCAATTCTAATCTGGAGATTAGAATGCACTGAAAGAAATTGGCCGGTGGAGAACTATTAGTGGAGCTTTCTTTAAGCTAAATTTGTTCAAAAAAGACCACTAAGTAAGTAATACAGAGAAGAGTCTTCTGTCCTGGAAGGAATGTGACGACTACTAGAGTTTCTTCTTCAATCTTCAAACTAATTGATGCAAGTCTGAGCAAATAAACGTTTAAAACTTCAGTAATTTAAAAAAACACAACTGCATACAGTCCATAAATATAGAGGATAGTCTATTTCCTGGAAATGTTAGGAAAAGAACATTTTAAACTTTTATATACACCAATACACATTTTTACAGCAGAACCCTCACGCATCCTTGATGACAATTAAGAAGGTCATTCTTTTTCAAGCACTGAACGTTCTCCACAATGGCACCATCACCACACAGCTCCCATTGTGCATTGCACACACACTAATTCAAGGACTTGATCAGAAGATCAAGAGGATAACACACCATTCCTTCCTCCAAAACACATTGCAAGCAATATGTACACGCGTGCATGTTCTCACCATGGAACAGATACACAAATCCCTAGTTTCTTGGGTAGTTGCTACAGGTAATGCTGACAGTTCCAGTTTTCTGCCTGAGTGAACTAGTTGTCTAGGAGTATGACGTTCAGAAGAAGAAAGGAGCAGCCTCAACTTAGAAAACACTTTATCAAATTAAGAAGCTGTTCTGAAATAAGTGCCTACTAGCATCAGAGGACCTGCAGGAATAGATCCTTACAGCCTTCGCACTACCTGTTTGCTCTCTCCAGCTCCCATTTATGCAATGGAAAATATGCAGGATTTCAAGTCAGAGAGCTGCACTGCTAACATGAAAGGCCAGGAGGACTTGGTGAAACCCTTGCCTTGAGACTATGAGTGTACTGCGGGCATAAAACTCTGCCATGTACTAGAACATGTACTAGATTAATTTCATTACTTTCTGCCAAAATCCAAATGGGCATAAATAATGCACAAGTTGATGAAGAGACGAGAGAAACTATTCTCATTTAATGACCTGATTATAAGGAGTTTCTGCATGTACTTTTGGTCTTTATAGTTAATTCAGGAATCTGGTAATGTTTTGGGGAAATATGGATAAGCTTTATATAAGATTCTAGTCCACTGGGCAACAAAGGCAAGCAAGAGTGATCTGACCTGAATCCTTTTAGAGGTCTGTCTGCTGCTACTAAAGCATATCTTCCCTGCCTTAAGCTACGCTTACCTAAGCCGTGCTACTGATTCTGGGCTACAGGAAAAAAAAAATGTATTTGTTTTACATACTATCTACTCCAGTCCAATGCAGTTCTTAATGGCAAACTCGTGTCAGTGGTCCATGCGGGTACCTGACAATTCCAGTGAGTAGAAGCTGCACAGCTGAATTGAGTATCTCTGAGCTGTAGATGTTCATAGCAATACAAAACAGAAATGGGAGCTCTCCTTTTGGAGAATTTTCTGTGCTTGAGAGAGAGTAAAGCAGGAAAATAATTTCACAGTCTCTTCCTTCTTAACTGAGAATGATTCCCTGAAATAGTTCAGGAAGAAAATCTATCAAAAAATGTTCCTTAGTCCATTTCTTGTAACCCTTGAGAGAAGATTATTTCAACAAGGAAAATAAACAGTGGGAAAGTTCTTTTGCTCTTTTATCTATTCATCTACTGCACATCCCTTGCATAAACTTCTTTGTGCAAAAGTGGGGATGTGGCAGCACCCATGAGCATGAGCAGACCTGAGTTTGTGTATTGTCCCTATGAGATCAAGCATCTCAAAGAAGCTGGGTTTCCCCTTTGTTGAGAATTTGCCTCCTCTAAGGCAGGGTTATGCCAGACCCTTAACATTTAAAGCTTATGACTAAAGGTTACACTAAGGATATCTTTAAGAGCTACAGATGCATGAGGTGCAGGGTTTGGGGGCTGGAGAAGAAAGAGGTTGCCTTCTGGGGCAGTTTTAGTTTCTCAGTGTACGCTTGGCTCATAATCTTATTTTTTTGCAGCAGTAAGGCTTCATAATTAGCTTTTCTAAACAAAGATACAGATTTTTTTAAAAAGTTTCAAAATTCACTAAGTTTGCAAAAGTTGGCAATACTGACAAGAAATCAAGTTGATCACCCCAAATCATAAATCATCCAGTAAATTCCTGACCGTGGTCACTTCGTGGGGAAGAAGAAGAGGGGGTGCCCAGAATGTTGCAGCAATGTGAGCCTCAAGCTGGTACGTTTTTGTCCAGGGTCAGAAGTTGCCCTGAATGTTCCTGTGCAGCTTTCAGGTGGAGAAGGGGTGCGTGCTAGACTTGGCTTGTTTTGCTTATAATATAAATACTTTTTTTGTTTGTTTTTTCTTATTTTTCAGCAACAGTTGGCCAAGAATATAAAATTTGGGCAGCCTCCACAAATGACAGTGTCTGTGAGGACAATGGGGGAGGCAAATGCTAGTATAGAAGAGGATGTGTTTCTTGGTAGTCCCATGGAGATTGAGACTCAGCAGGACACAGCGATCTCAGACAGTGGTAATAAAGTAAGCACTTTAAATCAATGTATTCATGGCATTATAGCAGTTCTAAAACAGGAAAGTTCACTGGGGCGTAGCAGATGTCTCCACTGAGGCATAGCTGAGCTCAGTGGGCTGTTTTGTGTGGGTGGGAGCTCTCAGCTCGTGCTTCTTAGACTGGTGAGAAGCACGTGCTTTCGGCCTCCTGAGATGTGTCCCACGGAATTACCATTTGGAATGTTTGCTCTGAACGTCCAGCAATGCAGTCATCACTCGCAGTGTAGCTAAAAGACAGGAAATTTTTCTGAGACAGAAAATGTCTTGAAACATGGACTTCCAAGCATGGGAAGTTGAGCACAGCATCAAATGATAAAAAGGAAAGTCATTCAAAAATGAGAGGGGTCTGGAGCCTAAATCTGTAAAATCCTGGGTCTTGGGGTAAACAGCCGTATTTCTCATGGATAGGAACCAAAGGCAAGGAAGGGGGAGAAATGTTTTGAGAATACTCCCTAAATCTAAATGTCTAGTATAATTCAAGTAATTATTCAAATTATCCATGAAGATTTTGATGGCAGAACTGTCGGCATTCAGGTAACCAGAAGGGTCTTGTTTAGACAGCGAAGAAAACAGTGAGTGACGGAAGCTCACTGGAAATCCTCTAAGGCGAGACTGGTTCTGTGTGTGGCTGAAGGGAGCATAGGGGGACAGAAGGACATCCTTCCCTGCCCAGAGGAGGCTGACTTTATGCCTGGGAACCCTTGGGGAAAGCATGCAGCAACCCACCACGCACATGCAGCCCTTAAGATCCTGGAGGGACACCAGGGCATGAACCTCTGCTTGTGTAAAAGGCAAAGCAGTAAGTGTCCTCTGCAATTCATGCCTATATTCAGCCAAACACACAGAAGGGAGGTTTATGGCCTAGGTGGCCCAAATTCTTCATCAGTCCTCAAGGGGCAATATAGTTCCTCTGTGACCACTTCCTTTGTGGCTGTGGTTGGATCTGTCAGGGAGCCAGGCACAGTTTGCTTTGTAAGAAGATTCATCACCAAGAACCTGGAGTTGAAACTCCTTGCAGCAGTGGTAATGCCTGACCAGGTTCCTGTATTTTTTCCTTAGGTGTAGATCAGGAGAAAATAAAGTTAAGAGCTGACTGAAATCTTGCAAAGCTCTCTCTTTCTTTTGATTTGGAACTTGGTTGTCTTGTTAAGGAAGTGTGAGTGTTTTACCTTTTGTAGTGTCCTGTAGCAGCATCTGCTTCTGTATAGACAGCAGTGATTCAAGGAGCAGCAAAGAGAAACTCGTAGCATTTAGGAACAAGAATTGTTTATCCATCAATCCTGCAGTGACAGGAAACAGGGTAGAAATCCTACCCTAACATGCATGATTTCACAAGTCCTTTGAACCACATTTATTAAATCCTTTACATTTTAATAGCTAGCTCTGGTAATCTTGTTTTCTAGTCCACTGACACTAAAGACTTGTTGAGAACAAGGAATTTTCCTGGAACAGGACATGAAGTGGAAGAAAAGGTAAAAAAACTTTTACACTTTGTTTGCATTGAGTTGCTTTCTAATTTTAGTTGGTAGAAGCCTGACATACAGTTTTTGCTTTAATACCTATTTAATTGTTTCATTAATTGTCCAAGATTATGTGAAAGTTGCCCAGTTTTGGGGCTAGTAAATAAGCAATAACTAAGATTGAGAAATCTGTAAGGGTTGGTTGCAGGATACAGCAGAACTCAGTCTCTGCCAGTCTTGCAGCATTCCTGTGTTTGATGTATTAATCATAGAGCCATAATTTTCATAAGTGTTTCTACTTCTTTGTTATGCCTACCTGTAATTCAATAAACATATGCAAAATGTTCCATCAGTTTTTAAATAATTGCTTCCCTGATTAGCATATGTTTAACCTCAGAAGATTACAGAGCCTTCTTGAAAACAATATTTGTAATTTTCTTTCCTTACAAGAAGATGTTTCTCCCTTCTTATTTTTTCTGTCTTTTATTTTTCCACTTGGATTGTGCCAAATACAAGTCTCAGGATGACAGCTCTGTGACTTACGGGAGATCCTGATGACATGCTCACTCTTACATGTCTAGACATACAGTTCCACTGTGTTTATTCATGAGAGGAGTCTGGCTAAATCACTTTGCTTGTATTTGCACTGTCTGAACCCAAATATTTGAAGGGCAATAGAAAAAAGCAGCAATGAAAGCCAGTGTTGTCTTTTATTTTTTTCTGTTCTTTGGTGCTAGCTTGGACAACTCTGCATGACTGTGGAGGGAAGGTTTTCTGCAGGCCCTGTACCAGTCTGAGACCCAATACCATAGTCATCTCCCATGCATATAGTACAGCTTGTAGCTGTTCTATTATAATGCTCAGATAAGTCAATCTGATTTTCTCTTGCCTAAGCTGTATAATCTAAATAATTTAAAGATGTAGATACCTTTTTCTACAGTAAGCAAACTTTAAAATGTCCCAGCGTTTGATGTTGCTTAAAACTCTGCCTCTGCCCTTCCCATTCCCAATAACTTCAGAGTATAGCTAAATTGTGAAAAAACTTCAGTTAAATGGTCTTAAGTAAATTTTAAGTGAAAAGTATAAAGACTTGTAGTACTGGAAATAAGGAAAATAATACAGC